>JACGCM010000671.1:4800000-6215404 GCA_014058105.1 Kingdonia uniflora
AACCGTTCAACGCCCAACAACTTTTTTAATACAGCTGTCTAGGCGCTGAACCGTTTAGCGCCCAACAATTTTTTTAATACAGCTGTCCAAGGGGAAAAGTAATAATTAACAGACGCCAGACGCTGAACCGTTCAGCGCCCCAAAAAAAAAACATATCATTTTTGGTGCTAGGCGCTGAACCATTAAGTGCCCAAGACAAAAAAACGTAATTTACTGTTGGACTAAAACAGTATGCGATTCTGGAATACCGGTATGCTAAACCAGAAAAGCATACTCTTCTGTTGGAGATGCTCTAAGAAAAGGCTACAACATGATACTATGATAGACAGACAAAGGATGTGACTTGCGAGCCTCACTCTTGTTGGTTTGATTGGTTCACGTCCAATTCAGTGGATTAACTTATTAAAGCAGTCCTTGTAATCCCAAGATTCAGTAATGAAACAAGAAGATAGTTTAATGATGTATAGAAGAATAGCAAGAGTTTTCGACTAGTTTTGTGGGAAAAGAAAATTTAGTTAGAGATGCCACGTGGCCCTCACCCTATTGACCATACCTAATTCCCTCAGCAAATCCGGATTCAGGACTCAGGACTCAGGACTCAGGAGAGAAGGTTGTCACACTTTCTAAATTCGTGTCATATAAATCCTACTAGAACTAGAACTAGAACTGGAACTATGACTAGAACTAGAACTAGAACTAGAACCCTGAGAGACCTTATTGTTATAAAAGGGCACAGGAACAATCACTTATGTTAGTAACTTTTATCAAAATTTGCTACAGAAATCAGAGGCACTTCGAGAAAAAAAAACTAGTTGATTTAGTTGAATTTACCTAAGAAGAAGATGGGTTACCTAAATGAGTGTAAAGGATACTTGAGTTCTTGTGCAGATCTACTACAGACCGCTTTCTCCAAGTCCGGTTGATTTGGTGTCCACTTTCTCCTCACTTACCATATCTCCAAAACATGTTGATTTGGTTACCGAAACGAGTGTAACAAATTGTTGTTGTGTCTGTACGAAACGAGTTAAGTATATGGGATTCACGTGCCGGTGCGGGAGTATCTTTTGCGTTGCACATCGGTACCCTGAAGAGCATGCATGTACATTCGATTATAAGACGATAGGTCGTGATGCAATTGCAAAGGCTAACCCTCGCGTGGGAGCTGAGAAGCTAGTGAGAATCTAAGAGATTACATGTTTCTTGAGACTTGGAGCAAGAGAATGTTATCTTTTTTTGAGTAAGTGTTGTTGGTACGTTATTGGGCATGCAGTCTAATATTTGATTTTCTTCTTTCTGTTAGGGTTTATTGATGTATTCTCTTTTTTTGAGTAAGTGTTGTTTAGTTCCCCGTAAATAAAATGATAGCACAATATGTATTTGTTCCTATTGTAGAAAAGGGAGAGAAAAAAAAAAAAAAAACCCCGATCCCACTATGGGAACAGAGAAACTTCTAAATTTTGTCAAGGTTTTTTAGTCTTTGACAACAATATCCTTGCAGAAATTTCACCCCCAAAATTTGGCGGAAAGGATTTTAGACTGATCAAGCCAAAAGTTAAAAAATCCCCCTTGACAATTTATGACAAGGCATTGCCTAGCATTTCTTGTGTCAATTGTTTCTTGTGATCCCCTCAAGAGCTTGGAGCTCAAGGAACTGGTGGAGATGCTTAAGACTTTGTACGCCTTAAATAAACACCCCTTACAACTCAGCTCATAGTTCACGGCTCTCTCTTTTCGAATCACAACCATTCCAACCTAACCATTTATATGACCATTTTGTTTCAGCAGAACCCCGTGGCCTCAAAGGTGCACTTACTATGGCAATAACCACAGTAGCCATTTATCTTAGAATAGATGCCTCCCTAACGTTTGAACATTGTCTCCAACGAAAATGGTTAACTATTGTCATTCAGGCCCGGCCATGAGGGTGTGCGACAAGTGTGACGACACAGGGCCCGAAAGGAAAATGACCCAAAAAATAAAAATAAAATTGCATTAGCCCAAAAAATACAAAGGGGGAGATCCTGTGGAGCACATCCAAGAATTTCAGGATTCTTTCGAACTGCATTCGACGTCCAACCACATCCTCTGCCGCCTCTTCCCGATCAGTTTAAAAGGTGAACCTCTACGATGGTTTCACACACTCAGTGAAGGATCTATCTTCACTTTTGAGCAACTTCGCAAACTGTTTGTCAAGAACTATTCACACAATAAAGACAAGGAGGAGAGTCTTTACTCTTTGTTTAGCCTCAAGCAGGAACCAGGAGAAAAATTGGAGACATTCACCAGGAAGTTTTTTGGGTTAGCTCGAAAAATTGACAACCTCGACAAGAAAATCACAATCTCCGCCTTCTCCAATGCTCTACTCGTGGATGGACGAGTCAAGGGGCACCTGATCCTCAACAAGCCACTGACGTTAGAGGATATGATTGAGAAGGTCAACAACTTTATCGACCTCGAACGACTGACAGCTGAGAAATTGAAACCTCAGCGCATCACTCTATCCACCAAAGATCATCCCGAAGAACGTGCTCATAACAGCAATAAAGACTATAGGGGTGATAAGAAGCGCTTCAAGTCCTATGACAATTGAGCATGCCAAGGACGAAAGAAATCAATGCGGTGCATACCACAGTTAACAACTACTCTTGCGAACTTATACCCGCTGCTACAAAAAGATGAACTCTTCAGAAATGCCAATACTATTCCACCCATACAGGGAAAGCCGTATTGTATTCACCACAAGATTCAACATCATGACACGGAGTGGTGTTTCGCATTGATATTTCTTCTCCAGAGTATATTTGCACATGGTTTGAGTATATTGTTGACATCGAAAGTTGCAAAGATGGCAGTTACAAGACTGACACCACGATCGTCCAAGTTGATGAAACAAATGAAGAAAAACACTTGTACTTCATCGAGACTCAGACGGTCAGCAACTCCATTAGATCCAAACGTATGTGCGTTGGACAATGCCATGATCTGACAATGGTAGACAAAAAAACTCGTTTGTTGCCAGAATCCAGCAATCGACGAGCCAGGATTTCTTTTGAAGACTGTGACGTTCGTCACGTCAACTTTCCACACCACGATGCTCTCGTCATCATGTTAAAGATGAAGAACATAGTTCTACATACGATAATGGTAGATACCGGCAGCAACATCGAACTATTATTTCAGAGCACAATCGACCAAATGGGCTTAGCAGACAAGGTCGAACTGAGTGACATCAATGTCTATGGATTCAACGTCTCTAAGGAGGAGCGCGTAGGGAAAATCATACTACCCATCACAGCCGGGTCAGTCACACTTGATGTAGTTTTTTTCGTCATCAATGCCAAATCCCATTACCTGGGCATCATGGGACGACCATGGTTGCATAACATGAAAGTTATTCCCTCTATATATCATCAAGCATTACGGTTCGACTGGAAAGGGGAGATCTACGAAATCAAAGGAAGCCAGAAATTGACACGAGCTTGCTATAATACTATTTCCATTGAAGTTAAGCCAGCTACAACAACTCCTGCATAATAATTACATCAGTTAATTCTAGCAGAACCTCAGTTGCCAAGCGTCGAACCAACAGAGTACATCGAGATTAGTGGCACACAAAAATGAACTCACATTGGAACTCTCTTAAGCACAGAGGAACGCACAAATCTCATACAATTCCTCATAAATAACAGTGACGTCTTTGCATGGACATTTTGCAAAATGCTAGGGTTCGATCTAGCTATGGCATACCACAAGCTAGAGTTGAAGGATAAAGCAGAATCGGTCAAACAAAAGCAACAAACTTTAGCACCAAAACTGCGAGACGAAGTGAATAAAGAGATCGACAAATTGATTGAGGTCGGTTTTATTCGCAAAGCTATTTATTCGGACTGGATCTTGAACATTGTCGCAGTTCCAAAGAAGAATGGCAAGATCAGAGTCTGCGTTGATTTCACGGATCTCAACCGATACACTCCGAAAGATAGCTTTCCACTTCCAATCATCAACCATCTGCTCGATTCTATAGCAGGGCACGAGCTTCTCTCTATGATGGACGCTGCATCAGGATATAATTAGATACCACTTTTTTCTGAAGATCAATACAAGACTGCGTTCATCACTGAACAAGGTCTATATTGCTATAAAGTCATGCCTTACGGCCTGAAAAATGCCAGCGCTACCTATCAGATATTGATGACACAAATGTTCAAAGACCATCTCGGTAAAACAATTAAGGTCTACATTGACGATATGCTCTGCAAAAGTCTTAAGAAAGAGGGCCATCTTACAGATTTACAAACAACTTTCGAGATTTTACGATCTTACAAGATGCTATTAAATCCTGATAAATGCCAGTTCGGAGTACAATCCAGAAAGTTTTTGGGACATCTAATTAGCAAAAGAGGCATTGAAACTGATCCATCACGCATACGAGCTCTCTTGGCTATGCCTTCACCGAAGATAAAAAAAGACGTTTAGAAGCTAGCCGGGACGATTGCAGCACTCAACAGATTTGTATCCAAATCATCAGACGAATGTGGACCTCTATTCAATCTGTTAAAATATGGTACATCATGAGGAAAACCAAAGAAAGATTCAGAGATGGGCAGACAAATGTGAAGCAGCTTTACTCGAACTCAAAAGTTATTTGGGAAAACCATTAGTTATGAGCACACCACTAGATGGAGAAGAATCACAGTATACCTAGCAGTCACATATACATCTCTCAGCTCCGTTCTTCTCCGACTCAACAAAAAGACTGAGAAACCAGTCTATTTTATCAACAAGACTCTGACTCCCGCTGAAACAAGATATACTAAGATCGAGAAGCTTCTTCTAGCTCTCGTCTATACATCACAGAAATTGAAGCAGTATTTCTAAGCTCATACTATTCAGGTCTTGACAAACTATCCACTCCGCGAAATCTTATCGAAGCGCGAAAAATCTTAACGTATTCAGCAATGGTCAGTAACACTCAGGGAACACGATATACATTTCGAACCACGCCATTCCGAAAAAGGTCAAGCTGTAATAGATTTTCTAGCAGACTTTCCAGTAGACGATCCAGATTGGGAAAAAGATTTTATTAGTAAAACAGATGAACCATTTACAGACTAGTCAGAAGATAAATCAGATTGGGTAACAAAGAAAGGTTGACGACTTTTGATTGACGGCTTCGTCGGACCAGCCGAATCAGGAATTGAAATTGTTCTTATTACCTCTTCCAATGATCGGCTCGAAAAATCTATTTGCCTCAATTTTGAAGCAACTAATAATTAAGCAGAATATGAGGCATTAATTCATGGCTTGGACATGACACTCACACTGGGCGTAGTAGAGCTCTCTGTCTACACATATTTATTACTAATTGTCAACCATTACACAAGCGTATATCAAACCAATGGGAGAATGGTCGACTATGATGCTGTAGTGGTCGAACGAATGAACAAATTTTAGAAAATTTCTATTGAGCACTTTCCAAGGGGAGAAAATAAACATTCAGATGCATTCGCTTACCTTGCTGGTGTCCTTGGATCAGAAGCTCGTTTCTTAAAAATCGATGTCATTTCTAACCCTGACATTAATGCCATCGTGTCCAACACCATTAATACTGGGGGCAACGAGGAGATCGAAGATGATTGGAGACAGCCTTTCATTACATACATCGGACCTCAAAATAAATTTGACGGTTCACTTCTAGAGGATGCTACAGAACGACAGAGATTAATTAACAATGCATGATGATATATTGTTCAGGACAATCTCCTATGCAAAATTTTGGTCACTGGTCCGTACCTCCTTTGTCTCTCTGACAAAGAAGCACAACAATTCTTGCACGTTCTACACGAAGGCACGTGCGGATCCCATGCAGCAGGACGATTTCTTGCAAACAGGGCTTTAACTCAAGGAATGTTTTGGCCTAAGATAAAAGCATAGGCAATTAAATATTCTCGTAAATGTGACGCTTGTCAACGACATGCCCCTAAAATACGAGCTCCAACACTGGAACTACATTCAAGCCAAGTCATTTGGCCATTCAGACGATGGGCGCTCGATCTCGTAGGAGAGTTTCCTATAACACCAAGAAAATACAAACATTTGTTGGTCGCTATAGATTACTTCACTAAATGGGTAGAAGCAGTCCCGCTATGCCGAACACGAGAAGAAGAAGTCCTCAAATTTATTTGGGAGAACATTATTATTCAGTTTGGCAGACCAGATCTTATCAAAATTGATAATGGACCACAGTTCGTTGGCTTCAAAATCGTGGCATTCCTCAATGAGCACAACATCATTCATTCCCCATCCAATCCTTATTATCCTCAAGGAAACGGTCAAGCTGAAATTACTAATCGGACTATTGTGGATGACATCATGAAGCGTTTAGACGACAAAAATGGGAACTGGGTGAACGAGTTACCACACGTACTCTGGGCCTACCGAACAACTCCCAAAACAGCAACAAGCTGTACTCTATTCTTACTAGCCTACGGGACTAAAGCCATCATTCCTACTCAATATCATCATCCAGTACATGATCACGTGATGACTGATGAAGAAAACAAATTTTAGATCGCATGCAACCTGAATTTGATCAAAGAAACACGTGATAGAGTCATTCTTAATCTGGGAAGATATCAGCTTGCTTTGTCCCGATCATATAACAAACGCGTTCGACACCGAGAATTCAAAGTTAAAGACACCGTTCTTAGAGAAATACCACAACATCTCAAAGTACCTAATGCTGGAAAGTTAGCAGACAATTGGGAAGGTCCTTTTATCATAACTGGCACAAGTGGTTTAGGATCCTATGATCTTAGTACACATGAAGGTGTACCTGTACCTAATCCATGGAATACCCACCGATTGAGGCTGTATCGAAGATAGAAATGCTGTAACATAAGATATTATTCAATAATGCACGTTTTCATCATCATCCCGCAAGTCTATTCAATTCAACATTCTACCTATCTCCGTATGGTTCGCTCAGTTCGACCTATACCGGAGAATTACTACACCATAACTCTTCAAATATATACACGCTGTCCCGATGGTCGCTTATTGAGTTAATCAATTCGACCTGGCAGAGACACATTATACAGCTATTCAACATTCAATATATCTCATTACGGTCGTTTATTGACACGCTCAATTTGACCTTTAACTGAGACCTACAACATAGCTCTTCAAGTATACACACTGTCCCGAGGGTTGCTTATTGAGTCAATCGATTCGACCTGGCAGAGACACGCTATACAGCTATTCAATATTCAATATATCTCATTACGGTCGCTTATTGGTACGCTCAATTTGGCATGTAGCTGAGACCTACAACATAGTTCTTCCAGTATATACGCTCTCTCGAGGGTCGCTTATTGATTTGCTCAATTCGACCTGGCCGAGACTTGTTATACAACTATTCAATATTAAATATATCTCATTAAGGTCGCTTATTGATATGCTCAATTCGGCCTGCAGCTGAGACCTATAACACAACTCTTCTAGTATACACGCTCTCCCGAGGGTCGCTTATTGTTTTTCTCAATTCTACCTGGCCGAGACTTGTCATACAACTATTCAATATTCAATATTTCTCATTACGGTCGCTTATTGATACGCTTAATTCGGCATGTAGCTCAGACCTACAAGATAGCTCTTCCAGCATACATGCTCTCCCGAGGGTCGCTTATTGCTTTGTTCAATTTGACATGGCTGAGACTTGTCATACATCTATTTGGGACACGTGTTAGCATCATCTCTCCTTACAGGCACGTCTTTTCGTTTGCCCTCATAATGATTTATGGAGTAACATGTTCGGTTATCACGTTTGTCTCTCTCCTCTGTCATTATTAATTCCAAGGACTCATTGCCCAAGAAGATTTGTACAGATCATGTAGCACGATCACTTTCGTACAACAACAACCTTCTACGGCTACACGATCCTGCTATGCTATTTATAACATGATTTCTAGTTCAAAACCCTAGTACAGGTTTTACAGTTGTCACTTACCTTACTTTTGATCTGACAGAAGCAAAAAATCAGCAACAAATCTTGCTTCAATTATACTTCATCTGACCATTATCACAGATACAGAAAGTGATGACAAGACGACCTCAAACAAAAACAAATCATTTTATTACAATTAATCATCTGACCTTACATATAATTACAGACGGATGGTACTGTTCACCACATGAAAAAATTTCCCCACCAGCAGCTCTCTCATTCTCTTTAGCAACCTTATCCAGTGTGATTTCTCAAACTGCTGCCTCACGTAGCTCTACATCTAGCAGAAGTTTGCAAAATACACCACATCGGAAGCTGCGATCAAGGTCCTCACCATAATCATGATTGCTCAAATTGACTATGATGATACTCTCATAACAAAAATGTATAGAGCACAAAAGATATTATCCATTCATCTTCTCAACAGACATGACAATAATGCATCTCAACAAGGCAACAAATATATAACGCGATCTACACAGTTTAGAAATATATACTTTCAATTATACTTCATCCAACTCAGCAAAAATCGATCTACATATTTTTGACCTATTTAGTCTTTGACTAGTTCAAGAATTGTTACGCGGTGTCTTACAATAGTTCATTCAAGCAGTTACAAGACAAGATGCAACAAGTTCGAATTTATTATTCAAGACAAACAATTTACAAGGACAAATATTTCATTCAGTTCGATAATCAAGATTACAAGATCTACAAACAACTATTTCTTCTACAGAATGAAAGGCAGCTTAACATATGAATGACAGTGCAACACTTAAATAGAAGTAATGAAAGGCCCAACAGAAGAACTGGAGTGAGGCAGAAGACAAAGTTAATCCCACCACTCCTCCGTAACCCTCACCATCTCCGCAGCCACTGAAGACGATGGACTACCTCTACCATTATAATACCCAATCCTTCGCTGGATATCGATAATACTTCACAGATGACACCCTAGCTTTTTCATCTTCTGCCGCCACCGCATCCTCTACAAGCATCCGCAGACAGGCCCGACGGTGAGCAACAAACAAGACCACATAGTGGAATCGCCACATTTGATGATAATCATCCTCTGCCTCCTCTACTTCTTCCCACGTCATCCCATGAAAATTGAGAGGAACATGGATTGGAGTTGGCAGAGAAAGACTTTGGTCCCCAAAATAATGAGTTTGAAGAATCATCATCTTGTTTTGAACTCTTTCCTCATAAGCCTGACGACGAGTAGTCACCATCACTACTACTTATACAAATCCAAACGACCGACAAGTTACACCAGGGTGAACATTGATAGCAACTGGTCACCATTTTTTTTTATAGTAGCAGCATTTAAATGCATACCACAACTTCCAATAAAGTCTTTATCACAAGCATACATCTCAAGCAGAATTTTTGGCAGACCCAACAGTCAAAACAAAAATTATTCCAAATAACTAGGAAGCCATCAATACAACATTTAAAACGACTGGACTTCTCAACCAACACCACTTGCTACACACGTTTCTCCTGCTATTGGCTGAGATGGGGCAGTTATAAGGGCTTATTTCTAATCCTCGTACTGAGTTCGATATTCGAGCTCATATAGTTCGAGTAAACACACTGATAACCAACCAAGGATTGAGGACAAGCAGATTGCAATACAGACTTCCTCATCTACAATTCGAGGATATTGAAGCAGCCAGTAACATCGCACTGCAGAAGATACTCAGATATCCATCTACAGTTCGAACATCGTTAGAGATCGTATCTTCACCAACAGTTCGAAGTTACAGCTAAGGTCATCAAGAGATCCGTTACAAGATCAACAATTATCAGATAGCAAGACGTTACAAGAGACCTCATAAAAAACTCATCAAAACCTGATATTGTAACGTTCCTCATTAAAGCAATAACGGTCATGTTATACGACTTATAAATAGGACCAGAGAGTTTGAGATTGGAGATGCTGCTCTGACAAGTCTTCTAAGAGACCTTTTCTGCATCTCTCTCTTTAAAATAGCTAGCAGTCTATAAACATCTCTCTCTTTCTAAAATCCTCAGGAGAGGTCGTTGTTTTTAACCCATTCAAGGGTTTTCCACGCTAAAACTTGTGTAAGTTACTTTCAATTCCTAGCTAACATTCCATATTTCAAGGTTGTAAGGCACTATCTTTGTCCAATACGAAAATATGCTATTACATTAACAGTGTTAATTATACATGAGGCATGAAGTCTTATTTGCTACGTAAACTGTAATTAAGGTAGCAATTAGGTACTATTTACCAATTTGAACTGCTCTTGGAGCCATTTACCACAACTAAATGATGTTGTTTTGATCATGAATTACGGCATTCTTTACAGCAAGTTCATGGTCCAAATCTTCAATAAGGGTATCCAACGACTTGAATGAATTCCCTCCTTCTTTATCCGAAGCCAATGCCGCCTTACTTAGCTCCACAGCCCGTGCCCTCCTCTTAATATTGTGCTCACTCACTGATTTGGCTAACTCCTGGGCTAACTCATCCGCGTTTGGGATCACTCCAGCGCCCTCGCAAACTCTAGCAGCAACACCCATGTGATCAACCAAGAGGTTTGCATTTACATATTGGTCGGCTCCCATTGGCCATGCCAGCATTGGCACCCCTGCAATTAGTGATTCCAACACCGAATTCCAACCACAATGCGTCAAGAACGAACCAATAGCTCGGTGACCCAAAACTAACACTTGTGGTGCCCAACCTCTAATAACCAGGCCTTTCCCCTTCGTCCTGTCTTCAAACCCAACGGGTATAACACCGTACTCACTCTTCTTGAGCCCCATTGTCGGGTCCTTCACGCACCAAATAAATTGTATCTCGCTTAATTCCAACCCTGACGCTAGTTCCTCTATCTGTTTATTCGACAACACGGCCTGACTCCCAAAACATACATACACAACCGAATGATCAGGACAACCGTCTAGCCACGCCGTAATGTCACTTGCTATAACGGAATTCGAACCGCCCCTCTCAGCGTCATTGTCCCCTTTAACCGGTTGCAGCGGTCCTATAGCCAATACCCTCTCCACCCCAAAATGTTTTCTCAGGTGATCTAAATAAACAGCTTCCAACTCGTCGAACGTATTGAACACCATTCCCCAACTCACTAAATTCGCCAGCATCCCTTCTCTAATAAACTCCGACTGCTTGTCCCCTTGCCTATAATTGCGGTATATCGGAGAAAGCTGCCACCAAGGAAAACTCGGTGAATTCGGAACATTCCCAAACTCAAACATAGCATTTTCATTATCCCCATTTCCTATCCCAGGCAAATCCCGCCAAAACGTTGACGAAATCGACAACGTCATCGCCCCAGAAGGCGAAAACACAACTCTAGGAATCCCAAGTTCAACAGCAAGGCCCTGCGTCCACCCCAAAAAGAAATCAGACACAATCGCCGTAGGGGGACACTTATGGCGCTTAAACCATTCGAGTATTGGATTATAAAGTTCCGACATTGTGTACATCATAGGCAAAAAGTAATTAGGCGGAAGGTCCTGAACATTCTCAATACCAGCAGGTATCAAAGGGTGATTCGGAAAAGGAAGAACTAAGGTGTTAATACTCGGGTGTTTCGCTAGAAGGGTGTTGAGTTTAGGTAGGTTTTTCGGGGTGACGAGTATCGTAATCGGAACGCCGCGGACGTGGAGCTCGTGGGCAAGGTCTAGTAATGGTAACATGTGCCCTTGTGCAGGGTAAGGGAACATAAGGATGTGCGATTTAGTACTAGTTTTCGACATTTTTGAGTCTTTCTGTGGTGAATTCTTGTAGTTTTGAAATGAGAATGAGAAGATGATGTTACGGATTTAAAGGCAAATGCAAAATTTGCTTAACGTTGACCTATTAAATTGTTCGGTTTATGGTCATGGACTGGTGTCGGCTTGCGCGGTTCATATGGTTTGCGGGCTATTGCACGTACCCTAGGAAATTTAATCGGGAGTTGACGGTCTGGTCTGTGTCCGAATATCTCTAGAGATGAAATAAAATAAATAAATAAATAAATAAATAAAAATGACTATTAATTTGTGGATGAAACAAGAGCATTTACAAAAGGTGATGATATTACAGGCTGACCCTTTGATGTCGGCTGAGTTGGTGATGGTTTGCCACATCTCACATTTCATTCCTAATATTTTTTTGTTGTTCTGCCATGTATTGAAAGAAATCCAAGGAATCACTCTATCTCTGAACGTATTATGTCGACCACCCATAATAAGTATTATTAGAGTATTTATGTATTATGTTGATTGTCCACCAACGATAATACTATTGGAGTATTAATGTCAAAAACTTACGCTAAAAATGTAACAAATTAGCTTAAACTCCAGCATACGCCAAATATTTAGAGCTTAACCTCTAGCAAACTACTGAGTTGGCTTAAGCTGAATATTTAACAAAACTTTTTGCGTATACAAATAGATACGCCCAACATTTTCAGCTTAACTTTAACTTACGCTAAAGATTTTCAACTTAATCCCTAAAGGATTACTTAGTCATCACTGAGTAGTATGGTGACCTATTTCCAATACTTCAACCTGCTACAGTACTTCGAACTACTACATATACAGTACTTTAAATAGTAACAGCTACATTAACCCGACTGCTACAGTAATCCGACATGCTACAGTACTTCGAACTACTATAGATACAGTACTTTGAATAGTAACAGCTATATTAACCTGAACTGCTGCAGTATCCGACCTGCTGCTACAGTAACTTTGACCTACTACAATACTCCGACCTGCTGCAAATACTTCGACCTGCTACAGTACTTTGAACTGATACATTTACAGTACTTCGACCTCGTCAACAAACACGTGGCCATTTATGACACATTATAGAGCGGTTACAAGGAAGAAGAGTTACTCAAGCCGTTACTCGACCATTATGAAGACTCATCAAGTTCACATATTGTAACGTTCCTCATTAAAATAATAACGGTAATATTATAAGACCTATAAATAAGACTAGATAGCTACGAATTAGGACTGCTCAGAGAAGGAGATCGTTTTCTACATCTCTCTCTCTCTCTTTGTAATAGCTAGCAGTCTAAATAAACCTCTCTCTCTTTCTAAAATCCTCAGGAGAGGTCGTGGTTTTTAAACCATTCAAGGGTTTTCCACACTAAATCTAGTGTTGTTTGTTTCATAATTAAACATACTAGATTTCGAAGGTGTAAAGCGCTATCTTCGTACAATACGAAAATAGGCTATTACAAGTAGAGTAGTACTGTTGCAAATTAAAATAAAACTTTATCATACAAAGGACTAAGAACTTGTGAGAAAAAGTTTCGACTTAATCCCTGGCAGACTACCGATTCATCGCTCAGTATATTTACGCTTGAAATCCAATATATTTTTATGTAAGTAATGACTTCAAGTTAAATTTTGAGTAACTACAAAAAATCAAAAATTGTTACTTACTAAAGTCAGACAAATTTTCTATGTACGTCAGTATTTTCGAGAATTTTAAAGCAAATCAAAACTTAGTGTAACTCCTTAAGTCAGAAAATTCTAAAAATTTAGCTCAAGTATGTCAAAATGTTTTGGAATATTTAACGAAGCTCTTTACTTTCGTAAAAAAAAATATCTAAAATTTTTCGAAGTAAGTTGGGAGTTATTACCGACTTTTCATTTTTTGTGTGGATAAAAATATTTGTTTGTGCCATGCGAGGAGTTTAACGCTTTCTATGATGGAATAGAGATAGACGCGAACTTTACTAATTTTTTCTTGAAGTGGTGAAGAAAAGATGGTTATTGGAGAGAGTAGCTAAAAAGAAAAGATTATAAGAGATGAGAGTGTTGGATATCAAGCTATCCTAGGCTAAGCAATCATAAGCATATGAGAGAAAGAGAGAACTTAATTTATTGATAGGTTGCTATGTGTTACAATACCGAACCCTTTTGGGTGTTAAATACTCTCTAAAACTCTCCCCATAAGCCCTAGCTCATATGGGCTTGTTAGGAGCCCAGTAGGACACCCCAACCCAGTTGGGTTCCTACCTTGGTCTCGACCCAACTCCTTATTACACATGTATTCAGAAATGAAACAAAAATGAATGAAAAGGAAATGAAAAATTGAGGATCGAGGCTTGCAGTTACTGTAATTTCCTTAAGACAAATTTTACCCTGCGTATGGTGCTTCACAGATAATGGCGTCTGTCTCCCAAGATACATTAATCGAATCGTACAGACTTGAAACACTCAAGTCGATACGCCTGTCAAACTTTCTGTGATATTACTCTTAAGAAAAAAACAATGAAAAAGGAAATGAGATTCGGGTATTTTACTGTGTCCTCAAGCAATACAGAAAGTGGCTATTTATAGAAGAGAATGTGACTAATCGAAGCACCTGTTGGCAGGGTTGTGCCCCAAGAAATACCTCTGCAGAGAGTTGTAACTCTTGAAGAGAATAACCAACTCCTGAATAAATACCCCAAAAAATGACTAAGTGTAAACTAGAAATCCCCATGAGCCCATGGCCCAAGGCCCCAAGGTCGAATCATAGACTTATAAAATAGTCTAGGTGGGTCATGGGTCGGGTCGTGCAAGCAAGCCCATGGGCGTCCCCATATAGCAAGACTTCACACACTCGCCTCACACACGCGTGAGGGCACCACCTACCTGCACATGCTATACATGATAGTAGTTTGCAACCTATTATAAAGTGAAAAATCATCTTTTCACTTATCCAATGTGGGACTAAAAATAAACACAAGTTTTGACATTCAAAACAAGTAAACACATAGGGTTTTTCCAACAATCCCCCACTTTTGAATGAAAATGATAAATTTGAAAGAAAAAAATAATATAAGAATAAGGTTAGGAATGGCACTGCATCGAAGAAGGTGTCTTGTGGACTTGAACCTTCTATAGTGAAAGACTATCAGACATACTTGGCTAATCAGTGAACATGATGTTTTAAGCTGTTCAGCCGTTAGTGTAAGCCCAAATAATAATAGTTTTTACACAGTTCCTTTCCTGTTCACAGACAGTTCTAAAAGTTGTGCCCATTTCGGCCCTGGACAATCTTTGATTCATGAGTGCTATTAGAGAATTCAGCCATCTCAATTCTCATGGAAGTGGCCCTCACTTCCCACTCACATAGGTAATTTCCTATTAAGAGTACCTTGCCGTACTGAGTACCCTGCTGTACTCTACTTGTATATACAAGCTATAAGAATCATTAAAAACAAAGTTTACTCTAACAATTTCTACAGGTTGCACTGTTACATCAGGAATGAGATGGAGACCTATGCTTCGCAGTGCTTAGGTGAATAACCCTTAACAAGTTTTCCTATTAAACCTTGATCTTGGGATCCTTTAGTTAACTAGGTTAGGTTACCATTGAGATTATTCGTGGATTGGTCGTATTAATCCTATTCTTTTTTGTAGTATCGTGTTTTCCGGAAGGAGAATATTTGCCAATACTTATTCGTAAAGAGAATGCAATAAGACTCGATAAACAAGATTTTACGTGGAAAACTCAGTAAAAGCTGAGAAAAACCACAACCTCGAGGAGGATTTTGATATAAAATTCAGTATGTTGATAGTTATTATAAAATTTGGAGTGATAGTAGGATTAAAAAGTAATAAAATGGTAAAGTTTGTGGATTGTTGGTCTCTTTATCATCTATTCTTTGCCTATATTTATAGTAGACACATGCAGTTTACAAAAAGAAAGAAATAGTCTCCTATTTCGGGGGGAGTGGGCGAACTTTACGAATCTCTAACAACACTTTTCTTGACCAAGCACAATGACTACTTTTGGAAGGTCAAAGACTTGAGATAACTTCTTGAATGTTGGCCTTCAATCATGTATGGCTATCTTTGACTACGCTTTGCTGGCTTACTCTTGTTGAAACTGGGGAATATGCTACTACAATCGCCCCATTCTCAACATAAGTAATTGTGTCGAGAAGAAATTGGAAGTTGAGGAGGTTGCCAAATTTTAAGATGAGTCGTCATTGTCATTTCTGAGGTCAAAGTGAACTGTATCTGGTCAAATCATTCCTGAGGTATAATTAATGCGGTACAATGAACCTGGCAGAGTAAAGTTGGGTATAAATTGGGAGGTTAATGAGGGTGTGATGGTGATGGCTTGGAAGGATGCCGCCCCAAGTATGAAATAAAATATTGCTGGAGGATGAAGATTGTGAACAACCTGAGGTAAAAATCTGTCCCAAACTATTTTTTTTATAATCTGTCAGTTGATCGTGTCACAATATTAGGGTTGGAGAGAGGTAGAGTCAGAGAAGATGTGTATCTGTTGGAAACAATTGTGTCATCATATGGTGTTGAGGGTAATGGAGTACACCAGTTTGGGGGAGAAGGGATAACTGTTCCTGTTAATGATGGGGATTTAAAGTTTGGATGGGCGTCTAGTGATCTTACCAAACGTAGGAGGCTTCTTATAATTTTTTGCTGCCTTTATTTATGGAAGCAACTCTTAGAATTTTAGTGACTTGAGATTCATTGAGTTTCTTAGGACTGAAAAGAGGCTTTAATGTCAGATTCTGGTGAAAAAGAAAATACAAAGTAATCAGTCGCGTAAGTCGAATATAATGATAGCAATATAGTGATGTAATGTAATCGAAGGATAAATTTTATCGAATGTATTATGTAACAATTTGTTTATCAAATAAAGATATTGCTTCGACTTCTTTTTTTTTGTTGTCGATTATATATGCATATATGTTTTTATTGTCGAAGGCATCTGTGAGTAAAATGAGTGTTGGACTGTATAAACGATTCAAAGTATAGTTTGACGAGTGGGTCTAGGAACGGATTTTGAGGTTGATTGAGGTGACTGTTTGTGAATGTGCTGTTCCGAGGTAAATTAAATTATGTTTGTTGATTTTGACTGAAAAGGAGTATAAATACCCCTGTTATGTGAATGAGAGTTATTTTGGTTTGAAGAGATCGTAGGCGTGTAACGAGGTATATAGTCGTGTGCAAGCGAAGTATTGGGAAATATACGGTAAGTATATTGGACTCCTGCGGAATGTGGAAATTTACTTGGAGGATCCTGTAGAACCAGATTATGGTGGTATGAGCGAGGTGGAGGCCAAGGACGCTGAGGAGGATTTCATGTTTCGTTTCCAATTGAAATATTGGACTCCTCCTGAGCGTGTGGCTTTTATGTGGACGCGCGCGAAGAAATTGGTGAAGGGAGAGGATGATGCCGCAGCGAGGGGTTTGTAATTCGAATGTTTAAAAAGTTTATGTAAAGATCGTTTTGTTGTTGAAATGAAATGAAGATTTAAATTTTATGTAAGTATGTAGGTATCGATGTTGGATTGTGGAATTTTGTTTTTTGTCGAATGAAGTTTGCCTTGCGAAAATTTTGAATGATAAAATAACTAGTACTAATTTATGTGAATTAAATTTCTTTTTTTTCGAATGTTTCTGAAATATAAGGGTTTATATATTAAATAGAGGCTGGAGGTGGGGAAGATGAGGTTAATCACCGATGGTAAGGTATTACCCTATGGGTAAAATTTGGGAGTAGAAAATGATGTACTGTATCTCTGCAAAAAAAATTAGGTGTGCATTGTTAAGTACGACTGCTGCAGAAGAAATTCTTCGAGATATGGAAGGATTGGTATGCGAATGTAGGGGATTGTTGTGGTTGAGAAGGCAAAGGGTCAAGGACATTGAGAAAAGACGTGCGAGGCATCACGTTCGAGGAGGCGAATGGTAGCGAAGTGGCACTACGAACAGTCACGTGGGGTCTATAAATTGTTCGGTGGTAGGCGACTGTTCATTCTTTGCAAACTCATTTTTTTTCTCTTATACAAATTGCTCGTTCTCATTCTCGTTATTGGATTTGTTGGCAATGATTAGGAAGGAGGAGATTGTTGTGTTGATCGAAAGAGCCAAACAAACTAAAGAGAGAGATACAGAAGTAGTGAGGTTACAAGGTTAGTAACTGTGTTTGATTGACATTGTTCTTTGCTTGGTTCTTGATTTTCAATGGTAGATGTAGATTGATATAGGGTATATGTAGAAGGAAATGTGTATCATGTAGAGGATGTGTTTGTTGATTTTAAATGGGGTTAGGGTTTGTGACAGGTGTGATGGAGTTAGGTTTAACGACTGCAAATGGTATACTTTTTGATGGTAATGGAGTTGCTGTGGTTAATAAAGGGGATTGGAGGGGATGGTGGGGGCATAATTGGAGGTGAGTGATAGAGAGAGAACTGTTTGCGGGGCGGTGGAGATTGCGTGATACTAGGGATTTAGTGGAGTTGACGGTGGGAAAGTAGGGATTTCGTGCCAAAAATAGTTTTAGATATGACCGAAATTGTCGCAGGTAAAGGCGATATCCGTAGTTTGAAAGTTTCTTGCTTTGGCGGGAAATAGTCTGAGTTTCTTCAAGAACTTGTGATTTCCTGAATTTGGAAAAAAATACATATTAATGAATGATCGATGTTATAATTTATAAAAAATCATCTAAAACTGAATGTAGTATAGTAATCGAGGTCTATGACTAGGAAAGAAGTTATAGAAGTGTACCGAGAACGTTATGAAGAAATTGAACTGTACTAATGATTGTATCAGATAGTAATTGGGAATAATGTGTTAGAGAGTAATCGCGACAACTACATAGATAAGAACATATATATGTATCAGATATGATATATACTAACTGTGTAATAAATATGGAATCTAATTTATAGGTTCTTTAAAATGGCTGAACCAATTCAAAATGATGAGAAAGATATATAGGCGAATCTTGAAGATGTAGTTCCCCTGATGATTGATGTGAGGACTTGTGTACAATAGTTGGGGGGGGGGGGGGAAATATAGGGTGGGGTCGAGTAGTGCAGATCTAGGTAGCGTGAAACAGTTTAGGGTGGCACGTAGTGTTGTCGAACTATCTAATAAAGAGGCCACAAAGACGTATGTGGATCATGAGCCCCAAGTTAGTGATCGAGAAGGTAGTGGGGATGGGGAAGAAGATGTGGAGGAGGGCGAGGAGGCCTGTTATGGAGAGGGTCCAGAGACTAAAGAGATATTAAGCTTTAAAAAGAAGTATGGTATTCCAGTTGATATAAGGTTAGAGGAATATCAACATGAAATGATCGACTAGGAAATACCTTTAAGCGAGATTTTGGTTCATCAAGAACAAATTAAGAAAGGGTCGAAACATCCCCTTGGAGTTGACCAAAAAAAGTTAATGAACTTTTTTGATGTGGCACCGGGGTGTAGTTCAAGCCGAATGTGTATAATTTGTTTAGGGTATGTGGGGCAATAAATGGTCGACTTAAGGCCAAGGTGGAGGAGTTGATAACCGTCGATGATTTATGTGTGTACTACACGCTCAAGATGAACTCGTAGAAGTTAGGCTATCGGTACTTGGGGAGGTTTATGAAAAGACCGTTGTTTTATGATATGGTGTTAACTAGGGGGCGATACACCAATGAACGCTTACTTGCCTCCAGAAATTATGAGTTCGACAAGAAAGACCCCGGGGAATCCTTAAAGAGAAAGACTTTTCACTTAGGTGTGTGGTTAGGAAATTGTAATTATCGATTTTTGAATTTTTTGAATGGGATGTGTATTGTGGCTAACTATTTTTTGATGTTTGCAGCTTTGAAAAAGGTTGACAGGAAGTCAGAAGTAAAAGATGAGCTGTATAAGGTGAGGAAAGAGTTCTTTGGTAGGATCGATAATCTGGTTATCAACCAAGATCTCGTGAGCACTTTATTCCAAGAGGCTGGTCTAAAGAGGCTAAAGGTTTTGAAGTACCTATTATCGACAAAAAAATGTCGGCGAGGAACAAGAGACCCGCAAAAGCTAGCTTACTGCTGGAAAATCCTTCCTTGGCTGGGTACAATACTGATACAAAGATAGATGCCATGCTTGGAGAGTCTCTGGGAAGGAATACATAGAAGAGGGTGGCAAACTCTGATGTTCCTCCGTTGCTTCCTCATAAGAGGACTACTCGATAGTCAGTAATAGAGGGGGTGGCTGGTACTGATAAACCAGCTATTGTGGTGGATGGGCGTCCTCCACGGGGTTGAGCAGTGTGTTCCCGAAGAAGAGTGTTGGTGGTGAGACGCCGAAGAAGAAATTTATCGAAAAGTCTGAGTTGGAAATTCAGAAGGCCATGGATTCCTATATGTCAGGGACGGATGAGCTTAAGGCGGAGCTGGAGGATTATTTGGTGGGGATTGAGAGCTTGAATACATTTTTTAGCGAGGGTCAGAGGAACATGTCAAAGGTGAGAAATTTTAAAGCTTTGCTTCTATTGAAAAAAATGGTAGGTCACTTGAATACTCATTATATGACTTTGATGCAGATTAAGAAGTTGGTGACTGTAGCCATGGGTCGCTTTGTGGTCAGTAGTGTGCTGGAAAATCAGATTGTTGCCTATAAATATATAGAGAAGGATTTGATTGCGGAGAAGGCTGAGTTGAATACAACGTTGAATAGGTACAAGCTGGATGTGAAAAAGGCAGGGAAAGCTGCACTATGTGAAGCGAAGAATGTGCCAGAGAAAGAGAAAAATGAGACTTTGGCGTTGCTAAAAACCAGCTTTAAAAAAGATGTAAGGGAGCAAGTTGCTGATGCACGGAAAGAAATGGAGCTAGAGAAGGGCAAACTTCTCGATGAGGTAAGGGCTCAGATGAATACTGAGAAAGTGGAAAATTGTAGGGAAGTGAGGGCACATTTTTCAGGACAGTATGAGGAGTTGGACGAAAGAAAAAAAATTCTACAAGGTGCTTACAAAATCTGGTGGTACTATTTTTGATGATAGCTCAGAAGACGAAGTACCCCAGACTCCCGATGTAAGCGGGGCAACTGAAGTTATCGAAGATGATGTGATGATGGAGGCTGATGGTGTTCGTCCTGGGGAGGTACAGATGTACCGGTTCCCGAAAGTGCCCTAAATGTGAATGAAGAAAAATCTTTCTCTAAAATGTTAAACATTGTGTAAGCAGTGCTATGTTGGTGAAAGTATGTAAAAATGGTAGTGGGGCCAAAACAATTTAATCTGTAGTGTGCGATGAATATTTGTGTTGAGGAATTTTTTTATTTGTGAATAAATTTTGTGTATGTGTTTTGGAAATAATTTTAAGTAGTAGATTCGATAAAGTGATATTATCGAATGTGACTATAGATTGTAGCAGATAGGTAAGGAACGCTTGTGTGTGTGATATGTGAAAGATGACCATTAAATGACAAGTAATGAGAATGAGTACCAGATGTGTATCCTTAGATGGGTATCTGGATTTAGATTGGAGAAGAATAAGAGCTCTGTTAGAGGTTGTTCGATAAGTATTGAACAAGAGCAAATCAAGATAGTAAGGATTTGTTTATCTGATACATACTTGTCAAGTATGGGTTGAGGTCAAATAAAAAATAGTAAGGAGTTATTTGTATGATGCATACTTATCAAGTATAGATCAAGATCAAATTGAAATAGTAAGGATATTGTTTGTCTGATGCATACTTGTCAAGTATGGATCGAGATCAAATTGAAATAGTAAAGATAATGTCTGTCTGATGCATACTTGCCAAGTATGGATCGAGATCAAATTAAAATAGTATGGATATTGTTTGTCTGATGCATACTTGACAAGTATGGATCGAGATCAAATTGAAATTGTAAGGAGGAAACTGATAACAAAATTTGTTTATTTGAATCGATGAAAACGGTTACAGTGTGTCATCTGTAAAACAATTTCAGTTGAGCAGTGTTCCATGGATATTCGAGCTGTATTTCATCTTCAGTCATTAGCCATGCAGTTCTACTATCTATTTTATTGTTGACAATGTATAGCCCTTCCCAGTTTTCTGATAATTTTCCTAAATTTTTAGGCCGAGTACTATCTTGGATCTGTCGTAGGACAAGGTCTCTAATACCAAATTTCCATTTGCGAACTTTTTTGTTGTATACTTTTTTCAATGTGTTAGTGTATCGTCTCAAATTTGTAATGGCCTTGTCGCGGGTTTCCTATATCCAGTTGAGGTTACAAAGGAGATCGAGTTCATTGTCTTCATTTGGAATTTTCCGTCGGGTACTTGGTAGATTGAGGTTTGAAGGTATGACTGCTTTGGTACCAAAAGCCATCATGAATGGAGTGTAGCCTGTTGAAACTCGAGGAGTGGTTCGGTAGGCCCAGAGTACATTGAGCAATTCATCCAGCCGTCGCCCTTTTTTGTTGTCGAGACGCTTGTGTAACCCTAATTTGATGCTTTGTTAATGGCTTTGTCTTATTCGTTGCCTTGAGGATAATATGGTGTGGATGTTGTGAGCTGGATTTTATATTTATGGAGGAAAGTAAGTACTTTGGCGCTGATGAACTGTTTGCCATTTAGGAGCGTATCATATATGGATAACCAAACCTGGTGATGATGTGCTTATAAAGGAACTAGATGACTTCATTTTCATCAATATGGCAGAGAGGAACTGCTTCAACCTATTTTGTGAAGTAATCAGTGGTGATTAGGACGAACCTTCAGTTTCCCGATGCTGGGTGGAAAGGTCTAATGATGTCGATTCCCCATCGCTTAAATGGCTAGAGGATATTGCTAATATGCAAGTCGTGGACTGGATTTTTGATGTCTTGGGCATGGATTTGGCATTTATAGCATTTACACCTGTCTCATCTTGGGCCAATATAATCCCTGCGTGAATACGCGCTGGGCTAATGACCTTCCTGAAACATGTGCGCCCCAAATACCTTCGTGAAGTTCTCTGATTTTGATCTGAGCTTATTTCTGCGTGATGCATTCGATAAACGGTCCCCCCCTATGATTTGATATAAGATGTGATCTTGGATGGTAAATTTGGGGCATTTGGCCAAAAGTGATCGAGCTTCTTCTTTGTTACTGGGGAGGATGTTGGAGTTGAGGTATGCATAAAATGGTCTCCTCCAGTCTTCAGGGTTTTTATCTTCAGCAATGGAAATCTGGAGTGTTGACATTATATCGAGGCTGGAATGCTCGATGATTTCAATTTCTAACTATCTTTTTTCACTGTCCCTCAGGATGATAACAATGTAAGCTAACGCACCGGCATGTCAATTTTCTTGTTGAGGTAAGTAAAAAATTGTTGCATGTTTGAATTTTTGTATCTTTTCTTCGACCAGAGCTGCGTAATCAACTATTTTTCCCGTTGTTTTGAAAGTTTTGTTGTAATGATTTGCCATGAGTAAAGAGTCGACGTAGACTGCTAATTATTCTGCTCTGAGAGTGAGTGCAAGATTAAGACCGTGTAAGATTCCTTTATATTTGGTGTCATTATTGGTAGTATAGAAGTTTAGCCTGATAGCTTTCTCGATTCGATGATTGGAAGGCATAATAAGGACGATGCCAATCCCTGATCCTTGTAGTTCTGCTGACCCGTCTGTAAAAAGTCACCAACCTGAGCTTTTGGACCATACGTCTGGTTCTGGTATTGAGTCATATATGAAGATTTCTTCGAGTTCTTCCCTATCGAGGTCCTCGACCGGAAAGTCTACCAAAAATTTGGCCACTGCTTGTCCCTTGATTGATATCTAGGATTCGAAGGAAATGTCGTATTCTCCGAGAAAAATAGACCATTGTTGGATTCTTCGAGATTTTTCTTTTTTGGAGAGTACTAGTTTGAAGGGGTATTTGGCTATGTTTTTAATGGGATGAGCTTGAAAGTAAGGACAAAGTTTTTGAGAACTGTAGACCAGGGCGAGTAACGATTTTTCTGTTGTTGTTTATCTCTTTTCAGCAGCTATAAGTATTTTACTGATAAAGTAGATTAGTTTTTCTACTCCGCCATCTTCTCGAATAAGGACGGAACTGATGGAGTCTTCAGTTTTGGATAAGTACATTTTAAGTAATTTTCCATCAGTTGGAGTACTCATTATAGGTGGACGCCCCAAGTATTGTTTAAGATCTTGGAAAGCCAACTTATAGTCAGGAATACAAATGATTTCCTTTTGGTGTTTGTTCAAAAGAGGAGTGAAATTACCACGAAGAAGGAGGTAAAGAAGTTTGCATCGATCAGATGATTTTGTGATGAATCTCTGAAGACGGGGATCTTGCCTGTAATATTTTGAACATCTTTTTTTATTTGTGGAGATGGCATGGCGATGAGTGCTTTGATTTGTACTGGATCGATTTTAATCCTTCTTTTGCTGACCAGATTCCCTAGAAACTTACTAGATGCGACTACGAATTGGCATTTCTCTGGGTTAAGTTTCATCTGGTACTTGCGAAGGATATCAAAAATGGTTTGGAGGTTGCTGGAGTGATCTTCTCATTTCATGCTTTTGCAAATCATATCATCGATGTAGACTTCCATAATTATTCCGAGATGATCTTTGAACATTTTAGTCACAAGTCTATGGTAAGTAGCTCCTGCATTCTTTAAACCAAAAGGCATTACCGTGTAACAGTAGAGACCTCTTTCGTTAACGAATATTATTTTTTCCTGACCTTCTTTGGCGAGTGGAACCTGGTTATAACCAGAAGCTGCATCCATCATAAAAAGAAGTTCATACCCTGCGACTGAGTCGAGAAGTTGCAGAATTAGTGGTAGCGAAAAACTGTCTTTGGGTGTGAACTTGTTGGGTTCTGTGAAGTCAACACAAACTCTGATTTTTCCATTTTTCTTTGGTACTGCTACGATATTAGAAACCCACTTCAGATACCTTGCTTCCAGAATAAATCCTACCCAAAGGAGTTTATTAATTTCTTCATTCACTGCATCGCGGAGTCGGGGGGCTAAATTCTATCATTTTTGAATGATAGCTTTACTATCTGGAAGGAGGTTAAGTCAGTGGCACACGATTGAGGGATTGATGCCAGACATTTCTTGGAAAGTCCAGGCAAAGATGTCGATGTTCTTCTTAAGTGGCTGTATCATGGCCTCTTTTTCGTCGGTTGACAACTTGGAGCCAGTGAAGGTTATGCGTCCTTGACCATCGAGTTCAACAGATTCGACCATCTTGGTGTCATGCTACTCGAATATGGGTGATTCCTCTTACTGTAGTTGCTATGCTTTGAGAAGTTTTATTGTATGAGGTTTGGTTGTGGTATTTTCGCACATTCATGCAACAACTTGGCTGCCTTTGATTTCGTAGATTTCGTGATCTGTTGGAAAATGCAGTGCTAGACGATAAGTAAAAGGCACTGCTTTGATTGAATGTAACCAACTACATCCAAAAATTCCCAAATATTTGGACTCTGCATTGATGACAAGGAATTTTATGAATGTAGTTTCTAAACCCGCCTGAACTGGCAGAGTAATCTCTCCTGTGGCTGATTCTTTCGAGCCATTAAAGTCAGTGATTGTTGTTGTCGAAGCTTTTACGGAATCTATGAGGTCTAGAACTTCAATTGCTCTTCTGAATAATACATCTGTTGTGCTTCCGGTATCGATGGGAAGCATGTAGGTAGTTCTGTCCAACTTTGAGCATAATGACGAGATGGTCATTATGAGGGTATTTAACGTGGCTGGTGTCACAGTCTTCGAAGATGATATGGTAAGGACGCTTCGATTTGCTTGAGCTTGGAAGAAGTTTTGTCGATTTGCCTGAGGATGTCATTTTACAGCAAGACGTAATTCGATTGTCTTGTTTTCTTTTCTTCCCTTTCTCAATCTCGATCTTATACAGGTGGCGAGCTTGCCCCTGGACCTGATTTTGCTCCACTTCTTTATTTTTTGCTTCATTCTTAAGAAACTTTTGGATATCGATGACATCATTGTGGAGTCTTCGAGCTAATGGCATACGATGAAAGATTCGCATGAGGGAGTAACAGTTGTCAGCTTCGTGACTATACACATTGTGATACTGACATAGAGGTATGTTGGGAAGATCCGGAATAGTTTGTGGTGCGCGATAATACTTATCTCCTTTTATCGTTGACAAGATAGCGGAGAGAGTCATTGTCATTAGCGGCAAAACTGGGACAGGTCTGTCAGGTTTTCCATCCCTTCTTCTATTATTGTCGGTGTTTTTGTCGCATTGTTTGGGTGCTTCAGTAGTGACCGCTCATTGGGATGGAGTCGAAGACGTTTCTCGAGAATGGATGACAGATGAGCTCTTCATCTTATCTTTCTTTGATCGCTCCAATTCGATGTTATTATTAACTACATTAATCATTTCTGTGACTATTCACGGCTTGTGCTGAGTAAGCTCTTCTTGAACCTTTGAGTCAATGTGCAGGGCGGAGGTGAATGCTGGAACTACGATTTTAGGGTCTAAGTTCCTAATTTTCTTTGTTTCATGTAGGAAGCGTTTATAAAAGCTTGCCAAGGTCTCTTTCGCGCCTTGTTTGAAGTAAAACAAGGAATCGACAGTAATCTCTCGTTCTCTAGCATGAGCGTAATTGGATTCGAAAAAGATGTTGTAACTGGCTGAATGTGGTGATTGATGCCTCTTGGATAGTGTGAAACCACCGAAGCGGTTCATCTTTCTGGATCATGTTGAATAGCCTGCACAACATGTGGTCAAGTTTGGAATGTGACCAAACTGTGGCTTTGAAGTGTCGAACATGGGTAAGCGGGTCAGTCAGGCCTACATATTGAATAAATTTGGGCATATGAAAATTTTCTGGGATGAGCATAACTTCAAGATGAGGGGAGATGGGGTTTGTCTCAATTCTATCAAACGTGAATTTTTAGCCTGGAATGTCAGAGTTTATGGCATGGATCCTGTTATTGAGGTCGTCCAAGGTGACAAACTGTTGCAGGGGAAATGGTAAGGCTGCGACCTAAGGAACAAAATTTCTCTGTCCTTTTGGTCCCAATCGATCCCTGATTGGTCTTCTTTCAGGTGGGGGGGGGGGGGGGGGTGGGGCCTGATGACGCGTGCGTCAACTTCCTTGAGTTGTCGATGCTGAGGATGTTAAACCAAAATGTTGAGAAGCTCTTCTTGCATTCCCGGATTTGGATTGAGAAATCCGTAACTCGTCTTCCCTTGGTTGATCATCACGTTGAATTACTCTTGATCTATACTGCCCCTGGCTAGTGGAGGGCACCTCTATCGACTAGTGAGTCGATCTTGTGTTATCTTCAATCTTTCCATTTCATTATGATGTGTTTGATTCTGTTGATCTAAGGCTTTCCTTCGTTCGCCTCTCTCAGTTTGAAGAGCTTGAGAATGGACACGCTGATCTTCCAGTCTTTGGGCTTTTTCTGCAGCCATTTATTTTTGAAGCTCGAGTACTGCACCATATAGATTAACAGGCCCTGGTATTTCCTAATCTCCTGCGATACTGGAATGGCTTCTCAGGTTCATGTTTGTCATTGGATGGTGTTTAGATCAGTGGTGGTAAAAAAAGTATGGTAATTCCCACAGACGACGCCAATTATAGTGGCATGATTTCGAAAGGAGAATCTTCGCCAATACTTATTCATAAATAGAATGCAATAAGACTAGATAAATAATATATTATGTATAAAACTCAGTAAAAGAAGAGAAAAACCACGACCTCGAGGAGGATTTTGATGTAAAATCCAGTATGTTGCTAGTTATTATAGAATTTGGAGTGATAGTAGAGTTAAAAAGTAACAAAATGGTAAAGTTTGAAGATTGTCGATCTCTTTATCATTTATTCTCTGACTGTATTTATAGTAGACACATGCAGTTTACAAAAAGAAAGAAATAATCTCCTATTCCGGGGGGAGTGGGCGAACTTCGCGGATCTCTAACAACTTTTTTCTTGACCAGGCACATCGGCTACTTTTGGCTGGTCGAGGACTTGAGGTAACTTCTTGAATGTTGACCTTCGATCATGTATAGCTGTCTTCGACTACGCTTTACTGGCTTACTCTTGTCGAATCTGGGGAATATGATACTACACCTTTGATGTGCAGTATACTTCCCCTTTCGACAACCCTTTCGAAAATGGTTCTGCTAGGTTATCTTGAGATTTTACAAAATCAATGGATATTATTCCATTCGCAAGTAGCTGCTTAACGGTATTGTGTCTGCGACGTATATGTCGTGACTTACCATTATACACTTGATTCTTAGCCCTTGCTAGTGCTGCTTGATTATCACAATAAATACATATAATAGACACAGGTTGTGGTCATAAAGGAATATCCTCTAGAAACTCTCAAAGCTATTTTGCTTCTTCTCCAGCTTTGTCCAAAGCAATGAACTCAGATTCTATCGTGGAGCGAGCTATACATGTTTGTTTATGAGATTTCCATGATACTGCTACACCTCCAAGTGTGAAGACATATCTAGTAGTGGATTTTGACTCATCAGAATCTAATATCCAGTTTGCATCACTATATTCTTCAAGTACAGCTGAATAAGCAATGTAGTACAAACCATAATGTAAGGTGTACTTCAAGAACTTTAAAACCCTAACTAGTGCCACCTAATGCGCATCTCCCGGATTACTCGTATATCGACTCAGTTTACTTACTGCATAAGCAATATCTGGTCTGGTATAGTTCATAATATACATGAGACTGCCTATGATACGTGAGTACTCAAGTTGAGAAATGCTTTCTCCCTTGTTTTTCTCTAAGTTTTGAGTTCTATCAAATGATATTTCAATACCTTTACATTCAAACTTATTGAATCTCTTAAGCACGTTTTCTATATAATCTGCTTGTGATAACATAATTCCCTGTGATGTCCTATTAATCTTGATTCCAAAAATAACATCTCCAATACCTAGGTTCTTCATGTTGAAGTTCCTGGTCAGTATTTTCTTTGTGGATTTTATTACATTAATATTTGTCCCTAAAATTAGCATATCGTCTAGATATATACATACAATTACGCATGCAACATCAATGTATTTATAATAAACACATTTGTCACATTCATTGATTTTAAATCCATCCTTGATCATAACACGATCAAACTTTGCATGCCATTGTAAGGGCGCTTGTTTTAATCCATATAAAGACTTCACAAGTTTATAAACTTTGTGTTCTTGTCCTTTGACAATAAACCCTTCAGGTTGGTTCATATAAATTTCCTCATCTAATTCACCGTTTAAAAAAGCTGTTTTCACATCCATTTGATGTATTTCATGCTTTTGTAAAGTTGTAATAGCTATCAACATTCGTATAGACGTTATCCTTGTAATTGGTGAATAAGTGTCAAAATAATCTAGGCCTTCCTTTTGCCTAAATCCCTTAGCAACAATCATTAGTTGTACTTGTCTATTGAACCATCAGGCTTCATCTTCCTCTTGAAGATCCATTTGCAACCTATTGGTTTGTTACCAGGTGGAAGATTTACCAACTCCCATATATGATTTTGCATAATAGAATCAATTTTACTATGCACTGCTTCTTTCTAACTAGGAGCCTTAAGAGTTGACATGGCCTCCTTGAAGGTTTGTGGTTCATTCTCTAACAGGTTAGTTATATACTCTGGATCGATTCTTACGGATGCGGTCTTAACCCGTTTGCCATGTCTAAGTTTTGTAGTTTGTTCTTTAGTTTGCTCTAAACTTTCAGGTTGAAGATCACTACTTGAAGTAACGTCATGTGATCTTTTAAGAGAATTTGCAGTATTACTCTTTTTGCTTGGGAAAATATTCTCAAAGAATATAGGATTACGTGATTCTATGAATGTCTTTTCATGTATATCAGTGATCTCTAATTTGTGTACCA
Organism: Kingdonia uniflora; assembly: GCA_014058105.1. NCBI lineage: Eukaryota > Viridiplantae > Streptophyta > Magnoliopsida > Ranunculales > Circaeasteraceae > Kingdonia > Kingdonia uniflora. The sequence continues at coordinate 4,829,601 of JACGCM010000671.1, forward strand.
GAAATCTGAATGCACTACTATTATTTGCTTTGCCAATAAAAATACAGTCAATGGCTTTTGGTCATAATTTTACACGTTTGGGAATTTGAACTTGCACTTTTGCAAGGTACCCCCACACTTTTATGAATTTAAAGGAAGGTACTCTACCTTTCCAAAGTTCATAAGGAGTGCTATTAATCTTCTTATGGAGAATCTTATTGAGTAAATAGTTTACTGAAAGTAAAGCTTCCCCCCACAAGTTTTGTGGCAAACCAAAACTAATCAGCATGGCATTTACCATATCCTTTAAAGTTCTATTTTTCTTTCAACAACTCCATTTTGCTAAGGTGTATAAGGTGCAGTAGTTTGGTGAGTAATCCCTTTCTGAGCACAAAACTCTTTAAAAACCGAGGAAACATATTCACCTCCTCTATCTGACCTTAGATTTTTAATCTTCCTATCAAGTTGATTCTCAACCTCATTTTTGTAAAGAGTGAACATCTCTAATGCTTCATCTTTACTTCGGAGTAGATACACATGACTATACCTAGTATAGTAATCGATAAAAGTAATAAAATACTTTTTCCCACCTCTTGTTTGGACGAATTTTAAGTTACATAAATCGCTGAGTATTAATTCGAGAGGTAGTGTCTTCCTTTAATCAATTGAATGAAAGGGCTATTTTGCAAATTTTTCTTTAACACATGTTGTACATTTTTGTTTGCAATCAATGCTGAATTTAGGCACCAGCCCTAAGTTCATTAATTTACGTAATGAACCCATATTAACATGGCCTAGTCGTGCATGCCAAACATTATAAGACTCAAAAATATAAGCAGAACCTTTAATTTTGTTGATAATCATTGGGGTTATATCAATATTAAACTTAAACAGGTCATCACATAAGTAGCCATTTCCTACAAACATTCCACTTTTAGTCAAGACACATTTGTCCGAATCAAATACAAGCCTAAAACCCTTCTTGCTTAAAATTGCTCCTAACACCAAATTCTTACGAATATCAGGAACATGCAGAACTTCATTAAGAATAAGTTCTTTTCCTGATGTAAATTTTAGGATAACCTTTCTAACTCCTTCAATCACAGAAGTTGCAGAGTTTCCCATGTACAATTTTTTATCACTGTTCACTTTTTTGTATGACAAAAATTGGGTTTTGTCAGAACAAATGTGACGTGTTGCTTCTGTATCAATCCACCAATCTTTGGCATTACTGATCAAGTTCACTTCAAAGACCACAACAGAAAGGTTCTCCATTTAAGACACGTTGGCTTAAGGGGGCTGGTTTTTTGATGACTCGCCTTTATTCTTCCTGCAGTCCTTTATGCGATACCCTTTTATTCCGCATGTATGGCAGTTCCTAGAAAACTGCTTGAAGTCTTTTCGAATTGGTCCTAATCTAGGGTTTTTACCCTCTTCCCATTCTTCTTATGGAATTTACCCTTATTTTTTGAAGGATTTCCTTCAACAATATTGGCTTTTGATTCCAGCGAACCAACTCTAATCACTTTCTCACTGTTACGATTGTCTTCCTAAATTCTCAAGTGCACGATCAAGTCCTCAAACTTCATCTCCTTGCATTTGTGCTTCAGATAATTCTTAAATTCCTTCCAGGATGAAGGTAATTTTTCAATCAATGAAGCAACCTGAAATGACTTACTCCAAGTCATTCCTTCTGTATGAATTTTATGCAGGATAATCTGTAACTCTTGCACTTGACTGATTATAGACTTAGAATCAATCATCTTGAAGTTAAGGAATCTGCCGACAATGAATTTCTTCGTTCCTGCATCTTCTGTCTTATACTTCTTCTCCAGGGAATCTCATAGTTCCTTGGCAGTCTTGAGTGGATTATATACATTATATAGTTTATCATCCAACCCATTCAGGATATAGTTCCTGCATGAAAAATTAGAATGCTTCCATGCTTTCACAGCAGTGATAGTGGTCTTATCAGTTTTACTATCTTTGAGAACATGGGCACTTTCCTACAAAAACTTTGCAAGGTTCAGTGTTGTCAGGTAAAATAACATCTTTTACTGCCAACGTTTGAACTCCGCTCTGTTGAACTTCTCTGGCTTTTCTTGATGAACACGAATAGTAGTTTCGTTAATCGACATCTTCACAAAACTCGAACACAATGACAATAAGAAGTCTGTCTTAAGATATTTACACATGTGTTCAGAAATGAAACAAAAATGAGCAAAAAAGAAATGAAAAACTTAGGATCGAGGCTTGCAGTCACTGCAATTTCCTTAAGATAGATTTTACCCTGCGTATGGTGCTTCACAGATAATGGCACCTATCTCCCATAATACAATGATCGAATCATACTGACTTGAAACACTCAAGTCGATACGCCTGTCAAACTTTCTGTGATGTTACTCTCAAGAAAGAAGCAATGAAAAAGGAAATGAGATTCAGGTATTTTACTATGTCCTCAAACAATACAGAAAATGGCTATTTATAGAGGAGAAGGTGACTAATTGAAGCACCTGTTAGCAGGGTTATACTCCAAGATACACCTCTGCGAAGAGTTGTAACTCTTGGAGAGAGTAACCAACTCCTGAATAAACACCCCGAAAAATGACTAAGTGTAAACTAGAAATCCCCATGAGCCCATGGCCCAAGGTTCCAAGGCCGAATCATAGACTTATAAAATAGTCCAGGTGGGTCATGGGTCGGGTCATGCAACCAAGCCCATGGGCGCCCCCATATAGCAAGCCTTTACACACTCGCCTCATACGCGCGTGAGGGCACCACCTTCCTAAATATGCTATACATGATAGTAGTGTGCAACCCATTATAAAGTGAAAATCCTTTTTTCACTTATCCAATGTGGGACTAAATATAAACGCAAGTTTTGACATTCAAAACATAGTAAACACATGGGGTTTTTTTAACACTCCTAACACTCTCCCTTGGGGTTTTTCTTACTAGAACAACTTGCCTCATCAAAATCTCTGCCTATCAAAACCACTTGAGCAAAAAGTTGTACAAGGAAAAAATATAATTATATTCCCTGTTTGAGTTGTGAACGCGTATACGTTACTTCATCAAAACCTTTAGTCAGTAAAATCCTCTAGGATAAAAACTGTACTATCAGGAAAAAGAGTACAACACGCATATGCCCACGTTTGGACGGGATTACTCCCCCCATTACTAAAAAATGGACCAACAACCACGGTCTATATTAGTTTTAGCTATGGTGACAACAGTAGCTAAATGTTACAAACCTAACCGTGACCAAACCCCAAAATTCGATTCCAAAGCCATACACCTATTTGTTTTTGGTGGTACTAATTCTAGTTCATGGAAAAACCGTGGCGAATAACTAGCTAAAATGCGGGATACAAAATTTAGATTTCTATTTTCCTCTGTTTCTAAACTCTCTCATCCCACACTTTGTGTTTTAAGATTTGTGAAGCAAATTTTTTCGATCATATCTCTCTCCGAATCTCCAATCTCATAAGTTTCAATTTCTAATTTCAATCTCCAATCTTTGAATCTCCACTTTTTATTTCCAATCCCAAAAATCTTCAGATCATTCACTTTGTGTTTTAAGATCCATGACATCTCTCTCTGTGGGAGCAGCTACCTAATTACTATGAGAAAAGTAAAAGCAGTTGCACCAACACCCACTGAGAAAGCCCCAAAATTTTACCTAGCTGATGATATGAAGAAACCTTTGGTGAACAAGAGGAAACACAAATCCACCAAGCTTGATCAGGTTCGATTTTTGAGAGATTTAATTATTTTTGATGTTGGGTTGTTTTTGTTTGAATTTATTTTGATGTTTGTGGCTGTTTTTGTGTGAAATTAGGGCAAGTATTACACCTGAGACTATTTTAATTGTGCTTGCTGAGAGGTTTAAGGGGAAGGAGAAACGATTGGAGCGTTTGATTGAGGATGCTAATTTGGATCCAAAGGATGCTGCGAAGCAGAGCGCATTGTTAACCGAGCTTAACAAGCACAGGTTCAGTTTTTCTAACTTGATCTCTTTATGATTAGATGAAAGATTTGATACTACTTTTACGAATGTTCGTAGGCGAATATTTTGAGTTAATCCTTGGAATATCAGGCAATGTACGCATTGGTCAACGAATTGTAACTATTGGAAATATCTAAATTTTGGCTGATATGTTGTTCATTACATATCACAGTTCAGTACATATCATCACAAATTCAGTCCTAGATAACGATTTAAAACATAAAAGTATCTTCCCTATATATGGGACCATCAAACAAATTATCTGAGTTATGCTAATAAATTTTATATTTTTGTAGAAGAGTTCCTGCCAATTTATTTACAATAGAGGTTTTGGTATTTAAACAATGTAAGTTCAAAAATTAATAATGGATTCTTTTCTCTTTTTTGGCAGTCCACAGTCAATCATCATGCATTTCGAATAAAAAGATCATGCAGTAGACAGTAAAGGAGTTACAGAATATCTTCGATCTCTTGTATCTACTAATACTATATCAGAATATCTTCCAGATGAAAAATCTGGAAAGTCTTCAACTCTTCCTACATTGGTTCGTCAACACTTTTTCATTTTTGTTTTGAGTGTGCTATAGTTCATTACTAACTGTAAATGTTACATATTTTAGTGCCCCAAATTTTTTTATTTGTTGGTAATTTTATTAGTCTTTCGATCCATATTATTTTCAGTTCACTACAACTTTGCTTGTATAAAAAAGTTTTTATTTTTGTCTACATCATTTGTTTTCCTTACATCATCTAGTATCTTAAAAGCCACTATGTCTGGCAATTGATTATTTGTGTTGACTTTTTTTTATAATAGTTGTAAGAGTTCAAGCAGCGTGCTTCAGGGAACATGGATGAGATACTTCTAAGCCCTGGCATATCCGAGAAGTAGCCACTGCATGTAATAATGGTAAGAAGTATAATATGGGCACGATGTATTTATTCGCTAATTGAGGAATTTAACATTTTAATAATTCTGTAATTGTTTTTGTTACCATTACCCTTCCCAACAAGCAATGTTTTTAACAAACAAAGTCTGCTGTTTCAAAAGAAGACAAGTGCTTAATTTTCTTAGTCTGAGCATCTAACTGGAGTGGCAAAATGATTTCATATATTGATGTCCCTTATATATGGGATTTAGTTGTTTATTAAAACTTATCTTTCGGTTAAAACTATCTTGTACTCAAAAAAGAAAAGAAGAAGATTATTCATAATATTCTTATACTCTCTTTTAAGTTTCAACTTTATGTTCTAGTAGTATCTTGCACCTTTAACCTGAAGCACTAACTATGATATTTTTTTTGGAATCAACATGATTTTTGGTGATTTCTGGTGGTGTTGTTGTACAGGAAAAATTTATGGAAACTAACTGGATCAACAAGATTGTCCATATTTATGGAATTTTTTATGTCTATCTCTGTACATCTTGATTTCATGATTTAGTTATCTTGAACATTCAGACACTATTTATCTTTTCTCTCTCAAGTGGCTGGCATTTATTGAGCCTCGCACGAACCATCCTCGATTCCAGAATCGAGGCGTCCTTTCCACTCTCCATGTCAGACACCTTGTACCATTTCAATAAAATTACCTTTCTATCATTACAACTCCCCTCATTTTTTAACATAATCCCCCCTATTTCCATATTTATTCCTGACCTTCCCACACTCATGATGATTCACTCTGTACGATGTCAGGCTCCTGCTTCCTTATATACAAATCAAAACTAAAAGCTTCTGCATTTTCATATTTTTGTTTCTCTGTCCTTGCTCATCATACTTATAGTAATTGACGTTATTTTCTAAACTATACAAATTTTCAAAATTATTCAAATTATTTGCTAAAATATTCAAAACAGATTCACCCCTATAGAGGATCTGATTGCCTTATATTATTTATGTTACATTCAAAACAATTATATTATTCATGAGAACGCTTTATATAACAACTATAGCAGCCTTAGTAAACTGAACGTATCATCCCGTCGTATTATTCGTTGGTCCTCAGATTTTCAATTTCGATCTCAACTTCGACAATCAAACCCACCAACCTTTCTCGTTCTACCGCATCCCTAACCAATTCATGAAAGTACACCTCATAAAAGTAATGAGCATACTCAAGGTCTCTACTCCTTACATCTAATCCGCCGAGCTGACATTCCCTCACTTGTAGCTCAACATCATAACCAAACGGGCCAAAAATCCTCTCCCGCACTTCAACAATTTTTATAGCCAATCATCCTTCTGTGGCATGGAAAATTCTCTAAGATCGAGTCCGTACCATCCTTTTCCTTCCTCCGCTCTTTGTTACAGATCGTCCTACCCGTATTTATACATTTCACACATACTTTCCTCTCAAAAATGTGATTTTTTACCTTATATCTTGTAACAGAAAAACCAGAATCTTGGGAGAAATTATTTAAACTTATCCCCTCACCAGTATATACATTATGTACCATACTCGACCTTATACAACTACGATAAAGCCTCTAACGACCTGTAGAAGCTCAAAATTCCATGATTACATATTCCCTACAATTTTCTCCCTCAACCGTTAAGAACATTACAATATCATTTTTATATCATAGCGTCATTATCAACACGTATTTATCTTAGTTCAAGCATCACTACAACATTGTTTCATTACTTATAACCTATCATTCATCGCAATACCCAACACAATTCAGTTTGATTATGAAAAAACTTTTCAATATACATTTTTAATGAATAATAACTTTTATTCATGTCGAAAACATTACATATAATTTTCAGATAATAAGTTTATTAGTACATCAATCTCAAGAATACAACGAACTGTTATCCGACCTGCACAAAACTCCAGGTACTTTACAGATAACAAGTTTTTCCCTGTTTGTTCAAAATCACAGGTCATTCAGGCACGCCGAGACATCATGTCCTCCAGTTCTTCTTGCTTCAGTGATCTTTCTCCCAGATGCAAAGTAGGCATTGAAACCAACAAAGAGCTTCCCTCGCATGAGTTTGGTTGAAGTCTAGTTGAACTTCAAACAAAAACTATGCAAGCAGTAAACTCAGTGCAGGAACCAAATTCTTAAACTAAGAGACTTCTGGTCACCACAACATGATGAAAATGCAGAAGCAGACTCCCACTGGTTGTCTCCTTCTTCCACTACCATTACCTCCTCCTCTGAAACTGCCACCTTCGAAGAATCAATAGAGATGAAGATGGCCCAACCTTAAAATCTATGGTGACACAAGAGATCAGCATATCTGCCCCGCAGATACACCTATCCCTGCATATAAACCCCTAACCCTATCTTCCGCAAGAGTACGGAGACAGGCCCACCGGTCCTCGCCTGCAAGACGACAACATGAAACCTTCACCTATAGTAGAAATCTTCCTCAGCTTCAGCCGCATCCTCTTCCGACAAGCCTTGGTACGTCGGAGGAATAGAAATGGGTATCGACATTTCCAAGGAATGGTCACTGAAGTATTTCAACTTTAACCTCTGTATTTCAGATGTAATCCTCTCTTCAAGAATCATCCTCTGAGTTTTCACCATTTTAAAAAATAAAACAGAAAAACAATCACGTTTCCAAAAATGCTACGCAAGCAGGCACTGTTTTAAATATTTGCTACAGGTACTGTTTATATAACTCTCATTTATTGTGTAGGTAGGTTTTCCCAAGCGTCTTCTTTTATTATAGACGTGACTATTCGAGCACAACCGTCACATACATCAGCATCCGCATCATCTTTTAATACCCATCACTTCCCAATATCACGTAACTTTCACCCAGTCAAACACCATCATTAATCCATTTCGAATGTTAACTTTTTGATACGTTCTTTCTCAACCAAAGTCACTCGTGACTTCGGTTGCGAAGGGGCAATTGTGGAGACTTATCCCTCGATCTCACACAAATTCGAGCTCATCCAGCTCGAATTACCTCCATCCCAGGTTCACGCATTTTTAGCACTCCAGTCAACATTTTAATCAGTCCCACAAACTACTTAAGAACGTGGATCGAGCTAAATATGAAAAACATTGCCCAGTCAAAGACACCTGTCTCTCACAAACTTGTCAGTTATTTAGTCAACCACTACTAACCATATTATTCGAAAAGCGTGCTCTAGCATGATGATAAGCTGTGGGGAAAACCTATATAAAGGAAAATTTCTAGAAGAGACAGGGACCAAAAAAATTATACAAACTTCTTATTTACCAGGTTAAAAGTATTTCTATATTTAGAAATCACTTGTAATAAATATATTCACCTCAAGCAATAAAGATTCTTTCACAAAAATCCTCCATACGAGGTCATGGTTTTTACCTGTTAAGAGGTTTTCTACGCTAAAAACACCTATTTTCATTTCTTACTTTCTATTAGAATATTGTTACAGGTTTATTGGTGTGATAGCTAATTCCTAATCATTTTGAGCTTACGGAATTTGGCCATTACAGCCAGGATATTAGTTCTATGGCATTCCTAATCGAAAGGATGGGGCTAATCATGCCTAATCTTGATATAGAAAAGGGAGGTTTTGAATTCATAGTGGAAAGTACATTTTGACACTGAGAATTTTTTACCTTTTCCTTTCAAATATTGAGCCCTCTTCTGAGCCAACATACTGTATTTGGTTCCCAGGAGTTCCTTCAACAATCATTTTCATCATATAGAAGGTTCTATTTGGCAAAATATTAACCGAAGATGATCATAGATGCCTAACTCGGGGCAAGGTTAACCCTATTCATTTAATGGGTTTATATCTTAAATGCTGAGGGGGTTGCGGTCAAGCAATTAGGTTTTCTTGGTGTATAATATTGATCACTGTATGTACTGATCCCTTTGTGTATCTCTTGTTCTCATACATAGTACCTTCTCAGAAAGTTGCATTGTTTAGAATACAATATATGTTTTTAACGAAATCGCCATACATGATTAAGTGGACTGATACTCCTAAAATTTAGGCATGTCTATTTACTTGGAGTCGGGATCTAGCGGATGGTTATCCTCTTATATGAAGCGATATATTCAAAACCTTTTCAAGGTAATTGAAGTTAGATACCAAATATTTGTACTTCTATTTTGAACCAGAAAGATAGAAGCACTAGTTTATCAATAAAATGGGTTTAATAGGTAATTTTAAGAAGTTGATTGCAAACTTCTAGGTCAATATGGACTGGAATGGCTGACTGAAGAGAAGGTCAAATGTAAGGAAATGGTTGCTCTAGAAGCACAATATATATTTGTACGAGAAGCTCTTAATACAAGTGTTAGTGAGTGTACTAACTGGATTGGGGACTGGGACCCTGCTATCGGTTTTGTACATTACCGCTTTATTGCAGAAGAAGAAGTACCTGTTGCTTATATATATGAATTGCAGTTAGAACCTCACATCCAACATAAGGGTTTGTGGACTGTCTTAATGCAATTAGTTGAGCTTATTGCTCGCAAGGTATGGATTCAATAATTGTTGTTTCCTCTATAACTAATGAAGATGACAAAAAAGTTATAGATACTAGGTGATCCACTTATAGTTCATTCTAGTTGACATTTATCAAATAAGATTTCCTGTAAACTCCCTAAATAATTAAAATAGTAGAAGACCAACAGTAGAGTACTATTGTAGATGTGGTATACTAGTGGTGTGTGGTGACCAAAAGATCTTTAACAGCATAATGGTTAGTAGTATGTACCTTAGCTTAAAGAAGAAACTGTGGGACTTTTTAAAATAGCAAAGGCCAAATTCTTGAGAAAAAAACCATGGTGTAGTAAAGAAGTCAAAGTTTAATTTAAATGTGGTTTTATGATTAATAAATTTGGAACTTTTGGAACAAAATATTGGCATAGAATCTTAATGTATTATTATTTATATAAATAAAAAGTAATAGGGTTTACTACTGACTGCTGTGTAAACGTTTGAGGGATACCTCAGATTCAAACCAATGGTTCAACTATAGGCCTTATTTTCTCAAGATTCGAAAACCCATATGGGAGTTATTATAGGTTCACATAAACCTGTGTGAGTGATTGTTCTCCATTATTGGAATCTTACTGGAGCTATTATAAGGATGCCTGTGAAAAGCTTAGTGAGAGCCATATCCATTAATGAGAATGATATGCACTTGCAGCCGAAGGACTCTATTTAAAAAATGATGGTTTCCTTGCCTGGACCTTTTTGTAAGATAAATCGCAAAATTTCTCTTCTTGGTGTATTATATGGGGAGAAGTGCAAAGCAACTTTTGATTATGCTAGTAAAAGTGTCCAAACTCTATAGGGGCTCCGTCATGTTTTAATGGATTACCTTTACCACAAACAATCTGATCATAATACTGTGGCTTTTTCAAAATTTGTAAATCCAAGGTCGCCTAATAATTGCTACGGTTGTGTTACCACGTTTGTTATACAGTGTCTGAAGCTGCTACAGGTATTATCAAACTACCAAAATTATTGGAAATAGCTTGTTACTGCTGGCATCTTATCTGAGTCGTTTAAAAACAATATTTATCAGGGTCCTAAACCTGCTCGTGTTCAGGCGAGAACTGTTCTGTGTGCCTTCTCTGAAGATGATACTAATGCGGTGGCTGAGGTGAACTACCCAGGTATGTTATAATCCTTAACTACAGTTCAAGTGGAGATTTTGATGAAGAAACAAATTCTTAACATGTGTCATATACTTATTGTCTATTGTCGTCTCGGGTCGTTTGGGCAAATTTCAATAAATTGGTTTCATTTTAAAAACTAGAGCTAGATCATTTTTGTTGTTGTTGTTGATATGAAATTGGATCTGTACCTTCTACTAACGTCATTTGGATGATAGGTAGAATATGATACTAGTGGAAAGGTCATTGGGGTCATATTAGAAGGGGAAATTGCATAATGTATGGGGTCACATCTAATGGATGAAGAGTACGACGCGACAGTTCTGGGAACAGGCCTTAAGGAATGCATCCTCAGTGGTCTTCTCTCTGTCAATGGACTAAAGGTAACATTTCTTTCATCTCTATTTCCCTTCATTACGACATCAAGTTTTATGTATCTTCTTCTTTGTACTTCCTAATCATGTACTTGATATGGGTTTTCAATTGGTGGCTATAGTTAAGGTTTTTATGATTTTGCTTTGGATGTTCTTTGATTTTATGGTTTTCAATTGGTAGCTGTAGTTAGGGATTTCAATTGAGTTTACCATAACCCCTCTTGTAAATCAACTCCTTTACGCTCTTCAAATTGGAGTATCTGAGAAAAAAATATCAACCAATTAATATGATGGCTGTAGTTAGGGCCATTATAAGTGCTTTGATTGACATGTATTGCAAATGCTCTAGTATGGGAGAAGTTAGGTAAGTTTTTGATAACGTGTTGCCTGACCTGCATGTTTCTCATTATAATTCCATGATCAATGGATATGTCCATAGTGGTTTAGATCTCGTGGACCGTAATGATTTTTGGGTATGTGCAGTTTGGGTTGCCGCTATAAGGGGTTAAGATTACCAGAAATGTCTGAACTTCTTGAAGCCATTGTGGTCTAGTTGAGGAAGGGATGCAGTACTTTAAACTAATGAAGGGCAAGTCTGGGATTATTCTAAAGGGAGATCACTACACATGCGTTATTGATATACTGGGACGAGCTGGGAGACTCAGTGAAGCATTGAGTTTGTTGAAGGAGGTTAAAAGTGAAGAAAAAATTGGTGAACTATATAGTGAAGCAATTAGGGGTGCTGTGCTTGTAGGCTACATGGGAATGTGGATATAGGAAACAAAGTTGTTGTAAAAATGTTACAAAAGGAAGAACAAGTCCCTAATACCTACATTGCACTTCCAATGTTTATGCAGAGGAGGAAATATGGGATGAAGTGCATAGAGTTAGAGAGAGATGGAAAAATAAAAGTAGAATTGTAGGGAAAGCTGGAAAATGCACATCTATTGGAAGCCGGTTGCACTAACTCTAGGCATGAGTTACTATTTGTTCTTTGTTTCATCTCTAGTTTAATTAGTTGCATACGGTCATACATAGTATAGTGAAGAAACAAAATTGAAATGTCATGAAGAAGCTAACAATTTAGAACCTAATTCATGCTAAATCTGCTCTAAATCATGTATAAGGTTTTTTAGTAGGATTTGTATGTAACTTATAACGATTGTTGTCATACTACAGATTTATGGATTGTTACATCTTTTAGGATTTGATCATGAAATTAGTGAAGTGGTTGAAACAGAGATGGAGTCAGAGGAGGAACACCTTTTGATAAGTCTTGGATGGAAAGGAAAAGGATTAATCCAATGTGCTGCGGACAATGGAATTTCTAAGCCTCAAAATTCAGATGGTAACTTTCACTTTATATCTCTAGAATTACTGGTTGATGCTTCACCTACACTTTTTGTTGTTTTGTGATATGCCTTTGTGTAGTTGCATTTACATTTACAAAAGATAGCCCCTTCTACGTCAACACATGATGGATATCATAATATGGTACATGCTGGGTATATTTAGAAATAACCTCAAAACATAGGGGTATCTCCAAATAGCTTATACATGTATTATATTTACAGCTTTGTCTTCTTTTTTAGCTGCTTTATGTGGTGCTGATTTCATTTCAGCGTCGCTTACATTTTGAGTATGTTATCCCTTATTGCCAAGTTTTTTTTTTAAATTTTAGGGATTGCTTGTTTACGGCACACAAGGTCGGGAGATTTGCAAAATAAATTTAGACCCAAACAGTTACCGAGAGATAATTTTATTTGTATACTAGATGCCAAGTGATTATTATAATGCAATTTTTAAGCACAATCTTTGGCGTTGACCCCATATGTACCACTATAACCGTCGTAGATTTAACATTAGATGAATCTATAAGGTGCTGCTCGACTAATTTTTTTTCTTAGTTTCCTTGAGTTGGATTTGACTGCAATGTCTACTTTAATCATCCTGAAGAAAGAAAATATAGTTATTAAAGTGAAAACCATTTTAAACTGTGGCAATGATTTTAATACTGCAATTAACTTTTGAAAGTGTGTTTCCTTATCCTGCGATATATACAAAGCCTTTATTGGTTCATTTCCTTTTGCTCTACAATTATGAATATGAAGCTCATCCATGCACATCAAATTTGTAAGTATGAGACTCTTATTATTGAATTATTCATCCATTCTAAATTGTAGGCATTTATGTACTCTTTAGAGCACAAAGTTGTTCTCATTGCTTTTAGTCAGGATTGGTGCCTGACACTATTTGAGCGCCCGCACCCTCTAATTCACTTACTTCATACCATATATCATGAGCCAAAGGTGCGTAAATTTTATTCATATATAATTTTGTTGAGTGCCTTCTGCATTAGTTTGAATTTTGATTTATCTACAAGTAGAAGTCATATCTTCAGTTAAGCACCTTTTAGTCATTGCTGAAGTACATGTATGTTGTTGTCGAGCGTAGATGGCATTACATGGAAGCATATCATTTGTTGTTACACTACATTTTTTCTAAATAAGAATAATTGATCTTCAATAAGTTTGTATTTGGTTATATTCTTGATGATATATTGTTTGGATTTCAAGAAATTGCTGTTCTTAGATATTGTTGAAGAAGTAGCTGCTATACTACGGCAATACTGGACAGAGGTGGTAAAAGGGTGTGTTGGTGTTGTCCAAGCTATGCCCGATAAGCGTCGGTTCTAGTTTGTTGCCAGTTACTGCTTCTGAGGATACCAATTTAATATCAGGAAAAAGTGGTAACTATGGATGGTTTGCCTCCATGGGATGAGGATCCTGCCAAGGAACATCTCCAAAAATTACTGATAGTTGAGTTGCATCTGCTATATCCATGAGAATGTAAGTTTTAAACTGCTGTAAATTTGTTTTTTGTCGTCAAATTTTAATTTATTCTTTGCAGACTAGTTTCTACGACACATAAATAAGCTCATGTCTTTCCTCTTAAAGTGGAGGTGATTTTTGTCACAGGTAGTTTCTCTTTTCGTGGGATAAAGGAGCTCACGTCTATCCTCAATGAGGGGTACTTCTTCATAAACTATGACCTTCTTTTCTTTTTTATTCACTAAATTGACTTGTTATTAAACAAGATTATATAACAACTACTATAAGAACGTCTTTATAGATGAATGGGTAAAAATTGTTATGGCTGCAAGGAAAAAGTAGAAGCGGATAATGGATAGCACGTGAAACGTCAATGAACTAATTCAAACTCCTCATGGATATAGCCTTCTCTTTTAATTTTTAATTTTGTAATTGTTTAAGCTATTTTATTATAGTGATGTATACTGTATTGCTAAATGCAAATAAAAGGTGGTACTATCAGTTTGTGGCGATTCTACAAATATGAAATATATATATATATATATATATTTGTAAAATAACTTTAGCCACAGCTTGTTTTGTAGTAAATAACGAGTATTAGCCACGGGACATTACGTGAGCAAGTTCATAGCCAATGGAGCCATTTGCCACGGTTTATAATGTATCCAATGTACATTAATAACTATGAAGTAGCCACAGTACTACCCGTGGCTTTATCCGATTTATTAGCCACAGTTAAGTTTGTGCTTGAGCATTAGCCATACCACCAATTGACACGACCCTGGGCACGAGTATACCCATGGCGAATGGTATTTACCACGACCAAAGTAGTAGCCATTAATGTTGATTCTAGTAGTGCCCTGACGTCAATCTCCCTGAGATCTATCCCCTTGAGATAATAAATCATATAAACTTCGCATGCCGATTCCGTGTACCAATCTCTTGAACCTAGGATGTACAAGGGCTTTCGTGAATAGGTCAGCTAAGTTATTTTCTAAACGGACTTAAATTACGTTAATCTTATTCGTCTTCTACAACTCGTGTATGTGGAAGAATTTGGGTGAAATGTGCTTCGTTCTATCGCTATTTATTTGAATGATGCAAGATGTATTGTCCTTATACAAAGTCGTCGGTTTATCTTGGATAGAACTTAAACTGCAAATTCCGTTGATGTCATTAATCATGGACTGCAACCAAAAGCATTCTCTACCAGCTTCAAGAAGTACATGAATCTTTGCGTGGTTTGAGGATGTAGCTACCATTGTCTGCTTTATCAATCTCCATGAAATTATCATATCTCCATATAAAAATACATAACCCAATTGTGATAAGCCTTTATGTGGATCTGACAAGTATCCTACGCCGGCTATCCTATAATTTCTCGTTTGCCATTTTTTTTGGATAGAACAAACCCTAGTCTTTCGTGCTCAGAATGTGCTTGATCTCATTCTAGTGCCTTTTGGTAGGTGCAGAACTATGGTGAGCTAAACAGTTTACTGCGAATGAAATGTCGGGTCGAGTACACCTGCTAAGTATAACAAAATACCGATAACTCCTAGATATGGCATCTCAGGACCTAGAAGTTTCTTCCTCGTCTCGAGGATGATATATGTCCTTGTTCACATCCAATGAACATACATGCATAGGCATCTTGGCATTACGTGCCGTATCCATACAAATATGTTTTATGATCCTTTTGATATACGTCGCCTGATATACGATTATGTCACTTCCAAGATGTTCGATTTGTAAACCGAGACAAAATTTGGTCTTCCTAAGGTTTTTGATTTCGAATTCCTTCCCAAGGTATTCAGAAACTTTAACAATCTCCCCTAGAGTTCTGATGATATTCAAATCGTCTACATATACTACAATGATGGCAAAACCAATATTTTTTTTCTTGATAAAAATGCATGGGCAAACAAGGCTATTTGCAAAACCTTCGACTTTCAAATATTCAGTCAGCATGTTGTGCCACATGGGCCCTGATTATTTCAGACAATATAATGACTTATCCAATTTTATTACGTAGGCACCCCGTGTGCTGGGCATTGTCGCTTTCGGAAGCTTAAACCCTTCTGGTAGCTTCATATAGATCTCCATATCTAATTTCTCATATAGATACGTAGTAACTACATTCATAAGACGCATGTCAAGCTTGTCCATATTGACTGGCAGACTAATCAAGTAACAAAATGTTATACTGTCAATGACTGGAGAGTAGGTTTCATTGTAATCGATGCCAGGTCTTTGAGAAAAGCCCTGGGCAACTAGTCTTGCCTTATACCTAACTACATTTTCCCAGCTTATTACGTTTCTATATGAATACCCATTTATAACCGATAGGCTTGATGACATCTTGCCTAGGGACTATTAGTTCAAACACTTCGTATTTAGCTAGTGAGCTGAGCTCCACTTTGATCATAACCTCCCACTTTGGCCAATTTGTATGACTTCTACATTCGTCTATAATGAGTAGTTATGGATCATCATCCTTGATGGCGAGTGTAACAACGAAAGTGAATACTTCATCGACTACTAATTCTAAACGATCCCCGCGTGGTCCCATTAGAAACAAAGTTATTTGAGATCTATCGATTATCATGTACATGTGCCATGCCTGGCTTGTTTTATAATGATTCATATGGATACGTAGCTACTATAGCCCTATTATGGGAGGTTCCATCCCCGATGAACCGACTACACCATTCTTTTCTTTTCCTGTATGCTATTTCTTATCCCCCAGCTCAGCGTCCTTCTTTGCAGTGGGGGTTCTCTTATGACGCGCGACTTGGATTCATTTGCGGGTCACACGCTAGTTCTCTGAACGTCCAGTCGTACAGGTACATTACTTGTAGGTACATGCGCCTTAGTTACTTTAGCAGTATCATTGAATATATCTGGCAATATATTAACGATCTGCTGTAAGTATAGAATCTGCTGTACTTCCTTGTCACTGTGGTTGGTTTGGAGATCTAGATGTGGTAACGATGGTGTTTTCCAGCTAATCTTGGAAACTTCCTCAGCATTGACTATCATATCTCCTCTCAATACTGGGAAAATTGTCTCATCAAAGTGATAATCTGCAAATCTTACAGTAAATATATCGCCAGTAGTGGGTTCCAAATATCGAATAATAGATGGTAAATTGTAACCCCACATTGATACCGTGCCGGCATTGGGGTTCCATCTTTGAACGCTATGGTGGTACAATTGGCACCTGTACAAAACATCCAAATATTCGTTGATGGGCGACACTGGGCTCTGACCCCGTTACTAGTTACAAAGGCGAATATTGATTATTAGTTGTTGGAAATTTTTTAATCAGGGTGGCAACATGTAGAATTGCATGGCTCCATGCAGTGGCCGGAAGCTAAGTTCATAATAACAGTGGCCTGACGATTAACTGCAATCGCTTGATTAAATTCTCTGCCATCCCATTATGGGTATGGACATGAGGTACTGGATGCTCGACATCTATCCTATTAGCAGTACAATAATCAGCAAAAGTTTTTGAGGTAAACTCGCCAGTGTCGTCAAATCTCATAAATTGGATCGGGTGATCCAGGAAATGAGCCCGCAATCGGATAATCTTGGAAAACACCCATGGAAACGCCATATTCCTCGATGATAATAAGCAAACGCCTGGCCATCTTGCAAATGCGTCAATTAAGACCATATAGTATTTAAACAGATCACTATGTGGATGGATATATCCACATATATATCCATGGATACGTTGGAGAAAGGCTGAAGACTCTAACTCCATCTTGGTCTTACTAGGTAGGACTATAAGCTTTCCCTGAGAATAAGCGTTATACAGGCAATCTTGCGAAACTCAGATCTTCTCTCCCCTGAGTGAATACCCAGAGGTACTATTGATAATTTTTCTCATCATCTGTTGTCAAAGATGTCTAAAACGGTCATGCCAAATCCTAAACATTTTCTCTTATAATGGAGAAAAATTAGTTATTACATATATTTCGATATGCCTAAAAGTAGTAGAATAAAGCCCTGATGCATACATTGGACATCGTTCCAATATAAGTTCTTGACCGTTAGGCGAACAGGTGATGCACAATATCTGTTTCTCATCATTTCTTATTGTTTTTACTTGATAATCGCTATTTTGTATACCCCTAAAACTTAGTAAATTTTGGGGAGATTTGCTAGCAAATTACGCGAACTTGGTACTCAGTATCGTTTCATTAGGGAATAATAGTGTGACACTCCCCGAGCCCTCTATGATACTGCCTGAACTAGTAATAGTTTGAATGTCCCTGACATACGTGGTCAAGTTTGAGAAATACCATTTATCCCGAAGGATCAAATGCGTGGTATCACTGTCAACAAGACATGTGTCTTGACTCATCCTATTATCAATTAGTGCTCTATGGACAGAAAGATCCATAGGCTACCTAAATATATAATAGATTAAGGACTATTTATACAACAAATTAACTAATATCCCAAGCAATAATTTGAATAATCGCAATTAGAACAAAAGTAAAATCTCATAGATGAATATTGAGTGTGTATCACGAGTACTTTATTAAGCATAAATAATATATTCCCAATAAAAAAGGAACTAGAAAAGTAAATCATGTCTTTGTAACTAAAGAAAAGAAACTACTATTACTCTTTACTGTGACATCGTACATCTACTGAGATATCGTTACTGATTACTCCGTACGTTGATCCATGCCAGCGTCAGTATCGCTGAAGAAGTTAACCGCTGCAAACTCTATAGTCATGGAAGTTAGCCTGGACTTTGTTGACTTTGGACACCCTTGGTGTCTTCCAGTCTAGTACCCAATGTCTAGCTGTGATCTGAAGCAAGGAGATTCGTGATCTGGCTTCTTGATCTTCTTCGATTTATGTGGTTTACTCACTTTTTTAAATTTGTTACTCTTCAGAGGGCCCAAGAATCCCCGATTCTCGTCTTCAATCACATATCCATTTTTAGAACCCTGTTCCTGGTTGTATTGGTCATCAGATACGATTTTCCGTGCAATGAATGTCCTCCTCCTAAGGGGATACCTTTTATTTTTCTTAAAAGAAAATTTTCCCTCTTGTTCAGTAATGAGCAAGAGTTGGATCAAATCTGTATGACTCTTGAATTTTAATTTTGCATACTGGCCCATGAGAGCAGCTTGTGAATATGGAATTGTGGAGAGTATCTTGTGCAACATCTCTCCTTCGAAGACATAATCATTACTGAGCCCTATCGTCGATACAATTTTTTGGATTATTGAGTTATAGTCAGCCATAGTCTTGAAGTCACATAACCTCAAGTTGTTACAGTAGTTGTATTTCTTAGGCTTCCTTAGGATATGCTGGAGACCAAAGCGTTGCTCTAAGCATCTCCTTAATGTTAAAGCTTCAGCTCTGGCTAAAGGTGGGTGCGCATAACCAACATGGTCAATACCTTAAGTGGTTCAGAGATGGTATTATTTGTAACATTCATCTGTGAGATGTTCATTATTTTCAGATAGAGTTTCATATCCATACACCAAGAAAGGTAGTCAGAGCCATCTAGCCGTAATGGTTTGTAATCAATGTAACGTGGTCTTGTAGACATCTGTTATGCAAAAATATAGATCGTAATTAGTGACAATTCTTGATAAACATTTTAAATACATTAAAGACAGGTTATAATACTTAGAATAGTCAAAAATAAATGATTCCTAATCATGTTATATTTAAACCTTGTTCATATTCTAATACTCATGAATTTCTTTTCTAATGATTAAATCCTAACTTTACTATTCAAAACCAAGATTACTATTCAAAACCACTAGATATGTGCGTTCCTTATTCTAACAACTAGGGTGTTATAATCCCTAAATTTCTATAAAGTCTATATATTCTAACCAAATGACCCTATTTACTGCAAATACGAGGGGTATTAGATGTTTAGCTGACAAGTGGTCATACCTTGAAGTCTGCTGAGTTCACAATATAGGTAGATCAATCCTATCTTTGAACTAACATTCTAGGGAGTAGGTTATTATTAGTGCCTATATACCTCTAAATATTATCAAGTATTATCTAATTGTACCTAGATACGTAAAATTGGTTCCTTGGACACCAAGTTTTAAAAAAATAAAACTAAGTTAATTCCCAATTGATCTCTAATTATTGTCCTTGACATTTAACCATGATTTAGATATGACTCCCAACCGTATTCTAAATTAGTCTTGGTTTTTGTATTATCTCTGATCTCTTGTCAGAATAATTACTATCCTAGGGGAATACCATTAGTATTCTGTATATCGTAAGATACTTAAGTAGGTATTGATTCATATTCTTATATCACATATAAGTTAGTCAGTTTTCCTATACAAGACACCCGTTTCCAAAAAAATTTAAAATTTTTTATAATTTTTTTTAAAAAAATGGGTCCCCTTTAGGGGTATGTCCAATAAATAGGATTTTTTTAAAATTTGACCAAATATTGGGCATTTAAAGCCAATTTTAATGTCTAGACTGGTCTTAGTTGGTCTGGGTCAAGGCCTAAACTGGGTTGACCGGTCTGGACCGGTTTGACTCGGGTCAAACTGGCTACCACGTATCATTACTATAGTATGCCATATGCCACTGCTATAGTACATCACGTGCCACTGCTATAGTGAGACATGTGTCATTAGAAGGGTGAATCACGTGTCACTACTACAGTACACGTGTGGGTCCTAAATGCTACATGTCTGCTACGTTAGCACGTGTGGGTTCTAGATACCATATGTTTTCCATGTCAGTACATATGTGGGCCCCACCTACCCTTGTCCTTGATACGTGTCACTGTGGGCCCAGTTCCCAGCCATGTCACCAAACCTGATTTAGTCTAATTTTGTTGATTAGGTTTGATCTTGGTCCAGTTTTCCTAAAATGGATATGAATCAGGTCTTAACCTATATGACATTAGCCTGACATATTAATTTTTTTTAAAAATAAATAAAGAAAGCCCTAAAGGCTTGGTGACGTCACCCTGCCTCAAAACTTGGGCTTTTGGTCGTGTACTACCCATGTTCAATGCTAGTTTCCCGGTAACAGGGATATCTCTCGAAGGAGTGTGATATATGAACGTGATCGTCATATAGTAACCTACGCAATAAAATTACAAGCGCCTTAATCTGATCAGTAGAACAATTCCTATTATAGTTTGAATATAGCCCTTCGAAAGGGTTAAAAAACACTAAAAATAGGTCTAAAATTCTAAAAAAAATGAGTATTAATCTATTAACATAGATCTACATATCCTATACGTTAGATCATGTAATTAATACTCAAAAAAAAAAATTTACAAAAAAATATTACCTCTCCGTAACGTTAAAATCCAAAAAAATGTTTCTTGGAGAGCCTTTTTGTCCTTTGATCCACTAGTGTTGATAGCTTATTGGATATCAAGCTATCTTAGGCTAAGTTATCATACACAATAGAGTAATGCTAAGCATATGAGATTATGAGAGAAAGAGAGAACTTGATTTATTGATAGGTTGTTTTGTGTTACAATAATGAACCCTTTTGGCTGTTAAATACTCTCAAAAACTCTCCCCATAAGCCCTAGCTTATATGGGCTTGTTAGGATCCCAGTAGGACACACCAATCCATTTGGGTTTCCACCTTGGGCCAAACCCAACTCCTAACAGAAAGGTTTTTTAAAATAAGATTGTTTGTTTCTTTTACCTTTTTCTCAAGATTAATGTCTAGGACGAATTTCCCTCCTTATTTTTACACACTCCCACCTTAAGAATATGGAGTGGGAGGGAAGATTTGGGTAGCTACACAAGTGTTTCCCCTTACGTGGAAAGTAAAAAGATGTATCTCCTTTATTTTGCACGTGAAAGATTATCTGGCTCATTTTATGAAGGAGTTTATAAAGGTAAGAACATCTGTACTTGTTTCACAAAATTTTGCTTGCCAAACTGTATTTACTTAGTCCTTAAAATCAAGTTTTATGGGGATATTGCATTAGAATAGTCGTATTCGAATTTGCTTCCAAGTTTTTAGCTTTCCGCTTGAATTTTGGATTTGGCTTGTCACGCTCCAAATTTCATTAATTAGTAACCTAATTAACTAATGTCATTAAGGGCGTGCCGGTCGGGGAATTGATCAATTATAAAATCGACACTTTAAAGACCCGCAAGCGAGCGGTGCACCGTTAAGTCCAAGAGAAAGCGGGGTCGTTATGAGTTTGGTTTGGAGTTGGAATAGGGGCATCGATTCCACTCCATCCCATTATAGTTGGTTAGAGAGTAATCTTTAATTAAAGTACGTAATAATTCCCGCACCATGTATCTATTGGGAGTGAACGTGCGAAATACATCACTTTTGTGTAATTTGATTTTCTCCGTTATCCTCATGGTATACAAATAATCTACCAAGAAACTTGAAATGAAATTAACATGCAAACAAAGCACAATATTTGTCAGAGGTTCACCATAAGGCTACTCCCCCAACCAAGCTAGAAATCCACTATGTATCCAAGTTCAATTACAAGCACTCAAGGGATTCCAACAAACATGGAAATCTCTAATCTCACAATAATCTTCACATAGATTTACAAGAGATAAAAGAAACATAAGAGATTCATCAAGAACATTGAAGATTACTTCAACAGAGACCATGTTGTATACCTTCTTTTTGAAGCCCTTCAATCTTCTCTCTACCTTAATTTATCTTCTTAGCAACCAAGAGGTACTTCCCCTCTTACCATCAAATCAAAAGAGAACAACACCCTCCACCTTCTTCCTTGTAAAGACCAACTCTTTACAAGGTCTACCACATAGGCTACATCTCTACTAGATTTCATGTTTCTCACATAATGTGTTAAGAGATTTTAAACTCACACTCAATATTTATAGACCTTCCATTAGGTCATCTCCGAAGTACACATCACGAGATAATCTATCATTTTGGATTAAATCCCCATCAAAACTAACTTAGAAACAAACAGAGTCTTTTTCGTTCGAATGACTTCATGACTCGTTCAAACGACTTCCCCTATTTTGAGTCGTAATCTAACAATCTCCACATCGGCAAAAAATCTCAATTCATATCTTCATTGACCATCCATAGCACGAACAAACCCATCGCAAAAACCACTAAACTTGTTTACTTCGTATCCGCTACCCACGATCAAAACATTTTCGTATCCAAAAATTGGATACCTTCGTCAAAACCAACGAACATCCATTAACTTCTTTTCTCTCTGTGATAAATCATACTTCCAAGCTTGCTTTACCTACAACCATGAAACTATGCCGCTCTATCTTCTACTTTGAACACATCTCCATAAGCACCATCAAGTTCATCCCTGAATTCTATCACAGAAAAGAGCCTCTGAAATAGTAATTTCATCATACCAATGAAATCACACAATTTTGCCTACACCAGCAAAATTAGAACCAGTATATGTTTAATCTAGAAAAGAAAAACTAAACACTACACATTAACCCGACCATTTTGAACAAACCTAGGAAATCTGACTCTACATCGTAAACCTAGAGTCTCCGCACATCAACACACTTTGTCACTACATGAACCATAACTTGCGACCATAATTCATAAAATTGTGACCTTCCAATTTGGTAATCAACCATGGTGAATAACTTGAGGTGCCATCACGATTACCAAATTTAACGAACATCGGTCCTAGAGAAAAGCCATATCCCCCTTACCGAACTTTTAAAGCTTTTGCCGGAACCGTTCCACCTTGAACAAAGTACCATGTTCAAGCCTTTCTCATAATATAAACCATGTTCCCATGCTTGTGTACAAAATCGCTTCAATCTAAATTTCTTCTTCCCAAGCTCCGCCGCTTGAGAAAATTATGTAGCCAAAATAATCGAAACCAAATCCATTTTGAAAAAAATCAAATATTCGATTTAACCATCAAATCCAAGAATCTTTAAGAACTATAATCCCAAGGTCTTAACCTCGCTCCGACACTAATTATTGGGGGGTGAACGTACGGAATACATCATCCTCACGCAATTTGATTTTCTCTGTTATCCTCATGGTATACAAATAATCTACCAAGAAACTAGAAACAAAATTAACATGCACACAAAGCATAATATTTACCGGAGGTTTACCATAAGGCTACTCCCCCCACCAAACTAAAAATCTACTATGTATCCAAGTTCAATTACAAGCACTCAAGGGATTCCAACAAACATGGAAATCCCTAATCTCGCAATAATCCTTACATAGATTTACAAGAGATAAAAAAAATATAAGAGATTTATCAAGAACATCAAAGATTACCTCAACAAAGACCATATTGTATACCTTCTTCTTAAAACCCTTTAATCTTCTCTCTTCCTTGATTTCTCTTCTTAGCAACCAAGAGGTACTTCCCCTCTTACCATCAAATCCCAAGAGAACAACACCCTCCACCTTTTTCCTTTTAAAGACCAACTCTTTACAAGGTCTACCACAGATGCTACATCTCTACTAAATTTCAAGTTTCTCACTCACTGTGTTAAGAAAATTTGAACTCACACTCTATATTTATAAACCTTCCATCAGGTCATCTTCGAAGTGCGCATCACTAAATACTCCATCACTTTAGATTAAATCCCCTTCAAAACAAACTTAGAAATAAACAAACAGAGCCTTTTTCGTTCGAACGACTTCATGACTTCTTCGAACAACTTCAACGCAAACTCTACCGTTCGAACAACTTCATGACTCGTTCAAACGACTTCCCCTGTTTTGAGCTGTAACCTAATAGTATCCTTGGTCGAGTATGCATGTTACTCAAAATGAATAAGAAATAAGAATTTGAGAATTTTCTATAAACCACCTACATAACAATGGTCATGTTTGGTAAGTTGGCTTACTTTATCTTTGCCATATTCATAACCTATCTTGTTATGGTCAAACAAGATGGTTATTTAGTTTCTTCATTCCTCCAAATTCTAGCTATGGTTAAGCATACGAAGAAGAAATGAACGATTCAAACTTGAGCTCGGAGAGAAAAAAATAGTACTCAAATTAAAGCTATTTCTATAACTAGGCTACATTGGGATGGAGCTTCCTCTAGCCATGGCTAAGAGGTTTAGCTACTCATTCCTTTGATCATTGCCATTATACTTGATTATTGCAATAAAGTAAAATAACAAGAAGAGAAAAAGAAGAATTTTATTGCTCTTAAACCTTGATTTACACTCTCCAAGATGTCTCTAATGGCTAGAATTCTCCTTCTATTTATAGAGTATAGGAGGGGTTACAAAATATCAACATAAATGTAAAATTGTCTAAAAAATGCCTTCCATTATGCAAAAAATATAAGAGCTTTAAAACTCCATACTCTATGCCTTGGCTCATACACAAAATTATATCACTTGATGACCTCCAACAATGCCTCTTCAACGCCCCTCATTGGACTTTTGCTTAATAATTACAATGGGAATGAATTGCTGGATTGCACAAGACATTCTCCTTTGTTGAAAACTATCAAAACGTATGACTTCTTTATCATGTGACTGATTCCTGTAAATACATGAAAAACTACTATTAGTATCACATTTAATTAATAAATGATAAGTTAGATATAAATTTAGGAGTTGCACACGTAAATATTACTTGTCTATTAGGAATCCAAAAATTCACCCCCACAAATAACCATGCTAATAGAAAATAGCTCAGTCATTAACTCTAGCAATTCATTAGAGTTATAAATGAATAAATAATAGCGGAATCAAAAAAAAAAAGAAAAGAAAAAGAAATACAAAATATGAAATAAAATAAATATCTTAAAGTATAGAACACAATAAAAAAGAAAGATTTAACCAGAGTCTAATATCTCAAAATAAATAAATGAATAAGAACCTAACAACAACAGTGAGAACTAATCTCCAATCCTAGCTGTAGCTCTCTGCAACTCCACGCAACTACTCCGTCTTTGAAATATTTTAAAATGTGAGAGTAAGAAAATCACGGCCCACTATAATCCAACAAAGCTAAATAGCAATATACTAGGAGAGGTTTATCCTCAGTGGGACCCAAACTAGGTTAAGGTGTCCCACCTCCTAACTTAACCAAAAAGCTAGGTCTTTATTAGATTTTCTTTAGTAAGTGCTACTTCTATGTATACCTAGGGTTCTCCCTATGTAACACTAAGGTCTTTGATCAAAATAAAAGAAGCTATCTTTTTCTCATATATATCTCTTCTACATTAAATGTGTGCTGATCGCTTGTTTACCAGAAGATTGAAACCTAACACGTTATTAATTACGTGACTAAGGAACTAGTGAGATTCTTGATTCACTTGTTTCCCAGACATAACGTTATCAGGTCAACTCGTAACACGTGTCATTGGGACCGTATGTTGATGTGCCATGGGCATCAGATGCTGACGTGGTAGTGTGGGGACCACAAAGTAACATGGTGAGGATTGTCACGTGCTAACCCCACTGGCTGACATGGCATGGCCAGTCAGTGCTGACTTAGCAACATGGACCTGTGGTGCTGATGTAGCAAGGCCAGTTAACGCCTACGTGTCATAGTGGACCCACTAATAACGTAACATGGACCCTATAATGTTGATGTGTCATAGTAATGCCCACTGTAGACGTGTCGTAGTGGACTCAACTGATGGGGCAGCAGTAAACCCCACTGATGACATGGCAGAGGTCACGCATGATCATGTGGCCTGCTAATGTGTTACAGACACGTCATTGCCTCGATCAACAAATGCATGACATGTGTTAGTCAATAAGTGAATTGACATGTTACCCACATGTCACACGTGCCGAGGGCACAGTTACATGCTATGTCATGGGTTACGTGCCAAGGGTATAAACCCATGCCACTATTCTAGTATGCCACATATGACTCTGTGCTTCTGTGCCACCCATTCCAATGTGCCAACCGTGTCTCAATGTGCATGTCACATGACCCTGGTTATATGGACCACGTGGTTTTGGTGGAGGATCAAACCCAGATTAGATCAAATCTGATCCAGGACTGATTATACCAGGTCTAATTTAATTTTTTTTTCTTTTCTTTTAGGACTCAGTCCCCCTCCCCCCCGGGGGAACCTAATTTTTTATAAAAAAATTAGAAAATATATTTTTTTAAATTGGGAAGGGTGTCTGCTAGCTTTTCTATGACCCTACATATATGTTATATATGTAACACTTGTTAATGCATATCTATAATATCTTATGATAGCTAAATATGATATTAAAGCAATATGTCCCTAGGATACTAGTTATTCTGATCGTGGATTTCAGATAATACGAAACCCAAAGTTTAATTTGGATACGGCTAAGGGTCATAACTGGATAACAAAAATGTCTAGGACATTACTTGAGGATCAATTGAGAATTGATATAGTATTATTTCTAAGAATATGGATTTTGAGAAACCAGTTTTCGTATCTAGGTGTAATTAGATGTTACTTGGTAAAATCCAGAAGTATAAAGACACTAATAGTAATCTCTTACACTTCTAGATGGCTAGTTCAACAAGATTAATCAACCTATCTTTAGAACTCAGCAAAAACCGGGCAAGAGACCACTTGTTTGCTAAATATCTAATACCTCTCTATATTCGTAACAAATGAGTCATTTGAATAGAATATACAAACCCTATAGAAGTATGGGAATTTTAACACCCTAATAGTTAGATAAGGATCATAACATCGCGTGGTTTTGATTAGGAATCTTGGCTAAGAAACTATTAAAACATACTTCCAAGGTTAAGATCGTCAAGTTACGTGGTAAAAGTAGGATTTAACACTTATAAATACTTTTATTAGTTTTTGAATAATAAATGAGGTTTAACTAATAGTATGATTAATAATTATTTACTTTATTTTATTCCAAGTACTATGAACTTTCTTATATGCATATAAATTTATCAAGAATTGCTACTGATTTAGATCTACATTTTTGCATAACATATATCTATGAAGCTCGAGGACCTTGATTATCCATAGTTGTTGCTTGGCGGCTCCAACTACCTCACTTGGTGTACGAATGTTCAACTCCAACTGCGATCAATGGGTGTTTCCAAAATCATTTGTTCCTAGCAAGACCACTTCTGACGCTTACAAGGCGTAATGTTAGCTATTCGACATCATCTTCAGCCGAAGCTGAAGTATGAGATACTCCACAAGAGAGATCCACTAGACTTATGGGTTAGCCTATAACACTGCTTTAGTCTCCAGCAGATCCTCAAGTTGCCTAAGGTCAGAACCTGATGGAATAACCTTCAGTTCCGTGATTTGAAGACAGTTGCTGAGTACAAGTTAGAACTTCTGAAAATCACATCAACACTGATGCTTAGTGACAAAAAAGTATTTCAGATTGAGATGCTTTACAAGACCCTATCTACATTCCATGATTTTAACGCTGTTCTCAGGGAAAATTATGCTATTATGAAAATTAGGACGCATGCATATTTGATTTAGGCTTTGCTCATCGATAGGCAAGAAGGCAAGCTCGTTCTGAAGAATAATGTTCTATACCCTCATAGGAGTAGGCCTACAACTGTTGCCCATAAAATCATATCTGATTGTCAAGAAAACCAGGAATATGGTTCTGGTAGAGGACAAGCAAATGCCGACATGGAAAAGCGATCCTTGGGTCTTCATAAGAAGAAGATGTTTAAAAAGGTTGGCAAGCCAAGGAAAATGAAGAAGAACTCAAAGCGAAATCAGGGATCTCCCCGCTATAGGAGTAGTCAAACTGGATATTGAACCCAAGACTGTACTGCACCGTAGGTAATCACAGACCCGAGAGCCTTAGCCAACCACCACAGTTATGAAGTTCTTTTGGAAATTTCAGCGACTGACTTCTTCTAAGATACTGATTCAGCCACAAATTAACGTATGAAGTGATCAGTAGTAGTCACTTCTCAGTAGATGAGTGATATCACATTAAATGCATACTAGTAGTTTCATTTCCTAGTTGTTATCTTTGATTTACTTTATTAGTACTTCTCTTGATTATGTTGAGAACAAATCAATAATGTGTAAGTTTAATAAGTGCTTGTGATATACATTATTTAGTATCCATCTATGGGATAGTTTATTTTTATTCTAAAGATTATTAAAATTATTCCTTGAGATATTAGTTAATTTGTTGTATGATAGTTTATATTTGCTATATACATACAACCCAATGGATCTGTCTGCTCATAGAGTATTGATTGATAATCGAATGAGTCATGATAACTGTTTGATAGCTAGTAATTTAATGAAGTGTAGGCCTATAATATTGAAGGGAAGGAGGAGATAGAACAACTCTCTCTATACAACCGTATCTATCTCTCTTTCTCTCCGCAACAAAATCTCCCACAATAATAGCCCCTCTCCTGAAGACTCTCTCTTCCTTTCTCCTATCAACTCCTAGATAATCTTCAAGAGTTACTAAAGTATCTTGGTTTCAAAAGAATAGGTGATATACTACAACAAACCCACCCAAACTTTACGACGAGTCCTACGCAAAATGTGTACGACTATATAACATGTAATCTAATAATAAGCCTAGCATTATAAAAATAAAATGATGTGATGACATAAAGTGATTATGATGTGATGACCAAAATGAATGCACCATAAAAAAGAAGAAAAAATGCGGGTTATTACATGGTTACCAAACAAGGCCATCAAATATGGCTACAAGATGACTTTAAGTATTTTTGGATTTTAAATGGAGAGTCTAATATCGCAAAATAGCTATGTTTTGCTCTTCAAATTTTATATTAAAGAAAAATGGCTACTTTTATATAATGCTCTTAAACACAAAAATAGTGTTCCACATCACAACAATTTCGTATTTTTTTTTTTCTGGGAGATTATTGTGGATGCTCTTACACTCAATAGCTAAAGGCGCCAATATCGCCTCCCTAGTTTTATTATGGGACTTCTAATTTTGTGGTGACCTTTAATGTTTTTATATGAGACTTTATGTTTTGTTACCCTTTATGTAGTTGTAACATGGAACTCTATTTTTTTGTTATTTTATTGTTAGTAAACCAATCAATGTATGTGTTCAAAATGTACCATTCCTCTTAAATAAGTCGTGTGGAGTTCGAACCAGGTATGTTTTAAAGAGGAAATGTATATCGTCTATTTTAATGTATTCAGGGGAGGATTTGTAGGCTCTCAACTGCTGTAAATTACATCGACTATAATCATCATGCGGAACAATCCTTAGATCCCACAAGTTAACGATATCAAAAATAAAAGAGAAAAAGGAAAGTAAAGTAAAGTGCAAAAGACAATATTCAATAGTGGAAATCTCTAAGGATCAAAACCACTTTTTGGCGGCGAGCTGGTAATTCACTAGTAGAATTATAAGACAAATTACAACTCTCCCTCACACAAAATTATCTCATGAATTTTGCTCACAAAAGACTTAACTATAAAACATAGAGCATGCCTCTGGTTTATAAGATAATCCTAAAAGGACTCCAAATCCTTAGTATATAAACCATCATGGGTAGGAGGAATTATATCACGTCCCCGCCTAAAAAGGAACTGTAGTTATAGTGGGAAACTACTGAGAAGTTTTAATCTCATCCACTACCACAAGCATGTGTTGTTATTCAAACTCCTAACTTATCCACAAGTTTCCTTGAGGAGCCTAGCTCTACTTGACGTAAAACTCCAACAACAACAACCCCCTAGTGTCAATGTACTATTTTTGAGTTGATATAAAATTTTCTAGATTTTTTGCAGTTTTGAGGATTGTTGGGAGTTGATTAAAGGACAAAACTTGAAACTAAGAACTGAAATAAGTAATTGAAGAACTCTCAATTTTTTTTTAAGAACTTCGTTATTTATTTTATAATACACTCTTCGCTCTCTTAAAATTATCTGGGAAGAATTTTAATTCTAAGAGATTGCTTGACGGATAACAACAATCAATTAATCTGCACAAGAATAATTGGTAGACCATTTTTGGGCCAGCAGTGCTGTAAACATTGAATTTGCTTCCTGTTACCAGCCTGTTAATAGAATTGATTCCCAACAGGTTTAAGTCTTGACCTTCGTCTTGTCTTGCCTTGTTGGACCAATAGTACCATATGGCTGGGGTAATTGTTTTTATTTCGTAATTGACTTCGTTGGGTTGTGTAATTTTTAGGCTTAATCTTTACATAATCTTTACATGATTTTTAGGCTTAATCTTTACATAATCTTCTGGCATTGGGACTTTTGGTAAGCTGAATCGGTTAGATTTTTCATGATTTTTAAGGGCTATGATGGCTAATTTTTTTGGGGCATTGGTTTGGGTAACGACGTTAGCCCATTTGACAATATCAGCTCATTTTTTACTAGTGAACTTGTCAACTAAATCTACTGGCCTTATAGGTTCTTCTTTTAGTATTGTGGGTGTTGGGTGGGCTGGAGGACTCTCATCTTTTTTTTTCAGTACAGCTTTTGAAAGCCTGATCTACCTCTTGCCATGTTTTGAATGCTTGATGTATAACACCTTTTATTCTAATCACTTTCGTGCTGGTTTCAGCCCAGGATGTGTAGATCTCTGCATTGCTAGTGTTAAAATAACATAGTATTTTGGGGATTTATTGCCACCTAAAGCCTGTGAAGACTACTTTGAGGTATGCGAATCCTCAGATCGTATTGAGTTGGATGATTTCTCATTACATCCTGTTGAGGAGTCGAAATCCTATTTTGAGTTTTGACACTCTTATGGAGGGTTTGATTCTTCTGAAGAACTATAACGTTCAGGACTGTTTGAAATGTTGAACATTTATTGGTAATATGATCCTCTCAGGTCTTCTTCTTATTTAGTAATTGAAGATGTAAGCTTTTGCTTTTGCTTGAGCAAAAGGATTTTCATCCTTTTTTGCATTATTTATAGTTCTAATTCTTGGATCTCATTATCCAAGTCTTGTTCCATTTTTGTATTTCTTCCCTTAAGTATTCCTGAAAACATGAATATTGAAAGATTAGTTAATTCTCTGGTAAGAATATATGTTGGTAATATGATCCTCTCAGGTCTTCTTCTTATTTAGTAATTGAAGATGTAAGCTTTTGCTTTTGCTTGAGCAAAAGGATTTTCATCCTTTTTTGCATTATTTATAGTTCTAATTCTTGGATCTCATTATCCAAGTCTTGTTCCATTTTTGTATTTCTTCCCTTAAGTATTCCTGAAAACATGAATATTGAAAGATTAGTTAATTCTCTGGTAAGAATATATGCTAGACAATTCTTTATCCCTGCAATAAGTTCTACATCAAATTGATAATAATTAAACCATTGTTGCCATCGCAATAACCTTCCTTGTTTGTAGTCTCCTGTAATATTGGTTTTTAAAAAATAACCAAAGTTCTAATTATCACTTCAGACTATAAATCTTTGTGATAAAACATATATTGTAAATTTTTTAATAGCCTTTTTAACTGCTAAATATTCTTTATCATTGGAGTGATAATTTTATTCAGCAGCTTGAAAAGAACCAAAAGTATACCTACATAGGTATTCTTTCGTATTTCCATTAATAGTGATAACTTGGGTTTTGAGCACAGTACCCCAATATTTATTGAATGTATCTGTCTCAATCACCATTTTTCCATTTGGCAAAGGATGATAAAGGCCTGGTAAGTCCTTTATTTATCTTTTGACTTTTTTTTATATAGATAGTGTCTGCTGCTGTCCAATTCCATGGAACATCCTTTTTAAGTTTGACTTGGAGAGGTTTTCTCATTTCTGCCAGTTTGTGGATATATGCTTCTGCATATGTTAAGCAACCTAAAAATCTTTGTAATTGGTTCTTATCCTTAATTTCACTAGAAAATTTTGGATACTATTTAGAATATGAGGTTGTAGACAATGTTTCCCATCCTCGATTTCTAAACCTAAAAATCAAATTTTTGTTTGGCAAATTACTGCTTTTTTCTCGGACATTACCAGTCCTTCTTTCTTACACCTATTGATAATAGTATTTAGGTGTTCATAATATTTACCTAATGTATTACTGAATATAAGGATATCATCAATATAAACACAACGATAATTAAAGTATTTTTCAAAGATATTATCTATATGTCTTTAGAAAATCCCTGGTGCTTGTTTTAATCCAAAGGGGACTACCCTCTTTTGGTAGTGACCTTAGGGGCAACTAAACACTGTTAGTTTTTGTGATTATTCATCTATTACAATTTGGTAAAAACCTGATTTACAATCTAATGTAGAATAATATTTTTTACCTCTGATAAGGCTTATTAATTCCTTTTTTTAGGAATATAATAACCATCATCAACAATTTCTTAATTGAGGGCTTGTTAATTTACTACCATTTGTTTCTTTCCTCTTTTTTGCTTTGCTATTTTATTTGCCATAAAAGCAGGTGAACTGCGTGAGGATTTTGTTTTCCAAATCACATGAAAATCAAGTAGTTCTTGAATGTGTTTAGCAAATTCTACTCTATCGTTTGGCGAGTAAATTATTGGTTTAACCTTGATTACTTTGTTTTTATCTTTTAGTCTAATCTCAGCTGTGAGTTTTGATCTTCGTATTTTTGGATTTAAAGGATCTTCAGAGCAATTTTTTTTTAATTTTCCTCAGATTTCTTTAAGCTCTCTTATGGATTTTAAGTAAGGATTTTCTCCTGGTATTTCTATACTTAAATCTTCGTAGTTATATTTTTCTTTATTATGAAGAATACTAACATTAGTAACTTGTGGTTTTGTATTTTTGATTTCTACACCCATAAGAAAATGAACTCCTGAATCTTGTTAATGGATAGAAGGGATATGAAATGTTTCTCCATTTATTAGTATGTCGATATTTCTAGCTACATAGTCTAGATATATCAAAGTATTGTTTGCCATTTTTATTTCTAAGGGTACCCTTACCTTTTCCCATAATTATGGGGGTATGACATATTTATTTACAATACAGATACTCGCTCCTGTATCTATGCATGCATGTAGATGGTATTTTTTATATCCCTTAAATTTGTAGCCAATTTTTTATATAGGTGATATTAGGGTTTTGTGATACTGTATAAGGTATTGAAGTTTGGGTTATCCTCAAAATCTGTTAGTATGCCTAACCTGTTCATTCTTCATTATCAATATTTACAATTTTTCTTTTTCAGAGGACAAAAGTTGTCATTCTTTTTTATGAAGTTTTTCTTTTTAAATAATTTCTTTTGAAAATGGGGTTTTTCTTTGCTTATAAAAATCTTCTTTCCTTTATATTTTTTGAATCAGTATTTTTTATGTGAAAACTCTCTTTTAAATAATTTCTTTTTCTTTTAATGGGATGTTATTGTGCATCCATATTTTCCTGGTATATCGGCATTTTTTTTGTCACAACAGATGTTGTTTTACCTTTAAGTTGTTTGGTTAATGTCCGTTGTTGACAAGCTAGTATAATATACTATTTTGTGATTTTTTTTGACCCCCATGAGTATCAAGGATAAAATCCTGTTTGGTAAAATTTTGTCTGAATACTCGGAAAATATTTCCTGGAAATTTATTATAGAATAAAGTTATATAATATTCTTGAACTAATTTATTAAGTTTATGGTAAAATCTTTCGTATTCACATGTGTATGTGTCAAAATAGCACATATCACAAATGGTGAGGTTATCCAAATGCCATGCAGCTTGGACTTCTTCTAATTGGGACAGTTGGGTTTTATATTGTTTTTTGTCTTCACCAACCATTTCTCGGTAAATGGCATCCGTGACTTTAATTAAATATTCGAGTCCAGTTTTACATCCATGACCCAATCCATTATGTTCTTCTTCTGTAAGTTTGCCAAACCATATTCTTAAATTTCCACTAAGTTTGTGGTAAATTAACGCTCTTACTGCTTGTTGGTTTGTTGCTAGTTCTAAAGTGGTTTTGATGATAAGGCTAATTTCAGCGCACCATTATGTTATTGATTTTTCTCTTTCTCAAATACAATTTATATCCAAAATAGATGTGTAGTGGTGTATATTCTGGAAGGAGAAACTTCGCCAATACTTATTCGTAAAGAGTATTTAATAAGATTAGATAAACAACATTTTACGTGGAAAACTCAGTAAAAGCTGAGAAAAACCACGTTCTCGAGGATAATTTTTATGTAAAATCTAGTATATTGCTAGTTATTATAGAATTTGGAGTGATAGTAGGGTTTAAAGTAACAAAATGGTAAAACTTTCAGATGGTCGGGTCCCTTTCTCATATATTCTCTGCCTGTATTTATAGTAGACACAAGCAGTTTACAAAAAGAAAGAAATAGTCTCTTATTCCGAGGGGAGTGGGCGAATTTTGCGGATCTCTAACAACTCTTTTCTTAACCAGGTACAACGACTACTTTTGGTAGGTCGAGGACTTGTGGTAACTTCTCGAATGTAGGCCTTCGATCATGTATGGCTGTCTTCGACTACACTTTGCTGGCTTACTCTTGTCGAATCTGGGGAATATGCTACTACAAGATGCTCATAGAATGCCAACTCTTTGCTATAGTAGATATTTTATAGGGTTATTCCTGCTGTGGAAGTTAGGCATTCTATCCGCAGTGGTATTAGGTCTGATTGGGATAGTTGTAGTTCTTTTAAACTCACCATCTTCCTCTGGTCTGAGTTAAGATCTTCTTCTTCTCTGTTGTTTTTCATTTTCAGTAATTGCGTTAGGATAAGTTTATCCTATAGTGTTTAAGTTAGAACCTTGGCCTTCTTCTTTAGTAGGTTTTAAGTTCATTTTTATCTTTTTCCGAATATTTTCTTCATCTGCTTCTGAGTTTTCTTCTGATCTTACAGATTCATCATTTTCGTATCTATTATTGGCCAAGTAGATTTTTTCTTCTAATTCCTTATCGTTCATAGATAAGAGTTTAATGATGGTGTCTAGATTTATTTCTTCAGGGTTTTCAAACCTGCCTTCTAGCTTTATCCTAAATATACTTGTTGACATTTAGTATTATTGGTGATGGTTTTAAATTCTTTGGAAAGAATCTCCCTGTTGTCACTATAACCATTGGTAGGTTCGATCTAGTTTCTAGGATATTACTTTGGTTTATTTCCTTAATGATTTTGTTTAATTGTATTGCACTTAAGCATTTTTACTTTGAGAAATAAATCTTGTATCTCCTTAATAATCTTGCTTGGAGGAACCTGCCGGACTTTCTCCATGATTTCTTTTATATCCGTTTGGAGCTCTCTAACGCTTGTTATGAGTTCCATAATTTGAGGTAAGAGATGGGTAAAACATCTCTGTAAATACTCAATTTTATTTTCTCCATTTTTTATTGGTTCTATTAGTCCAAAATCCAAGTTAGTCCACTAATTGTCATAAACAATTCCTGTAAAAATACCCCAGGAAGTTTGATAGACCATCGTTAGTCTAATAAAAAATCCTACTTAACAAATTAATTTTGTAAAAGGGAAAGTAGGGTATCAATCTACGAAGAGGTATGTTATTCTAGGGTAAATTAAAATCTTGGGGAAAAGGGTTTTATTTTGTCAAAAATATACGTTAACTAGGTGTTAAAATTTTGAATATTAAGGTCAACTAAAGCTTTAGATTCTACTCTATATTAGCATATTAGGTTTTAAGTCCTCTCCTCGAATCCTCTCCTTTGAATCGAATTCAAAGGGTTTATTCTTTTCTAATCTCTCAACGAGAAACAAATCAGAGAGCTCAACCTGTCAAGGTCTAAGCTCAAGCTCTAGGTTTTTGACATAGGGATTATTCTTCCTTTTGGGAAAACATGAACAATCTCTAGGTCTAGAGGTCACTAAGTGGTATGAGAAATAAATTCCTTACCAGGTTGGAATTTTTCTCCACTTCCCCTAACTTGCAAAGTTCAGGAGAGTTGAAGAACCCTAAAGAGCGATCTAAAAACTCTAGGTCATACCTATTACCTATAAGAAAATCTTGACATATGACTATATGAATTCCTTCTCAAATCTAGTCCGAGGGGATTAGCCATGCAATATATTAACAATCACATAAAATTGAAGAAAAAAGAGTTAACTTTCATTAAAAAGTTAAACTAAGTTTAGAGATACAAACTTAGTTCTTAAGCTCTCCAAAACCCTGCAAAAAAACAAAAAGTAGGCTTGGAGAGAAGAACTGATCATTAAATAGAGAAACCCTGATTATGAAATGTCCTAACTACCCATAGTCTTCTCCAATAGTGAAGTTTGTGCGTTCACTGAAGATTCTATCTCAATTGGCGGCATATGGATTCGTGATAAAAGATCGTAATTTTTACTGCCAGGTGGCTGAAGATCGTTGGTATGATGCCATTAGCCGACGACGATCGCCAGTTGGTGGTGACCAAAATCCCCTAAATTCTTGGGTTTTGCTTTGCTTGCCTGGTAGAAAATGAATATAGGTCCAACCAATAAGTTCCTTGTCTAAGTGGGGATTTTGATTTTCAAAGATCCCAACTAGCCCAATTCTGATTGATAGTGATCTGCTAAAATGCTAGAGAAACTCAGTGATATTCTATAGTCATTTTAGCTCTGATTTGGCATTTTTCTTGCCTAATTGTCTCCAGTAAAGTAGAGAAACTGAAAGTGAGGTAACTAGGCAATAATAAGATAAAAAGGGTTACAGGATGGCAAAAAATAACTATAAAAAATGACTTAAATTTTGTATAAAAAATATGCTATCAAAGTTACCCATTAATACTTTCAAAAGCCCTAATTTTTTTTGGCTCCGCCCCCGAACCGCGAAACGTTATTTTTTACTTAGCCCCCTATTTTGAAATGACAATTTCGTCCTTATGATGTATTCCTATACTAGTTTACATATCAAATTTTTCCAAAACAACTTTTTATTATGATATATGTTCTCTCTGCATTTAATCACTACTCCACAATATGTGATACTTAGCTGGTCTTGCACTATGACATAACATGGGGGTATTGGCCGTATCTTCAGAGATCATACTGGGGAGATGTTTAGGTGCTATGCAACAAGGTGAATCTTGATTATCATCAAGTAGTTAATTTGGGGCTCCAAATTTCTATTCAAAGAAGCTTCACTAAATTGTGGATTCTAACTGACTCTAGTAGCACTGTACAAAGTTTGAAGAAGGAAGTAGAGCATCCCATACAGGGTACATAGAATGCTAATGGACACTATATCTACAAGTTTGAGTGCATTGGAGGACCCTATGATCTTTTATACATATTCTGAAGCTAACTATTGTGCAAAATTTCATTATTTACGATTTCTTGATGTAATTTGGTAATATTAGTAATATAATGGCAAAATTCTGCAAGCTCGATATGATTATGAATTAGCTATCACACCAATGAACAGGTAATCATACTCTACTAGAAAGTATGAAATGGAAATAGGTGTTTTTAGCGTAGAAAACCTCTAGACAGGTAAAAAACCACAACCTCGTATGGAGGATTTGTGTAAAAGTATCTTTATTGCTTGAAGTAGATTTCTTTGTTACAAGTGATCTATAAGATATAGAAATGCTTTTGATCTTATAAATAAGAAGTTTGAGTAATTTTTCTGGTCCCTGTCTCTTCTAAAACTTTTCCCTTATATAGGTTTTACCATAACTTTTCATCGTGCTAGAACACGTTTTATGAATAATTTGGTTAGTGGCGGTTGACTGAATAACTATCGAGTTCGTGGGAGATAGGTATCCTTGACTGGATAATAATTTTTGGGTTTAGCTCGACCCACGTTCTTGAGTAGTTCGTGGGGCTGGTTGGAATGTTTGACTGGAGTGTTAAGTGTTAAAATTGTGTGAGCCTGAGATAGGGGTAAATTGAGCTTCGCGAGCTCAATTTTGAGTGAGATTGAGGGATAAGTCCCTACAATTGCCCACTCGCAGCCGAAGTCACGAGTGGCTTTGGTTGAAAAAAAATGTATAAAAAATTTAAAATTCAAAATGGAGTAATGATGGCATTTGACTAGGTAGAAGTTACATGATATTAGGAAGTGATGGGTATTAAATGACTATGCGGATGTATGTGATGGTTGTATTTGATTAGTCGCGTCTTTAATAAATGATGACGCTTGGGAAAACGTACCTGCACAATAAATTTAGGGCTATATAAAGAGTACCTGCAACAAATCTTTGGAACAATTCCTGAATGCATACATTTTTCTGAGATGGTGAAAACTCAGAGTATGGTTCTTGAAGAGAGGATTGCGTATGAAAAACAGAGGTTAAAGTTGAAATACTTTGGTAACTGTTCTTTGGAAATGGCAATCCCCGCCCCTTTTCCTCCGGCGTACAAAGGCTTGTCGGGAGAGGAAGTGGTTGAAGCTGAGGAAGATTTCTACTATAAATAGAGATTTCATGCCATCGTCTTGACAGGCGAGGAACGTTGGGCATGTCTCAGCATTCTTGCAGAAGATAGGGTTGGGGCTTCATATGTAGGGAAAGGTGTATCTGTGGGGTAGATATGCTGATTTCTTGTGTCGCCATGGATTCAAAGGTTGGGCCCTCTCCATCTCTACCAACTCTTCGGTGGTGGTGGTTATAGAAGAGGCGGTGATGGCAGTAAAGGAGGAGGATGAGAAGTGGAAGTCTGCAGATGCATTTCCATCGTGTTTTTGCGCTCAGAAGACCTTCATCTTATTTTATGGGGGCCAACACTGAGTCCACTGCTTGCATAGTTTCCATTTGAATTTTGACCAGACTTCGAAACTCATGTGAGGGAGACTTTTTGTTGTGTCCAATGTCTTCTTTGCATCAGGGTGAATAATCACTAAATTGAAATGAATTGGAAGACACGATTCCTCGGCGTGCCTGGATGACCTGTGACTTTTAACAAACAGGGAAAACTTGTTATCTATAAAGTACCTAGAGTTTAGTGCTAGATGGATAACATTCTGTTATACCCTTGAGGTCGATGTGGTGGAAACTTGTTATCTGTAAATCGTATGTAATATCTTTGACATGAATAAAAGTTGATATTTACTAAACTGTGTATAGAAAAATTTCTTTGAATCGAACTGAATTGTGTTGGGTATTGGTTGAATAACTGCTGATAAGTGATGAAACAATGTTACAATGTTGCTCGAACTGAGATGAATATGTGCTGATAATGTCGTGCAGATATAAATGATTTATGTTTAACAGGTGAGGGATAAAAATTGTAGGAAATATGTAATTGTATAAACTCAAGCTGTTACAGGTCGATAGGGTTACTACTCGTGGTAGCGTAAGGTCGAGTGTAGTTACTAATGTGTGTACTAGTGAGGGGATAAGTTATAATAATTGATTCCAAGATTTTGGGTTTCTGTTACGAGATATAAGGTAAAAATCACGTATTCGAGGGGAAAGTGTTTGTGAAATGTATAAATATGGATCGGCTCGATCTCAGAGGATTCGTCTTGCCGTGGAAGGACGATTGGCTATAAAGATTGCTTAAGTACATGAGCGGTCCTTTGGTTCGTTTATTATGATGCTGAGCTATCGGTGAGGGAATGTGAGTTCGAAGGTCAGATGTTAGGAGTAGGGAGCTGGAGAATGCTCATTATTTCTTTAAGGTGTGTTGGTGAGGGATTAGGTAGATCGAGAGAAGTTGGCTAGTTTGATTGCTGAAGTTGAGATCAAATTTGAAGATCTGAGGATCGACGAATAATGTGGTTAGATGATGTTTGTTTAGGTTACTAAGGCTGTGATGGATGTTGTGTAAACTGTGCCTTATGAATAATAATATTATTTTAAATGTAACAAAAATAATATAAGTAAATCGGATCCTCTATAGGGGCGAATATGTTTTGAGACTTCTTTAACAAACATTTTGAATAATTTTGAACATTTGTACAGTTTAGAAAATGACGCCAATCATTATAAGTATGATAAACAAGGGCAGAGAAACACAAATATGAAAATGTAGAAGCTTCTAGTTTTGTTTTGTATGAAAAAAGAAATAGAACTCTGACATCATACAAAGTGAGTTATCATGAGTATGGGAAGGTCAGTAAAAGATATGGAAATAGGGAGAAAAAATATATTAAAAAATGAGGGGAGTTGCAATGTTGAAAAAATTGTTTTATTGAAAAGGTATAAGGCGTCTGACATGAAGAGTAGAAAGAATGCCTCGGTTTTGGAATTGAGGACAGTTCATGTGAAGAGCAATAAATGCCAGCCGTTTGTGAGGGAAATGATAAATAGTTCTTCTTCGTCTCCAATCAAAAGTTTTACAACTTAAAAAAATTTGGTAAGCACGGAGAGAGAGAGATGAAAGATCAGGGGATTCTATAAAGAGTTATCAGAAGGTGATAAACTGTTAAAGATGGCAAAAGATTCTAGATCTCATAGGTTGTAATATAACAGCATTGTGAGGGGAAAGCTTGCTCTACTGCTGATTTACATTCGATTCCATCTATATATATACATAGATGGAAGAATGATAAATATCTTAATCTGTATGTAGGTCGAGCGTGAGAGACATCTGTATAGGTCGAAAATGTTGCTGTAGAAAATGTTTATATAATGGGTAGTTCGTCTGGCAATGAGGTATCGACCTCTAGTTGGACGAATGAGTCTGATAATAAAGGAGAAGTAGGGTTGGTACAATTCCTGGGTTTTTCTGGCCAATTGGTATCTTATCCTCCAGGTTCTGATGCCTATAAAGAGTTTTGTAAAGCCAAGGCGGCTGTAGGAGGGAAGTAGGGCAATTGGGTAGAGTTTGCCGGTAGGCAGTTTAGGGGTTGTACGGTAGTGGAGTGGGAAGAATATTTTTATCTACTGGCAGATTTGAAGGTAGAAAAACAAGATAGGGGTATTGATGAATTGATTTCCTTAGAATATTTTGATGGGGATGTCTGGAGTAATCTCTTGGATGATTTTTTGTGTTACCTATCTTAATTAGAGTATGGGTTGAGCCTTCCCCTCACTAATTTGGTAAAGGGGATTATGAATGCAATTGGGGCATATCCTGTTCAATTGAATGGGAACATGTGGGAGGTAATAACCGTGTGTGACCATCTGAATGAAAAATAGGAAAGGGAGGAAAAGGTGAGGAGGATAACCCCTGAAGATGTTTTGCAGTTTTATGGGGTAAAGAATTATAAGGCCAGTGGGGGGTCTTATTTCTGTGCGAGCGCAACTCGGCGTCATTTTTTTGATATAAATTCAGTAGGTCGAACCTGGTATGACAACATCATATGGGTGAAGGGTAATTGTCCTCAAAGAGATGACAAAGAACCTTTGGACCTTCAGTTTAGATCTGTAAAACAAAGTAAGTATAGACATCCATAAATAGAGTTATTGTTACGTTTTTGCTAACAACTATAATTGATAGTAAAAATGTGTTATTATAGGTGTGAAGTCTACAGTGGAAAGGAAGAAATCCCTTTTGGACAAAGTTACAGAGAAGGAGACTGAACTCGAGCTTGTGTTGGAGGGACTCGATCTGAGTAGAAAGAAAAGGGTTGATAGTAGGTCGAACAAGGTTAGAAAAGCTCAGTTTGCCAGATCGATGGCGGGAGTTGATGAAGATAAAAGACAAGTAAGTTGTGAAAAGGTTCGAATTAATTTTTCTAAGACTCTTAGAACTGGGAGTTCAACTCAGCCAAATCCTGTCAAGCCGAGCAAAGTAGCTCAAAAATATCCAAAGAAACGGATGTTAAGGGCTCTGCCAACCTCTGGTACCACTGGAAGTGGTGAGGTCACGAAGGATAAAAGGATGAGGGTCAAACCCTCGCTGGAGTCAGGAGAGAAAGTTGCCGAGGGGCGATCTGCTTCAGCCGACGACCTCAAAGAGGTCGAGGAAAGGGCCAGGTTGGCGATTCTCCAAGGAGAGGAAGATACGAGCAAGATGGTATGTTTATATTTTTAGAAAGAAATTCTTAATATACTTCGAGCAAATCGCTGAGATCGATGTAATTTTTCCAGGTTGCTCGTCTTGTCAAGGGGATTTGGCTCGGTATAGAGGAAGAGAAATGCGAGCTGAAGAAGGTCAATGTCGAGCTGGAAAAAGAATTAGCTCGATCCAGGGCTGACGTTTTAAAGAATGTCAAGCAGCTGAAGGCTTCTCATACCGTGGTAATTGGTCAGCTGCAGGTGGGGACTAAGGCCAATCCTGACGAGATGGTTGAGGAGCGTGACAAACTAGGGCGCCATTTGATGCTGAAAGGCTATTTTGGGGAGGAGGTGGATGCCATTAAGGCATACACCTATGTTGAGGAAGAAGATGAGGAGGAAGCAGAAGCGGTGGGTGTCATGGATGGTTTGGATGGTGTTTCCCACCAGACGGTGCTCGACAATCGAGGGGATGACGTCGATCTTCCAGAAGGTGGTAGTGAGAAGGTAGGGTAGACACGTGTGTTTGTATAGGTATTTGTAATTGTTTGAATCGCGTGTGGAGAAAAAACTTCTGTAGATTGACTTTGTTTTATAAACCTTTTGAAGGCGGTTAGAGAGATTAGTCTCAGAATAAATGACCTAGAGTTTGGACTTGCCAGGGAAAAATGGACCTTTAAAGCCTTGCTGTCTGAGCAAGCGGAGCTGCAGGTTAGATTGGAATAGATTTTTCGACTTGCATGTTATACCAATGTTAAGTTATAAAGTAAATAGGATAAAAATGCATGGCAAAAATCTAATGCTATTAATGTAGAATAATATATCGAAAGTATGTACCTTGTACGCCGAAAGAAGATTTATGAAGTGTTCATCTGAGAATGAACTCCAAACTTTTAGTCTAAAATTATTTGGAAGTAGATGTTTAGAAATCATAGTCTCTTAGAAATGTAGCATGTATATATTCAAAGGCTTTCCTAAATCGAACTATACTAAAATTTGTTATATATTTCCCAGGTCGAATTAGATTCATCTCGCTCAAGTGAGGATAACGTACTCATGTGCAATTAGGAATTTGCGGAGCAGTTCTATAGAATGAAAGAGGCGAGCGAGAAGATAGAAGATCAATACGTAAAAGTGCATTTCAGACTTGGGAAGTTGACCCAGGCCGTTTCTGACCTGACTCTTCAGATTGAAGAGAAAGATTCAAAGATAAAGAAGGGATTAAAAAAGTTATCTGAGGTAGTAGAAGGTGCCGAGGAGATTCAACGACAAATTGGCGCGTTGGATGTGAAGGGTAAGCAGGCCGATATGGCTCAATACCGTATTCAGGCGCTGGAACAATCAAAGGATCGATTTCAATCTGATCTTCGTAACTGTAGGAGCGAGCTGGAGCAAATGAGACGAAAATTCATCGAAAAGGACGATGAGCTTATGGTATCTCGAGAAAATCTATCGGCTTCGGAAGCCGCAGTTGAACATTTACAAACAGCCTTCCCCGTCAAGGATATTGAATTTCGAGAAATGCAACGAAGGTGCAACGATTTAAATGTGAGGGTTGTGCGACTTAAAGACGAACTGGCACAAGCCATTGCTCGTACCAAGAAAGTCGAGGCTAGAGAGCATTCAGGGGGAAGTAGAACTGAGTTTAAGGCTCCTTTAGTTTGAGGGTATATACATAGTCTCTTAGGTCGAATTAAAGAGCTAGAGAGTGACGTATCTCGTATTCAGGGGAATGCCCAGAAGGGAAATAC
The DNA here is from genome assembly GCA_014058105.1 of Kingdonia uniflora. NCBI lineage: Eukaryota > Viridiplantae > Streptophyta > Magnoliopsida > Ranunculales > Circaeasteraceae > Kingdonia > Kingdonia uniflora. The sequence continues at coordinate 4,873,847 of JACGCM010000671.1, forward strand.
AAATTTGAGAGAATACCAGCATAAGTTGGATGCTGCTCTTATCAGGGAAAAGGTTCTGGAAGGGGAAATCAAAGCAAAAGAATCGCTGGTAAAAAGGAAAGAAGAATTTTTAAAAGATATGCCAGCTAGGGAAGAGTTGAATGCTGAAATTGGGATACTTTGTGCTCATGTGGTAAACTTAGAAGCTATGAACCTTGCTGAATCAGTGAAGTATATAAACATGTTGGAAGAAAATGTAATCTATCATGTTAAAGTCGATGCGGAAATGACTGGACTGAAGAATGATTACGCGAGGTTAGAGTCATGCCTCGAGAGGTTGAGAGTGAGATTTGCAACAATGGTAGTACCTGATGCATCTTGATCTGACCTATTATGGGTGATTGTTACATATTTTGTAGAGGAAGTAAAAAGACTTAAGTCAGAATGAGATACCTTGTTCAAAACTTTGTCTGATATGAGATGTATCTGTGGAGCTAAGATAGATCGAGGGAACTATTTGGGCGCCATAGGGACCCAACTGGGCCCTCGAATTGCTGAATCAATAGAACAAGGTAGAGCTGTTATGGCCCGAGAACTAAAAGCTCAACCTCTTGATGTGGGGGAAGCACTGCTGACACTCCATCGGTAGAGAAAAATCCTTTGTAATATGAATTTGACCTGAAAAATAAATAGTATCTGTCGCAGACACATTAAATTTGATGAAAGCTAGTATGACCATTGCCTTATCTTGTGTCTGGTGGGGTCTTTGATATAAAAGAAATTTTTTATATTTGTTTTAATCGCAGAAATGGGTTGAGTTAAACCAAGTTGAAACTTGATTTGAACTATAAAAATGCCACAAACATATTGAAAGAGATGAAAGCTAGTATGACCTTTGTCTTATCTTATGCCTGGCTGAGTCTTTGATATGAAACAAATTCTTACACTTGCTACAATCGCAGAGATGTAATGAGTCAGCTAAACCAAGTGTTATCCTTGGTCCAGCCGGTTGAAATGATCCAAACAAGTTAAAAAAGATGAAGACTAGTATTACCTTTGCCTTATCTTTTGTTTGGCTAAGTCTTTGTTATGAAACAAATTTTTACACTTGCTACAATCGCAAAGATATAAAGAGTAAGCTAAACCAAGTATTATCCTTGATCCAGCCTCTGTGAATGATCTAAGCAAGTTAAAAAAGATAAAGACTATTATTACCTTTGCCTTATCACTTGTTTGGCTGAGTCTTTGATATGAAACAAGTTTTTACACTTGCTATAATCGCAGAGATGTTAAAAGTTAACTAAACCAAGTGTTATCCTTGATCCAGCCTCTGTGAATGATCCAAACAAGTTGAAAAAGATTAAGACTAGTATTACCTTTGCCTTATCTCTTGTTTGGCTGAGTCTTTGATATGAAAAAAGTTTTTACACTTGCTACAATCACAGAGATGTAAAGAGTCAGCTAAACCAAGTGTTATCCTTGATCCAACCTCTGTGAATGATCCAAACAAGTTAAAAAAGATGAAGACTAGTATTACCTCTGTCTTATCTCTTATTTGGCTGAGTCATTGATATGAAACAAGTTTTTATACTTGCTATAATTGCAGAGATGTAGTAAAAGAAGACAAATCAAGTGATATTCTTGATCTAACTTGGATAAGATTGACTGTAAGCTAGTATTAACTATGCTTAATCTGTAGAATGCAGACGAATGTTCGTGAAGAGAATGATATTTCCACAAAAAAAACTTTCATTAATAAGCTTAGAATTTACATTGGATGGAGATTAGAATCTCACTTTTGGAATTGTAAAACAAAAAGTAAAATATGGAAATGGAGTAATAAGATGCCTAACGATAGTACCGTTTTAGTCGCTTAGTGTTCCAAGGATTTGAAATGGGGATTCCCTCTTCTGTCATGAGATAATATGATCCCAGGCCTGAGATACCTATGATAATGAATGGACCCTCCCAATTGTTGGCTAATTTTTCAGCGTGAGGCTCTTTGCGATGTTGAGGAATTTCTCTGAGGATGAGATCTTTGATTTGGAAAGTACGACTCCTGACTCGGCTATTATACGATCAGGCAAGCATATGATGATATCGACTTAGGTTAGTGATGGTGCGTTCCTTGGTCTCATCTATCATGTTGAGGTTGTAAGCCAATTTGAACTCATTCTCCTCGTTAGTCAGCTCGTAATCACGAACTGAATGATGATATTCAGAAAGAATGGCAGCCTCAGTGTCACAAGCAAGGAGGAATGGGGTACACCCAGTAGATTATCGGGGAGTGGTTCGATACGCCCACAGGACGTGAGGTACTTCACGAACCCAATTCCCTTTTTTCTGTGAGTAAAACCTTTTTTGGACTCCATCTACGATGGTTTGGTTGGTTATTTTGGCTTGGCCATTGCCTTGAGAGTAGTATGGATTTGATGGTGAGTGGATGATATTGTGGTGATTTAGGAAGGTTACGACATTATCTCCCATAAATTGGGGCTCGTTATCGATACAAATTAGGTGGGGGCACCCGAATTGAGTGATTATGTGGTTCCAGATAAAAGAGATGACCTCTTCTTCTCTGGTTCGACATAGTGAAATTGCTTCTTCCCCTAGCTACGAGTAGGTAACGACGATTACCTGGACAGTTAGGGAATTCGCCGACGAGGTCTAGTTCCCATCTTTTGAATGGCCAGAAAACCTTGCTTGCATGGAGTTCGAGCGCAGGGGGGCGTATCATATTTCCATGTCTCTGGCAGGTGTCGTACCTGCAGGAATACTCTTCTGCTTGTTTGTGCATGCTGGGCCAGAATACTTCTTGAGTTATAACTCAGTTTGCTAATGATCTACCTGCAGTGTGGGAGCCATAAGTTCCTTCGTGTAATTCCCGGAGCAGTTCATCTACTTTTGACTTCGAGAGGCACTTGAGGTAAGGCCCTATAACAGAAAAGCGGTAAAGCATACCGTTTTGAATAATGCAATGCTTGGAGTTGTTGATTAGCTATCGGCGTTCTTTTGGATCTGCTGGGAGTGGTCCGTTGCACTTATTGTCGACATCGAGGTAGGCTAAGAAAGGCTTTCGCCAATCGTCGTCTCCCCCTTTATCGCCCCTAGTGTTGATCGTGCATGCAGATATACGATTAATGCTGGGGGGTTGGAATGATTTAGATTTAGAGATATCGGGCTTCTGTTCCCAAGACCCTGGCTAGATATGCCAAGGAATCTGTATGTCTATTTTTACCTCGAGTAAGATATTCGAGAGTTTCTTTCGCGAACTTACTCATCCTATCTACAATGAGGGTTGCGTATTCGATCATCTTCCCGTTCTTCTTGTATTGCTCAAAATAATGATAAAAGATGAGTAATGAAACTGTGTAAACTGAGAGTTTGGGGACATCGAGCTCAAGTGCGAGGTCGAGTCTGTGATTGAGAGCTTCATACTCGGTGACATTATTTGAGGCCTCAAAATCCAAGCCGATTGTTTTCTCAATTCTGTCATTTGAAGGGGTAATCAAAACGATCCTGATCACTGACCCTGCGGGTCCTGCTGATTTATCTATGAGAAGCCTCCACCCTGACGTAGTGATCCAGTCCGCTTTTTCGTCGAATGGCTTAGGGGATGAATTCTGCGCCGTGTTTTCGTTAAGGTCTGGGTCGTGCTTCTCCCACTCGGGATCCTCCACTGGAAAATCTGCAAGAAAATCGGCAATGGCCTGACCTTTTTCGGAATGACGCTGTTCGAACTTGATATCATGTTCTCTCAAATTGACTGACCATTGTTGTACTCTTCGTGACTTCTCATTTTTGGTAAGAACTTCCCAAAGTGGGTAGTTCTTCATAACTTTAGCGGAATGTTCTTGAAAGTAGCGCTTGAGTTTTTGCGAAGTGTAAACAAGGGTTAGAAGAAGTTTCTCAATTTTAGATTACCTTGCTTCTACTGGTGTGAGTGCTTTGCCGATGAAGAAGACTGGTTTCTCTATTTTCCCTTCTAAGTGAATGAGAAGTGAGTGGAGAGAAGTAACTGTGACTTCTAGGTAGATTATCACTTCCTCATTACCCATTGGGGTACTTATTATGGGAGACCTCCCCAAATAGATTTTGAGATCCAGAAAAGCTGCTTTACATTCTAGTGTCCATACGACTTCTGCAGTTGGGTGAACCTTTCCTTGTTTGGTACATCCGCGAAGTAATAGGAATAGCCAACGGTAGCGGTCTGAAGATTTAGAGATGAAATGGTTGATAGCGGCAATCTTGCCGGTGAGTTTTTGAACGTCGTCTGTTGTCTTTGGAGAAGGTATGTCAAGGGGAGCACGAATTTGATCCGGATCGGCCTCAATCTTGCTGATGAGGTGGCATAGGAAGCGGCCAAAATGTACCTCGAATTGACATTTATCAGGGTTGAGATGCATTCTATAAGATCGAAGGATGTTGAATATTGTGTTGAGATCTGAGATGTGATTATCTGACTGTATGCTTTTGTACAAGAAATCATCGATGTAGACATCAATGATTTTTCTCAGATGTGCTTTGAACATAGCATTCATCAATTGTTGAAATGTGACACCTACATTCTTGAGTCCGAAGGACATGACTTTGTAACAATAAAGGCCACTTTCGGTGATGAACGTTATCTTCTCTTGATCTTTTTCTAGAAGTGGGATTTGATTATACCCTGAAGCAGCGTCCATCATAGATAGGAGATCATGGCCTGCTGTAGAATCGAGGATCTGATGAATGTTGGGAAGAGGGAAACTATCCTTTGGAGTATGCTTGTTCAGATCTGTGGAATCTACGCAAACGCGGACTTTTCCGTTCTTCTTTGGGATAGCGGCAATGTTGGATATCCAGTCCGGATACTTGGCTTCTAGAATGAATCCCACTTTGATCAATTTCTTGATCTCGGTGTTAACTTCATCTCGAAGATGAGGTGAAAGTCATCAGTGTTTTTGTTTGATCGCTGTGGCGTTGATGTTGATGGCTAACTTGTGGCAAGCCATGGTTGGATCGACTCTGGGCATTTCTTTGAAAAGCCATGCAAAAACGTCCCGATTGAGTTGTAAGAGATGAATGAGAACATCTTTCTTATGCTGAACCAGCTTGCTTCTGATGGACGTGCCTCTGCTAGGTCCATCAATGTTGACATATTCTGTGGGCTCCTCTGTAGGTGATTGATCATCGAGGTGATCAATTTTCTATAATTACTATGCGGCCAATCTGTTTGAAGTATCTAGGATGGCAGAGACAGTAATTTTACAAGCTCAAGAGAGTTTTAGACTACCTCTGATCTCATAAATACCGCTATCATTTTTAAATCAGAGTGCTTGATGATAGGTGGAAGCGATTGCTTCTATATTGTGTATCCAGCAGCGGCCCATAATCCCATGATAGCGAGACATGGCATTGATGATGCAGAAAACAATGTCGATAGTGGCTGGTCCTGCGGTAATAGGTAAGATAATCTTGCCTACTCTTTCTTCCCTAGAGCCATTGAACCCACTGATGTCTATGTCACTCTGAATGACTTGGTCGGCCAAACCCATCTGGTCAATCGTACTCTGAAAAAGAATTTCAATACCACTTCTAGTATCGATCATCATTGTGTGCATGACAAACTGTTTCATCTTGTACATTATGACTAACGCATCATTATGTAGAAATTTGACATGGCTAGTATCGCAATCCTCGAAAGGGATTCCGATTCGACGGTTGCTCAACTCAGGATGAAGTTTGGCTTCTTTGTCTTGAGGTATAAGATCGCAGCATTCCGAGAGCCTCTGGCGTTTTGGTCGGTTAAAATTGGTGATCTAGTTGATTTCAATCATGTTGCTGAGGTGCATATAGTAGAGATGTTTCTCCTCAGCTCTGTCGTTGACCTGAACAACTTTAAGTTATTTCTTATAGTTGCCATCTTGGTATGACTTCAGGTCAACAATATATTTGTGCATCGTCCTTCCTTGAAAATGAGCTCGAGCAACCGCTGTAGAGCATAACAATTGTCAGTAGAATGATGATTTACCTTATGGTGTAGGGAAAAATGGTCGATTCTCGATGGGATCCAGTGGTTGAGAGACGCGGTAGAGCGTGTCTTTCAACGGCAATGGAAAAATTATGGAGATTCCGACGTTCAGCTTTGGGAGGACGGGTTTGTTTTGTGAACCGCTTCTCTGAGGGTATCTAGTATTTCCCTTGATGCGCTTCTGATCCCCCTATTCCTCCTTAGGCTCGCTAGTTCGTTCTGTAGGTGCGGATTTGGTGGAGAGGACAGATTTAGTAGACTTTTGTCGCTCAGACATCATCCTCTCCAAGTCGACATAACCGTTGACTTTGGTGATCATCTCCTCTAACGTTGCAGGCTTGTTAAGGAAGAGGTATTCTTTGGCCTTGCAATCGAGCTGGAGAGCATTGGTGAAAGCGGCAATGGCTATTTTTTGGTCGAGGTTATCCACCTTTATTGCAATCTCTAGGAATTTCTTTGAGAAGTCTTCAAGTTTTTCTCCATGTGATTGCTTAAGACCGATAAGAGAACACAAGTTCACCTCTTTGTCTCTGTTGTGAGCAAATATCTTGATGACCTATTTTTGCAGCTGATCAAACATATAGATAGATTCCTCAGGAAGAGAATGGAACCATCAGAATGGATCCTCTTATAAACTTGTGGCAAATAGGCGGCAGAGGATGTGGCTGAGATCGGAGTACAACACCAATGAATCACAGTATTGCTGAATATGCTCCTTCGGTTCAGTATCTTTGTATTTGTGAATTTTAGGAGTATGGAAACCTTTCGGTATTTCCATATTGAATAGTTCTTTGGCATTGGACTTCCTTGTAACTTTGTGGTATCGCCGGTAGTTCTCAGAACTTGTGTTTCAATCAACTCCTTAATTCGCTGGTCCATGTGTTCTTTTATGACGTATTGTCATGTTGGTTGAATCGCTGGACGTACTGGCAGGGATGATGAGTTCCCGTACTATCACTAAAGTGAGCTCGTGCTGGAACTTGATGTAGAGGTCGCTGGTCTTCCTCTTGATAGATGGAAAGCGGGTGACCTCGACTGACTTCTGATTGAACTTCTCCCCCTAAATGGATGGAGGGCTGTGGTCCATGTGGTAGATTTATGGAAATGGCTTTATTGGCGACTTCCCAAGGTCCCAACCTTTCCCTTGCTAAAATACAAGAGGTCTCTGGATGTTGATCGCGACCCCAGGCTGGAGGAGCCTGTTGAGTATTTTGTAGATCCTCGATTGTAGTCTGTATCATCGCCATCTGATCTTTGTGCCATTTGAGCATTGTCAAACGAGCTTGTCGTTCTGTATCGAGCTCTTTCCCTCAGAGCTCGCGATCCTTTGTATCGAAAGAATTATCTAACACTTCAATATGGATGTAGAACACGGTGCTAAGTTGTTTATTGCGCGTCCAACACTTGGGTGTGGACAATGACATCTTTCATCATCTTAATGGGGGGAGAAACTCCAAGGGCCGTTATGTCATAGCTAGGAGGTGTTTTGCTATAGTTAGTTGGGTATACTAGACCCAATGACTCATTTGTAGTAAACTGTTTGGCTTGCCATAGTTATATTCCTACCCAAAGGTACTAGATTGAGATCAGACATATTTTGAGATATTTCATCGGCATGAAAGACTGGGGTCAATTCTATCCACAACTTGGCAAACGAGAGATTATAGGATATATCGATGTAGGATATTTGTCAGATCCACATAAAGGCCGATCATAATCGGGTTATGTGTTATTGTATGGAGATACTCTGATTTCATGGATATTAGTGAAGCAGATAATGGTTGCAACATCCAGGAACCACACAGAGATTCTGTCATTATATGAAGCCAGCAGAGAATACTTTTAGTTGCGATCTGTGATCAACCACATCAATGGGAGTTACGGTCTGAGTTCTATCTAAGATAAACCGACGATACTTTATGAAGACAATGCAGCTTGTATCGTCCAAGTCAAGGGCAAATTTATTAAAGGTGACAAAATAAAGTATATTTCACCAAAGTTCTTCCTCATACACGAGTTACAGAAGACGAATGAGATCAATGTTGTTCAAGTCCATTCATAAGACAACCTGGCTAATCTATTCACTAAGGCTCTTGTATATCCTACGTTCAAGAGATTAGTTCATCGAATCGGCATGCAAATTTTACAAGATTTCTTATTTCAGGGAGATAGATCTTAAGGAGATCAACGTCAGGGGGAGTAGTCCCAGCCTGACATGGACACATGCGTGTTGTACTCTTTTTCCTGATAACGGAGTTTTTATCCAATGAGATTTTACTGGCTGGAGGTTTTGATGAGGCAACGTATACGCGTCCGCAACCCATACGGGGCATATGATTGTACTATTTCCTTGCACAGCTTTTTACCCAAGGTAGTTTTGCTAGGCAGAGGTTTTAATGAGACAAGTCATCCTAGTATGGATTACCCCAAGGGGGGGGGGGTGTTAGGAGTTGGGTCCAATCCCACGCCAGGAACCCAACAGGGTTGGGGTATCCTACACGGACTACTAACAAGCCCATAGACCCGATAGGGTTATGGGGAGAGTTGCAATAGATTGGGTAACTTATGTTGTAGGGTTACCTATATATATCTCTGTATGTTATACAGAAAACACAATTATGATGAATCAATACATCTCTCTATTTCTCTTTCTCCTATTGTTCATAAGCTATGTTATTAGATTGCTTTAGATTTATCATTTTCCAACAATGTTATGTATTTACAAAACAGTCATATATGCACTTTTTAGCAAACCAATATGCGTATTCCGGCAAATCTAGTGAGGTCATTTAACCCTACTGGTACCCCTAGCTTCGCCCCTGCCCTGGCCTTAACCCCAACTTTATCTTAAAAAAAATCACTACTCACTATCTAATTCTTATCATGTTTTTCTTCTTCTTCACTCAGAGCATGCACAACAGACTAGGTTTCAATTTTTTTTGTCGTATGAGAACATCCCATGAGCTATTTCTTTATCGAATTAAATTGTATTTAGACAACATTCTTTTGGCATCAAAATCTGATTTGAATTCTTGAAGAAATATAATGAAAATTTGTTAAATTATGTATAATGCGATCGTCTTTTAAAAAACAATTATGCATAACTTAGGAGGTTGTTTCAATTACAGATTGCACCAACAATGTTGCACATGATCCTTGATCCATAGTTGACATTGCACCTCATACTAGATCAATTGTTCCTTGACCTTATCTTGCAGTATGTTCATGATCCAAATCTTCGATATGGGCATTTAACAATTTAAATGAATTCCCGCCTTCTGAACCCGTCGCCAATACCGTCGTACTCAGCTCCACAGCCTGTGCCCTCATGATATTATTCTCACTCACGAATTTAGTTATCTCGTGGGCCAACTCGTCCGCATTAGGGATTGCTTTAGCGCCTTCGCAAACTCTAATTTCAACAATCATGTGATCAACCAAGAGGGTTGCGTAAGAGCCTAATTTCGTATCTCAAACTTACTATCTCACACTAAATATGATCAGAACGTAGAAAATTACAAATAATCACACACAAGAATTAACATGGAAGCCTCTGAATAGGTAAAAACCATGACTTCTCTTGAGGATTTAGAAAGGTTGATCTTATTGATTGAGTGACTAGCTATTATAACGAACGCTCTGAACAGTTTTGTGTATACTTTGTAAAGAGATTTATTCGTCCTTAATATGCTGTTCTTTAGTTCTCTTTATAGGTCTCATATTATGACCATTTTTATGACGATTATCTTCTTTAATTAAAAATGTTATAACAAGGTTTTGATGGACCTTCATAATGGTTGTGTAACGGTCTGACTCTTTTGTTTTGTAACAGCTTCTTTTAATGACCTCATGTGGCTATGGATTCGAGCAGTTTGTACAGAGGTCGATATCCAAACTTTGGTGAGATCAAGAGTGGGAATAAGTCCTTGCAACCTCCCCCTCCCAACCAAGAACACGAGTGTTGTTGGTTGAGAAGCTTATCTCTGATGCAGTAATTGTGGTAGAATCATTTCCAATGTATCTTCTTGAATGCCTGTCTTGACTTGGCTAGAATTTTTGAGTTCCAAGCTGTATTGATGATATTCTCTTTGACTATTGGGATCTGCATAATCAACTTGGTAGGCTATATATACCATATCTTGCAAAAAGATTTTACTTACAAGTTAAATCCCCTTTGCATCACGGTGAAGAAAAGATCTCAGACCCCTTGTGAGGCATTTTTTTCGTGTGTGGAAGCTGAATTTGAAGAACTTCAAACTTGCTACTTTGGGAAGTAATCGTTAGCAGACCCTACTCTTATACCTGTGGAACCTACGTACCTCGGGATGACCGAGGGGAAAGTAGATTTTTCGGAGTATGACTTTTTTTGGCTTTGTAGATTTTACTGTGATCTGTGGTCGGAATGGGAGCGTGAGGGCTGTCTCTGTGCGCTAGTTGAAGAGACTTTAAAGCATGAGGATAGGACGCGGAAGATGTTAGTATTTGTGGCTCAAAATGGATGGAAATGGATTAAAAATAGAAAAATCTAATTATGGTGATCAGGGCATTAGTCTGATGCAAAATGTCAAAGAATAAAAGTAGTAGGAATCGTCGATACGAAGCTAGGAAAACTAATGCATCAATGATCAGACCATTAGATCAGAAGTAATAATCAGTTTAGTCTGCTAGTGCGGAACATGAGCCAGATTCGGGCACCGAATTTGAGTTAGAGTTGTACTCGAAGTAGATCTGTCTTTTGGACTTTTTTGGCACCTTTTAGGATTGTTTTCCTATTTGGAATACTTCTACTTCAAGTATGATAAGTATCAGAGTGAGGTTAAGACATTGGGATTATAGTCTTGAAGATTCTTGGGTTCGATGGTTAAGTCATATATTTGATTTTTTTTCCAAGATGTGTTTGGTTTTGGTTATTTTGGCTACATGATTTTCTCAAGCGGTAGAATTCGGAAGGAAGAGAATTAGATGAAAATAATATTATACACAAGCATGGAAACATAGTTTATGTTGTGAGAAAGGCTTGAACATGGTACTTTGTTGAAGCTGGAGCAGTTTCGGTAAAAGCTTCAAAAGTTCGGTAAGGGGGACGATTTTCTCTCTAGGACCTATGTTCGTTAGATTTAGTAATCATAGTGGCACCTTAAGTTATTTACCATGGTTGATTGCCAAATTTGCGGGTCACAATTTTATGAATCATGGTCACAAGTTATGGTTCGTGTGGTGACAAAGTGTGTCGATGTGCGGAGACTCTAGGTTTGCGACAAAGAGTCAGATTTTGTAGGTTTGTTCGATATGGTGGGTTATTGTGCAGTGTTTAATTTTTTTCTTTCTAGATTAAACATACACTGGTTTTGATTATGCCGGTGTAGGCAAAATTGTGTGATTTCATTGGTATGATGAAATTACTGTTTCAGAGGTTTTTTCTGTGATGGAGTTCAGGTGCAGACTTGATGGTGATTTTGGAGCTGTATTCAAAGCAGAAGTTAGTGCGATATAGTTTCATGGCTGCAGGTGGAGCAAGCTCGGAAGTATGGTTTATCACGGAGAGAAAAGAAGCTAATGGATGTTCATCAGTTTTGGGTACGAAAATGTATTGATCGTAGGTAGCGGATAAGAAGTAAACAAGTTTAGCAGTTTTGCTGATGGGTTTGTTCACAGTATAGATGGTCAATGAAGATATGGTTTTTCCCCGAGGTAGAGATTGTTAGTATTTGCGGCTCAAAACGAAAGGAAATGGATTAAAAACAGAAATATCTGATTATGGTGATCAGGGCGTTAATCTGATGAAAAATGTTAAAGAATTAAAGTTATAGGTATTGTCGATATGAAGTCAAGAAATCTAACGGATCAATGGTCGTACTGCTGGATTAGAAGTTATAAACAGTTTAGTCTTCTAGTGTGGAACTCGAGGCAGATTCGGGCACCGAATTTGAGTTCGAGTTGTACTCAAAGTGGACCTGTCTTTTAGGCAATTTTTGGCCCCTTTTGGGATTGTTTTCTTGTTTTGGAATACTTCTACTTCAAGTATGATAAGTATTGGAAACTCCTAATTCATGTAGGAATATGTTTTAGGTTTCTTTAGTTATAAAAGGGACCTATGAGGTTTGTAGAAACCTAATTTAAAATCTAGAAGAGATGTAGCTTCTATGATAAACCTTGTAAACATTTGGTCATTACAAGGAAGAAGGTTGAGAGTGTTCTCTTGGGATTTGATGGTGAGAGGAGAAGTACTTCTTGGTTGCTTAGATGAGAAATCGATGAAGAGGGAAGATTGAAGGGTTTCAAGAAGAAGGTATGCAACATTGTCTTTGTTGAGGTAATCTTTGGATTCTTGATGGATCTTTTGTTTTCTTCTTCTCTTGAAAATCTATGTGAGAGTATTATGAGATTAGAGAATTCCATGTTCGTTGGAATATTCTTTGGAGGACTTGTAATTGAACTTGGATACATAGTGGATTTCTAACTTAGTGGTGGGGAGTAGCCTTTTATGGTGAACCTCCGGTAAATATGATGTTTTGTGTACATGTTAATTGTGTTTATAATTTCTTGTTTGATTATTTGTATGCCATGAGGATAATGGATAAAATTAAATTTACGCACAGGGGATGTATTTTGCACGTTTACCCCAACAGAAGAGACTATTCCTTGCCGCTGTATTGGTTGTAGATAAGTTGTTTTGAGAGCACTTATTTGTAACCTTTACTTTTTTTGGAATAAAAGTCCTTTCCTTTTCTGTCAATTGTGCAATTTTCCTTATGTATGCTCCTTTGGTAATATGTCGAACTTATGTTTGTAATGTCTGTGAAATGCTAAATTTGAAATGTAAAGAAATTACTTCGAATTGGCTGAATTTAAACTGTATGGAACTGCTTCAAACTATTACATGTGAGCTAAATCGGATTGTTTTGTTATGTTATAGCTGAACTGTATATGATGGAGTCAAACTATTTCAACTGAAATGACTCGAATTGTTATCATTGAATTATGTGCGTACGTTTCGAACTGTTATATTGTGACCTTTAAAAAGTGCAGTAGTTGAGCTCCTATTCAGTGAGGGATACGAGTCATTGATTGGTCAAAGATAATAATATATGGTGACTGTATGCTGATGCGTCAATTGATCTTCCTATTTTTGTGCTGACCTGGTACATATTCTTCCTTCTTTACGTTAGCATCTATACATATATGTTTCCAAAATGGCTTATTCTCAGAATATATATTCCCAAGAAATCTATTGAGCAATAGATGTGGATGGTGAAAAATATTATCTTCTTGGCTATATAAGTGACTTGATCTCTTGGATATGTTCCATCCTATCTTTCTTTACATTAACCTCTTCTGTGCTGCTTGGAAGTTGCCATGGTAAGGACACACTCTCAACGTGTGCAACATGCTGTTGAAGGTAGGTTGGCCATCAAGGTGGCCATACTGCATGAGTGGTACTTTCGTATGCTGCCCTATGATGCCGTTCTGCCAGAGTGGCCATTAGAGTTGGAGGGGTTGAATGACAATGAGAGGCGTGTAGAACTAGATCGCCACTTCTAGTATGATTTTTTTTATACTCTTATTCTTGATGCGGCAGTTTGAGAGGCTACTGTTTGGGAGGTCTCATTGGACAAACTTCCGGAAGTGGACGAAAGAACAGCAGGTGGGGAGATAATTCAATGTGGTAAACCGAACCATTCGGGTTGCTTTTAGTGTAATTATCTTTAAATGTATGCACAAAGGTTGTCAGCTCGATTTTAATAAATAATGAACTTTTCTTGCAGAATTCGACAATTTGTCAACTATTTTACTGTGATAAGTACGTATTTGTCTTCAAACTGACTGGTAGAAAGAGTTCTTATGTTACGCCACTTATACAAGCAGTGATGATGAGTAACAACTATGTTTGTGTATTTTGATTTTTAAAAATGTAGCTATTTAAAGTGAGAAGTGTAGGCAGTAGTATGAACTGTATGAGGCAAAGAATAGTGAGCGGTCATACAGGCTTTCTTGGGATGGAGGAGTTAAATTTTTTAATGGTTGACATGAGGGATAGACGTGATAACAGAACTCGCTACCCAAGAAGTAATGATAAAACTGTGTGGCAAAAGGATACGTCTGTACAGGAAGCAGGGGTGACCGACACGAGTCTAAGGGAGCCGTCGTTTCAAAAACTGAGAGAGAGCATAAAAACTCATCTCTCTCTCTCTCCCTCATAAATTATCTACAATTTTAGAAAGAGAAAAAAGTGTGGCAATCTGGGAAAAGGGGGAAAGTCTAACTATTTTTTCTAAAGTTTGAAATGTGGAAAATGCTTGCTGTAGGGGTTGTTGGGTAATTAGGAAAAATATTGTGGGGGAAATTTTGTTATTTGAGTTGTGTAGATTATTAATGAAATTAAGATAACAAATCGTAGAGATAAACTTTAAGATACGTCGATTTTGTCATTAGAATTGTAGGTCGAGTATGCGTACTAAAAATTTAAATCCTAGGAGTAAATTTATAGTTTCGTCCAACTCGGAAGAAACATTGTCATCAGGTAGAGAGATCAATTGTGATAGGTTGGAGGAGGTCGTAGACAGTAGGGATGGATTAATAGGTACTGTAGAAAATGTGCCTATTCAGGTCGAGCCTATAATGGTAGATGAGGTCAAAAGGGAGATAAAGGCTGATGACGTAGAGTTTTGTATATACCCGGAAGGGGTAGATGTGGGAAAAGAGTTTCTAAAGTATAAGAAGAAACTGAAAGGGACACTAGGGGAGTATATAATGGAGGAAGGTTTGAGTTTTAGGGTTGCTTTTTCTCGATGGAGGGAGGTAAGATATGTTATCTGGTGCCTAATCTCAACCTTTTAAAATCAGAAAGAGGAATTCAGGACGATATGGTGATAACGTATTACAATGGATCTGTGGAGTTAAGTCCAAATGATGGTTTTTTTACTATTCAAACCAATTATCTTATGACCTTAGAGTGCCTTTGACCAATTTCCAAAAAGGGGTTATAAATCTGTTACTTTGCTACCTAGCGCAGCTGAACGGGTGTGGTTATGAAATAATAAGGGACTGTGTGTCGTTGAATGATAGGTGGAGAGTGAATGGTACTGCGAGGCACTTCGTTGCTTCAGATGTGATAAAGTACTATAAGATGAAGTATCTAAAATCCAGTAGGAGTTGTTACCTGTATAGTGATTCATCGAGACTAAAGTTTTTGATTTTGATTCTGCTGGTCGACCATGGAACGACCACCTTGTATTGGTTAGGGTCAACTATTTGTAAGTCCCAGATGAACCAGCACTTGAGCTGGAATATAAATATTTTAATCTGAGTAAGTAGCTCCTGCTAGCTTGAGTAAATGTCTGGCCTATCTGCGAGCTCCTAATCAGTGTTGTACTTGTTTTACAGGTCTCGTAGCCATTACTACTCCTGATGATTCAAGCTTGTTTGACCGTGTAGCACATGAATAAAATAAGTTGAAGGAAGTGCTTAGGGATCTAAGCACCCGGAGAGATAAAATGGTAAACTCAGAGATTTCCAAGGTTCAACATGCTAACCACAGATGGTCTATGGCAGGTTGAGGGGAGTCAGTGAACAAAAAGTGTTTGCCAGTGAATGTTATGGATTTGGACCTCCTTCCTCTTCCTGACTTTGTTGGTATCCCTCCCCTAATGTTTGAGCAGTCTTCAAAAGTTTGGTGATTGAGAGAAAACGAATAAGGAGCTTTCTCGTTCTTCTATAGTGATTTTACAAGTAGTTAAAGGTGGAAACTTGTTGGTGCATGAGACTTCTGATGCAGAGGTTTCGAGGAAATAGAAAGCTGGTGATGCGATCGCTCATGAGAAGGAGAAGACGGTACCTCAAAAGTGAAAACATTGTAAGTTTGAAGGTAACGATCGAACTTGGTCCAATGTAGTGATAAAGCTGAGATCAATAGAGAGCCACTGCTTCGCTCTTTTTGAGAATGATCCAGGGAAGCTCAAAAAACTATTCCAAGAGTAGGTGGCACAGGTAAATGTTCTTACAATTTGATGTTGTTCTATATTAATGTTGCTGATTGGACTATTATTTATGTCTATCTATGCTTGTGAAGGGTTCTTCTCAGTTTCTTTTGAAGAGGAACAAGGAACATTTGGAGCTTTCCTGAAAGGTCGAGGCTCAAATGGAAGAAAATGTACAGCTGAATAATTAGTTGAGTGAGCTGGCTGCTCAGCTCAAGAGAAAAAAAAAGATAGCGGTGGAAGCTGCTAGAGTTGTTGTAAGGGTAGAGCTACAAGTGTAGTTGGCAAAGCACCCAAAAAGTATGAAGAAAGTAGTGGAGACAGTGAAGGTTTGACGGGACAACATGATCCAGTCATACCGTTACTTTGGTTTAACTGAGAACGATATTTTACTCGGTCAAGAAGGTAAGTACAAAGAGATAATCTTTCCTTTGGATATTGTGGAGGAGCAGGCCGAGGAAGATCGGCCAGATGATAATACCGTCCTTGAAGGCATGGTGGATCCATTCCCTCCCCAAAATACTGGCCAATCTCAGGATGCTACTGGTGGAGTAAAGTCACCTCAAAAGGTAGAGCCTGTTAAATGTAGTTACACCTAGCGTTTATCTATTTTGTTATGATGTTCGTACTGTACGGTTTTCCTATTTTGAACTGTTAATTTTTTATGAGACTGTAACTGTTTGTTATGGAAACTGTAAGTTTTGATAGATGCATAATTTTGTTATATGACCTGGAATTGTGTTGATAATATAAAATTGGTAATCTGTGTAGGATGTAGAGCGGTTGAGAGAAATTGCTACCACAATGGAGAGTGCGTTGAGTAGAGCTAGGGACTCCGTGACTCGCACTTAGTAGGTATTAAATAAAACTGAATATGAGAGAAGGCATTTTAAATTTATATCAGAGAAGAACTTTAGTAAATTATATGCGCTTCAGGGTAGATATGCTAAAATGAAAATATAGAGAGATGAGATTAAGAGAAAAGAAGATTAAAGGTTTGGCTTATTAAAAAAACCATACAAGAGGTTCATTTTGTTGATAAGGGTAAAAAAGCTAGGTGTTAGAGAGCGTTACTATCTCTAACACTGTACTTTGAGGCCAAAGTGGATAGTGAACGAGGGCTAAAAGGTGCTTACGTTCACATTTTAAATAAGAGGGGTTTAATACCAAGTTCAATTATTGGCGCAAGAAGCAAGAAATCATTATAGTGTAGAGTGAGAAAATATTCAGCTCGAGCTGGGGTATCTATTATATGGGTCAGTATTGGTGTATTACCCAATGCTTACAGTTTTGTGTAGGGTCGGAGGGCGATTATGATCTTATTTTTCAACATCAATAAAGAATAGAGGGTGACACGTGCTAACTTAGAGAGTGAACTAAATAAATCACAAGAAACGCTTAAGTTATGTATAAAACAAAATGTACTCCTTATAGCTCGAGTGACAGAGAAGATATCACTGAGATAGAAGGTGGAAAAGGAATTGAAAACCTTAGAAGTGAGTCAGCAAGAAACTCGCAAACATTTATTTGATGTGAGCAAGTGGATGAGGGAATTTTTGTACCCTAATCGAGCTCAAGTGGTAGCTCAAACTGACTAGGAGCATCATATAGAGTCAATAATTGACTTTTGTGGTTGCGAGCTGGATAAAGTGGAGAATGAATTTATAAAGTATATCACTGATTGTGGAAATGATTTTGATGTAGAAAACGTAAAGGATGAAAATAAGTGGTTTGCAATGGATGAGAACAAAAAAGGGCTTGAAAAACCAGTTTCTGAACCTATGCAAAATTGGTCAGAGGACAAGGAGGAAGAAGTTGAAAATCTAGCTCCTCGTTCCTAAGAGATGCGTTGTCAACAAGATATTGTGAGATTCTATTCGGCTGATGCTGATCAGGCAAGTAGCTGAAGGTGGGGAAGGAGGAAAACGTAGTCTCCTCGTCCCTTAAGTATGGAGAGAAAATAATTTTCCCATGTTTTATGTGTTTCTGTTTGATATGATGTTTTGTCTACTGTTTCATAGTAGATTTGAGTTATATGTAGAAGTGTATAATAGATGTGCGTATGTTTGTATAGTAGATGATTAATATGAATAGTAGATGTGCAAGTCGGTTAAACATAAGTATTTCATTGATGTAAGATGGACATACATAAAAAATGTGAAATAGATAATAAATCATAAATTGTGACACATCCTTATCTGCGATATAACTTCAACTGCCTTGTATTTCAATGATTTGGAATGCGAACTCTAGCCTCTGTGATTAGATCATAAAAACCGAGGTTACATTTGCCGACGATGATGAAAGGTCCTTCCCAATTTTTTACAAGTTTTTTGGTATTTAGTTCCTTTATGTGTTTTGGTACTTCACGTAGAACAAAGTCATGGATGTCAAATTCTCTGTTTCAAACTTGTTTGTTGTAAGATTTTACCAACGCATGATGATATATCTTCCCAGATTCATAATTACTCGATCTCTTGCTTTTTTGATCCAGTTCATATTACATGCTAACTAGAATTCATTTTCTGCATTTTTCATTTCGTGGTCACATACGGGATAATGATAATGAGTTGAGACAACTACTTCAGTTTCGTAGGCGAGTAGGAAAGGTGTACACCTCGTAGATTCTTGTGGTGTTATTCGATATGCCCATAGTATATGTGGTAACTCTTGAACCCAATTACCCTTTTTCTCTGTCAAACATTTTTTTGTTTCGTCAACTATGATGCGGTTGGTGATCTCGGCTAGACCATTTCCTTGAGGGTAATAAGGATTGGAAGGAGAATGAATGATGTTGTGTTTATTAAGAAATTTGACCACTTTGGCATCCATGAACTATGGTCCATTATCAATTCTAATGAGATGGGGGCTGATAATGTTCTCCCATATGAATTTGATAACTTCTTCTTCTCATGCTCGATGCAAAGGGGCTGTTTCTACCCATTTGGTAAAGTAGTCGGTTACTACTAAAAAGTGCCTCCGTTTTCCAGGTGTATTTGGGAATTCTCTCACATGGGGGGCTATCTTTTAAAAGGTAAATATACTTTGCTAGAATGAACCTCCATAGTCGGAGGTCGAATTTTGGGTCTATGTCATTAACAAGCATCGCATATTCAATGATTTGTGCTCTTATTCTAGGCCAAATGACTCATTGAGTAATAGTCCAATTTGCCAAAGATAGTTCTGCCGCATGCAATCCGCAAGTACCTTCATGTAAGTCACATAAAAAGTTGAGGGCCGCTGTGCTAGATAGATATTTGGGATAAGGACCTATAACTAATTTTTTGTAAAGGAAGTTATCAATCACAATATATCATTTGGCATTGTCTATCAGTCGTCTTCTTTTATTAAGCTCTTTAGGGAGTTTGTCATTAAACTCGTTTTCTGGTCCAATATACATGAGAAAAGGTCGTCTCTAATCGTTGTTTGCTTCTTCGTTGCCCCCATTATTAATGGAATGTGATTGGATGATGTTAATGCCGGCGGTAAATACTATTTCAATTTTTAAATATCGGGCTTCTATTCCAAGAACTCCGGTAAGATAAGCAAGATAATCAGTATGTCTATTTTATTCTCAAGGCAAGTACTCAATTTTTGCCTTTTGAAATCTGCTCATTCTGTCAGCTATCATTGCTGTATAATCTACCATTTTTCAATTTTTTTGATATCGTTATGTGTAATGATTCACAGTCAACAAGGAATTTGTATAGATAGAGAGTTCGGGTACTCCAAGTTCTAATGCCATATTCATTCCATGGATTAACGCCTCATATTCTGCTTCATTGTTGGCAATGTCAAAATTGAGTCAGATTGACTTTTTGATTTTTTCATTAGAGGGTGTGATAAGAACGATACCGATTCCTGAGCCAGATGGTCCAGCGGATCCTTTGGTTAAAAGGTGCCACCCTTTTATGGATACCCAGTCTGATTTTCTTAGAATTGTTCTTATAAGATTGGTGTTATCCTCTTCCCAATCAGGGTCATCGACTAGAAAATCGACCAAGAAATCAACTACTGTCTAACCCTTTTCTGAATGTCTTGGTTCGAAACAAATATCGTGTTCTCCCAAAGTGATCAACCACTACTATACTCGTCTAGATTTCTCCCTTTTGGACAAAACTTATCGCAGGGGGTAGTTTGTCATGACCCGAACTGAATGGGCTTGAAAGTATTGCTTTAACTTCTGCAACGTGTAGACAATGGATAAGAGTAACTTTTCTATTTTAGGGTATCGTGTCTTTGCCGGGGTAAGAGTTGTTTGTTTTATCATCAAGTCGATTGGGCACCGAATTGATTGAGTTGTCTATGACGACAAGATATACTGTAAGCTCTTCACCTTCTATGGAGGTACTCATGAATGGTGGTTTTCCCAAGTATCATTTTAACTCCTGAAATGCAGCTTCACATTCTTTGTTCCATTCGATCTCTGGGTCTTTTTTAGTTTTGCCTTTCTGTTTCCCTTCTCGTAGTAGGTTAAATAACCATCAACATTGGTCTGAAGATTTTGAGACAAATCAATTTATTGTTACTATTTTTCCAGCCAATTTTTGTACATCTTTCTTTGTTTTTGGTAATGGTATGGATAGTAAGGCGCGAATGCAATCTAGTCCAGCTTCAATTCCTTTCTTGCTAATCAAATGTCCTAAAATATTTTTGGATTAAACTCCTAATCGATATTTATCAGGGTTGACTTTTATCCTGTATGATCAAAGAATCTCAAAGGTTGTGTGAAGATCTGCTAGATGACTTTCTTTTTGAAGAGTCTTACGCAATATATCGTCAATGTAAACTTCCAGTGTTTTCCCGTGTTGATCCTTGAACATTTGGGTCATCAACCTTTGATAAGTGGCTCCTACATTTTTGAGTCCGAAATGCATGACTTTATAACATTATAACCCATGCTCTGTGATAAAAGCTATTTTCTTTTAATTATCGGGCAAAAGTGGTATTTGGTTATATCTAGACGCAATATCCATCATGGACAGAAGTTTGTGTCTTGCGTGTGAATCGAGTAGATGATTAATTATAGGAAGAGAGAAACTATCTTTTGGAGTGTGCTTATTTAGGTTTGTAAAATCTATACATACTCTGATCTTTCTGTTTTTCTATAAAACTGCTACAATGTTTGAGATCCAATCAGGATATTTTACCTTTTGGATGAATTCGACTTCGATAAGTTTATCAATTTCTTGGTTAACTTCTTCTCGGAGTTGGGTGCTAAAGTATTTTGTATTTGTTTAACTACCTTGGCCTTATCTTTTAAGAAGAGTCTATAGCAATCCAAAGATGGCTCAATACATGACATTTTATGAAATGCCCATGCGAACACATTACTATTTTATTTTAGGAATTGAATAAGAGCATGTCATTCTGTGGCGGATAGAAGAGTTCCAATATATGTACCTCTCTTGTTTATGATGATCTCAACATATTATGTGACTTCTGAGCTTGGTGTTTGGTTCTCTGTGGGTTTAGTGTTATGTAATTCCTACGCGGTGCATTCTTTATAAGGTTCTGCCGTAATATCTCGAGCTAGCTTCTGACTGCCTTTGATCTCATATATCCCATAATTCCAAACAAACCGTAATGCCAAGCTATAAGTCGATGAAATTGTCCTCATATTATGCAGCCGGCATCATCCCATGATTCCTAATTAACATGATTTTATTTACCACGTAAAATGTTAAGTCGATTGTTGCTGATCCTGCTATAATGGGAGTACGATCTTGCTTATTCATTTTTCTTTAGACCCATTAAAACCGTTGATGTGGATATCACTAGCTTCGACTTTATCTGTTAAGCCCATCTGATCGATTGTACTTTGGAATAACAACTCAATACCGCTCCCCGTATCTATCATCATTGTGTACAAGATAAATTTTCTTATTTTTAACATGACAACAAGCGTGCCATGATGAAGGAATTTGGCGTAGCTGGTATAACAATCTTAAAAAGAGATCCCTGTTCTCCTATTATTGAATTCTAGAAGTAATCGAGCCTTCTTGTCGATCATGGATAGGTCGTGACATTGGAGGAGGCGATGCCTTTTGAATCAGACCGATCTGTTGATTTTGTGTTTCTCGATGAAATGGCTAAGGAAAATATGGCACAAATGTTTTTCCTCCATTCCTTCTTTGATCTGGACGACCTCAGTAGCAAGTTTGTAACTCCCATTTTTGTAACTCTCCAGGTCGACGATGTATTCGTGCAACCTTCCATCGTTAAGTATATACTTCATGAGTCTCTGTAAAGCATAACAGTACTCATTATCATGATGTCATACTTTGTGGTGTTTGCAATATAGCCTTCCCTCGATGGGCTGGGCATTTCTGAAGAACTTGTTTTCCTGAAGTGTTGGGTAGATGTCAGCTAGTTTAGAAGTTAATCTTGGAAAGTATGGCTTTTGAAGGTCACTACCTAGGTCGATCTCCATTAGATTTAATTCATTTCCTATCCCCCTCCAGTATTTGTAGTGTGCTCGAATTCTCATTTTGTGGCCTGTCCTTTTGTTGTCAAGATCGATTTTTGTGGCTTATGTCTTTCAGACATCATCATTTTGAGATCAATGTAATTATTTACTTTTTTGATCATATCTTCCAGAGTCGCTAGTTTGTTCAGGATTTGATGTTCCTTTGCTCGGCTCTCCATGATTAGAACATTAGTAAAGGATGAAATGGTAATCTTATGGTTGAGGCTACCCACCCTTCTTACCAAATGTAGGAATTTTTTGGTAAATGTTTCGAGCTTTTCCCCCGGAACTTGTCTAAGACTAAAAATAGAGTAAAGATTCAATTCTTTATCCCTGTTGTTCGAATAATTCTTGACAAAAAGTTCTCGTAGTTGTTCGAAAGTATGAATCAATCTTTCCTTCAATGAATGGAACCAGCGTACGGGCTCACTCTGGAGACAGGTAGGATATGGTCGGCACAGGATATGATTTGACATGGAATGCATACCCAAAGAATCTTAGAACTCTTGAATGTGTTCGACGGGATTAGTCCCCTTGCATTTTTGGCTCTTTTGCATGTGAAAACTGGTTGGTACTTCACTGTCTAACATATTCTGCACAATCGGGTTTTTTTATTGTTTGCTAAAGATATTATTGCTCGCGCATGTTTGGTTTTCAAATAACTCTTTAATGCACTTGTCCATGTGTTATTGAGTAATGAACTGTCGAGCTGTGACTGGGTGATGTTCAAAACGTCCTTCCCGAGGGTTGTGATCTCCACTTCCTTCACTGAGCCGTTCATGTGTAGGTATTTGATTTCTTCCCCTCTATAGGTCCTCTTCTTGCCTGAGGTTAGCGGATACTTTATCGACCTCTTCTTAAGCGGTAGGTATCAATATGATCTCAGGTTCATGCTGATTATGGACAAGTCGAAAGTCAGCTCCCTGGCTGATTCCTCTTGGAGGTCCTAACCTG
Source organism: Kingdonia uniflora (assembly GCA_014058105.1). Lineage (NCBI taxonomy): Eukaryota > Viridiplantae > Streptophyta > Magnoliopsida > Ranunculales > Circaeasteraceae > Kingdonia > Kingdonia uniflora. The sequence continues at coordinate 4,897,239 of JACGCM010000671.1, forward strand.
TCACGAACTGAAATTCTTGAAGTAGCGGGTTACGTCTTTGCTTTTTTGTGATGTCATCTGTTGCCCTTGAAGAATTGCCAATGCCTATCGTACTTTTGTCAACAATTGCTCAAGAATAATTCACTTTTCTACCTCAGAGTTTAGAGTGACGTGCAATTCTGCCATATGATTCGCACCGATTCCTTTTGTCTGTCCAACTGGTTTGTTATGACTTGGGCTCGGCCTTTTGAGAAGATGATAAGCACCTATTGTATTAAAAAATCCCGGCTAATTGTTTGTTTCTCATAGACGGTGCCAAATGCAAGAGCCTAATTTCGTATCTCGAACATAGTATCTCACACCAAATATGATTAGAACGTAGGAAATAACAAATAATCACACACACAAGAATTATCGTGGAAACCTCTGAATGGGTAAAAACTGCAACCTCTCTTAAGAATTTATAAAGGCTGATCTTTATTGATTGAGTGATTAGCTATTACAAGGAATGTTCTAAACAGTTTTGTGTATACTTTGTAAAGTAAATTATCAATCTTTTATCTGTTGGTCTGTGGTCTTCTTTATAGGTCTCATATTATGATCGTTTTATGACCATTGTCTTCTTTAATTACAAACATTACAACAAAATTTTGATGGACCTTCATAATGGTTGTGTAACTGTTTGACTCTTCTAATTGCTAACGGCTTCTTTTAAAGACCTTGTGTGGCTATGGATTCAAGCTGTTTGTATGGAGGTCGATATCCATACTTCTGCGAGATTGAGAGTGGGGATAAGTCCTTACAAGTTGTATTCACTTATTGGTCGGCCCTCATCGGCTACGCGAGCATTGAAACCCTTGCAATCACCGATTCCAATACCGAATTCCAATTGCAATGCGGCAAGAATGAACCAATGGCTCGGTGACTCAAAACCAGTACTTGTGGTGCCTAATCTCTAATAACTAGGCCTTTCCCCTTCGTCATGTTTTCTAACCCGGTAGGTATGACCCCGTACTTACTCTTCTTGTATCCTATTGTCGGGTCCTTCACACACCAAATAAATCGTGTCCCGCTTAATTCCATCCCTAACGCTAGTACCTCATTTTATTTATTCGACAACATGGCCCGACTCCCAAAGCATACATACACAACCGAATAATAAGGACAACCGTTTAGCCACGCTATAATGTCACCAGTAACGACCGATTTTGAGCCACTCGACTTCATCATACCCTTTAATCAGATGCATCAGCCCCAGCGCCAATACCCTCTCCACCCCAAAATGTTTTCTCATAAGATCTAAATAAACTGCTTCTAACTCATCGAACGTGTTAAACACCATTCCCCAACTCGCTAAATTTGCCAACACCCCGTCTCTAAATTTGCCAAATATGCCTTCATCAAAAGGGTGGCAACAAGTATCACACTTTATCATGTGAGGACTAGTGCCTATATCAGATCCAGGCCATCAGAAATTACTGCAAGTGCTGCTAAGAATACTTGTAATGGACTTAGGTAAATGAAATAAACACTCAAATAAACATCCATACTGAAGAGGATAAACTTAAGAAGAATGAGCCTACCTGCATAAGACAAGTGCTTGCATTTCAACGAGTTAATTTTTTGATAGACATTCTCAATAAGGGCTAAAAAATTACTAGCTTTAAGCCTAGTGGAGATCATGGGAAGCCCCAAGTACTTAAACAGGTAAAGAACCAATATCCATAGTACGCACAAAGCTGATATCTTCTTTCTCCTAGGAGTCAAGCCCATACGAAAAGATGAAACTTTTATTATAATTATCTTTCAAGCCATTAAAACTATAAAAATCCTGAAGAGTATCAACTAGGTTACTATCACTGACCAAATTCCCTTTCATGAATATAAGATCATCAACAAACAAATATGAGAGATGAGGTTCATGCACCTAAGGGGGAGCTAAAATTGTTATTTCTAACCATAGTTGCCATCATTTGATTAAAAATCTCCATTACCATAACAAAAAGGTAAGGGGACATAGGATCCCCTTATCTAAAGCCCTTGCCAGTTTTGAAATAGCCATAGAGATTACTATTCACATTGAAATATCAGTCAATTTCTGCCATCATCACCCTAGTAGGCAAAAACACAACCCTAGGAATCCCAAGTTCAGCAGCAATGCCTTGTGTCCACCCGAAAAAGAAATCTGATATAATCGCCATAAGCAGACACATATGTGTATTAAACCATTCGTGTATCGGATTATAAAGCTTAGACATTGCATGCGTCATTGGTAGAAAGTAACTAGGTTTAAGGTCTTGAACATTCACGATACCGACATGAATCAAAGGCTGGTTTGGGAATGGGAGGGTTAAGGTATTGATCCAGGAGGATATGGTCCATTTTTAGGCAATTTTGCCAAAGTCGTTCGAACAAGATGTGGAGTCGTTCAAATGACTTTAGGTCAATTCGAATAGAAGTCAAGCTATATTCGAACATAGCCCAGTCTAAGTAGTCTATTCGAATAGATTCAAGCTCTATTCAAACAGAGATTGTTCTGAGTCTCATGCTCGAATAGAGATAACTCTAGTCGAACAAAAACCCGACTATTACTATTTTTAGGTCGTTTAAGGACATTTTTCTCCTAGATTGTAACTAGGAAACTTGTAACCTTTAAGACGGATAAGGCTAGGCAATGTAAATGATGGAGATAGAGAGAGAGTTATAATCAAACTTAGGGCTTTGAAAGAGTAATTCATTGTAATATATTAATTGAGCAATTGAAGCTCTTATGGGGAAATTTAACCCACCAAATCTTGTGTTCTTCATTTAATTCTTCGTTTAGGAAAGTCTTTAATTCGATTGTAGATTAAGTGGTATTACATTTTGGAGTTATGATTCTCGGGGGGTTATTGGTTTATGGTCTCTACACGTGACCGACATAAGCAAACGAAAAAGATACTTTTGAGTCCATTGAGGATTCACAGAAAGTCAAATTCGTATAAAAATGTAAATTCAGAGATGGGCGATTCAGAAGATCGACTCACAAAATTTGAAACTAAATTTTTTTCACCTAACTACTACTATAGGGGAGTTAGTAGAGTAGTTAGCTCTCGCGAACCTCGCTAATGCATTTGCTTCGACAAAGCGGAAAGATCACAAAGAGAAGATCTTAGGAGTTGAATAGGAGGAGAAGGATAAGGGAAACGAGGAGAACGATGAAGATTCTAGTGTTGCCGAATATGTAGAAGAAAAATCGGTGATAGGTATGTCCATGAATACTATGCGTAATCTTCGTATTAATTTTAAAATTGAAATTCTAGTTTTAGACGGGTCAATCGATGTTGAGAGATTGAATAACTGGATAGATAGGTTAGATACCCATTTTTCAGTATATGAATACTCAAATGCTTAGAAAATTTGTTTTTTGACATTAAAATTTGTAAGTCATGACCTCACGTGGTGGAAATCTTATAAGAAATGCCACATTGTAGAGACTTTTAGTTGAAAAGAATTCAAGGTGTTGGTTCGGAAGCAGTTTTATTTAATTGGGTATGAACATGAGAGTTGGTTTAAATTGTATCATTTACACCAAAAGTATGGGCAATCAGTACAAGAGTATACTACAAAGTTTCATAACCAAGCTTTGGTTTTAGACATCAATGTGGCCAAGTATAAGGTATTTATGAAGTACAAAGGGGGTTTATCAGAGTTACTTAGAATGGAGTTGAAATTTTTTAATGTGGCGAATATTGAAGATGCTACCGCGAAGACGATTGCTATTGAAGACAAGTACTTGAAGAATGACAAAAGAGACACAAAAACCAGTCAGGCGTCAAGTCTGGTTGGAAGGACGAGCACAATGGGGAGTCCAAAGGAGATGAGTCTTTTTCCAAAGGAAATTATTACAGTTATTATAAGGCAATTGGGCATATTTTAGATAAATGTTGGAAACTTTACCCGGAGCTTAGGTCGAAGGAGGTGAAGAGTAGGAGAGAGAAACGTGTACTAGTATCAGCAGTTGTTGACCTCCCATATTTAGATAAACTAAATCCTAAGCTTTCTCTTATGCTTAATTAAAAAGACTATGGCTACCCAAGGAGGTGAGTCAGGAAGAACTTTTTCATGTTAGTATTCAGGTGAAGCAGAGCTTAGTAAAGGCCATCATTAATTCGGGTAGTCTGAAAAACTTGATTTCTGTGGCGCTGGTGAAGAAGATGGGTTTGAATACTATGACTCATCCTAAGTCGTATGTTTTGGGGTGGATTCAGAAAGATGCGGAGTTGAAGATCATGAAGCATTGTATGTTCAAGTTTGTAATTACTGAATTGTTTATTGACGAGGTGACGTATGAGGTGGTTCCTTTAGATGTGTATCAGGTCTTTTGGGTTGTCTTTATCTTTGGGGCCAAGATGCGATTAATTATTGTAGAGCTCGCAAGTATCATCTTGTGAAGGAGGGAAATGATTTCCATATCAATGCTTGTAAGGAACATGCCACCATGAATAATTTAATAACGACGATTCAGGTGAAAAGATTAATTAATACGAGTGACAAGTTTGGTTATTGTTGGTGCGACCAGTTCAAGAGGGGTTGTCAGCTAAAGTGTTGCATACTATGATAATATCTCCTAAGCAATAAACCAAAATAGGAAAGTTGTAAGAAGAGTATAGAGATTTGTTTCTTAGAGTAGAAGGGATGCCGTGTAAAAGAGATGTAGAGCATGATATCACCTTGGTGAATAGTAAGCCACTACCCAACATTGGGTTGTATCAGATTTCAGTGATCAAGTATGAGAAGATCAAGAAATAGGTACAAGTACTTCTAGAGCAAGGTATTATTAATCCGAGTTGCTCACCTTGTGGTTAATTGGTGTTATTGGTACCGAAGAAGGATAGGACTTGGAGAATGTGTGTAGATTATCTGGTGCTGAACAAGTTTACAATGAAGAATCATTATCCGCTTCTACAGATTGATGATCTTTTTGATGAGTTACAGAAGACTCGGTATTTTACCAGGCTGGATATAAAGTTGGGTTACCGTCAAGTTAGAATCTGGGAAGAAAATGTATGGAAGATGGCTTTCATTCCAAAACCCTTGGCTTCTTTTAGAATTCTTTAAAGATCTAACATAACCTAGAAAATAACCTAAGTTCCCTTTATATACTAGGGAACTCAAAAATCATAAAAGAACGGATCTCGAGGTAAAATAACACCTGAGAATAAAAAACTTTGCCAAAGTCGCTCGAACGAATTAGGGAGTCGTTCGAATGACTTTACGACTAATTGGTCTAAACTCTAGAAACTTGCCAGTTTCATTAAAAAAAAAGCTCAACTCGTTCGAACAAAATATTGCTCTGGGCCAAATTTCATGTGGGACAAACTAAAGTTGTTCGAGCGAAAATGCGAGTCGTTTGAACCACATATGGCTCTGAATTTCTTTTAAATTTCCCTAGATCCTTCTAGATCAGTTGGTGATGCCTTTTGGGTTATGGAATGCTCCAGCGATATTTATGCAATTGATAAATGATGTACTTCATGCTTTTATTGATGATTTTATGATTGTTTATTTAGATGATATCTTGATATACAGCCAGATAAGGGAGGAGCACCTCATGCATATACGTAAAGTGTTGAAGCATTGAGATAACAACAACTTTTTCTTAATGGGAAGAAGTATGAGTTTGAGAAGGACTTAGTGTACTTGGGGTTCATTATTGGTGGAGGTGAACTTAAGGTAGATCCAGAGAAGGTCTCGGTCATTACTAATTGGCCTAAACCCCATTCAGTGACAGAAGTACGAAGTTGTATGGGTTTGTGTAAGTATTTACGAAAGTTTATTAGACCATTTTCAAAGATTTTAACACTTTCGCATTCTTTTACAAAGGCTGGTGTGAAGTTTGTGTAGGAAGAACACCATGAGAAAACTTTTTAGTTACTAAAGCAGAATATTACAGATGTACCAGTGTTAACATTGCCAAATTTGTAGCGTGCTTTTGAGGTAGAAGCAGATGCGTCAGACGATGCATTTCGGGAAATTTTATTGCAGGATAAGAAGCCGATTGCCTACCCTTCTGAGATGGTTACAGGAGCAGTGCACAACTATTCTACCTATGTTAAGGAGTTCTTCGTATTACATCAATTAATGAAGCATTGACGAAGTTACTTAATGGGGAAGGAGGTTGTGGCACATTCCGATCACAAACCGTTACAGTTTTTAGCTACACAGTCCAAGCTACAACAAACTCGTCTTATGAAGTGGATATCGTATTTACAGCAAGTTACCTTGATTATCAAGTATAAGAAGGGAATGGACAGTAAAATGGCTAACATGTTTGTATTGGATTAGAGATGCTTATTGTTTCTGGGTTATAGGTCATTTCGGGGTTGAGAAGACTCTATTAAATTTACGGTATTATATCTATTGGCCAAAGATGTAAGTAGATGTTGTTCGTATGGTTCGTCGTTCCATTCTATGCAACACATCGAAGCCTTCCAATCGTAAGTTGGTACTGTACTTACCATTTCCAGTACCTAACCGACCTTGGGAGAGCATATCGATGGATTTTATGTGAGGTTTACCCAGGACCAAGTGTAAGAATGATTTTATGTTTGTGGCGGTAGATCGATTCAGGATGATTATAGTTCTTATTCTATGCCAAAAGATGATTACTGCAGAAGGAGCAGCACGATTATTTTTCAAAGACGTTTGGATGTATTTTAGTCTCCCTTATTACATTATTTATGATAGGGATAACCACTTTTTGGGGAATTTCTAGAAATCGTTATGGGGGATGATGGAAACCAAGTTGAATATAAGTATTGCATTTAATCTGTAGACTAATGGGCAAACAGAGGTAGTTAATCTCACTTTGGTTCATTTATTATGGTGATTCCATTCTTAGCATCCTAAGACTTGGGATTATAGTTTACCATATCTTTAGTTTGCCTTCAACCGGGCGATTCATGGTTTCACTTTGAAGTGTTCGTCAAAAGTTTGCTTTTGATACTTGCTTCAAAGCCTCTTTGATATGGCATTTAGTTTTGGTAATAAGACGGTGTTAAAGAAGGAGGAAGAGGAACAAGTTAAAGCTCAACGCTTAATTGAGAAGATAAGCAAGGTTTATGAGGCGGCTAAAGAACAATTGAAGAAGACTTGAGCGAAGTATAAGGCTCGATACGACAAACATCAAGTTGAAAGTACTTTTCAAGAAGGGTGATCTAGTTTGGTTGGAGAAGATTGGTGATAACGCATTCTAATTGGATTTTCCACCATTTATGAAGATGTATTTTGTGATTAATGCCGAGCATTTGAAACTCTTTCAGCCGTTTCTTCTAGATGAAGACTCTACAATAGACACTCGCCTATAGTCAATTGATGACTTATGGTTGGAAAGAGAAGATCCGTTGCAGGAGGATAATATTTTAGAGAAGAAGACCCTTTGAGCCGTCTCTTCTAGATAAAGACTCTACAATAGATACTCGCTTACCGTCATTTGATGACTTATGGTTGGAAAGAGAAGATCCATTATAGGAGGATAATATTCTAGAGATGAAGATTGTAGCTACAAGACATGGAAGTATCAAGTCGTTCAGAGTTGGGAAAAATTATCAACTACTCAACAAGTCGAAGTGGTACAACAAGAAAATGGGCACGACCACTTTCCCTCATCTCCAATTTTAGCTTGAGCAGGAGCTCAAGGCCCCTAAAGAGGGGAGCCATGATCCACGAGAATCTGGCCCATTTTTAGGCAATTTTACCAAAGTTGTTCGAACGAGATTTGGAGTCGTTTGAATGACTTGAGGTCTATTCGAATAGAAGTTAAGCTCTATTTGAACAGAGCCCAGTCTGAGTAGTCTATTCAAATAGAGTCAAGGTCTATTCAAATAGAGACTGTTTTATGTCTTCTGTTCGAACAGAGGCCCGACTATTACTATTTTTAGGTCATTTAAGGGCATTTTTGACCTTGATTGTAACTAGGAAACTTGTAACCTTTAATAAGGGTAGCGCTAGGAAATTTAAAGGAGGGAGACCTAGAGAGAGAGAGAGAGAGAGAGATCCAAGTTAATATCAAACTTAGGGTTTTGAAAGAGTAATTCATTGTAATTATTTAATTGAGAAATTAAAGATCTTCTTGGGAAATTTAACCCATCAAATCTCGTGTTCTTCGTTTAGGGAAATTTCTAATTCGATTATGGATTAGGTATTAAGACTAGGGTATTTGGCGAGGAGGGTGTTAAGTTTAGGTAGGTTTTTCAGCATGATGAGTATCATGATCGGAACACTGCGAATGTGATGCTCGCGGGCGAGGTCTAGTAATGCAAACATGTGGCCTTGTGCCGGGTAGGGGAACACAAGGAAACATTTTTTCTCTTTATATCTTTGAAGTTCTGATTTTGAAATGAAAAGATGATGTTGTTGTTGTTGTGGTTTTAAAGGATAAATTGATGGTTACGGTCATAAGATTTTCATGTAGATATTATTACATTAATAAAATATTGTCATCGCTAACATCATCTTATGACAATTAATGTGTGTCGTAGGTGTTTTTAATTTGCGAGGGAGCAAGAAGTCACTTATTTTCTTAGCAAAACTACAAGAAGTTGCTTTTATTTACCATTTACTAGTCTTCGGCTATAACATTTAACTAATGTAGCCAACCAAGAACATCTCTTCTTTTAGCTTTTAGGTTATGAAAGGGGTGGTGATGGTTTGCCACATCGCATCTCTTTGAACACTACTATAAAAAGACTAGACCCTCTATAAAAGTAGTTTTGAGTTCCCAGCAAAGAGTCAAGTCACTTTTAAAAGAGTCCTTCATGGCCCCAAAACTCCCTAAAATGATATTCTGCTACGTCTTAGGGTACCACGACAATCGATCTGCAATGACAATTCAACTTCCTCGATACATGATACATATGCCAAATTTAGGGTATCACTGATGCAGTTCAGTAACAACAACATGCAAACTCTTTAGCACCACTCTTCCCCAATAAGAAAACCACTTAACCTAAACCATCATTCTCAAAAGTACTTATCTCAACCAAAACTACTCATCCCTAATTCAAAATCACTCACCTATAACTGTAAACCGCTAATCTCCAACCCTAAATCAACTCATCACTAATCCCTCTCTTCCCAAAAGCTTTGATTCTCACTCTAGAATGACTTAACAATAGTTTTCTAGTTCCTAACTACAAATTCCTCTTTACCATGATACACTAACATCTTCATCTTCATCTCCTCATTATCATAAACAGACCCCATCTTTTAATGATATTCATATGAGGATTAGTGGTTTTGAGAGTGTTGGGGAAGACTAAATACTTACTGTTGATTAAAGCATAAATGAACAGCGGTGATTAAAAGATTTATTTTATTATATGATAAATTAAATGATGTGCTTATGACAATAAAAATATAAATAAATAATAAAAAGTAAATTTTGTATTTTTAACTAATTCTAGAGTTTTGGCCCAAATTGTGGTCATTATATAGGGTCTAAAAAGTTAATTTACCTTTTTCTGTCATATGAGAGCATCTCTAAGCTACTTTTTTATCAAATCAAATTGTATTAAGACAACATTCTTTTCGCATTGGAATTTGATTTGAATTCCTGAAGAAATTAATGAAAATGTATTATAAATTATGCATAATGGGACCGTCTTTTGAATAACAATTTATCAATTATTGATGGGTTTATCTCTAAAAACCGAAAGCAAACCCATGAGGGTTTGAACCCATGACCTTTTGGATGGGTAGCTTATTTTTTGTTTTTTGAACATAGTCCCATATTGCTTAGGAATTGGGAATGTGAAGAAATATATACCTTCACACTTAATCATTGGTTGTAGACTTGAGTAAGTGGGAAACATGTGAGTGTGTGGTGAGCTTTTATTCAAGTATACTTGCACACCCCCCTCGGGCGGCCTAGCCCACTGGGCCAGCTTGGGGCCGAAATTTGGGCAATTGGCTCTTCCTGGCTCTGCGGCCCAAGGGCCTCTTATTCTTTTTATTGAAAATTTCTTTGGATTTGGGCTTACTCAGACTTTTGAGATCCAAATTTGACTGTGATTTACTTCGTCCTACTAGCCGTTGTGGAGGACGTGTCACCCTTTTTTTCTTCTCTCCCATGATGGCTCTTTTTTGTTTTATAAAAGAAAATCAAACCTGCAATATTTTACAACATAGAACACAGTTCAGTTATGAGTTTTTCTTTTCTCTCTCTCTGTGTTCATTTGAGTTTACATGTTTTACAAGTTTCTCTCATCTCTCTCTCTCTCTCTCTCTCTCTCTGTGGCTAAGGGATTCAGACAGAGAGAAAATAATATTTCTTTGATACTTATTCTCTTGTAACTAGAATTACTTCTATTCGAGTTTTAATTACTACTACTGCTGTTTATAATTTAGCAGTTCACCAAATAGATGTAAAAACTAGTTTTTTAAATAGTGAATTTGGAAGAAGAAATATACATGGACTAACCTGAAGGATTTATCGTACCTGGTCAGGAACGTAAAGTCTGTAGATTGGTTAAATCCTTGTATGGTCTTAAACAAGCACTTAAACAATGGCCTGAAAAGTTTGATAAATTAGTTATTTCACATGGTTTTAAGATTAACGAAAGTGACAAATGCATTTACTGCAAGATAGCTGAAAATGCATGTACTATTATATGTTTGCATGTGGATGACATACTTATATTTGGTTCCAACACTTTTGTTGTGAACGAGACCAAGAATTTCCTAAGTCAGAGCTTTGACATGAAGGATCTTGGAGGGGCTAGTGTTATTCTAGGAATTAAGATTACTAGAACAAAAGATGGTATCTCCTTAGATCAGTCTTATTATATTGAGAAGATTTTAAAGAAATATCATTATTTTGACTGCAAGCCTAGATGTACTTCTTTCTACTCTAGTGTAAAGTTGTTTAAGAACACTGCAGATAATGTAAGATAATCCAAGTATGCTAGCATAATCGGTAGTATTCGATATATAATTAATTGCACTAGACCAGACATTGCTTACACAGTAGGGGTACTATGTAGGTTTACTAGTTAACCTAGTATAGAGCATTGGCATGTTATAGAGAGGGTCGTGCATTACTTGAAAAGAATCATGCACCTTGGAATACACTACCAAAGGTTACTTATGTTTTTAACATAGCAGGTGGGGCAGTTTCTTGGAGGTCCAAGAAAAAACCCATCTTAGCCTAATCAACGATAGAATCTGAGTTGATAGCACTAACTGCTGCTAGTGAGAAAACAGAATGCCTGAGAAGCCTACTGTTAGATATCCTTCTATAGGATAAATCAATACCTGCCATACTTATTCACTGTGATAGTACTGCTGCTATCGCTGTTGTATAGAGCCGCTACTACAATGGTAAAAAAATTACGATTCGTTGTAAGCATAGCTCAGTTAGAGGCAAGCTAATTGCCATAGCTGTAAGAGTAGATTTTGTTAGGTCTAAAGAAAATCTGGCTGATCCTTTGATGAAATGACTAGTGTGGGAGAAGGTGTAAAACACCTCAAAAGGGATGGGGCTAAAACCCATTTAGCTTTGAATACTCTAAGATGGTAACTCAACCTATAGATTGGGGATCCCAAGGAATAGGTTCAAAGAGAAAAACAAGTCACAAAGTGATTGTTGAGATCATGCATTAAAGAAAGGAGTTTTAAATCCTAGTTCATCCTTATAGAGCATGACATCCTGTAACAGGTTAATGATGAGTTATTTAACTCTTAATGAGGACTATACTCTATTTGGAATGGGTTGCAATAGGAACAACTCTGATAGACTCACCTCAATGATTGTGGAAGTGGGGCCACTTCCTATGAGAACTTGGGCATGTTCTCTTGACATTTATTATGACTAGGAAATGAGTGCAAGGCCATAAATGCATTAGTTTAAAGAACTTTGCTCTATAGGACCTGTATGTGATATAATTTCTTTATACCCTCAAGAACTTAGAGTATAAGGCAAAAGTTACTATATATTCTAGTCTCTGATCTCATATTCACTAAAGTAAAGGTTTAAGTTGAAAAACACCTCTACTTAAGCACAATTTTTTATTTTTACTCGAATATTTTCTCGTATACGCTTTTTATAGATATTGTAGGGGATTGTTGGGCTTATCTCTAACAACCGAAAGCAAACCCATGAGGGTTCGAACCTATGACCTCTTGATTGGGTAGCTTATTTTTTGTTCTTTGAACATAGTCCCATATTGCTTAGGAATTGGGAATATGAAGAGATATATACCCTCTCACTTAATCATTGGTTGTAAACTTGAGTAAGTGGGAAACATGTGAGTGTATGAGTGTGTGGTGGGCATTTATTCTAATATACTTGCACATATCCCCTCAGGAGGCCCGGAGGGCCGGGGCAGCTCGGGCTTCGGGATTTGTGCAATTGGCTTCGGGATTTTACGAGGTAAACTAGAGACTACCAAACATACTCCACCTCAAAACATGCAGAGTCAAATATATAGGCACAACAGATTCATGGCATATCAAGTGAATATTATTGAGATATAAACGAAATAATGCAAAAGATCTCGGTGTGTGTGTGTGTGTGTAGTTTAATCAAATTCTTGACATTTAGACATATTAAGATCACTATATTAGAAATATGATTCAACTTAGGCCTCTAATGATTGGTTACTCAAAATTACTGAGAATTTACTAGGAATCATTCTCATGAAATATGAATGTGAGTAAAATAAAATAAAAATATCCATATTTCAATAAAACAACAAAAAGATCTCATGGAAGAAAAATCATTTATCATTGGTGGTGTCAAGTTAAATATCATAAATTTTCTAACTATCATCTCCACTAAACCGATTGCACTAGATTTAAAATCAAATAGGTCTTTTAAGGCTGTAAAGTAGGCGAAGGTAGGCTAGTGTTGAAGTAGGTGTTTTACTGGCATTCTATGGACATAAGGAACTACCACCTTCATTATTGATATCGAGATACCTCCTTCTTCTAACTCCAATTTTTTTTACAATGTGATAGTATAAGAAATATACTGGATCTTTTAGCACTATTTGATTTATGCTTTGATTTTTTTTTATCACCAGCAACACTAATTTGCACAACTCCCCTCATATTTTATTACTTAATGTCCTCAGAATAAAGGGTTAAAAGGGAATTGGCTTACACAAAGAAATGACTTATTTTAGGCTCGAAGGGCAGCAAGTGATTAAAAATTTTGGGTTAAGTATTGAAAGGCCAAAGAGTGTGCAGCAAAAATGCCTAAAATAATTTCCTGACCCTTATATAACCCTTATATAAGCAAAAATGCAAGCTTTTTGCTGGATCATTATCCCCGTACAGACTGAATACCATTAAGAATCTCTTCGGGAATGGAATGGAAACGCTTTCTGAGAAGTATCTTGGGATCCCTCTAGTACAAGGAAGAGTCTCTAAGGCAACAGTGGCTCCTCTTATCGACAAAATTAGGCTCAGGGCTTCCAGCTGGAGTGGAAAGATTCTTTCCTTTAAGAGCCGTATCGTTCTGGTAATATCTATACTTTCTAGCCTCCCCATTTACAATATGGTGATTTACAAGTGGCCAATTGCAGCTATCAAAGAGGAAGAGAGAATCATACAAAATTTTGTGTGATCTGGTGATCCTGAGAAGAAGAAATTCATCACAATTAATTGGGATAAAGTCTGCAAGCATCCTAGTGAAGGGGGTTTTGGGATTCATGGGCTGAGAAACACTAACCTTGCAATGCTCATGAAGTTGGGCTAGGGTTTTCTTAACGATCACGATCCTCGGGCAGTTTTTCTTCGGGCAAAGTTCTTTACCAAAGATGGTCTTATTACAAACTACAACAAAAACTCTTCAATCAGGACAGAACTAAAGGCAGCTATAGCCACTGCTAAAACTCACTCCACTTGGATTATAGGCTCTGGCAAAGAGATCGATTTTTGGAGGGACTGTTGGGGATCAGATATTGCTCTTATTGACTTCTGGATATCCACCCTGCAATCTGGAAACTTTGCAAAGCTAGGCCAAATTATTTCTCATCATGCTTGGTCTGCACCTTTAGAAGTTGTGGAATTTTTGGGAACTCATGGCATCGATCTTAACAACATAATCCTTAATGTCGCTGATCAAGACATTAGAGTTTGGAAGCATGATCCTCATGGCTAGTTTTATGTGAAAAGCGCTTTCAAAAATATCAGTTCACACCGGCCTAAAGTCTGGTGGCATAACTATATTACCTGCAAAGCAATCCAGCCCAGAATCAACTCCTTTATCTGGAGAGTCTGCCACAATGCGCTCGTCACCGAGGACAACCTCATTAAACGAGGTTTTTTGCTGACTTCTCGCTACTCTCTCTGCCTCTGTAACTTGGAGACTTTAGACCATTTTCTTTGGCAATGTCCTTTATCCAAGCAGATTTGGAACTGGCTGGGTTCTTTGTTCCAAATTCCAACTGGTTTTTCAACTCTCAAGCACACATTAGACTCTTGTTCCCATTTGACTGCTTATATTTATGATCTTTGGAAAGCAGCCGCACTTAATTTCATCTATTTTCTTTGGCGAGCCAGGAACGATTCTGTTTTCGAGGGGATTCCAGTTCGTCCTTATGATATTAAATGCAAGATCAGTGCTGCTGTTAAGGACGTGGCAGGTCTCTCTATTAACAATATGTCAAATAACTGTCTAGAACTTGCAATAGTTGCAGCTTTGGGTGTCCCCACAAAGCAAGACCTTTGCCTCAAGTTCAAAATTGTACCTGGGCTCTGCCTGGTTCCAGGAAGTAAAAATAAATGTTGGGGCAGTTTCTATTGGCTCGCCAGGTACTGCCAGTATTAGAGCTGCTGCAAGGAGTCACCGGGGGGATGCCATAGGTGCTCTCTCCAATGGCTTAGGCATAATAACTCTCTTCTTTTATGAATGCGAAGCTGTTATTGGCGCTTTATATTGGGCAGCACAACGGAACTAGAATAATATCTGGATTGAAGCCGACTTGCAAACAACTATTACGGATTTTGGAAAAAATTAAGTCCCCTGGCCTCAAAGAGCACGATGGAACAGAATAAAGACTTCTTTTGAGGCCCTCAGGTTCACTTACTATTGGAAGATGGCAAATTTCTCTGCAGGTTGCAATGAAAGCTTTCACGACAGACCAAGTTTTCTAATTAAAGTGGAAGAACCCACCAATGTATCTTATTTTAGATTTTCCTAAAAGTCTGGTACTCTCTGGGCCTGAGACTGCCTCCCCTCAATTGTAACTCTCTTTTTTCTCCTATTATACTATTATTTTTTGCAAAAAAAAATCTTGTTTCGCCTCGAATCAAGTAAAGAAAATGTTCTAGTATAATAACTTGAATTAGTTGGCACCATCAACAATTGATTAATGCATGAAAATGATAAGATCATAAAAAAGTGATTTTGCTTGAAATTTTTTATTTAATAACACTCAAAGCTTACACAAAAGGATCTCACGTAATGTTAGGTAATGAAGTCTCCATATTTATCCTCAAGGTTTTTACTTACGACTAGATTCAGGAACTGCTGACTCTAGTGAAGAAAGAATTATAACAAGTAGTTTAAGCATTAGATGAATATACCACGAACATATAAATCATCTTTTGCATTGGTTGGTACAATCATTGACACATAACACACAATCTCGATCCACTGCCTCATATAGCGTAGAACAATAATACCCACACACCTAGCAGACTCATGAAAGTAGGACATTCATGATCATTAAGGAATCTAAGAACACCACAAGTATGAGGAAGATTAGTACGGATAATAACATTAGTTGCTGAGATTTTGCTAGAAGTGTTTTAGGAGTCTCAGCGTGAGTCGTAACATGAGTTTCAGTGGGTAACACGATACCTTGGGCCACAGTAGAAGAGGTTGACAGAGTTTCTTCTTGAACATTACTATCTTCATCTTCTATTTGTCCAAGAATTGTCGAGTCATCTACTACCTCATTAATTGACTCCATTACCATCTTGGTCTTCAAGTTGTAAACTCGATAAGCCCTACTGTTTGTTGCATATTCTAGTAAAATACATTCATCGCTTCGGGTATCTAATTTTCCAATGTTTTCCCGCTCACATATGATATAACATTTACTTCCAAGAACACAAAAATATTTCAAGTTTGGCTTCTTTCCAATCCAAAGTTTATAGGGTGTGTTAACTGTAAGAAGATGAAGATAAACTCTGTTGATAATGTGACATGAGGTATGAATAACTTCTCCCCAAAAGTGATTCGAAACATTCTTTCCATAGAGTAATACCCGCTCCATCTCTTGATGAACTCGATTCTTTCGTTCTGCTACTCTATTTTTCTATGGTGTGATTGGAGCTAAAAATTCATGTTTGATCCCATTAGCGCGACAGTAGTCAATCATACCGTTTTCCTTGAACTCTCCTCCATGATCACTTCGAATTCTATCAATGGAACAATCTTTCTTATTTAGTATTTGAAGGGCTATAGTATGAAATTCCTCAAACGTGTCAGACTTCTATTTTAATAGTGCTATCCAGGTGAATCTTGAAAAATCATCAACCATAACCAAGATATATTTATTTCCTCCCAAAGTACTCACTCTTATAGGACCCATTAAATCCATGTGAATTAACTCCATAACTCGTGTAGTGGCAATGTTGTTAGATTTTTTATGTAAATTCTTGGTTTACTTTCCTATTTGACATGGTCCACACACTGCATCTGTTAACTTGCTTAGTTTAGGAACCCCTCGAACTATCTCCTTACTTGTAATCCTGGAAAGATCGTTGAAGTTCAGATGTCCTAAACGTTGATGCCATCGTTCTACATTGCTCATCTTAGCAACTTTACATGAAATTGAGTTTTGTGGTACAACATAGCAGCTGTCAGAAGTTTTATCAACAGCCTCGATGCATTTCCCAGTAGTATCAAAGACTCAGCATACCTTCTTGTCAAATGTTACCGTGTTGTCCGCATCACATAAGTGACTCAAACTTAAAAAAATTATAGTTAGTCCCTTGATATATAGTACATTATCAACTATTGGGCACCCAATTCCTTTCGCACTCCTTTTTCCTATAATCTTGACCCACTTCCAAAAGTAATATCATCTCCTTAAATATTTATGACATTGCTCAGACGATTAGCATCCCCGGTCATGTGACAAGAACATCCACTATCTATATTCCACTGGGTAGAGTTGAAAGCATTTTGAGCCATCACTGCAACATTGCACCATAATTGTGGTAGAAGATCCTTCTTCTAAACCCAAATGGGTCTCACTTTTTTTTGTACTTCTGTTTCTTGAGTCAAATTCCTAAAAACATTCAAAGATTTTTGGATAAAAGATGAATTAGCAAACAATTGGGCATATGATCGATAGGGTTTTTCTCTTTCTATGTGAAGTTCATTTCTGAAAGCTTACCAGTCTTCGAGTAAGCAGAAATGATAATGTTCCATGGGAAGAGGTTTGGGTGAAGTATTTGTTTGAGTACCTTGTTAGCAGATGTCAGATTGTTGGATAGAAATGTGTCTTGGAAGCTCAAGGTTCTTAGAACAAAACAGTGGAGTTTCTTTGCTTGGATTTGAACTTTGATACAGAGTTTAAGTAAAACAAAGTAGTTTTTGGAGACTGGGGAAATGATTTAAAGATTTTGAAATTTGGTGGGATAAAGATCTCTTGTTTTATGGAGTTTTTAAAGCCAAATAGTTGGGCGTTATTGTACTAACCTCTCTTTTCGACCTCACCGTAATTAAATTCGAAGTTCGCCCTTTTGCTCATAATGCCGATATCGATGTCGATGTCAGGTAAGAAGAAATGTTGATTTATTGCTTTTAGTACTAATCGTCCATCGTATGATTTGTGGTTTTGGCATTTTTATATATTCTAAGTACTGGTGTCGTTGTTGGTAGCGCTAGTTTTTCGATGCCTACGGTAAATGAGCTCCTCGAAGGGGTATTTGATCGATATGATAATTACTATTTACTGGGATATAACTACATACAATATTTGCCAAGAGCACAAAAATATGGAGGCCTATCAAAGAAAATTCCTTGTAACTTACAGGGTTATTAATAAACGAGAGATGCCAAATAACATACAAAGTAAAACTGGTTGCTTAGGTAGAGGCAACCGACCTTCTTTTATGCCAACTGACCACCTTGTAGTTGGGTCTTCTCATCTAGGTGGCAATTCAAATAACAAAAGACCCACCCTGAGGATCGGTTCATAGATCCACATAGTGAGTTTTTAAAAAGTCATGCCGCACAGAAATTAACCCCACATATAAAGACACGTCACAAGTTTTAACGGGTCGCGGTGTATGATTTTTTTAAGAAGTGCGTGAAATCATTATTATTTTTCTCTCTCTTCTTTCTCTCTCCTCTCATACCATATGGCTTTTTTTCTCTCTCTTCTCTTTCTCTCTCCTCTCATACCATGTGGCTTTTCTATGATTGGTTTAAGTCTAAAAAAAATAAGTGCGACCCACCTCACTGCTGGAAAAAAATGGTGGGTTGGTTAGAGCATCTCTATCAGCCAGTTGCAATTTGGGTGTGGGCTTTGACAAGGGGCCCATAAAAAACCCAACCCACACCCGGCCTCTCCTAGAAGCCAATTGTAGTTGGTGACGTATGTTTTTTTTATTTGGAAGGGTTCAAAACACTGCGCGGTGTTCCTTTTACCGCTGCTTGTACTATTAAGCCAAAATCAAGCCTAACTCAAGTTATAACAATATTTCGTCCTCCATCTCTCTCTATTAAATCGAAGGTATACCTAAATTTTTTCCTAATTTCTTTCAAAACACAATGCATATGCTAGAGGAAGACCCACACCCCAGTACATTACCTGGGTTTAGAGTAACAAGAGATCTAGAGTGAGCGGTAACTTGGTCGAGGCCCGGAAGGAAGAAAAAGTGAGTAGAATTTAAAGATGTCCAACAACCTGTATAGTACTCACCCTAAGAAAATTGCCCGCAGAGGTTTATTACCCAACTTTCATATGGCGTTACTCATATTTATTATACTGGCAAGGAACTCACGATAAGTTTGAGTGTAATTGTGAATTTGTTATTTCCATAAATCAAGTATTTGACAAAATGCTCCAATGAACATAATTGGGATTCGATGCATGTGCACGACACATTCACTACGGTGATCAAAGTGTGGAAGGATATTTCCACAATTCCACATGTAAGGGATGTTGTGGTGAATATATTCGGGCTGTTTATGGATATACTCTTGGGCAATTCCAATAATCGGCTAATTCAGGCGCTTATAGAGCGTTAGTGGCCGGCCACACACACATTTCTATTCCCATGTGCGGAGATATGAGTCACTCCTCACGATTTCTAGATGCTGACATCATTGTCAATCGGCCGATATCCAACACAGGTGCCGTATGACGACGCATAGAGTATTTTATCTAATGCGAGGCAATTGCTCCCCAACATTAATTCTAGCCATATAAAGAGTGGGAACGTCAGCATTTCACATTTGAGGATGTACTTGACCATCGCAGCTGATTCGGAGGATGATATTACTATTGCTCGTGCTTTTATCCTCCTCATGATGAGACATTTATGGTTCTAAATAGCCAACAACAGCGTCCCACATAAATATCTCGCGGTCGTGGCCGATTTGGACGAGGCTGCCCAATATGACTGGGGTTCTGCAATTCTTGCTTCCTTGTACCATGGTTTGGATACTGCAATCACGACCGGAGGTGCCATCACTAAATTTTCCCAACTTCAAATGATACACTAACACTTTTTCCTTACAAGTTACAAATAAAATATCTTCCAATAAACGTCTTAAATATAATTTATAATCGTTTTTTATCTTGTTTCAAAATGCAGTATTGGTTCTACGAGTATTGTGGGGTTGGCCACCCTATTGTCAAGGAAGATGTTAAGTTCTCAGCCTATCCGCGCCTCAGAGCATGGGAGAGAGGGAATAAGAAGAAAACAAATAACCATGCAGGCAATTTGTTTATGCTAGGTAGATACCACATTGACCACCAGACTATTAAGACGATCACCTGGCAACCTTGGTTGGAATCTGCGGTGTCTGAGTTAGATGACATATGGAGAACGTCACTCCTATCCCATACGAGGATGCCATTTCAAATCTCAAATGGAAGCTGCAAGTATTACTTGGGGGATAAATGTTGGAGGCAGTTGACTGACACTTCAGGTATTCCTTTGGATTCTCCTCTTAGCATGTCGCCACATCTTAGTCCAACAGATTTACAGACGATGAGATAGGTTGGCTTCGTTGACTGTGAGTAGTTTGTGATAGGGGAGGAGCGAGAGACTTACACTTCAAACTAGGCCAACCAAATTGTGAAGGTAGGCCCCATGTTGACAGATTCCCAGATGATGGGGAATATAGATCTGCTCGGACCCTCTATACTCAGGGATGGTATTTCACCTGTGGTGGTGACGTCAGCATCGGTTCATAGCTTATCCCAGGACTACAATTTTTTTGGCCAGCCTGAGGGGCCAGACCCTGGGTGGTACATGGAGTAGACAGGGAGGTGTGAGTTGCTCCTCATCTACTACCTGAGGGACCCACCAGAGATGTCTGCCTCCTATAGCGTAGAGGAACTGTGGTACCTGACTCATGGTATGCGGTAATTTTGCCTTACAAAGTCTGCGAGGGACGCCTAGAGGATGCAGAAGTTGACTGATGAGATTGTTAATCTGAGGAGGCACTTGGATAGTGTAGACAACCAGCTATATGCGCATGTAAGTAATTTATTTATGTTTTTTTTTCTTAATATCATATTTATTTTGTCAAAATATTTATAATTTTTCTTTGTCCGGTTCAAGACCTACATCTGAGGAGGGGGCGTGACGTACGGCTGGTGCCGCTACCACCTGGAGGTAGCACGAGGACAAGGCAACATGGATTTGGTCTGCAAACTAGGAGAGGTGGTACTAGTCGTAGGGGGTGGCGTACTGGAGATGATTTTGACCCATCTCAGTAGATATTGCCATTTTTGATGTTTTTGTAGACGTAATCTTTTATTATAAGCATCAGTGTTAAACAAATTCTATTATTAATTTTGGGTTTGTTTCTCTATATAAGTACTTATACGACCTGATGTCACATTTCTTTATATAAATCAATATTAATCAATTTATTTTGATTCTTGAATTTAAATAGAAATAAATTACAATTCTTGAAATAGTAGTTCTACGCACGAAATATAACTTAAAATAGATACAATTAAATTTAATTCATCATTCACGTCTGATGTAAGGAATAAACTCGGACCATTCAGTAAGGGGGAGCGGATCCCGTCTATAGTTTTCTTGCCGATAATTTACAAGAGGATCAGGCAGGACGTAGTTTCGATAAAAAATATTTTATGGAGTCTCGAACGGGAAAGGCTGATTATATTTGTCATACCTTTCATCTCTGGCTCCGCCGAGAATATAGGCTAGTGGAATACCTCTGACCCGTATATCAATACTCATCTGTATCTCATGAAACTCATCACACTTAGCCTTAATAACATTCCACCTACTGTATAAATCTCCAGGAGGGTATCAAAGTTCCCTGTGCATCCTGAATTGGACATGAATTCTATTCCATAACTGATTGAAGTTGAGTTGTCGGAGAAGTGGATTATCAACAGAATACTGCAAGGATGTGGCCAGGGCGCAGTCTTCATTCCTGCCAAATACCACCGAAGAATCCTGTGTTAGAGTGAAAAAACTTGGTATTGTTTAGTTTAAGCAGAGGAGTGTTGTTAGAGCATCTCCAGCCAATATATATATATATATAAAGCAAAAAGTAGCCGTTGTAATCCAAAACTAGCCGTTGTGATCCAAAACTAGCCGTTGCGATAAAAAATACGTAGCCCATTGTGATCAAAAACTTGGCGTTGTGATCCAAAATATGTGGCCCATTGTGAAGGACCCACCAGAGGAAGTGGTCGTTGTGTTTGAGTCTTGAATTCAAAAATGAGTTTTTCCAATGTCTATTTGAGCAAATTATTTGTCTGCTCGAACAAACCCCTTTTTATTCCAAGAAATTTTCCACTTGCGCAGTTTTATTCGAAGAGACCCAAAGTCTGTTCTAACAGATTTTGGCCTGAACAGTTTTATTCAAACAGACCTTACGTCTATTAGAAGAAAATCAGGGATTTGGCGGTGTAAAGAATACCGCGCAATATTCCTTTTACCACGCGTTAAAAGGAACACCGCGCAGTGTTCTTTTCATCGTAAAATCCCAGATTTTCAAGACCCATATATCTTTTTCCCCCTTTTACACTTCTCTCTTCAATTGGACACTTGTTCCCTTTCTGGTATTACGCCCTTTTCTCAACTCCACAACCTCAAATTTCTTCTTCATCATCCGAATCATCCATTGGTGATCCTCCACGTGTATCGTCCTCCTCCTCTGACGATCTTATCTTTGTTTGTGCTGCGGCAATTTGCATTCTGCACTAAACTACAACAATCCTAGTAGTACATGATGTAACTTCGAGTCACGACGGGAGTATCATAGGCCGTAAGGATAAGAGAAAGAAGCAAGATTACCCATTGGAGGATTACAACATTATACGTGACTACTTCAAGCCGAATTATACTGGCCATTACCCCAAGACGACACTAATTCTTGAAGCAGTAGCTTCACACATTCTTTGAATTTGGCATGTTTTTTTTGGGTTACCAAGGTCTAACAATGATATCAATATCTTACAATAATCACATCTTTTCACCGACATGGCCGATGGTATCGCCCCGCCTTGTAATTATACAATTGCCGAATAATCTTATAATATGGGGTATTACCTAGTGGATGGCATATACCCCAAATGGGGAACACTTGTCCAAACCATATCCAATCCGGTTACAGGGAGACAAAATTTTTTTGCTCAACAACAAAAAAGTTGCCAAAAAGAGGTAGAATGAACGTTTGGGATTTTACAATCTCAGTTCAATGTTGTAAAAAATTCGATTAAATTGTGGAAACCCAAGGTTTTGAAAAATGTCATGAAGGCATGCGTGATAATGCACAATATGATCGTCGAAGAGGAACGAGGTTCATTCCCATCATACTTAGACTACAATCCGGTCGATCCCTCAACCATCGAAGACGAACGGTTCAATATTGTACGCGAACGCGGAATAATAGAATCTTTTATATCGAAAATGAACCGCATTTAAAGTTAAGAACTGCACTTTGATCTAAAGGATGATCTAATCGAGCATTTGTAGGCCATGAAGGAAAATCTTCAAAGCTAGTACTCTATTTTTTGTAGTATCTGAGTAGTCTTCATGTAATTTAATGCTTCTTGTCCTACAAGTTTATTAAACATGTTTTTGATATTGTATTAATCTTGTATTTGTCTTAACACAATATTATCGAAAATAAACATTTTGAAAGCAAAATTGCATTATTCAATAACAAAGTACATTATTTAAACGATTACATTATTGGAAGGTAAGCTACATTCTTGGAAAGAAAACTTCTATATATAGCAAAATTAAATTACATTCCATCACCACTTTAAGTACCTGGTCTGCCCCTCTTGGCCAGACATTCTATGACCTCAGCTTGCCTTTGCAGATAGTATTACAATACAAGTCCAGAAAGATTACTCAGGTCTTTATCCATGATTTTACAATTTCCTTTGCTTGTACCAAATCAAATTTGGTTTGCCATTGTTGATTTTCTTCCTTTTTTTTTTCTTCTTCTTTCGCTTGTCTCTTCTCAAGCAGAAGTTCATCCTGCATTGTTTGGATACCACTACTAGATGCAACAACACCATCTAATACCTTTTGCTTTGCAAGGTTCTTTCTTAAAAGTTTTTGGCTGATGGGCCTGCATCCACCCTCATACATCGAACCATCTAATTCAAAAATTGGGCCCGCGGATTGAGGTGCAGGTGAACCGTCGGGGTCCTCTGATAGATTGTTTGATCCGACCGAGTTCCCCAGAGAAGAATTATTCAATGTTCTCTGGGCTATATTTCTTGGTACATTCCCTACATGGTTCAACCTATCACTCTTTAGGTTGGCCCATCACGGTTCTCACGCCAAAATCTTATACGCTTCACGGTGTTTGAAGTCATTACCGCCATTTAAGCCTTGATAGATCTTGTGTGCATCATTTTCTTACAATTTGCAAAATTGGCCCATCACGGTTCTCACGCCAAAATCTTATACGCTTCACGGTGTTTGAAGTCATTACCGCCATTTAAGCCTTGATAGATCTTGTGTGCATCATTTTCTTACAATTTGCAAAATTACCAAATACAAATAAATAGTACGTATATCCGCGATAAATAAACGAAATTGATTAAAGGAAATTAGAACTTACCCAATTTTCTTCGGTTTTCCCACTGCTATTCCTAAATCATTCTTGAGCAACTATCCCCTTGTACGCCACATATTGTACATTAAGAGTATACCACTGAGATTTGGTCGACCAACTTGATCATCGTATGGGAAACTCGGGGTCACTGTTAAAGGCAATATTGACCTTTTGATAGAAAGTAAAACCCTTTGTACACCCACTGTCTGAATAAAAGCTGTTACCCACGCCCTTGTGAGATACGTAAAGTCCGCTTCCGTCCAATGTAGTCCAGCATCAGTAGTCTCGTCCAAAAACTTAGTATCTTCTGCCACTTGCATACTTTGTCTTTGTTTTACGGGTGCTCTTTTCTTTCTTCCTTTTCCTTTTTCTTTATGAGGCACCGCTTCAATAGGTATAGACGCATTTGTGCCACTTTGACTATGCTGAGTCAATTCACCATGGAATAGGTAGTTCTGAAAGTAATTTGAAAGTTGAAAACCTTGAGGTTGAGTGAGCGGATAGGGTTGATGGTACAGGTTAAATGCCTGAGGTTGCGGTTGAGTATGTAAATGGATTTTGATATTGTCTATAACTTGGATCCCCTTGCGATATGGTAAACGGAGGTGGGGTTAGTGATTGGAATTAAGGTTGGAATTGCGATTGGTTGTGGTAGAGGTATGGTGTGAATTGTGATGATGGGTGTTAAGCGAATGTTGTTGAAGGTGGGTTATGGGAGGATGTGGTCGACGGTATAGAGTTATTACTACTGGTGCCCGAGTTTACCATTTGGGGAGAGTGTAGAGGTTCTTCTTTATGCTCTGCAATTGGTTTTGGCGGAGGCGAAGTAGCCAGGGAGTGATGAGGAGAAATAATTGAGTTTGGAGGAGTTTGGATTTCCCTGCGGTGTTCCTTTTACAGCCTGAAAAATTTGGGCGGTAAAAGGAACACCGCACGGTAATCCAAACACTGCCAAACTCATTTGTTTTGAGTTTGAGCTCCTCAAACTCGGCTTGGTTCTGACATGTCTGGCTCAGTCAACCCACACCCATTTTTTCGCTGCTGAGAGGCTAAAAGTATGAGTTTGAGTTTGAGTTTGGGTTTACAAAACCAACCAAAACTCCCACCCTGCTAGATATGCTCTTACTCTCTCCTCTAATACCATGTGGCTTTTTTTTCTCTATCTTCTTTTTCTCTCCTCCCATACCATGTGGCTTTTCTATGATTGGTTAAAATCTAAAATAATTGGTGCGACCGACCTCACTGTTGGGGAAAAAAGGTAGGTTGGTTACTCTCTCTTCTCATATGATGTGGCTTTTCTCTCTCTTCTTTCCTTCTTTCTTCTCTCATTCCATGTGGTTTTTCTATGATTGGTTTAAATCTAAATTAATAGGTTTGACCCACCTCACAGCTGGGAAAATAGGTGGGTTGGTTAGTATTGAGGTATTTTAGTCAGTTTAAAATGACCTCACTGCTGCTGCCTGCTACATGTGCTCTAAACATCTTATTTGCAACAAACTCTAACTAAGGTAACAACTCGTACTAATTACAATTTGAACTATTCCAAGAGCCATTACAGTTCCAATTCCCTTGTATGATACTTAATTTGGAAGAAAAGAAATGCAGTCATCATCCAACGAGGTTGCTTCAATCATGGATAGGGGCAATGCCGCACCCAAAGGATCCTTCATTTATCGTTTCTTGAGATTTTCTTGTAGCAAGTTCATGATTCAAATCTTTAATAAGGGTATCCAACGACTTGCAAGAATTTCCGCCTTCTTTAACCGAAACCAATGCCGCCTTACTTAGCTCCACGGCACGTGCCCTCCTTGTAATATTGTTTTCACTAACCGATTTTGCCAACTCCCGGGATAACTCGTCTGCATTTGCGATCGCTCCAAGGCCTTCGCAAACTCTAGCTACAACATCCATGTGATCAACCAAGAGGGTTGCATTCACGTATTAGTCAGCCCCCATTAACCATGTTAGCATTGGCACCCTTGCAATCAACGATTCCAGCACAGAATTCCAACCGCAGTGTGTCAAGAACGAACTGATGGCTTGGTTAATCTAAACTAACACTTGCGGTACCCAACCTCTAATAACTAGGCCGTTCCCCTTTGTTCTGTCTTCAAAACCAACGGGTATGGTACCGTACACACTCTTCTTGGGCCCCATTGTCGGGTCCTTCACGTACCAAATAAATTGTGTACCGCTTATTTCCAGCCCTGACACCAATTCCTCTATCAATTTATTCGACAACATGGCCTGACTCCCAAATCATACATACACAACTGAATGATCAGGGCAACTGTCTAGCCACGCCGTAATGTCACTTGCTTTAGCGGAATTTGAACTGCCCCTCTCGGCGTCATTGTCCCCTTTAACCGGTTGTAGTGGTACTATAGCCAATACCTACTCCACCCCAAAATGTTTTTTCAGTTGATTTAAATAAACTGATTCCAACTCGCCGAGCTTATTGAACATCATTCCCCAATGTAGTAGCCTACTCGCAGCCTCCTAGCTTTAATCAAACACTCGAAGGCTACATCGAAGCCTACCTGATGGCTCGAAGCCTAATAAGTCAATAATCAAATCCACAAAGCCTTCTGAGACTATTCGAACACTCGAAGGAACCGCCGAACCAGAAATACTTCGACCATGGACGTACATGGTCGAAGCGAAATACGTCAGGCAGCCAGCTCACTAGACAGAATAGTGGAGCACGCTGCTCGACCACTGCGGTGCCAATTCCAACAATTATAGTGTCAGATCCAATAACTACAGTATTAGATCCAACAACTATAGTGTCGGACTCGACAATTACAGCGTCAGAATCGACTCCGGGTTCAAGTAAGTTGTCCCCGGAGGATACACATGTAACTTGACCTCCCATGGCGACTCAGCCCTTCCTATGTTCGATAAATAGGAAGGAGGAGGAACTATGAAAGGTTTACAAAATTACCACCAACAGACCCTATAAGTTAACCTTCGAACGCCCTGTAACCTTCATACTCTCGATACTTTGGCCACTCAACATTTATAATATAACTCTTAAAAATTCTCATCAGAGGTTGTAGAGTGACCTATTCTAGGCCTTCACACAAGTGTATTGTCAGTAAATTAGTTATTATTATTATTATTGATTGTATGCTTGAATCCCCCTGTTCGAAGATAAAATTCGTAGTGTAAGAGTCAACTTCCCCACTCGCAAAGTTAGGCCCCTAAATTTGGTGTCGTCCGTGCTATCCCACCCAACCAGTCTCCCCCAGCCTTTTTTTCCTTTCCTAATCCTACCCGCTACTTCCAATGGCCCCCATCATCCGCTCTACTTGTAACCTGTCGAAAACTCTACCGACGGAGTGGCCGCTCAGCTCGCCCTTCTTACCCAGCAATTCGCTTAAACTGAGGAGCCACATCAAAGCCAATTATACCAGGAGCGCGAAGAGCACCGACAAGAGTTTGAAGTTGAACGGCAATGCCGTTAGGATGACGCAGACATACAATATCGCGCCATCGACAATCTGCGTAACACAGTTCGCGAGTTGCAACGATTTCAGCCCCAAGATACCCCTCTACCGTCTTAAGCACCTGCCCCGTCGTATGTTTCTGCATGCGCCCGTCTTGGACCCCAGCTACATCTTGAGGTACCCCCGGTCCATCTTGGCACCGAGGGTGCTCCACCCACCATTCTACCTACTGGTTCCATCCATCTTGGCATACACCCCACTGAGGATTTGTCTATTTCCACTCTTCGCACTACCAGACACCCCAAATGTCACCCTGCGCGAGAACGTCTCGGGGAGTGCAGTGCTGAGCACACGCCAAATATTTGGCCTCATCCCCTTCGGCCACAAAGATCCCCCCCTCATCCTGCCTATCTTACACAGCTGGAACTTGACCAAAAAATTCGTACTGTGATCCACATCAGTGTGAGCCCCACACTGAACTCTTGGAGTCAGTTAAACAACCCCTCTGCCCCAAACTCCTCGCTATCGAGGTGCCTCCAAATTTCAATGCCCCCATAATCAGCAAATACTGTAATACTGACCCGCAATCCCACATCCTCAAATTCCAGAATGCCTTAAGCCTATACTCCACAGCCGAACACCTATTGTGTCGACTATTTCCCATCAGCCTCACCGACAGTCCTCTCAGGTGGTATCATAGCCTCCCTAATGAGTCGAATAGGATCTTCAAACAACTTTTGACCCTGTTCATAGCCCAGTTTGCCTTCACAAAGACTGCGAGTTCCAGGTCGATGCCTTCTTTAACTTCCGCAAATCCCCTAATGAAATCCTTGAAGCCTTCACCAAACGGTTTCTTGATGAGTCACGCAAGATTAAAAACCTCGACTGTGCGAGCGCCGTACTAGCCTATTCTAACGTGCTGCCAGATAATAGCCGTGTCAAGGATTACATCGTGCTCTACAAAGTTTGAACCTTCGAAGAGATGTTATCCAAAGTTAATGGATATATCGGCCTTGAGCGCCTCCGCGAGTCAAATCGCCAGGGGCAACCTTTGACCACCAATCAGAACAAACTTAGACATGGAGAACCTTCTACACCTGTGATCACAAATGCCCCCACGCTGACGACCCTACCACCGAGTCTCACAAAAAATGACCGAAGCCGGTCCTCCCCAAGCTTACTGTTCCCATCAACAACCTTCTGCCACAGATTCAGGCCGACTCTGTATGGCGTACCCCTTACCCCATCGAGGTCAAACAAGGCAAACCATACTGCCAGAACCATAAGTATAACTGCCATCACACCAACAAATACTTCGCTCTGCAGCGCTCTCTCAAAATAATTCTTAGGGCGGGTCGTCTACATTAATATGTCATTGACCTCCCCGGTTACCTCGACGGGTCGTACCTCAAACCTCAACCCACCCCTGCTGCCGACCCAGCCGAGGTTCATATTTACCAACTTTATCTTATCGAGGTCAATAATGTCAATAGCGGCTATTCTTAAAGAAAGCACAAGCATGTCGATGAATGCTGCAAACTCACCTACCAAGAAACGTTATCCGTCCTTCTGCCATAATCAAGCCAATACCCTCGACCCGAGGGTATCCCATTTATCGATAGTGACATATCGCATGTTTGCTTCCCGCATTTTGACCCTCTAGTCATTATGATTAATGTCAAACACCTCGTCCTCAATACAATGCTCGCTGATACAGTAAGTGCAGCTGACGTACTGTTCCTTCAAATTGTTTGAGCTATGCAGAAAATTGGCCTCATCACCCCGGTTAATGTCGAAGTTAACGGCTTCAATGGAACTACAGAGGTCGCTGCCATTCGCATTAGTCTCCCTGTCACTATATGGCCAGTCACACTCCATACCAGCTTTCTTATCTTCGACAAGAAATCCGAATATCTCAGCATCCTTGGCCGTGACTGGCTCCATGCCATGCGAGCCATAACTTCGACTTATAACCAAACCCTCCATTTTACTACCCCCTATGATACATGGAACTTGAAGGGCACCAAATGCCTTGCCCGTTTATACGAGCATCCGGAGATCGATTAGACTCAAAAACATGTCAAACAACCATAGCAATCAATGTCTCTCTCTACCCCTGTACCTTCGATGCCAGCTACCATACCCATTGAACCCACTGTCTATACCGAACTTGAAGGTTCTGGTTACGGGACATTCATTGGTACTTTTTTGGATGAGGTCGGACGCCTGGAACTCACCAACTTTCTTCGTGCAAATAAAGATGTCTTCGCCTGGACTTTCTACGAGATGCCCAGCTTCGACCCCACTTTAGTCTGTTATCACCTTGACCTCATCCTGCACTCTACAGTGGTAAAGCAGAATAAGCGTACATTGGCCCCACGGCTTCGCGAAGCCGTCAACCTCGAAGTAGACAAACTCCTAGCCGCAGGATTTATAAGGGAAGTTAAGTACGCTGACTAGATATCTAATATTGTTACGGTCCCTAAGAAGAATGACAAGATTTAAATCTGTGTCGACTTCATAGACCTCAACAAATACACACTGTAGGATAACTTCCCCCTCCCAATCATTTCGGTACTCCTGGATGCCACTGCCGGCCATGGGTGACTCTCAATGATGGACGAGGCTTCGGGCTACAATCAGGTACCCCTCCTCTGCGAGGATCAACTTTTAACTTCTTTTATCACTGACAAGGCCTTTACTATTTTAACGTTATGCCCTTCAGCCTCAAAAACGCGGGTGCCACTTACCAGCGGCTCGTCACCAACATGTTTAAACATTTGCTTGACAAGTCGGTTGAAGTTTACATCGATGACATGTTACGGAAAAGCCTTCAAAAACATACCCACATTCAAGACTTATCCAAAATTGTCTCGATAATTCGAACATATAATATGAAACTTTACCCAGAAAAATGCCAGTTTGGTGCTTTGTCTGGTAAATTCTTAGGCCACCTCATCAGCAAATGAGGTATCGAGATCGACCCTGCTCATATCCGAGCCCTCATCGATATGCCTTCTCCCTGAACCAAAAAAGATGTCCAAAAGGTAGCTGGCAAGATAGTAGCCTTCAGCCACTTTATTTCGAAATCCTCAGACCGTTGTGCTTGGTTTTTCTCCCTCTCACGCGACCAAGGCGCTCACAAGGTCAAAAAGAAAAACAACCCTAAAATCAATTGGATTCCCGACAGTGAACAGGCATTCCTTGAACTTAAGGCATAACTTGGTCGTCCACCCATCATCAGTACCCCCGTCGAAGGGGAAATACTTTCTTTATATCTTACAGCTACCGACACCTCTATTAGTTTGGTTCTTATTCGACTCGAATCCAACGTCAAAAAACCCGTGTACTTCATCAGCAAAACTCTGATATCTGCAGTGAATCAATATACAAAAATTAAGCATTTATTCCTCACCCTCCTCTATACTGCTTGAAAACTAAAACCATATTTTCAAGCTCACCCTATCCGTGTCATCACAAGTTACCCCCCCCCTTGAGAAGTACTCAGCAAAAAAGAAAAATCTAGACGGGTGCAACAGTGGTATATTTATCTTGGCAAATACGACATCACATTTGAGAAGCAAATATCCCAAAAGGTCAAGCAGTCACCGATTTCCTTGCCGATTTCTCGGTCGAAGACATCGACTAGGAAAAACATGAAGATGATCTTCCCGAAGACCAACCTGAACAGAACGGTCCTTGTAACCCTAACATAGGTTGACGCCTCTTTACAGATGGATCTGCTGGACCTAACAGTTCGGGGATTGGTGTTGTCCCAGTTGCTCCCACCAATTATCGAATTAATAAAGCTGTCAAGTTAAATTTTGAATGCTCCAATAGCAAGGCCGAGTATGAAGCCCTGATCCATGGCCTCGACCTCGCACTGTCCCTAAACTTGTAGTATTTACTGACTCCAAACTTGTTCAAAGATAATACACCGGCGAAAATAAGGCCAACGGTCGCATGGCTGAGTATGTTGCTCTCGTCCGCCAGCGCATAGATCGTTTTCCTAAAAAAATTTCTATCACTCATTACCCCTGAGGCAAAAATAGACATGCCGATAACCTTGCCTATATAGCAGCCATGTTAGGCCAGTTCGAATCTCAAACACTCCATATCAAAGTACTCGAACGCCTAAGTATCGACCAGATGGAAGTCAATGCTATCAATACTGGGGGCGAGAGTCTTGATCTAGACGACTGGTAAACACCATTCCTTACTTTCTTCAGCAGTTCTACCCTCCCAGATGACCCTTAAGCCAAACGTTCATTACTAGAAAATTATAGCAGATACACCATCCTCAAAGGCGAGTTATGTCGTAAGTCCCCGAATGGTGTCCACCTCTGGTGCATCTCTCAAGACGAAGCCACTAGAATTCTTGCCAAACTTTATGAAGTTACTTGTGGTGCTCACATTGCTGGTCGATCTATGGCCCTTCGAGCTGTATCTAAAGGTTTATTCTGGCCCAATATGAAGAAGCAAGCTGAAGAGTACGCCAAACACTGTGACAAATGCCAACATCACGCCCACGACATCCATAGCCCTTCGCAGGACCTCCATTACAGTCAAGTATGTTGGTCATTCAAGCGGTGGACCATCGATCTGTGGGTCCTCTTCCCAAAGCATCAGGTAGCCAAGAAAATATTCTTGTGGCAACAAATTACTTTACTAAATGGGTCAAAGCCGTACCTTTATGTCGAACCAGAGAAAAAGAAGCCATCAAGTTCTTATGGGAGGATATCATTACACACTTTGGCTGCCCTCATATGATTCGATGTGACAATGGCCCACAGTTCATTGAAAACAAAGTCCGTAATTTCCTCAAAAAGTATAGCATCATCCTCTCCCCCTCAACTTCTTACTACCCCTAGGGGAATGGTCAGGTCGAAGCAATCAACAAAACTATAGTCGACGGTCTTAAGAAGCAGGTCGGTGAGGAGAAAGGACGATGGGTCCAAGAACTACAACATGTACTCTGGGCTTATCGAACAACACTTTGAAAATCGATGGGCTACACACTTTTCCTTCTAGCCTATGGTACCGAAGCAGTTCTGCCCACTCAATTTGAAGTACAAACACGTGACCCCAACCTGCCATACGAAGATAAAAAGTTTGAACTCGGATGCAATATGCTATGGATTGACAAAACTAGAGACCGAGCCATCGCAAACCTCAGCTGTTACCATCTCTCTCTTCATAAATCATACAAGAAAAGAGTTCAACCACGCAGTTTCAATATTAGAGATTTGGTACTTTGGCGAGTCATACACTTTTCGAAGCCTCGCAATGCCGGTAAGCTAGCCGAATCCTGGGAAGGACCTTATGTCGTGTATGACAAAATTGGCAGACGTTCTTATTATCTGATGACAGAAGCAGAAGAGCCTCTACCCAATCCATAGAACACCATGCAGTTAGTATCATACAATAGTCTGCGGCCTCAACCTTGTTAAACTGATGTAAATATAGTATAATCAATGAACATATTTTTCCTCTGAACTTTGTATCCTGTCTTCAATGAATTTATTAGCCTAATCTAAGTATCATGTCAACCCTTCGACCAGACTGATACTTGGGGGTAACCTCAAAGTTTTTCAAGTCTCCAAATTCGAGCAAACTCGAGGGGCATGAATGGTCGACAGACAGGACCCTCGGGAATGCATTGGGGGCGACCACGTTATGCTTCATTTAGTATTATGTCTATCCCTCGACAAGACCGATACTCGAGGACTACCTCGAAGCTCCTCAAAGTTTTAGTTCAAACCCTGTTATAAACATTATATACTTCTTGCATACACAAATACAAGTCTACAGGAATATCAACAATTCAACTACATGCAACTCAAGTTCATTACATTTGATTAATTCAAATCAAACCAGACAGACAGTTTAAGCTCAAAAACGTTATAACATTTTCAAATATAAACCGTTACTCAAAATATTCCAACTCCACAACGAGATCAGAGAATTTTTTTTTTTGTTACAGCAAGATGATAGCTCTAGTACCTCATATAGAAGTTGCCACATTACCTCCTCAATCAGTCTCTTCTGTAGCAACACCTCCAATACCTTCGATAGTAAGATTTGGCCCCAAAGCGTCGGCCACCCCCATCCACTACCGTACCAGCAACAACATCTTTAGACACAGGATCTTCTACACCCTCTCCCACACCTCCACCAGCAGGATCCACGTCCATCCTTTCTGTCTGCACAACACCTGCAATAGGAGGCCCTTTGGGCACAGGAAAAATGCTTCTGGATTATGGGATCATACCCCAAATCCTTGATGAAGATCTTCAACCTGGTAATTGTCTCATACTCCTTGTCAAATTTCCCCTAGAAGGTTTCCCGTTGTTCTACGATTTACTTCTCCTTCTCAGCAAGCTTCGACTCCAGCACCTTCCGCATTTGAGCATGGTTGTCACGCTGAGCTTCGAGTTCCCTCGCACAATCAGCTCTGATATTCAATTGCTCTCGCTTTAGCATGTTAACCTCGGACACCAGCGACATCTCTGTACCTCGAGCAAGCTCCAGATTTTCAACTGCCTGTCTCAGCTGCTTCATTATTACCTTTTAGGCCTTGATGAAAGCTTGAGACCAAGCATGTAACTGCTAGAATACGTGAACCATAAATACTTCTCGAAGCATGGTGAACTTTAGCAAAATATTAGAATTTCAGAATATAATTACCTGATGAGGAAACTTATTCATCCGCCTCCCAGCCTCCTCTGGGTCATTCCCACAGAGAGTCGCCATCGAAGCAACCGCAGCTCGAGCATGCTCCTCTAGTTTGGTTTCTATTTGCGCATCGTCCATATCCTCCGCATCATCATCCCCCAACTCCCTATGCCTCTTACATTGAATAACCTTCGGCTGCTGGACCATTGAAGATTCAGGAATGGCCTTGCCCTTCCCTTTGTCAGCCTGCTTCGAGGCCTGCTTCGACGCCTCACGAACTACTTCGGGCACTGGCACTGGTTGCTGCCCCCTTTGGAACATAACTCACTTTCTGAGTCAGTCTCACCATTTCCATTTCTTCGGCACCTCTCGAAGCACCTTTTTCTCCCCTCTTCATTGCTGGCCTAGGAACGACCAGAGCATTTTGAAGTAATAAATCTATCCTCTTCCGCCTCTGCCACCTCTTCCTTTTGATACCTAACTTCTTGAATACCCAGTTTATCCACTCCTTGTTAAAGTCAATAAGTTCATTAATATACCTCCCCGAATTCGTCAAACTGTGGCTAGTAGGCTCTACAAAACAAAGAGAAACACATTTACCAAGC
The DNA here is from genome assembly GCA_014058105.1 of Kingdonia uniflora. Lineage (NCBI taxonomy): Eukaryota > Viridiplantae > Streptophyta > Magnoliopsida > Ranunculales > Circaeasteraceae > Kingdonia > Kingdonia uniflora. The sequence goes on from JACGCM010000671.1 coordinate 4,932,248, forward strand.
TATTCGATCAATATTTCAAAAATAAACCTTCAACCATCATCTTACTTGGATTGTAGACCCTATGCTACAGCTTATAAACAACCTCCCCTTTGGCATTCTCATAATTGCCTCGCACCACAACCAAGTCTTTATCCCACCCTCAACCCGTCGAGCACATATCAAATAACCATGGCTAATCTGCATGACATTGAATGTGGTAGATGTCCACCTTCTTGTTGGCTTTCCTCGAGTAGAACGATACAATATCAAACCCCTCTTCTCAAGTCTCAATTCAACATTCATACCCTCGACCACCCTTATCATTTCATAGAAGTTCCCATTCATCTGGCACGGGGCAACATCTCAGAAGTTTAATGCCTCCTTCACCAGCCTTCGAAGGGGTAGTTGCATCCCTAGCTGAATCTGGCCACTAAATGCCATAAAACCCTCTCGAGGGATATACTTGAAGGTATACCCAGACCCCACTACATATAATACCACCCCTACTTTCGATAACTCCATCTTAACAATAAATTGATCCAGTCTCAGCTTCTCTTGAGGTGAGACTGACCCCACAGCTCCCCCCGAACCAGTTAAACTCTTATTACTATCACACTGCTACCCCTCTTCTCTTTCATCCCCGGAAGGCTCGATACCACCTTCGTGTCCCCTTCTCTCTCCTCCCTCCATCTCCTCTCCATCTCTCTCCTCGGTCACTCGAGACTTACGGCGTTTACTACTTGAAGCACCACCTTCAGGTGCAACCAAAGCCAGAGGGACATCTGTTACAATGTCTAATAACTCTACATTGCTGTTCTCATCCCTTGAGCCATGACCAGACATACTCGTCTCATTTACTTAGGTCTCCTCGTCTATCAGCGTCCGCCTCGAAGATTGACGGGTACGCATAATACCCTACAGAAGAAAAGGCACGCAATTAGCTTGATATATTCGACTATTATGTTTCGATAACTTATTTTGCTCTACCCCCTCCAGCCATCCCCAACCCACAGTCAAATGTTCGATCCCAATCCCAATCATACCCTCAATAACCTTAATATCTCAATGGGCTAGACTTGGGTTACCCCCTTTTCTCGGCCATATCATCATAGATTTAAACCCTAGAGGCCTCTATCCTACTATGTAAACCACATACAAAAACAGAAGATGAAATAGAAGGGCAGAAGTTAGACGACATATCTGTTTAAATGCCTCTGATCTCTCATCAACAACCTAGTGTTCTTCTCTCTCAGCAATAACCAAGCTCTACCGGAGTAATGGCGTATGCTTTCTTTTTTCTTTGTTTTTCTTTGTGAAAGTTAAAATGGGAACAATGATTTATTTCTCCCTCTATAAATACCTCCTTAAACTAATAAAAAACCGTATCAATTTCCAAAACTGCCATTATTACCACTCTGCCACTCCCCTTACTTTTTGGCTGAGTTGCGTTTTGACATTTTTACCCTCAACTACTCCCACGTGCGCCGCCCACGCCCACATTTAAACAATTTTATATTAACCGAGTCGAACCTCCTGGTACCCTGTCTGAAGTTGTCACATCAAACTTATACGTCATGTAAACTCTTTTCCCATAACCCAAGGAAACGTTATGATGACCAATAGGGCACTTTACCCTAGGAACAGTACCGCTTTTGATATGCCAGCTGTTTTGGCTTTCAGGTTTTACAGTTAAATCCCATCTACCTTCGACACAAGGAAATTTCCAAAAAGCTCATAATCCCGCCTACGAACCATTGCCTGCACTTTACACCAAACATTCATCTACTCATACCCGATATTCAACACGTCGGCCTAAATTTTTTTGTTATTCGATTTTATCTCAGTTGGTTATAGTTTTCTACTCATCATTCCTACAAGCTGGACATTCGACAAGTTGTTATCGCGCCTAAATTACCATCGTCTATGATGTTTGTCACAATTATACACAAACAATTCAATATCATACCTCAACAATTATTTCAATACATTCTATTTCATTTGAGCCATTGTCTTTACACCAATTCAAAAAAATAACAACAAACTACATCAGCAGAAAACTAAAAACCTTCTTGACCACCATCACATGCCTGCACCTTTACCATAACCAAGAAGCTCCTATTTGTAGACATGGAAATTCTTGCAGAGCCCAGCCTCCTCATCAACTCGGTCTTCTTCAGTTATTAAATCTTCAGCCATTCACTGTTGGAAATAAAACCGATTACTGGCAAGTGGATTCATCCATTACACCACCCTCTACCAGTGAGCATAAGGCATCCCAAAGATCGTCTCTTCTGGCTCTAGTTCCACCAAGTCATGCATCACCCAGTCTAACTCATGGTTCCCAAAGAATTTCTCAATCAGATCATGCGTCTTCTCCTCTACTCGACGCTCTCTGGCTTCCATTCTCTTCTGATATCGCGTATTAAGAGTTGTGTCCATTGTTCGACTATTAGAAGAAGAAGATGCAGACACTTTACTCAGGGAAGGTAGTGCAGATGTTTAAATCTCTCCTAGCACCCCCTACTTATACTTGAAGGTAGCTGCATTAAAACCCTCCTTAATCACAACCTACATTAATCACAGTCTTCAATTACCTTTCTCGGAATTGCAACAGTCAAACTTTTTAACTTCCCAGACTCAACCGTTTTCTCAGAACGCAAAATCTACACCAATTTTCGAGGTCTTGGAGTCGACACATCTCTATTCTGGAACCATCAACACCTCCCTGCACTCTGTCATAACATTTCCTACATAGTGCTTCGAAAATTTAGGGCCACTTATTCATTCAAAGGTCAAATGTTAACCTATATCTTCGATCACCACATTATCGCTCAAAGTAACTTTCCTCAAGTAGGTTACTATCTCTACTCTTTACCCTTCATTTGAAGGTAGAACTTCGATCCTGCACCTATAATCTATTCGCCTATCATACTTGTCAAAAAATAAGCACATAATTTATTTAAACTATTCTTTCATTACAATGCTTTGACAGTACAAAAAAGATGAAGAAAGAGACAAACATACAACTCCATCAAAACAAAAACCACCACCACCACCCTACCACCACCTTGTAAAGAATCATCCCTATTTGTAGATGGGGTAGTTCCTCTTGCTCAGCCCTGGCTCATCCTCCAGCAACTGGTCCTCTTTTTCTACTATATGCTCGGCCAAACTCTACAGAAAGTAGTACCGATGGTCAGCCGTTTGTAACGACCATTGCAAGACCCTCCACCAGTATGTATATGGCTACCCATTGATCGACTTTTCGGGCTCTAGCTTGACCATGTCTGGCATGTCCCAGTCCAGCCCTTTATTGCCAAGAAACTTTACCATCAGCTCTACCATCATTTGTCCTACTCGACGGTCCCGTTCAGCCATCCTCCTCTGGTGTCGGGTGTTCGGTGTGGTCTCCATGCTGTGTGTTACTTAACGAAGAAGAAGAAGCAGAAGAAGATGGTGACATTTTACCTCCTGCTAACCTTTATTTTATACCACTATTAAGGGTATTTATTACCTCATAATCACCAATCAAATTTAATTACCCACCTTAATTACCTCCCTCGAAACTGTCACATTTAACAGTCAACCTTTTAACTTCCAACACCTAACTACTTTTCTCAGCACGCGCCCTCTACACCAATTTCTGAGGCTCCTGCTGAGAGGGGGAAAATATAGTAGCCTATTTGCAACCTCTAGCTCTAATCAAACACTCGAAGGCTACATCGAAGCCTACCTAATGACTCAAAGCCTAGAAAGTTAATAATCAAATCCATGAAGCCTTCCGAGATTATTCGAACACTCGAAGGAGCCACCGAACCATAAATACTTTGACCATGGCCGTACATGGTCGAAGTAAAACACGCTAGGTAACCATCTTACCAGACAGAATAGTGGAGCACTCCGCTTAACAACTGCGGTGTCAGATCTAATAATTACAGTGTCAGATCCAACAACTACAGTGTCTGATTCAACAACTATAGTGTCAGACTTGACAATTACAGCATCAAAACCAACTCCGGGTATAAGTCAGTTGTCCCCGGAGGATACACGTCTAACATAACCTCCCATGGCGACTCAACCCTTCCTATGTTCTACAAATAGGACGGAGGAGGAACTATGAAGGGGTTAGAAAATCTCTCCCAACAGACCCTATAAGTTAACATTCGAACGCCCTGTAACCTACCTGCCCTCGATACTTTGACCACTCAATATTTATAATATAGCTCTTAAAGGTCGTGGAGTGACCCATTCTAGGCCTCCACACAAGTGTATTGTCAGTAAATTAGTTCTTATTATTATTAATTGTATGTTTGAATCCCCCTGGTCAAAGATAAAATTCATACTGTAAGAGTCAACTTCCCCTCCCGCGAAGATAGGCCCCTATACCCAACTCACCAAATTCGCCAGCATCCCTTCTCTAATAAATTTCGATTGCTTATCCCCTCGCCTATAATTGCGGTATATTGGTGGAAGCTGCCACCATGGAAACCACGGTGAATTTAGAACATTTCCAAAATCAAACATAGCATTTTCATCATCCCCATTTCCAAACTCAAACATAGCATTTTCGTCATCCCCATTTCCAATCCCAAGAAAATCCTGCAAAAGCAATTATAGGCAAAAACACAACTCTAGGAATCCAAAGTTCAACAGCAAAGACATGCATCCACTCGAAAAAGATATCCGACACAATTGCGGTAGGGGTACACGTACAACCCCTAAACCATTCGGATATTGGATTATAAAGCTCAGACATTGTGTATATCATAGGTAAAAAGTAATTAGGCAGAAGGTCTTGAACATTCTCAATACCAGGAGGTATCAAAGGGTGATTCGGAAAAGGAAGAACTAAGGTATTAATACTCGAGTGCTTCGCAAGAAGGGTGTTGAGTTTAGGTAGGTCTTTTAGGGTGACGAGTATCGTAATCAGAAGGTCGGGGACGTGGAGCTCGTGGGCGAGGTCTAGTAATGGTAACATGTGCCCTTGTGCAGGGTAAGGGAACATAAGGATGTGCGATTTCATACTAGTTTTCGAAATTTTTGAGTCTTTCTGTGGTGAATTTTTGTAGTTTTGAAATGAATATGAGAATGAGAAGAAGATGATGTTGCGGATTTATAGGCAAATGCAAAAGAGAAAATTTGATTTAACCCCCGTAGTTTCCTCCACAATTAGCGAAGGACCCCCTGTTCTTTATTTATTCAGACCCAGTTCCTTTTCAACAGATTTCGGCAGTCAAAGTCAACTGACCAGTGGGAATTCCAGTCTCTTTTTAAAAAATACATATTTACCCTTTTACTTAAAAATGATAAGAAAAAGAAAACGCAAAACAAAAAACATCGAGATTCGTATCTGAGATCCAACGAGTGATATTTGTTTGAAATCTGACCATTACGTTTGGTTGTATGCTTAATTTCTCTTCTTCCCTTTAATCTCTCTTCTTTTAAAATCAAATTAGAACAATGGGAGGATGTCTGCAACATAATCCAAAGAAAGTATGTCCAATTCCATTAGCTTTATTTTTTTATTTGAACACAACACCATTAATGTCTGTATTGAACCTCGGGGGTGTAAGGCTGAGAGTGATAAAAAATAGAGGGATGCTAAGCTAATTTTTTTTATCTTATCATAACATTGTGATATGTGTTATCTTGAAGACCATTCAGTAGATTCATGTCCATGGATATATACGAGTTGCAAGAATCCTGATTGTGATGGGATTATGAAGCTCTTGACCTCCAACACACCTGCAAACCCCAATAGAAAGTATTTTAAGTATCATGCTATAGAATGTAAGTCATTTCAGTAGCTAAGTGATGTTGTTGATAATGTTAAAGGGGTGGTAGGATCATCCTCTAATACTGGATACTATGGATGTGGCGGATTTGGTCATTGGGTAAAAGATTGCAGTAGAAAGCTAGAAGTTGTGATGTGCAGGGTTGTGGTGGGGTGATGAAGCTTCTTATATCCAAATAGAAAAGGAGTTATGGAGAGAAGTTTCTAAAGTGTCCAACTTGTAATAACTTTCAATGGTTGAAGGATGCTCAAATTAAAGCACAAAAGAAAACTGATATGAGGAACATTAACATTAGTGAGCAGAACTATGAAGATGGGGTTAGATGCTTTCTGCAATGAGTTTAAAGGAAAGACAACAATGAAGTAGATTGAAGATCATGTAATAGGGGATTTGAATTTGAAATTAATGGTTGCAATTTTTTTTAAGTACTTGTATGATTAATTTTCAGTTGTTGTAATGGACGAATATGTCATACTTATGTTTTTTGATCCTATGTGACTTACGATACAAGTTTGTGTGAGTTTTGTGTTTTTTGATGCTATGTGCACATACTTGATAGGCTTACCATAACCACATTTCTCCTAACCATTATCTCCCCAACTACTCAGTTTTGGAAATAAGAGCAGTCAAAACTTTATTTCCAAGCACCACTTTAATGCCCTCCCTTTCCACTATAAAACTATATTTTTACTTGATTTGATTTTTATCTTCTTCTTTTCTCTACAGCAAACAATATCTGCTCCTACAAGCTCTAGTTCATCATCTGAGGAGTATAACTGGTGGGAACAACTAAGCCCTGAGGAGAAGAAGATGTTGAGGAGGTTGTATGGTGATCTGGATGAAGGAGAGACTGAAGAAGAGAGTAGTGAAGAAGAGACTGAAGATGACACTGAAGATGAGAGTACTAAATCTGAAACAACTGAAGATGAAACTGTAGAGGAAGAAGGATCAGATTCAGATGATGATTCAGTGGGTTCTAACAGTTAGGATGAATCAGTGGACAGTGTATGTGTGTTGTATGTTTTGACTGAAATACCAAGTTCATTTGAAACATCTTTTGCTTTTTCTCATTCTAAATTTTTTTGACTGAAATACCATGTTGTATGTGTGTTGTATGTTTTGACTGAAATACCAAGCCTGCAAAATGAAGCATTCAACATTCACAAAAAGAAGAAGACGAGTAAGCAATACATGCACACAAAAAAGATTCAATATCCAACCTAAAAACCAAAGCCAAAGCCTACAAAATGAAGATTCAATATCCACTGACCTAATTTTTTTTTCACAGTTTCAAAAGATTCAATATCCAACCTATAAACCAAAGCCTGCAAAGTGAAGCATTCAACATTCACAAAAAGAAGAAGATGAACAAGCAATACATACATACAAAAATCAATATCTAACCTATTAACCAAAGCCTACAAAAGCATTCAACATTCACAAAATAGACTGCCAAAATAGACTGCAATCACATTTACTAACAAAAGCATTCAAGATTCACAAGATTCCAAAATAGACTTCAAAAGCATTCAAGATTCACAAGCAATCATATTTACTAACAAAATAGACTGCCAAAATAGTGATGCAGTATCAAATCAAAATAACTTCAATTCCTTCAGTTCAATGCTTCCAAGGTTGCCTGCATGCATTAAAAGTCTTCTTATATGGATTTTCTTTGGTCCTTGTTGGATTAGGAGGGGATGGATTGACTGTTGCACTAGCAGTTGGAGGGGTTGGATTGACTGTTGCACAAGCAGTTTGAGAGGCTTGAGTTGATGGTTGTGTTGAAGTCCTTTCTCCTACAATATTTGAATGGGTAGTCAACCAGTTCTCCACAAATCTAGCTTATGATGGAGTGAGGGCATTAAGCCTACCATTGCCTCTACCTTTACCACTACCACTACCTCATCCTCTACAAGTACAAACATCAAGTACTTCACCTTCTTGGACAATGCCATTGCCTCTGCCACTACCACTACCATTGCCTCTGCCACTGCCACTGCCTCGGCTACTACCTCTTCCTCTGCCAGTGCAAATATCAAGTGCTTCACCTTCTTGGATAATGCCATTGCCTCTGCCACTACCACTACCATTGCCTCTGCCATTGCCGCTGCCTCTACCTCTATTTTGACTGCCAAGACCTCTGCCCCTTGTTTGAGATTCTGTAACTTGAGAAACATTATTCATATGAGGATTACTAGGCACAAACTTAGCCTGCGGTTTTGGTCTACTCCCTCTAGGCCTTCCTCCTCTCTTTGGACTGTAAGTACTTATAATAGTCTGTGGGGGTGCATCAAACCCCATTTAACTTCTATTCTTAGAAACACTGCTGGGAGTGTCCACTCTATATGCTGGTTGGGACCTTGATATTGTTGGTGGTGCAGGTGGTCCTTTACATATCTTTCTATTGTGGCCAAACATCCCACATTTTCAACATTTTTTTTGTTGACCACCTCCTTCATCTGTATCCTTCCTTTTCACTTTTTTAGATCTTTCAGGCCCTCTCACCAATGGTGGTGGCTCAACTTGCCTACTTGGCTACAATATAAACATAATAATAACATGTACATAATCTTAAATGAGCATGGACAATCACATTAATGCACATAATCACACTAATAACAATCACTTACCTTTCCCCAATTTGATGAATCAGTGACAACATGGACCACTCCGGAATATGTTGCCACATATGATGATACATGGTGATATTTTCTACAAAGACTGCATGCATATACAAATTCAAATTAATAAATTAAGGGGACAAATTATGAATCTAGAAATGGAAAATTAGATTTGTAATAAGTAGCTTACCCCTCCCACTCTAACCTCATTGGAATGATAACACTTGCAGCATGGATGCAAGGTAGTCCATTAAGTTGCCATTCATTACACTCACATGTATGGGTAAGTAGATTTAACTTCCATCTACCCCCATTAGTCCCAATTGAAACAAACCCATCATCATCTTCTCTTTCAAAGTCATATTCCCCATAATGTGTCTTCAGCTTCTCAATGTGCATTAGTGTTCTTGGTACAAGGCATCTCTGATCCCATGTCCTTGCCTTAATTCTTCTTTCCTTGTGTAACTTCATCAATATTAAATTTAAGCTCTCAATTAGTTTATCCAATAGTTTGTCTCTGATTTTTATAATCCACCAGTTGAAGATTCAGAGAAATTATTAGTAATATGTTTACACTTTGATGTGAAATCAAAGTGTGACCTACACCATATATCATAGAGTTCCATATCCAACCATGCCTTAGCTGTAGGGTCATCCTCTTTAATCTTGTCAAGGAAACAATGTTTCTCAACTTGTCTACATTCTTTTGTTGTTCCCCATGCTAGATTCTCCAAATGAGTTTCTTTGTGATATTTTTTCATATTTTTATACATGTGCCTGAAGCAATATCTGTGATTGGAGTTGGGAAATACTTGGTGGACAGCTTCAATAAGACCCTTTTGTCTATCACTAATAAAAGTCAATTTGGTTGGGTGATTTTGCAGATAAGGCTATAACTTACTCAAGAAAGTCCTCCATGTCTCTGTGCATTTACTTCTGTAGAAATAAATTCCAATTGGGTACAGCCCATTGTTTGCATCCAGACTGAGAATAGATATCACCACTCCCCCATATTTTCCTTGAGAAAGCATCCATCTAAACCTAATATTGGTCTACAACCATTAAGAAATCCATCAATTGATGCCTTAAAAGCAATTCAAGTGCCTGTCCATTGCATTGTAACACCATCAACACTTGTAGTTGAAATGCTGCCAGGATTGCACAACAAAATTTACCTATTCAACTCAGGTAAAATAATGTATCCCAAGTTAAAGCTCCCCACTATTCTCTCCATGCATATGGTATTAGCATTCCAGGCACTATAGTATGAAATATCCACCCCAAACTTCTTCTTAATTTTGACCTTAAGTTCCTTTGGTGTAATTGCTTTAATATCTCTCACCAAGTCTTCTATCTCATTTGCAACCCAACTTTCATTAGCTATCTTGTTGACTGCACCAACTGTCTCCTTGCAATCATGTTCAAAACAATGTCCTTTCAGTTCCATGGTGTACCCATAAGGTAATCTAGAAACAAAAGCTAACCATTTACATTTTTCATCAGTACACTTCATCCTCAACCTGAAACTCTCATTCTTGATATGGCTGTAACTGAACTTCTTAATAACTGTAAATATTCTAAAATATTTTCTTGGTTCATCAACTGTAGGCCACTGCATCCCAACCTTCAACTCTTTATACATAGGTTCCACTATCTCTTTGGTTATATCAGCATTCTCTTTTGCAAAAATATTGCCATTCTCAACATCTATGCCATCAAACTTTTTCCCCCTTACCATTTCCTCTGGTGTAAGTAAATCATCTCCATCTTGAGATGAATGAGTATTGTAGTACCCTTCTTCTGCTACTAAATTCTCTATATCCAATTCAGCATTCCTTGCATATGCACACCATTGTTGAACTTGATCAACATCCTCATCCCCTTGGTTGATTTCATCTTCAACTTCAGTCTGAACCCCATCATCAACATATTCATGGTCTTCTACACTTTTATCAAACAGGTCAATTCCAATTTCTTCAAGATACTCTTCATCATGTTCATACAAAAACTCTCTGTCACTGTCATAAGTCTCAGGGAGTTCATCCAACTCCTCCTCTAGTAGTTCAGTAGGCTTCAATTTTTTTTATCCTAATTGAGAACTGGATAGTAGATCACTGATATCAACTCCTTTCTTTCTCTTTGTGTACTTCCTCTTTTTTAGTATAGGAATTGGGTCTCGAATTGGGGAATCATATGTGTCTAAAATTGGCTGATATGCCTTTGGTACAGATGGTGTGGGTTTTTTTGCTTTTCTTTTGGCCTTTGGTGATACAGTCTTTCTAAGATCACAAATGTTAATTTTTTCATCATCATCATCAACCATTATAATCATGTCTTCAACTTCTTTCCTTTTTTCTAGTATTTCTTTCTTAATTGGTCTTGTAGAAACAAAACTTCTCCCACCTTTTAAAACTGAAAAAACTTTACAATACAAGTTGTTAGTCCCATCCTTCTCTTCATCTCCCTCCACCCACATCTCTTTCAAGTTAAAATCATTATGAATAATTTTTGGAGCCTCTTTACAAAGGTATGTCATTGAACTCCTTCACCTTCAGACACAAAGTTCACTCTAGTTTCATCTTTGATGATTTGAGCTATTTTGTTAACCAAATATTTGTAATTAGTCTTCTCACCATCAACCCCAAACAATACAACTTGTTTTCCCACATTATAATATTTATGTGTCCACCCTAATAGAGTCATATCCCCCCATTATCCCCTATAATTGATCACAAGGTCTCTCATATCCACCCAACTCCTGTTAAACAGAAACCCCCAATTTATAGCCTTAAAAAAATTATAAAAAGAAACCTCAAATTATATTCCTAAAAGCATAAATTACGCAAATTATTAGAAAATAGAAGTACACAATTTAAGCTTATACAACAAAGAAACGAAAATGCCCAAATTTTTAGAACCCTAACTTTCAAAATTGGGATTTTAAAATCCTAAATTTTAAAATCTCAATTTTGAAAACCTTAATTTTGAAAATCACTAACATGTTGATATATATATATAGAGAGAGAGTGAGGGAGAAAGAAAGATTACTAACCTCTTCAATGCTCTTCAATGCTTCAATAACAGGCTTTGAGCAAGCTCCCATCATTTTCACCATTGGCAAAGAGAAATGGTTGTCTGAAGAGAACTGGTTATGTCTTAAAAAATAGGTGTCTGAGAAATGGTTGTTTGAGAGAGAGAGAAAGAGGTTTCTGAGATCAGAGAAACTGGGTTCCTGCTCATAAAAAACTTTTTTGTTTCTGAGATCATATGAATCGCACGTGCAACCTATAAGGGTATATTGGGCTTTTTACAGGTTTGTACGGGTCAACTGGCCGATCAATTGACTTTGACTACCGTAATCTATTGAAAAGGGACTGGGTCTGAATAAATGAAGAACAGAGGGGTCCTTCGCTAATTGTTGAAGAAACTAAGGGGGTTAAATCAAATTTGCTCAATGCAAAATTTGTTTAACGTTGACGCATTAAATTGTTCGATTTATGGACATAAAAACTTCACATAGTATTGATTGTTTTAATTGTCGTCAAGGTTGGTATGAACCTGTTAGTCTTGTGTCGGCTTGCGCGGTTCGTGTGGTTAGCGGGCTATTGCACATACCCTAAAAAATTTAGTCTGGAGTTGACGGTCTGGCCTGTGTCCGGATATCTCTAGAGAGGAAAAAATAAAATAAAAATGACTTAATTTTTTAACGAAATAAGAGCATTTACTAAAGGTGATATATTACAAGGCCGACACTTTGAGTTGGTGATGGTTTGCCACATCTCACATTTCATTCCTAATAATTTTTTGTTGTTCAGCCATGTGTTGAAAGAAATCCAACTAATCTTTCTATCTCTGAACGTTTTATGTGGACCACCCATAATAAGTATTATTAGAGTATTTATGTATTATGTCGATTGTCGACCAACCATAATACTATTGGACTATTAATGTTAAAAACTAACGCTAAAAATGTAACAAATTAGCTTAAATTCCAGCATACGCCAAATATTTAGAGCTTAACCTCTAGCAAACTACTAAGTTGGCTAAAGTTGAATATTTAACAAAACTTTTTGCGTATACAAATGGATACGCCCAACATTTTCAGCTTAACTTTGACTTACGCTAAAGATTTCCAACTTAATCCCTAAAGGATTACTTAGTCATCACTGAGTAGAGTAGTACTTTTGCAAACTAAAATTAAACTTTAGCGTATAAAGGACTAAGAACTTGCGAGAAAAAGTTTCGACTTAATCCGTGGCAGACTACTGATTCATCGCTCAGTATATTTACGTTTGAAATCCAATATGTTTTAATATAAGTAATGACTTCAAATTAAATTTTGCGTAACCACAAAAAATTAAAAATCGCTACTTACTAAAGTCATACTAAATTTTGCGTAACCACAAAAAATTAAAAATCTCTACTTACTAAAGTCATACGAATTTTCTATGTACGTCGATATTTCGAGAATTTTAAAGCAAATCAAAACTTAGCATAACTCTTTAAGTAGGAAAATTCTAAACATTTTGCTCAAGTATGTCAAAGAGTTTTGGAATATTTAACGAAGTTCCCAACTTTCGTAAAAAAAAATCCTAAAATTTTCAAAGTCGGGAGTTATTGTTGTTAGCATGTGCTCAAAAATTGGCAGGATTGAAAACAAGTTAAGGAGATTAGAAAGAGATCAATACACTTATCAGGATATGATCGAGTCTAGTGCATGCACACTATCTCCTTAAGATAGATTCGCCCCTGCCACAGTATTTTGCAGGATATAATCGGCCTCTGTCTCCCAGGATACAATGATCAGTCGCAGAGAGAAGAAAACACTTATATCTCTCTGCCAAACGAACCTTGATTGCGTTTGTTTTCTCTCTTGAAAATGACTCAAGAAAACTCTGAAAAACTGATGATGAAAAATGAAAATAAAGTTGGGTTATATAGAATATAGGTGACTCTTCACCAAGGGTTACACCTCAAGTTAGTACCTCTTCACCAAAAGGTCACACCTCAATTAAGTGCCTCTTCACCAAAGGTCACACCTCAAGTTAGTACATCTTCACCAAAGGTCACACCTCAAGTTACAACTCTTCATCAAGGGTCACACCTTAAGACACGATTCATGATGTGTCTGTTGGAGATAACTCAAATCACGCATATTACAGCTCATAAGTAAACTCTTACTTATAATTTACAGTTGTGTAACCTACATACCCAATGTGGTACAAAAATAAACCACTTAAATATCAACCATTTAAACTAAGGATAAAGCCACAAGGCTTTTTCTAACAATCCCCCATATTTGAATGATAATAGATAAACTCAGACCAAACAAAAAAGAAGAAGAAGAGAAAAATATGGAATAATCCTGCATCGAGAGAGGTGTCTTGTGGACTTAAACATTCCCTAGTGAAAAACTATCGGATTTACGTTGAATAGTGAACGTATGTCAAGAATTATCAGCTTTAGTACAAACCAAGACAATAGTCTTCGCACAGTACCTTTCCAAATACAATCGGCTTTCATAGTTGTGTTCAATTCGGCCCTAAACAAATCAAGGATTCATGATTGCTATTAGAGAATTTTCCTTATAAATTTTCATGGAAGCGGCCCCACCTCACACTCACATAGTAATTGCCTATTAAGAGTACCCTATCGTACCCCACTTGTAAATACAAGTCATAGGATTCATTAAAAGTTTAAATAGCCCACCCTAACAATCGTCATAGGTTGCACTGTTTACATCATGGAATGAGCAGGAGTTTAGATCTCCTAATTAGTGCTTATGTTGAGTAACTCACAACCAGTTTTCCTATTGAACCTAGATCCTGAGAGTACGTGCGAATCAACTAGGATAGGTTTTCCCTGAAGTTACTCGTAATTAAAGGCTTTAATCTCATCCCCCTCGATGTACGGTATACTCGCACTCTGACAACTCTCATTGTAAACGGATCGGTTAAATTATATTTAGACTTCACAAAGTCATTATAACACGTCGCAAGTAGCCGCTCGCGGAACTATGTCGACGACAATAATGTCTTGATTTACCAAAAGAAAAATCCTTAATAACCTTTCTAACCACTCAAATGATTTACCGGCCGGGCTTTATCTATTATAATGAACTCAATTCCATTATAAATTTGGTTATATAAGTTTGTTTTGAGGAATTCCAAAATACGATTGCACTATGAAGTATAAAATCATAACCCAATAGTAGATTTTGACTTTCAAATTCAAAAATCCACATGCATTCTCATATACCATTGTATATCAAGTATAGTGTGAACCATAGTCTAGGGTATACTCCCAATACCTTAGTATCCTGACTAACGCTTCTTTGTTTAAATATGCATAACATCCCCCACATTTTCAATAATTTATAGGAAGACACTCTACCTTTCCAAAATTACGCTATAACCAAAGCTGTTATGAACAAAGCTTTCCCCCATAATTTTCAATAATTTAGAGGAAGATACTCTACAGTCTCTAGTCTACTCATAGAACGGTCCCAAAAAACAAACAATCTTATTATGATCATCACGAAACCGAAAAAGAAACTCCAAGTTAATTCTCATGCGTTGTAGGAAAACTAATCTCATTAGTTTCTACTAATTTGAACGAGTTCACCCTGAATAGTTCCTCAAATAATTTATTCGACGAATTAAAGTCATTCCATAACTAGACAATCCCACAAAGAAATTCTTCTTTCATGGATGTTGTCATGGGATTACAATGTGTCTTGCAATATTTCCCAAAACAATAAAACCTGCGAATGCGATGCCACAGGCAACGATTTTGAGTTATATTTCCGTAGGCAATTCAGTATAACAACATTGAGAAATCAAGCCTTTGAAACCAACAGTCATCAATAAGCATAATCTCCTATTTAACTTGAAATAACCCCAAGTCTAGGATTGTCGAATACATGAGTAAGTGTTGTTCAACGCTCCTATTTAACAATAAAGAAATACCCGGAACCCCATCATTAAAATCAACGATATCACAGACAACGTTGCGATGCCTACCATATTTTGATTTTAATGTGCATTTGACAGAGTTTCTCTACCTGAAAATGAACTCTCTAAAATTAGCACCTAGGTCTCAACTCCTCAATGAGTGACCCTTATACTCTTGACTCTTCAAAGTCCTAATTTGTCCCCATAAATTAATAATTTGACAAAGAGATCAAACTTACACTTTGGCCACATCAACCAAACAAAATCCAAACGACATAGATCGAATTGGGATAGAAGAACGGGGGAGAACAAAAAAGCCAATTACCCAATTCTCAAAACCTATCGTCATACCTCCGTATTTCGAATAACTAGAAGAAACGAAACCCATAAGTACCAATCCGAATCTTGTATCTTGGAATAACCATTCATGGTAAAAATTAGGAAAGTCTTGATAATCCTTTCCCGCCATAAAATTCACTTTCCCTGAATCTACAAGTTTTTTACTTTATTTTTCACCCTCAATTACTCATGGAAATGAAAAAATACTTTCCTTTGAGTCATTATTTTCAACTCTAAATGACGGTTCATCAAGAGGGTCATCCCTATAAAAATGAAAACAAAAACAAAAATAAAACTTTATTTTTCCATGAGATTAAAAGTGATTGGTAATTTATACCAAAATCTGAACACACTGAAAAGATATAATTCTGTCTTAAGATTGTTGTTAACATGTGTTCAAAAATTGGCAGTATCAAAAACAAGTTAAGGAGATTAGAAAGAGATCAAAATATTTATAAGGATATGATCGAGTCTAGTGCATACACACTATCTCCTTAAGATAAATTTACCCCTGCCACCGTGCTTCGCAGGATATAATCGGCCCCTATCTCCCAGGATCAATGATCAGTCGTAGAGAGAAGAAATCACTTCTATCTCTCTGCCAAACGGACCTTGATTGCGTCTGTTTACTCTCTTAAAAATGACTCAAGAAAACTCTGAAAAATTGATGATGAAAAATGAAAATAAAGTTGGGTTATACAAAGTATAGGTGACTCTTCACCAAGGATCACACCTCAAGTTAGTACCTCTTTACCAAAAGGTCGCACCTCAAGTTAGTGCCTCTTTACCAAGAGTCACACCTCAAGTTAGTACCTCTTCACCAAAGGTCACACCTCAAGTTACAACTCTCTACCAAGGGTCACACCTTAAGATACGACTCATGATGTGTTTATTGGAGACAACTCAAATCATGCAAATTACTACTCATAAGTAAACTCTTACTTATAATCTAGAGTTGTGTTACCTACATACCCAATGTGGTACAAAAATAAGCTACTTAGATATCAACCATTCAAACTAAGGATAAAACCACAAGGTTTTTTCCAACAATTATTACCGACTTTTCCTTTTTTGTGTGCATAAAAATACTTGTTTGTGCCATGCGAGGAGTTTAACGCTCTCCATGATGGAATAGAGAGAGACGCGAACTTTACTAATTTTCTCTTGAAGTGGTGAAGAAAAGATGGTTATTGGAGAGAGTAGCTAAAAATAAAAGATTATAAGAAATGAGAGTGTTGGATATCAAGCTATCCTAGGCTATGCAATCATATACAATAGAGTAATACTAGGCATATGAGAGAAAGAGAGAACTTGATTTATTGACAGGTTGTTCTGTGTTACAATACTGAACCCTTTTGGGTGTTAAATACTCTCTAAAACTCCGCCCATAAGCCCTAGCTTATATGGCTTGTTAGGAGCCAAGTAGGACACCCCAACCCAGTTGGGTTCCTACCTTGGGTCGGTCCCAACTTCTAATACTCCCCCTTGGGGAGTTCTATACAAGGATGACTTGCCTAGTCAAAAACCTCTGCCTATCAAAATCCCTTGAGCAAAAAGCTGTACAAGGAAAGAGTATAATCTTATGCCCTGTATGAGTTTTGAACACGTATACGTTGCCTCATCAAAACCTTTAGTCAGTAAAACCTCTTAGGATAAAAATTGTACTATCAGGAAAAAGAGTACAACACGCATGTGTCCACATCAGGACGAGATTACTCCCTCTGGCCTCAATCTCCCTAAGATAATAATTCATGTAAACTTCGCATGCCGATTCTGTGTACTAATCTCTTTAACATTGGATGTGCAAGGGCTTTTGTAAATAAGTCAGCTAAGTTATTTTCTGAACGGACTTGAACTAAGTTAATTTCATTCGTCTTCTACAACTTGTGTATGTAGAAGAAGTTGGGTGAAATGTGCGTCGTTTTATAGCATTTGACTTGAATGATGCAAGCCCCATTGTCCTCATACAAAGTTGTCGGTTTATCTTAAATAGAACTTAGACTGCAACTTCCCTTGATGTGATTATTCATGGACCGTAACCAAAAATATTTTCTGCTAGCTTCATGAAGTGCAATAATCTTTGCGTGTAGCAACCATCGTCTGCATCACCGATCTTCACGAAATTACCGTATCTCCATACAATAACACATTACCCAATTGTGATTAGCCTTTATGTGGATCTGACAAGTATCCTACATTGGCGTATCCTACAAAGTATAGTAAAGCACCGATAGCTCCTTGATATGGCATCTCAGGCCCTAAGAGTTTCTCCCTCGTCTCGATGACGATAGATGTCCTTGTTCACATTCAATGAACATACATGCATAGGCGTCTTGACATTATGTGTTATATCCATGCCAAAATATTTTATGATTCTTTCGATATGCATCGCTTGATGTACGATTATATCGCTTCTAAGATGTTCGATATGTTAACCGACACAAAATTTTATCTTCCTAAGGTCTTTCATTTTGAATTCCTTCCCAAGGTATTCGGCAGCTTTCGCGATCTCCCACTGACGAATGCCTGCTGCTTCATCTTCAGCTGTAACAACTTCCTCTGCCAGCAGCTGCAACCCATTTCGGCGCTCTCCCTCTGATGTCAGTAGATAATGGAAATGGTCATCCTTTGCCTCCAACACCTCCTCGTATGTCATCCCATGAAAGGTAGGAGACACCGGAATTGGCGTTGGCAGGCTCATGGATTGGTTCCTAAAATACCGGACGAAAAATTCTTCTGCCTTCGTCTGCATTCTAGCCTCCCGAGATTGTTGCCTCGTAGTTACCATACTCTCAATAAACAGAAGTTTCCAAGTTACATGAAGGAAGTTAAAGAAAGAAAGATACATAAGCAAAGTTCAAGATAAATACTTTGACAACAAACAAGTCAGAGTGTTATTTATACTACAATCAACAATAAAGACGTCTTTCCAAATTCCCAACGTCAAAAGGAATTCCCATGCAACAAGATTGACCATTACCATTGGTTCTAGAAAATCCAAAAGCCACAAACAGATATTCATGCAGGCGTATTGAAAATGAATCCCAGGTATTAATTACAGTGTTTATGAAGCTTCTCAGCCAACACCACTCGTCCACAATGTTTCTCATACTATTGGCTGAGAGGGGGCGGTTGTAGTGGCTTATTCTGCATCTCAAACTCATGCATCATCTTCGACCATCATACGAACACTCGACCTCATCAACATACACCTAGCACAATTTATGACACGTTACAGTTACAGAGTTTTATTCATTACTTTTGACCTTTACATCAACAGTTCGATTCAAACGCACCGTCATCAATAAAACCGTTAAAAAACAACAAGATCAGACCGTTACACAATCATTATATATATATATAATGGTCGTAAAATAGTCATATTATAAGACCTATAAATAAGACCAAAGAATTCCAGATGAAGGACGGATGAATGCTTACTCAACACTATATAATAAAATACTCAAAACATCTCTTGTAATATCTAGCACCTATCAATAACATTTTTCTTTCTAAATTCTCAAGAGAGGTTGTGGTTTTTAATCTATTCAAAGGTTTTCCACGCTAAACTTTGTGCTAGTGTTCGTTCGTTATTCATTTAGACGCTCTGAATATTCTTGGTATAAAGACTAAATTCGAGATACGAAATTAGGCTATTACAACAGGGTTATTAAAAAACGAGAAATGCTTAACAACATACAACAGTAAAATCGGCTGCATAGGTGGAGGCAACCGACCTTTTTTGCCAACTGACCAATGTGCAGTTAGGTATTCTCGTCTAGGTGGCAACTCAAATAACAAAAAAAAACCCACCCTGAGGATCGGTTCAGAGACCCACATGGTGGGTTGTTAAAAAGTCATGCCGCGTAGAAATTAACGCCTCAGATTAAGACACGTCACAAGTTTCAACAGGTGATGATGTGTGCTTTTTTTAAGAACTGCACATTTTCTCTCTCCTCTCATACCATATGACTTTTCTATAACTGGTTTAAATCTAAAAAAAAATTAGGTGCGACTCACCTCACTGCCGGGAAAAAAAGGTGGGTTGGTTACTGTTGAGGAATTTTAGTCGGTTTAAAATGACAGTGCTGCTGCAAATGCTCTAAACATCTTATTTGCTACAAATTGTAACTAAGGTAACAACCTCGTACTAACTACAATTTGAACTGTTCCTGGAGCCATTTAGCGCAGTTCCAGTTCCCAAGTACGATACTTAATTTGGAAGAAAAGAAATGTAGTCATCATCCAATGAAGTTGCTTCAATCATGGATAGTGGCAACGCCATTGCACCCAAAGGATCCTCCAGTTATCATTTCTTGAGATTTTCTTGTAGCAAGTTCATGATCCAAATCTTCGATAAGGGTATCCAACGACTTACACGAATTTCCGCCTTCTTTAACCGTAGCCAATGCCGCCTTACTTAGCTCCACGGCACGTGCCCTCCTTGTAATATTGTTTTCACTAACCGATTTTGCCAACTCCTGGGCTAACTCGTATGCATTTGGGATTGCTCCAGCGCCCTCGCAAACTCTAGCTGCAACACCCATGCGATCAACCAAGAGGGTTGCATTCACATATTGGTCGGCCCCCATTGGCCATGCTAGCATTGGCACCCCCGCAATCAACGATTCCAGCACTGAATTCCAACCGCAGTGTGTTAAGAATGAACCGATGGCTTGGTGACTCAAAACCAACACTTGTGGTGCCCAACCTCTAATAACTAGGCCTTTCCCCTCCATCCTGTTTTCGAACCCGGACGGTATGACACCGTACTCGTTCTTCTTGTGACCCATTGTTGGGTCCTTCACGCACCAAATAAATCGTGTTCCGCTTATTTCCAGCCCTGACGCCAATTCCTCCATCTGTTTATTCGACAACACGGCCTGACTTCCAAAACATACATACACAACCGAATGATCAGGACAACCGTCTAGCCACGCCGTAATGCCACTTGTTACAACGGAATTCGAACCGCCCCTCTCAGCGTCATTGTCCCCTTTAACCGGTTGCAGCGGTCCTATAGCCAATACTCTCTCCACCCAAAAATGTTTTCTTAGGTGATCTAAATAAACCGATTCCAACTCGTCGAACGTATTGAATACCATTCCCCAACTCACTAAATTCGCCAGCATCTCCTCTCTAATAAATTCCGACTGCTTGTCCCCTTGCTTATAATTGCGGTATATTGGGGAAAGCTGCCACCAAGGAAAACTCGGTGAATTCGGAACATTCCCAAACTCAAACATAACATTTTCATCATCCCCATTTCCAATCTCAGGCAAATCCCGCCAAAGCAATGACGTAACCGACAATGCCATCGCCCCAGAAGGCGAAAACACAACTCTAGGAATCCCAAGTTCAACAGCAAGGACCTGCGTCCACCCCAAAAAGAAATCCGACACAATTGCCGTAGGGGGACACGT
This sequence comes from Kingdonia uniflora, assembly GCA_014058105.1. Taxonomy (NCBI): domain Eukaryota; kingdom Viridiplantae; phylum Streptophyta; class Magnoliopsida; order Ranunculales; family Circaeasteraceae; genus Kingdonia; species Kingdonia uniflora. The sequence goes on from JACGCM010000671.1 coordinate 4,953,361, forward strand.
ACAACCCCTAAACCATTCCAGTATCGGATTATAAAGCTCAGACATTGCGTGCATCATAGGTAAAAAGTAATTAGGCGGAAGGTCCTGAACATTCTCAATACCAGCAGGAATCAAAGGGTGATTCGGAAAAGGAAGAACTAAGGTGTTAATACTCGGGTGTTTCGCTAGAAGGGTGTTGAGTTTAGGTAGGTTTTTCGGGGTGACGAGTATCGTAATCGGAACGCCGCGGACGTGGAGCTCGTGGGCGAGGTCTAGTAATGGTAACATGTGCCCTTGTGCAGGGTAAGGGAACATAAGGATGTGCGATTTACTACTAGTTTTCGACATTTTTTAGTCTTTCTGTGGTGAATTCTTGTAGTTTTGAAATGAGAATAAGAAGAAGATGATGATGCGGTTTTAAGGGAAATGCAAATTTTGCTTAACGTTTACGCATTAAATTGTTCGGTTTGCGTGAAGGAATAAACAGTTTATGGACATAAAATGTTCCGTGGTATTATGCTTAAATAATCGTCATCGCCAACGTTTTTTTCATGACAAGTTGGATACAGATAGGTTATTAATTTGCGGCTGAAACAAGGGCCTTTACTAAGGGGCGAGAATTCCCCAACACTCACGCTACATTTATTGACAACTACACACCTTGAGAAGAGGTGGCATTAGACTGCCTACGTCGAGGTCAAAACTAAACAGAAAACCCCCCACTTTTTTTTAGGCAAAAGAGAAAGGATAAGATAAAACTCGCCTAAGAGCGAGGGGGAAGAGAAGATACATAGTCATTGGCCTCTTGGCCTACAAAAGAAACAGAAAAAGGAGAACCAACTCCCCTAGCAGCTAAAGCATGAGTGAAATAATTCCAACTACGGTTTACATGTTCAAATCTAAAATTCGAAAAAACCTCAGCAGCTGCTCTCAAATCTGGAGCAATAGTAAGAGCTCCCCAACTAAGGTCTTCTGACCGCTCTCTAAACGCCCTGACTATCCTCTAGCAGTCCGATAAAAGAAGGATCCTCTGCAGACCTAGGTGCCGAGCTGCCTCCAGACCCCTAAGCGCTGAGAGCGCCTCGACTTCTTCAGCGTCGTCTGCTCTGACCTGCTCGTAACCTGCACAAATAAATAAATTTAAGTGATTTTTAATAGTGAAACCTGACCCCCAGTCTTATCCTGGTCAATCCAGGAGGCATCCACGTTAATGATATGCCATCCCTCCTGGACCTGGTATTGGATCAGAGTTTGACTAATGGTGAGAGGAAGGCACGAGGAATCATTGAGGAGGATGTGGAGCTTATTTGCGTGGAGCAGAATGTCCCTCGTCGTTGTTGATTTTTGCTCGAAAACAAGTGCGTTTCTACTGGTCCAAATAACAAAAGAGATGGTGCTAACGGAGCTGCAGAAAAATGAAAAGTCAGATGCACTGCCATGGCTCTGAAAGCAATGAATGAGAGTGGGGGGCACCGATTCTGAGTAGCAGCAGCTGCTAAAATCGATCAAAAGTTTGGACTCAGACCAGATATCGCAGATCTTGGGGCAAAAAAGAGGGGGTGGGTGGTGGTTTCCTCTTCCAGACCGCATCGGGGGCAGTTGGTATCCCAGTCCTCAGACCCATGCCATAGATTGTATTTGGTTGGGATACCGTCTTGGAGGATTTTCCATAAGAACAGTTGGATGCGCACGGGAACTTTGAGCTTCCAAATTTTTTCCCAAGGGATGGAAGGGGGGGTGAGGTTGAGGAATGACGAAGCGCTGATCCTAAGGAGTGCTGGTTGTACAATTGTGAACAGATCTGACCGTAAGAATTCTATTATTTTCTTTGGTCCATCTCAGGATGTCTTTCGCGGGGTGTTTGCTAAGGGGGATGTGGATGATCATGTTAGCGATGTCCGGGTGGAAAAGAGATTGAATGAGGTGCATATTCCAGGTGCGACTATTGGGCCAAATGAGCTCTGCAACTTTTGTGACATCTCTGGTTTCAAGGGTGGGTCCGACAGGTCTACCGAATCTGATACCTGAGATCCAGGGCTCCAGCCAGATATCCACGCTTTCTCCATCTCCGATGTGCCATCTGAGCTCGGACCAAATGTTGTTGCGGGCTTTAAGGATACCTTTCCACATCAAAAAGTCGGTAGGTTTGGGGATGGCCATCATAATAGACTCTTTGGGCGAGTAGTTTGCTTTCAGGTTTTGAGACCACACTTTTTCAGGTTCTTTGATAACCCATCAGAAAAGTTTTGCCATCAGTGCTTGATTATGGTTTATGGCGGTACGAATGCCCATCCCCCCATATTGGGTGGGTTTGCAAATCTTTTTCCATTTTATAAGGTGCGCCTTGGGTCTGCCCTCTTTATTGAAGCCCCAAAGAAAACGCGCGTTCATCGAGTCAAGTTGATTGCAAGTTTTGCGAGGGAGGGGAAAAACAGACATGAGGAAAGTAGGGATTGCTGAGTTAACAACTTTAATAAGGGTGATGCGGCCGGCTTGGGACAGGAATTTTGTTTTTCAGCCTTCAATCCGCTTAGACACCCGAGTGATAATCTCCTGGAAATTCAGGCTCTTAGCTCGGTCGAAGGAAAGGGGGGCACCAAGGTATTTTTCTCCGTAGGAGTCTCTCTTGATGCGAAGCATCCTTTGGATGATCTTGTGATGACGGTGATGGCCGTTCTTGCTGAATAAGATACAGAATTTTTCAAAGTTGATCTCCTGGACAGACACCTTCGTGAAAGTATTCAGAGCATGCTTGAGTGTGTCGGCTTCCGAAAGGGTAGCATTACAAAAAATGAAGCTGTCATCCGCAAAGAGGAGATGAAAGACAGGTGAGCTACCTCTAGCAGTCTTAATACCATGAAGAGTACCTTCTCTCTCTTTTTGGAAAAAGATTCTGGACATAACTTCCGAACAGATAAGGAAGAAGGAGGGGGAAAGGGGGTCGCCTTGGCGAATACTCCATCCTGGCTTAAGGAAACCATAGGGAGAGCCCTAAAGAGTAAAGACAGCGCAGTGGTGGAGATGCATTGATGGACCCAGTTGCACCATTTTTCACAAAATCCCATGGCACGCATCGTGTCATCAAGAAAATTCCACTCCACTCGATCGAAAGCTTTGCTAAGGTCGAGCTTAATCGCCACACAATTTTTCTTACCTTTCTTCTTCTTCTTCTTCTTCTTCTTCTTCTTCTTCTTCTTCTTCTTCTTCTTCTTCTTAAGAGTTTTGAGTATTTCTTGAGCCATGATAATATTGTCATAAATTTGACGGCCAGGAACAAAAGCATTCTGGGCAGGGGATATAATCTTATCAAGAAAGGGACAGAGCCGAGTGGCAAGGATCTTGGTGACAATCTTAAGCTTGACGTTGCAGAGATAGATGGGTCTGAAGTGCTCTGGCTTCTCTGGTTTATTGTGCTTGGGGATGAGGGTAACATTAGTATGGTTGAATTCTCCCAGCATATGACCTTTCTGGAAGAAAACAATCGTGGCTTGGTGGAGATCTTTCTTGACCGTATCCCAGGACTTCTGATAGAATAAGGGAGTGAAACCGTTCAGACCAGGAGATTTATGCGGATTCATGGCGAAGAGGGCTTCTCTGACCTCTTCCATACTGGGATCTCTCGTAAGTAAGGAGTTGTCCTCTGCGGTAATGGATGCTTCAAAGATGTTCAGGTCGCCGACTTTGATGGTGGGGTGGGAAGGGTTGAAAAGATCCTTGAAGTGCTAAATGAATGTATCGCCGATGTTATTTCTCCCCTGAACCCATGAGCCGTCTGGACGCTTAATCTTCTTGATATTATTAACTCTCCTGTGACCTATGGTAGACAGGTGAAAGAACTTGGTGCTCTTGTCTCCTTCCTGGAGCCAGGTTTTGCGCGACTTCTCTCTCCATATGGATTCCTCAATGTCCAGGAGGTTCTGGAGCCGACTCTGGAGGTTTTGTTCACTAGCAATGTTTGCTTCGCTAGGTTGATCTTTCTGAATGTTGGCAATCTGATTGCGAATGTTGAGGATGGAAATTGGGATGGCATTGAAATCTTCTTTATTCCAGGCTGAGAGCTCTTTTTTAGTGTGTCTGAGCTTGTTGCAGAGACGAAGCGGCCTGGATCCCGACTAATATTTTGCCCACGCCTGGTTAATGATATCCTGATATCTGGGGTGCTTAGTCCAAGCCGAGAGGAAATGAAATTGTTTAGGCGGTTTCGTTCTCTTAGGTTCGGTGTTGAGGATGATGGGGCCGTGATCCAAACCAATGATGGGGAGATTGACGAGGGAGGCATCGGGGAGCACGCGCTCCATTGAGCGGTGCTGATAGCTCTATCCAGTCGTTGTTTAATGAGCTCCCACCCTTTCCTCTTGTTACACCAGGTAAACGGGACCCCCGTAAAACCAAGATCGATAAGGCCAGAGTCAAAAATGAAGTCATAAAAGGGGTTCGGAGCGGTCATGTAGAAGGGGATCCTCCTGAATTTCTCTTTTTGGTTCGAAATGCTATTAAGGTCGCCAAAAATCAGCCAGGGAATCTTCACATTGGGAGCCATGTCCCTAATAGCATTCTAGTAATTTCGTTTGTTCTGCTGTTCAGGGGGACCATAGGTGAAGGAGCAAAGCTAGTGTGTAGGCTCACTGTCAGGGGATTGATGATTAGCAATAGAAGAAATGAGAGCATCGATCCCTCTCTGGGATGATGAGAGAATAGTAAGGTTGATGTTGTCATACCAAGCCAGCCAGAGGCCGCCTCCATGGGAGGTAGTGGCGTTGATCGAGTGGGAGTGCGGGAAACCTAAGCTGGCCAGGTTTCGGAGGGATTCAAGATTGGCTGCTTTGGTCTCAGAAAGGAAGATGATGTCAGGGCGGAATTTGGAATTGTGCTTCCTAAGTTCTCTAGGGGTGGACGACTTGCTTATCCCCCTACAGTTCCATGAGAGAATAATCATTGGAAACCAAGGGCTGGTATCGGGAACGCTTCCGCTGGGTTCCTATATGAGGAGCCGGTAGACCAAGGCAAGTAGAGGGAGTGAAGGTGTGATGGAGGCCATGTGCGAGAACGGAGGTGTCCTAGGTAGTCGGTCGAGGTGGGAAATGGTTGGTTTCGATGGGGGGGGGGGGGGGGTGTCTGCTTAGTGTAGATTTTCTCATGGTTCCGAGGGCCTATAGACGTTTTGCGGGCTTTGACTATGAGAAGTCTCCTCTCAAATGGCAAGAGGTGTTCACCGAGCCCACTCAAGTTCTGCCTATAGACTTGTAACGGGGCTTGCCTAAGTCTTTTAAGAAGAACATGTAAACAGGAGGTGAGAAGGTTTTCACCTGGTCTAATGTGGTAATGAGCATTGGGTAGATTAAAGGGGTTCAGTTGAGTGCGAGAAAACCTGTTAACCCTCATATACTTATGATACAGTAAAGAGTATTTTGAAGCCTGCAATTTAAACCTAGCTATATAACCTAGCTTTGTAAGTGAAGTGTTTAGACATGTATGCCTGTGCTCGGTGTGCTTTTTAAAACGCCATCGTTTAAAAGATAGACCCATGTGAAAATAAGAGCGGGAGAGATTATCATGCAAGTTTGAATCTAAAGATATGTGCGTGTGTGCTAAAGGTGTGAAAATCCATACCTTCGAGGGTCGTTCCAAATCGTTAGCCGCTGTGTTCGCTGGTGAATCTTACCGTGATCTCTTTCGAGTATTGTTGACCGGGTCAGGCGATTTGTCAGAGAATTCCATGAGCAACAAAGGCTTTGTTGCATCTTTCTTCCTCGGTAGAGGGTAAATACAGTTTGTCTCTGACCTACTGCCGGGCTCGAAAAAATCTTCACTTACAGGTGTCCTCCACCCAGACCTGGCTGCCGAGGAGAGGTCAAGAGACGGGGAACCTGTCTGAGGTGCGGTCACCCAAAGAGGGCTTGGGGATTCCAGAGTATTGTCGGAGATAAGATGGTTCAAAACGAGGCCCTTTGTGGTAGATTTTAGTGGTTTGGGTTTTTTATCTTGCTTCATGGGCTCGGGAGGTGGGCTTGGAGGAAAATTGGAGCAGGTGGGCAGCTCAACATTCAAATTTGTAATGGATTTTGTTTGGGCTATAAAACTTGGTTTTGGAAGGCTTTTGGTTGGCTTGGACTCGGGCTATTAAGAGTTAGAGGATCAAACCAGATCTGTCGGGCTTGCAACGGTGAAGCCCATTGGTGCTCCACTTCGAAAGAGAAATTGGTTGGGCTTAAGAGGTTGGGTATTTTTTGGTGGTCCGGATGAGAGTTAAGATCCAGAATAGTCTTTTGAGTGGGCCCCATCTGGCCTGGGTTGAATTTTGCAAAGGATGCCAACGGTTCCCTTCCACGTAAGGAGACAAACGAGATTGATTGAGGTGTACTTGTATGATAAGTTGGCTCCAAACCATGCTCAATTAATGTTCCACTTGAGTTTACCAAACTTACCGTTTTGTCCTCCATGATTCCCGTGCACTTTTGCTTTGGCATGCAAACTCTAGCTTCCCTCGTAACCTTTGTTCCGGTTGGAGACTTTTCGTCGGCATAAGACATCGTTACCGGTGTTGTTGCAAAACCGAGTTGATTCGAGACAAAGTATGACTTTGCCGGCAGTTCCGACAAGGGTGAGAGGCCGGAGTAATGAGTGTTGTTTGTTCTTTGAAGGTGGGACCATGTTGATATTTGTTGCATGGCATTATGGAAGAAAGGCTTGACTACGTTCTGCCTTTCTTCTCCTCTCAGCTGCTGTCCACCGGTCGAAACTTGTGGTGAGGTACTTGTTGGTTCCGGCCGACCCTGTTTGAATGGGCAGTTTAAATGGGTCTGTTTGGGAGGGAAGTCTGCCAATGCTTGGGATGGGTTAACTTGGATATTTCTTCCATATGGGTAAACAATGGGTTCTTCAATTCCTTTTCTTGCCCGATCTTGTCTAAGCCGTATAAGGTTTTTGCAGTTTACGAGTGAGTGTGATATCAGCCCGCATAGCGAGCAGTAACCCTCCAATCTTTCATATTTAACCAAAGTAGCTGTGCTATAACTCCCTGGTCGATGAACCGGAATAGATGTGATCAACGTTTTATCCGTGAACAAGTTCACCAAGATTCGTACAAAGCTATTGCGCAGCGGTTCCATTTCGCGTCTCCTGAGGCCGTTTTTGACATGCTCGCCAATTTTGTTCCCAATCATTTTAAGAGTATCACTGTTGTGCATACAACATGGCAGTCTGGCCACTTGTACCCAACATAGATAGCGACTGAAAACCATCTCCGATGGGTGGAGGAGGGGATCATAGAGTTGTTGTAGTGTTGAGAAATTGTACACGTTTGTCAGGGGCGAGGAGAGAATAGTTTGATAGTCGCGTCGGTTATCGAAATTGGCTGTGAAGACTTGAGATGCTTTCTCATACGAAATAGGGGGAATTGTCCGAATTAGTTTACCCCACTCTCGCTTTACTCCTTCATATACGATGTTCCCCTTAAGGTTAGTTGAGATTGAGTGAAACGCTACCACAAATTTCCACCGTTTTTGGAGTTGTGCCCTCCAAGAAGGGTCGAGCTCGATGACCGGGTTAGGATCGTGGGTAGTGCAAATTTGCATGAGGTTGACTAAATCGCTGTCGTCTAGGCGGGATGGGGTCAGCCGGCTTGGTGAGGGAGACATATGTGTTGTGAAAAGGGAACAATGCCAGAAAAGAAACCAATCGGTTGGTAGTGGGTGATGTGGTTTTTACCTTGGCTGCGTAGGGTATTGAGAGAGCATTGTAAGTAAGTAAATTTGAGATATTTGAGTGTGTACTTCAGGAAGTGTTCTGAGAGAGGAAGTGAGGGGAGTAGGTTATGGTGGATCCATAAAGCAAGGTGGTGAGGGAGAGGGGTGGAAGAGGAGAGAGAAAGAACTGGTGGGGAGATGGTGGGGGTGGAGAGTTTAGGGCTGGAGATGGTAGAGCTGGAGAGAGGAGAGATGGAGAGAGGAGAGTTGTACATTCATTAACAACTACTACTTTGTAGGTTCATAAACCCCCCACTCACCTCACTCACTCTGTCACTCTCTATCTCTCTCTCCCGGTCTCCCTCCAAAATTAAAAATTCAAATACTACAGAAACTAGTACAAAGAATAAAAGATTCGAGAAGGACTAACTTTATTATTATTCGATCATTACAATGGAAGAAGACCTTCTCCTTATATAGTTACAATTACTTGGGAGCTAAGTAAGAATATCCTATATTTAAAGAATTCTATATTTAGTATATATCCTATATTCAACATATATTTTATATTCAACACTCCCCCTCAAGATGGAGCATAGATGTCAATCATGCCCAGCTTGTCAATCATGTCGTTAAATATTTGTCCACAAACTCCTTTCGTAAGAATATCTGCAAGTTGATCTTCCGACTTCACGAATGGAAAAGATATACACTTTTTGTCAATATTTTCTCTGATAAAGAACTGATTCACTTCAACATGTTTCATACGGTCATGTTGAATTGGATTGTGTGCAATCATAATCGTTGCTTTATTGTCACAGTGTAGATCCATTACTTTCATGAGTTTAAATCCAAGATCCTTCAATATATTCCGTATCCATAGTAGTTCACATACTCCATGAGCCATACCCCGAAACTCAGATTCTGCACTTGATCTAGCAACAACATTTTGCTTCTTAGCTCTAAATGTCACCAAATTCCCACATACAAACGTGAAATAGCCTGAGGTTGACCTCCTATTTGTCATATCTCCTGCCCAATCTGTATCGGTGTATCCCATTACTTCCATTTCACCACCTTTTCGGAATAAGAAACCTTTTCCTGAAAATTTCTTTAAGTACCTTAGTATTCGAAAGACCGCCTTCATATGTTCTTCACTTGGATTATGCATGAATTGACTTACGACGCTAATGGCATATGCAATATCCGATCGAGTATGGGAGATATAAATTAGTCTTCCCACTAAGTGTTGGTACCTTCCTTTGTCACATGGAACTTGGTCAGGAAACATTCCCAAGTGATGATTCGCTTCAATCGGTGTATCTATCGGTTTGCAATCAAGCATCCCAGTTTCTGCGAGAAGGACTAATATATACTTTCGTTGAGATATGAAAATATCTTGACTTAATCTTGCAACTTCAATGCCTAAGAAGTATTTTAACAGTCCCAAATCCTTCATCTCAAATTCCCGTGACAAATAGTTCTTCAGTGCCTCCATTTCTACTGAGTCATTTCCAGTAACAACCATATCATCAACATAAACAATAAGAGCGGTAAGCTTTCCTGACTTCCGTTTTAAAAACAAGGTATGATCAAAATTACTTTGTCTATATCCAAATGCCTTCATGCTCTTCGAAAGCTGTCCAAACCAAGCTCGTGGTGACTGTTTTAACCCATACAATGCCTTCTTTAATTTGCATACAGTTCCTCCTTTAAAATTTGTGACTCCAGGTGGTAACTCCATGTATACTTCTTCTTCTAAGTCTTTATTGAGAAATGTATTCTTCAAGTCAAACTGTTGTAATGGCCAACCTTGATTGGCTGCAAGAGAAATGAGTACACAAATAGTGTTTATCTTTGCCACTGGGGCGAAGGTCTCTTCGTAATCTACACCATACGTCTGTGTATACCTTTTGGCAACTATTCTGGCTTTATACCTATCAATACTTCCATCTGAATTCATCTTTGCATTAAAGATCCAACGACACCTAACAATACGATATCTGTGGGGTTTATCAACAAGTTCCCAAGTGGAATTCTTCTGTAATGCATTCATCTCTTTATTCATGGCTTTCTTCTATCGTGGATCTGATAGTGCTTCCTGCAAATTGCTAGGAATAGATACAGTGGATAATTGATTCATAGTGCATGTAAATGACTTAGCCAACCTATGGGTAGACATATAATCAGAAATTGAGTATTTGGCTTTAGAATTGATATCTGGTTCATAAGTAGATTTTGGAATACCTTTAGTAGGCATTTCTGAACGTCTAACTTGAATATCATTAATAGTGTTAGGATTAGGTAATACCTAAGGTTTGACATTCTGCGGCAGTGCTTCGGTAGATGGTGTTAGAATGTTGGAGTCACGGGCAACTTCTACTACTTCAGCTTGATCTCCCCCTGTCGTCTGATCCTCTCCATTCATATGAAGTTAATCTTTAATACCCTGATCTTCCCCTGTCATCTACTCTGCTTCACTTTCCTTTTCATCATCAGTTTGGTTACTACACCTACTTCACTTTCCTTTTCGTCTGATCCTCATTATTCATATGAAGTTCATCTTCAATACCCTGATCTTCCCCTGTCATCTGCTCTACTTCACTTTCCTTTTCATCATCAGTTAGGTTACTACGTCTGTTCAAATTACTCGTCAACTCCTCTAGTTCCTGAAACATATCCCCAATAATAGGGAACTTTCCTTCACCATTATTATGTTTCTCCCTTTGAAGGGAAGATCCCACAAAATACGCTACCAATTTTCGAAACGAAACATCCAAAAAGATATACACCTTCCCCTCTATAGAATCATAACAACGATAACCCTTTTTAAAATCAGCATATCCAAGAAACACACACTTTCGAGCATAATCATCCAATTTTTTTCGTTGATGTTTAAGTATATGAACAAAGACAACACATCCAAAAATACGTGGTTCTAAGTTTAGCATTGTAGGGATAGTGATAAGATCATGAAGTTTTTGGAAGGTAGTCTGAAATTCAATGGCCCTAGATGGTGTACGATTTATCAAGTAAGCAGTAGATTTTAGCGCTTCTCCCTAATAATTCAATGGCATATTCATTCCAAAAAGAGATGCACAAACAACTTCTAACAATTTTCTATTCATTCGTTCAACTAACCCATTTTGCTGTGGGGTATAAACATTAGAGGTTTGATGTCGAATGCCGTTATTTGTCAAGAACTCCGACATGTCATTACTAGTAAATTCTCATCTATTATGAGATTGATACACTTGTATCCTCCTTTGGAATTGTGTCAAAACCATCTGATAATTTTTTTTAAATACTTCAAAGACTTCACTTTTATAGGTAATTAGGGATACCCACATCATACGAGTATACTCATCAATAAAAGTCACAAAATAACGAGCTCCAGACAATGAAGGAATGCGTGCAGGACCCTATATATTAGAATGAATAATACTAAAAGGTTCTAAACTTTCATTAAAACTTGGAGAGTATGTAATACGATAACTCTTAGCGAGTTCACAAATATCACACTTAAACTCTGAAATACTACAATTCAAAAATAACGACGAATTTAATTTCTAAAGATACCCGAAGGAGAGATGAGCCAGTCGCCGATGCCATAACCATACATTAGCTTTTGCTTCTTCAATTCCTCCGACTTTATTCACCTGATGAATTCTCTCATCTCCACTATTAGTCAGGTCAAAATAGTAAAGAATGCCTTTTCTAACGCCACTACCAAGAACCTGCCGAGTCACTATGTCCCCAAAAATGCAGAATTGAGGCCAAAATGTTACAGTACATGTAAGTGCAATAATGATCCTACTCACAGACAAGATATTGTACTCTAGAGCAGGGACAATAAGGATAGAGTTTAATGTCTGGGATTCAGATATGTCAGTGGAACTTTCTCCAATTACAGGAGAAGAACCACCATTTCCTGTGTATATAGAGGTTTGGGTTGAAGGTGTAATGGATGATAATATACTAGAGTCGTTTACCATGTGATCTGATGCACCAGTATCAATTAACCAAGTATTATTCAAAGAATTTACAACTAAAACACTACCTTTAGTTTTTATACCTGACTGGGCAATGTGAAAATTAGGGTTTGAGTTTAATGATACCATTGTTGTATCATCATTGGAACCCATTGGTCGAACTGCTACAGTGATTTTCTGGTATCTGCTACAGTAACTTCGAACTGCTACAGTGATTTTTTGGTATCTGCTACAGTACTTCGGACTGCTACAGTCTCGAACAGTTACAGCTTCAGTAGTTTGAACTTTGTAACATAATTAAGTTTTGTAATAGCAATTCACAGCTGAATTCAATTCAATTCAATTCGAAAGAACCAGGTTCAATTATCAAACCCGCTCTGATGCCATGTATAAACTAGTACAAAGAATAAGAGATTCGAGAATGACCAACTTTATTATTATTCGATCATTACAATGGAAGAAGACCTTCTCCTTATATAGTTACAATTACTTAGGCGCTAAGTAAAAATATCTTATATTTAGAGAATTCTATATTTAGTATATATCATATATTATGTATATTCTATATTCAACATATATTCTATATTCAACAAATACGACTCTCTCCCTCATCCACTATTATCCCCTGCGACAGTGAAAGGAATTGAGACTACAAGTAGAAGACGACAAACATCTACTCCCAAGATCTACTGTGAACAGGTTGGTGGGGTGCCATAATTTTTCTTTCTAGATTGAACACGAACTATAGTGATGGCTGTCAATGTAATTGTCGTTGACTACGCCAATCGACAACTTATTACTGAATTTTACCTATGCAATAATTTAGGATTGTTGCACAGTCCGCCAATCGACATTTTATTGTCGAATTATCTATGCAACAATTTAGTAATTTAGTACTATCGAACACCACATTAATCGACATTATATTGTCGAATTCTGTTTATGCGACAATTTGACTGTGGCGAACACTGCCTAATCGACAATCTAATGTCGACCAACTTCTGTAAGATAATTTTTTCATTGGCAGTCTATGGGGTTGTCGATAATATAATTCAGTGAAACTTGTTTATGTTACAGATCTATGGGGTTTATTCAATGGGTGCATAATTTATTCCATGAGTGTTTTGGCGTGGTTAATGATGGCTGCGATAATGAAGTAATTCCCCTAGTCTCTCATCCCCCATAATGAAGAGGTTGATGAAGTAGTATTATGTATAAAAGCATTGGAAGCTGCAGAATGAGAAAAGGAAGCAACCATAGACTTTAAATTGCAATATAGGCATTTAGAAACTAAATATTGGCATAACAGATTAATAGAGGAGATGGAGTCTTCCGAAGAATTTGATGATTGAAGAGAATATGTTTGGGATTGAGGACCTCTAGGCTATACTTCGTGATTTTGGGGTTAACATGTTGGGATAGTGCAGGGTCTTATGTTTTGAATAATCCAATGAGATAATGTACAAACTGTGGCCCAGTATTTCCTAAAGTTTTTAATGTGAATAAAAATATAGTATTCCCTTTTTTTTATGCATTGATGATTGTCTGGCAATTTTCATTCCATATCTTCCATGATTGTTTTGTTAGAATGTCTTTGATTAATTGTATCAAATAATTCTTCCTATATGATAGGATAATAAGATGGAAGATTTAGTTAAACCAGATTGGTCAAAGGTAATTGAAGATGAATAACCACCAAGGGCTGCAAATGAACGTACATTGGGTGTGTGTTCCAGAACACCTGATTGTGCCATTTATTCTTTGTTGGTGGAGATGCCATATGAAGGGTAAATTTTTGATACAGTGGATGACACAAGTTCCTTTTATGAGCAATATGGAAGGAAGCAAGGGTTCTCCACAAAGAAGCGCAACTCTAAAAAATGACCAAGACCATCTGAGATAATACAAGTACAATTTTCTTGTTTGAGCAACGGTTTGTCCAAGAAGAACAAAACTTCTGATACAAGTAAAAAAGATGGGAATAAGCGTTCTTCTTACCAATGTGGGTGTAAAACTACTTTGAACATTAATTGGAGAGAAAAACTTGGTAAATTTCTTGTTACTAGTTTCTCAGATGTGCATAACCACAAGCTTGTATTACCTCACAACCACCATCGTATGAAGATTAATCATTTCTTTCCTGAAGCTGCAAGAAACCTAACTAAGACATTTGAGTTGCACAATATCTCAGTAAGCAAGGTGCCTGCTCTATTCCCAGACAAGACCTTCAACAAACGTGATTATTACAACCACATAGCCAAAGTTAACAAGGAACGTCTTTCGAGTGGTGATGCGGATGTTGCATTGGAGTTATTCAAGAATAAGCAAGTCTAAGATCCTATGTTCTACTTTGACATTCAGCTCGATGATGGTGATATGGCACTTAATATTTTTTGGATATTTGGACGACACAAATGGCATATGAGGCTTTTGGGGATGTAGTTACTTTTAGCACTACGTATCGGATAAACATTTATAAGATGCCATTTTCTCCATTCGTGAGAATAAACAACCACTACCAACCAATCCAACTCGGATGTGCTTTGTTGAAGAATGGGCAAGAGACAACCTTTACTTTGTTATTCAATACATGGCTAAAGGCGATGAGCAATAAACACCCCACGACTATTATCACAGACCAAGATGCTGCAATGGGTGCAACCATCCCCAAGGTTAGTCCGAAGTCGACAATTATAAATAACATAATTATCGTGAAGCGACCAAGTCAACAATTTATAAATGACATAATTGTTAATACGCCACAAAGTCGACAATTCTAAATGACATAATTGTCGAGAAGTGACCAAGTCAACAATTCGAAATAACATAATTGTCGAGTAGTCACAAATTCGATAATTCTAAATGACATAATTGTCGATGGATTGTGAAATCGACAAAATTATGAGTTAAGGGTACATATTGTTTACTGATTGTGTACTCGACAATCTGTGTTTAAGAGTGCAGAATATCGTCTGCTTGTGTAGTCGACAACATATTTTTAACTAATATTTGCTTTTTCTCCCAGGTCTTCCCAAACACCAAGCATCGGCTCTGCATATGGCACATCACCCATATGTTCCCTAAAAATATTGGTCATGTTTATCAAGATCCATCTACATTCAAAAATGATATAGATTTAATTATCCACAACACATATGATCCTGTAGAGCTCGATAAAAAGTGGAATGAGCTTATGAAGAAGCATAATCTTGATGAGAACAATTAGATGCAATAAATATTTAATATAAGTGAAAGATGGATACCTTTGTGAAATAGAGGTACTTTCTATGCTGGCATAAGTACTACTGGCCGAAGTGAGTCAATAAATAATTTCTTCAATAGTTTGTTGCGTCCTTCAACTGGTCTGTATAGTTTCGTGACGAAATATGCAACAACTCTATTGGAGACATTTCAAAGAGAAAATAGAGATGACTTCCAATCCCAACATAGATATTGACAAGTCGGGTATCACCAGGCTCTACTAAAACATGCAACAAAGATTTATACAGGAAATATTTTCCATAAAGTTGAAGACCAATTCAATCAAATTGTGCGTTTTGTAGCAATAGAAAAGAGTGTAGACGACAATGTTCGAGAAGTACTTGTGAAGTCACATAGTGGACCACCTAAATCTTTTGAGTTGAAGATATACTTGGCCAGCCTTAAAAGCCAATGTGAATATAAATTGTTTGAGTATGTAGGTCTGCCATGTTGTCATCTATTCAGGCTTTCTCCAAATACGATGTTCCCCAAATTCTAGATGAATTCATTCTACCAAGGTAGAAGATTGGTGCAAACAAATATTCCCGATCGTATGACGAGAGTTTCTTAAATGAGAACTTGAGGAAACCATTACGCCATAGCCACCTTTTACTTCGCGCAGCAAACCTATTTGAGAGGGCATCAAAGAATAAAGTAAACTTTGAATATGAAATTTTAAGGCAAGACGAACTTGAGTTACATCTAGATGTCTACGATGCATTTCTAACTCAGCCTTCATGGTCAGATCCTACAATGTCAACTCCATTAACTGAGATAGTGATTTCTTCTACTCCTATTTTGGATCCTCTTATGGCACAAACCAAAGGTCGTGCAAAAGATGATCACAAGAAAGGCGGCAGATAGAAGGGAGGATTGGAGGTAGTTATGGAAAAGAAGAAGAGGACATGCAAAGCATGTGGAGTATTTGGCAACCACGACAAACGCACATGCCCACAATTAAAATTATTATTTCAAAAGCAGAAGCTGGTGAGTACCCTAAAACCATAAATAAGTACTTCCCAACACCTTCTGCGATAACATATGCTGAATATTACTTAATTATTTATCTCGTTACATATGCAGGAGCTGCAAATGATGATGGACTCGAGGCATAGTCAAAACACCATGGTATAGGGAGTTGCTAAATAGCTTTATATGATTGTAGATTTAAAACATCATTGAGACTGTATTGTTGTACTTAAGATTTCATTTTTAGCGACATTAAGTAGATTATAATTTTGGTATGATGGAGGGATTTTGAGTTGAAAACTGATATTAATACAATGTCTTTGTTCCTGCTGGATTATTAGTCTATAATGTTGAGTATATATACTGAGTAGGAATATTGTTATAGCCTGGTACAGATGTGGCCAATACTTATTATTGATTGTAGTGACAATTTATTGTTGACCGACACTTGCATCAAGAATTGATTAGTCAAACTTTTATCGATCACGTCATTGTCGACAATAATAAATGTTGACTTGTATTATATTCGACAATTACTATTGTCGACAGTTATAAATGTCGACAATTATAAATGTCACCTAGTTCTTGATCTCGATAATTATTATTGTCGACTGTACTTTAAATCGACAATTGTAAATATTTTTTCAATATAACTGTTACTTCTCTCTGTTTACAGTAAATCAAAAAGACATCTACAAGTTACAATACAAAGATTTAGGCGACAACTTCACATCATCTAGAAACATACAAATATGTACAACATTCAAGAAAATAAATCATTTATGCTATAATCCCTAATCCCGTGGGTTAACGTTGTTGTCTTTCATCAACTTAATCCAAGCTTTGTTGCACGTGTCGAAATAGCTCTTCACACATGCCTTCATAAAATCATCTGGAATCTCTAATTGCGCATGTACCCACCAAAGAGTAAAAATCAGAGGAATAAGTGAGAGGTACTTGGTCTTCAATTTCACAAAGTGTTCATCAGATGTCATCCCAACCCACCAATACTTTGTACTATCAACAAAAATGTTTTCAAACCTCTTCTATTTGGTAATCTTGTTATTTACTTTAGGCCAGAACATAGATAAGAACGTTAAGGCCTCCTTGATGCTGATGAAGATCACCACCTTCTCGTAACATGTTGCCAATAAATGACCTATATACAAATATTCCATGAAGATGCCATTGAAGTTAAAGGCCCATAGCAAAGTATCATACCTTCTTTCTCCCGAATCATTGTAAGCTACATCCAACCTCTGACTGAACATAGTCTTCCAATAAGAAGATTTCTTGGTTATCAAGTATACAAGGACTACTTCATATTCATAAACTTCAATTGGCTCTGATACGCATATGACACAACAACCCTAAACCCTATGTTCCCATCTCTTTCAATATCATGTATATCAAGTTGGAACCAATTAAATGGTTAAAACAAAGTTTGTTTGAGCTTGGTTTTGTAATCAATCTTTTTCAACCTTGAATCGATCATTTCATTATACTTCCCCTGGTAAGATTAAGTTATCTTGATATTCTCATTTTGGACCCTCTTGAGCAATAGTTAAAAGTTTAGTGAACTGGAGACTTAATTCCTCCCATGTCGGGTCTTCAGTATCCTTAAAGTCCCCTCCTTCAATGGTACTTTTTAATGCCAGGCGCCACACTCTCTGTAATGTAAACACAACCACAATAGCATTGTTAAAAATTAAAATAAAGTAATTTAAAACCAAATTACAAGTGTAGGATGACAAAGGTGCACACACCTATTCATTATTATCATTTTCAAGGTTGAATCTCATATCTTTGGATATCGTCAATTTGGTTTCTCGTATAGTATATGTCCCATTTAGAGACACATTATTAATATTTGGTAAAAATAAATTAGAAGTCAAAGTAGATCTTATAAACCTGTTGGTTTTATAAATATATTTGGCGTACCACCTGTCATGAGTAGCCTTCACCTATCAATTATGGGTTTATACATAAATATACAAAATTAGCATAGACATGACCTACTTGGAGACTGGAAAACAAGCTGTCGAGTACTGTACATGTCGGTAATAAATTATCGATGATCATTTGATGTGATAATAAAATTGCCTAAATACCTATGCTTCGACAATTTGATAATATGGTCGTTGTCGAGAATGCATACATCGACAAAATTTTGTCAACTACTACGTATGTCAACGAAAAATGCATACACAACGCAAGAAATTATCGAAAACCACACATTCGATACTATGCTGAAGGTATGATATTGTCGATTTGATAAATACGACAATAATTACGGCAAATTATTATCGGCTTCTACGTATGTCGACAAAGAATGCATACATAACACAAGAAATTATCGAAAACCACACATTCGACAATATGTTGAAGGTATGATATTGTCAATTTGGTGTTAAATACGACAATAATATGCTACACACGATTTGTTGAGTATTGCACCAATAGTCAATATTTAATTGTATGATATAGAAAATTTCACGAGTACTGCATCAATAGACAAAAGCGCGTATATATAACATAAAATAATTGAGTACATAAAAAGTCATCTGTAACAAAAAATAGGCTTCTCCATCAATGTATATTACTACAAGAGCCTTGTCTAATCACCAATGTCTAAATCAACTTACATTCACATCTCTCTCACTCAATTTCTTTTGAGCTTCTTCATATTTGGCATTTAACTCGTCGTATTTTTGCTTCCACTCTTGGTCTCTTATGACGTTCCCCTCTGATATTGCAACCAAATTTTGTTATACATAGAAAGAAAGATAATCATGAAACAACTCAAAAATGGCGTAGATGTTTAAATGTAATATATGGCTATATATAAGATTTCATATTCACAGGTAAGGGCCGTGGTTTTTGTTTTGTAACTTGATCCATCAAGTTCTCATTGATAACATTCAAGTTCTTGCACTCTAACACCTGCTATCACTAAAAACTGAGTGCATCCCAAAAAATGAGTAACTGTGAATGAACTTGTTTTATTATTAGTATTCATAGTAAATACTTTCTGTTAGAATTGTAGATGCAAATTTGCCAGTGAGTTCTTCAATTCAACAGTTTCCAATACATCTTCTAACAAATTTTTGTTTGATTCTCTCAGTGAATTGTACTCCGATGTCTGATAATAAATATGTGTGGTTGAGGTGACTACAAATTTCTATGACATCTATGAACAACACAGATGGAAGGGAATGTTTAACCATTATGAGCTAAAGTAGGGGACACAGAACTACGGATACCTTGTCATTCAGCTTCTTTATGGTTTTGCTATAGTCATTCTTGCAAATCAAGTCGACCACTTGCTTCACTTGAATATCTGCTTCCAATCTATTGTTTGCATCTCTCAAACTATCACATTTAACTGTCTATAATAGTAACAAAGTAATTATTTGAAGTCACTAAAATGTCGATTGAACTTCAGATTCGATAATTCATGTTGTCTACTACTTATAAATTGTCGAATAGAAAAGAGTCGACAAAAATGAATGTAATAATTGTCTAGAAATCTATTACTTAACTGGTGAGGGGAGTGAGTGTACACCTTCAACTCTGGAGCCTCAAGCAATTTTGATCTTGTTCGGTCTTCCATCTCCTTCGCTAACTTCATGGAATTGACTTCAAACTTCAAGTTGGAGATCTCCTCTTCCAAATGACGGAGATCTTCATTTTACCCCTCAACCTGTAAAAAAGTAGAGGCCAATATTATAAGAAGGAAGAAATGTACTACCCCAATTACTATAACAATAATTAGACACTCACGTTCTCCCTATGCAAAACGCCACCCGCATCCCCCAATATCCTACCATTGTCATTATCATCCAGATCAACAACAGCTGGACAAAGCTTGGTGATTAAAATTGAATTGAACCATTTAAAGTATCCATCACTACATTCAAGAATTCCATCACGATCTGTCTTCCTCCTCATTAGAATTAGAGAGTTCCTCCATTTCCCTTCAAAGAATAGATCCTCCCATTCATACTGTTGTTTGTGTATGCATAGTTTATCAGCAAAACGCAAACCGCTCATCTAAGCACATATGGGAAATCTAGGCACAGTTTGCCTTCTGTTGAACTGTCGTTGTACTCTATTAGGATAGTACGGCTCTTTGAGTTCTGGAATACAAAGCAACCCCATAAAACTAGTGATTTTGTTTGTCTTTCATCTTCTCTAAGTTGGAATCCCACATGACCTAGAACATGAATAACAAATATATTAGTAGGTAAGAGAATTAAAATCAAACCAATTTTGACTGAGTGAGCAGGGAGCTATTGTCGACATATGGAATAATCGACAATAAATTATCAGAAATTGTCAACTCATGACCTATCAACAATTAGTTCACATGTAAATTATTGATTACCTCCTTAATCGACAATAATTTAATAGACAATTGTCGATACTCCCTATACTCGACAAATAAATTGTCGATTAGATAAAAATCAATAATGCCCAGACAAAATCATGCAACAATTGTCAATATATTGGCCAAAGGGATTCCCAATTTTAAGACCAAAAAATTAAGGCCAGAAGACTGAATAAACTAACATCCTCAAGCTTATAATTGTCAAAAATTTCTCTAAAAATCTTTAAAGCTTCTTCACCAGTTCTTTCAGTTGGCGTTGTAATATAAGAGCACCTGGTACAATACTCAGGAACACAGGAATGATTAGGTATGGGAATACTAGGTAGCTTGGGGAAGTGCTCAAATATCCAGGACTGTAAAACAAACAACAAGCTTGATTGAGAAGGTACAGATAGGAGCAGTTTAGCAACAAAATCAAAAAATTGATACATAAACTCACCTACAACAATGTAGTACAGCATAAAAATGCTTTACCATTCACTCTTGAAGCAGCGCCTAAACTGTAATAAAGGTGTGCCAAGAGTGCAGCTCCCCATGACCATGTAATATATGAGTTTTTGTTCGCAAAGAAATTGAGGTACTTGGCCGACACATCTGTCTCTTTCTTGGTAGGCAAAAGAAAAGATCTATGAACATAAAGCATGTATACTTTTGCAACTACACGAGAAGATAAACTCACAAGTTTGGATCCCTCACCAACCTCTGCTTTTACGTGGCCTTGCGCATTTTTCCCTTTAAGCTTGTACGCAAAAAAATCCACAATCTTTATAAGTGAAAGAGATAACCCCTGTCCTCCAGCCTTCAGATTAGAATAAACTTCTTCCCTTTGAAATCGGCAGTCCCTAAATACTTGCTTGACATTAGTTGCTCCCCACTTACCCTGAACAACTGTTAAATTACCTCCTACTCTCAAACTGACTAACCTCCAAACATTCTCCAAAGTTATAGTCATCTCGCCCCATTTGAAATGAAAATTATTTGTCTCTGGATGCCAATGTTCAGAGAAAGCTATAATCAAAGCTGCATTGTAGTATTTGTATGAAATGGCCCCAATTCTGCCAAGGCCTTGCTAATTCACTAGAGATTGAACCTTCTCAACCTCCCTACCAATGTACCAAGAAAGACTGTGATGAAACACCCGCAGACAGTCGGGGACCTATAAATATAATATAATTTGTCATTATCTAAATAAAAGAAACACTTGCTGAAATTGGGATTAAAACTAAAATAATTGGCTTTGTGTTCAGTACCTGCCTAAGAACTATAGTTTTCACTCTATGTGTCTCGAAGCTCGTTAACAAAGAGCTATCTCTGGGACCATATTCGTCAGCTTCTATTTCTGAACTATTTTATTTATTGTTGTTTCCTTACGATAACCTTCTTCGTTTGTGGTTCTAGTACCTTGTTCTTCAACTGGATTGTTTAGAAAAGCTTCAAATTGTGTATTATCGTTAACATAAACTTCTTTGTACACAAAATGATATATACTAGAGACAGAAGCTTAGGAATCACTAAAATTTTCATCATGTGTACTAGAGTCTTCTCCAGATTTTCCTTGGGAATCAGTACAAGCTTCTACATCTCCATGGGGGGGGGGGGGGGGGGGGGGGGCTGCCACTTGTAGAAGGGGTTTCCAAATCCTCATCTTCCTGAGGGGTCACTATAACCTGGGGGTCACTGACACTTGCAGAGTATTCCCTTACTTGTTCTGCCTTATTTGAATGTGTTTTGCTTCTCTTGGCAGGCACACGAGGAGGCTTGTTATAATTTGGATGTGAGGGATCTTCTCAGTCTGAATTTAGCCTTTTCCTTAGGGAGGCGGTTGGGGGGTATCTTCCCTTTTACCTTTGGTGCCATCCTGTTTAACAAACAAACAAGGAATACCAACTTACAGAATAGGCATTGAGGGTTATTGTCGAGTAATGCAGAAAGAAAAGACAAATATTGACTGAACCAGTCTAAAACTATTGTCGACTTATTCAAAAGTCATAAAAAATGCTAGGAAATTGTCGAAAGAACATACATCGACAAATATTTTTTTCGAAACCACTAACCATAGACATTTTCCCATACTAAATCATGCACACACCAATTGTCGGCACAACAAAAATTGACAATAACGTACTATAAAATTGTCGAAACCAGAATACATAAACAAATAATTTGTTACAGTAAAAAGCATCGACGATTGACCAGACTAAATCATACAGAAATTGTCAATACAACATCGACAACTGATAATAAAGTATTACAAAATTGTTGATTCTCCAATACATCGACAAATAATTTTTGGAAAATAATAGAAAAATGGCAATTGACCAGGCAAAATGATATAGAATTTCTCGATACAACACAAATTGACAAATAATACACACATATATCCCCCACATTATGTGGTCTATTTGTCGATGTTGTGATTAGATCCCAATTTTGGGGGTAAATTCACAATACTTTCGATACAAAAGCAAACAAACAAACAAAAGGCATAACAGCTTTGCGCGGGAAAATTTCAAAAAGAGAAGAAGAGAATAAGCCCAATGCAAATGGGGAGAGCAAATTAGGAAGTTCCTGGTTCTTCAATTGCATGAGAGACTGATTTTAGAGGAACACTCTTCTCAGAACCTCCCTAGCACAGTTGGGAGAGATGATGGTGATGGATGGCCAACAGAGAGAGAGAGGGGGAGAGAGAGGGAGGGAGAGAGAGAGTGAGAGTGAGAGTAAGTGAGGAACTAATGTGAGAGGAGATACACTAAACATTGTTATCGTTTGAATGTTGTCTTCCACTTCATCAAAATATTGCCAGCTAATTATTTTCCCTCTAAAACATTCTCTAGCTATGTAGTTTTCAATAAGTACAGCATGAGTGTAGGGGAAAGTGAATGTAAAGGAATTCTCTCCCTTTACTAAGAGCACTCCAACAGTTAGCAGTTAAGTATGAGTTAGGAGACCTGACCTACCTTGTCAAGCCCCAAAACACCCAGCTCATATTCAACCCTTCCAGTAGTGGGTGATGATTTTTATTTTTAAAAAAATATTATTTTAGTTTGCAGCGTTATTCTTTAGTCTACGTGATATTCTTTACTCTACACAATTATTCATCTTTTCTCACACACCAATAAATAAATATTTAATCTACGCGGTATTTTTTAGTCTGCGTAGTGTTTTAAACTCTGCCAAACTCATTTTTTTGAGTGTGAGCTCCCAACACTCGGTTGAGTTTGTGCAATGCCACGCAAGAAACTCACTCCCGAATTTGAAGCTGTTGGGAGCGGAAAAGTTTGGGTTATGAGTTTCTTCTTACCCAAAAACTTAACTCACACCCAAATATACAACTGCTGAAGATGTTCAAAATATTAATCCTCCCCGTCTAGAGGATCATTTATGTCAAAGCAATCCTTACGAGAAAACTTAGGCCAAAAATGTAACTGGGGGAGCTTTATAAGAAAGTATGGTATGATAGAATATTAGAAATTTATGCCCTATTTTATTTGCAAAGGCAAGTAGAAGGCCCCACTAACAAACTTATCAAAAACCCATTCTTGGTCGTTTAGCAAAATTAACAAAAATTCATCTCTGTTACCTGTCGATTGCATCTCACAAAGATTAGAGAGAGAAAGAAAAAACTAATCTCAAATCCTCACACCTCTCTATCTATAATTGCCTTCAACTTCACAATTACAAAATTCGATATTGTAACAAAGAATTCCATACAATGTTTTAGAGTATTTCATACAAAAATCAACTAATAGACATGAAAAATCTAGGAATTTAATATTTGAATGACCCGAACTGGGTCAGGGGTGGCCCACCGACTCCTAACCCTAGAGAGTTTTAGAGGCTTATGTTTATAACACTAGAAGGATTATGTTTTTGTAACCTAAAAAGTTCTAATGAAAGCCTACCTTCTTTTTATAGCTGTGCTTATGTGTGTGCATGGTTAGATAGGTTGTAGTTTACTTTTGTTTTCAATACGCTAGCATCATCGACTCTATGGGGAGCTATTTTGATTATTAGATATATATCCCTCTATTAAGGTTTAATTGCATTACAGAGAGGTATAGCCATTTGTTTTTATTGATTATAGTGATTAGTGTATAAACATATGATTAGATTTATTCGTATGTAGTTGTTTCGATCTGATTAGGGAAAAATCAAGCTTTATTAAGCATTTTATTATTATTATTATACATGTACCTATTTTTTACCCTTTTTTAAAGGTTTATTGTGAAAGTTATTTTATTGTTGCTTTTCGACAATATTAAACTGCGAGTATAACTTTTTACATAGCCTGCATTCCAACGATCATAAATGTATATTATACGGCTCCTGAGTGAGAACGAATTATTGGGAAATTGGCCGTAAAAGCAACGACAAATCGCGATGAATTTATCAATTTTCTTACGGCGATTGACCTATGGATAATGTCATCCTAGGGTTTTAAGCTTGCTGACGTTATCCACTTGGGTTGATGACGTCATCAGACTGTGGTGGAACCCATAGTGCTGACATATTACTTCAGGACAATCTGAGCTAGTAGGTCACATACGTGTTGACATGGTAGGGAGGGTCCCATAAAGTGCTGATATGTCAAACACGTAATAGTGATGACGTGGCACCTGGGGTCCACATGATCACGTGTTACTGCCACATAGCATCGATGGTTATATGCAGTGATGTGTTACTACCATGTTGTAGGCTAACGTGACATTAAGGGTCCCACAGCTACTGACGTGGCACCAGGGGTTCTACCTGATGACGTAAAACTACTACGTGTCATCGATGACACAATACTAGGAGTCTCACATGTTGACGTGGCAATGCCACATGTTATCCTAATATGGTACCATAGGGTTCCACATGCTGACGTAAGACATGGGGTCCACAGATCTGATATGGCACTGACGAATCATGGTGACGTGTCAAGCCGCGTGCCTCACACAAGTGCTGCCATGTGTCTTGATCACAGATGTGCTACGTGTCTCAAAGATATATGACATGTCACCCGGTCTAAAATTCGATCCAGGTCCAATCTATATCTAACCCAACCGAGAACTCAGTCTGACTAAGCTTAACCGGTACAAACTCGGTTTGAACCAGTCTAGCTCGGTCAGACTGAGGTTCAGACTGATCCAAACCAAATTAGAACCCAATTTATTTTTTTTATTATGAAAAAAAATTAATAATAATAATTTATTTTCTATTCATGCTTTGACCTCTAGGAGGACCAAATATAAAATGATATTTTAATTTACCTAGTCTCATAGGCAGGACCGGCCCTTAGATTTAGGGGGCCCTAGATGAGGTCTAAAAATGAGCCCCCCCTGCCGAAAAAAATAAATTTAGTAATATATTTTTGTAAAAAAATTGTAGCAGCATACTCGCAGCCTTTCAAGACTAATTGAATACTAGAAGGATACATCAAAGCCAACCAGAGACTTGAAGCCCAAGGAACCAACAAGACAGCCAAAGGCATATGATCTACCCGAAGCCTTCCGAGACTAACCGAACACTCGAAGGCCACAACAAAGCTTACCGAAGAGCCGAAGCTTACCGCAATAGTCAAAGCTGAAGACAGTCGGTCAACATACAGAGCCCAACACAAGCTTTAAAAGGACTTTAACGATATCAGTAAATGGTCGAAGGCAGACAAACCTGATAGCTAGCTCACCAGATAACACAGTGAAGCAAGCCGCCATACAACTGCATTGCCAGAACCGGCCTCACGTACAAGACAGCTACCCCAAGAGGGTATACATGTAATATGAACTCACATGGTGACTCACCCTTTCATATTTCCTATAAATAGAAGAGGAGAGACATCATGAGGAGGTTAGAAAAACTCAGCCTAAACCTACCCTAAGATTCACGACCTTCGAGCACCTTCAAGTTCTACTCAATTTGGTTTGTAACCTCATCTATACATACAATATCCTATTCAAATCCTCGCTAGAGGTCGTAGAGAATACCAATTCATGGACTCCATGCAAGTATGTTAGCATTGTGATTTCTCTTATTTCTGTCGTATATATTTGTTAAAACCTCTAGTCGAAGCAAAACCTCACGGTATAAGAGTGTGAACTTCTCTTTACAAAATCAGGCCCCTACATTTGGCGCCATCTGTGCTATACCCAATACTTTCAATCCTTTTTTTTTATTTTACCCTATAACCATATCCAATGACCCCTACTCTTTGTTCCAACTCGGCCATCGTCGACACCTCTTTCGACGGCATCGTCGCCCAACTAGCCCTCATCAGCTAACAATTTTCTAAGGCAGAAGAGTGTCATACTAACCAGCTTTGCCTTGAGCATGAGGATCGCCGCCAGGAGCTCGAGGCTGAAAGGTAGGGCCGTTTAGACGATAATGATAGACAATGTCGAGCCCTCGATGAGTTATGTCACATGGTTCGCAAACTTTAGCAAGTACAAATCCATGACGCCCTTATGCATTCTCGGACCCCCGTCCCCTCGCACATATTTGCCCATGCACGCCTCAGCCCCCCACCCCCAGACGAGGTACCTCCCGTCTACCTTGGTACCGAAGGTTCCCCCATGACTATGCCCATAAGATCGATACATCTCGGCGTCCCCATTATTGAGGATTCATCCGATTCCACCATTTGAACCTCCCGACATCCCATAAGGTGCCCTGTCCGGGAACGCCATGGAGAACGCAGTGCCGAGCAC
This sequence comes from Kingdonia uniflora, assembly GCA_014058105.1. Taxonomy (NCBI): domain Eukaryota; kingdom Viridiplantae; phylum Streptophyta; class Magnoliopsida; order Ranunculales; family Circaeasteraceae; genus Kingdonia; species Kingdonia uniflora. Next base: position 4,980,323 of record JACGCM010000671.1, read on the forward strand.
ACCTGTAGTAGTAGTATATTTCCTACGTTCGACATATATAAGCCAACATAACATAGTCGAAGGCAGCTTAGCAATCGAGGAGATGTTTCATTTTTAACCACAAGTTTTCAGCCTACTAAATGTAGTCGTTGTGCTTGGTCAAGAAAGAGCTGTTGAAGATCCGTGAAGTTCGCCCACTACCCCTGAAATAGGAAACTATTTTCTATTTGTAAAATGCTTGTATTTACTATAAATACAGACAACGAATTGGTTATTCAGATCTGTAACTTTACTATTCAATCATCCTTACATTGATATCACCCAACAAATTGTAATAATTAGCGACTTATTGGATTTTACATCAAAATCCTCCTCGAAGTCATGGTTTTTCTCAGCCTTTACTGAGTTTCCACGTAAAATTTTGTTTATCTAAGATTATTATTGTATTATCCTTACTTAAAGTATTGGCAATGATTATCCTTCTCGAAAACACGCCATTACAATTTGCACCGTCTTTGGGAAAACTACACTTTTCTTTACCTCTCTGATCTTAAAACAATCCGATGACAAACATGAATCTCCAAAGCCATTCTAGTACGCTGAGGAACCATGAGATCAACCCAATACCAGAAACATTCAATCTTTACAGTGCAGTGATCGAACTACAGAAACAAATATAATCTGACCGAGTCCAGAGGTTGGAAGATCAGTGAATCCACGCCCAGGCTCTTCAAGTTAAAGAGACAAAAAGAGAAATGCCTTGGACCAATAAAGTCGGACACATCAGAAAGAAATGGAGAATTTACAAAGAACTCAAGATCGACTCACTGGCCGTCAAACGTCACCTCCTTAAGTCCGAAGTGATCATTGCTCCAGGGCGACCCAAAGAGAAAACCAGCCAAGAGAAGAACGAGTACAAACTTCTCGATCCAGATCAAGGAATTCAGATAGGGTTTCTCAATATTTTGGATTAACAGCCTCAGCATCAACAACTCTCAGAAGTTGACGTACATGTAATCAAACTCCACCACCACCGATAAGACGACCTATTAGAGACCGATTGGGACCTGAAGGATAGGGAGACTTTGATCCACAGGTTACTTCTGTACCAATTCCTCTGCCACAATTAATCACCTTGGATGACCTAAACAATTGGATCCAAGCCATAAACTCTGATATCCCAGGCCAAAGGTCTGCTCTCGATAGAATCGAGATAAATCCCATCTCTCCTCATCTCGAAGTCATGCCCATTATGTATAATTTCTACATGCCAAAATTTAATCAGTATGCAGGCCTCACTGACCCTCTCACCCACGTCCGATACTTCAGGGCTGCAGTGGGATTATATTCCAAACTCGACCACATGCTATGCAGATTATTCAATATGAGCCTGAAAAATGAACCCCTCCGATGGTTCCATACTATCCCCAAAGGCTTCATCACTACATTAAGCCAGTTGCAGCGTCTTTTCGAATCAAATTATGATCAAGCTAAGGAGCAAGAAATACTTGTAGATTTTTAATTTTTCTTTAAACAAGGTGCCAAGGAATCCTTGGTGAGCTTTAACAAGCATTTCTTGCAAGAAACACAGAAAATTGGGAATTCAGATCCCAAGATTGTCATTCTGGCATTCACCTCAGCACTACATATCGACTCCAAAGTTTGAGAAGAACTTACCTTGTACAAACCCAGAACGGTGACATAAATGATTGATGTAGTTAATAACAACATCGAATTAGAGTGAACCAAGAAGGATAAGATGAAGAGCTCCTCAGTCATCCATTCCAATGAAGTATTTTTAGCGTAACCTCCAAAGTTAACCAATACTAGAGTGCTTAAGCATCGCGGACGCAACACTGACAATGCTAGAAGAAGAGACAGAAAGCCAGATAGACCCCTCCCCATTTTGCCTCCTATAACGACCACTCTCTCAGCTATCTTACCAATGATAAAGGGAGATGAGTTATATCGGGAAGAACAAGAAATTCCTAATATCCCCAACAAACCCTTGTGTCAGTAACACAACGTGCGCAGCCACAAAACTGACAACTGCTAATCTCTCATTCAGATTTTTCATCGCATTCTACTAGCTGGAAGACTTCATAATTATGTAGTGAATGTTCAAAAGTTTCTTGAAGAAGAAACTAAAGGAAAAGACGTTGCACAAGAGAAAGTACAAGGACAAGCCCGACATCTTTACATGATTGAAATTGAAAAATGAAAAAAGAGAAAACAAGTTGATAAAATTACATCCTGTTGTAATATGACGTCCTTGGACAAATCAGCCAAACTTCTCCCCAGCTCCAGCAAATCCAAATGTATGTACCATATTTCGTACGAGGACTGTGATACAAGCTACGTCAAGTACCCTCATGATGACCCTCTGGTCCTAATACTTAAAGTAGGTAAAGACTACTGGCGTACACTTCTCGTCGATACTACAATCGCAATATATGTTCTGTTTAGAAGGTTAATCGATGTTCTAGGACTCAAAAACTCAGTAAAAGCTTCAGCAATCACCATCACGGGTTTCAACGGTTCCAAAGAATCGGCCACAGGTGAAATCACCTAGCCAGTTCAAGTAGCATTAGAGACGACTTTTGTAAAGTTCATTGTCATAGATGTTGAGACTAAATATTTGGGGATATTAGGTCGAAGTTGGTTACATTCGATCAAAGTAGTACCTTCAACATATCATCTGGCTTTACGTTTTCTAGCATATCACAGAGTCTTCAAAATTAAAGGTAGCCAACCAGTTGCACGTATGTGTGAGAATACCATAACCAACTCTCATATGGTGAAACTTCTAAAAGCATAGTAACTATAGTAGGAAGTGACCCCACATTCGAGCAACATGACACTGAGGTCGTCGATTTTATTGAACTCGATGGGCCCGGGCATAACACCTTCATTAACTCCAAGCTAAAAGAAACCATGATTTAGCTCTTGAAGAAAAATGTTGACATCTTTGCATTGTCTTTCCAAGAGATGCCCGACATTAATCCTTCGATCGCATGCCACAAGCATAAGCAAAATAGTTGTACAGAAGCGTTGAAATCTAGCTCCCCGCCTTCACGATACCGTAAATGAAGAAATTGATAGACTCCTTCGCGTAGGATTTATTCGAGAATCAAAATATCTAAAATAGGTTTCTAACATAGTGGTAGTTCCAAAGAAAAATAGAAAAATTAGAGTTTGTGTTGATTTCACCGAACCCAACAAGTTCACACCGAAAGATAATTTTCCTCCCCCACTGATCCCGCAACTCCTCAACTCTGTAGCAGAACATGAATTTTTTTCATTGATGGATGCAGCCTCCAGTTATAATCAGGTTCCTCTCGTTGAGAAGGATCAAGAAAAAATAACTTTTATCACAAAAGGAGATATTTACTGTTATACAGTAATGTTTTTGGGGTTAAAGAATGCAGGAGCCACTTACCAACGGCTTGTCACATAAATGTTCAAATATCATTTAGGCAAAATCATGGAGGTATACATCAATGATATGATCTACAAAAGCTTAAGGCGTGAAGATCATTGTAACAACTTCCAAACCATTTTCCATATCCTCCGTACCTACCAAATAAAACTCAACCCAGAAAAATGCCAAATCGGTGTTGTATCTAGCAAATTTCTTGGATACCTAGTTAGTAAGAGGGGAATCGAAATTGATCCGGCACAAATCAAAGTAGTCATGGCAATGCCATCTTCTCGAACAAAAAAAGATGTATATAAATTTGCTGACAAGATTGCAGCTCTTCACAGATTTATCTCCAAGTCATCTGATCGATGCAAACTTCTTTACCTTCTTCTTCGTGGAAATCCAACTTCACTGTCCAAAAAATAGCCCAAGGAAATCGCATGAACTCCTGACTGTGGATTGTCTTTCCAAGATCTTAAACGATACTTGGGGTGTCATCCTATCATGAGTACTACAGTTAATGGCAAAACACTGAAAATATACTTATCCACAACCGATGATTCCATTACCTCTATCCTTATTCGAGAAGGTGAAGGTGTAGAAAAACTGATCTACTTTATCAGCAAAACTCTCATGCCTGCTGAGAAAAGATATACAACAACCCAAAAACAACTACTCTCCTTGGTCTACAACCCGCATAAACTTTGACCATATTTCCAAGCTCATCCCATGATATTGTTGAAGTCTCAAAAAGTTCTACAATGGTCCGTATTCTTTGGTAAATATGACATCTCCTTCAAGCCTCAGATATCTATCAAAAAACAAGTAGTAGTTGACTTCTTGGCATATTTTTTAATCGAAGACCCCGATTGGGAAGAACTCGAAGAAGTATTGATTGATGACTCAATCGTAGAACCAGACGCTTGGTCACAAAGTACGGGATGTTGACTCTTTACAGACGGATCTGCTGGACCATGAAGATCAATAATCGACATCGTTCTCATTACACCATTCAATCATCGCATCAAGAAAGCTATTAAACTCAAATTCTATGCCACCAACAATGAATTAGAATATGAAGCTATCCGTCATGGACTAGATCTTGTTATAGTACCTGGAGCATAAGAAATAGTTGTATACGTCGACTCCTTACTCATTGCCAATCATTACAACAAGACATTTAAGACATCAGGCAAGATGGTTGATTATGCAGCCTTGGTCAAAGAAAAATTGAGAAACTTTAAATCAGTAATAAATATCTTACCTCCCTCGAGTTGAAAATTGCTACACTGATGCGTTAGTATACATTATTACAATGCTCAAAGACACTGAAAAGAGAACTTTGGACATCGAAGTCATCGAACATTCTAGTCTCGATATAAGCTATACGATACAAATCATTGTTACTGAATACTAAGATAAAGACTATTGGCGAAGACATTTTATGCATACCTCAATTCTAACATCCTACCAAGTAACAAAGAAGAAGCCCGACCCCTCTTGGCCAAATGCCCCCAATTCACAGTTCAAGATAAAATCCTATATCGCATAATAGGAGGAGGACCTCTTATTGAATGCAGCTCTCAGAAATAGGCTTAAATCAAAATCAAATAACTTCACGAAGGGATCTGCGCAGCTTATACTTCAAGATGATCATTGGCTTAGTGAGCATTCACTTAAGAGTTATACTGGCTGAAGATGCGATAAGACTGCGAGGGCTTTGTTTGAAAGTGTTACAAATGCCAAATCCACGTTAGGGGATTGATATAAATGACCTTTCCACCCAGCATAAGGAAATTGTAAATTCGTTCCTGTGGCCATAGACTACTTCACCAAATGGGCTGAAGCAATTCCTCTATGTCACACTGATGAAAATGAAGTCATTAAGTTTATTTGGGAGTACATCATAACCATATTTGGCTGCCCATACATGATACGATCTGATAATGGTAAACAATTCATCAGCAACAAAGTTCTTAGTTTCCACCACAAATATGAAATTCAACTATTTACTTCGATACTATACTACCCTTAGGGTAACGGACAAGCTGAAGCCATCAACAAGAGCATCAAATCAGGACTACGCAAATGCCGCGACGAGAAGAAAGGCACATGGGTCAATGAATTACTAAATGTTCAATGGGCATACCGGACAACTCCTCAAACATCTACATGTTGTACTTCATTTATGATGGCCTTTGGCACTGAAGTAGTCATACCATCAAACCTTGATCTCCCAAGTGTTCGAGGAAAATCACAGATGAACTAAATGAACTTGGCCTCCTCTACAACCTTAATTGGATCGAAGAAACCCGAGACCACATTATTGCGAACTTGGGGTGATACCATGACACTCTTAAGAAAGCTTACAACAAAAAAGTTTGAAAGCAAAAATTTGGCATTGGGGACTTTGTCCTTCGACGAATCCAGGATAGTATTCGACCTATGAATTCTGGTAATTATCAGAAAACTAGGAAGGGCCATATATTGTCAGTGACAAAACCGATAGTAGGACTTACTGGCTAATACAGCCTAATTGAAAATGTTTTACAAATGACAACTGTAACCCCTTTCAACTGATTCCAATAAACTATCATTACTTTTAAATTACATCTATCACACATTTATCTTTACTATCTTTACTTTCAAACATTCATCTTTACTTTATTTACTTTCACTTAGTTTCGACACATACTGATAAGTATGCGTCAAAACTAACATTCAATTCTTTGACAAACACTATCCAATTACAAGATAATCTTGTTTGCATTCATTACTTATCGAACAAAGCATGTCATGTTTTTATCTTTTCAATCCAAACCCAGATATCTCATTGATGACTAACATCTGGTAATCATTTCAGATACTTGCCATTAGATGGCCATCTTCAATCATCTCGAATACTTGCTTCAAAGCAATACTCTGCTACTATCTACATTCATATTTTCACACTATCGATCTTGTTGAATATCAACACTTAGCATAAATTTAACATAAACTATGCATACAAAATAATCTTTGAGAAACATCAGCATAATCACTCTGAAAATAAGAAAATATTGTTTCGGTCCCATCGGCCATTTTTACATTTTTCATCAAACGAGAAACTTCTACAAACATAATTTACTCTACAGGGGGAGAAACCGCATCATCAACCATCACGAATCTACCTGGAGCAAGCTCATCTAGTATTTCCTCAGGATAAAAACCCTCAGAAATAGTCATCACCGAATTCTCGACAACCTCCGTCCCACTAGGAACCTCAGGGGTTTCAGGAACTTCGTCTTTCACATCTGAATCGACAAACTCCATGTTCCCAGTAACCACAATCCTTTGTAGTAATCTTTTCTCTCCTCCACAGCCTCGTTTTGCCTTACATAATTGGCCTTTACCTTCTTACACGCTTCCAAACAATCTCACAAAATTTCAGCCCTTACCTCTTCCATAACCTTTCCGTGCTCCAACTCCATTGACCTTCGTGCAACATTGGTCTGTTCTCGCACATCATTCTCAAAATTTGTCCTCTGCAAAGTCAATGATTTTTCTTTATCTTTCGCGAGATCAGCCCAAATCTCCTCGGCCTATTTATCCTAAGCTTTCTTCGCATCACGAAGGGCAGCCTCCTTTGCCTTCCCAGGATCCAGCTTGTACCTATTCAACCTCGCCTCTAGTTTCTGTTTCTCATCGATCAATTCTTCTTTATCCTTCACCAGCTCCTTCTTTATATTCTTATATGCAACTAGCTGATTTGCCAGAGTGCTAGCACTGACAATACGACCATTGGCCTCAGTCAATAACTTCTTAATCTGCATTATATTTATGATATGAGTATTCGAATGAGGTACCAAATTCTTTAATCGAAGCAAAGCAGAAAAATTTCTTACCTTTGACATGTTTCGGTGGCCCTCGATAAGAAAAGTGATCAAACTCTCTGCCCCAACTAAATAATCGTCAACTTCCTCCTTCAGCACTATCGCCCCAGCCATATAAGCATCCATGGTCTTTTGGACCTCAGTCTCCGATTCCTCGACATATTTTTTCTTCGACGATTCTGAAGACTCCTTCGGCAGCATGCTCGTCGAAGCTAGTGGAGGTCGTCCATCAGGAACAACAATTGGTGTTTTGATTTTTGCCCTCCCTTCAATTGTTGACCTTTGAGAAAGCCTCTTCGGGGGTAATAAAGGAGCAACAACTTGACTGGCCGCCCATTTCTTCTTAGCTTTCCCTAAATATTTTGTAAAAATTAAATCTCTCTCAGTAGGTACAGAATCCGTAGTATACCCAGCTAGTGAAGGATTCTCCAACGGTAAACTCATATTTACAGCCCTTTTGCTCCTCGCAGACATCTTTTATCGATTACTGGAACGTCTACACCTTTAGCCCTCGATCTCTTTAAATCTGCCTCTTGAAACAAAGTCTTAACTTTCTCATGGTCGATGACGAGGTTGCCGATCCTATCGTAGTAACATTTCCTGATATTGTACAGTATCTCAGCTTCGGTTGACTTCCTATCAATCTCCTTCAATGATGTACAAGCACAAAATAATAATTACACAATGATTTTAGCTACAACCAAATCCAAATCATCGACAATTACATTACCTAACCACAAACCTAGATAAAAAAAATTTCTTTTCAAGGGCTCTCCTGGATATTTCATGTCAAACTCATAGTTCCCTTAAACGAGATGGTGTTCATCACTATACCGCCCTCCTGTTAAAACTATGTCATAAAACAACAGTGTCTTCAAAAACCTTGCAAAATACTGATATCCTACCTTCTAAGGGTATTGTTTGAATGTACAGTACACACATGGATCATCAACTATGATCAACTCTTCCCCCTTGCCTTCAATCGACTGTTTATCACCCTACATACATGATAAAAGGCATAAGCGTTTGGGTTAAACTAACCTGGTATCACGTCGAAGAAATTTAATAACTTCTTCTGATAAGCTCAAAGAGGAAGTTTCAAGGCCTTTTTAATTGTTCTTAATGAACAAGAATCCCACCCAAATGGATTTTCTGATCAGTCATGTCATACTGATATTCCACTGACCTAATATCTTAAGGAATACCATACTTCTTCTTAAAACTTAATATCTCTCTTGATTTTGTACCCTCTACATAACAAGCCTCCTCACCCTCCTCCACATCTTCCTCCCCACCCCCATTACCTTCTCGATTAATAGCTTGTAGCTCATGATCCACATCTATCTCGGTACCCTCCTCATCCAAAACTTTCATATTCCTGGGTGCTACCTTAAATTGGTCGACAATAGCCACATCCACGCTGCCCAACCCCACCCTATAACTGCAACCCATCTTTTAGACATATACTGTCACATCAATTAAAAGGGGGTTTATATCTGCCAGGTTCTCAAAGATTTATTTATCATCAATATTAATAGGTTCAGCCATTTTTATGAGCCTGAAAAATCAGATTCTATTTTTTAACGACAATTAGTATCTATCATATCTAATACATTATATATGTTCATATGCTAATATTCATATCGTTGTCGAGTTTCATCTCCAGCACGTCATTCTATCATTGTTATCATTACTATCATTACTATTTGAAGGATATCATTACTATCTGAATGCACAGTTACTACATTCAGTTCTCGATATAATAATACTTTACTATTTTTCTAAGTCCTAACATCGATTACTATACTAATACTTTTTATCGAAGTTCAAGAACCATACCTTCTTGAATAAGCTTTGCCTGTTTCCCGCTAAAACAAGCCAAATTCAAAAAATGGGAATTTACTTTCCCCGACGTAAAACCTGGCCAAATCATACCTAATCCGGCGTTCTATTACCAGAAATCTCATAGATGTCACAACAAATACCCTACAGTCGTGCCGTATTCACAGCGACGTCTACAAATTACTCTCTCCGCTCCTTGCTACCCATTTCAAACAACCTCTCTCTCTCTCAAACACCCTTTAAAACCTTTTTGATAACATTGCCAGAAAAAAAAAATACCATCATCACACCATATCGCAACTACTTTCATAAAAACCCTAAGGCATTATTTCTCTAATTACTTCTACTGCAACCTTTCTCCATACAATCAATTCCTACACTATCACTTATGTGTCTGAATGTCTTAATCTACAAAGGGATTCATAAGAATCATTCAATATCAAACGCATGAACAAAAAACCACCAACCTTGAATTTGCGCTGCCCCGGTATCCCTTTGCATTGTACACTTCACCCTCTCAATTACCACACTTATCTCCTCGTTCCCAATCATTGACAGTGATTCAAGCAAAGAGCACAACGTATTCGTACTTGAAGATTTTTTTTCAGAGTTTATAAAATGTGAGCAGTCGCCTACTACAGGGATATTTATAGACCCCATGCGACTATTCATCGCACCACTTTGTGACCGTTCGAGTACTTGAGCATAACGCCTTATCTGTCATTTCTCAAAGTCTTTGATTCTTCGCCATCTAAAAATAAATAAATCCATCCAATGTTGCTCCCAACATTCCATATCTCCTTGTACATCCTCTGATATATCCATACTCGCCAAAGCACAACATATTTATCACAAAGATGTTGTACATCTATTTCCATATACTTCAAAATATTACCTACAGGAGTACACCTAGCCATTTTAATTCTATCATTACCTTCACACATTTTTACCTTATTTACTATTCTCTTATATTCTCGGGAAGATCTTCAGCATAAAATTCAAATTTAAAATTTATTTGACAAATCAATTGTTCCCATACCAATGCAATATTGTATCAGTAAATTTCTTTCATTCACACAAATCAAATTATATTCGAGAAATTTTAACTTATATACATCGATAACAAATATATTCATTTCCTTCAAACAACACCTTATACATATACTTATTTATTACATTCCAACACTCATTTCAATCCTCAAACTCTTCGACCGGCCAACTCATCTTCTTTCTTTACAAAAGCCTTGGATCAATTTCTTATCTATATCGACGTGTGAGGAGGACTCAAGAATTGTAAGTTAAGATGGAATTCATACTCCTCTTGTACCTCCTTCACCTCTACTTTACTCAACTCTTCATATTTGGGATCCACTGGCACCAATACTTGCCCGTTTGGGTAACTCTTACCAAAATACCTGCCCAACAACTAGTCCTCACCAATACTGGCACCAATACTTGCACCCTATTCCAATGATCATCCTCCCGAGCCTGAGCCCTAGTCCTCACCATCTCCACTCCCACAAAAAATCATAGTTTACATATGGTATTTATATATAAAGCAAACACGACCAGTTAAATCATTCATTCAATTCACGTTGGAACTCTACACTTTTAAAGTTAAATCAAAACTCCTAGGAAACCGTTTTCGGCCCCACACAATCAACAAGCTCTAATTCAAGATTTATTAAACTCGAGATTCATATACATTAAGCACAATCTACCTCAACATCAAATAATTCGATTACATATATATTTTTACTTCATGATCACCATCTACAAATATAATGCAAAATCAAGAAAAAGTTTATTCATTACACCACTCTGTTATATTTTACATTTGACAATTCCCTCATTCGATTATATTACATCAGGCTACGTTTTCATTCCATTATTCGACAAAAGTACTCAAAGCTATGTGCTTCTTTTCACCAGAATCTAACATTTCCTCCGGCGAAATGGGTAACGATATCCTAAGAAACTTAATAAATCTCAGGTCAGGGAACTTCTAATTAGAGCTAACCGTGTAGAAAGGCAGTAGCAAAAAATTACAAGAAGTTCCTTGGGTCGACCAGATCCACAGGATGCCAAACCTGCCTTTATATCATCATCTTCAATATGGGCAGTAACCACTTCTCTGAACATTTGATGAACTCTAAAACCTTCTACAACAGCAACTGACACTAGTTCTAATGGATACACCGCGTGTAAATTCTTTCTACCTCCACATCCCTCAATTATCCCAACCATCATAACCACCGGTTTAAGATTAAATAACAACATAAACTTAATACTAAACTTTACCTCTATATAGTCGTCACAATTACCATCTGTACCCACCAGCCACTTGCTGCGCCACGACTGGGGCGACATTTTTACCATCACAGCTTCCAAACCATTCCACCACCGAACAAATCTTTCTTTCTCCGTCTATTTATAACCTTACCTTCCAGTTACACAGTCCAATGTTCTGTATTAAATGTTCATCGGGAAAAAACATGACCAGATTCAATTGACTTTGACCTCAGAAATGAAAAAATGAAGACTTGTACGATATTCAACAACCTTTTCAACTTCCAATTTCTTCTCGACACAACCACAAGTACTTATGTCGAGAATGAGGTGATTGTAGTAGCATATTTCCTAGGTTCGACATATATAAGCCAACATAAAATAGTCGAAGACAGCTTAGCATTCGAGGAGATGCTACATTTGTAACATTAAGTTCTCAACCTACTAAAAGTAGTTGTTGATCTTAGTTAAGATAGAGCCGTTAGAGATCTGCAAAGTTCGCCCACTACCCCCAAAATAGGAAACTATTTTTCATTTTGTAAACTGCCTGTATCTACTATAAATACAGGCATATAATAGGTTATTCAGATCCGCAAATTTACTATTCAATCATCCTTACATTCATATCACGTAACAAATTGTAATAATTAGTGACTTATTGGATTTTTCATCAAAATCCTCCTCGGGGTCATGGTTTTTCTCAGCCTTTATTGAGTTTCCTTAAGCTTATTATTACGTTATCCTTACTAAAAGTATTCGCGAAGATTATCTGCTCAGAAAATATGCCATTACAATACCCCTAGCCCGTGGCCCTACTACCGGCGACCTCATCATTTTCCCCCTCGACTAACCTACCTCACCCAGCAAGAGCTCGACCAAAAAATCTATGCCGCCATCTACATCAACGCAAGCCCTACTCAAAATTGTTGGAGTTGGCTTAGTAATCCAATCTGCACAAAGCTTTTTGCCGTCGAAATGCCTCCGAACTTCTATACCCCTAAAATCCACAAATACCGCAACACCGATCTACAATCCCACGTCTATGAGTTCCAGAATACTTTAAGCATGCACTCCACGGTCGATCAAATCATGTGTCACATATTTCCCACTAGTCTTACCGACAACCTTCTCAAGTGATGCCACAGCCTCCCTAATAGGTTAATTCAAAGCTTTGAACTGCAATCGAACTTATTCATCTCTTACTTTTCCTTCAACAAAGACCATGATGTCCGAGTAGATACCCTTTTTCAACTTTTGAGAAGCACCCACAAAATCTCTTGAGAACTTCACCAAGCGTTTCCTCGATGAATCATGCAAGGTCAAGAACCTCGATTGCACGAACGCCGTCCTAGCCTACTCAAACACCCTGCCTGACCACAGTCGCATTAAAGAGTATATCGTTCTCCAAAAGCCCCGAGCCCTCAAAGAGATTCAATCCAAAGTCAATGGATACATCGACCTCAAACGTCCCCATGAAACTAATCTCTAGGGACAAGCCTCTTCCACCAACAACAACAGACCTCGACAGTCAAACACACTCATGGTCGCTCCAGTTTCTAACAAGACTGGCAATCGCAAATGCGCCCACTTTGATGCTCAATCTTAAGAGCCTCGTAAAAAAATACCCAATGTCAGTTCTACCAAAACTTACAGTTCCCATTGGTACCTTACTCACACTCATCCAGGCCAACCCTATTTGGCAGACTCCCTTCCCCATCGAAGTCAAAAAGGACGAGCCATACTTCCAAAACCGCAAATGCAACTATTATCCCATAAACAAGTGTTACACGTTACAATATTTACTTGAGATGATCCTCAAAGCTAGCTGCTTACACTAATATGTTGTCGACCTTCCCGGCTACCTCGACGGGTCATACCTCAAGCCCCAGCACGCCCTGAATGTTAGATCTACTGAAGTACACATCTTCCAAGCCCACATAATCAAAGTTAATAACATCGATAGTGAACACACCCGAAGCAAACGGAAGAGGGTCGAAAAGTGTTGTAAACTACCTACCAACAAAAACTTCCAGTCCTCCGACCTGAATCTAGCCATCACCTTCGACCAGAAGGTATATCCTTCATCGACTGTGATATCTCCTATATCCATTTGCCTCATTCAGGCCCTTCAGTCATCATGATTAAAGTTGAGCACCTCGTTCTCTACACGATGCTCATCGATACTGGCAGTGCAGCCGATATGTTTTTCCTTCAAATAGTCTGAGCTTTGCTAGGGTAGAAATTAGCTCGATATATTCGAGTATTTAGTTTCGAGTTCATATTATACTATCACCTACCCTAGTATCAATCATTGGACATGCCGAAGACCAACTATTCGACTGCCACCTACTCTCCTCTCACACCTAGCACCACCCAGAAATTAACCTTTGAGGAATCTTTCAAACCCCACTACAGCTACACCATTAATGGCCTACTCACAATAATCTTGGTAAACATGATATCACCTTCGAGAAACAAGTATCCCAAAAAGGCCAGGCAGTCACCGATTTCCTGGCCGACTTCCCGGTCGAAGACATCGAGTGGAAAGAACACGAAGATGACCTATCCGAACACTAACCTGAGCAAAATAACCCCTGAACCCTAACACAGGTTGGCGTCTTTTTACCAACGTGTCAGCAGAACCACACGGTTCCGGGATAGGCATCGTCCTGGTCACCCTCAAATGGCCGCATCGAAAAGGCATCAAATTTAACTTTGAATGCACCAATAATGAGGATGAGAATGAAGCTTTGATACATGGTCTCGATCTAGCCCCCGAACTTGGAGACCCAAAACTAGCCGCGTTCACTGACTCCCAGTTCCTTCAGTAATAATATACCAGCAAAAACTAGGTGAACAATTGCATGGCTGAGTATGCCACACTCATCCGCCAGCGTATGGATTATTTCTGTGAAAAATCATCGATCACACATTGCCTTCATGGCGAAAATAGACATGCTGACGCCCTAGCCTATATTACAGCCATGTTAGGCCAGTCCAAACCTCAAAAACTCAGCATCGAAGTACTCGAATGCCCAGGTATCGACCAGATGGAAATTAATACCATCAATACTAGGGGCGAGAGTCTCGATCCTGAAGACTGGTGAACACCTTTCTTTGCTACTTCAACCATGCCACTTTACCTAAGGATCCGAAAGTAAACAATCTTTATTAGAAAATTGACGATGGTACACCATTCTTAAAGGCAACTTATATTATAAATCACCAAATAGAGTACACTTCTGATGTATATCTCAACAAGATACTGTAACCATCATTACTGAGCTCCACGAAGGAAATTGTGGTTCCCACACTACCGGCTGATTAATGGCACTCTGCGTAATAATACAGGGTTTGTTCTGGCCGAATATGAAGAATCAAGCTGAAGAGTATACAAAGTACTATGAAAAATAACAACGTCATGCCTATGACATTCGAATCCCCTCACAAGAACACAATTTTGGCCACGTCGCTTGGCCCAATAAGAGATAGGCCATCGATCTAGTAGGTCTTCTCCCCAAGGCTTTGGGCAGCAGAGAACACATCTTAGTCGCCACCGATTATTTTACTAAATAGGTCGAAACCGTGCCCTTATGTCGAGCCAGAGAAGAAGAAATTATAAAATTTCTCTAGGAAAATATTATCACACGCTTCGGCTGCCCACATATGATTCAATGTGATAATGGTTCACTGTTCGTAGGGAACAAGATTTGAACATTCCTCAAAAAAACAACATCATCCTTTCTACATCCACACCATATTATCGACAAGGTAATGGCCAGGTTAAAGTAATTAACAAAACTATAGTCGATGGTCTTAAGAAATGGGTCGATGAGAAGAAGGGGTGTTGGGTTCCAGAGTTACAACATGTACTCCGGACTTACCGCACCACACCACGCAAAGCAATGGGCTGTACTCCATATTTATTAGCCAATGACATCAAAGCAGTCTTACCAACTAAGTTTGAAGTCCCAACACATGACCCCGATCTCTCGGATGAAGACAATGAGTTTTAACTCGGATGCAATATGCTATAGATCGATAAAACCATAGACCAATCCTTAGATAACCTTAGGAATTACCAGATCTCTCTCCGGAAATCATACAATAAGAGGGTTCGGCCACGAAGTTTCGATATAGGTGATTTGGTACTTCGCCGAGTCACCCCCTCTTCAAAATCACGCAATATCGGCAAGCTAGCCGAATCTTAGGAAGGACCATATGTGGTGTACGATAAAACAGACAAAGGATCGTATTACCTTATGACTGAGGCCGAGGAACCCTTACCCAACCCATGAATTAAAATGCAGTTAGTTTCATATAACAGGCCGTGACCACCATCTCTTACTACTGATATAACCGCAGTATAATCAATGAACAAATTTTTTCTACCATGTGCATCATCTCATATCTCACTAAATATTTTCATTTGGGCAAACTTAATTATCCAATCAACCCTTTGACCCGACTGATACTTGGGGGGACCTTGAAGCTTTTTAAAGTTCAAATTCGGGCAAACCCGAATGACATGAATAGTAGAAAGACTGGACACTCAGGGGGCTACATTGGAGCCAACCACGTCTTGCTTCGTTCAGGATCAAATCCGTGGATAGAAATACCCGGGGGTGACCTCAAAGCTTTCTGAACTTCTTGATTCAGGCAAACCTAAGTATCCAGTCAACCCTTCGACTCGACTAATAGTTAAAGGCGACCTCAAAGTTTTTTTAAATTTTTATTTTATTCAGGTATACCCGAGTGGCATGAATCGTCGAAAGACAGGACACTCGTGGGTGACCTCGACGCTCAAAAAACTTCTTGATTCAGTCTAACCTACATATCTAGTTAACCCTTCGACCAGACTAATAATTAGGGGTGACGACCAAGCTCAATCACTCCTCGATTACGATAACCCTTGAACCCCACGGATAACACTCCCAAGGGCAACTTCAGTAATTCGATCAGTTAAATCATTCAATCAGATAACTCATTCAATCAGACAAAATACCAACATACATCAACAAGTTCAAATCAAATAGCAAAGAAGTGTTTACACAACCATCACCAAACCAACAGATATACAACACAAATGGTCAAAACACATACATGTCTGGTGGAAATTTTGCACCTCCAACGAAGAACTATACGAATAATGGCGTCTAACCTCCACAACAACAATTGGTTCCCCTCCTTCCTTTCCTCAACAACAATGATGGGTTTTTGTTTGTTTCTCGTTTTCTCTATTTTATTAAAAGAATCTAGCCTCTCTCTCTCCTCTTAAATATAGCCCACTAAGCCCCAAACTATAATCATGACCACTATCCCACTACCTCTCCCACTTCCCTCCACATTTTTAGCTAACCATGTATTTTTACACAACTACCCCTGCTAAATACAAATGTGTGAATACCATACCTTTACCAGTTATGAAACTTCCCATTTACCTCCCGAACCTTCGACTCCCATTGAATACCATAATTGTCCAAATGCATATTATGCCAAATATCTTTGAATACCCATAACCATCAACAACAAGCCTTTGACATGCCATCATATCGTACCACGTAGACTTTGCCTAACCGCCACGTGGCATACACCTCATCCACATGGCCGGCATGTCATGATTATTGTCTGCCCAACAAACTATTCAATGTTTGGTGTACCCTCTGATAGCTCTGCAAATACGGTTTGTCAGGTCCTTACAACCGAAGTACAACAAACTTCAACCAAGTCTTTTCTATACCTTTTTTGCTCTTTCGAACCATCTTGTTACGCTCGACCTACTCCATATCCACAAATATTTTTTACCCCTCGACAATGACATAATGCCAAACTCTCTTAACAATCTTCGACCAAATAATTTACTGTTCGAGATCTTTCAAAAAATTTCATATCAAACATAATTTCCATTTTTTTTCCTATAAGAATCCTACCGCGCCTATGTTATCATCGATCAAGTTATTCACCTTCGACTACTGTCAACTAAATATAAACACTTTGATAGAAAATTTTTTTTTTATTTCATTCAAATAAAGAGAGAAAGTAAACAACAAGAAACACAACTACCTAGCCACTGAGCCAACGAACGCAGCGTGTAGGAGTGGGTCGTAATGCTCTACAGGTGTTGCTGGAACATCGTCCACCAAATGGTAAATGACTCGGCCTCCTCCCTCTCTCTTCCTGTCAACTTCTTCTAGTGCAAATCCACCAAGTCAAGAAGTGGTGACCCCATGTTTCTGCGTCTAAAATACATCTTCTTTAACTCCTAGTAATTCTCCTCTACACATGCTTCCTTCTCCTCAATTTTTTTTTCGAAGCAAGTTTTTATGGTGCCTAAGGAAGCAGATGATCTGAACAGTTAAAGAAGAAGATGAGCAGGGTTTAATATGTATGGTCCCCTTCAGCCCTATTTATACCTCATTTAAGGAAGTATTAATAACCCCCTTATTAAACATCATCACCATCAATGCTCTTGGAACTTGGTATAGTCACACCAGTCAACTTTATAACTTCCCATGCCTAACAGTTTATTTTCAGCACGTGCCATTTGAAATAATTTTTGAGGCACCAGCTAAGAGGGGGCGAATGTAGTAGCCTACTAGCAGCCTTCCAAGACTAACCAAATACTATAAGGCTACATCGAAGCCCACCAGGGACTCAAAGCCCAATGAACCAACAAAACAGCCAAAAACATATGATCTACCCGAATCCTTCTGAGACTATCCGAACACTCGAAAGATATATCAAAGCTTACCGAAGAGCTGAAGCTTACCGAAATAGTCAAAGCTAAAGATAGTCGACCAACATACAAAGCCCAACACAAGCTTCAAAAGGTCTTCGACCATATCAATGCATGGTCAAAGGTATACAAACCTGACAACCAGCTCACCAGACAACACAGTGAAACAAGCCGCCATACAGTTACAGTATCAAAATTTAGCTCACGTACAAGACAGACCCCAAGAGGGTATACATGTAATATGACCTTACATGGTGACTTACCCTTTTCTATCTCCTATAAATAGGAGAGGAGAGACATCATGATGAGGTTAGAAAAAGTTAGCCCAAACCTACCCTAAGATCCACAACCATCGAGCACCTTCAAGTTATACTCAATTTGAACTGTAACCTCATATATATATATAATATTCCATTCAAATCCTCGCTAGAGGTCGTGGAGTATACCGATTCATGAACTCCACACAAGTATGTTAGCTGATGAGTGCATAATTACAACATTTTTAATATACCCGAACATGTATTTTAGTCGTCCATTATATTTAATTTTGGGTACTTAAGCATATTTGTTTGATTGTAGCTATTGGAGATGGATATTTGAAACCAAATTCTAAAAGTGAAGTAAAAGTGTCTCTAACAATTCATAACAGAAACAAATTTAAAGACATAATATATTTGGTCTCAAGATTGAAGAAATATATACATAAATATTCTTAGAGAATAAGATCAAAGAATATTTTGCATCCAAGATCCTTGAAACTATTTTATATTAAAGATATATGCAAGAGTTTTCATGAAGAAAGATCTCTACATCACTTAAGGGAATTATATGCAAGAATCTTAGGTAATTGGTTATAATATTAAAAGAAATTATTGTGAAAATATTATTTAGAATTTAATGTATAGTATCTTAATTTGGGTTCTTTCTCATATAAAAGGAACCCTCCCCCCATTGTAATTGGGCATATCATATTAGAGCAAGTTTAGAAGAAATAAAGTCTTAGTTTTATTTAATTATCTCCTCTCTCTTTTATTTTTTTCTTTTGTAAATAGTTAGCTAGTTCATGCAATGATCTTGGGAATGATAGAAGGTTAATCCCTTCTAGCTATGACTATAAAGATGCTCTTACCCAAGTAGCAATAGTTATATTGTAGTTTTTGGATTAGTTCTCTTTTACAATCTTTTAAAATAACTATAATCGACCTCAAGGCTTAACAATAACTAACAAGTAGATTTAGACAATTTAGCCAAAATCTGGTGTAATAACCATTACACTGAATTTTAGGGCAAAAATAAAGAGGACTCGTTAGAAGAAATTCGACCAAACTTAACTATAGTTGAAAATTTTTCTACTACATATCGGATTTAGGTAAACATATTAAGACCAAATCTTAGATGCCTAACCATGGATCTAGGGTTGTCATTTACATCAAAAATGCCTTACCAAGAATTCTTGATATGAATATTCCGCCTAGTAAAACTACATGATAACTATATTACTTTGGTTGGGCCAAATTCTAGTTATAGCTATTCTCTTGTTAATTGTTTGTTTTATTTTTATTTCTTTTCAATCGATCTCTTAAAAAACCTTATTCGGCCAAGAAAGTATTTTTTTCCCCAAACCTTCCTGTGGTTTCGATTCCACTCATCCGTGTTATAATTTGATAAACGTACATTGAACTAGAGGAAACACAAATCCTCTCATCAAATGGCGCCGTTGCCGGGGAGGTAACAGTAAAAACGATATCTCTTTAATCCCGAGTTTATTTATTTATTAATTTTTTTACTTTTATTGTTCAACTATAAAATAAAAAAATAAAAAAAACAAAAAAAAAATCTTCATCTGCTTTGCTTTGTTCGTTTGATTCACCTTTAAGGAGGTTTTGTTTACGTTACAAAGTTGTACAAAACTATAACATAACTGCATGTTCGGGTACAAGGAATAGTGGCTCATTTTTACTATGATGTCTTTCCGAATAAATTAGTCTCAACATTTTCTGATAAGCAGTTTTGGAGATATTAATTTTAGAAGAAACATACTTAGTTTTCAATGAAAAGTGTGTTCCTAAATGTTTTACGGTTTTTGACCATCTATACTTCACAATTGGAACATACATTTCCTACAAAAGGTTCATATTATTCAAAACCCTTTCCAAATTACTATAGATCATATTTTTCTGTTTAGTCGTCTGTGAGTTACAACCTTTTGTAATACTAATAAAAACATTCTCAGCAAAGGATGTCGTTGTTCATTAATCACTTATTTTGAGTAGTAGTGAAGCTAAATTCTAGACAATTTCCTTCTTTAATGTTTTTACTTTCTAAATTATCTTTCCAAATTGATATTATTTAATACTCTCTCTCAATCGAAATGAACGATATACACATTTAAAAATCAGGACATCATAGACTACAATAAACTTAGAAATTGGATTAGTATTTTTATTTTTATTTTGCAGGATAGTCACAAAGTTGGTACTCAGAGATCGTGAAGAATTTAAAAAGTACATTGGCAAGCTTCTATCTAATCTTTTTTGTGCCCCCAAAGTGAAGGGGTATTTCCATCTTTCGGCCCCTGAGTGAAGGGGCGGCCATAGCTTTACTTGGAAACACTTCCCGTAGGTTCGTATTTCTTTAAACTTGACATCAAGAAAGGGTTCATATCCACTCTGCCCTGGTACTAGGAACATAAAGTCGTATGGGCTGTGCAAATATACGCTGCTCTAATTAACCTATTGACGTGTTTAAATTTCTTTTCATTCCAACATTAGTAAAGGTAAAAACTATTAGAGACTTGAAGGATTTTATCACCCAAAAGGCTCACTAACAAGTGGGACCACCCATTAGAGATACGAAGAAATTCGTATCACACGAAAATTGAACATTCCAGACCTGAAAATAACTAATAATAAAAAAGAGTAGCAAGATTCCCATGGGATTTCATCACCCAACGGATAGGTGTACCGAACCAGGGTACAAACACGTGTTCGTAGGATACGTCCCCAGCACAGTACCATGAAATACTGGTTGTAGTTTGTGACGTCACCGTTCCGAGTGTTGACTTACGATAAGGCGACTTGCTCGGGCATGAGGACCGAACATCTTCTCTAAGCTAGTACTAGCACAATGACGTAGGGGAGTGTAGGAACCAAAGCCTTTGATCATCCTACCATTTTGTGAACATAGAAGAATATAGAGGAGACCTAATGTTAGAGTTTTAGGCTTGATTGGTTTTTTTATTGGGTGTTAATTTAATTATAAAATATCGTACATGTAAGAACATTGGAATTCATACGGCTCACATTTTGACATCCCACAATATCCTCAAAATTCTTTTCAATCTAGACACACCAAAACTCAAAATATGTGGATCCTTTTCAACCTCATTCATATATACTGACCCATCAATCCTTCCAGTCATTCAAACAGTTCCCACCTGCTCCACCTAAACACTCTTTGGAAGATACCCTTTCTCTATTCATGCAACAATCAATGGAAAGGCAAAAACAAGTATTATAATTTTAGCAACAAATGATGTAATTCCAGCAACAAACATCGTTGAATCAAACTTATACGACTGAATCTATCTCTAGGTTAGAGATTCAGATAAGTTAGTTAGCAGCCACGATGATTGAGAATGAGCAAGAATAATTGGCTAACAGTCTAGAAAGGGAGTTTGAAGTAAATTTTACTTCTGGTCTATAAAATATTGAACTCGAGCAAAGTCATGAAATTTTTTCCCCGTAGGGTAATTGGAAGATAACCATATTGAGGTCGATATTCCTATGTCATAAGAGGCTCTAAAAAAAACGGCCAACATGTTCAATAAAATTCTTTCTCAATCACCTCCTAATTCATCCCTCAGCATTCAACCACCGATGTCATTGTCCATCCCGTCATCGATAGAGCCCCACCAATTCAAAAATATTATCATGACAGAAAGTGGGTATTTTTCCAAATTCTTAGACGATTTCTCAAATGATGTCAATTTTTTTGAAATTGTGAATTCAACATCGATCCTTGATAAAATATGAGATCCATCTTTATCCCAATTAGTGTCACCTTCTTTATCTCTCTTCCTTGAATCCATACCTCCATCGCCAGAGCCTAATGAGTGTACCATGACCATAAGCAATTTTGTTGACTTGTATGGAGATAACTCTTATTGCATTTCTGCTAATGAATGCTTAAATTATTTCAAGGAATCGAATAATCCTAATATCCATGAAATGGTGCAATCATTATCATCTAAAGATATGTTTCAACTTGGCTATACTCCTAAGCCAATGAATATCCACATTAATGGTCAAGATGAGTCCCTTGAGATAAGTTGAGATTTTAGGCATACATATATTAAATGTTTGTTAGAGTTAATTATTCCCCGATCCCCATATCCACAAATATGTCATATAGTTTTTTTTCAACTAAAAGAAAACATCTTTTAAAAAAAATATAATTTTGGGGATACCTCACGGACTTGATTTGTCAGAACCACCTATCACATTTTTTTGAATATTAACGATAACATTGGGGTTTTGAAAATTTTCAAAGAAAATATCTTTCTAGAAAACTCGAGTTTTGAATCTAGGATATTTTCGGGGACAAATACTTGTATACCAATCTTATTATTTACTGCAACATGTAGTAATCATATGATTGTATTGAAAATTCTAAGGGTATGTATTTCCTTTATCTTGGAGAAAATGGTTTTTCTTGATTTGTCTAAAATTTTAAACTTAGAATCATCAAATGATAGACAAAGTTTTTAGAAAAATTTTTTCATATAAAATTAGTTTTGAACTATTTCTGGCTTTAACAGAATATATCTGCCCAATTAGGGGCTAATATTGAGGATCACCATTCATGTGTTCTCTGGTTTTTTAAGGAGAATTTACAACCAAGATAGTACATCACCTTTCATGTGTTCTCTAGTTCTTGAAAGAGAATTTGCAACCAAGATAGTACATTACCTTTTCAACTTCATACCCTTCCAATTGAAAATTTTAAGTTTGGGGGCACATTCTTCTGGCTAAAGATGGTAAACTAAACGCTTCTTGGGAGGCAGCCAATGACACATTCAGGTGAGAAATTCTAGTTTTTATCCCCCATTTTTTATGCTCTCAAACATTGAGGGTAATGTATCATTTAAGTTTAGGGGTAGGAAACCATTTCTTTAAATGATTTTTTAAGAAAAATGAAATAATGGCACTTTGACAATTTATGATATATTTTTGACGAATTTCTAAATACATAACTAATTTTACCTTGACATAAATATTATGGAAAAACCTAAATTTTAAAATTATACCAAGTATACACTAGAATATTTTAGACTATCTTAAGCTAGATATACTATCTTTTTATTAACGACTAATTCAAGTTAGCTTGGCATATTTTGAAAATATGCACTTCACCGTAGCTTTACAATTAATATTTTCAGTAGATTTTTTGCTCTGTTTATGGGAAATTTAGTATTAATGTTAGGAATAATTTGCTTCAAGGGAGATAGCTCCTAAAAATAAGTTCATTCATAAGAAAATAATAATAAGCCAAATGTGCTCTAAAAACATTCACGCTGCAATGCTACTCGCATGATTGAGAATTGAAAGAAGAAAAATTATCACCAATCTCGAGTTTGACCATGAACTATGTGAAAGGAGCACAATAAAATGTTACTTGTGAGAATCCTGAGTCTAGGTCATGATGGGGTACCACACCCCGGCAACCTTAGCCAACTGGCGGGGATTGTCGACTAAAAACTCCTTGTTATGGAGGCTTCACTAAGAAAAAATATACTCAAAAGAAAAGGTTTATAAAAGAAAATAAGAAAAAAGTAAGATTCTAGGAAGACGAATTGACTAAGGTACTTGTCGAACTGATCGTTAAATTTATTCCAGTAAGAACTAGACTACCAAAAATAGAGTAAATTGTTTTTGACACCGTATTAGGTCATAAAACTATTTTTACTATACACTCAAATATAGCTAATGCAAAATACTTGAATAACAAGTACAGGGATTTTTCCATTGGTATATTTTTGTCACAACTGAGTAAGGATAAGTTCACAGGAAATGAGTCACGTGTCTTCAAGAATTATTTAAAATGTCATTATTGACTTTTGTGGGTATAGTCACTGTAAACCCTCAGGAGACAATACTTTTCCACTAGGCTAAACCAATGGGTTTAGCGACTTGTTGCCAATCGCGCTCCCTGCGAAAGTGGTTATTATTTTATTTTACTCGAGACGAGCAAAATACAAGTTCGGGGGTATTTGATGAGCGCGTAATTATGGCATTTATAATATACCCGAACATATATTTTAGTCCTCCATTATATTTAATAATCCGCCTAGTAAAACTACATGATAACTATATTGCTTTGTTTGGGCAAAATTCTAGTTGCAGCTATTTTCTTGTTAATTGTTTATTTTATTTCTTTCTTTTCAATCAATCTATTATAAAACCTTATTCGGCCTAGAAAGTATTTGTTTTCCCAAACCTCCCTATGAATTCGATCCCACTCATCCGTGCTACAATTCGATAACCGTACTTTGAACGGGAATTTTGTTAGAGGACACAAAAATCTTCTCATCATTAGTACAGTGATTTCTCTTATTTTTGTCGTATATATTTGTTAAAACCTCTAGTCGAAGCCAGACCCCCATAGTATAATAGTGCGAACTCCCCTTTACGGGATCACGCCCTAAGAAAGTTATAAAACAAGGTAAGGACTTGAACCGTTGACCTTCTAAAGGCATTAATCACTTAAAATCAATAAGGCAACTTTACTTTATATCATCTTACGGTCCCTTTTTTACCTACTACTTAACAAATTGGAAGCCCTAAATTTACATTAAAAATTTGGGGTCCTACGCCACTTGCGTAAGGGGCTTTTCCATAAAACTAAAGTCTGAGTCTTTTTATATTTATAATTAAAAAACCATCCGCAATAATTATAAATTATTATAATAATAGGCTATAGTATAGGTATAAAGTTGAATATTTATTCATTATAATCATAAGTTATCCAACTTATTGGGAAAAGGACTATGTGAGTACATATTATACTTCTATTCATTTTTAATGATTCAATAGGGACATAAAGATTTGATCTAACTTTTCCCAATTATAAATTACCAACTATTCCTACTTTTTGAATATTCAAACCAAAATAAACGTAAAGATTAAACAAAAGAAAAAGTAAGTGGATCTGGCCCATTGAATCATTACTATATTAGCTATTCTGATATTATGATATTAAAATTCTATAGAGATGGGATTGTAGCAGCGGACCCCCCTTTTTGGTTAGACTCGCGAAAAGGGAGACTATGTAGTTTGAGATTCATCTGAAGGAAAAGGAAATATAACAAGGAAGACAATAGCAAAAAACAACCCAAAAATAAAATAGTGTAATAAATTATATACATATATGCTACTGTAATAGTTTAATATACGTATAAATTAGGAGAATCCATAAAGATTTTTATTGATCTTTTCTCAATATTGCGAACAAGATGTAAGAATAAGATTAATTGATGGAGCGGGGTATGAGGTAGATCTGAGGAGCAACTGGTGACTAAAGAAGGGATCCCACCATTCCTTGAATGGTTATTTCAAAAAATTGATCTGATTGATCAGTCAAAAGACAATTGAGAGTTTAGATGGTTATTAAGAATATGAAGGAATAATAGAAGCGAGTCGTGGATTTACCCAGGTCATTTTATGGCCTAATAGAAAGAAAGTTTTTTTATCTTCAAAACCCGTTGGAAGGGACAGTGGACAAGGAATCATACATAAAAGATCCAACCCCGTATATCTTGAGAATACTCTGACATGTTCAATAATCGTTGAAGTAGTTGAATAGGGGGGTCACTATGACTATAGCCCTTGGTAGATTTACCAAAGACGAAAAATATTTATTTGATATTAGGATGACTGGTTAAGGAGAGACCGTTTCATTTTTGTAGGTCGGTCCGGTCTATTGCCCTTTCCTTGTGCTTACTTTGCTTTAGGAGGCTGGTTTACAGGTACAACCTTTGTAACTTCATGGTATACTCATGGATTGGCCAGTTCCTATTTGGAGGGCTGCAATTTCTTAACTGCTGCAGTTTTTACCCCTATTAATTGATTAGCACATTCTTTATTGCTACTATGGGGTCCTGAAGTACAAGAAGATTTTACTCGTTGGTGTCAATTAGGTGGTTTATGGAATTATGTCGCTCTCCATGGCACTTTCGGACTAATTAGTTTCATATTACGTCAATTCGAACTTGCTCGACCTGTTCAATTACGACCTTATAATGAAGTCGCATTCTCTGGCCCAATTGCTATTTTAGTTTCTGCATTCCTAATTTATCCACTAGCCCAATCTGGTTAGTATTTGGCACCTAGTTTTGGTGTAGCAGCTATATTTCGATTCCTCCTCTTTTTCCAAGGATTTCATAATTGGACGTTAAACCTTTTTCATATGATGGGAGTTGCTGGCGTATTGGGCACTGCTCTGCTATACGCTATTCATGGTACTACTATAAAAAATACTTTATTTGAAGATGGTGATGGCACAAATACATTACGTGCTTTTAATCCAACTCAAGCTGAGGAGACTTATTCAATGGTCACCGCTAACCAATTTGGTCCCAAATATTTGAGGTTGCTTATTCTAATAAACGTTGGTTATATTTATTTATGTTATTCGTACCAGTAACCGGTTTATGGATGAGTGCTCTTGGAGTAGTCGGTCTGGCTCTGAACCTACATGCTTATGATTTCGTTTCCCCGGAAATCCGTACAGTAGAAGATCCCAAATTTGAGTCTTTCTATACCAAAAATATTATTTTAAACGAAGGTATTTGTGCTTAGATGACGGCTCAGAATCAGCCTCTTGAAAACCTTATATTCCCTGAGGAGGTTCTACCCCATGGAAACGCCCTTTAATGGAACTTTAGCTTTAGCTAGTCGTGACGAAGAAACCACCAGTTTCGCTTGGTGGGCCGGGAACGCCAGGCTTATCAATTTGTCTGGTAAACTACTTGGGGCACATGTTGCCCATGCTGGATTAATCGTATTCTGGGTTGGAGCAATGAACCTCTTTGAAGTGTTTCATTTCATACTAGAGAAACCCATGTATGAACAAGGATTGATTTTACTTCCCCATCTAGCTACTCTAGGTTGGGAGGGGGGGGGGGGGGGTCCTGCTGGAGAAGTTATAGACACCTTCCCATACTTTGTATCTGGAGTGCTTCACTTAATTTCCTCTACAGTATTGGGCTTTGGCGGTATTTATCATTCGCTTCTTGGGCCCGAAACTTTGGAAAAATCCCTTCCTTTTTTTCGGTTATGTATGGAAAGATAGAAATAAAATGACCACAATTTTAGGTATTCATCTAATTTTGTTAGGTATAGGTGCTTTTCTTCTAGTATTCAAGGCTCTTTATTTTGGGGGCATCTATGATACCTGGGCTCCAGGGGGAGGAGATGTAAGAAAAATAACCAACTTAATATTTATCCCATGTGCTATATTTGGTTATTTATTAAAATCCCCTTTTGGTGGAGAGGGATGGATTGTTAGTGTGGACGATTTAGATAATATAATTGGAGGGCATGTATGGTTAGGTTCCATTTGTATATTTGGTGGAATCTGGCATATCTTAACCAAACCCTTTGTATGGGCTCGCCGTGTACTTGTATGGTCTGGAGAGGCTTACCTATCTTGTAGTTTAGCCATTTTATCTCTCTTTGGTTTCATCGCTTGTTGCTTTGTCTGGTTTAATAACACCACTTATCCTAGTGAGCTTTATGGGCCTACTGGACCAGAAGCTTCTTAAGCTCAAGCATTCACTTTTCTAGTTTGAGACCAATGTCTTAGAGCTGATGTGGGATTTTCTCAAGGACCTACTGGTTTAGGTAAATATCTAATGTGGTCCCCAACTGGAAATGTCATTTTTGGAGGAGAAACTATTCATTTTTAGGACCTCCGTGCTCCCTGATTAGAACCTCAAAGGGGTCCCAATGGTTTAGACTTGAGTAGATTGAAAAAGGACATACAACCTTGGCAAGAATGGCATTCCACAAAATATATGACTCATGCTCCTTTGGGTTCTTTAAATTCCGTAGGTGGTGTAGCTACCAAGATCAATGTCGTCAATTATGTTTCTCCTAGAAGTTGGTTATCTACCTCTCATTTTGTTCTAGGATTCTTCCTATTTGTGGGTCATTTGTGGCATGCAGGAAGGGCTCGTGTAGCTGCAACAGGATTTGAAAAAGGAATTGATCGTCAGGGCTGAATTTTAAAATACGATATGCCCCTACATACTATTTATCCAAACCAACGGTTAGAAATAAAGCGAGACAATGACTAATTCATATACGACTTAGAGTCATTTCAGAATAAACACTGATATCGAGAATATTGTTGGGCACTTAATCGTTGATTGGCCTAGTCATGTTTTCAAAAACATGGCTTCTAGGAACCAGTTTTTCGTATCTTGGTGCAATAAGATGTTACCTAATGTCATCTAGAAGTATATAGGTCATTATAGCACCCTTATATACTCCTAGATCTTTAGTTCCAATATAGTTTTAAATACATATCCAGGGAACTTGGCAAAGTTTGGGGAAAAACTACTCATCAGCTAAACATCTAATATCCCCACATATTCGTAGTAAACGGTTCATTTGGCTAAAATATTTAGACCTTATAGAACTATAGAGTTTAAGAAACTCATGATAATTAATTAAAGTCATGGTAATAAGTGGTTTTGAATATGTTATCGTGGCCAAGACCTATTAAAACACACTTCTTATATTAAGATCAACTCTTTTACTCGGTAAATTAGTGATTTAACAAATACCATGAGTATTAGAATATAAACCAGGTTCACATATTAACTTGATTGAGAATCAGTTACTTTATCCAATTTTTCTAAATTACTATGATATTCATGCATGCATGGGAATATTTATCGTTAAACTATTATTAAATAAAGATTTACATATCGCATTTCAGATGGCTACGAAACTCAAGAATGTTGATTTTGACGTATTGCTACTTTCTGGAGCCAACTACCTCACTTGGTGCTTATACGTTCGATTGTATCTCAAATTTCTGAGAATTTGAAGAGACAATCGCTGACAAGAATAGTGAGACTCCCATTGACAAGGCAAAGGCCTTGGTTGCTCTCTGTCACCACATCCAAAGAGATGTGAAGATGGAATAACTTACTGAGACTGAACCCAGTGACCTCTGGGCCAACTTGAAAGAGCGCTTTAGAGAATAAAAAACGGTTCTGCTTCCCAGAGCAATGTACCAATGAAACACGCTAAGGGTCTAGGATTTTCGGACTGTCTCTGACTACAACTTAGTAGTCCACAAAATCATCTTCACAATAAAGTTGTGTGAGGCATTAGTCATTGATGAAGATATAATAAAGAAGACTCTATCCACTTCCATGCCTCCTGAATTTGCCTCTAAAGGCAATATAAGCAAGAGGGAATTATAAAGTACTCTCTTCTTATCAAGGCTCTGCTACCCTCTGAGTAGAATGACAAACTCCTCATGAGAAATCCTGAGATGAGGTCAGCTGGGAGCAAGATGGTCCGTGAGGTATAAAATATTAGAATTTAGAGTAACAACAATCGTAGTCGAGGGTGTGGTCGTGGTGGTGGATAGACTCGTAGAGGACACAACAGGAGAAATGGCAAGAATCAGAATTCCCTTGCCCCATAAAGAGGAATGGGGAATAATTGAGATCGCAAGAAAGAGGTGGGAAAAACAAACAGCCTGACAAAGGCTCTCCGTGCTTCAACTATAGAGGGATTGGACATTGGGCACAGGACTGTAAGTTGCCTTAGATGGCTAAAGATGTTCGTGTTCAAATCTACCATATGACTGTTGATATCAATTCTACGGCGATATAATTTTCGACAACAGATTTCTTTGAAATTACCAATGAAGTGATGGATCAGACTCATGAGTAGTCAGTAGCACCTTCTCATAGGATAATTGATGTTACATATTGAGAGCACATAATAGTTTCTTTGCTTAGTTGTTAGTATGAGATTTGCTTTATTAGTATTTTTTTCCAGATTATGCTCCGATCATAATGGTTGGTTTAGTTTAATAAGTGTTGTGACATACATTTAGTATCATCATTTATGAGATATTTATTTTTTGGCTATAATTGTTATATGTTAGAATTTTTGCTTGGCATAGTAGTTAATTCTATTGTATAATAATTAATTTATTATACCCAAATGAATTTTTCCATACATTGAGTATTTTTTGATAATCAAATGAGTAACGACATTTGTTTAGTAAACAGTGGTACCACACACTCGATCATACAAGATAAGAAATATTTTTCATCTCTGACCCCGTACATCGGCGATGTCACAACTATCACTGGCTCGACCAGCATGATAGAAGACACTCTACTAGTGCCACATTACTACTACCCAAAGGAACGATATTAAGTATCTAGTATGCTTTATATGTGAGTAATTATACCAGGAATTTACACAGCTTTCAGGATATCCATGACAATTATTATCATGAAAAAACAAGGAGAGAATGACAAAATATGGTTTTGTGTATCACATCGGCTACTCTCCAAGGTCAGAAAACAATATTGGAACGATGTTAAATACACCCCTCAAGGGCTATATTCTACAGACATTCAATATGTCGAGACCTACGTTATAACAAAATTATCTCCCTTAAAAGAGAAAATATTCAAGCTATGGCACGATCGTCTGGGATTTCCAGGTTCTAGGATGTTGAGGAAGATTATCGACAGTAGTTCTGGACATTCTTTCAAAGGAGAAAAGATCCACGTATTGTAAGATTTCCCTTGTAATGCCAGCTCTCAGGGTAAGTTGATTATCGGACCTAGCATGACCAAGGTGGAGTGGAAGTCTCCACCCTTTCCCTAACGCATCCATGGAGATATATGTGGACCTATCCATTCACATAGTGGTCCATTTAGGTATTTTATGGTCATTATTGACGCATCTTTGAGATGGTCAAACGTTTGCCTATTGTCTACTAGGAACATGGTGTTTGCAAGACTTAGTGCACATATTATTTGGTTACGGGATCATTTCCCAGAACACCCGATCAAGTCGATCCAACATGATGGCACATGTGAGTTTTCCTCCCACGCATTTAATGATTATTGCATCACTAATAGGATATAAGCAGAACATCCGGTACCCCATGTTTATACCCAGAATGGTATGACGGATAATCTAATCAAACGATTTTAGAAAATTACTAGGAAATTGTTTTAAAGGTCTCAGCATCCAGCCACTTCTTTAGGTCATGCAATCTTGCATGCCAGAGCATTGATTAGAGTTCGTTCGAGTGCGAATCATAAGTTTTTCCCAAAGCAACTAGTCACTGGGTTGGAACTTAATGTCACCCATTTGCGTACCTTTGGATGTGTCGTATAGGTACCGATAGCACCTCCACAACACACGAAAATGGGTCCCCAACTCTACCTTGGTATCTACGTGGGTTATGATTTACCATTTATCATCTGATATTTGAAATCCACTATAGGCAATGTCTTTACTATGAGATTCACAGATTATCACTTTGACAAAACGATTTTCCCAGCATTAGGAGGAGATATGACATATTATGCAATGGAAGTTTATAAGTTACCTTGGGAAACACCATCATTATCTCATCTAGATCCCATTACTAAACAGAGTGACAGCGAAGTCCAATGGATACTTCACTACAACAGGTCATTAATAAAATGTTGGATACATTCAACGACACTGTTAAAGTAACCAAGGGGCATGTACCTGTAAGTAATGCTCCTACACGGTTAAAGGTTTCGAAAGGAGCTACCGTTCCCCCCGCAAATGAATCAAAGGTTGAGATACCTCCTAATAACAAAGAACCATCTTTGGGAAGATGGTAGAAATTGTGACCAGAAATAACTAATGGTGTAATCAGTTCATCTAGGATGGAACCACCCATTGACAAGGCTACTGTAACTACGTAACCAGTTGGTGCATTACCAGACATTCCTAGCGTGGCACATAGCTATGATAATAGAGAGATTTTAATTAATTAGGTCTGTAATGGTATAGCTTGGGACCATTCAAAAGTTGTTATGGACAGTGTATTCACATTCGATGTTATGCTCACCATTGAGCATGACGATCCAGACCCCTTATGGTTGATGAGTATCATAACCGTAAAGATTGGCCAAAATGATAATTTATGATCCAAGATGAGCTGAGCTCGCTAGAAATATGTGAAGTGTTCGGACCTATCATCAGTAGGAATGATGCCATAAAGCCTGTCGGCTAAAAATGGGTATTTGTATAAAAATATAATAAACACAGAGAGGTAGTAAGATACAAGGCAAGACTAGTTGTATAGGATTCTCATAAAGGACTGACATCGATTACGATAAAACTTACTCTCTGGCCATGGACGCTATAACATTCTGTTACCTTATGGACGTAGTTATCACGTATTTATATGGGAAACTAGATATGGATATCTACATGAAGCTACCTGAGGGGTATAAGCTCCCAGAAGTTATAAAGCCTGACATATAGAGCGTATACGTAATAAAAGTGGATTAATCACCGTATGGTTTGAATCAATCAGGGCTCATGTGACATTATAGGTTGACTGAATATTTAGAGGCCGATGACTTCACAAATAATCCTATTTTTCCATGTGTTTTCATTAAGAAGACAGAAACTGGGTTTGTTATCATTGCAGTGTACATCGATGATCTGAATATCATCAGAACTTTGGGGGA
This sequence comes from Kingdonia uniflora, assembly GCA_014058105.1. Lineage (NCBI taxonomy): Eukaryota > Viridiplantae > Streptophyta > Magnoliopsida > Ranunculales > Circaeasteraceae > Kingdonia > Kingdonia uniflora. The sequence continues at coordinate 5,013,247 of JACGCM010000671.1, forward strand.
GATAACGATTACCGCCAAATACCTTAAGAAGGAATTTGAAATAAAAGACCTTGGGAAATCCATGTACTATACCGGTTTGTAGATTGAATACCTTGGTAGTGGCATACTCGTCCACAAGGAGACATATACCGAACGGATCCTCCAACGATTCGGTATGGATGCAACACATAGTGCTAAGACACCTACGGTAGTCTACTACTTGGACGTGGACAAGGATATCATCCACCCTCCGAATGAGGGAGAGGAACTATCAAGGCCTGAGGTACCATATATAAGAGCAATTGGTGTTTGTTATACTCAGTTGGGTATACTAGACCCGATATCTTATTTGTGGTGAACTGCTTGGCTTGCCACAGTTTCGATTCCACCTAAAGATACTGGGATGAGATCAAACACACTCTGCGGTACCTAAAAGGCAAAATAGAGTTGGGTCTATTCTACCCGAAAAGTGGTAAACTTAAGTTAATAGGGTATGCCGACGTAGGATATTTGTCAGACCCGCATAAAGGTTGATCTCAGCCGTGATATGCATTCTTGTATGGTAATACAACAATATAATAGAGATTAGTAAAACAGATGATAGTGGCTACTGATAAGAGGTTTTTTAGTGCCTTTAGCAAAATACCCACCCAAAGTACGGTTATCGATTTGCAGCACGGATGAGTGGGATCAAATCCACAAGGAGGTTTGGGAAAATAAATACTTTCCAGGCCGAATAACGATTTTATACAAGATAAATCTAAGAAGAATAAATAAAAACTAATTATAAAACTTAATGAGGGAGAGAGCTAAGGTTCGGACTTGGCCTCTACCTTTCAAAGAACTAATCAATGCACAACTAGATCCTAATATCTCCACCTATTATATGTTCGTGTTAAGACACATACGATGTTGTAAAATAAATTACTAAATCTATGGTCAAGAATTTAGTAGTTATGCTTTTAAGTGATGGTGAAGAGTGTCTTAGAGAATTATTAACTTAACCATGGCTAGGCTTGAGTAATTTTTCTAGTGTTTCCTCATGTTTAGATCTCCAAATCAAGTCTATGGTTAATAACATATGTTTGTATCCAAAGTAATCGTACACAAAACCAAAGCAATGGTCAAGCCTTCGATATGATATACTAACTTATCAATCATAAAGCACTAAGTGAAAACTAATTGGATCTCCAAATCAAGTCTACGGTTAATAGCACTTGTTTGTATCCAAAGTTATCGTATACCAAACCAAAGCTATGGTCAAGCCTTCGATATGATATACTAACTTATCAATCATAAAGCACTAAGAGAAAACTAATTAGAACCTAATTAATATCATATATTGTTCATCCAATAAGAGGCCTCATCCTAGCCTTAGCTAGAAGATTAGTTGCTCATCTCGAACTTCATCGCATTAACAACTAATTATTTACAAAAGAAAATAAAAGAGAGAGAAGATAATTAAATAAAACTAAGACTTTATTTCTTCTGAACTTGCTCTAATATGAGATGCCCAATTACAATGGAGGGAGGGCCCCTTTTATAGGAGAAGGAACTCAAATTTAGAAACTATACATTAAATTGTAAATAATATTTTCACAATAATATCTTTTAATTTTATAACCAATCACCTAATATTCTTGAATATAATTCCCTTAAGTGATGTAGAGATCTTTCTTTATGGAAACTCTTGCATATATTTTCAATATAAAATATCTTCAAGGATCTTGATGTAATATATTATTTGATCTTATTCTCCAAGAATATTTGTGTATATTTCTTCAATCTTGAGATCAAATATATTATGTCTTTGACTTTTTGTGTTATGAACTGCTGGAGACACTTTTACTTGACTTTAAGAGCTTGGTTTCAAATATGCATCTCCAATAGCTACAATCAAACAAACGGACATAAGTACCCAAAATTAAATATAATAGACGACTAAAATACATGTTCGGGAATATTAAAAATGCCATAATTATGCGCTCATCAAATACCCCCAAACTTGTCTTTTGCTCGTCCCGAGTAAAATAAAATAAAAGCCACTTTCGCAGGGAGCGCGATTGTATTTAACATATGCAGCAAGCCGTTAAACCCCCAGGTTTAACCTGGTGGACGAGTGTTGCCTCGTGAGGGTTTGCAGTGACTATACCCACAAAAGTCAATATTGGCATTCTAAAAAATTTAAGAATACACATGACTCATTTCCTGTGAACTTATCCTTACTTAGTTGTGACAAAAATATATCGATAGGAAATCCTTAAACCTACTATTCTCCCAAGTATATCAATGAATATTTTAAGCTTATCCGAAACTAGAGGTACTATTTTAAGATTAGAAAGTGATTCAAGAATTTTGTTTTAGCTAGATTTGAGTATTTTGCTTTATCTTGCTGGAATAAATTCAACGGTCAGTTCGAAAAGTGCCTTAATCAATTCGCCTTCCTAGAATTTTTTAATTTTTTAATTTTCTTTTGCAAGCCTTTTCAGTTGAGTACTTTGTTTCTTAGTGAAGCCTCCATAACAAGAAGTTCGACAATCCCCGCTAGTTGGCCAAGGTTGTCGGGGTGTGGTACCCCATCATGACCTTGACTCAGGATTCTCACAAGTAACATTTTCTTGTGCTCCTTTGACATAGTTCATACTCAAACTCGAGATAGGTAATAATTTTTCCTCTTTTAATTCTTAATCGTGCGAGTAGCCTTGCAGCGCAAAAGTTTTTAGAGCACATTTGGCTTGTTATTATTTTTTCTTAGGAATGAATTTATTCTTAGGCAGTTGTCTCCCTTGTAGCAAACTATTCCTAACATAAATGTTAAATTTCCCTTATACTGAGCAAAAATTTATTAAAGATATTAATTGTAAAACTACTGTGACGTGCACGTTTTCAAAATATGTCAAGTTAACTTGAATCAGTTGCTAATAAAAAGATAGTACATCTAGCTTAAGATATTCCAAAATATTCTAGTGTATACTTGGTACAATTTCAAAATTTAGGCTTTTCAATAATATTTATGTCAAGGTAAAATCAGTTTAAGTGTTTGGAAATTCATCAAAAATATATCATAAATTGTCAAAGTGCCATTATTTCACTTTTCTTCAAAAAAGTATTTAAAGAAATGGTTTCCTACACCCAAACTTAAATCAAGCATTGCCCTCAATGTTTGAGAACAAGAAAATAAATGAAAGAGAAAAACTAAAATTTCTCACCTGAATGTGCCAAGGGTTGTTTCCCAAGAAGCGCTAAGTTTACCGCCTTCAGTCAGGCGAATGTACCCCCAAACCTAAAATTTTCAATATGACTGAATGGGTATAAAGTTGAAAAGGTGATGTACTATCCTAGTTACAAATTCTCTTTCAAAAACAAGATAACACATGAATGGTGATCCTCAATATTAGCTCCTAATTGGGTAGATATATTCTGTAAAAACCAGAGAGAGTTTAAAACTAATTCTCTTTGAAAAAGATTTTTTCTAAAAACTTTGCTTATCATATGATGATGATGATTCCAAGTTAAAAATTTTAGACAAATCAAGAAAAACTATTTTCTCCAAGATAAAGCAAACACATACCCAGGGAGCATATTTTCCTTAAGAATTTTTAATGCAATCATATGATTACTACATGTTGCAGTAAATAAGAAGATTAGTATACAAGTATTCATCCCCAAAAATGTCTAGATTCAAAACACAATTTTCCTAGAAAGATATTTTCTTTGAAAATTTTCAAAACCCCCATGTTATCGTTGATATTCCAAAAAAATTAATAGGTGGTTCTGACAAAGCAAGTCCGTAAGGCATCCCCAAAATTATAATTTTCCAAAAATATATTTTCTTTTAGTAGAAGAAAAACTATATAACGTATTTGTGGATGTGGGGATCGGGGAGCAATTGACTCTAACAAATATTTAAAATGTGTGTGCCGAAAATCACAACTTATCTCAAAAAACTCATTCTAACCATTGACGTGGATATTCATTAGCTTAAGGACATGGCCAAGTTGAAATATTTTTTCAGATGATAATGATTGTACCATTTCACGAATCACAGGATCATTCGAGTCCTCAAAATAATTTAAACATTCATCAACATAAATACAACAAGAGTTATCTCCGTACAAGTCCTCAAAATCACTTATGGTCATGGTACCCCCATTAGGCTCAGGCGATGGAGATATGGATTCAAAGAAGAGAGATGAAGAAGGTGACACTTGTTGGGATAAAGATGGAGCTCGTATTTTCTCAAGGATCGATGTCGAATTCACACTTTCAAGAAATTTGTCATCATCCTCATCATCTGAGAAATCATCTAAGAATTTGGAAAAATACTCACTTTCTGTCATGATATCATTTGTGAATTGGTGGGGCTCTATCGATGAAGGGATGGATAATGACATCGGTAGTTGAATGTTGATGGCAAAATTTGGAGGTGATTGAGAAATAATTTTATTGAACATGTTAGCCGCTTATTTAAAATCTTTTTGTGACATAGGATTGTCAATCTTAAAATGTTCATCTTCTAAATCTGTCTCATAATATGGTATCCATTTATCCCACGGGGGAAACATACAATGATTACGCTTGAATTCACCATTTTCTAAATCACAAGAGGATTTAACTTCAAGTTGTTCTTCTTCATTGCTTGGAAGTTTTTCGTGCTCTATTTCACTCCACATGGTTGACAACTGAGTTATCTAAGTCTCTAACCTAGAGATAGATTGGGTCGTAGAAGTTTGATTCACTAAAGTCTATTGTTAGAATTGCATCATTTGTTGCTGAAATAGCAATACTTATTTTTGACTTTCCATTGATTGTTGCATGAAGAGAGCAAGGGTGTCTTCCAAAGATGGTTTAGGTAGAGTGGGTGGGAACTGTTTGAGTGACTGAAATGATTGATGGGTATGCATATAGGAATGAGGCTGGAAAGGTTGTACATCTTATGAGTTTTAGTGGTGCCCTGATTGAAAATAATTTTAAGGATATTGTGGGATGTCAAAATGAGAGCTGTATGAATTCTAATGTTCTTGCATGTACGACATTTTACAATTAAATTAACACTTAATACAATAAAAAATCAATAAAGCCTAAAACTTTAGCACTTCAACAATTTTTTTAGAAGAAATAATTAGGTCTCCCCTACATTCTTCTATGTTCACAAAAGGGTAGGATGGTCAAAGAATTTGGTTCTTACAATCCTCTGCATCACTGTGTTAGTACTAGCTTAGAGTAGATGCTCAGTGCTCACGCCCGAGTGAGTCACCTTATCATACGTCAGCGCTCAGAACAGTGACGTCGCAAACCTACAACCAGTATTTCACAGTGTTAGGCTGGGGCCGTATCCTACGAACCCGTGTATGAACTCCGATCTGGTACACCTATCTGTTGCGTGATGAAATCCCATAGAAATCTTGCTACTCTTTTTTATTATCAGTTATTTTCCGGTCTGGGATATTCAATTTTCATTTGATACAAATTTCTTCGTATCCCTAATGGGTGGTCCCACTTGTTAGAGAGCTTTTTGGGTGATGAAATCCCACAAGTCTCTGACAGTTTTTACTTTTATTAATGTTGGAATGAAAAGAAATTTAAACACGTCAATAGGTCAATCCAAACACAATAATTTTTTTATTAGAGCAGCGTATATTTGTACAGTCCACACGACTTTATATGTCCTAGTGCCAGGACGGAGAGGATATGTACGCCCTCTAGATGTCAAGATTTGAGAAGTACCAACCTACGGGAAGTGTTTCCCGGTGTAGCTGTGGCCGCCCATTCACTTAGGGCGAAAGAAGGAAGTGCCCTTTCACTTTAGGGGGAACAAGAAGGATTAGATAGAAGCTTGCCAATGTACTTTGTAAATTCCTCATGATCTTAGAGTACCAACTTTGTGACTATCCTGGAAAACAAGAGAAAAATGATTAGTGAACTTGCGACAACGATATTAATCTAATTTCCAAGTTTATTATAGTCAATAATGTCCTGATTTTCAAATGCCCATATCTTTTAGCTTGGTTGAGAGAGAACATTAAATAATATCAATTTGAAAAGATAATTCAGAAAGGAAAAATATTCAATAAGAAAGTTTTCTAGAATTTAGCTTCCCTTCCGCTCAAAACAAGTGATTAATGAATAGCGGCGTCCTTTACTGAGACTATTTTTTACTGCTTTTTTAAAAGGCTGTAACTCACAAACGACAAAACAGAAAAATATGATCTATAGAAATTCAGAAAGGGTTTTGAATTATCTGAAACTTTTGTATCAAACGTATTTCCTAACTATGAAGTATAGATGATCAAAAATGGTAAAATATTCCGAAACATACTTCACAGCTACTGTAGCGCCAAAAACTCGAAACAATCCTCGTTTTTTAAAACTAAACTAGAGAAACAGAAAGAGAAACGACAAAGATAGAAGTACTATATGATATTACCGGCCCACTATACTTTTCAACAAATATTAGAAATAAAGAGTTTAGAAATCATTGGCACAGTATTAGAAAGAATTAACAAAGAAAATTAGCAAAAAAAAATCGGTATTAAAAAGAACTTGATTTCACCATTGCCTCCCCGGCAACGGCGCCATATTTGATAAGAGGTTTTTTAGTGCCTCTAGCAAAATACACGCTCAAAGTACGGTTATCGATTTGTAGCACGGATGAGCGGGATCGAACCACAAGAAACTTTGGGAAAATAAATACTTTCTAGGCCGAATAACGATTTTATACGAGATAAATCTAAGAAGAATAAATAAAAACAAATTATAAAACTAAATGAGGGAGAGAGCTAAGGTTCGGACTTGGCCTTTACCTTTCAAAGCACTAATCAATACACAACTAGATCCTAATATCTCTACCCATCATATGTTCGTGTTAAGACACATACGATATTGTAAAATAAACCACTAAATCGATGTCAAGCATTTAGTGGTTATGCTTTTAAGTGATGGTGAAGAGTGCCTTCGAGAATTATCAACTCAACCATGGCTAAGCTTGAGTGAGTTTTTTAGTATTTTCTCTTGTTTAGATCCCCAAATCAAGTCTACAGTTAATAGCACTTGTTTGTATCCAAAGTTATCGTACACCAAACTGAAGCTGTGGTCAAGCCTTTGATATGATATACTAAGTTATCAATCATAAATCACTAAGAGAAAACTAATTAGAACCTAATTAATACCAACTATTGCTCATCCAAGAAGAGGCCTCATCCTAGCCTTAGCTAGAAGATTAACTGCTCATCTCGAACTTCATCGCATTAACAACTAATTATTTACAAAAGAAAATAAAAGAGAGAGAAGATAATTAAATAAAACTAAGACTTTATTTCTTCTAAACTTGTTCTAATATGAGATGCCCAATTATAATGGGGGGAGGGCTCCTTTTATAGGAGAAGGAACTCAAATTTAGAAACTATACATTAAATTGTAAATAATATTTTCACAATAATATCTTCTAATTTTACAACCAATCACCTAAGATTCTTGCATATAATTCCCTTAAGTGATGTAGAGATTTTTCTTTATGGAAACTCTTGCATATATCTTCAATATAAAATATCTTCATGGATCTTGATGTAATATACTTTTTGATCTTTTTCTCCAAGAATATTTGTGTATATATTTCTTCAATCTTGAGACTAAATATATTGTGTCTTTGACTTTTTGTGTTATAAACTGCTGGAGACACTTTTACTTGACTTTAAGAGCTTGGCTTCAAATATCTATCTCTAATAGCTACAATTAATCAAACGCACATAAGTACCCAAAATTAAATATAATGGACGACTAAAATACATGTTCGGGTATATTTAGAATGTCATAATTATCCGCTCATTAGCTACCTCTTTAAATCACGTAAAAATTCATGTACTTCACAAAGCTAGCAGAGAATATTTTTAATTACGCTTTATGATGTATCACATCAGCGAAACTTGTGGAATAAATTCTGTCCAGAAGAACCCTACTACACTATATGAAGACAATGTTGCTTGCATCGCTCAAGTTAAAAGAGATTTTATTAAGGGATACAGGCCAAAACATATTTCACCGAAGTTCTTCCATATTCGCGAATTACAGAAGAGAAATAAAATTGATGTTTTTCAAGTACGTTCAGAAGACAACTTTGCAGACTTATTCATGAAAGATCTTGTATATCTTACATTCAAGAAATTGGTACACAGAATAGGCATGTAAAGTTTATATTTATTGACTTCATAGATGTCAGGGAAAGTAGTCTCCACTTGACATGGCACAGGCGTATTGTACTCATTTTCTTGATAGCATAGTTTTTCCTTAAAGGCTTTATTGGCATGAGGTTTTGATGACGCAACATTATACGCGCTCACCACCCATCTGTGATATAGGATTGTACTCTTCCTTGCAAATTGTTTTGCCCAAAGGAATTTGCTAGGCAGAGGTTTTAATGAGGCAAGTCATCTAGATGTGAGACACCCCAAAGGGGGAGTGTTTGAAACCATTCGGTTGGGTCCAACCCCAAACTGGGTTTGGGGTTGCCCACCGACTCCTAACCCTAGAGAGTTTTAATGGTTTTTATTTATATCCCTAGAAGGGCTATGTTTTTGTAACCTAAGAAGTTTTAATGAAAGCCTACATTCTCTCTATATCTGTGCTTATGTAGGTGCATGGTTAGATAGACTGTAGTTTACTTTTGTTCTCATCATAAATCACCACAATGAGATGGTTTGAACGAATCACAAGATAAACTATGATTAAAAACAAAATAAACATTATTTCTTCTATTTTCACCAATCGACCATACAACAATCCTGCCTTTTATTTCTCTCGCTTTTCTTCTTCATAATTCATCACTTTGAACCAGACCCTTAGATGACCAACAAATTAGAACCCATACTCCTAATGGAAAAGCCCAAGAACAATTCATTCAGTTTCAAAGTGCTAGAAGGAGCCGCGTTAAAGAATGTCAAGAGATGATTTACACTCCATGGACGTTTTGGGATTTGTGTTTGTGATTTTGATAATTTTATGGTGTTTTTAATCTTGCAAACGTAATTAAGTGTTTGAGATTTGTTGATTTCGTTAGGTTTAATGGAGAGCTGACAAGTGAAGAGACAAAAAGGGTCAGGGGTATTTGCGTTATAAAGGTTTTATTTAACATAGACATGTTGGTGGGCCCCAACCCTACCTCTACGAATAACCAACAAGATTCTCATTTTTTGTTATATCCTTGCTATTAGCAAAAATTATACTTGCTTTAGGGCACCCACAGCAGCTAGGTGTACCCTGACGTGGCAGGGTGAATTCCAAATTCACCCTCTTTTCCACCTAATTCGTCTCCCAGCAGCTAGGTGAATACCTGACGTGGCATCTCACAAATTCATCCAAGGGTGAATTCACCTTGGGGTGGATTTCAAACTGCTGTGGGGTGAATTGAGGTGGATTGGATGCTCTTAGAGCTACTCATGTAACTGTTTATGAATAGAAAGCTAGTGTAGGGTGAGAAAGCGAAGAAGAGAGAGAAAAAGTACACACATAAAATATAAACTCTTATTGATAAATGGGTCCCTCTAGGGGTCATTATAGTATACAATTGGTAGTTATTTAGTATGAAGGGGGATGCATCTTGGCTTTATGGGTTATCAAACTAAGCCCAATTAGGCCTGGACCCCAATTCATAACATTTCCCCTTTCGGGTGTCCACATAACAAGGCCTAGTCATAGAAAACCAAACCAGAAGTCTGTCAGAGAAATAGCCTAAGGAAAACTCATTAACTAACCTCAAGCTCAGTAGGGCATGCCTTCTTTGTTGCCTCGTTAAAACCTGAGTCTAAGGAAAAAGAGTATAACAAGCATTACCGTTATGTGTTGTCTGGTGGTAGGGGATAACCTTCCTAAATGGTCATCGGGGTACTCGTGAACACATCGGCCATGCTATCGCTTGATTGGACACGATCAATGTTGACATCGCCATTCTAGTGTTTGGTTGTCCCATGGAAAAAACTTAAAAAATCCACAAATTTCTTTTTTGATGCTTGTTTAACAACTTTATTTTTGACAATTTACTAAAAATAACTATTAAAATGAATAGTATAAAATTCAATTGTAAAATATAACGGGAGAGGATTCGTCTACACACCAAAATTGCTACACACCAACTACACTCTCTCTTCACCACACAGCTATCTGACGTGGCATTTTAATCCCTTTTTTTAAGAGGGAAAAATTGGTGATGTGGACAAATTTGAAGAAAAAATAACTTCTACCCTCAATCACTCAGTGACTCACTCTCACTCACTCACTCATAGACATTCTCTTCCTCTCTCTATCGATCATACTCTTAGTCTCACTCACTCCGATAACTCACCCACATTCACTCTCTCCCTCAGTCACTATCTTTCTTACTCAGTCACACTCTCTTTCTCTCACTTACTCTCTATCTTCCGGTGATCAATTCTAAATCTCGGAGGACTGTCACCATACAGTAGATTTGGGAGCTATAAATCAGAGGACTGTCATCCAACACCTCCCTCATTTACCAGGTAATCGAATGCATTCCCTTCAAAGGATCCATATTTCCATTATCTCTTCTTCTTATTTTTTGCTTAAAATTTCCTGCGCAATCCGTTACGCCTTTTTTTGTTTATTTTTTTACCAAATTTTCGAGGAATTTCCTCAAATTTTAGGATTTATGCAAAACATCAACAAATTACCCACTCTAGGTTAGGTCAAACTTTTGAAAAATTGTCAATGTCTAATTAATCGACATTAATTACTATTATTTTGAGAAAAAAAATTGTTGATTCTGGTAAACTCGACAAAATATTGTCGATATATTAGATGTTCGACAATTTTAAATTGTTATGCATCAAACATTGTCGAATATTTTATAAATTGACAATTTTTATTGTCGATTATCATAACATCAACAATTTCTTGGAAATATTTATCAATTTTATCTTTCATTGACAATATTGTAATGACTAATTGTCGATTTTTAGAGTGGTCAACAATTTTTAAGTTTTGACAATTTCAATGCTTAAACTGATTGAATGCCTTTATCAGTGCCTAATTTGATTTTTTTAAGCAGGATGGCACCAAAGCAGAAAGTCTCAGGTAAGATACGCCCAACAAGCATCAGAAGAGGCTAATTAAAGAGCGAGAAGATCCCTCACATCCAAATTTTAATCAACCTCCTTACGTGCTTGGCAAAAGGACCAAAGCTGATTCTAGATTATGTTAAATATCCCTTGCATCCAATGGTTGTCATCAAGATTATCTTTTTTCATAAGCTCATTCCACCTTCTATCGAACTCTGCAGGATCATGTGTCGCTGATAATTGACTCTATATCAGTTTTGAATGTAGATGGATCTTGAAAAACATGACCAATTTTTTCAAGGAACTTGTGTATGATGTCCTATAAGCAGAGCCAATGTTTGGTGCTTGGGAACACTTGTGAGAAAATGTAGATATTAGAAAACACGGATTGTCGATTCTGCATAATCAATACATAATTAATTGACATTATTGTCGATTTCACAATTAATCGACATTATGTCAACTATAAGTATCGACTAAATGACTTTCGACAGTATCAATTTTTGACTTCGTGGCTTTCGATAATTAAATTATCGACTTCGTGTCTTTCGACAATTAAATTGTCGACTTAATTATTTTTGACAATTAAATTATCGAAATCCACAAAGTCGACAAATAAATTATCGAGTTCATGATTTTCGACAATACAAATTGTCGAGTTCATAATTTTTGACAATATTATTATCGATTTTGTGGATTTTGACAATTTAATTGTCATCTATAATTGTCGACACAGGGATTATAGCATATTTAACCGACAATTCTTGTAATAATAATGCTGAGACAAACCTTGGGGATGGCGGCACCCATTGCAGTGTCTTGGTCAATGATAATAGCTGTCGGTTGTTTAGTGCTCATCATCTTTAGCCATGTATGAAATAACCAAGTAAAGGTAGTCTCTTCTCATTCCTCAGCAAAGCACATCCAAGTTGGATTGTTTGATAATAGTTGTTTATTCCCGCGAATGGAGCAAATGAAATCTTATAAACGTTTGTCTTATACATGGTGTCAAAAGTCACCACATCCCCAAAATCCTCATACGCCATTCAGGATCGGCCATCTATCTAAAAAAATTAAGTATTTTGTCATCATCGAGATGAATGTCAAAGTAGAACATAGGATCTTTGAGTTACTTTTTCTTGAACCAATCCAATGCAGCCTGCGCATCACCACTCAATAGACATTCCCTGTTATCCTTAGCTTTGTGGTTGTAATAATCACGTTTGTTGAAGCTCTTGTCTGGGAATAGAGTAGACACCTTGATTACTGAGATGTTGTACAGCTCAAAAGTCTTAGTTAGTTTTTTTTGCAGCTTCAGGAAAGAAATGATCAATCTTCATTCGATGGTTGTTGTGAGGTGGCACAAGCTTGTGGTTATGCACATCTGCAAAACTGGTAACAACAAATTTACTAAGTTTTTCTCTCCAATTAATGTTCAAAGTAGTCTTACACCCGCATTGGTAAGAAGATCGCTTCTTCCCATCTTGTTCACTTGTATCATAAGTTTTTTTTTTTTGACAAATCATTGCTCAAACAAATAAATGTTACTCGTCCTATCTCCTCGGATCTTGGTCATTTTTTAAAGTTGCGCTTCTTTGCGGAGAACCTTTCCTTCCTTCCATATTGTTCATAAAAGGAACTTGCGTCATCCAGTGTATCAAAAGTTTACCCTTCATATGGCGTATTCACAAACAAAGAATCAATGGTACAATCAGGTGTTCCGGAACCCATACCCGACGTACGTTCGTTGGCAGCCCTTGCTGGTAATTCATCTCCAATTACTTTTGACCACTCTGGTTCAACAAAATCTTCCATATTATTATCCTGTCATATAGGAAGAATTATTGGATACAATCCCATTAATCAAATACATCCCTACAGTCAGACGAACATATGGAATCAAAAGTGATAGGCAACTAACCACAAATGAAAAGGTAAAAAGCACTGCTTTTCACAACAACGACTTTAATTATATTAGAATTTATGGGCTACAGTTGTACATCATGTATATTATTAGATTGTTCAAAACATACACTACCCTAACATGTTAACCCCAACATCACTAAGTACAGTCTGCAGGTCCCCAATCCCAAACATATTTCCTTCAATTAGATTCTTCGGAAGATAACTCTCGACAAGTTTCCAACTCTTCTACAAATCTATGTGTGCTTGTCTTTCACGTTCTACAGATTCCAATACTTCCATACGTAATACTACTTGGGACCAAAATAGTTTATCAACCTCTTCATTAGGGGGTAGACTAGGGGAATTACTACATTATCGTAGCCATCATGTTCCTCGCCAAAATACCCATGAAATAAATTATACACTCATTTAATAAACTCCATATCTGTAATATAAACAGGTTTCACTGAGTTATATTGTTGGCAACCCCATAAATTTTGATAATGTTATTGTTGACGACCCCCTAAATTGATTTTTTTTTATCAATTTATGGGGTTTTCGACAAAATTAATGTCAATTTAAGATGTATTCGACAATAATTTTGTCGATGCATTAGGTTTACTGCATTTAGTCCTTAATTATTGTCGTCTTATTCAATTACGATAATTTTACTATGTAAATTTGTTAATTGTTGTGTTGTACGATACTTCTAAATTGTCGTATGGCCAAAGTTTGACAATAACATGTCGATTATATAGTGTACAACACTTTTTTAAAACAAAAAGAATAAATTTGCACACCACTGACCTGTTGGTAGATGTTGGGATGTGGGGTTTGTTGGTAGATGTTGGGATGTCCTCAATTAACCTATTAAATCAAGCAAAATCAATACCACTACACAAATTACCTTTGTAGCACAATTCCAACATCACGTTCCCAAAATATAGTTTCCCACCAAGGACATAAACTGAAAAAAAATCATACCTTAACCGGAGGTAGAGAGATAGAGAGTGAAATTTCAATGGGAATTTGAATTTTGGAGTGAGAGAAATTGAGTGATTGAGTAGGGGATTCAGTGGAGGGAAATCGGGAGAGAGAGAGAGAGTGAAATTTGAATTTTAGAGTGAGAGAGGATTAGAGAGAGAGTAATTGAGTAGTGTGAGTAAATGATTGAGTCAATGGAGTAATTTGAATGAAATGCCACATAGGCAAATATATAGTGAGTGAGTTGGCAAGAGAGAGCGAGTGTGTGGTCAAAAGGGAGTGTAGTTGGTGTGTAGCAATTTTGGTGTGTAGGCGAATCCTCTCCTAAATGTAACTGCATCTAGCTAAAAACTATCATCAGCAACAACCTTATAAGCATATGATACACCAAAAGTGTAGCTCATAATTTCACGACATATACTATTGTTGAATTTAATGGTAGATTTCCGCTCTTTGAAGAACCCAACTCTATGATATAATAACAAAGAAAGGATCTAAGTAGGTAGAGGTCAGTTTTATATAAGGATTTAGGAAGGAATTCCTACCATGGTTTGTAAGTATCGGAGATGAAGACTAGTTGCAGGAGTTGACAATTGGTGGTCGCACTTCAGGTTGGGAGAAAGTAATGGAGATGAAGAAAAATGAAAGATGACGATGTTAGTTTCGTTCTTTCTATTCGAATGTCGGATATTAAAAAAATACCAATTGATGATTACTCCCTAATTAACTTCTTCATCATTACTACTCTTTCTAGAGAGAGTAATGCACCAATTTTCAAAGATAGAGAACATGAGGATGAGAGATAAGGCTTGGAGTTTTGATGACAATGGAGTAGTTCTTAAAGTTTGAAATATGATAAATGATAAGGCAATAGAGTCCATAGATTGATAAATACGATGGGGCCTTTTGGTTTAGGAGCTAAAACAGTCACGAAAACTTTGTATTCCATCTTTTTGTGGAATGCAAATTTTCCCTTATGAATTGGGGAATTTTTGAATTCCATGATTCTTTCTAACACCTAATTTAGTGCAACAAACACCGAAACAGTTTCCCCATAAATTATCAATTCTGAATTGTTTTTATCCGTAAAACAAACACAACCTAACATCTTCATTTCCTCATTATCAAAATGGTATTCAGATGTGGATTAGTGGTTTTGAGAGTATTAGGAAGACCCACCGTTGATTAAAGGATAAATGAACGGTGGTGATTACGAGATTTATTTCAGTATATGGGAAATTAAATAATGTGCTCATGACATTGAAAAGATAAGTAAATAATAAAACATAAATTTGGTATTATTAAAGAACTAGCTTATGAGCCCGTACTACACACGGATGTCTAAGCTCTTGAGTTTCTCTTAAACATACTCTTATGCTTAATGCCACGTCATCTTGTCTTAGTCAACTTTGGTACACCACGTAAGACAACCATTGAGATCAATGAATTACCAAAACTAAATACTAACTCTAAAATATAAAATATATGTTTTACTTGTAAGAGTAAACACAAATCTAAACTCATTACAAAAGGAACGACCAAACACAGATGAAATAACAATAAGATATGTATGAGCTTACCTGATTGCTATAGTTATAGATCATGGTTCAAGACTGAAAATCTAAAGATAGATTCGTGATATGAAGAGAAATAGAAGGGAAAGTTACATGGGATCCATGAAATAATTTGTGAACTATTACAAACTAACAGTAGAATGATTATGGATATGAAGAGTTTTTTTTCCTTTAATGTCCATAAACTCGGGGGTTACAACTTACTAATTGTTAATGCCATAAAAATGAGGTAATTGTAACATTAGTTAGAGTCAAATGCAAAGTCACTACTTAATGCTCTTGTGTTCGATGCCACGTCATTTTGTCCCAATCGGCTCTTTCACGCCACATATGACAATCGTGATATACCTGTGCTATGCATAGCAGCTCAAGTTCATAATAATATATTAAAATCATAAATAAGGATAAGTGTAGGTATTTACAGTCCATTAAACACCTTGATTTAGTCTTATGAGGAATGTAGAGAATCAATCTATTAATATATGACCTATAGTTGTAGTGCAATTAATAAATTAAACCCCAAGGCTCAAAGTTACAGAAACCGAGTATACCTAACGAAGTATACCCATGCATTTCTTATAAAGACTAAGCTATCGCGCTTTAGCACCACAATAATTTTTCAGTACTTTACGTGATCTACACACGAATGTTGATGGTTTTCAAGTGCTAATAATGTTTTGAAAGTAATATTTTCACTTGGAAATGAATGACAACATATGATGCATGAGTAGATAGGCGCCATGAGGCATGACATATAAAAGGAAATTATAAATAGAGTTTTCATAACTATGACCAATATACAAATGCAATGCTAATAATGGATTTAGTTTCTGTAGATGCTTCAATCTCAATTATCGACTTCTTGTTGATTAATTGGATTTTAACATGTGCATTTGCATGCAATCTTATGCAAATGTTTCAGCTAAAGAAATGACAGATTTTATTGATGATGTTAAAATTTATATTTTGTGAGAATATTCCTTAGTAAGTAATATACATTACATTCATAAATAAGAGTCATACGAAGATATTATAATTTAGGAACAATGAACTGAACAACTTGTGCTCTTATAACTACCCAATTCCTGTAATATTTCTTGTGATATGAGCCAATATCAATTTGCTTATTTCGCACCACTTAGCTCGTTTGCACTTCGATTGAATTCTTCAAAGTCTCCCCGATTTTATGATGTAATCCACTCCATTTGGTTTTCACCTGATTTGTTTAGCATTGAAAAAGTAGCTTCGACATTTCTCTGGATGTTCTTCGAGTGTTCACCCATTACGTAACTTTTATATGTTCACCTAGGGTCAAACACTCCTTCCCATTTATCTAACTATGTCAAAGAGATCCATTAAAAGATGATGACCCATTCATACCTTTTTCCGCATCCAGGAAGCGTAAGCAATTAACATCAAACTCAATTAACTCATCTAGGTACAATTCAGATTGGAATATGTTAGTACATTGCACAGGACACGTTCTGAAGCAGTTTGAAAGATGGATGTCAAATAGCAAAATCAACATAAGACCCCAAAAAAAAAACCATCTGAGGCAAAATACATAACACCTAGGTGCAAAGGAAAGTTAATATATTTCTGGAAAAATATAAGAAAATGGGAGTTATTGAGGTAAGAATATATCAGCCAAATAAAATAACATACATGGAATTGAATAGCTAGCAAACCCCACTAATCTTAAAAGGGTGAAACGGAATAAAATAAAATAAAAGGATATATGATCATTAAACACATCAAATTTTTCAATAGAAACTAAGAAATAACAACATTTTTGTTACAAATTTGATTTGCATCAATTAGACTGTGTGTGTGAGAGAGAGAGAAAGAGAACCTGATCATGCAAATGGAAGTTTCCATGCAAGAGTTTTATGGTTTTTTATAGATGGGCAATTGATTATTTATGGATTTAAAAATAATGAGTACGTTTCAGGAATTTCATTTTTAGTGTAAAGAAGATAAATCATGGATATTATCATGGTGTTTATGAAGATTTAAATGCATTAATATACTTTACCAATGCATTAATGAGTCTTTGGGAGTTGGAAGAAGAAAGGGTTTTTTCAATCACTTTTGACATAAATAGTAAATGCACTCTTCAATAAGTATAAAAGAGACTCATTTTTTTGCCACATCATCTTGTCCTAGTCAGTTTTGACATGCCACGTAGGACAATTGTTGAGATTTATAATATGGATTACTGAATTTCAGTGAATTTCAAGATCCGAAGGCTAAAAATGACAATCAATAGGTGTTAGCCTAATTCGTTGTCATTATATAAGGTCTAAAGGCTAATTTTTCCAATTTTTTGTCGTATGAGAATATCATCTAGGCTATTTCTTTATCGAATCAAATTGCATTAAGACAACATTCTTTTGGCATTGAAATTCGATTTTAATTCTTGAAGAAATTAATGAAAATATGTTACAAATTATGAATAATGGGGTCGGTCTTTTGAAAAACAATTAGGCATAACTCAGGAGGTTGTTTCAATTACAGATTGCGTCAACAACATTGCATCTGAACCATGACCCATAGTTGACATTGCACCTTATCATTGATCTATCATTCCTCGACATTTTCTTGCAACAAGTTCATGATCCAAATCTTCGATAAGGATATCTAACGACTTGAACGAATTCCCCCCTTTTTGAGCCGTAGCCAATGCCGCCTTACTCAGCTCCACAGCATGTGCCCTCCTTGTGATATTGTTCTCACTCACGGATTTAGCTAACTCCCAGGCCAATTCATCCGCATTTGGGATTGCTTCATCTCCCTCGCAAACTCTGACTGCAACACCCATGTGATCAACCAAGAGGGTTGCATTCATGTATTGGTCGGTCCACATTGGCCATGCTAGCATTGGCACCCCTGCAATTAGAGATTCCAACACCGAATTCCAACCGCAGTGCGTCAAGAGCGAACCAATGGCTCGGTGACTCGAAACCAGTACTTGTGGTGCCCAACCTCTAATAACTTGGCCTTTCCCATTCGTCCTGTTTTCAAACCCAGCAGGTATGGCCCCGTACTCGCTCTTCTTATACCCCATTGTTGGGTCCTTCACACACCAAATAAATCGTATCCCGCTTAATTCCAATCCTGAAGCTAGTTTCTCCATTTGTTTATTCGACAACACGGCCTGACTCCCAAAACAGACATACACAACCAAATGATCAGGACAACCGTTTAACCACGCTGTAATGTCACCAGCAGCGACTGAATTTGAACCACCCCTCTCGGCTTCATCATCCCCTTTAATCAGACGCGTCGGTCCCACTGCCAATACCCTCTCCACCCCAAAATGTTTTCGCATATGATCTAAATAAACAGCTTCTAACTCGTCGAACGAATTGAACACCATTCCCCAACTCACTAAATTCGCCAACATTCCCTTTCTAAGAAACTCCGACTGCGGGTATATTTGCGAAAGCTGCCACCACGGAAAACTAGGTGAATTCGGAACATTCCCAAACTCAAACACAACATTTTGATCATCCCCATTTCCTATATCAGGCAAATCTCGCCAAAGCGTTGACACAATCGACCACGTCATTGTCCCAGAAGGCGAAAACACAACTCTAGGAATCCCAAGTTCAACAGCAAGGCCCTGCGTCCACCCGAGAAGGAAATCCGATATAATTGCCGTAGGCGGGCAAATATGAGTTTTAAACCATTCGAGTAGGGGATTATAAAGCTCGGACATTGCATGCATCATTGGTAGAAAGTAAGCAGGCGTAAGGTCTTGAACATTCTCGATACCGGCACGAATCAAAGGGTGATTCGGAAAAGGAAGAATTAACGTGTTTATACTCGGGTGTTTCGCAAGGAGGGTGTTGAGTTTAGGTAGGTTTTTTGGGGTGACGAGCATCGTAATCGAAACGCCGCGGGTGTGGAACTCATGTGTGAGGTCTAGTAATGGTAACATGTGTCCTTGTGCAGGGTAAGGGAACACAAGGAAGTGCGATTTACTACTGGATTTTGACATTTTTGCTTTTTATATCTCTGAAGTTTTGGCTTTGAAATGAGAAGAGGATTGATGGTTATGGTCATCAATTCTTCATGTAGATAATTAAGTAAATGTCGTCCTTATGACAATTATTGTACATTAAGTAAATGTCGTCATCGCTAACGTCGTTTTATGAGAATTAGTCTGTCGTAGGTGTTTTTAATTTGATAAGGGAACAAAAAGTCGTTTTTAGGTAACCTTTGTTGTAGGGTTATCCTTTTATAACTGTATTTGTATTACGTGCAGAGAACATTCTTCAGAATCAATAAGAAATCCTCTCTTTTCTCTCTTTTTGTTCTCATGATATAGAACTGTTAGTATACTCTATATCGATTATCTCTTAACACGTTATCAGCACGCAAGCTCTAAGAACAATGAGAGCAGAAAATTACTTTCTAATAAAAGTTATCAGGGAAACTTTGCGATCAAATAAAGGTATTTTACAGTTTTTGAATACATATTCAATTCCTTGCTATTTTATACTATATGATAGATTATCATGGTTCAAAAACATATTTTCCCTATTTTTTCGGATTAAAAATTAGAGTTTTTGATATATTTTTGTACCCTTGAAAAATGGTTGTATTCAAACTTGTATAGTGGACATCGGATAAAGCCGAGACCACTTCGGTTAGATAGCTTACTCCGAGAGCTTTCCAACGGTATATAGCACGTCTCAGGTAGATGTCACAATCGCCGGGAATAGTACGTTAAAACTAGGCAATTTCACGGTCAAAAACGGTATTTTTTTGGTCGATGACATCAGCAAGATAATAAAATTTTATTATTTTATTTTTAATAATTATTTGATGCGACGTCAGCCGTGACACATGTCGAGGACACGTAAGAGTTTTAAACCATTCGTGTAGGTGATTGTAAAGCTCGGACATTGCGTGCATCATTGGTAGAAAGTAATTTGGCGGAAGGTCTTGAACATTCTCGATACCAGCAAGTATCAAAGGGTGATTCGGAAAAGGAAGAACTAAGGTGTTAATACTCGGGTATTTCGCTAGAAGGATGTTGAGTTTAGTCAGGTTTTTTGGGGTGACAAGTATCGTAATCGAAACGCTGAGGGTGTGGAACTCGTGTGTGAGGTCTAGTAATTGTAACATGTGTCCTTGTGCAGGGTAAAGGAACACAAGGAAGTGCGATTAACTTCTGGATTTCAGCATTTTTGCTTTTAATATCTCTGTAGATTGGGTTTTGAAATGGGTTCTTGAAGTTTGAAAGGAAAGAGTGATGGATATGGTCATCAATTCTTCAGGTAGATATTGGTACATTATGTAAATGTCGTCATCGCTAACATCCTCTAATGACAATTATTGTGTGTCGTAGATGTTTTTAATTTTCCCAGGGAACAAAAAGTCGCTTTTTTATAGCAAAACTTCAAGAAGTTGCTTTTAATTAGCATTTACTAGTATCTGGTTAGAGTGTTTTACTTACGTAGCTTACAAAGAGCATCTCTTCTTTTAGCTTTTAGGTGGAACAAGGTTATGAACCCATGCTACGCACGGATGTTTCAGTTCATAATGACATATAAATACATAATTGATGAGAATCATATGTTTACATGACAATCTAATTAAGCAGTAATTAATTTGTGCATTGCCATTTTAACCAATACATCAACTGTAAACCATTTCTTGTTATCGTCTTATAGCATTATTATAAGCATTATATAGGAGTACTCTCGAAATATTTACAAACAGAATGTTCATTTCAAACAAAAATACATTTCATATGTGAAGCTGAAGTGTGAATTCCATAATAGCAAAACGAATATACTCACAACATAGACTTGCTAGCACAACCTTGCAATAATATTTTCGAATACATTTTAGATCAGCAGAAAATGCCAGTGCTCTTTTTTTTTTTACATGACTAAGTGTGGCAGGAATGGTATTTAGACTTTTCCATATGATAATGAATTAATAGTATCAAATCTTTTGTTCACGAAAGAATGACCTTCTACCCAACTTCTCTTTGCATTCCCCATTATTCTCTTTGCTTCTTTGAATTCTTCAACTGATAAGAGGTTCCCAAACTACTGGCCTCAGATTTGGATGGTTGGATTTTTCGTCAGGGCTCATGTTTGGAATGACAGATATCCATTTGCTAGCATTATGATATCTTACACGGCCTCAGGCAATATATCTTCTTCATCATCAATACTCTCTCGACCTCTCCTGAAAGAATGCAAGGAAACTATAACAACACTGGCATTCATAAGCACAACCAAATATAAATATATGAAATTAATGAATTCTGAAAGTTGGCCAATGAAGAAGCTCACTTACACAAAGAGTGTCGATGAATTATCATTGGTGATCATAATCAGCCATCAGAGTTACCTGAATCGATTAGTGATCTCTCTAATTTGTAAACGTTAAGACTTAATAGAGGTGTTTCAAGCTTTGTAGACTTCCTAATGAGATGGGAAAATGGTTGGCTTAAGGCAACTGGAAGCTGTTATCTGTAGGTTCAAAGATGGAAGAAGTACCTGAAACAATCGGTAATCTCTTCAATCTACAAACAATGATACTTAATTGTTGTTCCAAGCTTCGTAGACTTCATGAAACAGTCGGTAACCTATCCAATTTGTAAACACTGAGACTTAATTGCTGTTAGAACCGCCCCAATAAATAAATAGGATTTTTTTAAAACCAAACTCGCCTCATACCCGCTATAGTCATACCATACCCGCCTCATTAAGGGCGGGGCGGGGGGTTAAATTGCCAGCCCTACCAAAATATTGTTTAATACCTCAACTTTGCAAGTTAGAGACATAAAACTATTATAAAAACATAAAGCGAAGTAGGTTTATGAAGTGATCTCGAATCGATTTCTTAAAAGTACAAAACCAAGGCATTGGTAAATACAACTTTCAAAAAGTATAATCCTTGAAAACTACCTTAGGACCTATTGCAAGGCAACATGTAGCATTTTTGTAGGAGATGCTTGAGAAGTTATCTCTATAAGAAAAGAAACAATAGAAATAGAATTAAAGACTAATAACATAGTGTGGTTTGGTGGTATAATGGCGGTGTGATAGCCATAGATGCGTTGGATATACAAAGCAATATGTATGATATAGCAAATATTTTATGTTAAGGGGTTCTTAATGAGTTAAAACTGTTCATCAAGTTTCATTTGAGTGGAGTTTAGAAATGGGAAAAGAAGATAATGTGTTAAAAGAGAACATGTCTCCTGATGGTCTTTTGGGAACTAAAATCTAGACGATGTGAGAAAATAGTAGGAGAAAAGTTCCTGCAGTTGTCCTCTTTTATGGAAGAAATTATCTTGTTAAAGACTCTCTTAGATCTAGTGTTATAATAGAGGAAGAAGGAGAAGAAAAAAAGAAGAAGCTACATCAAGATTGACTGATTCTAGGATTCTTCAGCCAAGAAGAAGAAGCTACAATCTCTATTGAACTCCAGCAAATTTTGTGAATCTCATGGGTTTTAAAGAGATTCTAATCATATTGTAATGAATGAGTAAGGACTAATCGGGCTGCAAAATACTCAATCATATAGTGGTTCAACTTTCATTGGCTTCAATGGAAATCCATATTATTGTACGATGCGAAGACTAGGAATCCCACCCCCCTTGATAAATTTTCAATGTCAATAATAAGAATGACACCTTACTTCACTATTCACTATTCACCAATTTGCTATTTATAGTCGACTTTTGGAAAATCTGTTTGATTTGCATAAAAATATATATAATAATCCCTATTGACAGAAGCATTGAGTTTGCCTCCAGATTTCTAGACGAAATAAGAGAGAAAACCCAATTACAAAGATTTCTAGGTAGTCTCAATTACATTGCAGACTACTATCAGAATCTTGCCTAGGATAACGCGATGTTACAATAGATTCACTAAGACTCATACCCCCTGGACTTCTGAACATACACAAGCTGTCCAACGTATCAAATTACGTGTTAAACAACTCCCTTTCTTAGGTCTTGTGTGTTGAATATAGAATATATGTTGAATATAGAATATACATAATATAGGATATATATTAAATATATAATTCTCTAAATAAATGATATTTTTACTTAGCGTCTAAGTAATTGTAACTATATAAGGAGAATGTCTTCTTCCATTGTAATCATCGAATAATAATAAAGTTAGTCATTCTTGAATCTCTTATTCTTTGTATTAGTTTATGCATGGCATCAGAGCGGATTCGATAATTGAACCTGGTTCTTTAGAATTGAATTGAATTGAATTATACTGCGAATTGCTATCACAAAGCTTAATTCTGTTGCGAAATTCGAAGTTACTGCAGCTGCATCAGTTCGAGGTACTGCAGCAGTCCAAATTACTGTAGCAGTTCGAAGTTACTGTAGCAGATATCAGAAAATCATTGCAGCAGTTCGACCAATGGGTTTCAATGATGATACAACAATGATATCATCAAACTCAAACCCTAATCCTTCTTCAGTGAATGTTGCCCAGTCAAGTATGAAAACTAAAGGTAGTATTTTAGTTGTAAATTCTTTGAATAGTACTTGGTTAATTGATACTGATGCATCAGATCACATGGTAAACGACTCTAGCATATTATCATCCATTACACCTTCAACCCAAACCTTTATATACACAGCAAATGGAAGTTCCTCTCCTGTAATTGGAGAAGGTTCCACTGACATATCTGAATCCCTAACATTAAACTCTGTCCTTATTGTTCCTGCTCTAGAGTACAATATCTTGTATGTCAGTAGGATCACTGTTGCACTTACATGTACCGTGACGTTTTGGCCTCAATTATATATTTTTCAGGACATAGTGACACGGCAGGTTCTTAGTAGTGGTGTTAGAAAAAGTAATCTCTACTATTTAGACCTGACTAATTGTGGAGAGCAGAGAATTCATCAGGTGAATAAAGTCAGAGGAATTAAAGAAGTAAAGGCTAATGTGTGGTTATGGCATCGGCGACTGGGTCATCTCTCCTTCGGGTATCTTCAGAAATTAAATTCGTCGTTATTTTCGAATTACAGTAATTCAGAGTTTAAGTGTGATATTTGTGAACTCGCTAAAAGTCATCGTATTACATACTCTCCAATTTTCAATAAAAGTTCAAAACCTTTTAGTATTATTCACTCTGATGTATAGGGTCCTGTACGTATTCATTCATTGTCTGAAGCTCGTTATTTTGTAACTTTTATTGATTAGTATACTCGTATGATGTGGGTAACCCTGATTACCCATAAAAGTGAAGTCTTTGAAGTATTTAAAAAAATTTATCAGATGGTTTTGACCCAATTCCAAAGGAGGATATAAGTGTATCAATCTGATAATGGAGGAGAATTTACTAGTAATGACATGTCGGAGTTCTTGACAAATAACAACATTCGACATCAAACCTCTAATGTTTATACCCTACAGCAAAATGGGTTAGCTGAACGAATGAATAAACAACTGTTAGAAGTTATTCGTGCATCTCTTTTTGGAATGAATATGTCATTGAATTATTGGGAAGAAACGTTAAAATCTGTTGTTTACTTGATAAACCGCACACTATCTAGGATCATTGAATTTCAGACCCCCTTCCAAAAACTTCATGACCTTATCACCATCCCTGCAATGTCAAACCTAAAACCACGTATTTTTGGATGTGTTATCTTTGTTCATATGCCTAAACATCAACGAGGAAAATTAGATCATTATGCTCGAAAGTGTGTTTCTTGGATATCCTAATTTTAAAAAGGGTTATCGTTGTTATGATCCTGTGGAGGGGATGGTGTATATTTCTTTGGATGTTTCGTTTCGAGAATTGGAGGCGTATTTTGTGGGATCTTCCCTTCAGGGGGAAAAATATAATGATGGTGAAGGAAAGTTCCCTATTATTGGGGATATATTTTAGGAACTAGAGGATTTGACGAGTAATTTGAATAGGCGTAGTAACCTAACTGATGATGAAAAGGAAAGTAAAGTATAGCAGATGACAAGGGGAGATCAGGGTATTGATGATGAACTTCATATGAATGGAGAGGATCAGATGATAGAGGGAGATCAAGCTAAAATAGTATAAGTTGCTTGTGACTCTAACATTCTAATACCATCTACCGAAGTATTGCCGCAGAATGTCAAACCTCATGTATTACCTAATCCTAACACTATTAATGATATTTAACCTGGACCTTCAGAAAGGCCTACTAAAGGTATTCCAAAATCTACTTATGAACCAGATATCAATTCTAAAGCCAAATACCCAATTTCTGATTATGTGTCCACCCATAGGTTGGCTAAGTCATTTACATGCACTATGAATCAATTATCTTTTGTATCTATTCCTAGTAATTTTCATAAAGCACTATCAAATTCACGATGGAAGAAAGCCATGAACGAAGAGATGAATGCATTACAGAAGAATTTTACTTGAGAACTTGTTGATAAACCCCACAGAAATTGTATTGTTGGGTGTCGTTAGATCTTTACTGTAAAGATGAATTTAGATGGATGTATTGATAGGTATAAAGCCAGACTAGTTGCAAAGGGTATACACAGATGTATGGTATGGATTACGAGGATACCTTCGCTCTAGTGGTAAAGATAAATACTATTCGTGTACTTATTTCTCTTACAGCCAATCAAGGTTGGCCATTACAACAGTTTGACGTGAAGACTGCATTTCTCAATGGAGACTTAGAAGAAGAAGTATGCATGGAGTTACCACCTGGAGTCACGAATTCTGAAGGTGGAAAAGTATGTAAATTAAAGAAGGCATTGTACGGGTTAAAATAGTCGCCACGAGCTTGGTTTGGACGGTTTTCGAAGAGCATGAAGGCATTTGGATATAGACAAAGTAATTTTGATCATACCTTGTTTATAAAATGGAAGTCAGGAAAGCTTACCACTCTTATTGTTTATGTTGATGATATGGTTGTTACTGGAAATGACTCAGTAGAAATGGAGGCACTAAAGAACTATTTGCCACGGGAATTTGAGATGAAGGATTTGAGACAGTTAAAATACTTCTTAGGCATTGAAGTTGCAAGATCAAGTCAAGGTATTTTCATGTCTCAACGAAAGTATATATTAGACCTTCTTGTAGAAACTGGGATGTTTGATTGCAAATCGGTAGATACACTGATGAAGCGAATCATCACTTGGGAATGTTTTTCGACCAAGTTTCATGTGACAAAGGAAGGTACCAACGCTTAGTGGGAAGACTAATTTATCTCTCCCATACTCGACAGGATATTGCATATGCCATTAGCGCTGTAAGTCAATTCATGCATAATCCAAGTAAAGAACATATGAAGGCGGTCTTTCGAATACTAAGGTACTTGAAGAAATATCTGGGAAAAGGTCTCTTATTCCGGAATGGTGGTGATATGGAAGTAATGGGATACACCGATGCAGATTTGGCAGGAGATATGATGACCAGAAGGTCAGCCTCAAATTATTTTACATTTGTATGTGGGAATTTGGTGACATTTAGAGCTAAGATGCAAAAGGTTATTGCTAGATCAAGTGAAAAATCTGAGTTTCGGGGTATGGCTCATGGAGTATGTGAACTACTATGGATACGGAATATATTGAAGGATCTTGGATTTAGACTCATGAAAGCAATAGATATACACTGTAACAATAAAGTAACGATTATGATTGCACACAATCTAATTCAACATGACGGTATGAAACATATTGAAGTGGATCAGTTCTTTATCAGAGAAAATATTGACAAATGGTGTATATATTTTCCATTCGTAAAGTCAGAAGATTAACTTGCAAATATTCTTATGAAAGGAGTTTGTTGATGAATATTTAACGATATGATTGATAAGCTGGGCATGATTGACATCTATGCTCCATCTTGAGGGGGAGTATTGAATATAAAATATATGTCGAATATAGAATATACCTAATATAAGATTTATACTAAATATAGAATTCTCTAAATATAGGATATTCTTACTTAGCGCCTAAGTAATTGTAATTATATAAGGAGAAGGTCTTCTTCCATTGTAATAAATGAATAATAATAAAGTTAGTCCTTCTCGAATCTCTTATTCTTTGCATTAGTTTCTACATTATCAACCCTCACTTGCAAAAAATTGTAGAAACCGATGCCTATGATTTGGGATTTGGCGGTATTTTAAAACAAGGGAATCATTCTTCCCAAAAAGAAGAATTACTTTGTTTTACATCTGGAAAATAGAAAGCGGCTCAAAAAAACTATTCCACAATTAAAAAGGAAATGCTTGCTATTGTTAAAGGCATTTCTAAATTTTAGGATGACTTATTAAATCAATCATTTTTACTAAGAATTTATTGCAGCTCTGCCAAAAACATCATTCAGAAAGATGTTAAAAACCATGTATCAAAACAAATATTTGCCAGATGGAATCTGAACTATCTACTTTTGATTTCCCTATTGAGTATATTAAAGGCAATCAAAATTCTCTCCATGATTTTCTTACCAGGGAATTTTTACAGGAAAAAAATGAATATGAAACCTCATGAACAGGGCTGGGGTCACAATAGTAGAAAAAAGAATCTGAAGCCTACCAACAGTAATTAAGAAACTAAGAAATTTGATTGTAAATTCATTGTGAATGACAATGGTAACTTGGATATACCATTTCTGATAAATAACCTTTTGAATAGGATTGAGATAGAGATTCTCTGCTATTAGCTGCTTCTAGTAAGATCGGTTACAACCTCTAAGTTCTAAGTTTGTAAGCTACCACCTCCATCCACTGTATATCTTCATCCATCCTCTATAAGTATTTCATAATAAATAAATAAATAAGAGTTTGTTTATATTGTTCTTTGTTTGTTAAGTATTCACAAAGTACACACACACCCCGAAGGGTGTCTTTATAGGTGAGAGGGCCTGAAAGGGCAACCTCATAACCTTAGTTTATGTTCTAGTATTCTCTGGTTGAATATACAATTTACTCAATAAGCACGAGTCCCGTGGAGAGTCCAAGAGTATGAAATGGGCTAAAGCTATCATTTTCATAGAAAAATTACTGTTGTTCGTAAAGGAAATAGTACGACTGATAAGACTAGTTTTCTTATCCTTGTCATTCAGAGTTGATCCTGTATAAGACTGTTCAGTTGGTAAAGTAATTCGGTTATTATCCAGCTGAGACCCATGCAGTAAAACTGTATGGGGTTTTGTAGGGGTTAGATTATCTACCATAATTCGGATAAGGCCGGAGCTAAGTTGAAGAAGTTTTGTTCCTGAAAAAGACTGAAAGTTATTATGATTAGTAATAAAGTTAAAAGTAATATCGTGGCCCTGATAAGTACCAATTATTCCAGTTGGAGTAATACTATGCAAAGGCATAAGAAGATTGAGAAAGGGAGCTCTTAAAATAATTTGTTATTGTAAATTCCTTACGCAAAGAAATACAGAAGGAATATTCTAGTTGTTATTACAAATAGAAACGTGCAAAATTTTATATTAACTATTCATTCTAGTACCAGCAGAGGTAAGAGATTGAGTAATTTTTTCTAAATACCTGGTAGGAACCAAGCCTTCTTGGATACGGTTTAAATCAACCCCACTATCGACTAGGGCAATACCATGAATGGTATATTCATGTTGGATAATCAGAGTAATCTGAATATACCATTTTGGGGATGATATTTTGTGAAGAAGATACAGATGAAAGTTATCTGTCTTCTCATTCTGTGGACTAATAGAAGAATCTGTTAGGATGGGACGTTGGTTCTTTGGTTTAAAAGTTATATCATACTTCTGAAGGGAAAGTTTGATATTGATAATTGCATATTTCAAGTAATTAATTTTAACTTTTAAGTGATTAATTTCTTCAGATTTCAAGTGAATAATTTCTTGATGTAACTCTTGAATGGTGATAGGTTTAGAACTCTCTAGTCGTCTGAGAACATCCTAGAAATTATAATAATTATTTGTAGGGAGTTAAGGTGCTATATTAGGTTTCGGACAATCCTGAACTGGTTGTTGGATACAGAGATGTAGAATTTGAGTTCTAATTTCTGGATCAGGGATCTAATCAATAATAGATATCAGTTGACTTTGGTTTGTGTTTAAGGTATTGAGCTGTAAACCATTCATTTTTATAATTGATTTCCAGTAATCCGGAGGATTGGATCCAGAACATTTGTCACAGGGTATTTCGTCTGTTGAAGTGGAAATACTATGGTCAATGTGGTTGACTGTGTCTTCTTCAGTAGAAGAATTATCTTCAAAAGTAGTGTTGAGCAAGAGTTTACTTAGCTGAAGTTTTAATCCTTCATCTATGTAAAGTTCTTGTAGTTTACGTATGGTGGCACATTTGCTGGCCAAGTATTCCTGTTTACCACAGTTATAGCAAGTGCGGGTTTTAGTTGGTTTAGAAGATCTAGTATGAGGTAAATGTCTTTTACGTTTTCTATGGCTTTGGTAATAAGAATCATGTTGATCCTAATTTTTTCTGTGATGACATTTTCTCGAGTTATGAGACTGTTGTTTGGTATGTGGGTGGCGTTTGCTAGGATAGGTAACAGGAAGGTCATAAGAAAATTGGTGACAAAATTTACCAATCTTTTTTTTCCCTATTAAATTTTGCTTTTTAAACTGATACTAGAGTTTGAAGTCGTTACAGATGCTCAGACCTACCTGGGTACATATACTAATAAGTTGACCATAAGTATGGTTATGGTAAGGTATAGAATTACTATCATACCGATCCTTAAGGTTCTGACAAACTTTAGCTGCAAATAATGGTGGAAGACTATCAATAAATCTGGCTTTCCAATGTACTGCATTAGCAATACTGCGATGCATAACCTTTTATATATAAACATCTTTATACTACTTAAAATGGGTGAGAGAAGGACATCTAAGGTTTTGTAGAAGTTCTTTATTCCTTTCATGTCTTTGTGGGGAAAGACCCATAAAATGTAAAAGAACGGTTTGAACAAGGGTATAAATAGTATCTTTGACAGTGGTAGTACTTGTTCATTCTATTTTTACAGCTTCAATTTTTTTTATCTTTTGATCTTGAGTGAGAACATTGTCCCACTATCCTTTAATACTGCCTGTGAATCCATTGACAATAAATTTGACGACATTGTCGTCTTCATTGCCATCAGTTTTACAGATACATGCATACATAAGCATTTTATGGATAATTTCATAAATTTGGTATTCTGATAAACCATCAATATTCCATTCATAAATAGTACGTCCATTATAAGACATCTGATTTTTAAAAAAATCATCTTCGACTAAAAGATCCTGAGGGGTAGGTATTTTATAATATGTTCTTAACTGGGATGGTTTATATTCAATTTTATGAAGACTGGCTTCAGCGGTTTGAATGTAACATTCAGATTGATCGTCAAAGGTTGCTTCTGATGTAGAGGTTTTGTCAAGAGTATTAACACTAAGCTTTTAAGTCTTTCGACCAAAAGGTCAACAAACTCAGAATCCTAGGAATTTGATAGCTTAAAGTTTTTGACTAGGAATATAGTTTTAATATTAGCATAATGTGTACTAGAGGATTTACTAGTTGTATCAATGTTGATATTACTTGGACTTTGGATGTTGTCTTCGATACGATTCAGCTGATTCTCTATCGTTTGAAGGGTGACATTAGTCCAATTATTATGTTTGATAACGAGATTAACATCAGTTAGTAGATTGGTAGAATGGGCAAAGGTTTTAGCTTCCAAAGGCTTAGAGTTGGGACTTCCCTTACTTAAATGGAAAGATTCAGGGGGAGGGTGGACAGATTGGACTTCTAGGCCATCTGCTTTAACCCATGTCTTGGTGAAATCTTATATATTACTGATAATGTATTGAGGACAAGGATACCATGTAATGAACCAGTTATAAGAGAATATGATCTTTTGGTTGTGTTCAATCTCATGGTAGTAAATGTCTTCAATAAGTTGTAATTTTTATGTCATAAAAGTCTGGAAATACCATTTTCTGAAGTCATCGTGACTGGAAGTCATGAATTCATTACTGATAAACTGGCGAATAATAGAACTAGGGCTAAAATCCATACAAAAATCATAAACATAGAAGTTGGCTTCTGATATAGGGGATATAGTTTATTCTACTTCGGTCCTGGTACTGGTAGATGGATCATTATAGATGCCATGAGGAATATGTTAATCAGAAAGTCTAATTCCCTGAATTATGGGTTCAGATGAGAATGTCTAGAAACTGAAGGTCTGGAAAAAGGGTATGAGATGTGCTAGGGAATGTCATCCTCGTTGGGTATCTGTCTACATGACCTACTCTTATAGAGAGATAGTTTGATGGGACGAGATGAAAAGATTATCTCTGCATCACCATCAGGGGTTTGGGTAATTTGGTTTACTTGGTTGGTAAGCCAAGGTCTGGGGACAACAGCTCTAGGTAGGACCCATTCAGTATGGATACTCAGTTCATCCCAATTTATAAGTCTGTTAATCAACTACAATATTAGTAGTTAAAAAGTTACTATGAACTGCTACAGTTGTACCTGGTCACTTTTTAGAATAGCTCGAGGGCATAAGGTGTTTATAACCTTATAGTGGATTTGGTATATAACGGCTATAACTTCTACTCCAGGAATAAAATCATATCCCTGTGTCTGGATTCGAAGACTAATAGCATCAAATATATATTTATCTCTAATTGACAAGATTAAGTTGGGATAAACATCAAAATAAACTGGTCTATGACAGAGGCTAGTCTGAACGATTCCCATAAAGGATTATTTAAATTCTCGACTCCTCTTATCTCTGAGATAGGCAAGAATACTAGAATTGATCCCTAGGAGAATCAAAGGTTTAAATGTTACTTGGATGCATCTAACATGCAGATAAGTATATTTTTTAAGATATCGTTCAATATCCTGAAGATTAAGGAGTTTAAATGTATGACATTCATTGTCAAGAACTATGGATTGCTCCATAATCTTGATATTATCTTGGCTAATGAAGTCAAACATACCTTTTTTGTATATTAATTTGGTATAATCCATTGATTCAGTTGTTGGGTTTGTTCAAACCCTATTAATTCATAGTTTTTTATGGATGATTGGTCTTTGTGAGACCTATTAGGTTCTTCCATATGTAAATGATAGATCACATAGATATGAAAATTCCATATAGGAATTTCAGTATGGTTACTATTACTCTTTGTTCCATGAAAAATTTATTTAAATAGTATAATCTTAGTAAAAGGTGTTAGTATGGTTACTGCTAGTCTCCTTTTCCTGACAAAGATGTTTAAACAGAATAATCTTAGTAAAAAACTCAGGTACACGTCTGTCAATGATTTATCGGCTAAACATCCACTTCCAGGACAACAACGCCATACGCGACTTGGGTGACATCCCATACCTAAATTATTCACCAGACTAAGCTGGGAAAACATCCTAACCATAGAAAGAAGATAAACAGTAAACATACCTACGTTTCTCACCAGACTATACTGAGAAAACATTTTCAACCAAGGAAGAAGATAAACAGCAAAGCATACCTAGTTCTCATATGTCACTTATCATACCTATGTGAACCAAGAAATTACCCACACATGGCTCTGATACCAATAAAAGATAATGAAAACGGTTTAATTAAACAAAAAACAAAATGGATAAATTAAACAAAAAGCAAAAACACTAGAACATAAAATAAATAAGAACACTAGAACATAAACTAAGGTTATGAGATTGCCCTTTAATGCCCTCTTACCTATGAAGACACCCTCAGGGGTGTTTGTGCACTTTGTAAATACTTAACAAATAAAGAACAATATAAACAAACTCTTATTTATTTATTATCAAATACTTACAGAGGATGGATGAAGATATACAGTGGACGAAGATGGTAGCTTTCAAACTTAGAACTTAGAGACTGAATTATAAAAAGATTAATTGAAAGCGTACATAGAAATGAGCTCTCTGGCTCCTTATATGGATGAGGACGGATTTCAAATGGTTTAAACTCCATGTAATGCTATCCAGCTTAGAGTTGTCTGGTGGAAGACAAGGTAAGTGGTCTTCATGTCCCACAAAGTGGTTTTCAGGTCTTACAAAGTGGTTGGTCCCCCAAAGTGGTTAGTCGGTTCACAAAGTAGTTAGTTGGTCCCACAAAGTTGTTAGTTTGTCCCGCACAATGTGGTCGGTCCCACAAAGTGGTCTTCTTTTGACTTTTGGAAAGATAATGATGGTGGAGACATACGTAGTGCTTACTGAATGTGATTTCTTCGAAGAAGTGTTTGTTAGGTCCCACAAAATGGAGAAAATGGATGGTTACTACTTGTGTCAGCATCCTGAGTACTGGAATACTATTAGGATGTATGATTGAGTCCATTCTACCATGATTGCTCAGGATGGGAAAAAGGATTTGGAGAGGCTTCTTGGGCCAAGTCCTGATTAGGGCTAAAATAGGAAAAAAGAGGGTGGTTTATTCAGGGCGAATAGTTCGGCTTCTTCTTCCTGTTTGGTACATGCCAGGCTGAGTAATACTTGTTGCTGAATAATATTGTGTAAGAATTGTGAACCAGTAGAGGGTCTGAATAAGGGGTCAATAACACATATATAGTTACCTTCTACATAAATCTGGTGGCGGGTATTCCATGGTTGGAACATTTTGAAGGTTGCAAAAGCATAGGCTCTGAAAGTTAGGTTGTCTCGGTATCTTTGTGAAGCAGGATATCTGCTGAGGAGAGATTCAGGATAGTGATTTGGAAAAGAAGAAGAATGAGTAACAATATTGATCCAGTAGAGACTGGGGCAATAACATGTTTTGTTAGGTAAATTAACCCATTCAGGAGGAATAGTATTAATATCCAGGTAAATTCTATCATGAAAGAACATAATTATTTGAAGGTTAGCAATGGTATGATAGAGAAGAGGGGGAAAACCTCAGAGGTCCTGGGTGCAAGTGACTTCCAAGGCTGTGATAAAAATATTTTCAAAGAGCCATAGTTTATCAGGCTAGGGATGGGTACTTTTGATTAGATATCCTGGACTGCCATAAAAATTAATAGATTTTAGGGAAGATCCTGGAGGGGGAGCAGTAAAATAAGGAGCTTTACTGCGGTCTTCCCAGTTGGCCAAAGTTAATTCTGATTTGGGGATAGCTAAAAATTCAGGGTGGTGAATTATGTCTGATGTTTTAATCGAACGTTCAGTTTCGACCAAACTGACAGGTATTAGTCGTTTGCTCCAGACTAGTTTTACTGTTTCCCCGAGTAAGATAGGTTATAACCAACGAATTATTGGATTTAGAGCTACTAGAAGCCAGACGATGCTGCTTCTAGTAGCTCAGTTATAACCTTTAAGTTCTAAGTTTGTAAACTACCACCTCCATCCACTGTATAACCAATGAAAGATATGGATCAAATCAAAACGGCTAATAAAGATAAAGCAGAAAATTATAGAAATTCAAATCATAAAAGAACGTTGTTATTCTTTCTATAAGTATGTAGCTATAGGTTACCCAACTGTTTTATGATTACTTCAGATACTATTTTTCTTATAAGAAGAATACCTAGGTAGAGCTGATAGTCAACAGTCGTTGGTGAAATCGTCCTTAAGGAGAAACGAGTGCAAGAATACTTGGAATGGAATAGACTAATACATTTAGATGATTAAATTAAACAGAAAATAAACAAGAATATTATAACATAAACTAAATAAGAAAACTATAACATAAACTAAGGTTATGAGGTTGCCCTTTCAGGCCCTCTCACCTATGAAGACACCCTCAGGGGTGTGTGTGCACTTTGTAAATACTTAACAAACAAAGAACAATATAAACAAACTTTCATTTATTATATAAAATACTTACAGAGGATTACAGGATGAAGATATACAGTGGATGGAGGTGGTAGCTTATAAACTTAGAACTTAGATACTGAATTTAAAAAAGAGTAATTGAAAGTATAATATATATATATATATATATATATATATATATATATATATATATATATATAATAGATATGCATAAGGAAAAGTATAGACGAAAGATAATGATTGAGAAAGTGACTGAATACCTGGACCTGTGTGTAGGTTGAGGCGTGAGAAGACTCTATTATATAAATAAACTTCATCCTCAAGCCTATATTTGAGATGTAACCTTCACCTGATATGGAGACTTCGACCTCTAGTCATGTGGTAGATGTAGTATCTGATGAGTCTGATAATGTAGATGATATAGATGTAGATTCTGAGGGGGAGATGAAGTACAATTTGTACAATTTCTTGATTTTCCTAGTAATTTGTTATACTATCCTCCGAAGTCTGATGTATTCAAAGAATTATGTAAAATTAAAGGTAGTTTAAGTAAGAAATGGGGGAATGATGTAGAACATGCTGGGATGTCATTTAGGGGATGTGTTGTGCCAATTGGGGAAGAACATTTCCTCTTGATGCCAGACTTAAAATAGGAGAAATCAGAGAGGGGAGTAGAGGAGTCGATATTTTTTTAGTACTTTGATGGGAATCTCCAAGGAGACCTGGATCAAGGAATTTTGTGTTATCTTTCTCAATTTGAATACGAACTGATATTGCCTCTTAGCAATCTTGCTAAAGGTATGTGAATACCATAGAGGCTTATCCTACCCAACTGAATGGGAATATATGGGAGGCGATAAACGTCTGTGATAATCTGAATAAATTGTGGGAGGAGAATGAGGTGGAGAGGAGAATAACTCCTGCATACGTTTTGTCGTATTATACTATAAAATATTATGTAGTGACTGGAGGTGCATACTTCTCTTCTAGTTCATCGTGACCTCTGTTCTTCAATCTTAATTTAGCAAGTAGACTCTGGAATGATAATAAGATATGGGTAAAAGGTGATTGTCTTTAGAGAATGGATGAGGAACCCATGGACCTAATATATAAAACCCTGAAGAAAAGTAAGAAATAGTGAGTGATGAGCGCGTAATTATGACCTTTTTATATACCCGAACATGTATTTTAGTTGTCCATTATATTTAATTTTGGATACTTATGCGCGTTTGTTTGATTGTAGCTATTGGACATGGATATTTGAAACCAAGCTTTTAAAGTTAAGTAAAAGTGTCTCCAATAATTCATAGCACAAAAAGTCAAAGACATAATATATTTGGTCTCAAGATTGAAGAAATATCTTACACAAATATTTTTGGAGAATAAGATCAAAGAAGATATTGCATCCAAGATCCTTAAAGATATTTTATATTGAAGATATATGCAAGAGTTTCCTTGAAGAATGATCTCTACATTACTTAAGAGAATTATATGCAAGAATCTTAGGTGATTGGTTGTAATATTAAAAAAAATTATTGTGAAAATATTCTTTAAAATTTAATGTATAGTCTCTAAATTTAGGTTCCTTCTACTATAAAAGGAACCCTCCCCCTATTGTAATTGGGCATCTCATATTAGAGCAAGTTTAGAAGAAATGAAGTTTATGTCTCTTCTTTCTTATTTATATTTTGTAAATAGTTTAGTTAGTTTATGTAATGATCTTGGGAATGATAGAAGACTAATTTCTTTTAACTATGACCAAATGGAAGCCCTTGCCTGAGTAGCAATATTTATGTTGTAGTTCAAGGATTAGTTCTCTTTTGCAATCTTCTAAAATAACTAAAATCTACTTCTAGGCTTAACCATAACTAGTAAGTGAATTTAGACTATTTAGCCAAAATTTGGTGTTATAACCATTAAACTGGATTTTAGGAGGCAAACACGAAGATAACTACTCATAGGAGAAATTTGACCATGCTTAACCATAGTTGGAAGAATTTCTCCTACACATCAGATTAAGTAAAACCTAATATGACCAAACCTTAGATACCTAACTATGGATCTACAATTGACATTTACATCAAAAATGCCCTACCCAGGATTTTTGACACGAATAATCAGCCTAGTAAAGCTACATAATTACAATTAATAATTTGGTTGTGCCGAATTCTAAACGTAGTTATGCTCTTGTTAATCGTTCTTGTTATTTCTTTCTTTTCAATCGATCTCTTATAAAACTTTATTCGGCCTAGAAAGTATTTGTTTTCCCCAACCTTCCTATGGATTCGATCTCACTCATCTGTACTACAATTTGACAACCGTATTTTGAGCGGGTATTTTGTTAGAGGACCAAAAAAACCTCTTATTAATGTGTGATTTTGAACTATTGTAGTTATAGGGATGTTCTCTGTTTGTTTAACAATTTGTGGTGTTATATTATAGATCCTCGATCTCAAGTGCCGAGAAGAGAATCGTTGATAGATATTGTAGCTCGATAAGGTGTTGAGCTCAAAATTATCCTGAAAAAGCTCTATATCAGTGGATACAAAAGAGCTAATAGCAAGTCAGAGAAAGTGCAAATGTCTCAAGCCAAGAGGCAAATGACAAAAATTTAAGCTGGAAAAAAATAGCAGCGGACGGGGAAGAACATTCGGTATTACCGAAGGCTACTCCAATATCAATGAATGCTAGTTCTGGGGGTACTACTTCGAACAAGAAAGCTCAAAGGCACCCAACCAGGAAGGATGTGAAGGGTGGCTCAGCCTCGGGAACCACGGCAAGTGGTGAGGTCAAGATGAATGCGAAGAGGAGGGTGGATTCGCTTGCTGCTATAAGCGGGACGAAGGATGTGGAGAGTGGGATTGTTGTAGAGGATGAGCTGCTGGCCGTGGAGAATAGGCTGAGGCTGGTAGCTCGAGTGGGTACCGAGGAACTAAATGCTTCCGCACAGTTGGAGTTGAGCATGGTAAGTTGATGTCTTTGTGATATTTGAACTTTGCATTTATTTTTTAGCTAAAATATGTTCTTTTTTCTGTTGTAGGCTGCTCGCATATTGAAGGGTATCTGGCTTGGGCCCGAGGAAGGAAGGGCTGAGCTTGAGGGTAGGAGAGCCAAGCTTGAGAAGTGGGTGGCTCAACTCGAGTCTGATTTGGCTTTGGAGATGGAGCGCTTGGTTTCCATGAAGGACTCGCATCGGGTGATGATACACGAGCTCATGGATGAGGCGAAGAAGAATATTGAGGATGTTGCAGCTGTACGAGATAGCCTTAGGTAGAAGCTTCTTAATGTGGTATACTCTGCTACTGACCTCGGTGCCAT
Organism: Kingdonia uniflora; assembly: GCA_014058105.1. Taxonomy (NCBI): domain Eukaryota; kingdom Viridiplantae; phylum Streptophyta; class Magnoliopsida; order Ranunculales; family Circaeasteraceae; genus Kingdonia; species Kingdonia uniflora. The sequence continues at coordinate 5,051,832 of JACGCM010000671.1, forward strand.
CATAGTAGGACGCTATGTTGAAGAGGCCGAAGTAGAAGATGAGCTCCAGCTTGATGGTGGCTCTCTCCCAGGTATGGTAACAGGGTTGGATGTGGTCTTTGCTAGAACTGACCTAGAGAACCTTGAGGGAGATAATGAGAAGGTAGAGTAAAACTGCCTAGAGTTTGTTTATGCGTTTTGTGTGGGCTGAAAATTGTAAGTGTATGGTACATTGATTTGTAGGATAAATTTGGGATAGGCTAAGAGATGTTTATAATCATTGATTTGTTGGAACTTAAAGATATGCGCCTCAGAATTGAGGAATTAAAAAAAGTGCCCTCTAAGGAGCAAAATACCTCAGCAACTCTGTTGACTTCGCAAGCAGAGCTACAAGTTAGAAAAGAGCTAGAAATATATGACTTGTATGCTTCGTTACTTTAGAGCTGCAAAGTAAAGTTAGAAGTTAGATATAGATCATAATGAACGATAATAATCAAGTATAGTCATACAATCTCAGCATGTTAAAAAATTAGAACATAGAAAATGTGTACCTTAAAATAGGATGTAGATGTTATTGCCATTAGTCTGCGATAACTTCTTAACTTGAGGGCAAAGTATAATCTCAGCTTATTGGCGTGTCAGAAACAAAAATATGTTAGAAATCGGTAAAGTCATTTGTATTATCTATTGATTGTATTTGTGAAGTATTGTTAAATTAAGCTTGATGATGCAGGTCAAGTTATAAACTATTCATTTGAGTGAACAACAGATACTTCAATGCAATCATGAGCTTGGAGCTGAATTTGATAGGATGAATAAGGCATATGAAGATAGGGAGGATCAATATGTCAAAATATAAATTCAATTTGCCAAGGCGATGAAGACTGTGGACGATCTAACCTGGCAGACCGAAAGTAAAGATGCCGAATTTGAAAAATTGCAAAGGGAACTCGAAGGTGCTCAGACTGGATTAGTGAAGCTCAAAAGTAGGATAGACTTGTTGATGGAAAAGGGAAAAGAAGCGGATGCCGCTCAATACCGTATTTGGTCATTAGAGGCGACATAAAAAGAGTTATGGGGCTATGTGGCTAGTTTGTAAGGTCAAATTGCCAAGAAAGAAAGCAAACTTGTGAAAGCTCGAGATAATCTAGTTTCTTCAGAAAGTGTAGTCGGGTAGTTGAGCGAGGCTATGCATGCTAAAGATATTGATCTTCGGATGGTCCAGAAATGGTGTGCCAAACTAAATAAGAGGGTCGAGGCCAATTTGCATGCCAAGAGGTCCGATGCTGGAGAGTGGTCAAAAAAAGAAAAAGGATGACACCAAGGTCTCGACTGCCAAGGGTGACACGATTAACCCATCAGTTCGAATTAAAGAGTTAGAGGCGGATCTTGTTCATGTTCAGGCTCATGTAAAGAAGGGAAACGAATGTTTAAGAGAGAGTAATGATAAGTTAGATGTTGTTCTTCGTAGAGAGCAAGAGTTATAGAGGGTGATCAAGAAAAAATTGAGTTGTTGAGTAAAGCTCGTGTTGGGGGAAGTGATGTAAACGAGCTGGAGTTGGTGGCACTTCGTGCTCAAGTGGAAGAGCTGAGGATGATGAATAAGTCTGAGCTGGATAAAGCAGTGGAGATAATAGCGCAACAAACTGAGGTGATAACATGCTAAAGGAAACACACAGAGCAGAAAGATACTCTATACAAGGAATTGTGATAGCGTCATCAAAGACTAAGAAAGCGGCTTGCCGAGTTAGTCATGCTTGATCAAGAGAAGATTGGACGAGATGAGGTGTACTCGAGGGAGCTAATGGTTGTCATTGCTTATTTTGTGGAAGAAGTAAAGAGGCTTAAGCTCAAAAATGATACCTTGCATGATTATGTGGCATTCCAAGGCTGTATCTATAATACTGATATAGATTAAGGAAATTGCTTGAACAACATGGAAATGTAGCTAGGTTCCTGACCTGCAGATTTAGTAGAGCAAGGCAGGAATGTGGTAACTGCTTGAGCTCCAGATTTTATGGCTGAACGACCTCCCATGAAGGAGAAAACGCAGTTAAGCTCCCATAAGCAATAAACCTGTAGAAGTGACCTGTAGTTTCTGTAGTTGTAGACATGAAGAGAGATAAAAACTAGTTTTACCTTTACATTATCTTTTGTCTGATAGAGATCATTGATTAAAAAATAGTATTACCTTCATTTTAATCTCTGATATATGTATAGATGGGCGATTGAAAGCTAGTATGACCTTTGCTTTAATCTTTATAAATGTTAATTGAAAGCTAAAATTATCTTTGCTTTAATTTGCATAGATGTCGATTGAAAGCTAGTATTACCTTTGTTTTAATCTGTGTATAGATGAACGATTGAAAGCTAGTATTACATTTGCTTCAATCTATGAGATTTAGTAGATTCTACTTGAGTAGAAAGTAATGTGTGAAAAAAGATGGATGTTCATTAAGTAGAATAGAATGTATACAGTTGGAGATTGAAATCTCGCTTTTGGAATGTAAAGAGTGAAAATAAAGTAATATGTAATGGAGAAACTAGGGATTTAGCGATAATATTATTTTAATCGCCTAGTGTTCCAGGTATTTGGGATTCAGACTCCTTTCTCTATCATGAGATAGTATGATCCAAGGCCAAAACGACCAACAATGAGGAAAGGACCTTCCCAATTTTTTGTGAGTTTTCCAGCTTTTGCTTCTTTTCTGCTCAATGGGATTTCTCTGAGGACGAGATCGTCGATTTAGAACTCACGGCTACAGACTCATTTGTTGTACGAGCTTACTAGTATATGATGATATCGACCTAGGTTGGCAATATCGCATTCCCTAGTTTCATCAATCCAGTTCATATTACAGGCCAGCTTAAACTTATTTTCATCGTCTACTAGCTCGTAATCTCTGATAAGATGGTGGTACTCTGCTAGAATGACGGCCTGTGCCATAAGCTAGGATGAAGGGGGAACAACCAGTTGATTGTCTTGGTGTAGTACGGTATGCCCATAAGAAGTGAGGAAACTCTCGTATCCAATTTTCTTTCTTTTACGATCGAAGCTTGTTCTTAAGTCCATCCACTATGGTTTTGTTGGTGATTTTGGCATGTCCATAGCCTTGATGGTAGTATGGATTGGATAGGGAATGAATGATATTTTTTTTGTTGAGGAAAGCTACAACCTTTTTACCAGCAAATTGCGGCCCGTTATCAATTTGAATCAGGTGAGGGTATCCAAACCGTATGATAATGTGTTCCCAGATAACAGGCCTTTTCTTCTCTAGTTCAACAAAGAGAAACTACTTCCATCTATTTCGTAAAGTAATCTGCCGTTACGAGTAAGAAACGCCGGTTACCTGGCGTATTGGGAAATTCTCCTACGAGATCGAACGCCCACCACTTGAAAGGCCAGAATACCTTGCTTCCATGTAGTTCGAGTATAGGGGCTCAGATCATGTGTCCATGTCATTGACATGTGTCGCATTTTCATGAGTATTCTTCTGCTTGTTTACGCATTCCTGGTCAGAATACTCCTTGTCTAATTGATTTTTTTTACCAATGATCGACCTGCGGCATAGGAGCCACAAGTTCCTTCATGTAATTCTTTGAGCATTCCATTGGCTTTCTTCTTCGAAAGGCACTTGAGATAAGGCCCTGTCACTAATCAGCGATATAAATGTCCATTCGAAATTGTATAACGTTTTGAGTTTTCGATCAACTGTCGGCGTTCTTTTGGATTTGTTGGAAGAGGCCCGTTGCATTCGTTCTTCAGGCCAAGGTAGGCGATAAAGGGCTTCTGCCAATCGTCGTCTTCCTCTTCATCGCCCCTAATGTTGATCGTGCATACATAATAGAGATCAATTATGGGGGTGAACATCACTTTGATCTGTATATATTATGCTTCTATACCGAAGACCCCAGCAAAATAAGCCAGGGAATCGGTATGTCTGTTCTTGCCTTGAGGTAAATAGTCGAGAGCTGCTTTTATGAATCTGCACATTCTATCGGCAACGAGGGCTGTATATTTGATCATCTTATCATTTTTCTTGTACTATTCTGAGTAATGGTAGACGATGATTAAATAATATGTATAGACTGATAGCTTGGAACTCCAAGCTTTAATGCTAAGTCGAGCCCATGAATTAAAGCTTTGTACTCTGTGATATTGTTGAAAGCTTCAAAATATAAGTGAATTGATTTCTTGATTCTATCGTTGGATGGGGTAATCAGTACGATTCCAATCTCTAACCTTGCGGGTCCTGCTGAACCATCTGTAAGAAGTCTCCACTCTTTCCTTATAATCTATTCAACTCGTTCATCAAATGGCTTGGCGAGTGGATCTTCTGTGATTTCTTTTGTAAGGTCAGGATCGTGCTTATCCCAAGCGGGATCTACCACAGAAAAATCTATGAGAAAATTGGCAACGGCCTGACCTTTTTCAGAATGACATTGTTCAAACTTGATATCATGTTCTCCCAAACTGACTGACCATTATTATATTCTTCGTGATTTTTCTATTTTAGACAAAACTTCTCGGAGTGGGTAGTTCGTCATGGCTTTGACTGAATGAGCTTAAACGTAGTGCTTAAGTTTCTGTGAAGTGCAGATAAGAGTTTGAAGGACTCACTTTATTTTAGAATACCTTGTTTTTGTCGAAATGAGGGTTTTGTTGATGAAATATACTAGTTTCTTAACCTTATCTTCAAGTCGAATGTCTACTGAGCACTGGGAGACTTCCCCAGATAGGTTTTGAGTTCCTGAAAAGCTGCCTTACATATTCTGATGTCTACTGGATCTCTTCGTTGGGCTAAACTTTTTCTCATTTGGTATACCCTCGGAGTAGTAAGAACATCCACCGGCATCAATCTGAATACTTAGAGATGAATCGATTGATAGTAACAATCTTGCCTATGAGTTTCTGTATGCCCTTCTTCATTTTTGGAGAGGGCATATTGAGGAGAACTTGAATTTGATCTGGGTCAGCTTCAATCCCCTTCTTTCTGATGAGATAGCTGAAGAACTTGCCTGAATGCACTCCGAATTGACATTTATTAGGATTGAGCTGTATTCGGTATGAGCGTAGAATATGGAAGATTGTGGAGAGATCTGTGATATGGTCTTTAGACTGTAAGTTTTTACACAGGAGATCATCGATGTAGACATCACTACTTTTTCTTGAGTGTGCTTTGAACATTGCTGTCATTAACCACTAGTACCACTGGTAAGTCGCTCCTACGTTCTTCAATCAGAAAGGCATGACTTAGTAACAGTAAAGTCCCCTTCAGTCATGAAAGTGGTCTTTTCCTAATCGGCCTCTTAAAGAGGTATCTGATTGTATCTAAATGCAACATCCATCATAGATAAGAGTTTATAACCTGCTGTGGAATCAAGAATTTAATAAATGATTGGAAGAGGGAAAATGTCCTTCGGTGTGTGTTTGTTTAGATCGATAAAATCTACGCAAACTCGAATTTTCCCATTCTTCTTTGGAACTACGACAATATTAGAGATCCAATCCGAGTACTTGGCTTCTCGAATGAATCTTATTTTGATTAACTTATCGATATTAATGTTTGACTTCATCTTAAAGATAAGGTGATAGTCGTCGCTATTTCTGTTTAACCGTCGTAGTGCTGTTGTTGATGCTCAATTTGTGACATGTCTTGGATGGATCGACTCTAGCATTTCTTCAAAAGTTCAAGCAAAGATGTCTCAATTTAATTGTAAGAAGCGAATGAGGTCTTCCTTATCACGTTGGACCAGCTTGTTACCGATATAAGTACCTCTATTGGGTCCATTAATGTCTATGTACTCTGTTGGTTCTTCTACTGAAGGCTGGTCATCGATGTGGCTAGCTTTTTGCAATTGTTATGCAGCGTATCTATCAGATCTGGCGAGAATGGTATTTTTGCAAGCTCAGGAGAGCTTATTACTGCCTTTAATTTCGTAGATGCCACCATTGTATTGTGTTTGAAGCGAAGTGCCTGATGATACGTAGAAGCAATTGCTTCCATGTTGTGGATCCAATAATGGCCTATAATACCAAGATAACAAGATTTGGCATTGATGATGCAGAATATAACGTTGATTGTGGCAGGTCCAGTGGTGATAGGTAAGATGATCTTACCTATTCGTTCTTCTTTAGAGCCATTAAAGCCACATATATCGATGTTACTTGGAATAACTTGATCGGTCAATCCCATCTGTTCGATCGTTCTCTGAAAGAGAATTTCAATACCGCTACTAGTATCAATCATCATAGTATGCATGAAAAAATTTTATGTCTTTAGCATGATAACCAGTACATCATGATGAGGAAACTTGATATAACTGATATCACAATCCTCGAATGAAATCCTAAGTCGGCGATTGCTCGATTCAGGAAGAAGTTTAGCTTATTTAACTTGAGGTATGAGATCGCAGCACTCTGATAATCTCCATCGCTTGAATATGGAAGAATTGTTAATCTGATTGATCTCGATCATGTTGTTGTGGTACATATGGTACAAGTACTTTTCCTCAGCTTGATCTTTGACCTGGACTTCTTCGACCTGCGTTATGTAGCTACCATTCTTGTAAACTTCCAGATTGCTAATATACTCGTACATTCTCCCATCTTTGAAAATATACTCCAACAACCTCTGTAAAGCATAACAGTTATCAGTTTCATGATGATTTACCTTGTGATACATGCCGTGCGGTTTGCTTTCAATCGGTTCCAACAGTTGAGATATACGGTAGAATTTATCGTTTGCCAGCAAGGGAAATATTAATGAGGTCAGCACATTCATCATGGGGAGGGCCTGCTTGGGTAATAAATTGTTTTTCCGAGGTTTACCTGTGTTTGCCTTGGAATGCTTTTGATCACCCTGGTCCTCTTTTGGTATACTGTTACGTTCTGTATTTTGACCTTTAATGGTTAGGATGGATTTAGTAGATTTATGCCTTTCGGCCATCATCCTTTCCAGGTCGACATACCCAATGACCTTGGTAATCATATCCTTCAAGTCGCAAGTTTATTTAAGAAGAGATGCTCCTTTGCTTTGTAATCGATTTGTAGTGCATTTGCAAAAGCGGTAACACTTATTTTCTTATCAAGATTATCAACTTTTCGTGCGAGCTCCAAAAAATTCTTTGCAAAGACCTTGAGTTTTTCTCCTTGTCACTATTTGAGACTAATAAGAGAATATAAATTATCTTCCTTATCTTTATTGTGAGCATAAGTCATGACAAAATTCTTTTGTAGTTGGTCGAATATGAGGATGCAATCTTCAGGTAGAGAATGGAGCCATTGTAGTGGTTCTCCCTGTAGACTTGTTGCGAACGGATGGCATAGAATATGGTTGAGATTTGAGTACAATCTCAATGAATCACGAAATTGTTGAATATGCTCCTTCGGATCGGTACCTTTGTATTTAGATATTTTTAGAGTATGGAAACTTGTTGGTAATTTCATATTAAATAAATCTTTGGCAATCGGATTACCTTGTAACTTGGTCAAATCGTCCTTGCTGCCTAAAGTTTGATCTTCAATCCACTCCTCGATACGTTGATCCATGTACTCTTGTGTGATGTACTGATGTGTTGCTTGAGTGACTTGGCAAGCGGGTCAAAGATTATGAGTATTGGTGCCCTCGCTTAAACGCTCATGTGCTAGAATCTAGGTTTAAGGTCGATCCACCTCCTCTTAATGCTTAGAAGGCCAAAGATCTCTACTGATATCGGACTGAGCTTTTCTTCCCAAATGAATTGAAGCTTGTGAATCGTGCTGAAAATTTCTAGAAATGGCTTTGTTGATTGCTCCTCGAGGTTCTAACCTCTCTCGTGCAGAAACTCGGGAGTTTGCTGGCACTTGATCACAATCTTTAATATGGGGAGCTTGTTGAGTGTCCTGCAAAGCTTACAATATGGTCTACATAGTTGTCATCTATTCTTCATGTCTCTTAAATGTTGTTAAACGAGTTTGACGCTCGCTTTAGAGCTCTTTGTCACGGAGCTCACGGTCAAGAGTTAACTAATACTTGAGCTCATTTCGCTTCCCTATCTCAACATGGAGATTTGCCCGTAGTTCAGCGAGTTGTTCTGGTTCAACTGAAAGATCGATCTGGACTCCTATTTTTGGTCTCTTAAAAGTAACCATGATTGGAAATGGATAGTAGAGTAAATATATGCCTTTGGATATCGTAGAAAATGCCTTCGTTCCCACAAACGGTGCCAAATATAATAACCTAATTCCGTAGCTCAAAATTAGATCTTATACCAAATGTACCTGTGAAAAAAATTAGTGTAAGAAATGACACATGTGATTTAGCATAGAAAACCTTTGAATATGTAAAATACCATGACCTGGAGTTGAGGGTTTAGTAACTGTAACTTTTATTACTTGAGGCTGATATCTGATTACAAGTAATCTCTTGATCTTGAAATGAGAATTGTTGTAGTCTTTAGAATCTAGAAATTCCAGTGTTAGAATCTAGAAAATCTGGTTATTATCTCCCCTGTAACTTTTTCTTTATATAGACCTTACTTACAGTTCGTTATCGTGTAGAAGCACGTTCTCCGGATAATGAGATAAGTGGCAGTTAAATGTGTAACTATTAGTTCATGGGAGACATCTGTCTTTGACTTGTTCATATTTTGATATAGTGTTCTATCCACATTTTGAATCAGTTCGTGGTCTAGGTGTCAATGTTGATTGTACATTTCACGTGTATAATGCGTGAGTATAATATTGAGGTAGTTCAAATTTGGACTAGGTCGAGGGATAGGTCCCTATAATTACCACGCCATTACTAATTCTCTACCAATTGATAACAATTGCCACATCCTCTACAAATATGTGTCTCTAGTTGAGTATAGACACATGTTATAGTTTGTGGAGTTTTTTCTTCCATTCGTTGGCTTTAACATCATTAGGTAAAAGTTTGAAAATGTCATATAACAACGAAAAAAGCAATAACTAAATCATATTCAGATTATGAAAAGGTATTGCACAAAAAATTGGATTTTGGAATCCGAACAAAATTCTTCAAAACTGAGTTTTATTTTTATTTTTTTGCCTGGAGAGTAACCTTTTGTAACATGGCACGTGCTTATGGATCGTTTACCACAGCCAACTTTTGGTCTCTATTTTAATTTATATTTCTAATTATTCTTTTGGAGTTGTTTTAGGGTTTGGTTTCAGTCAGTTTCCTAATTGGATTAGTTAGGGGAGTTATAGTTGGAGTGCTCCTAGGAGACTAGGTTATAAAGAGAGAGGGTGGTGTAATGTTTGATTAGTAATTTTAGTAAATTTAATTTCTTTTGAAAGAGTCAAGTTTCTCTTTTGTTCAAGTTAGTGGAGATCTAAGTTCAAACTTTGGTGTAACATATACAAATCTAGCTTCGGCGTTCGTAGTTCACATCGAATTGGCATCAAAGCCAGGTTCACATTCTTGGTGTAGCAAGTGTTAAGATGCCTCATAAAAATCCTGTGATAAAGAAACCTACACTCGCTCAAGATGTAGATAATTGACGGATATACTTAATAAGTTTGTCGAGGCTTTAGGTATGGGAGCCTCCCCCCCCCCCCCCCCTTCTGTTCGGCGTACTAGAACAACCCTCTTGTGAGGGAAGTATCGCCGCTAGGAGCGATAAACTTAACAACCCATTTGCATGTCTCGTTATCGAGGCCGAAGCATGTGATGTTGATGAAATCGCAATAAGGGCTAAGGGCAAAGATCTGACCACTACATACACTAACCAAACGCGAGAACCTCGTATCGAGACGCCATCGGAACACATCCCCCAATCACTAACAATAACAGGAAGAGCCCTGATGTTTGATATAGCGAGCAAGGAGACGCCGACCTTCTTGGAAGGTCTGGTTAATGACCTACCACTGCCAACAATGAGACGGACAATGCAAACTATGGCATTACGACCAATGGTACCAACAACAACGGTGTCAGTACCAACACCAATAATAATGGATCAAATAATCTGATAACTCCACCGAACCAGTTCATTGATTGTCATACTCACCAGAGTGGCTAACCCATTTGATCCGGGGCATTTGCCGAGAGAGATAGTCGCGAAGAGAGCGGCAAACCTCGAGAGAGGAATTACCAGACCTCTTGACGAAATCTAGTGGCATCCAAGATCAGAGTTCTGGCCGGTAGAAGGGGCTAAATCAAACCAAAATCTTCGACGATTTCCCGAGGAAAATTAAAACAGGTCGTGGGGGAGAAAGAAGGAAGGGTGATCCCCTACTCACAGCTACACCAACCCCATTCAGCACCCAACTAGTTAGTCCCACAATAATATAACGTCAACAGAAGTTTTGTTTAGAAGTTGTTACATCTTCTGGGCATGCTGCAAGGCATGCCGACTTCCAGGCACGCATGAGCATGCCTTGAGGCATACTATGTGGCATGCCAGTAGTAATTTAAATCAAACAAATGATGTGGTCCAATATACACATCAACTAAAACCCTTCTAGCAGTTCAAACTTGAGGCGAGTCGAGCCAGTGCTAGCACAATCATTCTAGTAGTAGCTACCAATCACCGTACCACACAATAGTAGATTCTAGAGACACGTACGAATCACAAGATACAGATTGGCTTTGTTTAGCAGTTTTGTTCACGCATATTACAGTCTAAGGTATCCCAATATTTGATCCGTATGAGGGAGATGATGACTCTAGGTGAAGAATTATTTATGTCTGTTGACCTATTTTGGGAAAGCTTTGTAGCATGTTTCGAGGAGCAGACCATAGTATTTTTTTAGCTTTTAATTTTAGACTTTAATGGACGTAGGGATGTTGGTGACAACATCGTACCCCCACTCTCGGGTACAATGACAAGGTACGGAAAATTTCGTGGAAAACTTCAAGATTTTCAAAAGAGTTTAGCCATACCGATTTCGTAGTCGAAAACTTTTAAAGACAAAGGGTTTGACGTGACACATGCCTATGAATCATTTACCACAACCAACTCTTGGTCTCTATTTTAGCTTGTGTTTCTATTTACTCTGTTGGAGTTGTTCTAGGCTTTAGTTTCAGTCAGTTTTCTAATTGGATTGGTTAGGAGAGTTTTAGTAGGAGTGTTCTAAAGAAACTAGGTTATAAAGGGAGAGGGTAGTCTAATGTTTGATTAGTAATTTTAGTAGAGTTAATTTCTTAGAGTTTCTCTTTTGTTAAAGTTAGTAGAGATCTAAAACTTTACGAATCTAGCTTATGTGTTCGTAGTCCCCTCCCCCCGGTAATGTTTCATGTGCGAATCCACATAAAGTACTGGATATACCTCATAAATAATTAAGTTAAAATAAGTCATTTGGTTGTCTTTCCATGGATGCGTATCATGTAAATAATTTGGCAAAGAACGGCTTTTCATGGCCATCGGATTAACTACTAGACTGGAATTATGGTTAGCCAGCTACTTCCTTTTTTTTTCAAAGAGTTCTACCCATCATTGTCCAAGCTTGAGTATAAACCCATTGATTATAATAAATTAGAAGTAGAGTATCACATTTTTAGTTGAACTATTCATCTCGGCATAAATTATATACTACGTGACCTTTTATTGCCATTGTATTTCTAATAATCATCATAGAGTTTGAAAAAACCCTATGTTTATAACAATAAGAGGTGAATAACAAATCCTAATATGTAAATAAACTATAAATGTTTGAATGTAAAACTATGGCAAGAGCTTGCGGCTATAGCCTTTGGAAATAGGAACTTCAATACGAACCATAATTCTTGATGTACATGTCATATTGTATGTGATGCTTGTAATATTGGACCAATATATATATCGGATAATATATCAGTGTTAGGTACATAGTTTACATTTCAAGGACGGAAGTCTCTCACTTTATTGGAAAACTTAGAAACAAACATAATGATTTCTTTACGTTATTTCAGCACCAAAAGTATTATAATTCCTTGTCCAATAGCCCTGCATTTTGTTTCTTTGATGCATGCTTACAAACCCTCAGAAATCTGCAAACATAATTTACACCAATTTTGTTATTGGTAAATTGATGATAAATAATCATCTATTAGCAGAGATTAAAAAGCCCTAAACTAATAAGAGATCTAATCAAAACTTTCACAGGGGCTATAAGCTTGAAATACATAAAATTAAGAGTTGATTAAGAATATATAAGAACCGAATATCACAAATTCAAATAGTTTGAAGAGATCTTGACACAACGTCTCTACCGTTAAAGCTTTGATTAGCTCCAATTCTTTCATCGAATTCTTTCAACAACACATACACAAAAATATTAATGAGTCAATCATCTCATTTTAACATAATTATGTACAACCTCATATTTTCAGAGATTGGGAACTCGGGTTGAATTTTTTCTAAAACACTGAGAATCCAAAATGTTGAGAGACTAAATCCCTTACCGTGTGCAAAAAATGGATTCAAATTGCATGTGTTATTAATCAGACCGACGTTCCTACATTAGATATGGGGAGAAAAAGACTTCCTGACGTCAGCTGACGATGATTGGTCATGTTCATTGTCAAAATTACCCCTGAAATAGTAATAACTGCATCTCCTTCCTCCTCGATCTCCTCCTCAGCCACCGAGAACACTGAAACTCTCCCTCTCGATTCCACCTGTTGAAATGAAACCCTGAACCCTTGATTTCAGATCTCTTGCAATGAAACTTTAATCTTATGCTATTAGGGAAACGTATTTAGGGTTCGATTATGAGTGTTGATAGTTGAAATGTGATAAGTGCTAACCCTTGTTAGTTACCATTGTGCTTGTGATGGTGTTGGAAGACTGGTTATGGTCCTGTTTGTGTTCATCTTTTCATACATTTCCAAAATATAATTATTTTAGATAGTTCTTGATACTGCATAACCCTATACTGTAGGGGCCGAGTCATACATACTATTGGGGTTGAATATATGGACGAAGCTGACAATATAACATAGTTGTTAATGTAGGTATATGTTCGAAGTCAGGTATGCGCGGTTGATGTACCTATTATTCCAAGGTCATGGCCGAGGATAACAAGGTTTAATTTTTTTTGGTAAATGATTTTTTACTGTTATGTCGGTCCCTACAATCTAACGGTATACTAGTGGTAGAGAATGAACAGCCATGGCAGTTGAAGAAGATGAAAAATTGTAAATTTCAATTTACCAGGGATTATTATCATTTTCAATATCTAGTTAAAGCCATTTAAGTCTAATAATTGTATAGATAATTGAGTTACTATGTTACCTATAGGGACCTATCCCTCGAACTGTGCCAAACTCGAACTACATCTGTAATAGCCTAATTCTGGGATCCGGACTTAGCCTTTACACCATATGTAATCATAGCGTTAATAAGAACTAACGCAACAATTTAACGTGGAAAACCTTTGAATAGGTTAAAAACCATGACATTTCTTGAGGATTTTAGAAAGAGATATTTTATTGAGAATGTTAGTTATTACAATGCGTACTCTGGATCTATGGGGTTTTGGAGTAGAAATTCTTCTGTTTAGAATTGCCCGTCTGTAATTTGTAGTTCGCTGGTCCTATATATAGGTCTTATAATATGATCGTTTGATGACCATTAATATTCTTAATGATGGATGTTACAAAGTAGATGTAAGATATTCTTTGACCAGATGATGTAGCGTCCTGACCTCTGTTGTTGTACAACGGCTCTATTGATGACTATACTCTTGCGTAAATTGAATTATTACTGCAGAGGTCGAAAGTGATGACTCGAACTAAAGAATATTGAATATGTCTTTAGTAGTGCTTCTTGTATGTTGATGAGGTCGAGGATTAATCTTGAGTTCGAGGTACAAAATAAGTTATTACAAGACGACTCTTAACCAATAGCACGAGGAGCCTCATGGACGAGTAGTGTTCATTGAGAAATTTGTGTTGTATTTACTTCTTGACGTTGTTGTCCTAAATCTTTTTGTGCCACAGCTCTATCGGTAAGATCAAAAGTTTATATGTAGTTCGAAGATGAAGCATAAGTTCGGGATGCAGAATACGCCACTACAGCCGCCCTCTCTCAGCCAACAGTACGAAAAACATTATAGGCGAGTGGTGTTGGTTGAGAAATGGCATTAATTGTTAGAGTTAATATCTGATACTCATTTCTAATGTAAATTCAGAAGTATCTTGTTTGTGGCGTTTGGGTTTCCCAGAACCAATGGTTATAGTCAATGCTATTTCATGGGGAATCTTGCTGATGTTGGGAATTTGGAGGGTCGCCTTTAATCTTGATCGTAGTATAAAGAGGATATTCACTTATACATGATGAACCAGGTCTTCTTCTTGGGTCTTCTTTTGTATTCTACTATGTCAAACTAGCTTACTATAATCAGTCAGCATATGGTTGCTTTCATATCAAGGTTGTTAAACTGCGTCAGTGGTATTTTAGGTAACTTCCCTACGATGCTGCGTTGCCGGAGTGGCCATTGAATCTGACCTGACTAGATAAAGAAAGGAAGTGTGTAGAGCATGATCAATTTTTCTGGTATGACGTATTTCAGAGGTCATTGTTGAGTGCCACGATGCGGGAACTGACTGTTCGACAGCTCGGTTGTGACAAGATTGTTGAAGAGGATGCCAAGGCAGCAAGAGGGGAGATCATTCTATGTGGGGAGGTACATCACCGAGGCTATTTTAGATATGACTGGAGAGTTCGGTGAACTCGAAGCATTAGAGCTTGTAATAAGTAATCTGTTTTTGAATATTCTGTGGTTGGGTTTGAATAAATATAAGATGAGGGATCTTGAGAGGATAAATGAATGTGATGTCTTGATCTGATTAAAATAAAAAATAAAGTATTTTGTTATAATCTTTGTGTACGAATTTTATGGGAAACAACTGTAAGATTTTAACAACTGTATTGATATCTTCGAATTTTGAATATTGATCTATTTTAGGGAAGTTGTACGATCTTGGCAGGGTATTAAAGTAAAGTGTTTGGTCGTTTGTATTGTGTTTAAGGAAAAGGTACAGAATTGTGCAATGGCTGACAATAGGGATAGACGTGATGACGGTAGGCATTATCACAGAAGTCATGATGAAGCTTTCAACTGAAAAGATGTACCTGCAAAGATAACAGGGATGACTGACCCATGTCAGAAGGAGCCATCATTTCACAAACCGAGGAATAGTATAAATACGTGCATCTCTCTCCCTCATAAATTATATACAATTTTAGAAAGAGAAAAAAGTTGGGTCAATCTTATTTTTAAGGAGAGGAAAAGTTTAAGTGTTGAGTGTGATTTGAGAAGGAAATCCTCATCAAGTGATAGAAAACTATCTGAGAAGTGACGTGAGCGTTCATACTCGAAAAGACGTCCGGGTAACGTAGATGATTGTTGTTCTTCAAGTACAAGTTGGTGATGTAAAACTTTATCTGTTTGATTTGTGAGTAATCTATTTTATGTAGTAATCTGTATGATTTAGTAATCTGTATAGTTGTTTTGCATATGTGGGGTTTTGGAGATTTTAAAAGTACAGATGAGAGAGGCCTATAGTGTAGGTGTTGTGGTATATGTATTTTACCAGTAGAGAGAGAAAATATGTGTTTTTGAGAAGAAGAGGGAAATTTGAAATGATTGATTTTGCATGTGTTTTGGGAATTTGTGAAATAGACGTGTTGACTGGGTAGAGGGTAAGGTTGTTGTTAATGTTTGTAGTATATAGATAATGATAAAATATATTTATGTATTTGTAGGTTCAGTATGCGTTCTAAACCTAGTACCCCCACTAGTAAATTTGTAGTATCATCTAGTTATGAGAAAACATCATCTTCAGGGAAGGGGGCGAGTACAGTGTTATAGAGGAAACTATGAATAGTGTGGGGACGACCGTAAAGGTTGGGGGACCCAATAAAATTGAGGTGGTGGTAGAGAAGAAGGATAGAAAAGAGAAAGATAGAATCCTTATCGCATACCCAGTGGGGGTAGATGTTGGGAAAAAATATTTGAAATATAAGAAGAAATTACAGGAAGAGTGGGGAAGATATGTGGAGGATAAAGGTTTATGGTTTAGGGTCTTTATCCCTGGTAAAGGGGAGGAGGTTGTTTTCTACCAAGTCCCATGATTGGCAAAGTGGAAGAAGGATAGAGGGATTAATGAGGAGGTTAGTCTCTCGTATTATAATGGGCTTGGGCTATCAGGCTCGAGTGGTAGATTTTTGTGTTTCTTGAATCAGGTCGTATATGGCCTTAGAATTCTTTTGACCTACTTTCAGAAAGGGGTTATGAATGTGTTACATTGCTGCCCTGCCAAGTTGAATGGGAATGTTTATGAAATGATGAGGGTATGTGAGGTCATGAATGAAAAATAGAGGAAGGAAGGGACTGTTAAGCAGTTTGAAGCTGAAGATGTGTTAAAGTTTTATAAGTGGAAGTATATTAAAAGTCGAAGTAGTGGTTACCTGTATAGTGATTCATCTAGGCCGAAATTCTTTGATTTTGAATATGCGGGTAGACCATGGAATGATCACCTTATGTGGGTAGAGGGTAACTGTATGCAGGTTCCAGATGAACCTGTGCTCGAACTGAACCATAGATATTATAACTCGAGTAACTAATGTTGACCAATCTTTAAATAACTGATATCTTGCCTTCGATCTGTTACTTAATGTTATGTTCATTATTTTGGCAGAGCCCAAACCCTCATCTACGCCGGACAAGACCTGCCTGTTTGACTGTGTTGCTTGAGATCTGGGTGAACTAAAATAGGTACTCAGTGAGTTGGGTATCGGTAGAGATAAAAGGGTTGATTCCGCAGTGCCCAAAGTTCAGCGAGCTTAGGAGAAACGAGCTATGGCTGAGGGAAAAACTGTCGAGACCATTGCAGACGTGTTGAGTCCTCCACCTCCTATGCCTCAGACTACCACGCGTACTACTCAGAAACTCCAAAAGCCAGCATAGTAGAGTACCTCTATTACTGGGGTTGTGGTCACAGGATAAGAGATCGCAAAGGCTGTATCTAGTGGTGTAGAGGAAAAACTTAAAGTGTGCGCATATGCTACTGGGGAGGTTGAGAAGAGTTCTTTGAAGAGAAAACGACATGGAGAGGAGGGCAGTCACCGCACTAACCCTCATGCTGCGGCCAAAATGGAAGAGTTGGAGCAGAAGTATTGCCGTATGGCTAAGACACACCCGCAGCAGCTTGAAGATAAGTATCTCGAACATACGTTCGTGGTAAGTGTTTGAAAAATATTAATTGATCGAACTTAGAAAATTTGTTGAACTAACTCTGCCTTTTTGTTGTTTGTACTGGCAGCTATCAACATTGCATAAGGGGGCAAGGCAATGCTTGGACAAGAGGATCTAGGAGTTTGGTGCTCTGGTGGTAAAGTTCAAGGCTCAGTCAGCTCATATGAAAGAGCTTAAAGTTAAATTCCTGTTAGAGAAGGATAAGAGGGGTAGCTATTGAGGCTACAGCGGATGTAAAAATGTTGGGTGTTGTGTCAAAGCATGGAAAGCTTATAATAGATTCGGTTACAGCAGCCTTAGTTGAAAGAAACCACTTTATCCAATCCTATTATAACTTTGGATTGAGTGCGGCAGATGTGGAACTGGCCCAGAGTGGTAGATATGAAGAAGGAGTGCTTCCCTCGGCGTTTAAAAAGGAAGAAATGGCTGATGATGCAGCTGTTTTGCCTGAGAAAGCGTCAGGCGTACCTTCAGGACGTACAGAGCCAGTCCAATCTACTAAGCAAATAATGGACCCTCTATTAAAATGTACAGCAATAGTTCCTCCTCTAGAGCAGACGTTGAAATCTCCCTCTGAGGTAGACATTAGTAAGAACCTTTAACCATTTTGTGGTATCCTGTCTTATGTTTTGTAGCTCGCATGATTTGGATATGAAGTACTCTGTATAATCGTACATTGTTTTTATTTGAAGTGATATTTAAAATATGTTTTTTGAGAATGTGTACATTATAACAATATATTTGTATTCTATGTAGGATATAGAGCGACTGAGAAAATGAACTCCGAACTGGAGAGGTCCCTGAGTAGAGCGAGGGATTTCGTGGCTCGTATTCAACAGGTACTTATAAAACTGAATATCAGAGAAGGAATTTTAAGTTAAATTCAGAAAAAACTTTTAAAGAGCTATATGATCTTCAATGTAGATATGCTAAGATAAAAATAGAAAGGGATGAGGTGTTAAGGAAGGAAGAGGAAATGGGGTCATTAGTTTGAAAACCAAAAGAGTTGACATGTTTTAATGACCCGAGTGATAAGGCTAGGTGTCAAAATATGGTAATAGCTCTGACATTGTATTTTGAGGTTGAAGTAGATAGCGAACGAGGATTAAAGAAAGCTTATGTAGAGCTTTTGAAGGGGATGGGTGTAGTTCCAGACCTAGCTCGAGTTATGTTTTTAGCTCAAGAAGCACGTAATTGTCATAGTTTAGAGGCGAGAAAGTGTTCTGCTCGGGCTGGTGTGTCTGTTATATGGGGTGATATAGAACCTTTATCTGATGCATTTGGCTTTATGTAGAATCGGAGGGCTATGAGAATTATATTTTTTAGGATAAGGAAAGAGAAAATAGAGGTTCAAAAGTGATTAGAGGTTGAATTAAAGGGGTTACAGGATGAGTTATTGCAATATGAGGGTCAAAAAATAACTTTAGCAACGTGATTGTCTTAAGAAGTGGCTGTTTGAATGAAGGTAGAAGCGGATTTGAGGGCTTTAGGTGTATTGCATAAAGACACGCGTCAACGGCTACATAATACACAAATGGCATTTAAGGATCATCTATATCTGTTGCGAGAAAAGGTCGCTGCTCGAATAGAACATGAGCGTCATATAGAAAGTGCTATTAAACTTTATGGGGGAGAACTATCTAGGGTAGATAATGAATTTAGGAAGTTCATGACGGGGTGTGGGAAGGATTTTGATGTAGAGAACGCCAAGGCTGAGAATATGTGGTTTACCAAAAGTGATAAGTTCATTCTGAGGTCGAGGGAACTATCATCAAAAGAGGGTAAGGAGGTGGTCGAAAGCCTGATACCCCGATCGTGACGTAAACGACGTCCACAGGAGGTGGTGACCTTTACTACTCTGAAAGATGTGCAAGTAACGAACATAAAGAGTTCGAGAGATAAAGGGCAGTCTTCTCATTCCTTGAATAATCAAAAATAGGGTACTCTCAGTTTTCTTTACCGTCCCTACATATGTGTTAGATCTTTGTATACTATGATTGATGATAAATGAAATTTGTTCTCTGTGATGATGAATGAAACAGTAGAAACTACTCAGATGTATTTGGATCAAACATAAGTCTTTTATTGATTTAACATCATCATACAAGATGATAGATTGAAAAAGTACACTATGATGGATTTTTATCGACGATACAATTTTAATCTCCTAGTGTTCTAAGGATTAAGGATTCGATCTCAATGTTCAGTGGTGAGATCGTAAGAACCAAGGCCACTTTTTTCGACTATAAAAAAGGACATTCCCAATTTTTGGATAGTTTCCCATCACTTGCTTCCCTTTTGTGTTTGGGAATTTCTCATAGCACGAGATCTTTAATTTCGAACTCTCTGTAACGAACGTGCTTATTGTAAGATCGGGCTAGAGCTTGGTGGTATCTTTCCAAATTCATAATTGTTCTATCTCTAGTTTCTTCAATCCAACTCATGTTACATGCCAATTGGTACTCATTTTCTTCATCCGTCATGGTATGGTCGCGTATTGGGTGATGATATAGAGTAATGATGATTGCTTCTGTTCCATACGCTAGTAAGAATGGTGTGCATCTAGTTGATACCCGAGGTGTTGTGCAATATGCTCACAGGACATGTGGTAGTTCCTGAACCTAATTTCCATTTTTCCCTGTTAAGCGCTTTTTGATACCATCCACTATAGTTGGATTAGTGATTTCCACCTGGTCATTTTCGTGAGGGTAATATGGATTTGAAGGGGAGTGGATGATGTTGTGTTGATTGAAGAACTCAACGACCCAGGAGCCAATGAACTGAGGTCCATTATCGATTCTGACAAGATGGGGGCAATCGAACTGGATGATGATAGTTTCCCAGATAAATTTGATGACTTCGTCTTCGCATGTACGGCATAGAGGGAATGCTTCTACCCATTTTCTGAAGTAATCTGTTGCTACGAGGAGGTTTTTTCTCTTTCTCGGTGCCATGGGGAATTCTCCTACGAGGTCGAGGTCCCATCTTTTAAATGGCTAAACAATGTTGCTGGAATGGAGTTCCAAGGCTAGAGCCCGAATTTGGGGGCCATGTCTTTAGCAGGCACCGTACTTGCTTGCGAGTTCGATGGCTTGAGCTTTCATCTTGGGCCAAAGGAATCCTTGAGTTAGAACTCGATTTACGAGAGATCGTCTCTCTGCATGGGAACCACAATTCCCCTCATGGATTTCATGTAGAAATTTCTAAGTTGCTTTGTTCGACAAACATTTGAGGTACGGTCCTGTAACCAAAATTTTATAAAGGAGACTGCTGTCTACAATGTATAATTTAGAATTATCAAGTACGCATCTCTTCTCTGTAGGGTTTGTAGGAAGTTCGCCGTCAAATGTATTTTTAGTCCCAATATACTTTGAGGAAAGGTCGTCTCCAATCGTCCTCATCTTCTTCAACGCCTCCAATATTGACAAAATTTGAGCATATGGTTTTAATGTTGGGGGTAGATGATACTTCAATCTTTAGATAATGTGCTTCCATACTAAGTATTCCTGCCAGGTATGCAGGAGATTCTGAATGTCGATTTTTTTTGCGCGGTAAATGTTCGATAGTAATTCTTTGAAATCAGCTAATTTTGTTGGCTACAGCTACCGCGTAGTCGACCTTTTTTTGTTCTTCTGGAACTTTTTTGTTTAATGGTTCACAATGAGTAATGAGTCGGTATAGACAGATAATTCGAAAACTTCAATCTCCAGAGCCATATCTAGACTGTGAATCATTGTTTCATACTCGGCCTCATTGTTGGTTGCTTCGAAATTAAGCCTAACTGCTTCTCAATCCTGTCATTGGAAGGTGTGATAAGTACAATTCTTATACCTGACCCTATAGGTCTGGAAGATCCATCAGTTAAAAGACGTCACCCCTTTTGAGTGATCCAGTCTGACTTTCCTTTGAAGTATTCCTCACAGTTATCCATACTGTCTTCTTCCCAGTCAGGATCTTCTACTGGGAAATCTGTAAGGAAATCTCCAAGTGCTTGACCCTTTTCAGAGTGTCGTGATTCAAAATGGATGTCGTGTTTGCCAAGAGTGACCGACCATGTTTGTATTCGTCTAGATTTTTCTCGTTTGGATAAAATCTCTCGTAAAAGGGTAATTTGTCACCACTCGAATTGAGTGTGCTTGAAAATACTGTCTCAATTTTTGTGAAGTATATACGAGAGCTAAGAGAAATTTCTAGATCTTGGTGTACCGGGACTCTGCAGGAGTGAAAGTCTTACTGATGATATAAACAGGTTTTTATGATTTATTGTCAAGTCGAATGAGGATAGAACTTAACGATTCATCGATAATCGCAAGATATATTATGATTTCTTCCCCTTCGTGAGGTGTACTCATAATTGGAGTGATCCCAAGTAGAGTTTGATCTCCTGAAATGCTGCTTTAAATTTTGATGTCCACTCGATCTCGGAATCCTTTTTAGATTTATGTTTTGCTGTCCCTTCCCGTAAAGGGTTGAACAACTAATGAACGCGTAATTATGACATTTTGATTACCCAAACATGTATTTTAGTCGTCCATTATATTTAATTTTGGGTACTTATGTACGTTTGCTTGATTGTATCTATTGGAGATGGATATTTGAAACCAAGCTCCTAAAGTCAAGTAAAAGTGTCTCCAGCAGTTCATAACACAAAAAGTCAAAGACACAATATATTTGGTCTAAAGATTGAAGAAATATTTACACAAATTTTCTTGGAGAATAAGTTCAAAGAATATATTGCATCCAAGATCCTTGAAGATATCATATATTGATGATATATACAAGAGTTTCCATGAAGAAAGATCTCTACATCACTTAAGAAAATTATATACAAGAATCTTAGGTGATAGGTTGTAAAATTAGAATATATTTTTTTTGAAAATATTCTTTACAATTTAATGTATAGTTTCTAAATTTGGGTTCCTTCTCCTATAAAAGGAACCCTCCCCCATTGTAATTTGGCATCTCATATTGGAGCAAGTTTGGAAGAAATAAAGTCTTAGTTTTATTTAATTATCTTCTCTCTTTTTTACTTTATTTAGTAAATAATTAGTTGTTAATGCGATGAAGTCTGAGATGAGAGGCTAATCTCCTAGCTATGGCTCGGATGAGCAATAGTTGGTATTAATTAGGTTCTAATTAGTTTTCTCTTAGTACTTCATAATTGATAATTTAGTGCATCATATCGAAGGCTTGACCATAACTTCGATTTGGTGTACGATAAATTTGGATACAAACAAGTATTACTAACCGTAGACTTGATTTAGAGATCTAAGCAAGAGGAAACACTAAAGAACTCACTCAAGTCTAGCCATGGTTGAGTTGATAATTCTTTAAGATACTATTCACCATCACTTAAAAGCATAACTACTAAATGCTTGACCATAAATTTAGTGGTTTATTTTATTACATCGTACGCGTCTTAACATGAACATATGATGGGTGGAGATATTAGGATCTAGTTATATATCGATTAATGCATTGAAAGGAAGATGCCAAGTCCAAACCTTAGCCATCTCCCTCATTAAGTTTTATAATTAGTTTTTATTTATTCTTCTTTGATTTATCTCGTATAAAATCGTTATTCGGCCTAGAAAGTATTTGTTTTCCCAAACCTCCTTGTGGATTCGATCCCACTCATCTGTGCTACAAATCAAAAACCGTACTTTGAGCAGGTATTTTTCTAGAGGCCATAAAAGCCTCTTATCAAATAACGCCGTTGTCGGGGAGGCATCGTTGAAAACTATTCTCTCTAATACCAAATTTTTTTTGTTAAATCTTTCTAATACCGTACCAATAATTTCTAAATTCTTTGTTTCTAAGATTCGTTGAAAAGTATAGTGGGCTGGTAATAGCATATAGTGTTTCTATTATTATCGTTTATATTTCTAATTCTCTATTTTTATTTTTATTTTTATTTATAAAGAAAAAAAAAATTGTTTCGAGTTTTTGGTGCTACAGTAGCTGTGAAGTCTGTCCCTGAATGTTTCACTGCTTTTGATCATCTATACTTCACATTTGGTAAATACTTTTGCTGCAAAAGTTTTAGATAATTAAAAACCCTTTCTGAATTCCTATAGATCATATTTTCTGTTTAGTCGTTTGTGAGTTACAGCCTATTGAAAAAAACAGTAAAAAAACAGTCTCCTTAAAGGATGTCGCTGTTCATTCATCACTTGTTTTCAGCATTAGGGAAGCTAAATTCTAGAAAACTTCATTTTTATATATTTTTCTTTCTGAAATATTTTTCCAAATTGATATTATTAATTGCTCTCTCTCAACCGAGCTGAAAGATATGCGCATTTGAAAATTAGGACATCATAGCCTGCAATAAACTTGGAAATTGAATTAATATTGTTGTCGCAAGTTCACTAATCTTTTTTCCCATGTTTTATAGGATAGTCACAAAGTTGGAAATGAGACGGACAATACACAAAGCTAAAAGCATCATCAAATCCGTTCTTCTTGTGCCCCCTAAGTAAAGGGGCATTTCCTTCTTTCGCCCCCTAAGTGAAGGGGCAGCCACAACTACACCGGGAAACACTTCTCGTAGGTTGGTACTTCTTAAAACTTGACATCTAGAAGGGTACATATCTGCTACGCCCCGGCACTAGGACATATAAAATCATGTGGACTGTGCAAATACATGCTGCTCTAATAAAAAATTTGCTATGGTTAGATGACCTATTGTTGTGTTTAATATTCTTTTACAATCCAACATTAGTAAAGGTAAAAACTGCTAGAGAATTGCGGGATTTCATCACCCAAAAAGCTCTCCAACAAGTGGGACCACCCATTAGGGATACGAAGATATTTATATCACACGAAAAATTGAACGTCCCAGACCACAAAATAACTATTAATAAAAAAGAGCAGGAAGATTCCCGCAGGATTTCATCACCCAACAGATAGGTGTACCGGACCGGGGTATAAACACGGGTTCGTAGGATACGGCCCCAGCCTAGCGCCGTGAAATACTGGTTGTAGGATTTTGACGTCACCGTTTTGAGTGCTGACGTACGATAAAGCGACTCGCTCGGGCGTGGGGACTGAACATCTACTTTAAGCTAGTACTAGCATAGTGATGCAGTGGAGTATAAGAACCAAAGCCTGTTGCCATCCTACCCATTTTGCATAAAATAATATAGGGGAGGCCTAATTATTATTTCTAAAAATTGTTGATGTGCTAGAGTTTAGGCTTGATTGGTTGTTTATTGCATTGGGTGTTGCTTTTATTTCAAAATGTCATACATACAAGTATATTGGAATCCATGCAACTCATAATTCAACATCCTACAACAACCTCAAAATCATTTTCAATCATGGGATCACCAAAATTCTCAATACATAGAACTTTTCCAATCTTATTCATATATGCAGGCCCATCAGTCCATTCAGTCATCCAATCAGTTCCCACCCGCTCCACCCAAACCATCTTTGGACGATACCCTTGCTCTCTTTATATAGCAATCAGTACAATTTCAACAACAAATGATGCAATTCCAACAACAGACTTTAGTGAATCAAACTTCTATGACCCAATCTATCTCTAGATTAAAGACTCAGATAACTCAGTTGTCAACTACGTGGAGTGAATTAGAGCATAAAAAACTTCTAAGAAATAAAGAAGAACAATTCAAAGTTAAATCCCCTAGTGAGTTAGAAATGGACGAATTCAAGCGTAATCAAGGAATGTTTTCTCCGTGGGGTGAATGGATACCATATTGCGAAATAGATTTTGAAGATAAATATTTTAAGGTCGACGATCCTATGTTACAAGGAGATCTTGAAGAAGCAGCTCTCATGTCTAATACAATTCTTTCTCAATCACCTCCAAATTCAGCCCTCAGTATTCAACCATCGATGCCACCATCCATCATTTTATCTGTCAGCCCAATAAATTCTTTCGAGGAAACTATGACCGAGACTGAATAATTTTTGCTCTCCTCTAATGATTTTTCTGACGATGATGATAACGTGAAAAAATATAAACATATGGAATCACCGTCTCATTATACGATAACATGCAAGGAATTTGTAGATGATGATATTTGTACCAAAGTCAAAGAATTAAAAATTGCCGAACCTATTGCAGATGTTATCAACTTGTCATTTCCTTCTCAGTCTCCTTATGAGTCACCTTAGCCTTGCCTTGAGCCGCGTCCACCTGACACAAAGTGCAATATTGAAAACTAGTAGGTGGACGACTTTTCTTTACATGATATATCACTATTATTAGGGGCTGATTCATTTTTGGTTACTCATTCACCAACCACACCTATACCTATGCTTACATCTCCATTTCACAAGCCACTTAGGGGTACCATAATTGTTAATGAATTTGTGGATTTATTACGCGATAACTCTAGTTGTACCTACTCTATTGATCAATGTCTGAACTATTTCAAATACTGGGATGACCCCATAATTCATAAAATAGTGCAAGCATTATCACCTGCAACTGAGTCATACAAACTTGAGCCTGACCCACAACCACCCGATCGACATCACTTTAATGGTTCAAGTTACTTTTTGGGAAATGATGAATATCAAGATAAATTTTTGGTGTATGGAATTATACCTTGTAAAATATCTCAAAGTGAGATAACCTATAAATTAAATAAGGAAAATATTTATCCTAGGGGATTAGACTCTGAGTTATTTTAAAGTATCATGATTGCATCAGTACAATTAGGTGCAGATAAGGAGAACCACTATTTTTCTATTATCTGGTTATTCAAGAATAAAGACAATTTTGGTGTTCCTCGATTATTTAAGGAGAACTTGCAACCTGGATAGTTCATCAATTATTGTACTTTGTACCCCTTTAGACCTATATCATGACATTCAAGTATGGGGGTATATTAGTCTGGCTGAAGACGGTAAACTTAGCGCTTATTAGGAGGCAACCCTTGACACATTCAGGTAAGAAATTTCAATTTTCCTCTTCTATTTACTTTTTTGTTCTCAAGCATTGAGGGCAATGCTTGATTTAAGTTTGGGGGTAGGAAACCATTTCTTTAAATGTTTTTTGAAAAAAAGTGAAATAATGGCACTTTGACAATTTATGATATATTTTTGACGAATTTCCTCCATCCAAACACTTAAAGTGATTTTACCTTAACATAAATATTATGGAAAAATCTAAATTTTGAAATTGTATCAAGTATACACTGGAATATTTTAAGCTAGATGTACTATCTTTTTATTAGCAACTAATTCAAGTTCAATTGACATATTTTGAAAATGTGCACTTCACTATAGTTTTGCAATTAATACCTTCAATAGAATTTTTGCCCAGTATAAGGGAAATTTAACATTTATGTTAGGAATAGCTTGCTACAAGGGAGACAAGTGTCTGAGAATAAGTTCATTCCTAAGAAAAAAAACCAAATGTACTCTAAAATCTTTGACGCTGCAAGGCTTCTCGCATGATTAAGAACTAAAAGAAGAAAAATTATCACCAATCTCAAGTTTGACCATAAACTATGTGAAAGGAGAATAAGAAAATGTTACTTGCGAGAATCTTGAGTCTAGGTCATGATGGGGCACCACACCCCGGCAACCTTAGCCAACTGGCAGGGATTGTCGACCATAAACTCCTTATTACGGAGGCTTCACTAAGAAACAAAGTACTCAAAAGAAAAGGCTTGCAAAAGAAAAGAAAAGAAAATATAAAATTCTAGGAACACGAATTGACTAAAGTACTTGTCAAACTGACCGTTAAATTTATTCCAGCAAGAACTAGACTACAAAAAAAACTAAGTAAATTATTCTAGACAACGTATTAGGCGATACAACTATTTTTACTGTACACTCAAATATAGATAAAGCAAAATACTTGAATATCTTTATAATCCTGAGGTAGTACCTTTAGTTTCGGATAAACTTAAAATATTATTAAGTATACTTGGCAGAATAGCAAGTTTATTGGTATATTTTTGTCACAACTAAGTAAGGATAAGTTCACAAGAAATGTGTCATGTGTATTCTAGAATTGGTTAAAATGTTATTATTGACTTTTGTGGGTATAGTCAATGCAAACCCTCACGAGACAACACTCGTCCACCAGGCTAAACCTGGAGGTTTTACGGCTTGTTGCATATGCTAAATGCAATCGCTCTCCTTGAGAAAGTGGCTATTATTTTATTTTACTCAGGACGAGCAAAAGAAAAGTTTAGGGGTATTTGATGAGCGCATAATTTTGACATTTTTAATATACCCGAACATGTATTTTAGTCGTCCATTATATTTAATTTTGGGTACTTATGTACGTTTTTTTATTGTAGCTATTGGAGATTGATATTTGAAACCAAACTCTTAAAGTCAAGTAAAAGTGTCTCCAGCAGTTCATAGTACAAAAAATCAAAGGCACAATATATTTGGTCTCGAGATTGAAGAAATATTTACACAAATATTCTTGGAGAATAAGATCAAAGAATATATTGCATCTAAGATCCTTAAATATATTTTATATTGAAGATATATGCAAGAGTTTGCATGAAGAAAGATCTCTACATCACTTAAGGGAATCATATAAAAAAATCTTAGGTGATTGGTTGTAAAATTAGAATATATTATTTGTGAAAATATTCTTTACAATTTAATGCATAGTTTCTAAATTTGGGTTCCTTATCCTATAAAAGGAACCCTCCCCCATTGTAATTTGGCAACTCATATTGGAGTAAGTTTAGAAGAAATAAAGTCTTAGTTTTATTTAATTATCTTCTCTCTCTTTTATTTTCTTTTGAAAATAATTAGTTGTTAATGCGGTGAAGTCCGAGATGAGCGGCTAATCTCCTAGCTAAGGCTAGGATGAGGCATCTTCTTGGATGAGCAATAGTTGGTATTAATTAGGTTCTAATTAATTTTCTCTTAGTACTTTATGATTGATAAGTTAGTACATCATATCGAAGGCTTGACCATAGCTTCGATTTGGTGTACGATAACTTTGGATACAAATAAGTACTACTAACCATAGACTTAATTTGGAGATCTAAACAAGAGAAAAGACTAGAGAACTCACTCAAGCCTAACCATGGTTGAGTTGATAATTCACTAATACACTCTTCACCATCACTTAAAAACATAACCACTAAATACTTGACCATAGATTTAGTGGTTTATTTTATAACATCGTATCTGTCTTAACACGAACATATGATGGGTAGAGATATTAGGATCTAGTTATATATCGATTAGTGCTATGAATGGAAGAAGCCAAGTCTGAACCTTAGCTCTCTCCCTCATTAAGTTTTATAATTTGGTTTTATTTATTCTTCTTAGATTAATCTCGTATAAAATCGTTATTCGGCCTAGAAAGTATTTGTTTTCCCAGGCCTCCTTGCGGATTCGATCCTACTAATCCGTGCTGTAAATCGATAACCATACTTTGAGCGAGTATTTTGCTAAAGGCCATACAAACCTCTTATCAACAACCAACGACATCGATATGAAGACTTTGAAACAAAGCGATTTATCACGGCGATCTTGCATACTAACTTCTGTACGTTTTTTTTTGTTTTCGATGAAGGCATATATAGTAAAGCGCGAATACGATCTAGATCAGCTTCTATAGCTCTCTTACTGATTAAGTGTCCCATGAATTTTTCTGACTGGACCCCGAACTGGAAATTTTTAGGGTTGAGCCTCATCTAATAGGTTTGAAGAATTTTGAAAGTTGTGTGAAAATCTATAAAATAGTTCTCCTTTTTAAGGCTTTTACACAACATATCATCAATGTAGACCTTCATCGTCATTCCGAGGTGATCTTTGAACATTTTTGTTATCAACCATTGATAAGTGGCTCTGGCATTCTTAAGACCAAAAGGCATGACCTTATAACAGTATAAGCCATGTTCAATAATGAAAGCTATTTTCTCTTGTTCATCAGATAGTATGGGTATCTGATTGTATCCAGATACGACATACATCATAGACAGGATTTCGTGTCCCGCAGTAGAATCGAGCATATGGTTTATAATATGAAGTGGAAACTGTCTTTTGGAGTAGGTTTGTTGAGGTTCGTAAAATCCACATACACTCTGATCTTATCATTCTTCTTTGGGACTGCCACAATGTTCGAGATCCATTCTGGGTAATTGGCCTTTCTGATAAAGCCAGCTTTATCCTTTATATTGGGTTTATGGCAACCTAGATTAGGATCGATACCTGGCATCTCGTAAAATGTCCAAGCGAATAAGTCACTATTGTCTTTGAGGAACTGAATGATGATATCTCATTCTGTTGTTGGCAAAAGAGTGTCAATGTATGTTCCTCGCTTTTCGCCACTAATTTTGACATACTCTATTGTTTCTGCGCTTGGCAGATTGTTCTCTGTAGAGTGTACTATATAGTTTTCTGTAACTTTTTTGTGGTGTTTTGTAATTGCTATGCGAGTTGTGGCTCTGAGGATTCTAGAACGATGATAACAAAATTTTCACAGGCTCAAACGAGCTTCTGACTTCCTTCGATCTCGTATGCGCCGTCATTCCACTCAAATCGCAGCGCCAAATGATAGGTAGATGGGATAGCTTGCATGTTGTATAACTAGCAGTGCCCCATAATACCTAAATAATGGGATTTTATGTTGATAACATAGAAGACAACGTCGAGTGTCATAGGCCTTTCCGTGATAGGAAGTATAATTTTTCCTACACGCTCTTCTTTAGATCCGTTGAATCCATAGATATCAATGTCACTGGACTGTACTTTATCGGCCAGTCCCATCAGATTAATCGTGTTTTGAAAAAGTAATTTGATAGTACTCCCAGTATCTATCATCATCGTATGAAGTACCATATTTCACATTTTTAGCATGATCACCAAAGCATCATGGTGAGGATAGTTGATATGATGAACATCACATTTATCGAAAGAAATTCCTATTCATTAAGAGCTAGAAACGGGAAGTAAGCAAACTTCTTTGTCCTTCATGGACAGGTCATGACATTGGTTGACCCGTCTTCTCTTAGTTTTGTTCGATTGGTTGACGATCTGAGTCTCAATGAAGTGGCAGAGCGGCATATGGTATAAGTGCTTATCTCCTGCCGGCTCTTCGATTTATACGGTATCTGTAAGAAGTTTGTAACTCCTGTTCTTACAGCTTTTGACATATACTATGCACTAATGCATCCATTCATCAGTGAAGATATACTCTAATAGCCTTTTTAAGGCGAAAAAATGTTCTATTTCATTATGTCTGACCTTGTAGTGGATATAATATGGCTTATTCTCAATGGGTAGGAGATATTGTGCATTGCGGAAGAAACGATCCTTCTGAAGTATAGGATAAATGTTGGCTATGGTCACATTCATCTTGGGAAGGCAAGGCCTGGGAAAGTTATTCCCCTTTCAAGGTTGTTGGTTGTTAGATTTTGTCTGTTTCCTGTCTCCTCCCTGATCGGCAGTACAATTAATGTCTTGGCTAGCTGACTGATCTCGTGCTGTTAATGTTAACTTCTAGGGTTTCTGTCTGTCAGACACCATTCTTTCCAGGTCGATATAACCGTTTACCATTTTGATCATGTCTTCCAGAGTTGTTAGTTTGTTAAGGAGGAGGTATTCCTTCACCCTTCCATCAACAAGTAGCGCATTGGTAAAAGTCAAAATAGCAATCTTCTGGTCGAGGCGATCAACTTTTTGGGCTAACTTCATAAACTTCTTAGTGAACGTCTCGAGCTTCTCGCCTGGCACCTGCTTAAGGCTGAAGATGGAGTATAGATTCGCTTCCTAGTCTCTACTGTGCGAGTAATTCTTTACAAAGAGTTCTCGCAGCTGCTTAAAAGTTGTATTGTATCCTTCAGGTAGCGTGTGGAACCATTGTAAAGGTTCACCGGATAAGCTGGTTGGGAAGAGTCGGCAAAAAAATGTGGTTGAATGTGGAATGTAGGCCAAAGCGTCCTAGAACTCCTGGACGTGCTCTACTGGATTTGTTCCTTTGTATTTGTGGATCTTCGGGGTATGGCACCTGGTGGGGACCTCGTCATCCTATAACTCATGTACGATCGGGCTTTTCCGTAATCTGTTGTGGATTCCTTTGGTTGAAGTCTGCGCTTCGAGCATTTCTTTGATTCATCTCTCGACATGTTCTTGGGTCATGTATTGTCGAGCTGCGGTGGTCGGGCGGGTAACGCATCCATCTCCAGGATTATGGTCGTCACTCCCTTCACTTAAACGATCTTTTGCTGGGACTCGAACTCTTTGAGGTAGATTTTTAATCTGTCTGATTCCCATTGGACCGCCATCTACTTCCTGGTGCCTCCGGAATCGGGATGGGTTCCTTGTTGATGATGGTTAGACCGAAGTACACCTCCGACATGATTCCCTTTTGGAAGGGGTCTTATTCTGTCGTGAATGGAAATTCGCGAGCCTTCAGGTTGTACGGCTTTGTTTTTTTGAGCGGCGACTTTCTGACCCTGTAGAACATTCAGTGCATCATGTATACTTGCTAGTTGTTGGTCTAAAGCAGTACATCTTTCTATTTCAAAATTTAAGGTGGCTCGCAAATATGCTAGCGCGATATTCTCTTCTGCCTAAACTATTGGCGTGCTCTGACCTGGAGGCGACATTCTGAAAGGAGATGATCAACGGTTTCTGAGATAATGGGCTTGAGAACTTGGGTTCCCACAGATGATGCCAAATATAATAGCCTAATTCTAGGATCCGGACTTAGCCTTTACACCAGATGTAATCGAAATGTTAATGAGAACTAACACAACAATTTAGCGTGGAAAACCTTTGAATAGGTTACAAAAATTACTTCTCTTAAGGACTATTGAAAAAGAGATCTTATTGAGAATGCTAGTTATTATAATAAGTACTCTTGATCTATGGGGTTCTGGAGTACGAATTCGTCTATCATGAATTGCCCGTCTGTAATCTGTAGTTTTCTGGTCCTATATATAGGTCTTATAATATGACCATTTGATGACAATTAAGATTCTTAATGATGGACATTACAAAGTAGATGTAAGATATTCTTTAACCAGATGATGTAACATCCTGACCTCTGTTGCTATATAACGGTTTTATTGATGCTGTACTCTTGCATAAATCGAACTGTTACTGTGGAGTCAAAAGTGATGACTCAAACTGAGGAATATCGAATATATCTTTAGTAGTGTTTCCTATATGTTGATGAGGCCGAGGATGAATCTTGCGTCCGAGGTGCAAAATAAGCTATTACAAGATGCCTCTCAACCAATAGCACGAGGAGCCTCATGAACGAGTGGTGTTGGTTGAGAAATTTGTGCTATGTTTGCTTCTTGACGTTGTTGTCTTGAATCTTTTTGTACCACGTGCTCTATCAGTGAGATCGAAAGTTCATATGTAGTTCGAAGATGAAGCATAAGTTCGGGATACGGAATACACCACTACAACCTCAATACCAGACTTACGTATTATACATGTGACATACACAATCAACAATGACACTTGGACCACGAACTGATGAAAAATATGGATCGAGCACTACAGATAAAGTAAAACAAGTCAAAGATACCTGTCTCCCACGAAGTAGCACTTGCACATTCAACTACCACCTACCACCTTTTCAGGAGCACGTGCCTCTATACGATAACAAACTGAGAGTGAGGTCTATAAAAAGGATAAGTTCCAAAGGAGAAAGGATCAAGGATTTTACATTTCAAAACCAAGTTTTTCTAGCTCAAGAGATCATTAACTTGTAATCAAACATCAGCCTCAAGCAATAAAAGTAACAGATACTAAATCCTTAAGCCGAGGTCATGGTTTTTACCTATTCAATAGTTTCCACGCTAATCGCTTGTGTCATTTTTATAATGGGTTATACTAATTCTTGTTACAGGTACATTTGGTGTAAGGGCTAATTTCAAGTTATTTCCAGCTACTACAAAATTTGGCCATTATATTTGGCACCGTCGGTGGGAAAGAAGATATTTTCACAAAATCTTAAGGCATACAGTTACTCACAGTAAGTTTTCAATCATGGTGACTTCCAAACGACCTGCCATAGGAGCCCAACATAAACTCTCCATTAAACCAGATCATTTAGCAGTAGTAAGGGCGAAACTCAATGCTGAAATGGCGAAACGGAGCAAGCTTGAGAGTCAATTAGTAAATGACCATGAGCTTCACGATAAAGAACTCGAAGATGAATGTAGAGCTTGACAAACAGAGCTCAAACGATAGGAAGAGCAGATGACCACGCTACAGGCTGCCTTAAAAGCTCTGCAAAATATTTAACAAGTTAGAACTCCTTGGGAACAGGATGCTGCACCGACAGCTACCAGAGTTTCAGCATAAAATAAGTTGGGACCTGAAGGAGCATCTAGCAGGGGAGCTTCCAGGCAATAACATAATTGTCCACATGTTCCAGAGGCTTCCATTCACCTGGGACTCGAAGAATAATCAGAAATTAGTAGAGGACGCAAGCCCTCCAGGCGTCAAGAAGAGGAGCCTCGACCTTAACATAAGGTGCCAGGTCGAGAACGTTTGAGTGAGGGGAGTGGTAGTCATAACCCACGACCTGCGCGCCAAGCCATTCTAGCACCACATCAATGCGTTATACATGAACACATGGATCAATGTATCAAGGAGTTAATTAAAGCTGAAGATCTCAGCAATACGGATGATTTGACCAAATTATAGGGGAGTCCAATCGCCAAAGAGTTGAATAATATAGAAATACCGGCAGGTTTCTATGCTCTGAAGATACGTAAATACAAAGGCACTGATCCAAAGGAGCATGTCCAGCAATTCAAAGACTTGTTAGGATTGTAGTCAAACTTAAACCACATTCTCTGTTGTCTGTTCGCTATAAGTCTACAGCGAGAACCGCTCTAATGGTTCTATTCCTTGCCAGAAGGTTTAATCCTCCCTTTCGACCAACTATAAAAGATCTTCGCCAAGATATACGCTCATAACAAAGATAAAGAAGAGAATTTGTACATTCTTATTAGTCTCAAACAGTCACAGAAGAAGAAACTGGAGGCCTTCACCAAGAATTTTCTCGAACTTACTCGAAAGGTTGATAATCTCGGCCAGAAGACAGTTATCTCAGCATTTACCAATGCATTACAGATCGATTGCAAAGCAAAGGAACATTTGTTCCTTGATAAACTCACGACCTTGGAAAACGTGATTTCCAAAGTTAAAGGGTATATCGACCTGGAAAGGATGATGATCGAAAGGCCAAAATCTACTATAATTTTCATAACCACAGAGGGTCAAAACACAGAAAGAAAGAATAAACAAAAGGACAGCCAGGGTGACAAGAAGTGTGTCAAGACAGAAATAGACAAATCATACAAATGAAATTTATTACCCAAACCCGTCCTTATATAGATAAATATCAGGATTCTAAAGAGAAAGGCAAGTTCTACCACGGCGCTCAACCACTTAAGCCAATTAAAGGCAAACCGTACTGCCTGTACCATAAGGTAATACATCATAAAACTAATAACTGCTTCGCTTTATAGAGATTGATGGAATACATTTTCAAAGATGGCTGGATGTACGAGTATATTATTGATCTGGAATCATACAAGAATGGGAGCTACAAGAAATAGGTCGAGGTCGTCCAAGTTAAAGATCAAGCCGAGGAAAAGCACTTGTACCACCTCTACCACAGTCACATGATCAAGATTCACCAGATCAATAATTTGACAAGATTCAAGAGACGAAGGTTGACTGAATGCTACGAACTTACAATGCAAGATAAAGAAACCAAGCTTCTTCCTGAATCAAGCAATCGATGAACTAGAATCTCATTTGAAGATTGTGACATCAGTCATATCAAATTCCCACATCATGATGCACTAGTTATCATGCTCAAGATAAAGAACTTTATCATGCATACCATGATGATAGATACAAGAAGCAGAAATGAAATCCTTTTTTAGAGTATAATTGAACAGATGGGACCAACAGACAAAGTTGTGCCAAGCGACATCGATATCAGTGGCTTCAATGGATCTAAAGAAGAGCGAGTAGGAAAGATCATCCTACCAATCACTGTTGGGCGAACTACTCTCAACGTTATATTCTACATCATCAACGCGAAATCCCGTTATCTGGAATAATGGGCCTATGGATACACAACATAGAAGCAATCACTTGTACGTACCATCAAGTACTACGTTTGATGCACAATAGTGACATCTATGAAATTAAAGAAACCCAAAAACTTTCTCAAACTTGCGAGAACATAATATCTACTATACATGATACTTCATACATATTTGCCGCATATCAATTATAGAAAGTTGATCATATCGATGACCAGCTTCCACAGTAGAACTTATAGAGTACATTGAGATCGATGAGCATATCAAAGGTACCTATATTGGTACCAAAACTGCTCAACAGGAAACAAAATCTCTAATACACTTTTTACAACTCGAAAAAGACGTATTCGCATAAATTTTTTAAGAAATGCCATGAGTCGGCCCAATGAAGGCGTGCCACAAGTTGAGCATCAGAGATAAAGCTTCAAAAAATTTACCCAAAAAAAAAAGAAAAAGCTTCAGCAGTTAAACAGAAGCAAAGAAGACTTTCACCTCGTCTCAGAGATGAAGTCAATAGGGAAATTGATAAATTAATCGAGGTCAAGTTTATTCGAGAAGCCAAATATCCAGATTGGATCTCTAGTATTGTAGCAATTTCAAAAAAGAATGAGAAAGTTCATGTTTATGTAAATTTTACAGATTTAAACAAATACATGTTGAAGGACGGTTTTCCTCTTCCCATTATTCATCAAATCATGGATTCTACAGCAGGTCACGAGATGTATCTATGATGGACGGTGCTTCAAGATACAATTAGATACCTCTCTAAAAGGCAGATCAAGAGAAGACCACTTTCATCACTGAAAGAGGTCTATATTGCTACAAAATCATACCTTTCTAATTAAAGAATGCTGAAGTGACTTATCAAAGGTTAGTAACAAGTATGTTCAAGGTCCACTTGGGGAAAATTGTAGAAGTATATATTGATGATTTACTTTGCAAAAAATTAAAGAAGGAGGATCATATTAAACATCTTGATACAGTCTTCAACATATTACGATCATATAGAATGAAACTCAATCCTGATAAATGTCAGTTCGGGGTACATTCTAGAAAATTCCTCAGACACCTCATCAGCAAGAAGGGAATTGAAGCAGATCCAGATCAGATACGAGCTTTAATAAACATGCCTTCTCCTCAATAAAGAAAGACGTACAGAAACTTGCTGACAAGATTGTAGCTATCAACGGATTCTTCTCAAATTCTTTAGATTGATACTGATGGATGTTCATGTTACTATGTAGATCCACCAAGAGAGGCAAAGGTCGACAGGATGAAGAGATCAATTAGATAGATGAGTGTAAAACAACTTTTCATGAACTCAAAACCTATCTGGGGAAGTCTCCCATAATGAACACCCCGATAGGAAATAAGGAATTGATCATCTACCTCACAATAAGATATAACTCTCTCAGCTCAATTCTTATTCGACTCGAAGGAAAGATTAAGAATCCAATATATTTTATCAGCAAGACCCTCACTCTAGTAGAAACAAGATATTTTAAGATCGAGAGGCTCCTCTTGGCCCTCGTTTATACATCATAGAAGCTCAAGCACAATTTTCAAGCTCATTCAGTCAAAGTCATAACAAAGTACCTACTTTGGGAAGTTTTATCGAAGAAGGAGAAGTTTAGAAGAGTGGAATAGTGGTATATCATTTTGGGTGAGCACGACATCAAATTTGAACATAGAACTTCTAAAAAAGGTCAAGCAGTAGCTAATTTTCTAGCCGACTTCCTAGTAGAAGATCCAAATTGGGAAGTGCACGATCCTGATCTCGTAGAAGAGAAGGAGGATGATCCACCACTTTCCAAACCTTTCGACGAGCTGTTTGGATTACACAGATAGGTTGGAGACTCCTCACTGATGGATCAGTTAGACCCACGGGGCCAGGGATAGGAATCATGTTTATAACACCATCCAATGGCATGATCGAGAAGTCAATACGCTTGGATTTTAAAGCCTCGAATAATGTCACAGAGTACGAAACTTTGATCCATGGGCTCGATTTAGCATTAGAGAATGGAGTGCCTAAGCTATCGGTCTATACAGATTCTTTGTTGATATTCCATCATTACTCTGAGCAATATATAAAGAATGGTAAGATGGTTGATTATGCCACCCTCGTTGCTGACAGAATGATCAAATTTAACAAAGCTACACTTGACTACCTCCCTCATGGATAGAACAGGCATGCCAATTCCTTAGCTTATTTAACCAGAGTCTTAGGTACAAAAGCTAGGTACCTCCAAATTGAAGTGATCTCTACCCCCAGCATTGATCTCCCCTTGATATGCGTGATCAATACTAGGGGCGATGAAGGAGAGGATGACGATTGGAGGAAACCTTTTATCACCTATCTCAACCCGAAGAACGAATATGATGGGACCCTTCCAGATGATCTAAAAATACGAAGAAAATTGATCCAAAATTTGAAATGTTACACAATTCATAATGGCCTTTTATATCGCAGATCTGTGACTAGCCCTTATCTCAAGTGCCTTTCAAAGAAACAAGTATTTGGCATGTTCAAAGATTTACACGAAGGGACTTGTGGTTCCGATGCCGCAGGTTGATCACTTGCGAACAGAGCGATTACGCAAGAAGTATTCTCTTCAGGAATGAGAAAACAAGTGGAAAAGTACTCACGAAGATGTGACGCTTGTCAACAATATGGACACATGTTAATATACTCGAACATGTATTTTATCTGTCCATTATATTTAATTTTGGGCACTTATGTATGCTTGTTTGATTGTAGCTATTGGAGATGGATATTTAAACTAAGCTCTTAAAGTCAAGTAAAAGTGTCTTCAGCAGTTCATAGCACAAAAAGTCAAAGACACAAAATATTTGGTCTTAATATTGAAGAAATATATACACAAATATTCTTGGAGAATAAGATCAAAGAATATATTGCATCCAAGATCCTTGAAGGCATTTTATTTTAAAGATATATGTAAGAGTTTCCATGAAGAAAGATCTCTACATGACTTTAGGGAATTATATGCAAGAATCTTAGGCGATTGGTTGTAAAATTAGAAGATATTATTGTAAAAATATTCTTTACAATTTAATGTATAGTTTCTAAATTTGGGTTCCTTCTCCTATAAATGGAACCCTCCCCCCCCCCCCATTGTAATTGGGTATCTCATATTAGAGCAAGTTTAGAAGAAATAAAGTCATAAGTTTTATTTAATTGTCTCTTCTTCTATTTTAGTTTTATTTTTGTTAATGTTTTATTTAGTTGTTAATGCGATGAAGTCCGAGATGAGTGACTAATCTTCTAGCTAAGGCTAGGATGAGGCATCTTCTTGGATGAGCAATAATTGATATTAATTAGGTTTTAATTAGTTTTCTCTTAGTTTTACGGCTGATAAGTTAGTGCATCATATCAAAGGCTTGACCATAGCTTCGGTTTGGTGTATGATAACTTCAGATACAAATAAGTACTACTAACCATAAACTTGATTTAGAGATCTAGAAAGAGGAAACACTAAAGAACTCACTCAAGCCTAGCTATGGTTAAGTTGATAATTCTCTAAGACACTTTTCACCCTCACTTAAAAGCATAACCACTAAATGCTTGACCACAGATTTAGTGGTTTATTTTACAACATCGTATGTGTCTTAACACAAACATATGATGGGTCGAGATATTATAATCTATTTATATAAGGATTAGTGCTTTGAAAGGTAGAGCCCAAGTCTGAACTATAGCTATCTCTCTTATTAAGTTTGATAATTAGCTTTTATTTCTTCCTTTTAGATTTATCTCTTATAAAATTGCCTAAAAAGTATTTTTTTTTTCCAAACTTCCTTACGGATTCGATCCCACTCATCCGTGCTATAATTCGACAACTGTACTTTGAGCAGGTATTTTGCTAAAGGACCCCAAAAATCTTCTTTTCACTCGTAGTAACATATTACTTTATAAAGTAGGTAGAGGCAGTTCCCCTTTATCGAACTCGCGAAGAAGAAGCCATCTCATTTATCTAGGAGCATATTATCACTCGGTTTGGATGCCTCCACCTAATTCGAATCGATAACAGGCCATAGTTCATGTGAAAAAAGGTAGTGGTTTTTCTTAACAAACACAATATCATTCATTCCCCATCTAATCCATACTACCCTCAAGGAAATGGACAGGCCAAAATCACCAACAAGATAATAGTGGATGGATTTAAAAGTGGCTTAAATTAGAAAAGAAAGGAAATTGGATAAGGGAACTTCCACATGTTTTGTGGGACTATCATACTACATCAAGACAATCCACTGGATGTTCCCCCATCCTCCTTACTTATGGAACTGAAAGCCGTCATCGCAACTAAATACCACCATTCTGTCAAAGATCACGAGCTAACAGTTGAAGAAAATGAGTTCGAGCTGGTCTACAATATGAACTGGATTGATGAGACCCGAGCTCGAGCTATTGACAACCTGAGTCGATATTATCATATGCTAGCCAGTTTGTACAGCAGAAGAGTCCGAAGTTGTGAGATCCAAATAGATGATCTAGTCCTCAAAGAGATCCCCAAGAGCATAAAAGAGTTACATACTGGAAAGCTCACAGAGAATTGGGAAGGTTTGTTTCTCGTAGTAGGACGAATTGGACTTGGATCCTACTACCTCATGACAAAGAAAAGCGTTAGGATACCAATCCCTTGGAATACTAGGAGATTGAAACAATACTATCGCTAAATCCCTAGTTCCCAAGTACATGATACATCTATTCTAATTCTTTACATTCCAAAAGTGAGATTCCAATCTCCAACAGTGTGTATATTATATTCTGCTAAATGAAAACTTTTAAAAAAATTCCCACATTACTCTATAATCACACATTTATACAAATATCAACAATTAAAATAAATGTAATACTAGTTTTCAATCAATGATCTCTACTATCTCTAAGACACAAGATAAAGAATAGGTAAAACTAGCTTTCATCTGTCTACACATCTATAATACATTACCAAAACAGTTCACTTATACATTTTTTTCTTGCGGAAGGTTAGATGAACTTTTCCTACCGTTAGGGGTCGTGAAGCTATAACGTCTGGCACTCGAATAACTACAATCTCTTTTCCTCGCTCTGACTATTCTGTAGTAATAGGGACTATGCCAGTTTCTACCCAGTTCAGGCAATTACCTTTATCTACTTTAGCATTACAGATACAACTTTTGAATTACAAACAATCATGTAAGGTATCCCTCTCCAACTCAAGCCTCTTCACTTCTTTTACAAAATGGGCAATTATTGCCATTATCTCTCTTGAATGTGCCTCTTCCATAGACATCCTACATCGGTTTGGAATGGCCAGGTCAACAAAATTCTCCTTTAGTTTCTTATAATTTTTATCCAAATGTGCGTAGTGGGCCTTTGCTGACTCGATGCGTCCCTCATAGCCCGACACGGTACTAGTCAACTCAGCCACCAATCCCATAGATTTCTCTTGATCAACTTAATTTACTTTTTTAACTCTTCGACTTTACTACGTAATGCCAACAACTCCACTTCCTGTACATTACTTCTCCCGGCACCAGTGTTTTTCAACATTTCACCCTTTTTATAACATTTTCCAACTCATTTTCTTTGATTAGAGAAATGCCTAACCTATCTCAACTCTCTCTAGCTCGTTCATTAGCTTTTCTAACGCTAGCTTGAACACAAGCCAAATGTGCCTCCAATTCTTTAATTCGAGCTTGAGAACAAACCAAATTACCCTTAACAATAGCTACCTCGACGTCACTCTTTCTCTGCTTCCATCTCTCTATAGCTTCTGCCATCTTGTCGTGCGAACTTGACAAGTCCACCTTCAACTTCTCCACTCGTGCATTACAATTATCACATTGATTCTGAGTACTCCGAAGGCTCATATCTTTTACTTTCATGGTCTTACTCAGTTTCTCCAAATTACTTTCTGCACTCACCAAGTCAACTCATGCTTTAACCAGTTCGGCATCCTTACTCTCAAACTGACAAGATTGTCCCTCAGCCCTTTCGCTTCCTCCTCTAATGCTCTAATACGATATTGCACGATATCCGCATCCTTACTTTTCACCCCCAATGATTCTACCATACTCTTTAATTTCGATACTTCATTTTGGGCATTCACTAGCTCACCCTACATTTTTTCCTTTTCCGTATCCTTACTTCTAACTTGCTAGGTCAACTCATTCACGGTATCTTCTGCCTTAACAAGACTGATCTCCAATTTGACATATTGATCCTCGCTCTCTTCATTTGCCTATTTAATCCTATCAAATTTGATCTTAAACTCATAATTACATTAAAGAGCATGTTCTTCACTCGATAGTACAAATTCTAACTCGGCCTACACAAACAGCTCGATTAAGCGGTACATCACTGAGATGTTCAATATACTACAATTTAGTACATTACTCACATATCTAAAAGACAGTTATATATATTACAAACTAACTCAACGAGATAATATCTTAGCCCTCAAGCTCATAAGTTTTTTTTTGCTCTGGTGGCAATCCAATCTATATCTCAGAATCAGATAAAACGCTGATTCTATAATATTTCAAGGTACACTTTTTTTAACACTCTCAATATTTTTCTCACATTCTAAAAAGAGTTGATTATGTAATTCTTGGGTTCCTTTTCCTTATCTTTTGCTAATACAGAGAATTATAACGATTTTGATCTTAGAACTATTCTTATCTAACCTCATACATTACTTTTCTCTATTCTCTTATTCCCACCCAAAAACGTATTGCCTATCGAGCAAGTCAAAAAAATTGAGCTATTTTCTAACCTGAAGTTCTGTACGCGAAGTCAACAAAACAGCTAAATTTTTTTGCTACTTAGCAATCTCTTTCTCTAAATCCTCAATTCTGAGGTATAAACCTTGAAGTTCCTACAAATCATTACAATATATCATAGTCTACTCCATCATTATCCTCCAAATGTTTTCCATACAATAAAAATCTTCAATTCACAAAAAATAATACTTCAGTTTTTACTCAACCTTTTCATCCTCCCCTCCTTGGTTCTCTAACTCAATCCTTGCAGAGATCGTATCCAAGCATTTTACAGTCCCCTGAGGAGAGATACCTTCAGCATCAGGCTCATCCTCCATATCGGGCTCATCAATCTCCATAAATTGCCCCTCTATTATAGCAACCATGTCGGACTGAGAGTATCTAACCTCATAGTGCTTTTGACCGAGATTATCACGAAAAGCAACAACTTCCTCCATACTCTTTTTTGCCTCTTCTGCGAGCTTAACCATAGTTACCTAGAATGAATCATTCAGGTCCTTTATTACCGAGCTCGACCGTGCCCTTCCTGCGCTAAATCTTCCTTGAGCTGAGTAATTCTCTTCTCGAGCTCCGTCTTCTCGTCCTCAAACCTGAGACAAATTTTTTTCAGTACATGTGAAACTTACAAATAAGTAACAACACAAAATGAACCATTCAGTTCAAAGATTTTTCAAGCATAGAACCAATCGTAGTGTTACACTTACCTACACAACTCTAATTTTATAGCAATATTCAAACCCTCAGAGCCTTCTCGAATTACCATCCTCATCTTATTCTCTACAGCCACCAACTCCTCCCCTGTAGTCGGACTCACCACAGCTTCCTTCAACTCACTCACTGTAATAGGAGCATCCACTTTTCTCTTTTTTGAGCTCATCGTGACCTCCCCACTCTCCGTGGTCACAGAGTTCGAACCATCCACTTTAACACTCTTCCTCTTCGGATGCCTTTCAATTAATTTGCCGAATGTAGCCCCTACAGGATTCAGCTTCAAAGATATAGGTCCAGCCCTTACTATCGTTGGATGTGTTCTGACGTCCGATGATGTCTTTCCTCCATCTCCCTAGGTCAAACCTATTCCAGTCATTTTCCTCTTGGCCTGAGACTTCTAAACTTTCTCAGATCTACTGTTAGCCCTCTTGAACCTACTTATGTCGAGCGTATCCAGTACAACTTTAAGCTCTGATCCTTCTCGAGCTACTGTATCAATCAAAGATTCCTTTCTTATTACCTAAGAAAGAGGATCTACATGCAAAATAGAACTGTTACATACACACAAGACACTCACACGAATATACAGTTCGATATTGTAAGAATTACTTACTTTCTTCAAAGTTTTATATATAAGATCTAGGGGTTCCTCCTCCACTAGTTGGAGACAATTACCTTTCATCCATACCATATTATCATTCCACACTCATCCAGATGAATAAATGTCAAAAAATTAAGGTCAAGACAAACTAGAAGAGAAGTAAGCTCCCCCATTCGCCGTATAGTATTTTATAGTATAATACTGCAAAACATCTGTAATGGCGGATTTTTCTGTGGGATGATCCTGGCCAATACTTTTAGTAAAGAAGAGAAGAATAACTTAACAAACGTATAAGATTTTACGTGGAAACTCAGAGAAACTGAAAAAAACCACGACCTCGGTGAGGGTTTTTGGAGCAAAAATCAAGTAGGTTGCTAGTTATTACTAGTTTATGAGTGTAAAAAGGTAAGAAAGATAGAGTGGTAATTCGGGGGATCTCTCTTGTGCCTTGTCTCTCATACCCTGCCTGTATTTATAGAGATACAGGCAGGGTTTACAAATTTTGAAAGATAGTTTCCTATTCTGAAGGATATGGGCGAACATTGCAGATCTTCAACGGCTCTTTGACTCAGAGCAATGACTAGCTCCAAGGTCGAGAACTAAGTCTTGATCGCTGAAGTATGAGATCGAGAACTGTGCATGAACTGTACATGTTTTAATCGAGATTAATTGTCTGCTGCCATTATGCTTTTGATGCTGTGATACGATATCTTCAAAAATTTCTATAATGGCTTCAATATGTCGATATTGGGAAATATGCTACTACAATCGCCCCATTCTTAACAGAAG
This sequence comes from Kingdonia uniflora, assembly GCA_014058105.1. Classification (NCBI taxonomy): domain Eukaryota; kingdom Viridiplantae; phylum Streptophyta; class Magnoliopsida; order Ranunculales; family Circaeasteraceae; genus Kingdonia; species Kingdonia uniflora. Next base: position 5,095,939 of record JACGCM010000671.1, read on the forward strand.
TACTTGTGGTTGTGTCGAGAAGAAATATCGAAGCTTTGAGAAAGATGTCGACTATTATAGACCGTGCAGATGTCATTACCGAGGTATCTGGCCACATCTATTCTCGAGGTCAATAAATGCTGCATTAAATGCTGATCTATAAATAGGCCGATGAGTAACTGGTTATTTTATGGTTTGGAAATTTTTTGAGAGGGGTCACTCTGCGTCAAGGAGGGCAGAAAAATATATGATTGATCTGAACTTGGAAGATATTGGTGTGTCAGAGGTGATAACCATGGATGTATATGGGTGGAAGGTAGTTTTGGTTGATGGAAGTTGTATTGATTTTATATGTGGTGAAGTTGCTGTTGGAATTCATAGGTCTGAAGATGAACCAAAAGTGGTTGTTCTGCTCAGGAAGTTAGTCCTCAAGGCAGGCATCAGGCGAGTATCATGTTGTTGTCCGAAGGCATCTTTGGACATCAAAAATTGGTGACCTGAGATTCATTCAGTTTCTTGAAGAACGTGGCCCTTTCATCAGATAAAAGCCTGCGGCTGTTTTTTAAGTTAATGCCAGACTCTAGTGAAAAGACTGCTTTTGAAGTTTCCTGATCTTCTCAAAGTTATGGAACTTTTTGAGCTCCCAGAAGCTGTGCTGCATAGATAGATTAAAATATAAAATTAATGAAACCGCTATAAAGTAGTTGTCGAAGAATGTAATGTGATCGAATGAATGAGATGTCGAATGTAAAATGTACTTGATATGTCAAATCAATAAAAATTGTTTGTTATCTTCCATTACTTTTATTATCGATTTAAATTTGGTGTATTCGATGTTGAGATATCTTGAATGTTAAAGTATTATACTTTAAATATGTTCGAAGTATATGGTATGGAGTGATTATAAGATGTAGGTTGTAAACGTTTAAGTATAAACAAAATTTGAGATGGCTAGGTGTAGCCCTGTAGGTGATGTATTTAATTACAAGGAAATTGATATTCGATGTCTTTTGATAAAGATTAGGTTCTCGTTATCGAGGATTGATGTTCCACAAGAGTTCCATAGAAACATTGAAAGTTTGCAGCAATAATGTCTTGGGTTGCTTGCTCACAGAAGGAAAAGTATGGAAGACTTCGAAAAGGTTAGAAAAAGACGTTATGCTCGAGTTGTCGAACAGTCTCGAAGCGGTGCTATGAACAGTCGCCTTTGGTCTATAAATAGGTTTATGGCAGGCGACTGCTTACATTTCAAAAAAATTGTAAATTTTTCTTCCTCTCTAAGTGCTGTCCTTTTGGAGTTGGAAGCGTTGGCAATGAATGGTAGAGAAGAGATCAGTGTTTTGATATAGAGGGCCAAGCAAGTTAAGGCAAGGGATACTGAAGAGATCAGTATTTTGGTAAGTAGTTGCTCTTCCATGTTGTAGTATTTATTTGTAATCAATACCCATTGTAGATATTGATAGGTAGGATAAAGGGTTTGAAGGAATTGAATCAAATGTTAGTGTGTTTAGAGTAATTGAGAAAATGTGAATTTGGGCATTTTCATGAATTTAGTTGAGTTGTTGATGCTCGGGGTATTGTGATGGGGTAATCATTGTTGTGAGTATATTTTAGTGAAGTACCAGAGTAGAGAGCATGATCAAGGGCTTGGTGGTGAAGAGAGACTGAGTTGTTATTATCGCTGCCGTTACGGTGGGACTGTGGGGGTGACGGGTGGTGATAGTGCTACTGCATGGTGTTTTTTTTCTAGAAGTTCGGCAATAGAATGCCGGAGGATGGGTGATGCTGCCAGGAATTGCGGTGAGGAGTGTGAAAATTTAAAAAGATTTTCTGACTCGATTGATTTTGGCATGAAATATCTTTCTGAGTAGATTTTTCAAGAAGTGTCCCTGCAAATACGCACAAAACGGGAAAATTTGTTAAGTATTTGTTAAAAATAATTTAGCTTATCGATTATTGGGGATTATCAAACCTCGTAATGATAATGACTAGTTGTTGGAGATTCTCGACAACAAAGTGATCATAAAAATGTCACAAAAATGCTATTGTGTTGGAGACTTGCTCGACAATTATAGCATTATGAAATAGCTAATGTATGAACTTATAAATGTTGAAATTTATGTGAAATATATATATATATATATATATATATATATATATATATATATATGAACATCTACTATATGTATCAGTTATTAAAATAATTTGTTAAAAACTGGAATCCAGTTTCAAGTTCATAAAAATGGCTGAAACAATTGACAAAGCTGGTAAAGCAATAATGGATAATCCAGAAGATGTTACGCCTCTGGCCGTAGATGTTACCACATGCGTCCAGAGGCTGGGAGGTGAGTATATGGTGGGGGGTTCCCATAATGCCGAAGAATCGGTGGTGCCACCCCTACAGGTCGAGGTATCAGATAGTGATGATTCGAAGACTGATATCGATCACTCGCCACAAGTTAGTGGTCGAGAAGGTGAGGTGATGGTGAAGGTATTGCTGAGGAAGATGAAAACGAATGTTATGGTGATAAGCCTGAGACGAGGGAGATTCTCGAGTTTAAGAAAACATATGGAATTCCCGATGACAATATGCCAGAGAAATTCGAGTATGAGACGACTGCACAGAGTATCCCTCTTGATGGAATTCTTGTGCATTGAGAACAAATTAGGAAGGGGTTAAAATTACCTCTTCGAGATGATCAGAAGAAGTTGATGAACTTCTTTGATGTAGCTCCTGGGCAGTTTAATCCGAATGTATATGATTTGTTCCGAGTTTGTGGTGCCATAAAACATCGACTACAAGCGAGAGGGGAGGAGTTGATTACAGTATATGACATCTGTGTGTACTACTTGTTGAAAATCAACCCTGCAAAGCGGGGATACCTTTATCTGGCAAGGTTTCAAAAGAGGAACCTCTTTTATGACATGGTGTCCACTGGAGGGCAGTATGGTGATAAAAGGCTCTTGGTATCAGGGAACTATGAGTTTGATAAGAGCAATCCTAGGGAGCCTTTGAAAAGGAAGGCATTCCATCTAGGTTTGTGGTTAGGTAAACTGTTATCGAATTGTTGTATTTATATACTATTGCAGTGTGATTTTCTAACATCTTGTTGTTTTTGTGCAGCTTTGAAGGAGATCGGTAGGAGCTCAAAGCTGAAGGAGCAGCTGTACAATAGAAGGAAGGATTGTTTAGGTCAGATTGACTCTTTAGTTAGGGATCAAGATAACTTGAATACTTTGTTCAAGGAGGCAGGTGTCAAAATATTTCGAAGTAAAGGAGCAGAAGTGTCTACCATTGACGGGAAGATGTTTGCAAAAAATAAGAGGGAAGTTGAGGCAGCTTTTCCATTGGACAATCCTTCTTTGTCTCGATATACCACTGAGGGTATGAGTAGAATTGATGCTATGTTGAAGCGGTCTATGAAGACGGGGACGAAGAAGAGGTCCGCCCCTGCTGAGGAAGGTGATGAGCTGAAGGATCCGAAGAGGCCATCGAGAAGATCTGGTGTGCCTGAAGGTTCGAAGGTGGTATCTAGAAGTGTCATTGGGGGTCGACCACCATTGGGTTTGACAAGTACCTCTTCGAGGAAGGAAGCTGGGGTAGGGAAGAAGGGTTTGGAGGAGCCTGGAACTAAGTTCGTGAAGTAGTCTGCTGTGGAGGTGAATGTAAATTTGGATGCTTGCGCCGTTGGAGCAGTATTAATAGAAGATAAGCTGGGGGATGCCAAGGTGAGTCTGAGAAGTTTGGTGTCATTCTTCAGCGAGGGGTAAGCAAGTTTGTCGAAGGTGAGAAATTTATCTGCACTATCGAGATTAAAGCAATTAGTTCCTCATTCAAATATTGATAATATGCCATTGATGTAGATTTTGGGAGTTATCGATGAGGCAACGCCTCTCATTGCCAGCTCGAGCTCATTGGCCAATCAGTTGAAAGGCTATCAATCGATTGAGAGTGAGCTGACGAAGGAGAAAGAGAAATTGATCAGGGAGAAGGAGAAGATGGAGTCGAGGTTGAATCGCTATAAGGCAGATGCTGAGAAGGCGAAGGACAAAGCTGTGGCTGAGGCTAAGGAAAAAGTTATAGCCGAGGCGAAGAAGGATAAAAATGAAAAAAATTTGAGGCTGCATGAGGAATTTGAGGCCGAGAAAGCTGCGATGAAAGAGGACCGGAGGAATGCTATTGCCAAGGTCGAGAAGGATCTGTATGAAAAGTGTGTGCTGATTGAACAGAATTTCTCGAAGGAGCTCGATGATTCGATGGCAAGGAAAGAATACTATAAGGGGATTGTGAAGGATAATATGTTGCCCTTCATCGAATCAGAGGATGAGACAACGGTGGGGACACCTTACGTCGAGGATGTAGAAGAGGAGGCGAGGGAATCTGTGTAAACAATTTCGGAAGGTGTTAATGTCGATGATGTGTTGAACGATCTGAATGACGTTACTGTTGGCGATGGTGAGCGTTCTCCTGATCCTCCTGTAGAGTAACTTAGAAGAGAGAACATTTGAGATAAATTTAAAAAGTTGTAAAATGGCCAGTGGGGCCGAGACAATTATGTTAACTGCTTAATATTTATGTCGAAGTAATTTAGTAAATTATCTTCTTTAAAAAGATTAAATACTTAGTATTGTTGATTGAGAATATGTGATCATTGCAAATGATATGTACTTGAAGTGGATATCATTTGGTCAAATATATACGTTTGATTGTATAAATCAAAATGAATTGATATACCAGGTATATTCCTCGATTGGGTACCTGGGTTTGATGAGAGCAAAACAAGACATGTTTTGGTCGAGAAGTAAAGATTACAAATGATATTATTCCTGTAATTGGAAATCATTTGTCTGGATAGAGTTCAGATGTATACATTTATAGTATACATCAAGATGAACTGATGTACCAGGTTTTCCTCAATAGGATACCTGGGTTTGATGAGAGCAAAACATGATATATTTTGGTCTAGAAGTAAAGATTGCAAGTTGCTTTTCCTGTAATTAGAAAAAACTTGTCGATGGATGTTGTGCTAGTTGAGATTTATACTTATAAAGTATAGATTGTGACTATGCAAATTGTAAAGATAAGTACACGTTGTCTGAAAAGACGTTCTGTAAAAATGATAGTAAATATGAACTTTATTTGATTTGTCAAAAAAATTTACAGTCTCTATCTATAAAACATTTTGAGCTGCATTGTATTACAGGGATATTCGGGCTGAACTTTGTCCTCTGTCATGAGCCAGTAAGTTCTACTATCGTTTTTGTCAGTGACAATATACGGTCCTTCCCAATTTTTGGAAAGTTTGCCAGAGCTTTTTGGTCGAGTATGATCCTGCACTCGGCGTAGGACAAGATCGCCTATGTTGAATTTTCTTTCGCGGACTTTCTTGTTGTATGCTTTCTGTAGCGTGTCATGGTATCTCCCCAAGTTTGTAATGGCTTGATCACGTGTTTCTTCGATCCAGTTGAGATTGCATAGTAATCCCAACTCGTTTTCTTCATCTGCGAGTTTCCTTCGACCATTGGGAAGGTCGAGGTCATAGGGGATTACTGCTTCGGTGCCGAAGACCATCATGAATGGAGTGCAGCCAGTGGATGTTTGAGGTATTGTTCTGTAAGCCCAAAGAACATTAAGTAGTTCGTCTGCCCATTTTCCTTTCTTGTCGTCGAGGCGCTTTCGTAATTCGGACTTGATACTCTTATTGATTTCTTCGGCCTGGCCGTTTCCTTGAGGGCAGTAAGGTGTCGAAGTAGACAGTTGGATCTTGTATTTATGGAGGATGTTTAAGACTTTCGCACTGATGAACTGTTTTCCGTTATCTGAGCATATCATTTCTGGACAACCAAACCTCGTGATGATATGCTCTCAGAAAAATTTGATTACTGCATTTTTGTCAGTGTGGCAAAGAGGTACTGCTTCGACCCATTTGGTAAAATAGTCTGTGGCGACTAGGACAAATTTCCGTTTTCCCGATGCTGGGTAAAAAGGACCAATGATGTCTATTCCCCATCTTTTGAATGGCCAGAGGACATTGTTAACATGTAAGTCGGGGGTTGGGCTTTTGATGTCTCGAGCGTGGATTTGGCATTTGTAGCATTGACGAACATAATCTTCATAGTCTTGCCTCATCCTTGGCCACTATAATCCTTGTGTGAACGCTCATTGTGCCAATGATCTTCCTGATATGTGTGCAGCGCAGATACCTTCATGTAGCTCTTTGATCCTGATTTGCGCTTGCTTTTGTGAGATACATTCGATAAGGGATCCTCCTCCTGTTTTACGATATAGTTCGCCATTCTGAATTTTGAATCGAGGACATTTGGGCAAAAGTGATCTGGCTTCTTCTTTGTTGCTTGGGAGAATGTTGGAATTGAGATAGGCAAAGAAGGGCTTTCTCCAATCATCTTCATCTTCATCTTCGGCAACTGTGATTTGCATTGTATGAGTGATATCAAGGCTAGAGTGCTTAATAACCTTAATATCTAGCTGTCTTTTTTCACTATCTTCGAGCATGGCTGCTACATATGCTAAAGCATCTGCATGATTGTTTTCTGCTCGAGGGAGGTAAGAGATCGATGTTGTTGTGAACTTGAGTATTTTTTTCTTTGACTAAGGTGGCATAATCAACCATCTTCCCTGAAGTTTTGAATGTTTTGTTATAGTGGTTGGCGACAAGTAAGGAGTCGACATATACTGCTATATCTTTTGCCCCAAGTGTTAAAGCGAGATCGAGTCCATGAAGGATTGCTTCATACTCCGTCTCATTGTTCGTGGCGTAGAATTTTAGTTTAATGGCCTTCTCGATGTGATGGTTGGAAGGTATCACGAGGATGATGCCAATTCCTGATCCTCGTGGTCCTGCGGACCCGTCTATAAACAATCTTTATCCCGTGCTTTAGGACCATGTGTCTGGTTCAGCAATTGAGTCATCTGCAAGTGCGTCTTCAAGTTCTTCCCATTCGGTGTCTTCGACTGGAAAGTCTGCCAGGAAATCTACAACTGCTTGCCCTTTGCAAGATATTTGAGGCTCGAAAGAGATGTCATACTCCCCAAGGAATATAGACCATTGTTGAACTCTTTTTTATTTTTCCTTCTTTGATAATTCGAGCTTGATTGCATCCAGGACCATCGAGCTCAATTAAGTCGACAACTTCAGTATCATGCTGCTCGAATGTAGGTGTCGGTTCCAGCTGTAGTTGCTATGCTTTAAGAAGTTTAGTTATGTGGGAGTTCGTCGTGGTGTTTTCACATGTGCGGGCAACTGCTTGGCTGCCTTTGATTTCATAAACTCCATGATCTGTTGGGAACGGAGGGTGAGATGATAAGTCGAGGGAATTGCTTTAATGGAGTGCAGCCAGCTTCGACCTAAGATGCCCAAGTATTTTGATTCTGCATTGATGACCAGGAATTTAACGAATGTTGTCTCGGGACTTGCTTGTACCAGTAGTGTGATCTCTCCTGTAGCTGATTCCTTGGGACCATTGAATCCTGTGATGATTGTGGTCAATGCTTTTACTGAATCTCGAAGTTCGAGAACTTCTATGGCTCTGTGGAAAAGAACGTCTTTCGCACTTCCTGTATCGACTAGGAGGGTGTGTAGATAGTCCTGTCCTACTTTTAGCATGATGACCAGTGGGTCGTCATGAGGGTACTTGACATGGCTAATGTCACAGTCTTCGAAGATTACCGGGAATGGGCGTGTTGATTTGCTGGCTGGGGAGAAGTTTGGCTAATTTGTCTACTGTAGTCATTTAGCAGCAAGAGGTGATTCTATCATCCTGCTTCCTTTTCTTGTTTTTTTCTATCTCGATCATATAAAGATGTCGAGCTTCACCTTGTCCCTTTGTTTGATCTGTATCTTTCATTTTTGCTTCATCGTCGACGAATTTCTGAAGATCAATCACATAATGTTGGAGTCTTCCAGCCAGTACGATGCGGTTGAATATGCGGATCAGAGAGTAGCAGTAGTTGGTTTCGTGGCTGTTCACGTTGTGGTACTGACACATTGGTTTTCCAGGGATGTCAGGGATTGGCTGTGATTCTCGATATGGCTCGTCTCCCTGTATTTTTGTCAGGATAGCGGAGAGGTTTGTTGTCATCGGTGGCAAAGTTGGAACTTGTCTGTCTGGCTTTTCATCTTGTTTTTTGTCGTTATCATTGTTTCGACCACGAGGTTTTGGAGTTCCCGTGTTTGTTTGTTTGCGAGACTGGGATGAAGATGTATCCGTGGTGTGAATGACCGCAGAACTATTCATCTTGTCCTTCTTAGACCTTTCCAATTCTATGTAGTTGTTAACTACGTCGATCATTTCTGTGACCGTCCGAGGTTTGTGAAGGGTTAATTCTTCTCGAACCTTGGAGTCGATGTGTAACGCCGAGGTGAATGCTGGTACTACAATTTTGGGGTCTGAGTTCCCAATTTTGCGAGTCTCTTGCAAGAATCTTTTGTAAAAGCTCGCCAACGTTTCCTTCGCTCCTTGTTCGAAGAAGAATAATGAGTCTACAGTAATCTCACGCTCTTTGGCATGAGCATAGTTGGACTCGAAGAGACGTTGAAGCTGCTAGAACGTTGTTATCAAACCTTCGGGAAGAGTGTAAAACCACCGGAGGGGCTCTTCCTTGAGGCTCATATTGAAAAGTCTGCAGAGCATGTGGTCGAGTTTAGAGTATAACCCGACTGCAACTTTGAAGTGTCGGACGTGAGTGAGAGGATTCGTGAGGCCTGCATACTGGATAAATTTTGGCATATGAAAATTTTCTGGAATATGCATGGTCTCAAGGTGAACAGAGATTGGATTGGTCTCGATCCTTTTAAGTACAGATATTCAGCCTGGTACCTCTACGTTGATAGCTTGGATTCTGGTGTTAAGATCATCCAATGTAACGTAATGTGGTTGAGGAGCTGGTGCGACTACGACTTGGGGGTTAAAATTTCCTTGGCCCTCAGGTCCCAGACGTTCTCTGATTGGTCATCGTGGTTGCGGAGACTGATGACGAGTACGTTGGCTTCCAATGGTCGATGAGGAGGAGGTTGTGAGCCCAAAATGGCAAGAGGCTCTATTAAGGTTTCGTGACCTAGATCGAGATGTACGGACTTGGCCACGAACTTGATCTCTCCTTGGTTGGCTGTCTCTTTGAGTTGCTCTGGAATGGTATTCGCTTTGTGCCCGAGGAGGGGATGTTCATGCTCTGCGCAAATTGTCCATTTCCTTCTGGTAAGTCCTGCTTTGTTGATCCAGAGCTTTTCTCCTCTCGTCTCTTTCGACTTGGATATCTCGTTCATGATTTTGTTGATCCTTTAAACGCTGGGGTCGATCTAACTCCATTTGTTTTTGAAGTTCGGCCACAGTGTTATGTAGATCGGCAACTTTCGGTGTAAGAACAACTTCTTGGTTCCTCAGCGTGTTTGAGGTGCTTCGGAGGTTCATTCCTGTCATTCTTTTGCTGGAGGTTTTTGGCTAGGAGATAGAGAGGGTGTTCGATGCACAGACGGCGCCAATTATAATGGCAGATTTTCCGGTGGGATGAACCTAGCCAATACTTTTAGTAAAGAAGAGAAGAATAACTTAACAAACGCACAGGATTTGACGTGGAAACTCAGAGAAACTGAGAAAAACCACGACCTCAGTGAGGGTTTTTGGAGCAAAAATCAAGTAGGTTGTTAGTTATTACTAGTCTGTAAGTGTAAAGAGGTAAGAAAGATAGAGTAATGATTCAGGAGATCTCCCTTGTATCTTGTCTCTCATACCCTGCCTGTATTTATAGAGATCCAGGCAGGGTTTACAAATTTTGAAAGACAGTTTTCTATTATGAAGGATGTGGGCGAACATCGCGGATCTTCAACGGCTCTTTGACTAAGTGCAATGACTAGTTCCAAGGCCAAGAACTTAGTCTTGATCGCTGAAGTATGTGGTCGAGAACTGTGCTTGAATTGTACATGTTTTGATCGAGATTAACCGTCTGCTGCCATTATGCTTTTGATGCTGTGATAAGATATCTTCGAGAATTTCTATAATGGCTTTAGTATGTCGATGTTGGCAAATATGCTACTACAACATCTAAAGGGGTTCTTCTCCTCCCCACTCCCTCGCAAGCCGACCTCCTGTTCAAAGTCTTACAAACATTTATCACCTCCCACATATTACCATTCAGTTGGGTAGGGCATGCCTTAATAACATTCATGATGCCTTTAACAGGATTGCTTAAAGGTACCATTAGACCAAAATCGAACTGGTCACCATTTCTAATAGTACACCCCCTAAATGGCCTCCCGGCATGTTCTATCACCTCACCCCATACACTACCTAAGATACCTTTTAGTCTACAAAACTCCCTGAACCCATCTGAATCTATAGGATAGGGGTAGAAGTCACCAGGGAAATCTGGAAACTCTAGTTTCTTCTCCCCCTCCACTTCTACAACTACTGCATCTGAGCTATTAGTTATTAACTCATCCCCACAGGCTCTACAATATCAACTCCTACAGGAATATCATCAGTCAAATGACCAGAGGTCAAAGTCTTCATCTTGACAATATGCTTGAAGTTGAGGCTTATTTCTAGAGAGCTTTCTCTACCTGCATACATGTCCAAGTATTCCAATCAAATTTCTTTATAATTTCTTTTTTTATATGTATAATATCGCAAGATATATGATTTTCCCTATAGTACCCCACACTAAAGCAAGGAAACAATATTTCACAAGTTTCCTAATAAAGTAAACTTTTCAAAATTCAAATATACAAAAAAAATAGTAATTTTTACCGAGATAAACATATGATTATTATATCACAAAAATCAGTAAATTCAAGAGTAGCCCCCTAACCTTTAATGTCATAAAAAGAATTAGGGATATCAGCAACCTTTTCTTTCACAACTGACCTGAGAAACACGATTTCCTTCTCAATCTCCATAATGGTACCCTCCTTTTCCCTCCAGCAACGGTGACTACTCTAGCTCTTTCTATCTAAAATCTTTGCACTCAGATTTTTCCTATCTCTCACTTGATTTTTGCCTCTATATTTTTTTTTAACGTTTGGAAGAAGAATAAAAGAGATTATTTATACTTTCTCTCTCTAACCGCTGGCAGCTGTTGGGACTTACACAAGCCGTTCTTGGTTTTGGAACCGAGGCGTCCCGTTCACTATTCATGTCAGACGATTCATACCTTTTGGAAGAAAATACATTTCCATCATTACCCCAAGTCTTATATTTAAATGTATTTCTCTCTCTCTTACCCACATCCCTCTCATTCCTTCCCACACTCATGATGATATACTGTACCTACACACAATCGACCTATATCTCCAACAACATACTCATAATCATGATTCTTATTCTCCTACTCCCTTACTTATACAAATTCAAACGTCATTTTCAATGATACTCAATTTCGAATTTCAAATATATTTTTTACAAAATACACAGAAAAACAATGAGCAAATTCAAAACATAAATATTATCACTCTATTTCACTTACATTTATTCGAACTAGCGAAAATTTGCCCTCTCAAGAATAGTCACACATGAAATAACCAAGGTGCCCTGGATCACCACATCTGATAAGTACATCACCAGCAATCCCCTCATCTTCCACAACTATTTCATCTAGTACAATTTCCTTCACCAAAGTTTTTCGAGCTTCAAGCTCAGCGATTAATTTACGGAATACCTCACACAAAAAATGACGACCAACCTCGTTCTCCCTTGACCTCGAAGTCAAACCCTCAAACTATATTATAGATTCAAGTAAATTGGCATCATAATCTAGCCGCCCGAATATCCTCTTACGAACTTCAGCAACTTTATTTGCTAAACGCCCCTTAGACGCATGACGAGCTCTCTAAGAACGAGTCCTAACCATATTTCCACATTTAAGAATTACCATTTGCAACCTTATTTATAAATACCGATTACAATTAGATACAATCCCACCCATTCATCATATAGAATGATAAGTATAAAATTTTCATTATCCATAAATTCCACACCTTCAAATCACGCTACAAATTTATTTGATTACATCTTCTCATAATGAACTCCATATATATAGGATATTCGACCTTGTATTTTTCAAACTAATTTCAAAACCTATTAAAACTATTTTACCTACATCACATACTCATTCTCAGTGATCAAATTCTTCGTTTCACAACATTTCCTTATCCTACATACTGCAACATATGCAGCTCGATATATACATTACTTTTAGTTCGTTACAACTAACTGTTTTTGTCAATTCTATATAGTTATTTCCCATTATCCATCACACACAGGCCGATATATAATTATTTCGATTTACCAATGTTAATCTCTACATTCCTCATATTAAACAGAATGCCTGCAAACCTTTTCATTATCTCAAAAATTTACCTTACAAAAAACGTTAAAGAAAGCAAAACATTTTCGAAAACTTTCTTACAGATTGATTTACAGGTTACAATAAATATCATTTGTCAACAATACTTCTGATTCGAGTACTAGTAGCTTCTCTCATATGAAACACTTCTGCAAGAAAATGAAGATGGTTGTTACAGATAGAAACATACTTCCGATCCGACAGATAGAAACAAATTTCCAATTTGAAACCACCACCACTGTATCTTCCTCCATAACCTCCACCACCTCATAAAGGTAGATAAAGAAGAAGAGATAATCTTCTACAGAGCCCAATCGCTTATAGGATAGCGGCAATACCTTCTGAGATGTACGTCGGCTTCCTCATCCGCGTTATTAATGAGATCCTCTGCAAGAAGATAAAGACATAACCGGCCCTGCCCACCTAATATAATCAAGTGAAGGAACTACCATATCTGATAATAGTCATTCTCAGCCTCCACTACTTCCTCATCCGTCATCCCATGATACATCGGAGGAACAGGTATGGGAGTGGGCACATTCAACGGTTGGATCCCAAAATAATGAAACTAGAGCTTTTGTATTACAGCAAGAACCCTAGCTTCGTATACTAGGCACCTGGTAGTTACCATTCTCAATACCGAAGGAAATCATAGAATATTTCAAGTAGTAGAGTACTTTCAAAGGGATAACCAGTGATACAAGATCAACAATATTTATAACAGAGCAACATTCAATGCAAGGAAGGATTTCCATGGTAGTCATCATTCCAAACAGTACTTACTGGGAAACCTAGCAGCCAAATACACCAGTCCTCTCAAACGCATTAAATGTCAAACCTAGTCTCTAATACATAAATTATAATACTCACCCTTTCCAAATTCCCCTTCCAAACCTCACCTTTCCAACTTCCAATACACAAGAACTCGACGACCATTTTTTAACTAAAGCCACCTGTGCCTTTAGTTGTGAGGGGGAGATTATAGGGACCTGTCCCTCGAGCTGTGCAAAACTCGAGCTACCTCAATACCAGGCTCACACATTATACACGTGACATATACACAATCAACAATAATACTTGGATGAAATGAGGAAGAACATAGATCGAGTACTACAAATAAAATAGAAAAAGTCAAAGATACATGCCTCCCACGAACTAGAAGTTACACATTCAGCTACCACCTACCCCATTTTTTAGGAGAACGTGCTTCTATATGATAACGAACTGAGAGTGAGGTCTATAAAAAGGATGAGTTCCAGAGGAGAAAGGATCAAGAATTTTACATTTCAAGACCAAAATTTTCTAGCTCAAGAGATCATAAACTTGTAATCAAACATCAACCTCAAGCAATAAAAGTAACAGTTACTAAATCCTCAAGCTGAGGTCATGGTTTTTACCTATTCAAAGGTTTCTACGATAATCCTCTGTGTTATACTAATTCTTGTCACAGGTATATTTGGTGTAAAAGCTAATTTCGAGCTACTACGAAATTATGCCATTAAATTACCCTTATTTTTGAGGATGAATTGCTTTCATTAACCCCTTGCCAGCTCATTTACATTTGACACATGACACTTAATATTAGGGGGATTCGTGAGCATTAGCTCTAAAATTTGAAGGATTCTTAAGGAAAACTCTCCATTCTCCAAATTTATTAACTTTAGTAGGGTCTATCTTTACTACCCTCTTTTACTAAAACATTACGTAGAGGAGTCCTCCCTTGGGTATATAAGTCAAAAAGGGAGGACTTCAATCATAAAAAAAAAATCCTTTTGTCACGGGTAGGGCTGTTAACAGGTTAGATTGGCTAGGGTCCAAGCCTAGATCTAATCTGACCTGGGGAAATTTGATCTCCAATCTTCAAGCCCAGACCCGAACCGACTTGCCCCAAAACCCGGACCGAAACTAAACAGGATTGGTTGGGTCGGGCTGGGTTTGCAACTCGGGTTTCTTTTTGGGCTTTTTAAATTTTAATGGGCATAAAATTAGAAATATCAACTCCGAATAAAGATCAAAATGTTTCATTATTGATGTCAGCCAGACCTTTTCAACCCTACCCATCATCGTATAAAAAAGCCTAAACTTGCTTTGCTTTGTTTATCCATTACTACAATATAGAAATCAATAAGGAATAGGATATTTAATGGAGGAACAAGAGGTGTAGGGGTTTTCAAGGGCTGTTGGAGGAGATACCAGAGGAGAGAGAAACTAAGCTTGATGATGATGATGATGATGATGTTTGCGATTGTTCTTGCTGTAGTTGTGATGACGAGGTGAAATTCGACGGTGGAGAATGCATCTCCTACTCCTCGGAGGTGATGGAGATGGAGGGTGTAAGATGGGATGTGGGTATCTAGGTCATATGCTTGAGTGTTGGTTATTTGGTATCTAAGGCTTCCTCCAAGAGTTGAAGAAAAACATCCTACTCTAAAATCGGTTTGAGTCTGCCCTCAAAACCGAGGTCCTAAACCAAAATCGATCCGGTTGTGATCAGGTCCTAAAAATATAAGCCGAATCCGAACCGGCTGCTCTTCAAACCCGAACCGAACCGGTCGGTCCGAGTCAGTTTCTTAGGTTTTTGGGTTCTGTGTACAACCTTAGTTATAGGTTTTTCTCTCGCTCTCCAGTGATTTTCCTTCCTCTCTCTACAGTTTTTCCCTCTTTCTCCGTGATTTTTATTTTCCTCAATTCGTTCTTCAAACTCCAACGAAGTACTAGGACCTCGTTTGATATTTTTTTCATCACCGTCGTCTCTTTTTTGCCCTCTTTCTTCATCTCACTTTATCTCTCTAGGCATATCTCAACTCAAAATTTAAAAGTTATAACAACACTACTTATAATCAAAATTAAACTTGAGAGATAATAATTAAGTTAATTTGGGTATGTGATTGTGAGAAAGTTTGTTAAAAATCATGTTTGGATGAGTTTTTGAGAAGAAATTAACAAAACTTTTTTTTAATGGTTTTTCATATCAATGTTAGGACCTTAGCATTTGGTATGTTATAGAAACACAATGCCAACAATTTTTAATATTATCAATCAACGCTAGGACCCTAGCATTTGGTACGTTATAGAAACACAATGCCAACAAGTTATTACCCATCAATGCTAGGACTCTAGCGTTGAGAACTCATAAGTTGTTAAATAAAAGGAAGCAAGTAGGCAAAATAAGCAAGTAAAAAATAGGCTTTGATAGTATAAGAGATGAGAGTTTATTTTATTTTCTTTGATCTTCTCTTACAACGGGATGATGCCAATTTATAGATGTTTGGAAACATAACATGTCATTCATTAGTCATCCACTAATGCATGTATGACATGTGGTGCCACATCATACTTGAGACTCCACATCATACTAAATAAGCCATATCATGTTTTACAACAAAAGTTTTTTTTTTCAATTTTTGTTTTTTGTTTTTTTCATGGACGCTAGTCTCTAGCATTGAAAACTTAAAAAAATATATGTTCTTAACCAAAATGCTGACTAAGTAAAATTTTGTTAGGGTGCTCCTATTTTAAAGAAAATTACAAACGTAGTGAGATTAGCAAAACAAGATTTGTTGGCCTCTTTAAAACTACTAAGCGTAGTAAGATTACCAAAACAACCTAGTGAAGTTAGAATCACCCCTTTAGTAGAGAAGTAGATAGAAGTGGTGGTGATGGTTTACCACATCACATCTCTTTGAAAACTACTGCAAAAAGACTTGACCCTCTCCAAAAGTGGTTTCGAGTTCTGAGCAAGATTCAAGTCACTTTTAAAAGAGGCATTCATGTTGCCAGAACGCCCAAAAATGCGTTTTGGTTGTCAATTATGATATCGTGACAATCAGTCTGCAACACAATAATTTAACAACAACACGTAAACTATTTTGCGCCACTTTAGACTTAGAGCCGGCAAAGTAACCTATGACCCGCCAACCCAACCCTGTTTTTTGTGGGTTTGGGTTTGGCCTTAATAGGTCGCGGGTCATTTGACCCAAACCCATCTAACCCATTTAATAAATAGGTCGGGCTAGGGTTTAACTTAACCGGTTCAGGTTGACCCGTGACCCGTTTAAGTTTGATTTGGGTCAATTATAATTTGTGATTTTTATGCTTGAGAATAAACGAGGTACCAAGAAAAGCCTTAGTGTAACTTTTCATGGACTTTATGCTTGACAATTATCTTGGTGTTACTAAAAGTTAACACCTTTCGGTTTGAAGCATAAGTGACTCAATACATGAGCTTATCAAGGACGTTTGGGACCAGACAAGCTCAATAAATGGTCATGCATTGTCTTCTTTAAAATTTAAAATAAGGCGTGCATAAGACTTGTACATCTATCTTCTTTAGAATTAAAATGAATACATTATGTGCTTATCACTACTCTTTAAGAGAGACGAGCCTAAAAATCATGCACTGAAAGTTTATTTATTGGTAGAAAAAGGGAATAAGTGAAAAAGATTGAAAAACTAGAGCTAGGACCTTCAGGCATATGACTAAGGTTGCTGGACGGATCTAATTTACAGCTGTTTGAAGTACTGCTGAAGAAAATTTATCCTGCATGTGGCTCGTTTAAGGAACATTAAGCATTAATTAACTCAGAGCCTCAAACATTGCTAGAGATAATCTGATATTTGCAGTATTTTTCTTATTCTTCTGAGCACACAAATGATTAGCTATACAACGTTAAATCCTTGCCACGAATTCTCCATTAACCCATATATATCAATAAACACTTAATGAACGCGGATATATTTCGTAATAATTTTGGCGAATTGCCTGGGGAAATTTTGAGAAAATTTGATAATATTTAAACCCATGACCCGACCCAAACCCGAATTAATATTTAAACAAGTCAAAATGGTCGGGTCGGGTCGGGTTGACATGTTTAAATTAAATTTGGGTTTGGGTCTGTATTTTTGACCCGTTTAACTAAACGGGTCGGGTTTGCATTTCTGACCCATGAACCCATTATGACCCGACCCGTTTGCCATCTCTATTTAGATTGCTCGGAGGGTCGCCTCTCAAATACTTTGCCATGGTCGTTTCCCCACCTGCAGTGGACGCTCTAATATCCAGTGCATGAAAACTCGTCATATAAAAACGACGCAGAAATCGTCCAAATCTCACCACCAAACACCATCGATTCCAATGTTGAAAGGAAAGGAGAAGATCAACGAAGACGAAACCCTAACCCTAGAAACCACAAATCCAGACTCCTCATCAAGTACCGTGTGCGGGATTTGTTTCAGTGAAGATGGGAAAGCAATTAGAGGATGTATCGATAGTTGTAATCACTACTTCTGCTTCGTTTGTATTATGGAGTGGTCTAAAATTGAGTCTCGTTGCCCTATGTGTAAGCAACGATTCAATACTATTCTTCGACCCTCGAAGACCACTGGATGCTTTATTCGCGAGCGAATCGTCAATGTTCCTCTCAGAAATCAGGTATAAACATGCTTGTTTTGATTGTTGCAATTTACTTATTATTATGTCAAATTACTAGGGATTAAATAGTGGCATTGGAGAACCAAGGATAGTAAAAATTAAAATCTAATATCGCCCAAATTGGTTTTGAGATGGACCCTCCACTTCTAATATAGTTTTAATATGGCATCAGAGCGGCAATAATGTGCCCTACCGCTGCACATAGTACTCTGCCCAAATATTCGTCTACGTGTTAAGCCGCCACACGTGAGGGGGCGTGTTGAGATATATAGTCCTAGGACAAATCAAGCCTTGCAATTCAGAATATAGTGAAACCTAGATAAATGTACACCCTTGGAACTGCTAAAAAATGTACAAATATAAAGATTGTGCATTTATATAGTTTTCAATTATAAAGGATTTGCATTTCGGGACCAAAGTTCTTTGTGCATTTAGAGAGGTTGTGCGGTTATATAGGGTGCAATAAGACATGTTTTACTGTATAAGATCCCTGGGTTACTCTTCTTATTGCCAGTTGGTTTTGAGATGGATCCTCCAGTTCTAATACAACTCTTTATGTAAAAGATTTTTTTTTGGTTGGTAGTCATTACAAAATGCCTTGATGTGTTAGGATTCTAACTTAGTGTCTACTAATATGGTTTCATAGTCATCCTTGAACCATGTTTCTCTTGTGCTGCGTACATTGAGAATGCTTGTACACGTGTATCTTTTATCACAAGGTAGTAAAATAAAAGTAAACAAGTAATCGGATGCAGCAATTTATTGTTTTCTTACATTTGACGAGTTGTCAATTTACAGGTTTGGCACCCTCTTGGCAATGTAACAACTGGGCCTTCTGATCCTTATGCCCAAGTCAACTGTACAGAGTGCCATGGTTTAGGAGACGAGAATCTTCTACTACTTTGTGATCTTTGCGACTCAGGGGCCCATACATACTGTGTTGGATTGGGAAACACTGTACCTGAGGGAGACTGGTATTGCCATGATTGCACTGTTTCTAGGAACGATCACTCTGATAGCCAAATAGGCAATGAGTATTGCAATCAAGATTCAAGAAACTTCGAATCAAAAGGACCAGGTGAGGCAAGTGTTTCAATTAGTGAGATCGTACGTGGGTCATATTTACGGGAGGTTGGCAGGTCGTTACCTGAAAGAGCGTCTTCATGTGCGAACCATTTTTCTTCACCTAATGTTCCTGACAGGAGTACCACTGCAAGACCTAGAGCGACTGATCTTAGTGCAAGAACCTTACGCCGTTGCCGTAATGTGCAAAGCCATATAAAAATCTTACGTGAAAATTGGAATTCCTTGCGAAGTGGATCATTGAGGTTTTCTTCCAGTTTGCCTGTTTTAGATACCAAGGAAAGTAGGAAATACAGCAGTGTAGCATTAACTTCTGACATGTCAAGTCGACCACCGTTACCATTTTCTACAAGTTGTCCGCAAATGACTACCAAGGATATTGTTTCTTGTGACAAGAAATCGTCACGTGATATCAGTAGAGCCTGGAAGATGATGGATAAGGCTAAATCTTTAAAACGGCCTCGTGAGGTCACTCGGACTGTCAGTCGGATGTCTAGTCATGGGACAGATAAAAGATCTGTGCCAAAGGGAGCATCATGTACAAACTCATGTAATCCTATATCAAAGCACAAGCCAATCCCGACAAGTAAACTGGGTGGAATTGCATCAGAAAATAGTCACAAATATAACGATAGTGAAAGAGAACGTGAATCATATAAGTGCCTGACATCCAATGCAAAAAAATTAAGTAGAGCTGTGCCGAAGGAGACTTTAAGCGTTTTTGAAAAGTTTCCAGGTACTCATACATCAGAGTATTTTGTAGTTCCATCTGATAACCAGGCCCATCGATATATTCATGCTGATCCTCACCATGATAATGAAGGGAAGTTATCCATGCAAATCTCAAAAGGAGCCTCTTCAAGATTAATTACTGAAAGAAATGGTACTGCTAGCTCGGTTTCTTTTACCCAATCATCGCCTGTAGCTTCTGTTATATTCGTCAACAGATTAGAGTCTGGGGCGTCATTTTGTTTCAAGGCAGAACAACCTAATGAAAATGATGGAATAGAGATTAGTTCTGCCAAAGTAATTACTAGAAAAGATGATGGCTCGAAAGCTGAAGTTCAATCATTGGTTAAGCTGAACCTAAAGCTGCTAACCAGAGGTAAACAGTTAGGTATGTATCATTCTGTCTAGCAATACTTTTCATTTTTCATTCTGTTTATGGTTTGTTAATCCCAACTGGAAACTACTAATGGCGCTTCAAGTTTGTATTAGTTGTATACATAAGTATGAAAGATGTAACTAAAGAGAACTCTTCCTTTCTTGTTAATAAAATTTTTGAGTGAGAGCCTGAGAGGTATCCCACCCATTAAAGCACGGATCATATATTGAGTGGCACAAAGCTTCCTTATAGAATTTACTTTAAATGGAACCTTGTTTACTCTTACTCATTGCTTCAACTCTGGGTTTTGATGGAAATAATTGTGAGTCACCATACTAGGATAATAAAAAGCAATTTGGAGCTGATTTAGGTCTCTGTTTGCTGTCTATTTGCCCAGTCCATTTTCATTACCCTAGCATGTAGTATAGGTAGTGGATTATATGCTGCACCTCAACAACTGCGATGTGGAGATCTCGGCTTACCACCAGAATGGATGATATAATCATCATTGTAGTGAAAAACAGACTGGATTTTTTGTAGCTTGTCATTCACACATCTGTTCTCAATAGTCGTGACACTGACATGACAACTTGTGGAGGCAATTGCCAGAAAAGAAGACAGTAAACACTTAAGGAATAAACCATTTTTATGCAAACTAACCAATTATTTAGTGCATGGCCTGTATGTGTGTTTAATATATGTGTCTTCATTCAAAATTGTATGGTTTATATGAGAGATTTGTGATGAAAACTCCCGTCAAGTTTGTTTGTGTTGACTGTATTTGTTTCGATTGCTACTGTTTTTTTTTTTTTTTTTGGAAGGCAGGCCAGTTTTTTATAGGGATCCGTAACCCTGAGTTTCCAACCCCATGACCTCTCTCTAGGTGGAGAGGTACAACCACCACTGGGCCAAGAGCCCAATGGTAAGAAAAACTTTAATACCTTCTAGTTAACTTACTTTTAAAGATATTGCACATGCAGGTGTTAATGAGTTCAAAGAAGTTGCAAGGCTATCAACTCATACAATCTTGGCAGCATGTGGTCTAGATCATAAAAAGTCTAGTGTCTGCCCCTTCCCCAACTCAATATGCAGGCATACTGATCAAAGCCAACAGATTCGTATGTCGAATCTAATGCCCACATCTTGCAGAGGGTGCTTCTATGTATTTGTAAAAGAGGTCGTTAACTCCATCATGGTTGAGAGAATAACTCATGACAAATAAAATTGCTGAAGTCTTAACCACGGTTATGCCTTCGAGGTTTCAGAGCCAAGTCTGATAAAGTTTCATCATTCTATACCATCATTCTCAATCATATCTTACAATTAGTGGTCGCATTCGGCATTTGTTCATATTTATCATACATCGGCGTTGATAAAAAGGTGAGAGTTTTAGTTTTGCCTCTGTACAGAGTTTATGATTGTCTTTTCCTGTAGATCATCTGTTTATTTTCTTGTTCTTTTTGTCTCCTTATGTTAACATCTATTTGTTAATGAGAAATTTAATTATTTGTTCAATTGGAAGCGTATCTGTTAGGGAGAAACCTCCTATTGCACAAACATTTACACAGAATACACAATGTATCTAGCTATGTAACATTGACATGGGTACGCGTGTCGGTGTCCGACACGGCGGTTTTAAAATAAGTGAAAACGTGGACACGGCCTTATACCTAAAAAAATAGTATCATTTTTCATGTTTTATGTATTGTGTTTTATTATATGTGAATGTATTAGGAATATATAATTGCAATAGTAACTTATGGGTTAATTTACAATCAATAACAAACATAAAATAATGTTAGTAGTTAGTAGGGTTGAATAACATGTATAAGAATCGGAAACTTTCTAAAAGTTATGTCAAAAAGTTGATGATCTAAGGAAGAAGTGTCTGTTGGAGTGTCCACACGAGTGTCGTTGTGTCCGACACGTTTGGACACGATTTTTTTTATGGAATATGGAGTGTCCATGTTACATAGGTATCTAGTGTCTTTTATCTGAATGGTGTTAAGTGGCATTTGAGTTCACGGTTCGTTATTCAGTTAATGTAATTTGCTCTAAATTTGTTGGTTTTGAATGTTGCCATTGTAGGTTTTCTCGCACTTTAGGGTGTACTTAATTGATTAAAGTTTTCAAAAAGGTTGAAAGTGGCTTATGTTTCGAAAGCTCCTTTTAGGACGGGATCTTGATATCCCAGAGCTATTAGCCTAATTAATAAATTGTTTGCTCTTATTAAGTAGTAACTCTTATTATGATAGAAGGACAGTGTACACGACTCTTTCTTCTCATATACCTGGAATGCTTTGAGACGGAAAACAAACAAAAGCTATCACGATCACTTTACTTGGCCAATTAGAGGCCTTAATGGAAGATAAATATAAAATCATATGGGTTGCATTCCCTTTAGATAACAGACCAGAAAACATTTCATCTATGCATATAAATATATTGATGGTCTCTTAGGTATGTCTCGAAGAAATAATATCTCGACTCTTGAGTAGAATTTTACTATATGAGTAAGGGTTAATTAGCTTTTAGACCCGAAATAATGACCACGAATTGCGCTAACCCCCTATGATTGTCATTTTTAGGTTTTGAACCCTAAAACACCCTGGAGCTGTTAGTTTTTTTAAAAATATCAAAATTACCCTTTTTATTATGTTATAAGTTTTAATTAGAAAATCGACGTGTTAAATAATAATCTAGTTGGAATATCCACGTGGACTAAGAAAATCTACGTGGACATTTTTTAGTGTCCACGTGGATTTGAGCACCAACTTCATCTTCTCCGAATCTCTGCCATTAAAACTCGAAACTAAATATTCAAAACAGATAGATATTACGAAGCAAAACATAAATCAAAAGATTTAAAGCTAAATTAACATTGGACATTATCATTCATCATCATAAGAACCCAAAAAAAAAGTCCTCAAAAAATGTGTTTCTAGGCTTCTTCCTAAAAAATTTCCCTCCAAAAAGTTAAAACTAAAAAAATCTAATAGAACCTCCTCCTCTTCTGAGGAGGTTCATCATCTTCATTTTCATCATCTGCATCATCTCTATCATCATCATCATCATCGTCATCTTCCTCATCATCACCCCCACCACCACCCTCCAACAACTCCCGGTCTTCCTTCACGTCGAAGTTCTCTTCGAGACATTCTTCTGAGTCCGAGGTGTAGTCAGTTGGTTGCTTTCTCTCGTCACTATCACTATAGTCCGTTGTTGGGGGAGTTAATGGAAGCAAATTCGACATTGTTAGACTTGAGGGAGTGAGGGTGAGGGAGAGAGAGAGAGAAAAATGATGGAGGAAGATGGAGAGGTTGGAGTGTTAAGACTTGGGGTTACCAGTTTTATAGTTTTCAAACTGACAAACGTCAATCAACGCGTCTCTCCAAGGTCTCCCTCTCTTCCTAAGTAACCACTCTAGACACCTAATCATCATTACCCTATTTTTTAGATTTTGCTTTTAGACCCTCTGTGTTTCAAAACTGTTAACTTTTAGACCCTGCACGTTTCAAGTACGTGATGCACAAAGTATTTTAGGGCACAACACAACTCGATTGCCAATTACCCGCCAATTAATTGTAATTTGTTATTTTGAGATTGTTTGATCAAGGCAGCTTCGAAGGTTATACAAGTATACAAGGTAAACTAAAATTTAAATTTTCTTATATACCATTTGACCATGTGTGATGATGAAATTTATGAGATATTTCACCTAGTAATTGAGTATAGTGGGGAGTGGGATGAACCATCTCAGAGTGGGTACGGAGTAAGTCAATATAAGGGTGGTAGTTGTTTTGCCTTAACTGTGTCTGCAAACATTAGTTTTGTGGAACTGTTGGGGTTAATTGCTTCAAGGATAGATGATGAGCATGGTCCAAATAATAATGTTCTTGTGAGAGGGGGTGTGATTGGGCTGTTATTTAGTGTAGACGGTGTTTTGCATGCCGTTAGTAATGATTTAGAAGTTAAGTTGATGTTTAGGCACATTGAGGAAGACTCAATTCATGGGTATTACAGAGTTTTTATAGAAATAGAGGAAATACTTCAAATAGTGCCAATCCTTGTTGAAGAATCACCATTACGGTTAGGATATGATGAACTAAAAAAAAAAAAAAAAGTCTACAGATGTTTAGAGAAGACAAGTAGACCATTAAAAGTGCCTACTTCTAAGACTTTTAATCATAATCCTTAAAGAGAAGCAAAAACCAAATCACAAAAACGTACCTTTCTGAGGAAGAGCTTGATGATTTAACCAAAGACTATGGCAATGAAGAAGAATTTAAAATTAAGGAGGATGCAGATAATGTTGATAAGGAAGTTGCAAGATGGACAAGAGAAGAGCTTATGAGGCAGTTTGAGAACAATGAGTTTGAAGACTTAACTTTTGACCCATTCTTGGACAATGTGGATGCTGAAGAAGACTATAATAGTAACCATACATCACAGGATGTTGATGATGTTTCTACAATGGATCACAAAAAAGATCATGAAAGTTTTGCTGATAATAGAGATTTTGTGATGGCTTCTTCAAACTTGTATGAGAAAGAAGATCATGAAGACGAGGAACCCTTTCTGCTATCTCAAGCACCAGAGTCTATGTTGACAATTGGGATGGAGTGACCAAATATATCTAAGTGTAGGTCATTTATGAAGAATTTTGCAATTACTCAGAGATTCACATTTAGACAGAAGAATGAAAGTAAGAGGATTATATGTGTGTAAAGAGAGACCAAGTTGTCATTGGTGGGTTCATAACAAGGTTAAATGATGGCCACACCATGACACTTAAAAATGGTCATTTTATACATGAGTGCAGTGGTAAGAATGACACATTGAACAGAAATGCAAATGCTATTTGGGTTGCAAAGGAGATTGAGAATCTAATCAGAGATGCAAGTACAACAAAGCCAATGCAGATACCTGATATTGTGTATAAAAGATTTGGAGTAAGAGTTTCATATTACACTGCATGGAATGCAAAGAACATGGTGATGGAAAAGATAGTGGGGTCATATGATAAAGGTTATGTTTTATGTCTAGAACTATGTGTTGAGATTCAAAAATCAAACCCTGGTAGTATTGCTACTTGTAGTAGGGAAGATGGTAATCTTAAGTTTACAGACATGTGTATTAGTTTTAAGGCAGCTTTAGATGGGTTTACCAAGGGTTGTAGGCCAATTCTTGGTCTAGACGGATGTTTCTTGAAAGGCAAGTATGGAGGCCAATGTTTGAGCATCATATTTCTTGATGCAAACAATGGTCTTTTCCCTATAGCAGTGTTTATTTGTAGAAGTGAGTATCAAGCTACATGGATGAAGTTCTTAACTTTGGTGCAAGGCCAGCTCACCTTACACCCATCTAAATTAACATTCATATCTGATAGACAAAAAGGTCTTGTTGAGGCAGTTTCACAAGTGTTCCCTCATTCCAATCATAGATTTTATTTTAGGCACATGTACAAAAACTTCAAGCAACTGTACAGAGGTACTTATTTGATGACATTGGCTTGGAATGCATCAAAGGCATACAAAAAATTGTAATGAAAGAAAATTTGGACAAGTTGGGAGTTGTAGAACCTGATGCAAAGACATGGTTGGAAAGGGAGCCATATGAATCTTGGTGTAGGTCTTACTTTGATGCTTCTACAAAGTGTGAGCATGTGACCAATAATTTCTCAGAATCATTTAACAATTGGATTGTTAAGATTAGAGATAAGCCTTTAAACAAGATGGTAGAAAGGCTGGATTTGATGCAGATGACACTCATGTATGAAAGGAAATTGAAGGCAAGAGAGTGGGATCAGAATGGATTGGTACCTAGAGCACTGAAGATGATTGAGTTGTTGAAAACATACAGTCACTACTATAGGTTAGAGGGATTTGAAAATGATAGTGACACAAGGTGGATATTGAACTTGGAAGAACACACATGCACTTGCAATGTTTGGCAGATCACTGGATTGCCTTGTGTACATGCAGTGAAAGTGATTGATCAACTGAAATATGAGTGGGTTGGGTAAGTGCTCTCTTTAGTTAATATGTTCTAATTGTAATTTCATTGTGCCTTTTTACAACTTTACCATGGCCTATGTACAAACATTGTAGTAATTACCATAGGGTGGCAACCTATGTAGCAACATGCAACTAAGTTGTAAATCCAATTGCAGACTCATCAGAGTGGGGAGAAGTATGTTACTTTTGCCCTTAGATAACTGATTTATTAATTTATCTTGATTTTCATAGTATGCATTTACTCTTATAAAACAGCCTACAAGAGAGATCAGTCCACCACCATTGTTGAGACCAGCAGGGAGACCTAGAACACTAAGGGGAAGAGAGGCAGATGAGGTCAATGGTGTGGTGAGACAACCAAGAAGATGCAGCAAGTGTCAAGCATTTGGGCAAAACAAGAAAACTTGTAAAGATCAACCTGCATAAAAGCCAAACATGGGGAGAGGAGCAAAGGCATACAGAATAGACACTGAATTTAGGACACCTTCAACAAGGGGAGAGGGAGAGCAAAAGAACGATCACAGCCACCTCAACCTTCAACTCCTATTTCAACTCAGCCATCACAACAATCTCAGCCATCACAGTCATTTCAACCATCTCATTCAACTGGTCAGCATTTTAGAGCACCTAGGCAAGAAGATCCTAATGCTAGAGGAGAACATGGTGGATATAGAGCCACTCAGACATCCAGGGGGTTGGCACATTGGTCTGGTGCTTCAGGGCAAGGAGAGCCATCTAATAGAGTGGCTAGCAAAGCTGCACTAGTTAGGCCCCCTTGGAAAATTTGATAATTGGGTTGTAAGACAATTTGAGTTTAACAATGGTGATGTTTAAGACAATTTGCTATGTGCTTTCTTGTTTAAATACAACATTTCAGATGTTTAACTGTCATTTTATATCATTACATTTTCTCCTTCTCCATTGTCACTTTTGTAGCAAATTGAGTTACAAATTCATCTAATGACATTTCCACTGTCATTTTCACATTCTTTACAGATTGTTCTCTTATTGTATCAGTTAACAAAATAAAATTGTTACATATTGGATCTTCACATTTCAGAAACTTCTGCCCAAATGACTGTTGTGTCTTAGAAGTAAACATTTTCATAAGGTGATTGCACCTATGTGCAGTACAGAGAAATCTAACCCAAGGACAATCTCTCACCCAATGGTTACTTTGACCACACCCATAATAGTCATTTGAACTTGATGAACTTCCTTCTGCTCCCTTGGCTTGATTAACAATATCTGATAACCATTGGAAGGATCCATAAATTGAGTGTTGACACTTTAAGAACTTCCTTTCATAGTTATTTTCAGTGAGAGTTAACAGCTTCATGATGCCATTGCACGCAGATTTCTTGCATTTTGTGTAAACCCAATGACATTTCGATGCAATGTGATCCTCAAAATTGCACATTTGACAAACAACCTGTGAGAAATTCAAAAAAACCAATGTTTCAATTTTAGTTTTTAGACCCCATGTGTCTTAAATAATTAGCTTTTAGACCCTGTTTTGAGTAGATGCGAAATAAACTTCTGACTTTAGATTGTGTGCCAGCTTCATGTTTTCCACTACCCATTTTGAGTTCTGAAGATGAAGTTACTTCCAAAAGAAGAAGATGAAGTAGTTAATGTGAGAGAGGAGGGGAAGATGAAGTTCTGGGTTGGTTTTATAGCTGTAACTCGGGTTGCAACGGTCGGATTTATCGTAGCCTACGTGGATCTGGTTTTACAGCGTGTCATTACGATATAATCTTACGTAGAATTCATAATTACAGCGTGGCATTAAGATCAAATCATACGTGGCAGAGCTAGGGGTATTTATGGTACTTTATATTATTTTTATCTCGGAGAGCGATTTCCAGGGTGTTTTAGGGTCTAAAAGCTAAAAATGACAATCATTGGGGGTTAGTGCAATTCGTGGTCATTATGTTGGGTCTAAAAGCTAATTAACCCTATGAGTAAATGGTTTGATGTGAAAACAAACAGCTGTTGAAGCATTGTTAACCTATAGAAGTGTGGACATGTAATGATATTGTAGGGTGGAAAAGAAATGAGCATTCTTGCGAAGGTTGTAGAGATTCCCATGTGCCTAGATTAGTACTGATACAGAGTTCTTCATGAGGTGAAGATAATATTTTCTAGTTGTGATACTCATGTATGTCATGGATGTGGAAGTTATGGAATCATTAATGTGGTTGGTATTCGTTGGAAGTAATGTTTAAACCCGAGTTTCTCTGTGGCTAAGCAAGTTGAATTTGCGAGTGTAAGGTCCCAATTTAGGAAGAGATGAATATTGCAGTAGTAATAATGTTCTGCTCTGTAGCCTTTTCTTAAAGCTATTTGGAGTACAATAGATGCAAATTAGAAGTAGACAAACGTGATTTGAGAGGAATTTCAGATGGGGAGTCAGTCGCACAAAAGTCGCAGATGATTGAAGAGCAAAATCCCAGTATATCGTGTCTAACCATCCTTATATTAAGGTAAATGCCATGGAAACAGATGGAATCTATCTATGCTAGCAGAGATGGAGCCGCTTCAAGCTTAATTACTGAATGTATCCGATCCACTTTATATTTACATTGGAGTTTGGGGATTCATCTGCTTACCAAAACCGAAAGACGAAAAAATGGACATTTTAAGGCAAAAGAATTTAGAAACTTGATGCATTAAAAGGTATTTGTATTTCATTCTTAAGTTAAAGCTGGATATATGGTCCATACACATACGAGTTTTGTTTCTTCTGACCTGCATTTATAATATGATATCAATTTTAAGAATGCAGGAGTTGTTGGATGTTCACGGGGACGCATGCTAACGACCCATTGAAACAGTCTCGTGCGATAACTGAATATACAGCTTGGGTGAGATGGTAAGCATCCCACCAGAAGTATCCATCTATGTTATGGCATGGCAGTACATTGGGTGTGCATGTCAAAGTTCCATCCCAAGCAAAGCAGCAGGGGTCTTTCGTCTCAACAAACCCTGCAATAAGCGGATTATCAGATGGCTGAGACGAGTTCTCCAAGTTGTAGAAAGAGTTAACTTGATTCTCACCGTAATCACAAGGATTTTGGATCATATTGTGAACAATTTTATTTATCTTTCCGTTGATGAAGAACGATCCGTAACTGGTAGATGTGAGTTGCGGTAGCATTACAGCAAGTTGCGTATTGAAATAATTTACAAGCTGATTATATTCCTCAACACATTGACCTGCCGGTTTTTGATTCTTCGTGTATGTTGGCATGCACCCAATTGGTCCAATCTCGAACACTACAATCTTCCTTGCTCCTAGTTTGTACAGTCTCTACAATATCAGAAGAGAAGTTTTGAGTTTACCTTTCACATTTATCCTAATTAACGCTTCGCTTGAACATTCTATATCAGAAATTTTACCTGTAAACTCTGAGAGAGTCTCTGTATAAGGAGTTGTTCAAATGCTTGAGGCGTGTAAACTGTACTGGTGTTGAAAAACAAGGGCTGAAGATAGTTGTTGATGTAGTCATTAGTGCCGATAGCAACCATGAAAATAGACTTAGACAAGTATTTTGAAAGCTCTTCTGTTGTTCCAAAGTGTGATGGTAACTCCATTTCAACATTCTTTTGGAACAAGTGTATCTGATTATCCAAGGACAAGCACTTTCCCTGCAATGACCAACTCAAATTATAACAAGTCTATCGTTTTATAAAGTTTTACAATGATATAATTAGGGATAAGAAGGCTTACTAGGTGGCTCCCTGTTTCAGCAAGGATACCGCCCGCTCCTGATGCATAATTCATACCCGTTAAGACTTGGAAGCTTTGTGGACTTAGATATGGAGGAGCATAAGGTAGTCCAAGCTTTTCAGCTGTAATATCTGCAACTGTTTTACCGTTGGTGAATCTCCCTGTGGCTCCATCTTTAAAATTTATACCGTAAGGTGGGAAATTAGCTCTTGCTAATGTTACTAGGAAGTTGTTGTTGCCACTGTCGAGTAGAGAGTCTCCAAACACATACAATGCCGGCGCAAGTGAGCTTTCAGATTTCGCTGAATGTAAGTAATTGAGAAGCGTCAAATGCAGGAGGATTAAGTAGTCTTTCATCCTAATTTCTCTGAAAATACATGGGCGAAAAAAAAACAAACTAAGTACGAGAGAGAGAGAGAGAGAGAGAGAGAGAGAGAGAGAGAGTAATGCAGTTTATGCAATCACATTGTAACTGTGATTGTCAAAGATTAGATGGTAGACATCGACTATTTCATGGGTTTTCAAATTTAACTCATTCTAAGATGTCCTCTTACCTTATACTTGAAAAAAATGTAAGGGATCGTGCCTCAAGAGGCAGAGGTCCTGAGTTTGATTCACAACCAACGGGGCCACCCGTTAGGATTTATCCTGACTACGCGGCATGTGGATTGGTGGGGCTTTCACGTGCCCAAGGGACAAGTCTGGCTAATGGCGATAAATTATGAACACGGATCACCTTGGTTTGCGAAGAAAATTATACCTGAAAATGTCTTAGGCTGAGTGCGGGCCGATTTGGGTCGGGTTTAGACCTGATTTGAAACTGAAGCCGAGTTAATCGGTTCCTAAAAATCGAACCCGAACTGAACCAATTCGAGTTCAAAACCGACCCGAACCGACCCGATAACTTGTCAAGAGAAACCGAAACCGATTTTTCAGTTTTTTCTTCCCCAATTCCCTTAGTTGCTTCTGATATTCAATTGAAGAGTTTCCTCATCTACCATTAAAATCATGGAATCCAACTCGTAATTAAAGTATGTCTTTCAAACAAAAATATGTGAAAGATGGTTACATCTTCAATTTCTAAATTTTTCCTTCTGAGATTCCAAAGCCCATTATTTGCCTCTACCTTCACTGAAACCCTAATTGCATCCCTCCGGTCTTCAATACAATTCGAACCCGGATTGCCAATTCTATCAGGAATGCGTTCTTGAAGGTGGGGAGCTAGGATTTGCTGTGAAGAGTGTAATTTGGGATTGGGAGTCCAAAACAAGATGTTGTTTTCATCGTCGCTCCTATCATTGTTGAGAATCAATGAAGGCTTCGTTGTGGGGATGGAGGAGGCTGAGAAGGGGTTGTGGAGGGGAAAGAGATTGGTTGGAGGACATCGTCGTAGAGATCTCCGAAATCGTCATCGTTCTCCATTAGAGACAGAGAGAGAGAGAGAGGAGACTGTTATTTTTTTCTCCTCTTTGTTGTTATTGTGTGTAGTTTTTCTCTCTCTACTTGGGTTTCAATTTGATTTAATGTGGTTTTGTGGAGTCGAGAGTGGCAGGTGTTTGCTCCAAGTTTGGAGTAGAGTTTTTTTTACACCGAAGATGGTTTTGATTTCGGGAAGGGCCCTCACTGATATTGAAGGAATCTTTTGAAAAAAAACCAGAGCATACTTCATCATTGTAGACTCTCTCTCTCTTTATAATTGGAGGAATTTATTGAAAATAAACCAAAGTTGGTTCGGTTCAGTTTAATTTCGGTTCTCGAGAGAAAGAACCGAAAACCGAACCGTTCTTAATCCGATTATGTTTCTGATAACCAAACCGAACCACTTGGAAAACCGATCTGATCGGTTCGGGTTTGGTCGGTTCCATCGGTTCCTGCTCACCCCTACTCTTAGCAATGCTTTCCTATTGTTGATTACATTTTCTTACAATTAAGAGCAAATTTGATAATAAAAAAATCCCCCCAAGTTTCTTGGCCAATTAGCAAAGGACCCCCGGTTTGTCACTTATTGTATTTCGGTCCCTTTTTAGTTGTTTTGACAGAGTCAGCTGCAATTGACTACGTGTTGACTTGTGCAAAACCAATTATACCCCTGAGAATAACTCGTACCATTCACATGAAAATTCCCCAAAATCAACACTGAACTCTCTCTCTCTCTAGTACAGTAGTAGTCTTCATTGGCATCATGTGCTCTCAGAAACCCTAATTCAAAGCGTCTCCTTTCCTTATCGTCCCTTCTCAACTACTCAAGCTGCTGCAGATCATTTTCAAGCCTTTACTCTCTCTTATGAATCATTCATTGCTAATGAGAGGATCTCCAATTTGGGACCATGGTGGAGATCAATGACTACATTTACTCGAACGTAATTTCTCATATCGAACTTTCAATTTCGTTTTTATTAATGTTTTTGGATCGATATCATTTTAACTGTATTAATTTTGTTACAAAATTAATGAATTGGTACATTGGGTTTCGTGATTTAGTGAGAACTTGGGTTTGAATGAATTATACTTTATCGCATTGTTTAGGGGATCAAGCTGTAGAAGGCGCGGAAATGATTGATTCCCCCCATTTCTTATATATTGCAGGGTTATCTCCCTATGCCTCACCTTATCGTTGTCCGACTATTCGACGAGAAATGCGCCGCAATAGTTGTCAAGCTCATAGTGTAATGTACGGAGAAAGATAAGAAAATCTTAAAAATTTATGTGGGTTTCATCTTTATGTTAATAAGTTCATAACATAATAGGTTGTGGTTGGTTCATGAAAGACGTAGACCCCTCTGTTTGTTCTCTTTTAGCGTTACACCCCAAGGGTAGTTTGGCATTTAAAAAAGTAAGACTAAGTTTGACTGCAGTCAATTGTTGTTGACTTGGTTAAAACAACAAAAAATGGACCGAAGTACAATAAGTGACAAACCGGGGGTCCTTCGCTAATTGACCAAGGGGGGTCCTTCGCTAATTGACCAAAAAACTTTGGGGGTTTATCAAATTTGCTCAACAATTAATGCCATAGGTTTTGAGAGTTTATTCAAACAGAGAGAATAGATAAAAATGTTTAGACAAGTGTTAATTAGGATTTTATCATTAGGATTATGGACGGGATTACGCCTTCACTAATTGAGGTTAGAGGGCATGTAAAACAGTAATACTTCTGGATCATGATTATTTTGCAACTGCCATTGGCTCCACTGGTTGAAAATTTCTGTGATCGGGAAGATTTTTGGCGATTTTACAATTACTAACGGGCTAATTAGCTAGGGTTTCACATAATAAATGAATGTGACAGTTAGCATCTGCTTGATCACCCGTAAATATTTATGACCCGGTAAAGTTTTCGAGGAACAATGTGATTATTTTGGCCCCTACCTCATCTATTTATATACCGTAAGACACTGATAGAGTTTTGTTAATAGCTCATTCTTAGAGTACACTGAACATGCCTGCCTCAATCTCAGCTTGCCAAACATTAAAAAAGCTAGCTACTCTTAAGAGCAAGAAAATTATTTATATAAGCTATCATTCATAATTTAGGCTATCATTCATAATTTAGGGGTTGAACCCGGGCCGATTCGACTCGAGATACTCGGGTTACCAATGTTCAGAACCGAACCCAAACCGACCAGGTCTAAAACCCGAGCTAGAACCAAACCGGACTAGTCGGGTCGGGTCGGGTCGGGTTTGAATTCAGGTTTCTTCTTTAATTTTTTGTTCTTTAGATTTTTTCCTTCAGTCCTATAACAACAGGTAGAGATTTGAAATGTGCAACTTTGATTCTCCACCTCCTCAAAATACTCCCTCTTACAAAGGGTGCAACATTTAAATTCTTCAAGAAACCACCTCCTCAGATTGAAGAAACCCTCTTCATCTTCCCTCAACAGGTAACAACACATTAGGCCTTCAAAACCCATTTGCCCCAAATCCAACAACACATTAGGTTTCCCTAATTTATGTTTTTGTTGTTGTAGATTTCGATGCGAGACGAACCCGATGAAGAAGCTGCACTATGTACTCCGTCGAAGACTTCCAGTTGTTTGTAAATCTAGAGAGAGAGAGAGATGTTGAATTTTGTAGATTGAAAGAAGTAATGAAGGATGTCTTTATATAGTTGGGATGTTATGTAAGTGATACGTTCAATAGAGGGGATTGAATCTGAACGAAAGGACGTAGTTCACGAAGTTGGGATGTCATGTGAGTGAATAAACTACAAGTGCTCTCAGTATTTAGTGTAAAAGTGTTGATATGGCTACAAATTGTAGCTATGGATCTCATCCTTTTCTTCACATTTGGTTGTAATGGAAGAGCGACGAGGACACATTTAACTTAATTTAGCTACATCTGGTTCGGGTCTGGACCGGTAACCCGAGTCCTAAACCAAGCCTGAACCAGTAACAACCGGGTTACTTAAGTTTGGAACTAAACAAAACCGGTTGCCCATCAGAACCGGCCTAAACTGGCCGGTCCGGGCCGGTTTCTCGGGTTGGCCGGTTTGGTGTACAACCCTGATTCATATACTTAACTTTTAATTACGTGGAAATCTGATCAAACTACCAGGATCTTATATTATTGAGGTGCAAGGGTTGAATACCGGACTATATATATCAACACGCCCCACACGTGTAGCATAATTTTTGAGCTCCACACGTGGACAAATATATGGGTGACGCAAAGTAGAACGTGGGTTGTTCGTCTCGACACATAGAAGAAAAACCCGCTCTGATACCATATTAGAACTGGAGGTTCCATCTCAAAACTAATTGACAATGAGAGGAGTAGCCCCATGATCTTATATTATTGAGGTGCAAGGCTTGAGTACCTAATGTGGGACTATATATATCTCAATAGCTAATGAATGTGAAATATGTGATTAATCTGGATTATGGTAAGTTTTGATTAGATAAAACTAGTGTATGTTGGATAATAATAAATACTATTCTATCAGATAATCAAAAACAATATTGAGGGAATAGTAGGGATATCTTTATTGATGAAATAGTATCTCTCTGTACGTACTACAAAAGGATAACCCAATATGAGGTTGTCTATCTCTACTTAAACTCTCCCCATAAACCCTAAAGGCCTATGGGCTTGTTAGGAGTCCAGTAGGACACCCCAACCCAGTTGGGCTCCTACCTTGGGTTGAACCCAACTCTTAACACTCCCCCTTAGGGTGTTTCATACCAGAACGACTTGCCTCATCAAAACCTCTGCCTAGCAAAACCCCTTGGGTAAAAGCTGTGCAAGGAAAGATTGCAATCTTATTCCCCATATGGGTTGTTGACGCATATACATTGCCTCATCAAAACCTCATAGGATAAAAACTGAACTATCAAGAAAAAGAGTACAACACCCATGTGTCTACGTCAGGTTGGGACTACTCCCCCTGACGTTGATCTCCCCCGAGATCTATCTCCCTGAGATATTGAAAAATAAGACTTTTGCATGCCAATTCTATGTACCAACTGCTTGAACATAAGTGGTACAAGAATCTTCGTGAATAGGTTTGCAAAGTTATCTTCTGAAATATCTTGAATAATGCCAATCTTATACGCCTTTTGTAATTTATAAGAATGGAATGGTTTCTGTGAAATGTGCTCCGTTCTGTCGCCATTAATAAAATTGCCATTGACTTTAATGATGCAAACGAAGTTGTCTTCATACATAGTCGATACTTTATCTTGAATAGAACATGCCACAATCTTCAGTTGATGTGATGTATCTTGGAGCGCAACCATCATTCTCTGCCTGCCTCATGAAGTGCAAAAATCTCTTCGTGGTTCAAGGATGTAGCTACCGCCGCCTGCTTTATCGATCTCCAAAAATCTTTATGTATCCCCGTACATAAACACATAATCCATTTGACAATGGCCTCTATGTGGGTCTGACAAGTATTCTATATCGGCGTACTCTATACTTTTACGTTTTCCATTTCTAGTAGAACAAACCCCAGTCTTTTATACCGATTAGATACCTCAAAATGAGCCTGATCTCATTCCAGTGCATTTGGGTAGGAACAAAACTATGGCAAGCCAAATATTTCACTGCGAATGTGTAATTGGGCCTAGTATACCTAGCTAACTATGACATAGCACCTCCTAGCTATGGTGCCATGGCCTTAGGAGTTTCTCCTCCATTCGGATGGTGAAAAATGTCGTTGTCCACACCCAAGTGATGAACACACAATAAATGACTTAACACCGTGTGCTATATCTATACCGAAGTGTTAGATAATTCTTTCGATATATATTGCTTAGTGTATGAGAATACCACTACCAAGATGTTCGATCTGCAAATCGATACACTACTTGATTTCCCAAGGTTTTTTTATTTCGAATTCCTTCCCAAGGTATTCGGCGGTTCTCGCGATCTCCCTCAGAGTTTTAATGATATCCAAATCCTTTAGTACATTGTTATGATGATACTGAAGCTAATTTCTATATTTTAAATAAGAACGCATGGACAAATAAAGATATTGAGTCAATTTACTATGTCTCATGGGTTCTAATTGCTTCAAGTCAATAATAACTTTTCCAGTTTTATTATGTTCAGGATTAATTGCTTCTAGGAGCTTATACCTTCCTAGGTGGCTTCATGTAGATATTCGTATCTAGTTTCCCATATAGATACACGGTATTTACATCAGATGCATGTCTAACTTGTCCTCGACAACTTGACAAACTCATCAGTACCGAAACTTTATAACGTCCATAACCGGATTATAGGTTTGCAATCAATGCCAGATCTCTTAAAGAATTTCTAGGCACCTAGTCTTGCCTAGACTAAATTATTTCTCCGAGTTAATCATGTTTCCGTACCTTTCCCATTAATAACCGACAAACTCAATGGTATCACTTTGCATTATGCTAGCACAACAGTGAATATGAACTTTTTGTCGATAAATCTCTCCTGAATGATCCTACGTTGTGCTTATTACAGACTTTAAATAGATCAAGATCTCCTTATTATCATACATATATGCCACCCGGGGCAAGTCTCGTAATGCATCAACTGGTTGCGTAGCTACTATTACCTCATCGATGGGTGGTTCCTTCCTCGATGAACTGACTACACCATTAGTCATATTTGTCATTTATTCTGCAGCTCCCCGACTCAGAATTCTTTCTTCCAGCGGTGCTTCACACTAAGTACGAGCCTCAGATTCATTTGCGGTACTAATTCCCCCAGAACGTTCAGTTGATGTATTAATTCCCCTAGAACGTTCAGTTGCGTAGGTCTATTACTTGCAAGTACATATACTTACGGTACTTCAATAGTGCCTATGAATGTGTCTGGCAATTCATTTACGACCTATTGGAGGTTTGTAATCCGTTGAACCATATTGTCACTTAACTTATATTAAGGGATCTAAATAAGACAACGATAGTATTTTCCAAGACCTCTTGGAAATATCCTCAACATTGACTGTCATATCTCTCTACAATGCTGGGAATATCGTCTCATCAAAGTGGTAATTATCGACCTTGTAGTATATACATCGCTAGTGGGTTTCAAATATCTAGTGATAGATAAAAATCATAATCCACATAATACCTGGCCGACATTGAGGGTCCCATCTTCATACATTGTGGTGGTGCGATTGGCACCTGTATATAATATCCAAACATTCATTGATGGGCAACACCGGGCTCAGACCCAGTTACTAGTCACTTTGGGGATTTTTTTTTAAATTTGATGACTTGCGATGAGATGAACCCTAATCAGTGTTATGGGAGCAAGAATGCATATCCCACGCACTAGCCGAAAGCTGTGATGGTAATAACAATAGCCTAACAATTATCCTAAATCGCTTGATTAGATTCTCCGCCAATTTTGAGTTGGGTATGGTATGGGGTACTCACGATGCTCAATCATCTATCCTATTTAATGGTAAAATAATTATCAAAAGTCTGTGAGTCCAACTCCTAAGCCCCCGTCAAGTCGCATCGACCGACTTTGATTGGTTAATCTAGGAACTGAGCCTGCGATCCAATGATCTAAGTGAGATGTCATGCTAACGTTCCATTCCTAGATTTTAATAATGGGAAAATGTAAGACCATCTCCTAGATGCATCTATTATGATTATAAATATTCAAGTGGGCAACAATGTGGATGGATAGGTCCACATATGTCTCAATGGATGCGTTTGGAGAAAAGGTTGGAGATCCCGCTCCACCTTAGCCATACTAGGATAAAATAATATACTTTCCTTGAAAGCAGTCATTATACGTATACTCTCCAGATCTTCTCTTATTTTAAGGAAAGTTGAAATATAATCCCGGTAATCCTTGTCCGTCCTTTTCTCCGATAGTCATTACGTGATAAAACGTTATCAAGTATCTCCCTAAACTTAGTAAAATACGGCTGAATTTACTAGTATATAAAGCGGACTAGATACCCCGTATAGTACCATTAGAGAGTAATAGCGTGACACACTCCGTGTGTTTTATCATGTTGGTCGTGCCAATAATATTTGTGACATTCCCGATGTACAAGGTTAGAGACAAGAAATATGTTCATATCTCAAAAGGATCGAGTGCGTGGTACTAATGTCTCTTAGACATATGTCGTTACTCATCTGATTATCAGTCATGCTCAATGAACAAATAGATTTATAGGCGGGTTTTATATAGTAGATCAACTATCATACATAGAATTTAACTACTTCCTAAGCAATAAATTCACAAAAAAATAAATCAAAGAACAATCTCATAGATGGGATACCAAACCAGTGCATGTCACGAGCATTCTATTAAACTAACACTGAAGAGTTCCTAACTCATTCAATGATAGAACTAATAAAGCAAAACTACTACTATGCAACAAATAAAGTTACTACTTGGGAATGTTCTCTAGGTAACATTATTCCTCTATTGAGAATTTACTAATGTTCATTCTTAGAACTTGATCCAAAGTTGCATTGGTATCATGGGAGAAATCTATAGCCAGACTCTACTGTGGCGAGGTCTGTGCCAGCTATGATCATGTGATAAGTTTGGGGTTAATCTCCCTGGATAGTTAGGTTTGCCTTACAATTCTGTACCTAGTGTCTGACTATCTCATATCCATTTTAAAATTCTTCCTATTTTATTTTGGGTCCATTGGTGAACTTCTTGTTCCCCCTTGCCTTAGGTTACTAATGGCTAAAATTTAATCATGCAGTTGTTAGCACCTCTCGTCAATCCACAGTTGTGACCCTATCCGCAACTTTCCCTCTCACTAGATCCAACATTGTGCGACCCTGATACATCTTTACTCTTAGTAGGCATAAACTTGAAGTTACTAACCAGTAGCTCATTATTTTGCTCATAAATGAGGAAAAATCGAATTAGGTATGTGTATACAATGATCTATCGAATATTGCCTCAAAAGCACATATGAAGCGTAGAAAATGTAATAGAATATTCCCAATATCTCTATTTACCTTAACTATTTCTCTACGTGTGATTATAGTGGAGTTGCACTGCCGAATAAAAATTCTACCGCAGTCATATAATACTATAATAGTATAAGGTAGTCTATTATCAGGTCTTCCTGAATATGGAGACGAGGGTGCAAACAAAGCTCATACTTTGTTATTTAGAGACTCATTGTTCCCAATAATAGTTTTTTCCAGATTCTGCAATTGCAAATGAATTTTAGTATCCATATAGGTCAAGTTTATTGGTACCGAATTGAAATTGCAGTAAGGGAGGTACTCAATATTCTGAGTGTCACCAACATCTATTATGCATGTAGATCAATACTAGTAGTAGTACTTGATAAACATTTCTTGCATAAAGACAATTCATAGTATTCAAGTCCGTTATTCCCAATCATTACTTGTAGGTGTGAACCTTGTTCATATCCTATTACTCATGAAATCCTATTTAAGTCTATGATTTCTGATCATTACTTGTGGTTCATAGTATATAGTGTAATGAGGAACATGATTCCCAATTATTACTTACAAGTGAACCCTGTTCATGATTTTATACTCATGAGATTCTATTAAGCGTTAAATCCCAATTTTACCCTGTAAAATGGTAATCTTAACCTTAAAGTGTATTTTAATAGAGTCTTTGCCAAGACAGTTATTCAAAACAACTAGATATTGCGATCTTTATTCTAGCAACTAGGGTGTTCTAATCCCTAAAGTTCTATAAGGCTGGTATATTCTAGCCAAATAACCCTATTTACTAAGAATATGAGGGGTATTAGATGTTTAGCTGACAAGTGGTCCCACCCCGAAGTATATTGGGTTCACAAGATAGGTAGATTATGTCTGTCTTTGAACTAACATTCTAGGGTACTATAAGTTGTTATCAATGCCTATATACCTCTAAATGTTATCATGTAATATCTAATTGCACCTAGATACGTAAAATTGGCTCCTCGGACACCAAGTTTTTAGAAGTAAGACTAAGTCAATTCCCAATTGAGCTCTAATTATTTGCCATTGACAATTAACTATGATATAAATATGACTCATAGTCGTATTCTAAATTAGTCTTAGTCTCGCATTATTTGTGACCCCTGATAATGATAATTAGTATCCTAGGGGCATACTATTAATATCCTATTAGCTATCGGAAGATACTTAAATAGGTATTAATCTATTTACTTATATCCCATATAAGAGAGTTAGTTTTCCTATACAAGGCACCCGTTCCCAAAAAAAATTAAAAAATATTTTTCATAAAAAAATTAAAAATGACCCCATGGGGTAAGTCCAGTCAATAAGATTTCTTTAAAAAAATTTGACTCAATTTGACCAAAAATTGAGCTCTCTAAAGCCAATTTAGTGCCTGAACCGGTCCTGGACCGGTCTGGCTTGGTCTGGGTCAATGCCTGGACCGGGTTGACTGGTCTGGATCGGTTTGACCGAGTTAAACATGTCTACCACATGTCATCACCACGTGATGCAACGTGTCAATGAACAATAACTGCCACGTGCCATTGAATAGTAACCACACGTGTCACAATGTGAGACTGTCACGTGTTATTGAATAGTAACTTCACGTGCCACAATGTGAGACGGCCACGTGTTACTGAATAGTAACTGCCACATGCCATCACTGCTGACTTACACATGGCATGCCAATGTGTGTGCCACAGACATGCCCTTGGCATGTCACTGTATGGCACGTGGCATGCCACGTATCCCTATCACGTCAACATGGTGGACCTACCTACCACGTCAGCATGTCGCGTGTCATTGATGCGTGTCACTACCACGTCAACAAGTGTATAAGGTCTTACGTCATCACAGATATATTAAAATAATATTTATTTTTTTAAATAATTAAAAAAAATAATTATTAATTGCTAACGTCATCACGACCGAAAAATGCCATTTTTGGCCGTAAACTGCCTAGTTTCAATGCCAATTTTTTGGCGATTGGAACATCTCCATGAGACGTGCCATATACCGTTGGATTCCTTGTGGAATAAGCTACGCAACAAAATTGATTGTGCGTCAAGCCGATGTTCACAACAATTTTTATATTGGTTTGAAAACAACCCTTTATCAATGCTTAAAAATCACCAAAATAGGTTATTTTAATCCGAAAAAATAGATAATAATACTCCAATCCGTATTTAGATATCCTATATTATAGATCAAACAAAAATTATATATAAATTTGAAAATAGGTAAAAAAATACCTCTCCGCAATGCAAAAAGTCCAGAAAAACGTTGATTTGGAGAGTTCTTTCTCTCTTCTGATTTACTTGCTTGCAGTGCTGATAATGTGTTGAATAATAATTGATACTACTTTATCAGATAATCAAAAACATTATTGATAGGGATATCTTTATTGATGAAACAGTATCTCTCTGTACGTACTACAAAAGAATAACCCAATATGAGGTTATCTATCTCTACTTAAACTCTCCTCATAGACCCTAAAGGCCTATGGGCTTATTAGGAGTCCAGTAGGATACCCCAACCCAGTTAGGCTCCCACCTTAGGCTG
Source organism: Kingdonia uniflora (assembly GCA_014058105.1). Lineage (NCBI taxonomy): Eukaryota > Viridiplantae > Streptophyta > Magnoliopsida > Ranunculales > Circaeasteraceae > Kingdonia > Kingdonia uniflora. The sequence continues at coordinate 5,137,596 of JACGCM010000671.1, forward strand.
GACCCAACTCCTAACAGTGTACTCCCGTATTTTATGCGTGTTGTTCACCGAATTGTGTTTTATCCTTTATCTTAGTAAATTTTAACATTTTTGTTATGATTCTGCTTCCCGACAAATAAATATTGCCCATTATGGAAGAGCTACGCATTAGTCGTTGAGATTGAAACCACATCAGCACCATCAACTAATGTGTGTTGCATTCAATGACACAGAAGCGCCATTTCTCGGTGGTGTAGCAAAAGTACAACACATTTCCCCTGTTGTTTACAAGTTACAACTTACAACCAAGTAGTTCAAACCCTTTAAATATTGCAGGTCTGTAGGTTGCTGTGCATCATGAGGCCTTTCTTCCAGGTGATGATTATAAGGTCAAATCACATCATTGGCTCAAATATTTCTGGCTCGGTATGGGATATATACTCAAGCAGATTCATCAAAACACAGACCAACACAGAAAGCCATTAAGCAACACAGCAGCACGAAAGGACTAAAAGAAAATGCTGGTTAATGGAGTCCTATAGCCAGTCTGCTTATTAACATGGCAGGTCTGGTAAGGAAAGCTATGTAATCAACTTCAACTTTATTTGCTGCCTCGAGAAATCACGGGACACTAAGGAATGCATTGCCACGAAATCGGTATCTGATCTGAATTGGGGTGTGTAATGGTGATGAAATCTTGGGGAGCAAAACAATCACACCATTTACCTTTCCTATGATGTCTAGGTTCTTTTTCCTTATATTCCATGGAAAATTTTGGCCAAATTTAATGGTTCTCATTAGAGTAGTTCCCATTAAGAATAGTAAAAGGTGGGAATGAAACGATTTTACGCATTAAAAGCGATAATTAAGATTAATACAACTCTTGCCAAATAATAGAATTGAGAAACATCAAATTATGTAACTCGTGCTCTTCATCTAGTGACCTAGAGGTTGTTTGTTTTTTAGCTTATTTAACTTATTTAACTTAATTGCCCCAAATTAAGTTAAAAATAAGTAGTGTTTGTTTTTTGTTTTAAAAAGTAACTTATTGGTAATGGCACCCCCATATAAGGAGTTTAAAAAAAGTAAGAAATTCTAACTTTTTTGAAGCAAGTTTATTGAAGTCGAAGGTACTACTAGTACATGACTTAAATAAAATATAAAAAACCCAAATATGCCCCTATTTTATCTTTGTTTCTTCTCTTTCATTTCGGATCTCTCTATCTAAAATCACACACACACACACACACACACACACACACACACACACACACACACACACACACACACACACACACACACACACACACACACACACACACACACACACACACACACACACACACACACACACACACACACACACACACACACACACACACACACACACACACACACACACACACACACACACACACACACACTCTATCTCTCTCTTTCTTTCTCATCTGCAACCATTAACACCTCCCTTCCTAATTAACTTTCTAGTATTTGGAAATTGTAGAATACCCCATGCATTAAATGTCATATAAGTTTTCCAAATAACTCCTGGCCATTGATGAAGCTGCAGTTCTCGGCCCTTCTCCTTGCTATTGTTTAGGGATCTTAATATATAATCCTAAAAGATGATTTTATTTTTACTGATGATATGTTAAATTTGTATCAAAAGGTTTTGTTTTGGGGGATAATTCAATAGTTAAAAACCCTTTTTGGTCTCATCTATTTCCAACACACATTGTTGATTTTTAGCTTTGGGCAATCCCAAAATTTTCAAATTCTCCCTAACAAATAAATATTTTGAATAACTTATTTTCAGCATTATATTTGTGTTTTTTTTTTGTGTGTATTAATTTGTTGTGGGTCACAAAAATTGTGTAAAAGAGTTCAATGCAGTAGATATCTACGGAAATAAAAATTAACAAAAATCCAAAATTTAAATTTCTTTATAGTTTTACTCAAATGGAGGATGATAGGGGTTTGGTAAGCTCTTCTGGTTTTGCCCCAATGAAGGATGATATCGGTTTGGGTTTTCATAATTGGGGAAATTTTGAGGCATCATTCTTTGAGGAGAACCTTGAAGTGGGATATAAAACCTCACCATGTATACGTAGGCGCAAGTGCATTACGTGGTTCTTAATGGATACGAAGATGCAAATAATATTGAGTGACCGAAACGGAAGAGACAATTGACAATCCCACTATTTTGAATGGCTAATTTGGACAATTATACAACTTTCAACAAGTTCAGAGTTCATATTCAGCAAAATAAACAAACAATAAATTTTACGGTTCAGGTTCAACAATCAAGCTTCAGATTCAGAATAAACAATCAGAATAAGTGTTCAGAATCAACAAAAAACAAACGGCCGCCTAGTCTCTTTAGGGATCTTTCCTTCTTAATTGACGTAATAATGCATATTATGTCATTTAAGATATGTCCCAAAATAATCACCGGAATAGCGAATAGTTACCCTCATACAATCCCTGATTGTGCTGTTGAAAATGCTTTGGGGACCCCAAGGTCATAAGTCTAGAGGACGAATACAGTACAATTCTGCCAAGTAGTAATGTAGAAAAGGCCAGGTTTTTACTTATAATTATTTTTTAATTAGCTAAAAACCCATTTTTGATTTACACTAGTGAAACAATATTCTCTCAAAGATAAAGCAATGAAACCCCATCTTCTTTTTCTTTTGAAATTAACTCATCTTCTTTAATTGGAAAAAAATTATCACGTTGGATTAACACATGATTCATTTGAGTGTCTGACACCATCTCCTCCAATTTTCTTAAGTTTTACAGTGTTAAGCTAATCTCCGTTGCTTAAGGGAAAAAAAACCATGTCGGATTAAAAATCTGCCTCTCTTTCGCCTTTTTTCTCTTAATTTAAAACGGATGCTAAATTTGACCATTCAAAGGCATCAATCCCATCAAAAAACCCCTTTTAAAAACAAAAACAAATGGTATTTTCATGAATATTTACTCTCTCGATGAAGACCTCCGTAGATTGCTATGGTAACTCTATAAGTTTAGTAATGGAAATTAGTATTACATTTGATCCATCCAATATAGAAATCAGCAAAGATATATTGTAGACTGTAGTGGGAGAGATTTTTATTGTGTTTCTCTGAATGGAACCTTTAAACCAAGTTACCCAGTTACCATTTATCCATGTGTCACAATTTTATTTATGGTCATAAGGTTAGGTGGGGTCCTCCTAGCAGTGCTCAAGAAAGCTTAGGCACAACTCTTCCAACAGACTCTCCCTCCTTAGTGAAATTCTATGTGGTCGTATTTAATGTACTTCGAGAAATTATGTCAGAACTATTCCTAGCAATCAGCATTCTAGGGACTTATAATAAGGAAATAAAAGACATGCAATTTCTTAACCCTGTGAAAACTCATTTCTCGAGAGAAACACTACAGGTCGTTATCGATGAAATCAACAACCAAAAATTCACTAATAAAAAGGGTTGCAATATGAAAAACACTTAGGGACTTGATAAACCCGTCTCGTGATTATCTCTCTTCTGATCCAAGCTTTACGCCCTATCTCCTTCATTCTCACAACGATACTCCTTAATTTTGCAACAAGGACTACCTTACTCGAATCGCTTTATCAAATTATGAGGGAAGTATAATTGACTAATTTAATCTCAAGATAAAGGTTTTAAGCTCTCTCTCTTTGATCTTGATTAGTCTCTCTCATAAAAAATAAAAGCCCTAAAAAATTTGGTGATAAAAAAATAAAATAAGGTTTGTTTTAAATAGTGAAAACAATTTTCCCGACATCCGTTCGAACAAGAACCAAAGTCGTTCGAACGAGGCTTTCAAAATAGCTTAAAAACCAAGGCAGATAATATCATTTGACGCAAATTTTTTTCCTCAAAAATCGTTTAAACGAGAACCTAAGTCGTTCGAACGAGGTACTTAAAAAAGCCATGAAAACTCAACAGTAAAAACTCTTTGAAAACTTGATTTATGACAAAAGTCGTTCGAATGATTATTGAAATCGTTTGAACATGAGTGCCAAAATGGCCTAGAAAACACATCAGAGAAAAAGTTTTATTTTCCAAGTTTTGCAAAAATATTTTACTAAATTAAAACAATCTTGGACTTTTACTTAATCAGAGTTACTTACCAACTTACTAACTTACCTACTCGACCGTTGGTTGTAGATAACTTGTGCTCTAGTATTGATTCTGTCGCCGTCTTCGATTGAGATAACCACGAAACTCGACATACACGAAATGAGACAAAAATAAACCTTTCAATCTCCCCCTTCGGTTAATTTAGTGAAAAAATAAAATTTAAGACTAAACATCACTCTTTAGTACTTCCCAGACATAAAAGACAATCTAGACCATAATAAGACACCTCCCCTTTCATCAATAGGTTCAATCTCTGGACCACTTACACAGATGACTTCTTTTACACTCCAAAATGTATCATTCTATTTTCTTTTAATATCTGTACACTCGACAAACTAGTTTATGATACGTGTGTAAAGAAGAACTTAAAAATTTCTGAAAACTTAAAAATATGATCATAAATATATCAAACCAGAAAAGCATGATCATATATCCTTTCATTGTACTACCATGTTAGGGATACTCATTTCTTCCCCTTTTTGTCACAGAAGAAACAAATGGCAACCCTAAACTACTATCTAAAATAGAGAAAAATTAGATCAACTTAACAAAAAAAAAAAAAAAGATAGCAGAAAGCATACTTTCAATGTCAGTACATGGATTACTATCACATGTGTACACAAAAGAAAACTAGTATGACAAAATAGAAATGAAAGCTTCAAACAAATAGAAAACAAAAGTTTAGGGACCCTGTGCTGTCAAATATCCAATGACCCAACATCGTGACCAAAATCACGGCACCCTTGTAGCTGAGAAGACTCCTAACCTTTGTCTTATCTATACGCAGCCGTGTATCCATACCTCCCAAACATATCTCAGTATCTCCCAGCTTGGTCTTCACCTCATCCATACTCACTATCAAGGTCTAAAGCATGTTCCCATCATCCTAAAGAATAAACACTCCCTGATATGTGCAGCTGAACGAGAGGAACCTACATGCCCGCTTGAAGGAGTTGGCTTAGATGGTAGCACAGAAGGAAGATTAGATGCCACTACACCAAAATAGAAAAATTGTCACAGTCATTATTTTCTTTTGCCATGGATACTAGCTGTAGTTTATGGGAGATAGAGTTTATTCGTAGCAAATTGAGCTAGAGTCTATGGTATTTCCTTCCCCTCCTTTCCGTCTATTCCCTTCGGCCTCCTGCGTGGTTTTCCCTCTTAAAATTTTGGTTCCCTTTTTCTTTTCGTTGTTGGAATTAGTAATATTTTAGAGGGATCAAACTTTTAAGATATTTTTTTGGTGTGAAGAGCTCAAAAATCTCAGAAACCCCTAAAACTGAAACTCAATACACACCTTACTGCAGATAAGCTCAATACAGTATTCTTCGAATCTTTAATTTTCAACAATGGGTTAGTCAATTTTTTTACATCTTAGTTGTAGCTTTTGTTAGTTTTCTGATTTCAAACTCTAATTCCTTTGCAGATTTGCTAGTTTCTAATGTGATTGAACAATTAGAGAAATATTTAATTAGTTGTAATCCCCCATAGATTATTCCTAAAATGATATTTGTTTTGAGCGAATTTAAGAAATTTTAGGTGTTTGGCTTTGAGTAGTTAGGGTTTTGGTTTGAAGTAAAAATGAAAATTTTATGGGGAACCCAATGGAATTCTTGGCAAACCCTTTTTTTATATGCATATGAGGTTACAGTTTTAGTGTTGTGTAAATCTCAGTAATGCTAAAAGATGATAATTATGCGGGGAACCCTAGTACCCAATTTCCACGCAGAGGACGCAACAATGACACCTTTATTCTTTCATCTTCTACATCTGATAACGATATTACGGAGAGTCCCACCTTTACTTTAGTAATGCTAACAGTTCTGCAGAAGTTGCGAGGCTGAGTGAGGTTATAGTTGTGATAGTAACACAACTTTGTATCAGGAGAATCACATCTTCGGTACCTTCAATTTTCTAAGATACTAGTAGTTATAATAGTATTTACTGCTGTAGCTGTTGTTGCTGTTGAATAGAGTGTGAGCTTGACCTAAAAAAACTTAGGCTACGAATGTCTCTTTCGCTCTGAATGCTAGCATTTTTATGATTTCATTCCACTATATCTTTTACAGTATTATAGAATGCTAAAGCATAACTACTGCAATGGCCTAATTCTGTAAGCTCGAAGTGGCTTGGAATTAGCTCTTACACCAATGTACCTGAGATAAAAATTTGACAGAAAGTAAGAAATGACACAGGTGATTTAGAGCGGAAAATCTTTGAATAGGTATAAAAACCATGACCTCGAGTTGACGGTTTTTGTAATAATGATTTTTATTGCTTGAGACTGATATCTTATTACAAGTGATCTCTTGACTTAGAAATGCTTGATCTTGTGAATAAGATGTTTTTGAGAATCTAGAAAATATAGTTTTCTTGGTGATTTCTCGTATAATTTTTAGGTCTTTGGCTCTTCTGGATCTTTTTCTTTATATAGGCCTTCTTCGTAGTTCTTCATAGTGCTAAAGCATGTTCTCCAAACAATGTGGCGGTTGACTAAGTAACTGCTGAGTTCGTGAGAGACAGGTGGCTTTGACTTGTTCAGGTTTATCTGTTTGAGCTCGATCCATATTTTTTATCAGTTCGTAGAGTAGGTAGAAATGTTGACTGCTAAAGTCATGTGGAGAATGCGTGAGTCTGATATGAAAGTAATTCTAACTGGAGATAACTCGATTTGGGTAAGGTCTAGGGGTAAGCCTCTACAATCGCCCCCTCGCAACCAAAGTCACGAGTGGCTTTGGTTGAGAAAGACTTTGTGGGTATATGGGTATTCGGGTTGGTAGTTGAAATAATAAAGGAAATAATGATGGTGTTTGACTATATGGAAAATACGCTTGTTATTGGGGGACTTACGTGCATTGAATGTTGATGGGAATATTGATGTACGCGACAGTTAGGGTTTGAATAGTTTTGTCTGTATTGAATGATGACACTTGGGAAAATGTTCCTGCACAATAAATGTAGGGTTATATAAATAGTACCTGTACCGAGGTTTGTGGTAAAGTACGCTTGTTTGTTGTCAAATTCTCTGCAAGTTTTGAAGATGGTGAAGACTCGGAGAATGGTTCTTGAAGAGAGAATTTCTACTGAAATGCAGAGGTTGAGGTTGAAATATTTTGGTGATCAGTTATTGGAGATGCCTATTCCTGTTCCTGTTCCTCCGACGTATTAAGGAATGTCGGAAGATGAAGGGGTTGAAGTTGAGGAAGATTTTTACTGTATGTGAAGGTTTAATTACGTTGTCGTGACAGGTGAGCAACGTTGGGTTTGTCTCCGTATCCTTGCAGAGGATAAGATTGTGGAGACAGATACAGGGATAGATGTAATTACGGGGCAGTTGCGCTGATTTCTTGCGTTAGAATGGATTCTAAGGTTAGGCCCTCTTCATTTCTACCAACTCTGTGGGGGTGGTGGTTATAGGTAGTAATGGTAGTAGAGAAGGAAGATGGAGAATAGAAGCCTACTTCTGCACTTCCATCGTTCCTCTGCGCTGGTAGACCTTCAGTTTGAAGAGTTGGTTCAAGCACGAATTTCTTATCTTCCATAGTTTCCATTTAAAGTTCGATTAAACTTCAAACAAACTCATGGGAGGGAAGATATTCGTTGTTTCCAATGTCTGCTTTGCATCATGGTGAAAAAGTACTAAAGTAGGACAAAATAATGGATTTGACGTCTCAGAGTACCTGAAAGACTTCTTAACCGTAAAAGCACTTGAATAACTTGTTATCTATAAAGTATCTAATGTTGGAGTACTTGAAAGACTTTTTATTTGTAACTATATGATATCCGAGTACTTGAAAGATTTGTTATCTGTAAAAGCACTCGAATAACTTATTATTTGTATAGTACTTATAATTTGATTCGTGATGAATAAAATTTGTTATCCAAACTCTGTGTTGATATAGAATAGAATAACTCTTGAAATCGGGCAATGAATAAATTCAAAGATTTTTGAATATTGGATGAAGTAAAATATGTGTGATTTAGAAAATATACTTAGTGTAATAATCGAGCTATTAAAATTATGTTAGTGAAATTCAATATGTAAGATTTTTTGCTCGACCTGGGGGCTGAAAATTTAGGGGGAGAGAGAAAGTTGTAGAAATTTTAGAAGGGGAAGTTCGAGCTCAAAGAGGTCATTTTCTAGAATATTCGATTTGGAAATAATAAGATCGATCTGGAATAGAATAAAAAACAGAGGTTGATAGGAAGAGATATGTACAAATAGCTATTCTCAAGATACTAAGGCTTTCTACTGCGAGATTATTGGATTATATCACAACTTGTGGGGAATTGCTAGTAAAAGCATATAAATAAGAGGGAGAATGAGTTTTAAATAGGTGGAATAATATAAAAATGGCGTGGACGCAATTTGAGAGAATTCGTTATACCGTCGAGGGGCGGTTGGCGATAAAGATAGCAGAAGTGTGGGAACAAATTTTTAGATTGTTGGATTATAATGCTAAGCTGCCAGTGAGGGAGGTCCAAGTTGAAGGTTTAGATAGGATTGGTAGAGAATTCGAGTATAAGCGTCATTTTTATGAGGAGATGTTTCAAAAATTTGTGGTGGATCCTACAGCTCGAGAAGAGGCACTGAGTTTACTTGCTGTAGAGGAGATCAAATTAGAAAATGTGAGGATTGCTGGAAGATATTTGATCGGATGTGGCTCCCCAGGTCATGATGATTGTTTTAGGTGTAATTAGATGTGAGGTGAATAAAAAATGAATGCAAATAGGAGTGGCATGAATGTGTGTAATTATATGAGTTTGAATAATTTCGAAGAAGCAGAATAAGAATAAAAAGTTGAATCGGTCCTCTATTTTTACGAATGTTGTTTGCGACTGCTGTGAAAAAACTAATTCGAAAAGTTTTAAAATTTTGAGAACTTTGGAAATGATGTCAGCACTTTTATAAGAAGAAGAAGAAAAAAAAAATAAAAAAAAATAGGTAGCTTGTAATTTTGTCTCTTGTGTTAAAGTTGTAAAATCTGATTGTGTGTATGTGTGAGTCATCATGAGTGTGGGAAGGTCAGAGAGAGATGTAGAGAAGAGAGATGAAAATAGATTAAAGTATAAGGCTAAAGGAAATGATGGGACAACATTTTTACCGAAAAGGTACAAGACGTCTGACATTGATAGTGGAAAGAATGTCTCGTTTCCAAAACCGAGGACGGCTCGTACGATGCTCAATAACAGCCAGCAGTTTGAGAAAAAAAATATAAATACTGCTTCATCTTCGTGATTCAAACATTTTTCATCTTCTGAAAACTTAAAGAGTAGTGAGAGAGGACGGAAGAAGAAAATCAATAATAGCAGAGAATTTTATGAGGATTTAATCAAAAGTGATCAACAATCAAAGCGTGAGAGAGGTACGGAGATTGAGTCACGAAGGTGGTTATACAGAAGCGTTATGAGGGAAGGATTTGGCGCTGCCTCGAATTCACATTCCGACATAAAAGATTAGTTGACGATTGGTGATATATGTATGTGTTTTTGAAGATTATATTGTGTTTTTCGGCAAATCTAAGAATTTACTATTTATAATAATCCATGAAAACCTGTTTGTTTGTGATATATGAAAGATATTTGTATGCGAATAATGTATGTGTAAAAGATAATGATAGATACCTAGACCTATATGTAGGTCTATCATGAGGAATGTTTGTGTAGGATCAAACCCTCGTCTGTAGATCTATAGTTGATATGGAGAGTTCACCTGTTAACGAGGTGTCGACCTCTTGTCGATCGGCAGAGTCCAAAACTGTAATGTCTGAAAGTGAGGAAGAAGTTGGGGTTGATCAATTTCCAGATTTCCCTGGAAGATTGGTAACCTATCCTCCTCGCTCTGATGTGCTCAAAGAGTTTTGCAAAGCTAAGGCTTCTGTAGAGGGTAGATGGGGTAGTTGTGCAGAACACACCGGTAGGCAATTTAGGGGTTGTATTGCAGCAACGGGAGAGGAATATTTTTATCTATTGGCTGATTTGGAGAAGGAGAAACATGATATGGGAATATGAGAATCTATCTCTTTGGAGTACTTCGATGGGAATGTTCAGAGTGAACTTTTAGAGGGTTTTTTGTGTTACCTGTCTTTGTTGGAGTATAGGTTGAGTCTTCCCCTTAGCAATATGGAGAAAGGTATTATGAACCTCATCGGGGCATGTCCTGTTCAGTTGAACGGGAACATGTGGGAGGTGATAAGTGTTTGTGAAATTATTAATAAATGGTGGGAAGAGGATGGGTGAATAAGGAGGATTTTCCCTGAAGATATTTTACAGTTTTATGGGGTAACAAATTATTTTGCAAGTGGAAGGGCATATTTCTTTGCGGGCTCGACTCGGCCTTGTTTCTTCGATCTGAACTCAGCAGGTCGGCCATGGAATAATAATGTGAAATGGGTGAAGGGTGATTGCCTTCAGAAAGTTGTCGAAGAACCCCCAAAACTTCTGTTTAGAACTGTAAAATAAAGTAAGTATGACAATGTATAATATATCATATCGATAGTTAAAATTGTATGATGCTTTGCTGATGTTCATGTGTTGTTATTGACAGGCCCTAAATCCACTGTAACGAGGAAAAAAAGTCTTTGTTAAACACAGTTGCTCAGGAAAGGATGAAGCTTGAGGCTGTGTTAGAAGATCTTGGTATTTGTAGGAAGAAATGTGTTTACAGCCGATTTGAAAAAGTTCAACAGTCTCAATTGACGAGGCTAATGACGGGCGCTAATGGCAGCAAGAAGAAGGGAACTAATGAGTAAAAGCAAGGGAAGTTGCCCAAGGCCTCTAGAGTGGACTACACGAGGTTGCCAGAGTCTACTACGTTGAGCAAGCTAGTTTAAACGTTTCCCAAGAAGCAAATGCTAAAGCGTCCTTTGACCTCTGGAGCCATGGGAAGTGGTGAGGTCATAAGAAAGTCAAAAAAGAGAAGGGTTGACCCTTCTGAAATGTTGAGGGTGAAGGTCGCTGAAGGTCGACCTGCTGTTGAAGACAAGCTGAAAGAGGTGGAGGAAAGGGCTAAGCTGGCAGCTTTCCGCAAGGAAGGGGGGATGAGCAAAGTGGTAGGTTTATATGCTTTGGATATGTGATGAACTTTGTTTTGTGATTTGAGCTGACAATGACGTCAATTTTGCTTATTTTGTAGGCTGCTCGCCTGATGAAGGGGTTATGCCTTGGGGTCGAGGAGGAGAAATCTGAGTTGAAGAAAGTAAAAGTTGAGCTAGAGAAAAAGGTATCTCGATTGAAAGCTGACTTGCTCAAGGATGGAAAGCTGTTGGAGGCCCTGAAGGCTTTACAAGTGGTAAAGATCTACAACCTGCATGCAAAAACGAGAGTGAACTTGGAGGAGGTGGCGGCTGTGCGCGATGGACTCGGGCACCACCTTATATCAAAGTGGTATTCTAAAGATGTGGTGAATGCCATTAGGGCAGATAGCTATGTTGAAAAGGAGGAAGATGAAGTGGTTGAAGATGTTGCTGTTGGTGTTATAGATGGTCTGGACAGTGTCTCTCCCCAAACGGTGTGAGACAACCAAGGGGATGACAATGAGCACCCAAAGGGGAGAAATGAGAAGGTAGAGTAGAATGATGATTCTGTGATTGTATGAATATTTGGGAATGTTTGTAAACTGATTGGAAATTACTTGTTGGATAGAGTTCTATAGGCTAAGTCGATTTTGTAAACCTTACTGTAGGAACTTAAGAATATGTGCCTCAAAATAAAAGATTTAGAGACTGAGCTCGCAAAGGATAGAGACACCTCAGCGTCTCTATTGTCTTCGCAAGCGGAGCTGCAGGTTAGAATAAAGCAATAAATATTTAACTTGTATGCTTAATTAGTATAGAGCTACAAAGTAATAAATAGAGTACAGAGATAGACCAAAAACCTGTCATTGGTTTAGGGGCAACGATACTGAAATGGTGAACAATAAATTCCAAAGTATTGACAAATTAAAATATAGAGAATGTGTACCTTAGACTTGGAAGTATATGTTATGGAGCATCCATCTGAGAATATACTTCGACCTTAAGTTTAGAAGTATTGTTACACAGTAGAAGTTAAAAAATAGATATCTTGTTAGAAATTAGATATATGTGTTGAATGAGTATTATGAATCAAACTTGATATATTGTATCTACAATGTGTAGGCCAAATTAGAGTCAACTCGTTTGCGCGAAGATGAAGCACGCCAATGTAACCAAGAATTTGCAAGGGAGTTTGATAGGATGAGAGAGGCGGATGAAGATAAAGAAAATCAACATGTAAAAGTATACTTTAAGTATGCTGAGGCAATACAGACTATTGTCTACCTCGCTCGAAAGATCGAGGGGAATGATGCTGAAATAAATAACGGGCATAAAGAGCTTGCAGAGTTAAAAGAATATGTAGCTAAGTTCAAAAGCCAGAATGATGTGCTGATGGCAAAGAGTCGGGATGTCGACATGGCTCGATACCGCATTCAGGTGCTTGAATGGTTTGAGGAAGGGTTAAATCATTATGTGGCTACTTTGAAGGACGAATTGATCAAGAAAATGAACAATCAAGATCAAACTCGAACTGATCTAGTGAATAGCCAGAACGAGCTGGAGCAATTGAATAAGAAAATGGTTGAGAAAGATAGTATACTGAAGAGAGCTCGAGATGATCTATCTGCCTCTAAAGTTGCATGTAAGCAGTTATATACAATTTTACTTGCCAAAGATATGGAATTTCAGACTCCGTAACGTAAGTGTGATGATGAGTTTGCGCAGGCCAGTTCACGTACTAGAAACACCGAGGCTAGAGAGCGCTCGAGGAGGAATAAAAATGATGCCAAGGTCTCCCTTGTCCAAGGAGATGTAGTCAGTTTATCAGCTCAAATAAGAGAGCTAGAAGGGGATGTTGCTCGAATTCAAGGTCATATGTAAAAAAGAGTTAAGCGGCTAAGGGAGTTCGAAAGGAAGCTTGATGCTGTTTTTTCTAGGGAATAAGGGCTAGAGCGGGCTATCAGAGGGAAGGAGATTTCGATACAGTAGAAAGATGAGTTGTTACAGAAAATTTTGGTTGTGAAAGATTTGAACAGGGAGATTGAGGCATTTTATGGTTTGGTAGCGGATTTGAAAGCAATTAATCAGGCTGAATTGGTTAAAGCTGACAAGAAATTGGAAGAGAGCATTACATTCACAGCTCGAATAGATAGTGTATTGGTGTGACAAAAAGATCAGTATATGTGGTTGGAAGATTGTCTTCTGCAAGCAAGAACGAACATTTCTAAGGTAGTTATACCTCATGTAGCACACTCAGATTTATTGAAGGCGGTGATCACCTATTTTGTAGAGGAAGTAAAAAGGCATGAGTTAGAAAGAGATACCTTATTCAAAAGTCTATCAGACAGGGGATGGAGAGCTGATATAGATCAAGGAAATTGTATGGGCTCCATGGAAACGGATTGAGGCCTTCGGCCTGCTGAATTGATAGAGCAGGGTTGGATTATTGGGAATGCTCAAACTCGAGAATTTATGGATGGTCGGCCTCCTATTGTAGGGGAAAGCGTAGCTAACATCCTAACAATAGAAAAGAATCCATTGTAGAGGTTGTATATATAACCTGAAATAAAAAGTAGCTATTGCAGACATGTTGAGAGATGAAAGCTAGTTTTACCTTTGCATTATCTTATGTCTGGAAGAGTCTTTGATTGAAAACTAGTATTACATTCGTTTTAATCGCAGAGATGTAGTAAAGTCAGCCAAACCAATTGTTATCCTTGATTTAACTGGTATGATGTCGTAGCCATATTGAGGTAGATGAAAGCTAGTTTTACCTTTGCTTTATCTTATGTCTGGCAGAGTCTTTAATTGAAAACTAGTATTATCTTCATTTTAATTGCAGAGATTTAGTATTCAGCCAAACCAAGTGTTTTCCTTGATTTAACTGGTATGATGTCGCAGCCATATTGAGGTAGATGAAAGCTAGTTTTACTTTTGCTTTATCTTATGCTTGGTAGAGTCTTTGATTGAAAACTAATATTACCTTCATTTTAATCAAAGAGATTTAGTAGAGTCAGCCAAACTAAGTGTTATTCTTAATTTAACTGGTATAAAGGTCAATTGAAAACTAGTAGTATTATCTATACTTTAATCTATGAATTGTCTAAGAAGTAGAGAGATGTGCAGGGGAAAAATTTGTAAGTTCTATTGAATAGATAAGGATATAGATTGGATGGAGATGAAAATCTCACTTTTGGAAAAAAAAATGAGAAATAGAAATAGAGTAGTGATGGACTTAATGATAGTACTACTTCAGTCGCCTAGTGCTCCAAATATTTAAAAGGTGAACTCCCTTTTCTGTCAGAGGTAATATGATCCCAGGGCTGAGAGACCTATGATAAGGAATGGACCCCCCAATTGGCTGTTAGTTTCCAAGCATGAGGCTCTTTGAGGATGAGAACATCAATTTAGAAGGTATGGCTTCTGACTCATCTGTTGTACGGACTGGCTAGCATTTGCTGATATCGACCTAGGTTAACGATAGCGCATTCCCTTGTTTCATCGATCCAATTGAGGTTACAGGACAATTCGAACTCATTTTCTTCATCAGTTAGCTTATGATATTAGGCTGGATAATAGTATTATGAGTGAATGGCAGCTTCAGTACCATTGGCAAAGAAAAATAGAGTGCAGCCTGTTGGTTGATGTGGAGTGGTACGATATGCCCATAAGACTTGAGAAAGTTCTTGAACCCAATTCCCTTTTTCTGCAAGTAAAGCCTTTTCTTGAGTCCATCAACGATGGTTTTGCTGGTAATTTTGGCTTGGCCATTGCCTTGAGGGTAGTAGGGATTGGATGGTGAATGGATGATATTCTGTTGGTTGTGGAAAGCTATGACTTTTTCTTCAACAAATTGGAGCCCGTTATTGATACGAATTCGGTGAGGGCACCCAAACTGAGTGATGATGTGTTTCCAGATAAAAGAGATGACCTCCTCTTCTCTGGCTCAACAGAGTTGAACTGCTTCTACTGTAAAATAATTGGTAGCTACGAGTAGGTGTCGGCGGTTACCAGAAGAATTAGAAAATTCACCGACAAGATCAAGTGCTCATCTTTTGAATAGCCAGAACACCTTGCTTGCATGGAGTTCGAGCGTAGGGGCGCGTATCATATGTCCATGCCGTTGATAACGTTACATTTGCGTGAATATTCTTTGGATTGCTTGCGCATACCAGGCCAGAATACTCCTTGTGTAATGGCTCTGCTTACTAGTGATCGACCTGCGACATGGGAGCAACAAGTCTCTTCATGTAATTCGTGGAGTATATCGTCTGCTTTCTGTTTAGAGAGGCACTTGAGGTAAGGTCCAATGATTGAATGGCGGTATAAGGCACCGTTTTGATTTGAGTAGCGCTTGGAGTTGTCGATCAGCTGTCGGTGCTCCTTCGGATATGCTAGAAGTGGTCCTTCACATTTGTTGTTGATACCGATTTAGGCTAAGAAAGGCTTTCGCCAATTGATGTCTTTGCCTTTATTACCCCCAGTGTTGATCGTTCATACAAAAATGTGATTAATGCTGGGGATTGAAATTACTTTGATCTGGAGATATCGAGCTTCTGTGTCCAAGACACCGGCTAGATATGCCAAGGAATCGGCGTGTCTATTTTCACCTAGAGAAAGATAATTGAGAGTTGCTTGTGCGAATTTGCTCATCCTATCGACAACGAGGGCTGCATATTTGATCATCTTGCCATTCTTCTTGTATTGCTCTGAGTAATGGCGGACGATGAGTAGGGAATATTTCTAAACTGAGAGTTCTGGGACACCGAGCTCAAGAGCAAGGTCGAGTCCGTGAATGAGAGCTTCGTATTCGGTGACATTGTTTGAAGCCTCAAAATCTAAGCAGATTGATTTCTAAATTCTATCGTTGGAAGGGGTAATCAATATGATTCCAATTCCTAATCCTGCGGGTCTTGCTGATACATCTGAAAGAAGTATCCACCCTTTCCTTGTAATCCATTCAGTTCGCTCGTCAAATACTTTAGGGGTGGATCTTTTGTAACTTCCTCTGCCCTGTCAGGATCGTGCTCCTCCTACTCGGGATCTTCCACTGGAAAATCCATGAGAAAATCGATAATGGCCTAACATTTTTTAAAATGATGTTGTTCAAACTTGATATCATGTTCTCCCAAACTGACTGACCATTGTTGCATTCTCCTTGATTTTTCTATTTTGGACAAAACCTTCCGAAGTGGGTAGTTCATCATGACTTTGACTGAATGAGCTTGGAAGTAGTACTTGAGTTTCTGTGAAGTGTAAACAAGAGTGAAAAGAAGTTTCTCAATTTTAGAGTACCTCGTTTCCGCTAGAGTGAGGATTTTACTGATGAAGTAGACTAATTTCTCGATTTTCCCTTCTAGTCGAATGAGAACCGAGCTGAGTGAAGTATCTGTAACTGCTAGGTAGATAATCAGTTCCTCATTATCTACTGGGGTGCTCATGATGGAAGACTTCCCCAAATAGGTTTTGAGATCCTTAAAAGCTGCTTCGCATTCTGATTTCCATTGAAACTTTGCATTTGGCTGAACTTTTCTTCATTTGGTACAACCATAGAGTAGTAAGAACGACCAACGACAGTGGTCTGATGATTTTGAAATAAATTGGTTGATAGCGGTAATCTTGCTGGCAAGTTTTTGAACGTCTTTTATCGTTTTTAAAAATGGCATGTTGATGATAGCCTGAATCTGATCTGGATCAGCCTCAATCCCTTTCTTGCTGATGATGTAGCCTAGAAAATGACCTGAATGTACTCTGAACTGACACTTCTCCAGATTGAGATGCATCCTGTAAGAGCGATGTATGTTGAATATGGTGTTGAGATCTGAAATATGGTTGGTGAACTGCATGTTCTTGCACAAGAGATCGTCAATGTTGACTTCCACAACTTTTTTAAGATGTGCTTTAAACATAGTAGTCATCAACCGTTGATAAGTTGCGCCTACGTTTTCAAGTCCGAAGGGCATGACTTTATAGCAATAAAGTCCTCTTTTAGTTATGAAAGTGATCTTTTCTTGATATTCTTCCAAGAGTGGAATTTTATTATAACTGGAAGCAGCATCCATCAAAGATAAGAGTTCGTAACCTATTATAAAATCAAAGATCTGATGAATGTTTGGAAGAGGGAAACTGTCATTTAGAGTATGGTTGTTTAGATTGGTAAAATCTACACGAACTCAGACTTTTCCATTCTTCTTAGGGATAACAACGATGGTGGATATCCAATCTGGATATTTAGTTTCTCAAATTAATCCCACTTTGATGAATTTCTTGATCTCCGTCTTAGCTTCATCTTAAAGTTGAGGTGATAGTCGTCGTTATTTCTGTTTGACCGCCATAGCGTTGATATTGGTGGCCAATTTGTGACATACCTTGGCCGGATCGACCCCTGGCATCTCTTCGAAGGACCATATAAAAATGTCTCAATTTAGTTACAATAACTGAATAAGAGCATCTTTTTTGTGCTAAACCAACTTAGTACCAATGAAAGTACCTCTACTAGGTCCATTAATATTGATGTATTCGGTGGGCTTCTCCATGGAAGGCTGATCATCGGGGTGATCAGCTTTATGTATTTTATATGCAGCATATCTGTAAGAGGTATCTAGAATAGCAGAGGCAGTATTTTTGCAAGCTCGGGAAAGCTTTTGACTAACCCTGATCTCATTGATACCATCGTTGTGTTTGAAGTGGAGTGGTTGATGATAGGTGGAAGCGATTGCTTCTATGTTGTGAATCCAGCAGTGACCCATAATCCTGTTATAACAAAATTTGATTTTAATGATGTAGAAGATGATGTTGATGGTGGCTGGTCCTGCGGTAATAGGTAAGATGATCTGTCCTACTCGCTCTTCTTTTGAACCATTGAATCCATTAATATCGGTATCACTTTGAATAACTTGATTGGCCAATCCCATTTGGTTAATAGTACTCTGAAAGAGAATCTTAATACCGTTGCCAGTATCGATCATCATTTTGTGCATAAAAAATTTCTTCATCTTAAGTATTATGACTAATGCATCATGATGTGGGAATTTGACATGGCTAGTATTGTAATCTTCGAATGAGATCCCAAGCTGGCGATTGCTCGACTCAGGCAGAAGTTTTGCTCCTTTATCTTGTGGTATGAGATCGTAGCATTCTGATAGTTTCCTGCGCTTAAATCTGTTAGAGTTGGTGATCTAATTGATTTCGATCATGTTGCTGTGGTGCATATGGTAAAGATGTTTCTTAGTAGCTTGATCTTTGACTTGGACAACTTCAAGCTACTTCTTATAGCTTCCATCCTTGTATAATTCCAGGTCGACAATATATTCGAATATCCATCCGTCCATGAAAATGTACTCCAACAACCTCTGTAAAGCATAGCAATTATCTGTAGAATGATGTTTTATCTTATGATGCATGCAGTACGGTCGATTCTCGATTGGTTCTAATGGCTGAGAGAGACGGTAAAGCTTATCCTTTGAGTGGATTAGAAAAATTACAGAGATTCAAACATTCATCTTTGGGAGGACTAGTTTGATTTTTGAACTGCCTTTACGAGGGTTACCAGTATTCCCCTTAGATCGCTTTTGGCTACCCTAATCCTCTTTTGGTTCAGTACCTCAATCTGTAGATAGACCTTTTGTGGTAAGGACATATTTAGTAGATTTATGTCTTTCGGACATCATCATTTCCAGGTCGACGTAACTATTGACCTTGGTGATCATAATTTCCAAGGTTGCAGGTTTATTAAGGAAGAGGTACTCTTTAGCCGTGCAGTCGAGCTGAAGTACAATGGTGAAAGCTGTAACAACTATTTTCTGATCGAGATTGTCTACTTTAGGCATGAGCTCCAAAAAATTCTTTGCAAAAGCCTCGAGCTTCTCTTTATATAACTATTTGAGGCTGATAAGAAAATATAGATTTTTATCTTTATCGCTGTTACGAGCATATGTCTTGATAAATTGTTTTTGCAGCTGGTCGAATGTGTATATGGAATCTTCAGGTAGAGAGTGGAACCATCGGAGTGGTTAAGATTAGAGTACAACCCCAATGAATCATGGTATTGTTGAATGTATTTCTTTGGATTGGTACCCTTGTATTTGCAAATTTTCGGAGTATGGAAACCTTTTGGTATTTCCATATCGAATAGTTCATTGGCAATTTGACTTCCTTGTAACTTGATAAGGTCATCGGTAGTGCCCAGAACTTGTGCTTCAATCAACTCCTTAATACGCTGGTCCATATGCTCTTATATGACATAGTGACGTGTCGGTTGAGTGACTTGACGAGGAGGTTGCGGATTGTGAGTACCGGTGCCTTCACTCAAATGATCTTGTATTGAAACTCGAGGTTGAGGTCGCTGTTCTTCCTCTGGATGTATAGAAAATTGGTGACCTTGGCTGATCTCAGATTGAACTTTACCACCCAAATGAATGGAAGGTTGAGGTTTCATGCTGAATATTTTTGGAAATAGCTTTGCTGGTGGCTCCTCAAGGTCTTAACCTTTCGCTCGCAGAAACCCAGGAGGTTTTTGGCAATTAATCATGATCTCTTGTTGGAGGAACCTGCTGAGTATTTTGCAGAGCTTGTAAGGCAGTCTGCATTATTGCTATCTGGTCTTCATATCGTTTGAGCGCTGTCAAATGAGCTTGTCGTTTGGCGTTGAACTTCTTCTCATGGAGCTCTCAGTCAAGAGTTAATTGACGTTCGAGCTCGTTGAATTTCTCTGTAAGTTGTTTCGGCTCAACTAAAAGATCGAGCTGGATTCCGGTTGCTGGTCGTCTGGAAGTGACCATGATTGAAATTTGTAGTAAAAGAAAAGTATGCCTTAAGATATCATAGAAATTTAATCTTTCCTACAGATGGTGCCAAATGTAATGGCCTAATTCCGGATGCTCAAAGTGGCTTGGAATTAGCTCTTACACCAATGTACTTGTGGCAAAAATCTGACAGAAAGCAAGAAATAACACAGGTAATTTAGTGTGGAAAACTTTTGAATAGGTAAAAAACCATAACCTCGAGTTGGGTGTTTTTGTAATAGCAATTTTTATTGCTTGAGGCTGATATTTTATTTCAGGTGATCTCTTGACTGAGAAATGCTTAATCTTGTGAATACGAAGTTTTTGAAAATCTAGAAAATGTAGTTTTCTAGGTGATTTATCGTGTAATTTTCTGGTTCTTGTCTCTTATTGATCATTTTCTTTATATAGGCCTTCTCCGCAGTTCTTCATCGTACGGAAGCACGTTCTCCGAACAATGTGGCTAGTGGCGGTTGACTGTGTAATTGTTGAGTTCGTGAGAGACAAGTGTCTTTGACTTGTTTAGGTTTTTCTGCATGAGCTTGACCCATGCTTTTCATTAGTTCAAGGAGTTATTGGCAATGTTGACTGTTGAAGTCACGTGGAGAATGCGTGAGTCTGATATGAAGGTAATTCGAACTGGAGATAGATCGATTTGGGTAAGGTCTACCCTGCAACTATGATGCACTATAAAAACATTTATCATTATTGTTAAGACTTGCAATTATGGTAATGATGCCATTAGCGTCAACCCCTCCGCAAAGGTCCTTCTCCGGCACTTCATGTTTACTATAAGATGATAAGCTTTGTTTTCGTAACCTGATAAGCTTTGTTTTCATAATTAATCAATATGATAGGCTTACAACCTGATTTCTTAAGCTATAATGTTTACTTGGTTAACTGATATTTTGCTTGATCAATTGAGAGGCAGTAGCTGATTTCTTAAGCCATCTTACCCATGTCTACTTGGTCAACTTCTATAATAAATGGAAGAGTCTTAATTTGATGACATTATAGTACTTGTCTACATGTATAATACTCTGAACTAACTGTTGATATTCTTAGTTTGAAACTTCGGGGGTAGTTATTTTTTAAAGGTCTAGATATATGAAAAATGATGGAATTAGATATCACCTCATATGTTCCCCACGACCATTGTTCCTAATTTATTTAACTATGATATAATGAGATAGACATTTAATATGCAATAATGTTTCTAACACAGTCTCTATGGTTGCCTTTATAGGTGACTACATTTAAGCTATGACATTTGCTTCATCTAAACAAGTTGGGTACTACAACTTTCCACAATTATATATTCTGCTTCAGCAATAGACTGCGAAGTATAATTATGTTTCTTACTTTGCCATACAACAAGATTGTTCACTATGTAAAAGCATCCTTAAGAAGTACTTTTCCTTTCATCAGAATTTCTGGTCTAGTCAGCATCTGAGTATCTAATAATTTTAGACGTAGTGTCTCAAGTTGATCCAGGAGGATCTGAAGATCAGACCCCTTAAAAAGATGCCAACTCGTTCGAACGAGCCTTGAAGTTGATCGAACAAGATATAAGGAAAACCAAGACAATCTGTCTGCCTCAAGTTTGAGGCTTAAATTTTTATGTCGTTCGAATGACATTTGGAAATATTCGAACGACTCTGGGTTCCAGAAGACTAGTTCTACCTATCTTAGATTTTTAGGCTTAATTTAGCAAGTCGTTCAAATGGCCTATGAGTTTGTTCGAATGACTATCGCGATTCCTTCATATTTTAGTGCATTTAAGGGCATAATTATCCTATTTGTTTACTTGGAAACTTGTAACCTTCATAATGGGGCAAGCCAAAGCAAGATGAAAGGATCCAAGTTCTGTAATCTAGAACTTAGGATTTGAAAGAGGAATTCAATTAGAATCAATCGATTGGGAAATTAAAGCTCATATTGGGAAATTATCCAACCAAATTGTGTTCCTCGTTTAATTATTTGATTAGGAAGTTCTCTAATTTGATTATGGATTAAGTGGTATCAGATTTCTGAGTTACGATTCTTGGGGTGTTGTTGGTTTATGGTCTCACATGTGACCAATTCAAGCAAACGAATGAGATTTTTGTATGTCCGTTGAAGATTTACAGAAAACTAAGCTCAAAGAAGATGGCAAATTCAGAGATGGGCGATTCCGAAGATTAACTCATGAAGCTTGAAACTTAGGTTTTTGACCTAATACTTACTTAGTTGTGATAAAATTATACCGATGGGAAATCCTTAAACTTTATATACTCCTAAGTATAAAAAAACAATAATTTTAAGCTTATCCGAAACTGGAGGTATTACCTCCAGGTTAGAAAAAGATTTAAGTATTTTTCTTTAGTTATATTTGAGTGTACAGTAAAAATTGTTTTATCGCCTAATACGTTGTCTTGAATAATTTACTTAGTTTATGGTAGTCTAGTTTTTACTAGAATAAATTTAACGGTCAATTTGGCAAGTGCCTTAGTCAATTCGTCTTCCTTGAATTTCACTTTTTTTATGCAAGCCTCTTCTTTTGAGTACATTGTTTCTTAGTGAGGCCTCCGTAACAATGAGTTTTCATTCTACAATCCATGTCAGTTGGCTAAGGTTGCCGGGGTATGGTGCCTCATCATGACCTAGGCTTACTATTCTCATAAGTAACATTTTCTTGTGCTCATTTCACATAGTTTATGGTCAAACATGAGATTGATAATAATTTTTTCTCTTTCAATTCTTAATCATGCGAGTAGCCTTGTAGCGTGAAAGCTTTTAAAGTAAATTTGGCTTCTTAATTTTTTCTTAGGAATGAACTTATTCTTAGGCAGTTGTCTCCCTTGTAGCAAATTCTTCCTAATATAAATGCTAAATTTCTCTTATACTAAGCAAAAATTTATTGAAAATATTAATTGCAAAACTACAGTGAAGTGCATGTTTTCAAAATATTCCAAGCTAATTTGAATTAGCCGCTAATAAAAAGATAGTACATCTAGCTTAAGATAGTCCAAAATATTCTAGTATATACTTGGTGCAATTTCAAAGTTTAGGCTTTTCCATAATAATTTTGTCAAGGTAAAATTAGTTCAAGTGTTTGAAAATTCGTCAAAAATATATCATAAATTATCAATGTGTCATTATTTCACTTTTTTTCAAAAAATATTTAAAGAAATGGTTTCCAGCCCCCAAACTTTAATAAAACATTGCCCTCAATGTTTGAGAATAAGAAAATAAATAGAAAAGGAAAACAATTTTTTTTTACCTGAATGTGTTATGGGTTGCTTCCCAAGAAGTGCTAAGTTTACCATCTTCAGTTAGACGAATGTACCCCCATACTTAAATGATTTTGCAATGGTACTATAAAGGTACACAATATCAGCTCTGATTTACTGGATCATCTAGAAATTTTCTGTCTTCATCAAAAGTGTAGGACTCTAAGTATGGTTTTAATCGTTGACCATTGACCTTAAAAATATTTCCGTTATTTGAACCCTCCACCTCCACGGCCTCATGAGGAAAAATAGTTTTAGCCGTAAATGGGTCATGCTAATGGGATCGTAGTTTCAAAGGAAATAGATGAAGCTTGGAGTTATAAAGCAATACCTTTTGATTGGGCTTGAAGGTTTTACGAATAATTGATTTATCGTAAAAAGCTTTGGTACGTTCCTTGTAAATTTTTAAACATTCATAAGCCTCATGACGGAGTTCATCCAACTCAAAATGTTAAAGCTTTCTCATGAACCCAGCTTGGTCCATCTCAAAGTTAAGGGCCTTTGTGGTCCATCCCAAAGACAAGTCTATAGGGTGACATTCTAATTGGGATTTTGTAAGTCGTTCTATCGGCCCAATGAGTATTATCAAGACGATATGACTAATCTTTACAATCATTTTGAATAACTTTTTCAAAAAAAATTTTAATCTTCCGATTGGAAACTTCCACTTGACCACTTGTTTGTGAATGGTAAGGTGTGGCAACTTTATGAGTGATAATATAATTTTTTAATAATATTTGGAAAATAGAATTGTAAAAATGTTTTCCACCATCACTAGTAACTGCTCGAAGAGTACCAAAATGATTAAAAATGTTCTTCATCAATTTGACCACAGGCTTATGGTCATTTGTCAGACATGCTACCGTTTTGACCCATTTGGGGACATAGTCCACTGCGACTAGAATATAAATGTTTCCACGAGATGAAGGAAACGGTCCCGTAAAATCTATGCCCCAAACATAAAAAAGTTCATCAAGAAGAATATTTTTTAAGGGCATCATGTTGTGGTAATAAATATTGCCAGTCCTCTGGCATCTATTATAAGTTGAACAAATGGTCTATGCATCACGGAAAAAGGTAGGCCAATAAAGACCAGATTAGAGAATTTTTGTAACCATTTTCTCAGCATTGAAATGCCCTCCACAGGTATAGGTGTGGCAAAAAAATTGCACTCTGGAACTCATTATTTGGAATACATCTGCTAATAACTTAGTTAGAATAAAACTTATACAGATAAGGATCGCGGATACTGAGGTAGTTGTATAACAACCATGAGCTGCTCATTAGGAAATGTCTCTAAGATAGGGAGGATGGTCTGCTTCATCTATTTTAACACCTTTCTTATCTCAAATTTTGATGTCAAATTTTTGTAACAAGAGAATTTATCAGATTAATCGAGGCTTAACATCGTTTTTGGATAACAAATATTTTAAGGCCGTGTGATCGGTGTAAACAATAATTTTGGACCCAACAAGATAGAAACTTTTCTACGACAAACACAATGGTTAATAACTCCTTCTCAGTGGCAAAGTAATTCATTTGTGCATCATTGAGTGTGCGACTGTCATAGTAAATAGCATGAGGTTTTTTATCAACTCTTTCCCTAAAATTGCTCTAACAGTGTAGTCTGAGGTATTGCACATCAATTCATATAGAAGATCCCAGTTGGGAGGTTGGATGATTTGAACAGAAGTTAATAGAAGTTTGAGCCTCTCAAAAGCTCTGGAACATTCATCATCAAAGTGGAAATCAATGTCCTTAGCAAGTAAATTGCGCAAAGGTTGGGAAATTTTGCTAAAATCTTTGATGAACTGACGATAAAACCCGGCTTGGCCTAGAAAGGATTGAATGGCTTTAACCCTCTGAGGAGGATGTAAGGAAGAAATAATGTTGATTTTTGCCTTATCAACTTCAATCCCTTTGTTGGAGATTATAGGCCCAAGAACTACCTCCCTTGTATCACCATGAAGTGACATTTTTCTCAATTTAACACCAAATTGGTTTGTGCACATCGTTTTAGCACGAGCTCCAAATGGTATAAACATTTAGCAAAAGAGAAACCAAACACTAAAAAATTGTCCATGAAAATTTTGATAAATTTATCAACCATATCAGAGATTATGCTCATCATACAACATTGAAATGTAGCGGGTGCATTACACAAGCCAAATGGCATACATCGATAAGCATAAGTCCCATTGGGACATGTAAATGTGGTTTTCTCTTAATCTTCTGGAGTGATGGGGATCTGATTATATCCAGAATAACTGTCAAGAAAGCAATAATGACTCTTTCCGGCTAATCGTTTAAGTATTTGATCAATAAATGGAAGAGGAAAATGATATTTCCTAGTAACCATGTTCAAGTTTCTGTAATCGATACAAACACGCCACCTGGTGGTTATATGGGTGAGGATTAATTCATTATTCTCATTTTCGACTACAGTAATCCCAAATTTCTTGGGTACAACTTGAATAGGGCTGCCGAACTTACCATCCGAAATAGGGTATATGATAGCCGAGTCTAAAATTTTGAGAACTTCCTTCTTAACCACCTTCATCATATTTGGATTTAAGCATTGTTGCATCTCACATGAATTTTTGTACCTTTATCGAGATTGATGTGATGCATCCACACGACCGGGCAAATTCCCATCAAGTCTGCTACAGACCATCCTATGGTTGATTTATGTTCTCTAAGGGCACTCAACAATCTAACTTCCTGGTCAACATCTAGATTGGACGATATTATCATAGGTAGAGTTTTAGAATCACCGAGAAGGGCATACTTGAGAGTATTGGGTAATGGGTTGAGGTCCAACTAGGGTGGTTTAACAATGGATGAAATATGTAAAGTTGGCGATAACTCAAGAGGTTCCAGTATTGATCTCCATTTGTACATGTTAAAAATAGGTGTTGAGTTAAGTAAGGTATTAAGCTCTTGAATGATCGTGTCTTCATCATAGTCTTCACCAAAGTTTACAAGACATGATTCTAATGGGTGCTCAGAAAAGGATTTGGGGAAAGAATTGCAAACTAGAGACTCAATCATATTGAGCTCAGCTATATTATCAGAATCAGGGACTTGATTATTATTGTTAAAAATATTGAGTTTGATTTTCAAGTAGCCCATAGATAGTTGTAAGACCCCATTAAAGCAATTGGTAAAGGCATAGGTAGTAGCAAGAAATGAGCAACCCATTATGACAGGGATCTCATAAGTAGAATTTTTGACATCTTCTGTGTCCAATACTACAAAGTCTATAGGAAGAATGAGATCATCTACCTTGATAAGAATATCCTCAAGGATACCACGTGGGTGTCGTATTGAGTTATCGGCCAATTGGAGTATCATCCGGGTAGGTTTGAGTTCTTCAAGTCCTAATTCCTGATAAACTGAGTATTGCAGAACATTCATACTAGACCTTAAGTCGAGTAATGCCCTATCCACCTTGTGATCTCTAATCTTACAAGGGATAGTCAGGCTTCCAGGATCACGAAGCATAGGAGGGATTAATGTTTCAGTAAAAAAGACTTTCTTTTGTACATTGATTTTCCTCTACCTAGTGCACGTATCCTCAAGGAATTTGGCATATCCTGGGATAACCATGATTGCATCGAGTACTAGAATATTTATATGAACTTGTGTAAATGTATCAACTATCTCGTCGAATTGCATCCCTTTCTTAGCCGAAAAATGGCGCTGCGGATATGGCACTTTTGGCTCAAAATGAGCCTTGGGTACGGGAACAGAGAAAGTAGATAACTCTTTAGATTTCTTAGAAGGTTCTTGGTTGCTGACTACCACTGGTTCATTTGTACGTACCTCATCCTCAATCATAACAGGTGGTCGCTCAACCCTAGTTATTTCAACTCAGTTATCAATTTTTCTACCACTTCGAAGGGTGGTAATGGCATTGAGTTGTTTGGGGATCGAGTTATGCTCAAACCCAGGTGGTCCTTTAAAATTAGATTGAGGTTCGCTAGGTAGCTTACCTGGAATTCTCTTATTCATCGCATTTGCTAATTGCCCTATTTGATTCTCTAGATTAGAGATAGATTGGGACGTGAAGTTTTGATTCAACAATGTTTATTACTAGAATTGCATCATTTGTTGCTGAAATTGCAACACTTATTTTTAACTTTCCATTAATTATTGTATGAAGAGAGAAAGGGTGTCTTCCAAAGATGGTTTGGGTGGAGTGGGCAGGAACTGTTTGGATGACTGAAAGGTTTGCTGAGATGCTTTAGGATATGATAGAGGATGGAGATTCCTAGGAAAATTATTAACTAAGGTTTGTGGCTCTCAAAAACCAGAACTGGGTTGGTTGCTCTTGCACGAAAAAATTGGGTGGTTCTGCCAAGTTGGTTTGTATGGGTAAACATTCAATTGCTCTTGATTGTTATACATTTCATTGAACGTGGGACATATTTGAGTCACATGGGTGACATCATAACAAATGGTGCAACCCTATTGCTAAACTTGGTTCACATTACCCTTAGATTGATTCATAGTCATAGCCTTAATTTTTTAGGTAAGAGTATCTAATTGGGCTTTTACGGCCGTTCCCTCACTCACTTCGTATAAGCTACCTTTCTTGGTTCTATGAACATTTTTATGTGTATTAAAATCCCATTGCTGAGAGTTCTGAGCCAATATCTCAAACTTCTCATAAGATCTATCGAGTTCAAGGTCCTAGAATTTGCCAGTATGCATGGATTTTAGCCTATAGAAATTCTCAGAGGTCATTCCACGATAGAAGATTTGGGCTAAATTGCTTCACAAAACCATGATGGGGACATTGCGGAAGAAGATCTTTATATCTCTCCCATATTTCGTAAAATGTTTCGCTCTTATTTTGAGCAAATTTAACAATTGTATTTCTAAGAGCGAGAGTTTTTCCCATTGAAAATTATTTTGTTTTGAACTTGGTCTCCATTTAGTCCAATGAATTAATAGATGCTGGTGCTAATGAATCAAGTCAATGATTCGCCTTATCTTTTAGTGAGAATGGGAATAAACGAAGGCGAACGGAATCCTCAGTAAAATGTTGATATTTTGAGAGCGCATAAATTTCCTTAAACTCATAGACGTGCTTATAAGGGGCTTTTAGAATCAAGCCCATAAAATGTAGGTAACATTTGGATCACACTAGGCTTAATTTTATAATGATTTGTTATGGCAGCTGATAACACGATATACAAAGGTATATCGCTCACCACTGGGGTCCAATAGTCCTTAAGAGATTTGGCAACAACCATGATTGAGGGGTCAACTTCTAGCTCAACAACAAGCTCAATTGGGTCAACTCGAAATGGATTACCCTCCAAAATTGGGGGAACTCAAAATAGATCACTCTCCTACCAAACGGGGGGCGGGGGGTCCTAAGTTCTCTATTGTGTTGACTGGGTAAGGTGGTCGCCCTCTCCGCTTAGATTGATGTGGTGAGCCATAAATAGGCAAAGGTTTTGGTAAACTTCCTAAACATTTTTCTCAACATGTCCAATTGATCATGCACAAACTAATATACGATGAAATTCGGTACCCGATACATTAAACAAACAATTAAGCCTATAATCTAACACTTCAACATTTTTTAAGAAGTAATAATTAGGTCTCCCCTATATTCTTCTATGTTTACAAAAGGGTAGGATGGTCAAAGGCTTTGGTTCATGCACTCCCCTGCGTCACTGTGCCAGTACTAGCTTAGGGTAGATGTTTGGTCTTCACGCCTAAGCGAGTCGCCTTATCATAAGTCAGCACTTGAAACGGTGACGTCGCAAACCTACAACCAGTATTTTACAGCCCTAGGCTAGGGCCGTATCTTACGAACTCGTGTTTGTACCCCAGTCTGGTACACCTATCCGTTGGGTGATGAAATCCTGTAGGATTCTTTTTACTCCTTTTAATTATCAGCTATTTTCAGGCTCAGGACGTTTAACTTTTGTGTAATACGAATTTCTTTGTATTCCTAATGGATGGTCCTACTTGTTAGAAAGCTTTTTGGGTGATAAAATCCCGCAATTCTCTAATAGTTTTTACCTTTACTAATATTGGAATGAAAAGAAATTTTAAACACAACAATAGGTCAATCCAAACATAATAATTTTTTTATTAGAGCAGCGTGTATTTGCATAGTTCACATGACTTTGTGTACCTAGTGCCAGGGCGGAGTGGATATGAACCCCTTTTAGATGTCAAGTTTTGAGAAATACCAACCTACGGGAAGTGTTTCTCGGTTAAGCTGTGGCCGCCCCTTCACTTAGGGGGCGAAAGAGGTTGTGGCTGCCCCTTTACCTTCCAATATGAGATGCCACAATTACAATGGGGGAGGGTTCCTTCTATAGGAGAAGGAACCCAAATCTTTAAGAGTATTACACATATCTTGAATATTATAATATATATTATTACAATCAATCACTAAGATATATGAGAATATCTTTATATCATTTTCTTGTTGAGTGTAGAAATCTTCTAACCATGGAAATACTTGAGTATATCTTTGTTGTAGAATATCTTCTCAATATAATTCTTGGATCTTGAATGCAATCTCTCTTTATATTATACTCTAAATAAATTTGTGTGTATATTTATTCAATCTTGAAACTAATAATATTGTGTCTTTGACTTTTGTGCTATGAACTGCTAAAGATACTTTTACTTGACTATAAGAGCTTGGTTTCAAATATCTATCTCTAATAGCTACAATCCAGAAAATGCGTATAAGTACCCAAAATTAAATATAATGGACGACTAAAATTCATGCTTGAGTATATTAAAAATGTCATAATTACGCGTTCATCACCTACCTTGGTAACGAACAGCTTATAAATCTTTTTCCTAAGCAAATCTAGCCCTCTCAAAGAGGACAACAATATCCTCAGCACCAACGGCGGAAGAGTTCAGGAGAGAAGAACACAAAGAATCGGAAAGAAGTTGGTAATTTTTACAAAAAATAGAGTATGAAGAGTCACTACCCAAAGGGGGTATTTATAGGCCCTACACGATGGTTCAACGTACTCCTTTGAGACCCTTCAGCTAACCGTCTGGCAGTTTACGTAACACATCTCTTCTCAAACTCCTTTGCCCTTTGCCTCCAAATTGATCAATTGAAGCTCTTATTGGGAAACTATCCCACAAAATTGTGTTTTGCGTTTAATTCTTCGATTAGGAAGTTCACTAATTCAAGTGCAGATTAAGTGGTGGTATTAGATTTCTGAATTACGATTCTCGGGGGGTTATTTTTGTATGATCTCTACATGTGACCAACTCAAGCAAATGAAGAAGATTCTTTTTAGTCTGTTGAAAATTTACAAAAAACCTAGCTCGAGGAATAAGAAAATTTTTAAGATGGGCGATTCTGAAGGTCGACTCACGAAGCTCGAAACTCAAGTTTCTGACCTAACACTACTCTAGGGGAGTTGGTAGAGCAATTACATCTCGCAAACCTCACCAAAGCATCTGCTTCGACAAAACGGCAAGAGTGCATGAAGAAGAAAAGAATTGCATAGGAGACGAGGGACGAAGGTAACTTGGAAGAAGATAGAGATTCTTGCGATGCAAAATCTGTGAAAGAAAGTTCGGCTTTAGGTAAATCAACGAATCTTATGCATAATCTTTGTATTGATTTTAAAATTAAAATTCCAGTATTTGACGAGTCAATCAATGCTGAAAAATTAGATAACTGGTTAGATAGGTTTGAGACATACTTTCCAGTTTATGAATATTCAAATGTTAAAAAATAAAATAAAATTTAACATTAAAATTTGCAAGTCTTGCACTCACACGGTGGAAGTCTTATGAGAAACGTTACATAGAAGGAAGATTGAGTTGGAGAAAATTGTATTCGAATGGGTTTAGGGTAGACCGGATTTTCTGACATGATTTAAAGACCCTCATTATGAATACTTCCATTTTCGCTAAAACTTGTTTTATATTCAAGTATCCCTTCTCCTGTTCGAATACAAAATATCCTGAGTAAGTTTATTCGAATAAAAGCTTTTCTGATCAAATACACCTTTTTCCAGTATGATTGTTTTCGAATAGAATTTTCTCTGTTCGAATACATTCCTGTCTGAATGTTTTTATTTAAATAGAATCTTCCTCTTTTCGAATACATTCTTGACTGACAAATTTTATTCGAATAGAATCCTTCTCTGTTTGAATACATTCTTGACTCCCAGCTTTTATTCGAATAAACTAATAATCTATTCAAATGCAATCTTATTCGAAAAGACTTCTTTGTCTATTCAAACAGGGCGCGTTTTTGCATGTTTTTTGTGCTTTTAAGGATAGTTTTTTCCTTGTTATATAATTATCTTGTACTTATGATCCCGCTTATATAAAATGCTAAACTTTTTACCAAAAAAAGAGTTGGAGAAAATTCAAGGTTTTGGTTAAGAAGAAATTTTATCATATTAGATATGAGCAGGAGAAATGGTTTAAATGATACCTTTTACGCCAAAAGTATGTGTAAATACAATTTTGGTTAAGACGAATTGTTGAAGATACTTTAATTTGACTTTAAGAGCTTGGTTTCAAATATCCATCTCCAATAGCTACAATAAAACAAATACGCATAAGTACCCAAAATTAAATATGATGGACGACTAAAATACATGTTTGGGTACATTAAAAATGTCATAATGACACGCTTATCAAATACCCCCAAACTTTTCTTTTGCTCATCCCGAGTAAAATAAAATAATAGCCACTTTCCAAGGGAGTGTGATTGTATTTAGCATATGCAACAAGCCCTTAAACCTTCAGGATTAGCATGGTAGACGAGTGTTGTCTTATGAGGGTTTGCAGTGACTATACCCACAAAAGTCAATGATGTCATTTTAAATAATTCTAGAAGACGTATGACTCATTTCCTGTAAACTTATCCTTACCTAGTTGTAACAAAAATATACTGATGGGAAATCCTTAAACCTGATATTCTCCTAAGTATACCAAAGAATATTTTAGCAGTCTAGTTCTTACTAGAATAAATTCAACAGTTAGTTTGACAAGTGCCTTATTTAATTTGTCTTTCTGGAATCTCATCTTTTTTGTAAGCCTTTTCTTTTAAGTACATTGTTTCTTAGTGAAGCCTCCGTAACATGTGTCATTATTTCACTTTTCTTCAAAAAAAATATTTAAAGAAATGGTTTCCTACCCCCAAACTTAAATAAAATATTGCCCTCAATGTTTGAGATCAAGAAAATAAATGGAAGAGGAAAATTAAAATTTCTCACCTGAATGTGTTATAGGTTGCCTCTCAAGAAGCGTTAAGTTTACAATTTTTAACCAGACGAATGTACCCCCATACTTAAA
The DNA here is from genome assembly GCA_014058105.1 of Kingdonia uniflora. Taxonomy (NCBI): domain Eukaryota; kingdom Viridiplantae; phylum Streptophyta; class Magnoliopsida; order Ranunculales; family Circaeasteraceae; genus Kingdonia; species Kingdonia uniflora. The sequence goes on from JACGCM010000671.1 coordinate 5,170,115, forward strand.
TGATATTGCAATGGCATTATAGAGGTACACAATATCGGCCCTGATATACTAAATTATCTAGAAATGTTGTATCTTTATCAAAAGTGTAGGACTCTAAGTACGGTTTTATTCGCTGGCCATTGACCTTAAAAATATTTCCGTTCTTTGGATCCTCTACCTCCACGGCCTCATGAGGAAAAATGGTTTTAACCATAAAGGGGCTGATAAAGCAGTATTAAATTGGGTTTTGTTAATATAGGTTTCGGGTTTTGTCGTTCACTAGGCCAAACAATCGTTAGATAATGTTTTCAAATCAAACTACTAAACTAATATATAAAATAACTAAAGAAAATTTCGAGAGATTTTTGGGTTACAGATAGATTAAATATCTATTTGCGATCTCTAAAGAAGTAAATTTATCAAAATACATCAGATGAGAAATCATATGTAAAAATATAAAACATTAAAGCAAGCTAAATACGTTTCATTAATATTTGATTTACAATCCAATGTTAATAATAATTGTACAACTAAAATCAACTACATTAACATTCATAAAACTTGATTCATATTAATTTAATCATGAACCAATAATAAATTTTTTAACATAAAGATGGTTTGATGTTAAAACAAAATGAGTAATTTACGTTTAGTTGATCACATTAAGTATATATTGAATACGGCTTCATCCCCTCCCCTAGAGGATGGTTTAGCTAGACACGAATCCTAAAATATAACATACTAGTAAAAAGAAAGACATGATGATAATGAAAAAAAAAATACTTTATTGATCAAATAAAACTTACAAAAGGTCAATTGTTTCGAGGTTACAAGCAACTCCAAGAACTTCAATCTCTTTACTCTTTAAGCAATGCTCTCAAGCTCTCAGAATTGGATGATCATTCATAGTCAAGACCTTTCCTATTTATAGATGAAGGAGAGGGTTACATGTTTAGTAAGAGATTATTTTCACCAAATCAAATATAATTAAATTTTAGAATTTATTTAGAAATATATACTCAGTATACAAATTAGTAAAAAATTGCACAAACTATCTTTACATCTTGGAAACTTCTCCAAAAAGTTTCAGAATTCTTAAGCGAATTTAAACTTGCATGCTTGCCACATCTTCACAACTGTTATTTTCTTGAATATTTTACTCTCAATGAAATATTCATTGTACTCAATAAAATCTTCCTAGTCATAATAAAATATCCTCAATATGTCAAATATTCTCTTGATTTTCTCTTGAGATTGGCTTTTTATTAGAGATACTCTGAGTTATAGCTTAGATAGGTGGTCTTCTCCAATAGTTGCAGCTTTAACCCTCAAATTCAATTTTTTGTACACTTTTATCTAACATAACCTAAAGCAATAATAAATTGGTAATTAATCTTTTTAACAATAAAATAAAGTCTAGAACCCTTAAATAAGTAGGGTAAAATGGGTATTACATGCCCATCAAACGCCCCCAAACTTAAAGTTAGCTAGTCCTTGCGAAAAGAAAAAGAATAAAAATGTAACCTTTTTGTAGTTAAGGCGATTGCATTTAGAATATGCAACAAGCCGTTAAACCTATCGGTTACCCATATAGGATGAGTTTTGTCTCGTGAGGGTTTGCAGTGACTTTACCCACAAAAGTTAATAAGGGTATTCTAGTTGTTTAGATACTTATTAGGCCATTTCAGCGAACTTATCAATATCTGATAATAGTATAAACATTAACAAGGCGAACCCCTTCAATTTTAATTTTTCCACATATATATAACTATACATTTTAGAGAACTATCCAAAATTAAAAATACAGCCCAATAATTAAATGAGATTTCACATATTTTTCTAATATCTTCAAGTGTTGTAAAAATAGTTATTACACTTACAACTTTATTTAGAGCCTCTTGAGTCAATATCCAGTTATTTTGTATTTCGTGAAGAAATTCAACAATCAGTTTGACAAGTATCATAGTCAATTCAAATCCTGTTATTGATTTTGGAGAATAATTATAAGCCTTCTTATTTTAGTACTTGTTTCCTTAGTGAAGCCTCCGTAATATGAGTCTTTCATCGACAATCCCAGCCAGTTGGCTTAGGTTGTCGGGGTTTGGTGCCCCTTCGTGACCTAGTCTCTAGATTCTCACATGTAGACATTTTTCCTTGTTTTTTTCATATAGTTCATGGGTATACTCGAGATTTGTGATAATTCTTCCTCTTTCAGTTCTAATCATGCGCGTAAGCTTTACTGTAGTAGCATATTTCCCAGATTCGACAAAGAAAAGCTAGCGGAACTTAATCAAAGATAGTCCATCATTCGAGAAGATGTCACATCTACGACCACGGTTCTTGACCCACCGAAGTAACTGCTATACTTGGTCAAATAGAGCCGTTGCAGGCAGATCCACAATGTTCGCCCACTACCCATAAAAATAAGAAACTTTTTTTTTGTAACTGCCTGTATCTATTATAAATACAGGCTGAGATTATGTTAAAACGTCTCGCAACTCCGCCAATCAAACATTCTTATATCCTTACCAATCAGCAATTGTAATAACTAACAACTTATTGAATTTTTTATCAAAACCCTCATCGAGGTCGTGGTTTTTGTCAGACTTAATTAAGTTTCTACCTAAAATCCCGCGTGTTTAAGCTTATTATTGCATAATCCTAACAAAAGTATTGGCAAATATTATCTTCCTAGAAAACATGCCATTACAATTGACGTTGCCTGTGGGAAAACTATACTTTTTCTTTACCACCTGAAATCCTACCAATATAATGACAAACAAGAATCTTCGAAGTGCCTCCAGTACACAGAGGAACCACGAGATCAACCCCATACCAAAAACAATCGATCTATACAATGTAGTGATTAAACTTTAAAAGCAAATGAAGTTTGACCGAGTCTAGAGGCTGGAAGATCTGCGAATCCACACCCAGGCTCTACAAGTCAAAAGTAATGAGAGGAGAAAAGCTCTAGATCAATAGAGTCAAACACATGAGAAAGAAATGGAAAATTTATGAAGACATTAAGACTGGCTCACCGGCCGTCAAACATCGCCTTCCCAATCCCCTAGCGATCATCGCTCCAGGGCAACCCAGAGAAAGAACCTACTGAGAGAGGAAGGAGTTCAAACTTCTCAATCCAGATCATAGAATCCAAACAGAGCTTCTCGATATTTTTGACTCACATCCACAACATAGAAAACTCAAGGAACTCAATGCACATGCCACCAAACTCTACTACCATCGATAAGAAGATCAGTGGGATATAGGTTGGGACCAGAAGGACAGGGTGACTTTCACCCCCAAGTTGCAGCCGCACCAAATACTCTACAACAATTTATTATTTTGGATGACTTGAACAATAGGATCCAAATCATAAACTCTAATAATCTAGGCTGAAGTTCTGTTCTCGTTAGGATTGAGACGAACCCTATTTCTTTCCATCTTGAAATCATGTCCATTCCAGAGAATTTCCACATGCCTTAGTTTCATCAATAAGGAGGCCTCACTGGCCCTCTCACCCATGTCCAACATTTTAAAGTAGCAGTTGGATTATACTCCAAACTTGATCACATGCTCTGCAGATTATTCAACATGAGCCTTAAAGAAGAACCTCTCAGATGGTTTCATACTATTCCTGAAGGCTTTATCACTAGATTTAGCCAGTTACAGTGCCTCTTCGAGATAAACTATGCTTATGCTAAGGAATAAGAAATAAAGTAGATTCTTTGTTCTTCTTCAAGCAAGGTGCGAAAGAAACCTTGGCAAGATTTTACAAGCATTTTATGTAGGAAACAAGGTTGATTGGGAATTCAGATCCTAAAATTGTTATTCCAGCATTTACCTCAGTACTCCCTATCGAATCCAAAGTTCGATAAAAGCTTACCTGGCACAAACCCAAGATAGTGACAAAAATGATCGATGTTGTTAATAATTACATCGAATTGGAACAGTCTAAAAAGGATAAGATGAAAAGCTCTTCAGTGATCTACTCCAATGAAGCATTTTCGTCACCACCTCCAAAGTCAGCGAGTAAAGGGACTCCCAAACAATGCGGGAGGAACACCGACAACATTTGGAAAAGAGGCAGAAAGCCAGACAGACCCATCCCAGTCTTACCTCCTATGATAACCACACTCTCCGCTATCTTACCAATAATTAAGGGAGATGAATTATTTTGATAAGAACAAGCTATTCCTGATGCACCCAACAAACCTTTATGTCAGTATCACAATGTGCACAGCCATGAGACTAAGAATTATTACTCTATGATACAGATCTTTTACAGCATTCTATTCGCAGGACGACTACACGAGTATGTTATCGACGTTAAGAAATTCCTTAAAGAAGAGACATAAAGAAAGGAGGTCGAACGAGACCAAGTACAAGGCCAAGCTCGACATCTTTATATGATCAAAATTGAGAAGGGAAAAAAGAGAAAGAAAAATGATAGAATTACATCATGCTACAATATGACATCTTCAGACAAATAAGCAAAACTTTTCCCCAACTTCTGCAAAGCTAAACATCCGTACCATATTTCCTTCAAAGACTATGATACCAGTCATGCCAAGTACCTTCATGATGAATCCTTGGTCATAATGCTCATAGTAGGCCAGGACTACCTACAGACACTTCTGGTTGATACAGGAAGCATAACAAATGTTTTATTCAAAAGGGTTATTGATGTTCTATTCCTTAAAGATTCAGTCCAAGCCTCGACCACAACCTCGATTACAACTATTACAAGGTTCAACGGTTCCAAAGAATCTACCATGGGACAAATCATACTGCTAGTTTAAGTGGGACCAAAAGCCACTTTTGTCATATTCATTGTTATCGGTGCTGAATCAAAGTATCTGGGAATCTTAGGCCGAAGTTGGTTATATTCTATTAAGGCAGTACCTTCGACATATAATATGGCCTTACGATTTCAAACAGATCACGGAGTCTATGAGATCAAAGGAAGTGAAGCTATGACACGAATGTGCGAAAATACTACTACCAACTCTCACACGGCAAAACTTCAGAAAGCATAGCAATTACAGCAGGAACCAACTCCAACATTCGAGCAACCTAATATTGAGGCGGTTGACTCCATTTAACTCGATGAGCCCGGATGATATACCTTTATTGGCTTAAAACTGTCATCCGATGAAAAAGAAACCATGATACAACTTCTAAAGAGAAATGCTGATATCTTTGCATGGTTTTTTCAGGAAATGCCTGGCATTGATCCCTCGATAGCGTGTTATAAACTTAACCTCCTTCTAGACAGTAAAACAATTGTACAAAAGTGACGCAATTTAGCCCCCCGCCTTCATGAATCAGCTGATAAAGAAAACGATAAACTCCTTCACATCAGATTTGTTCGAGAAGAAAAATACCCTAAATGGGTATCTAATATCGTGATTGTGCGTAATAAAAAAGGGAAGATAAGAGTTTGTATAGATTTTATAGAACCAAACAAATTCATTCCAAAAGGCAACTTCCCCCTTCCTCTGATTCCTCAACTCCTTGACTCTATGGCAGGGCACGAACTTCTCTCAATGATTAATGCAGCCTCTGGTTATAATCAGGTTCCTCTCGCCGAAGAAGGCCAATAAAAGACAACATTAGTAATAGAAAGAGGCATCCGGTAACACAGTTATGCCTTTTGGCTTAAAGAATGTAGGAGCCACTTATTAGTGACTTGCCACTTAAATGTTCAAAGATCATTTAGGCAAAATCATGGAAGTATGCATAAACGATATGATCTACAAAAGCCTACGGAGAGAAGACCATTACAACAATCTTCAAATAATCTTCGATATCTTACGTACTTACCAAATAAAATTCAACCCAGAAAAATACCAATTTGGTGATGCATCGGGTAAATTTCTGGGCCATTTGGTTAGTAAAAGGGGAATAGAGAGCGATCCGGCACAAATCAAAGCACTCATGACAATGCCATCTCCTCGAACCAAAAAAGATGTATAGAAGCTTGTTGGCAAGATTGTAGCTCTTCACAGGTTCAGTTCCAAGTCATCTGATCGATGCAAATTTCTTTACCTCATTCTCCATGGTAATCCAACTCCAATATCTAAAAAACAACCCAAAGAAATCATTTGGAATCCTGACTGTGAATTAGCTTTCCAAGATCATAAAAGATACTTGTGGCGTCCTCCAATAATGAGTATTCCTGTTGATGGAAAAACCCATCTACTTCATTATTAAAACTCTCATGCCTGCTGAAAAAAAATATACAACAACTGAAGAGCAGCTACGTGCCTTGGTATACAACTCTCAGAAACTTTGACCTTATTTTCAAGCTCATCCCATTAAAGTCATTATCAAGTTTCTTCTCTAAATTGTACTTTATAAAAAGGAAATGTCTCGGAGGGTTCAGTAATGGTCTGTATTCCTAGGCGAATATAATATCTTCTTCAAGCCTTAAATATTAATCAAAGGAAAAGCAGTAGCTGATTTTTTAGAAAATTTTCCAGTCGAAGACCCCGAATGGGAAGAACTCGAAGAAGTACTGACTGATGATTCAATAGCAAAACCAAATGCATGGTCATGAGGTACAAGATGGTAACTTTTTAATGATGAATCTACTAGACCACAAGGATCAGGGATTGACATCGTCCTCTTTACACCGTCCAACCATCAAATTGAGAAAGCAATCAAACTCAAATGTTATACGACGAACAATGAAACAGAGTATGAAGCTATCTTTCATGGACTAGATCTCGCTATAGCCCTTGGAGTTGAAGAAATAACTGTTTACGTCAATTCGTTACTCATCACTAACCATTATAATAAAATGTTTAAAAAATCAAGCAAGATGGTTGATTATGCAGCTCTGGTCGAAGAGAAAATGAAGAAGTTCAAAACAACAATAATCTCTTATCTCCCTCGAGTAGAGAATTGCCACACTGACGCATTAGCGTACATTACTGCAATACTCGAGGGTAGTGAAAAGAAAACTTTAGACATCGAAGTCATCGAACATTCAAGTCTCGACATAAGTCACACAATACAGATCAATGTTACTAAAGACAAGGATCTCAAAGATTGGAGAAGACCATTCCATGCATACCTCAATTCTGACATCCTCCCAAGCAACAAGGAAGAAGTCCGATCACTCTTAGTAAAATGTCCTCGATTCAAAGTCCAGAATAAAGTACTATATCAAATCACTGGGGGAGAACCACTAATCGAATGCATCTTTCAAAAACAAGACCAGGTTAAAATTAGGGAACTTCACGAAGGTATCGGCGCAACACACATCTCGGGTAGGTCATTGGCATAATGGACGTTCACTCATGGCTTATACTGGCCAAAAATACGACAAGATTGCGAAGACTTTGTCTGAAAGTGCTATAAATGCCAAATCCATTCTCAAGACATCAAAAGCCTTGTTCTTGACATGCACGTTAGCAATGTCCTCTGGCTATTCAAGATATAGGCATCGATATCATTGGACCGTTCCACCCAGCATCAGGTAACCAAAAGTTCATTCTTGTGGTAACAGACTACTTTACCAAGTGGGTCAAAGCAGTACCACTGTGTTATACAGATAAAAATGAAGTCATCAAATTTCTTTGGGAACACATCATCACCAGATTTGGTCGGCCTCAAATAATATGATCTGATAATGGCAAGCAATTCATCAACACTAAAGTATTCAGTTTCCTCTACAAATACAAAATTAAGCTGTCCATTTCCACACCATACTATTCCCAAGGAAATGGCCAAGCTGAAGCTATTAACATGAATATCAAGTCAGATTACTCAAGCACCGTGAAGAGAAAAAGGACAGATGGGTTAATAATATTTAGTATCCTGTAGGCATACCAGACGACTCCCCAAACATCTACTAGATGTACACCATTCATAATGGCCTTCAGTACTGAGGCAGTCATACCTTCAGACCTCGATCTCCCAAGTACTCGTGGAAAAATCACAGATGAAGAAAATAAACTAGGATTCCCTGCAACCTCAACAGGATCGAAGAAACTCGAGATCACACCATTACAAACTTGGAGCGATACCATGACACTCTCAAGAAAACTTTCAACAAGAAGGTCAGAAAATGAATATTTGGCATTGGTAACCTTGTCCTTCGACGTATCCAGTATAATACTCGACCTAAAAATTATGGTAAGTTATCTAAAAACTGGGAAGGCCCATATATTATTAGCGACAAGAATAACAGTGGGACTTACTGGTTGATGACAAAAAATGAATTACAACTCGAATATCTGTGGAAAATGGCCCATCTGAAAATGTTCTACAAATAACCACTGTAACCTCTTTTAACTAATTCAAATAAGGACATCTTTACTATCAATTACATCTTTCAACTATCATTTACTTAGTATCGCTACCTACTTGACAAGTATCCATCACAACTAAGTTTTATCTCTTCGACAAATATCTATCCCCTTACAGGATAACTTTGTTTGCACTTTATAATCGAATAAAACATGTCATGTTTTGTTCATTTTCTCAAATCCAGACATCCCATTGAGCTACAAAATCTAGTCCTCATTATTTATAACAACTTTCTATCCATCATCTCAGATACTTGCTTATAAGCAACAATCTGCATATCATTACGTTACTATCTCATGCTATCAATCTTGTCGAATAAAACACTGAGCATAATTTTATACAAAACTATATGCATCTTGAATAAATTACTTCAAACATACATTATTTGACAACAACTATATCAAAAATTGAGCATTAAAATAGATAAAGAAAAAAAGTGTTTTTGTCCCATCGACCACTTGTACATCAATATTCATCAAAAAAAATTCAAAACAAGCTTTTTACTTCGCATGTGGAGAGATTGGGGTATCAACTTTGACTGGTAGCCCTGGAGTAAGCTCATCCAAAATTCCCTTGGGAATGGTAATTACAGGAGCCTCAGGAGCTTCGTCCTCCACATCTGAATCCTGAAAAAATTGGTTGCCAGTAATAGCCAAACCTTTATAAAAATCTTTTCTCCCCTCCAATTCCTCGAACTGCACAGCAAAATTCATCTTCATCCGCTTGAGAGCATCGAGATTGATTCAGTCAGCTTTAGACTTCACGTCGTCAAGGACCTTGGAATGCTCCACCTCTATTACTCTCCGAGGTAAAAGAAACTATTCTCGAACATCCGCCTCGAAGTTTGTCTTCTGCAACGCCAAAGCCTCCTCCCTTTCCTTTGCTACATCAGCCCTGATATGCTCGATCTCCTTTTCCTTCTCCATGTCCCAGACCTTCTTCGCCTCACAAAAGGCTTCAGTTTTTGCCTTCTCAACCCCACATTTTAGCTTCTCGACCTTCGCCTTCAGGCTTTCCTTCTCCTGGATCAGGTCCCCTTTTTCCTTTACCAACTTTTTCTCGATATTCTTATAAACAAGGAGCTAGTTTGCCAGAGAACCACACCGAGAATGTGGGGTTTAGCCTTGATCAACAACTTCTTGATCTGCATTATAGTCATAATATGAGTTTACGAATGAGAAACCAAATTCTTTAATCGAAGCATAGTAGAGAGATTTCTAACCTTGTTCATATTCCGGTGGCCTTCACTGAGGAAGAATAAGAGAATTTCTATCTCCACTAAGTAGTCATCGAACTCTTCCTCTAAAGAAGTCGTCCCGATGTCATACGCCTCCATGGTCTGTTGGACCTCAGTGTCAGACTCTTCAACGATCTGCTTCTTCGTCAGAGCAGAAGAAGTGTTCTTCTTTGGCAATAAGTAAGTGGCAGACTTTGGGGGTCAACCAATCACAAACCCAGATGCAGGAACATCCACCTTATCTCCCTCCATCGTAGGAGATCTTTGAGATGATCTCTTCAGCATAAGAGTTGGAGGAGCAGGTTGCCTGCCAACCCTCCTCTTCTTACTCTTCTAGAAAGTCTCATTCAGAAGAGCTTCCCTTTTTACAGTCACAGAATCTGTGGTATAATCGCTCAAAGAAGGATTCTCAAGGGGAAAGCTCTCTTGTTTTTGGCAGACATTTTTTCGTCGATCACCGGAATTTTAGCTCCCTTAGATCGAGTTCTTTTTAAACTGGCTTATTAAAAAATATCGTCCACTTTCTCTTGGTCGATAACTAAATTATCGATCTGACCGAAGTAACCGTTCCTGATATTATGCAACTTTTATGTAACAGAAGAAGTCCTATCAATCTCCTTCAAAGCTGCACAAAGCAAACAAACACAAGTTAGCCACCAATTCAAACCAATAAAGACTACATTAAAACTTTGGCATACAAATTACCTAACCACAAACCTAGGTGGAAAGTCTTTCTTTTTAGAGGCTCACCTGTATTTTTTTTATCGAACTCGTAGTTCCCTAAAACAAGGAGACATTCATCAAAATACTGCCCTCCCATCGATACCATTTCGTAAAACAGAGGTCTCTTTAAAAACTTTACCAAGTACATGTACCCTAGCTTCTGAGGATTTTTCTTGAGTGTGTAGTACACACATAGATCATCCACGGTGATAAGCTTTTCCCTTCTCTCCTTTAATTGACTATTAATCACTCCTACCACACGGAAGATATCATACATATTAGGATTGAACTAATTAGGTGTCATATTGAAAAAGTTTAAAAACTTCTTCTGGTCAACTCGAAGAGGCATCTTTAGCCCATTTTTTATTTGTTTTCAATGGACAAGAATACCATCTAAAGGAACGTCTTGATCTGTCATATCATAATGGTATTCCTCTAACCTAGTGTCCTTCAGAATACCATACTTTGCCTTAAAGCTCAACATTTTACTTGTCTTAGGGGCCTCACCATAACATACCCCTTCTTCCCCTCCATCATCACCACCTTCTCGATCATTTTCCTGTGGCTTGTGATCCACGTCTCTCTCAGTCTCCTCGTCGAAGACTTCCACCACCCTGGGTGCAACTTTAAATTTATCGACACTCGTCAAACCCGCGCTACTTGTACCAACCCTATACCTCCCACCAAACTTTTGGACGCATGTTGTTACATCAATTAATTTTGGTTCAACGTCCACGAGGTTGGCAAATATTCCTTCTTTATCATCGTTTTGGATAGGTTCAACCATTTTTTGTGAACCTGAAAATCAAATTCCCTTTTTTAAGTTAGTATACTATTATATCTGATACATTATATACGTTCATACGCTAATATCCATATTGCTGACGAGTTTCATCTCTAACGCATCATTCATTTTCTTACTATCTGATTCCATAGTTACTACATTCACTTATCGATACCAAATTTATTTTACATTTTTACTAAGTCCACATATCGATAACTATCTATATGTCCCTAACATTTATTACTCGAAGTCTAGGACCCACAAGCTTCTCGAAGACCTTCAACAGTACCAAATTTCTCACCATTTCAAGCCAAGTTCAATTTTTTTTTAATTTACACTATCTCCGACATAAAATCCGGTCCCTTTCACATGAAATCTGGTACTCCAACTGCCAAACCTCATCCAATATCATAAATTATGACAGACAAATCCTGAGTCGTGTCGTACTCACAGCGATGACAAAACCTCAGTCTCTCCCCTCATAATTATTCCTTAACTCCAACCCCTCTCTCTAACACATTTGATAATCCCTTTTAACATCATTATACCATCCATCACACAACCATTCAATTAATATCACAGAAAATTTGACAAAAATCCATAATACTGAGTTTTCCTCATTATTTCCAATACACATATTTAAACTGCATTTTCTTCCTACACTATCTCCACCATGTTTATATCTACAAAGGGTTTCTACAGAATCGCTAATATTCATCACACGTTCAACAACAAGAAAATTTTCAAAGACAACCACTAACCTTGGAGTCGCACTGCTTTTGTATCCCTTTGCTTTACAAGTTTTGCCCTCTCAATCGACACACCAAACTCCTTGTTCTTAATTGTTGACAAAGACGTAAGAGGCGAACATAAATAATTCATACTTAAAGAATTTTTTTCAGAATCAGTAGTAGGTGAACAGTCGCTAACCATAGGACTATTTATAGGCCCCACGTGACTATTCATTGCACCCCTTCGCGACCATTCGAGTACTCGAGCGTAACGCCTTGATTGCCTCTTCTCGAAGTTTTTAATCATTTGCCTCCTAAACACCAACGGGCCCATGCACTAATTCTCCAACCCTTCCATATCTACTTTAACTCCTCTGATATGTCTATCCTTGCCAAAGCAACTCTTATGCTATCAAACAAAGATTGCACATCCAATTCCTAGTACCTTAAAACATCACCTACAAGAAAATACCTAGTAATTTTTCTCCCTAAACCTATACACATCTTTCCTTATTTAATCCTCTCCTATATTCTCAGGACAGTTGTAACAATAATTCAAATTCAAATCTAATTCGACAAAAGAACTACCCAAATATCGAGATATCATCAACTTTACCTACCCAAGATCGCAATTTAATATCAATCAAAATTCATTCATTCAACATATCACAACATATTTGAGAACATTTCTCCACATACACACCGACAACAAAATCTGACAAAAATAAAATTATTTATTTCATGTCAACCAAGCACAGTACAAACTTTGTTCATTTATTACAACCTAGAAGACCATGAATCCACCTTTCAGATGCTTCGACCTGCAACATCTTTTTTCTTCACTAGTGCCTTGGCTCAATTCTTTATCTTGCTGACGCGTTCTAGATGACTCAGTGATTGCAATTGGCAGTGAAATACATACCCCTCTTCCACCTCCTTTACCTCCACTTTATTTATCTCTTCGTAGTTGGGCACCAACGGCTGCCCGTTTACACGCAATTTGTTGAAATACCGCTTTAGCAACTCCCAATACATTGCATACACCCGGTTGGAAAACTCTTCCTTACGCAGCTGCACCCTCATCTTCACCATCTTCTCAAAAAACATAAAAAACAAAAAAAATCACATGACAACCTCAGCAATACAAGGGTATTTATATATAAAAATTAGACTATCCAACTACCAACAGTCAAATACAACATTTACTTTACATTGGAACTCTAAACATCCCAGTCAAATCAAACTTCCTAGGGGGCCGCTTAAAGGCCCCATACAGTTAACAGACTTCACTTCGAGATATTATTACCTCGACACAGTAACCTTGATATTTCCCTACAGTTCGACACAACTATCCAGACTTCAACCTGACTCGACAAATTATCTTCGAATAATAAATTTCTATATATCATTCGAGATCATAATATATTTAATCAATGCAAATTCAGAAACAACATTTTATTCCTTAAGCTAACTATTATATTTTACATTCGACAAATTTTTCCTTCGATTTCATCAGAGCTTATTGTACAAGAAACTGTACATCCTAAGTATGCCATATCCTCTGGTGAAGGAAAAATAGCTACACCCATCTTTTCTGAAACCACTACTATTAGAAAAATGATAACGACCGGAGAAACCACCACTAGAAGCCTTGCCTGCCTTAGTATCTTCATTTTCAACATGGCCAGTGGCCAATTTTCGAAGACATTCGATACGCTCTGAAGCCATCAGTAACACAAAATGAAATTGTGATCGGAAGAAATACTCCGCTTCAGCAATCTCCGTATCTAATTTCATCATTCCCTCAAATATCGGCTCCACTGATTTTAGATAATATGAAGGCAGTGACAAATGGCCTAAATAAAGCTCCTTCAACTCCTCGTACTTAACATCTATACGCTCCAAAAACTCCTTATGCAACACTTGGAACCGCATCGTCACCATCACTGAGATCCTTACAAAACTGCCGAACAACACTTCCCATCCTTTTCCATGTATTTATATTGCACTCTCACCTTCACAGTTCCCACAGTCTAACGACCTGTCATAAATGTACCTCGGGAAAATATGTGACCAAATTCGTTTGACTTTCCCCTCGGAAATGAGAAACACAGACTTCTCTGTCATTCGACAATCTGTTCACATTCCAATGTTCTTCTCGACGCAACAACAACTAATTGTGTCGAGAATGGGGCGATTGCAGTGGCATATTTCCCAGATTCTACAAAAAGAAGCTAGCGAAACTTTGTCGAAGGCAGTCCATCATTCGAGAAGATGTTATATCTGCGACTATAACTCTTGACACCAGCTGAAGTAGCCGTTATGCTTGGTTAAATAGAGCCGTTACAGGGAGATCCACGAAGTTCACCCACAACTTGCTAAAATAGGAAACTATTTTATTTTGTAACTGCCTGTATCTACTATAAATACAGGCAGAGAGTATGCTAAACTGATCTGCAACTCAACCAATCAGACATTCTTACATCTTTACCAATCAACAATTATAACAACTAACAACTTATTAGATTTTTTTTATCAAAACCCTCATCGAGGTCATGGTTTTTCCCAGAATTCACTAAGTTTCCACATAAAATCCTGCATGCTTAAGCTTATTATTGCATAATCATTACTTAAGTATTGGCTAAGATTATCCTCCCAGAAAACACGTCATTACACTTGCGTCGTAAAAGTTTTTAGAGCTATTTTGGCCCATAGAAATCTTTATTATATTACTTCAGGATCAAACTTATTCTTAGGTAATTGTTTCTATTGTAGTGGATCATTCATGCCTCAAATACTAGATTCCCTTTGTTGGTCAAAATCCTAGCAAAACTTTTAAATGTAACACTTCTGTAAAGTGCATTTATTTTGAGAAATATCAGTCAACGTGAAATTTCTTATACTTAAAAGGTTGTACATCAAGCTTAAGATAGTGTTCCAAAATTTTCTAAGCATGTATTTGATGAAAATTTAAAATTTACGATTTTTACGATCAAAATATTTAAACCATAACCAAATACATCTAAGCTTGCAGAAACTTGATAAAGAGGCACGTAAATTACCATAATGATCTTTCTTTTCTCTAAAATGAGTGAAAAGTGTGAATGATTTTCCCCCACCTCCAAACTAGAAAGAAACATTGCTCCAATATTTGAGTATATACCTTAAAAGAAGGGAAAAAGAAAATCAGAATATAGTACCTGATATAAAATGGGTTGCCTCCAAGATAATATTAAGTTTATTTTCTTCAGCTAGATGAAACGAGGAACCCCCAAACTAAGTGAAAGTTGGGTGAAAAAGATATGGATGTCACTCTTCATAGACTGGGTCTAGAAGCTTTAAGTCTTCATTGGTAAAACTAAAATGCTTATATTATGGCTTGAGCCATTGACCGCTCACTTTATGCATTTTGCCAGTACTAGGTTCTGTAATCTTAACCGCACCATGTGGATAAACTATTTTGACCATAAGAGGGTCGGTCCATCGAGATTGAATTTTTCCATGAAACAAATTCAACCAAGAAGAGTACAACAAGACCTTTTTATTTAATTCAAAAGATTTTTGCAAAAGATTTTTACCATGAAATGCTTTCATGCGTTCCTTATAAGTTTTTTCTTATTGGTATGCATCATTCTGTAGTTCTTCTAAATCATTGAGTTAAAGCTTGCGATGTCAATCAGCTTTCCAAATGTTAAAATTTAATACTTTAATTGCCCAATAAGTACAGTGTTCCAATTCAACAAGGAGGTGACATGCTTTTCTGTAGACTAATCGGTATGGAGACATTTCAATAGGTGTCTTGAAGGCTGTACGATAAGCCCAAAGAGCATCAGTTACTCAAGTTGACCATTCTTTGCGGGTTGCATTTATCTTCCTTTGGAGAATATTTTTGATCTATCTATTGGAAACCTCTACCTGTCCACTAGTCTGCGAATGGAAAAGTGTAACTACCTTATGTGTTACTCCATATTTTCTTATTAAGTTTATAAATATTATACTGTTGAAATGCGACCCTCCATCACTAATGATCATCCTCGGCGTACAAAAATGGGAGAAAATGTTATCTTTAAGGAACTTGACAACAACTGAACTATCACTGGTTTTGGTAAGAATGGCCTCTACCCACTTAGTTACATAGTCAACTGCTAACAAGATGCATGCATACCCTGAAGATGGTGTAAATGTACCCATGAAGTCGGTGACCCAAACGTCGAAGCGTTCAATAATCAAAATAGGGTTTAGGGGCATTATATTTCTACGAGACTAGGCTCCCATTCTCTGGTATCTATCACAAGCCTTACAAAATTTGTGAGCATCACGGAATAAGGTTGGCCAATAAAAACCACATTGAAATTTTTTTGCAGAGGTCTTTTTAGAACTGAAGTGGCCACCACAAGTGTGGGTGTGGCAAAATTCAATGATTTTGGCATGTTCAGAATCTGGGACACATCGACGAATAATTTGATCAGAGAGATACTTGAATAAGTATGGATCGTCCCAGAAGAAACATCAAACCTCACTATGGAATTTTCTTTTATCAAACTTGGTCTAAAATCTAGGAAGTTGCCATGTTTTAATATAATTTGTAATGTCTGCAAACCATGGTGCGAAAGCCATTGAGCGAATAGACATGAGTTGCTCATCAGGAAATAACTAACGAATAGGTAACGACTGGTCTAGGGAATCATTGTCCAATCGAGAAAAGTGGTCAACTACAATATTCTTGGTACCTTTTTATTATCTAGAATCTCGATATTAAACTCTTAAACTTACATTATCCATCATATCAAACTTTGCTTGGTGTCCTTCTTGGAGAGAAGGTGCTTGATAGCAGCGTGATCCGTATAAACTATTACTTTCAAACCTAAGAGATAAGATCATAATTTCTCTAGAGCAAAGACTATCGTTGGAAGCTCTTTTTCCATAGTTATGTAATTCAGCTACACATCATTGAGAGTTTTACAGACATAATAGATGATGTGCGGAAGATTATCAATGTGCTGTGCCAAAACGGCTCTAATGGCATAGTCAGATGCATCACACATTAACTCAATAGGTTTGTTCTAATTGGGAGGCTGGATGATGGGTGAAGAAGTTAGACATGTCCTGAGATTCTCAAAAGCATCATGACAAGGACTATCGAATAAGAAGATGGTGTCCCTGGAGAGGAGATTGCTAAGGGGTCGAGGAATTTTGCTAAATTCTAGAACAAAATGTCGATAAAATCCAGCGTGCCCTAGGAATGATCGAACGCCCTTAACATTTCGTAGGGGTGGGAGGCTAGAGATGATGTCAACCTTTGCTTAATCAACTTTGATTCCCTTTGCAGAAATGACATGTCCTAAAACTATGCCCTTCTTCACCATGAAGTGACATTTTTCCCAGTTTAGTACAAGATGTTTCTGCTGACGTCTAGCTAGGATAAGAGATAAGTGGTAAAGACATTGATCAAACGAATCACCAAAGAGTAAAAAGTCATCCATGAAGACCTCTAGAAAATGTTCGGCCATATAAGAGAATATGCTTAACATACATCTTTGAAATGTGGCAGGAGCGTTGCATAACCCAAAGGGAATGTAATGATAGGCAAAAAAGTGCCAAAAGGACAGGTGAACATGGTTTTCCCTTGATCCTCTGAAATGATGGGTATGTGATTGTACCCAGAATGCCCATTAAGAAAATAATAATATTCATGACCGATAAGACGTTCAAACATTTGGTCCATGAATGGCAAGGGATAGTCCTCTTTTTGAGTGACCAAATTAAGTATTTATAGTGTATACACACTCGCCACCCTGTTATCATGCGGGTGGGGACAAGATCATTATGATCATTCTTCACAATAGTGATTCTTGATTTCTTAGGAACAACATGAACAGGGCTCACCCATGTGCTATCAGAAATGGGATAAATAATCCTAGCATCTAACAATTTCATAATTTCCTTTCTCACAACCTCAGCTATAGTCGAGTTAAGCTGTCGTTGCCTTTCTCGTGGCTTCTTGGTATTATCCTCAAGATTAATCTTAAGCATGCATACTGAAGGACTAATACCCTAATATCTGAGATGCTCCATCTAAAAGCTGTTTTATTTTCTTTTAATACGTGCATTAATTTTTCTTCATTCTCAAGCTCTAGGTCAGATGCTATCATGGCAGGAAGAGTTTCATTAGGACTTTGATAGACATATTTAAGATTATCAGAGAGAGGTTTAAGCTCTAGCTTAGCGGGCACTTTTTCTACTTCGGGAACAGGATCTTCAATTTTGAGAATTTTGACCACATCAGTTCCATCCAAAATGGGGACTAAATCTAATAGGGCATTGACCTTATTAATGAGGTCATCAACATCTAAATCTTCTCTAAAGTGCGTAAGGCATGCTTCTAATGGATTCCTTGGATTTCAACTATGAAATATACTATTTGCAATAGCACCAAGCATGTTGCACTCATCAGGTTCATCTGAAATAGAGTATGAATTGCATTGAAAATATTTAAATCGATAGTCTTATTCCCATAAGTCAACTTCAAAGCTCCACTATGACAGTTGATCAGCGCATTAACGATGGCCAAGAAGGGTCGGCTAAGGATCAATGTTATTTCATCTTGAGGACATTTTATCGGATTTGTGTCAAGGACCACAAAGTCTACGGGATAAAATAAGTCATCGATTTGGACAAGTATGTCTGTCACAACACCTCTGGGAACTCTGATAGACCTATCAACCAGCTGTAAGATTCGATTTATGGGTCTGAGTCCCTATAAATCTAACTGCTCAAACACCGAGTAAGGAATTAGGTTAACACCGGCACCTAAATCAAGCAAGGCTTTCCATATCCAATTTGTCCATATGTAGCAAGAAATTGTTGGCATTCTGGGATCTTTGTATTTTAGAGGTTTTTTGTTCAAGATTATGGAGCTAACTTGAGCATCCAATTGAATAACATTATCACTGTCATGGATGTTAAAAGCCTTTTTAGAAATATTCATTCGTCGCTTGAACGTGCATAAGTCCTTGACATGTTTCGCGCAAGAAGGAATTCGCCGTAATACCTCGCTAAAAGGATTACTAATCTTAAATTTTTTGAAGATTTCCTTAACCTCTTCATCGGAAATTTTCTTTCTATTCTTAGTAAGCATGTGGAAAAAGGTACCTTAGGGTCTCTAGGCTAAATATTTTTAATTTTCTTCGTAGGCGAGATGTTTTCAATCTCATCTCTTGTGACTTGTATTTCTTCGCTTATATACTCTTCTTCCTCTTTAATAACTTTTGTAGTAGGATTAGGACTAACACAAGGTTTATCCTCAGGCATCCTAACTTTGTTGTCTATAGTTTTGCCACTTTAAGTATGATAACCGCATTGACATGATCATGGTTATTGGAGCTCTCCCTTTGATCATTCGGGTTGGGATAAGTTTGACTTGGAAATGAGCCTTTGTCTTTAGTACATAACCCAGTTACTAATTGAGCGATGGTTGCTTCTACCCTAGCTTTGGATTGCTGATTTATTTGCATAAATTGTTGCATGAGTTGGGTATTTGATTGTAATAAGGCTTGGATGCCATCCTTCGAAGATGGTTTCTTATTATGAGTAGGAATATATAGAGTATTCTATTGAGGTGGTTAGACTTGTAGGAGGAAACCAAATTGATTCAGATTGTGTTGGTACGACTGTCCCCCTGCGGGGCTACCCTGATGATAAGATCTACCATAGGAATTGTTGGAATTATTTAAAAATGAGTTGTTCCTTCTTGAAGAACTCCCTTGATTGAAAGGTTGGTTGCAGGGTAGCGCAAAAGGTTTTTGATGAAAAGCATTTATGTGCTCCTTCTTTGCCTCCCTAATTCCATGAATAAATGAGCAGTCCTGAACAAAATGTTCTAGGTTATCACACACTGTGAATGCCAGTATTTCGGCATAAAAAACGAGTGCTCTAGCGGAAATCTTGTTATTTACAATTTCTAAAGATTCAAGTTTGTCATAATTATCGTCAATGTAGGGTTCGACTAGGAGTTGGATCCAACTCCAAAGGCATTAGCTCCATTTTCTTGTATATCTTTTTCCCGCATGATTCCCCAGGTTTGTAATTTTTCAACCATCTCTTCTAAGTAGTCCAAGCCCTCTACATCATCCTTATCGGTGAATTTCTCTAAGAAAAAGGATTCTACAGCTTTCTTGGTTTCAACATCTAATCCATCATAAAAATTTCAAGTTAGGACCTATGAGTCGATAGCATGATGAGGGCATTGTAGAATTAGCCCCTTATATCTCTCTAGATAATTCTTTAAGCTTTCTCCACCAAGTTGGGTAATCCTAAGAATGGCCCTACAGAGGGTCTCAATTTTCTCAAGAGAGAAAAACTTCTTGTAAAAGGCTTTAGTAAGAATCTCAAAACTCGTGATAGATTTATGGCATAGAGCACATGAAGCTAGCTCTTAACCTTTCCTAGAAAAGAAAATGGAAATAAAACGAGTTTCATGGCCTCCATTTTGTTATCACTCCTATAACTCTGGAGGAACATTAAATTATCAAATTCTGTACATGAGCATATGGGTTCTCATCTCCCCTCTCGAGAATTTTGGCAATGAATTAATAAACGCATTTGTCAGTTTAAATTGCCTAGTGATAGGGTATAATATAATTCATGAAGCACGATTTGTCATTTTAGGAAACATATGATCCTTGAGTGGGACCAAAACAGGTTCTGGACCATTTGCATTGTTATTCTAATTGTCAAGGACATCTTTCATCTCAAATAATTAGGGTGGAAAACTAAATTGATTGAGTGAAGAAATTGGACTCTGATCGAGTTTCAATGTAGATACGTGGAATGCAAAGGTTTATAACTTGCCCTTAACAGGAAAGAATTCCCTATAGGTCTAGTTTGTATGATCTCTAGTATCAAGGGAGATTATAATCTCCTAATGGTCTGACCCGCCTAACTCAAAGTGGGTCAGAATATCAATCAGGTCAGATTCTTGAAGCCTCTCAAGACGACATTCTGGCACTTGAAACCATTCTTTCTTCAACTACTAGAAGTGCGCACAATGATGATTATGCAAGAATGAGGTGCACAAAAATAAACACAGCAACCGTCAACCAAAGGTCGGGTACTTCCTCCGTTTAGTAAACAACTCCACCTATGAATTAGGGGTTCCGATTGTAGAACACCTTGAATGGTAATTCTATGTCAATCAGGTGTCAGTTACATGAGGTAATCCCTCACTTTGATCTTTTTAGATGGGCCTTAGTTAAGGTCAAGTTCTAAACCCAGTCTCATGGTTCAGTTGCTCCTATTCCTGATAGTAGATTGGCTCGCACGTTAAGTTATTTTTTACCATTTTAGAAATTACTCGCATGCAGTTCTAGTCACCTAGAAGCGCATGTGCGGGAAGGTAAGGCAAACTGCTTAGAATCTCCTTTTTTTACTAGTTATTCTAGGGAATGTACTTCCTCGAAGCAAACGTAGTCACTATCAGGGGTCTTAATAAGCGTGTTCCTGTGCTCTAGGTCCGAGCTCTATACGCCTTTGATTATCTATGTATTTTATGGCTTAATTTTGGTTTCATTTAGTCAATGTCCCGTTCAAAAAAATGTTAAACCGGGTCGTAACCTCCCGGGGTCCTAACATGCAGTGCCAAACACGGGTAATGAAATCCCCTTTTTTGTTTGCCCTTTATCTAATGTTGAATTTTAAACTGCACAAGCATCAAACACACAAACAAAAATTTACCACTTCGCAAGAGTGCACAGGGGAAGAATGTACCTGTAGGGCAGCCTTTTTAGGGGCTCATTGTTTACCTCGGTGAAATCATTGAGATGGCGCACCCAGGCTCTTTGGCTCAAGTAGGCATTGCAAAGAGGTCCTCCCCAGACGCGGGTTCCAATATAAGCCACTACAGAAAAATTACAAGATATCCTCGCTTAAAATTACACACTCTCGCTCAAGAATTACAAGTACTTTCCTCATTACACGTTACTCAATGAGGGGAGAGAAAGAAAACTAAATAAATAAAAATACTACTCTAATGTTTATTTGTTTTTTGCTTTTGTGTGTGTGTGTGTGTGTTTTTTTTTTTTTTTGGCAAAGAAATACAAATTACAATATAGCACCAAAGAAGATTACACCACCAACTCAAATCACCAAAAACTTATAAGATAAAGTCGACCTCAAGTTTAATAAAATAGTGCTTGGTCCCACCATAGTTGGGGTTTGATGCAGAACTTTAAAGTAGGCCAACACTTATGTTCTTTACTTTTATTCTCTTTTGGGTCTACATGGTAGTTGATGTTTTTGCTCTTTTGTTACAAAGATGTTAAAATGGGTCTACGAAATTTTATGATGTTCTTCAAAACGCGGTTCGATATATGCTTTCTAGCCTGCAAATACATAAAACAAAGATACCTCAATGGCAAAAGGAAAATAATTCTAAACAAAAACAAGCAAGATTTTTTTTTTTTTAAGATAAAATAAAATAAATCAAAATCAAAATGGAAACGATTATATCTTGACCATAAATATATACTCAACGTAAATACAAGCATAAATTTCTCTTGAAAGAAATAATGATTTTGACCAAATGTCTATTTACCATCTCTTAAGAAACAGATTTATCAAAATACATTAGATGAGAAATCATATGAAAAAATACGAAATGTTAAAGCAAGCTAAATACGTTCCGTTAATCTTTGATTTGCAATCGAATGTTAATAATAATTGTGCAACTAAAATCAACTATATTAACATTTATAAAACGTGATTCATATCTGGGGTGACTTATTTCCAATACTCCGACATGCTACAATAACTTCTAACTACAACAGCTATAGTACTTTGAATAGTAACAACTACATTAACCCGAACTGCTACAGTAACTTTGAACTACTACAACTATAGTACTTTGAATAGTACAACTACATTAACCCAATCTGCTACAGTACTCCGACTTGCTGCAATACTTCGACCTGCTACAGTACTTCGAACTAATACATCTACAGTACTTCGACCTCGTCAACAAACACGTGGCCATTTATGACACATTATGGAGCGGTTACAAGGAAGAAGAGTTACTCAAGCCGTTACTCGACCATTATGAAGACTCGTCAAGTTCACATATTGTAACGTTCCTTATTAAAGCAATAACGGTCATATTATAAGACCTATAAATAAGACTAGATAGCAGCAAATTAGAGAAGATGCTCTGAGAACCTCTAAGAGATTTTTTCTACATCTCTCTCTCTCTTTTTAATAGCTAGCAGTCTAAATATATCTCTCTCTCTTTCTAAAATTCTCAGGAGAGGTCGTGGTTTTTAACCCATTCAAGTGTTTTCCACGCTAAATCAAGTGTTGTTTGTTTTTTGTTCATAACTAAACATACTAGATTTCGAAGATGTAAAGCGTTATCTTCGTGCAATACGAAAATAGGCTATTACAATATCAATTTGATCATGAACCAATAATAAAATTGTTAACATAAAGATGGTTTGATGATAAAACAAAATGAGCAATTTACGTTTAGTTGATCACATTAAATATATATTGAATACGACTTCATCCCTTCCCCTAGAGGATGGTTTAGCTAGACATGAATCCTAAAATATAACATACTAGTAAAAAAAAGACATGATGATAATGGGAAAAAATACTTTATTGATCAGATAAAACTTACAAAAGGTCAATTGCTTTGAGGTTATAAGCAACTCCAAGAACTTCAATCTCTTTGTTCTCTAAGCCATGCTCTCCAGCTCTCAAAATTGGATGATCATTCATGGTCAAGACCTCTCCTTTTATAGATGAAGGAGAGAGTTACATGTTTAGTAAGAGATAATTTTCATCATATCAAATATAATCAAATTTTAGAATTTATTAAGAAATATATAATCAGTTTAAAAATCTGAAAAATGCCATAAAATATCTTCACATCTTGGCAACTTCTCCAAAAAGTGTCAAAAATTTTGGGCTAATATAAACCTGCCTGTTTGTCACATCTCCACAGCTATTTTTTTTTAAAGATTTTATTCACAGTAAATTTTTTATTATATTCAATAAAATCTTCCTAGTGATAATAAAGTATCCTCAATATGTTAAATATTTTCTTGATTTTCTCTTGAGATTTGTTTTCTATTGGAGATGCTTTGACTTATAACTTAGATACCTCTTCTCCAACAGCTGCAGCTTTAACCCTCAAATTAAACTTTTTTTACACTCTTATATAACATAACCTGAAATAATAATAAATTAATAATTAATCTTTTTAGCAATAAAATGAAGTCAAAAACTCTTAAATAAGTATGGTAAAATGGGCATTTTTACATGCCCATCAGAGGCCATGCTAACGGGATCATAGTTTCCTAGGAAATAGACGAAGCTTGGAGTTAGGGTTGACAAATTTACCCGAACCCGACCCGAATTTTGCGAGTTTCGGTTTAACATTTATGGTTTTTGGGTCAATTCGGGTCGACCCAACTAACTCGTTTAGAAAATGGGTCGGGTTTGGGTTTCACTATCCTGGGTTCAGGTTAACCCATGAATCCGTTTAACTTAAATATAATTTAATGTTATACTCTAACCAATTCTCGCTGAAAAATATGGTTTGGACAAAGATGGTAATAATTACTTCATTCTCCTCTATTTGATTCTATTTTTTTCAATAGATGTTTTTCACCAATGAGCTCTTGATTATTTGAACTACGAATTTTAAGTTTTTCCTTTAGTGTTTCTTCAAAAGTGTTTGATTATTGAATTCTTCTATGTAGTTCTTTCTCTCACTCTATTTTGGAGTGAAGGGTCATTCGATCTCAATGACTCTGATACTCTTTAGCATTCTCATAGGTTAAAATTTTGTTCTACCATTCTCTTTTTCTCTCCCTCTTTGAGGAATATTCTTATTTCAAATCTCTTTTTATAATTTGTATTTTTTGTGGGTTATCATTTACTAGATGTCAGTTTTTGATCTCATTTTACTATTAATTTTCAAATATTCTCACAATTACCCTATATCATCTGATTCTCACTTGTATTTAGTGATTTATTTTACTAATACGGGTTAATAGGTGGAGTCGGCTCAACCCGATTATAAGAAGGTCGAGTTTAGGTTCAAGAATCTGACCCGTTTAATAGATGGGTCGGGTTTGGGTTTAGAGTTTCTCAACCCGAACCCGGGATGACCCGTGACGGGTTGACCCATCTCGACACAATTTCCACCCCTACTTGGAGTTATAAAACAATACCTTTTGATTGGGCTCAAAGGTATTACGAATAATTAATTTATTGTGAAAAGCTTTGGTACGTTCCATTTAAAATTTTAAACTTTTATAAGCCTCATATCAGAGTTCATCCAACTCAAAAAGTTGAAGCTTTCTCTTGGACCCAGCTTGGTCCATCTCAAAGTTAATGGCCTTTGTGGCCCAAAGAGCTTTGTATTCTAGTTCCACAGGTAAGTGACAAACCTTCCTAAAGATAAGTCTATAGGGTGACATTCCAATCAAGGTTTTGTAAACTGTTTTATAGGCCGAAAGAGCGTCATCAAGACGATATGACTAGTTTTTGCGATCTATTTTTTTTGTTGGAAATTTTTTAGTATATTAAGCCAAAATGATAAAGTATAATGGGAGGGAGAACAAACAGGCCATACACTGTTACATGTTACTAGTGCATATGTAGATGGAACTATCTACTGAAAGCAAATAAATAATAAAAAACTGAACCCCTAAAATTGGAACACGGAACGCCTCAGCACCTATGCATTTGAACGACTCCAATTTTGTTCGAGCAAATATATAAAATTTGCCTTCAAAACACCTTAGCGTGAATTGGCCTTCTAGATCTCAAGTTTATTCGAACGACTTCCAATGTCGTTCGAACAACTTGATGAATTTTGCTTTCCAACCACCTCAGCGTTAATTGGCCTTCAAAGGTTTCCAGTTCGTTTAAACGACTTCCAGTGTCGTTCGAATGACTTGATGATTTTTTGGCTTTCAAGACGCGTCAGCATAATTTTTTTTCTTTTCAGAGTCTGAAACCATATATAAAATCATAGCTCGATAAATAACAGCTGAGAGCAAGGTTGTTAAGTATTATTTGCAAAATCTAAAGTATTCCATGTTTGGGGTTTCTATCTTCATGAAAAAGGATGGCCTGCCCAGACTCCATTCTTCAAATGGTTCTGCGCGTGTTACTGCCCTTTTGGCCGTCATATTCGCTGAAAAATTTGCCTCTCTCCAAACTTGAGTTATTCGGAATGTCTCCATTTTCTGTTTTATTCGTCTCCATTCTGTAGCCATGGTCCATGAAAGTATATTTACATTAAACTCTTGAACCGTTGCTTGCAAGTCCGATACCATCCACAATTGTTTCCATCTTCATTCGACTACTTGCTTAGCTCCTTGTATGATGGCTTGTATCTCTGCGATATAATTGTTGGTGCTGCCTATAGCCTTGTTGAAAGTTCCTAGTACATCCCTTATCTCATTTTGGTATACAATCCCAATGCCTGCCGGTCCAGGGTTGCCCAGAGTGGAGCCATCGCAACACACCTTTATCTCTCCTAGTTACAGCAGTTCCCACCATCAGCTCTTTATCGTTGTTGCATTTCTTTGTCGGCACTGAACGTTCAATGCTTTGATAATCTGCAGGTCCGAGTCATTGTTGTATATACTATTTTTCGAGAGGTGGGATGTATTAGTGATATCTCTCAGGATGCTGTACTTTATTTGTTGGCTGTATGTCGTTCTGTCGTCCAATCTGTAGCTTTTGCGCGCTGTCCATAAGGCGTTACATGTTGCAGATATTGCCGCTGCCCATAAGTCCTTCACGTAAGCGCTGGAGTGTCTTCTTCTGTCCAGTACTGTTTTCTATGTGTCCTCGTAATTCATCATTGTCATTCTAAAGATGTTCGATATCTAGTTCTAGACTTCCTGAGAGAACCCGCATTCAAAGTAGAAGTGATGCTCAGTTTTAGTATTGCAGTGGCAGAGAAAATAGGCTGAGAGTAGGCAAATTCCCTTGTTGGCAACTCTGTCATGGAAAGAGAGAGTTTGGTTAAGCAGTCTCCAAGCAAACGAACTGAGTTGGGGGTGAAGGCTATTGCTACATACCACTCTCCATCACCATACTGTTTCGTGGGTTGTTTTTATGCAGCTGAATGCATTTTTTACGGTGAATTTCCCATATATGTTCGGTTTCCATATTCGCTGGTCCTGAGCTTGTGGGTCGTACTCGTTTATTCCCAGAGCCATGAACAACATCAGAATGTCTTGGGGTATCGCCCATTCTTCGCTATTAATAAAACTACTCAGTTTAGCCATGTAGTTTTTCGTAGGAAGGTGTATGTATTCACAAAGGCGTACATATATTGCCTAGCAGTCTCTCCAGAAGTCAATTGTCTCTCCGTTACCAATCACCCATCCTATGTATTGTCCTGCCATATGTTCAGCTGCTAGTATCCCTCTCCGTATGGACGATTGCTTGTAGTATTGTATTACCTCGTCGTGCCTAGTTTTAAATTTAGTGTTCAGGAAGCATGCCCAGTCTTCGCTCTGCTGAGTAAAGGTTCAGTAAAGTGTCCAGAGGAGCGCATTGTTTATTTCCCTTAATTTTCATATGCCTAGACCTCCCTCCTGAATGGGCTTGCACACCTTATCCCATTTAAGTGTAATGCCCTTTCTTTTGGAAGGATCTCTTGACCAAACAAAATTTTGAATAATAGTTTCTCCCTCTTTGATAAGAGATTGAGGCCATTTATAGATAGCCATATTGTAAATAGGTGTGCTATTTAGGACCGATCTTGCCAAAAACACTCTTTCTTGGAAAGATAAAAGTCGTCCTACCCAGCCATTCGCTCGCTTTCTTATTTCCTCTACTAAAGGGCACATAATGTTTTTTATAGCCCTTCCCTGAAAGAGGGGTATCCCCAAGTACATTTCTTGTAGTCTCCCTTCCTAGAACCCAAAAACGTCGAGAATCACCCTTCTTTTGGTAAGAGGAACTCCACCCATAAATGTCTTGCTCTTCTCCAGTCTAACAACCTGTCCAGATGCATCTTGGTATTTAGTAAGGAGTTTTTTTAGGTGTTTGAGGTCTATAGTGTCTCCATTGAGGAATATGAAGATGTCATCTGCGAAGAAGAGGTGTGTTGGAGCTTGTATTTGCCCGTTGGTGACCATAGTGTGGATTTTGCCTTGGTCCCTTATTTGCTATAGGTTAGTGTTGGGGTAATCTCAGGGGTAGCAAGTCCCAATTCCACGCCTCAGAACGATAAACGGAAACGCCAGAAAGATTCGAAATCGAAAACACTGTAATTTTCCAGGAGGAGGGAAGTGGAAAATCCTTACGGATAAAAAACCATTCCCGCGAACAATCCACTATAATCAAATAGGTTACAAAAATGATCTCTCAAGCTTTCTCAAAGCTTTCTAATGAAGTCTATTCAAACCCTAACTCTTAAGGTAAAACTCACATAAAAAAAAAAAAAACATAACCTCAGTCCTCTTTATATAGTAGAGAACTAATTACAAGTAGTACAGATCTCGAGGCGAACTCCTACGTGCCAGAATGACTCAGCCCTTCCTATGTTAGGTTACATTACAAAGGGTACTCTCCGGATATCCTGGAGATGGTTCTGTCGCCGGAAATGTCGGGTATGGCACCATGCTCTGACACTGCTGTAGTTATAAGCTCTAATAGCTCCGCCGTCTTGTCCAGTCAGCTGGCGATCTGTCTTGTCATACTTTAACAGACTTTGAATCCTTCTTCAGCAGTTCACACAGAACCAGTTCGAGTTTTCATGAAATTTTACCAGCTCGAATCTTCAGGTAACTTGATCAGTTCGAATTCCAGGTACCAAAACCAGTTCGAGTCTGAACATTGAAAATCTCATTTTCAATATGTTTCACTCCGACTTCGATCCTTGCTCGTTCCAGAAGCTCCAATGAGCTTCGAAAAACATAGTTCGAGTTCACCCTTAACAATCTCCCACCTGAAATTGAATCTACCGTAACCCTTCACATGATCTTCAAATGAATTGCTCGCTGTAACCGGACCTTCAAACTTGAAGACCCACAAAAGTTGTACATGTTGTCAACTTCTTAAAACTCACCACCTTCGTAATCATATCGGCCGAATTCACATCAGTATGAATATTTACGAGCTTCAACACACCGTCCTCGAGGAGCGAGCGAATATAGTGATATCGAATATCAATGTGTTTGGTGCTAGAGTGAAAAGATGTATTCTTCACTAACTATGTAACACTTTGACTATCACTATACAAATTAGAAGAACGTTGTTCATGACCGAGCTCTTTCATCAACCCTTTGAGCCAAACCATATCCTTGTAAGCTTCTGTAGCTACAACATATTCCGCCTCCGTCGTAGACAAAGCTACAATATTTTGTAGTCTAGAAACTCATGTAACTGTACCGCTTCCCAATGTAAATACGAACTCTTCCGCCTATCAATGCCACCCGCCATATCATAATCCACAAAACCTTGTAAGCATATTCGAGAACCCCCATAACACAATGCCAAATCTTGAGTCCCCTTTAGATACCTAAGTATCCATTTCACAGCTCTCCAATGCTCTTGGTCTGGATTACTCATATACCTACTCACAACTCCCACTGCTTGGGCAATGTCCGGTTTTGTACAGATCATAACATACATTAGGCTACCAACCGCGGACTGAAAAGGAACCTTCCTCATATCATCGCGATCTTCTGCATCTTTGGACAATAATCCTTTGATAATTTGAAGTGACCTCCCAATGGTGTATTAACGACCTTAATACCATCCATGTTAAACCGTTTAAGTACCTTGCCGACGTACTCAGCTTGAGATAGCTTCAATTCTCGCCGATTTATGTCCCTTGCAACACGGATACCAAGAACTTGCCTCGCAGCACCCAAGTCCTTCATAGAAAACTTTCGGAATAATTATTTCTTCAACTTGACAATTTCTCCCATGTCGGCACTTACTACCAACATATCATCTACATACAAAAGTAGAATGATATATGAGTTCTCTGTCTTCTTTATAAAATAATAGTGATCTGCATTACTTTTCGAATAACCATTTCTGGACATGAATTATTCAAACTTCAAATACCACTGTCTCGACGCTTGTTTCAAACCATATAAACTCTTCATGAGCTTGCACACATGATCTTCTTTCCCCTTGACCGAATATCTTTCGGGCTGCTTCATATATATTTCTTCATGAAGGTTACCGTGAAGAAATGCTGTCTTGGCATCGAGTTACTCAAGATGTAAGTCTTCCACTGCAACTATATTCATCACAACCTGGATTGTAGACATCTTCACCACCGGAGCAAAAATCTCACCAAAATTAATGCCCTCTTTCTGCTGAAAGCCTTTCACCACAAGTCTAGCCTTGAATCTCCTTGAGCCGTCAGATTTGTGCTTTAGTATGTATATCTACTTGTTGTGCAATGCTCTCTTTCCTTTTGGTAATCGAACTAAATCCCAAGTTCGATTCATAGACAATGACTGCATCTCTTCGTCCATAGCAAGCTCCCACTCTCTCTTGGCTTCCACATCTAAAACCTCCTTGTAACTTTCCGGTTCACCACCATCTGTAAGTAACAAGTGATTTAAGGAGTTAACGTACCTTGCCAGAATTTTTCCAACTCTCGGCTCCTTCCAAAGTGCTATTGGAATGTCTAGATCATTTGGTTCCTCGTTCTGATCCGGTGCATCAGACTCAACAATGACTTCTTCTTCGGCCTCTCGAGAGGGTTCAATTTAAATATCGACAGCTTCTGCCTCTTCACTTCTACTTTCTTCTATAGGTACACTAAAATCTTTATACAAGACTTCCTCATTGAATGTAACATTACGACTCCGGATGACTTTCCGATTCTTCGCTTCCCAAAATTAGTATCCAAACTCATCTCCACCATATCCAATGAAAATGCACTTCGTCGACCTTGCATCTAACTTCGTCCTCGTATCTGAAGTATCAAGCACATATGAGGTACAACCAAAAATACACAAGTGATTAAGGTTTACCTCTTTACTCGTCCATGCTTCTTTAGGAAGTATAAATTCTAAGGCCGTTGAAGGCCCTCTGTTAATTAAGTATGTTCCCGTACTTACCGCATCCGGCCAAAAACATTTCGGCAATACAACGTTGAGTCTCATACTCCTCCCTCTTTAATTTATTGCTCGGTTTATGCGTTCTGTAACACCATTTTGTTGTGGTGTTCCGGGAATAGTCTTCTGTCTTCTAATCTCATTTGATGCGCACAATTTTTCGAACTTGTCACTACAGTACTCGCCCCCGTTGTCCGGCCTGAGACATTTCAGTTTTGAACTGGTTTTGTTTTCGACTAGAGCCTTCCACCTCTTGAATTTTTTGAACACATCTGACTTGTTCTTCGCGAAGTAGACCCACAGTTTACGAGTGATATCATCGATAAAGGTAGCGTAGTAATGTGAACCACCAAGAGAAGACACCTTGGTCAGTCCCCAAATATCTGTGTGTACAAGGTCGAGCTTTCCAGGTTTCCTCGATCTTCAAGTTAAATTGAAACTGACTTTCTTCTGTTTTGCAAGAACACACTCTTCACAAAACTTCAGATCGACCTCATCGAGACCCTCGAGCTTTCCTTTGGCTACCATCATCTTCATTCCTTTTTTACTCATGTAACCGAGCCGTTTGTGCCATGTACTTGTATCAATTCCCAGAGTGGTCGCACAAATAGTAGAAATTATGCCTTGCGTTGTAAAGAGGTAAACCTTAATCACTTGCTGAAACAATAATAAATTGTGCCTTGGTCATAATCAGCTCATAAAATTGATGGGAGAAACCAAAGATTAGGAGAGTTGCCTTTATAAATTCCCAACTTAGTGTGTCATAGGCCTGCGTGATATCTTGCTTGAATCCCACATTGCCCCCTTTTCTCTTGCATTTCATCTTATTGACTAGCTCGAATGCCATCCATATATTGTTGTGGATGCTCAAACCCTTGATAAATGTACTTTGCACCCGGGACACCATTCTCTCAGCAATTGGTAAAAGTCTAGTAGTCAATATCTTTGTAATTATTTTAACAACAAAATTGCTCAAGCATATCGGTCTGTAGTGGTTCACCTTCTCAGGTTTCATGATTTTGGGGATGAGTACTACCATATTGGAGCTGAAGTTGGCCGGGAGCCGTTTGTCTATGAAAATTGATGAGATTCCACTCCAGAAATTCTCTATAACCACCTCCTAAAATATTATGAAAAAGGCTCATGGAAATCCATCGGGACCTGGAGAGCTATCCTTGCTGAGACTAAACACCGCGAGTTTGATCTCTTCTTCATTTGGGATTGAAATCAGCATATTATTTTTTAGTTTGCTCCACTCTGAAATTTGTCACGTCCAGAATGTTGTTATTCAAATTTACTGAGCCCTCTGTAAATTTGCTTGTGTAGTATTGAAGGTTATGCGCCCTTATCTGAGATTGGTTTGTCAATATATTACCATCCTCTGTCATAATTTCTGTGGTGATACTCTTATCATTTCTAGCTCTCCTAATGCTGTGAAAGAAATGGGTGCTGCGGTCACCTTAGGAGCCACTTTCTTTTGGATTTTTGTCTTCACTGCATCTCATCTCTCTTTCTCTTCAATATGTAATAACTCCTGGTCGATCACATCGTTGTGCCAGTCATTTTCCTAATAAAGCTAGAATTGTAGCAGGTCCTCCTTCAATCCTTTTTTTGTCTCTCTCGTCGTGTCCGATCCTGTTCATTTCCACTGCTTGATATCGTTCTTTAGTCTTCGGAGTTTGAGCATTAAACAAAATAAAGGTACGGCTCCAAGTTCGTTGTTCCAATTACTATGTTCCATGATTTAAGGTATCTAAAGGGTATGCTGCAAGGTTTTGGTACGGTCCAGCATTCCCCAAAAATGAGAGAGTGGTCAGACACTGTGGGTGGAATTTTTTTTATTCTCCATCCCCGCTATCTAGTAGACCAGAGTAGGTTGTATAGGCATCTGTCCAGGCAACTCAGTGTTCTGCTTAGTCCTTTCTGTACGTTACTCCAAGTATAACTAATTCCCGTTGTGTTACTCTTTGAAAGATTCTCCCTGTCGAGGAAATACCCAAAGTCTTGCATGGCCCGCGTTAGTAGTTGTCTTCTATCCCTCCTCTCCTCTATCCTGAGAACGTAATTGAAGCCTCCCAAATAAATCAATGGATCATTGGTTATGTTAGCAACTGATATTAGTTCATTCCAAAACATTTTTCTGAAGAGAGTGAGGCAGCTAACGTGAGCAAAAGAAAAATTACAGCTCTTGTATCGGACCGCGATTTATTGGTTTTATGTACTCGTAGTTTTTGGTTTTAGAATCCCCAACCCATCTCTCCATAGAATCCATATGTTCCCTTTATTCTCCCCTTCTTCATTAGTAATTATTTTCCTCACGATGCTCTGTTGTATGAATTTTGCAACATATATCTTTGGTTCCACGATGTATAAAATATTGGGTTGTAGTTCCTCCACCTTTTTTTTCAAGTAGGCATAAGTATTGCAATTCCCCACTCATCTTGCATTCTAAAAGATCACTCTCATTGTCAATTATTGGATCTGGTGACCCGAGGGTCTAGAGTGTATATCTTCCCTCCTTTGTTGACCTAATTTAGCTTTAGTTTGCTCACCATTATTTGTTTTTCCACTTCCATTTCATCCACCCAACTTGCTGAGTTAAGCAGCTGTCATATTTCTTCAATATCTGCTTCTTTATGACTTTGTGTTTCCCCATGTTACTCCCTTGTTCCTGCTCTGTTACTTTCCCCAGGCGAGATTACAGTGGCTAGTTGTGTGTCGGCCTTGTTTTGCATTTCTCCGTCTGTATTCTAACATGAGATATCCTCTACTGTTCTTTCATCTTCCCTCTGTTCCATAGTGTGTCCGAGTAACGCATCGATTTTGTTACTCCTTGTGATCTTTGCCTCTTTTTGTGGTGCACTGCTGTTAGTTGTACTCCCCATTGCTAGTGACCTTTTTCATGTTCGATTATCTCTACTTGTTAAATCTGTCGCATTGGTATTGTCATCCCTGGGAATTAAATGGTCGGGGATATGCTCTTATTTGAGGGGGTGGGTGTTTCCTGAAAATATATGTGTTTGCTAGATGGTTGCGGTTGTGATTGGATTGTTTCCTTTTTGGTTTCCTTACTTTTTGCTGTTCCTTCCTGTATGCGAATCGCTTTGCAGGTTCTGTTATTCTATCCCACTTCTTTTGATCTCTTCTTTATATTCTTGCCTGTCGGTTTATTGTCATTCTATCTGCAAGCCCTTTGTATTATCTTGCATTCCGCAATAATGTGCCTAACATTGTTGCAATGTTTGCAATATTTAGGGACCCTGTGTAGGATTATCTCATGTTTTACCTTCGCCCTTCTATGTCTAGTAGTATGTGATTGGGGAATGTTTTAGACATATCAATGTCTACGAGGACATTTGCATAATAGCCATAGTCTTGTTTTCTTGTCGATTGATCCAGCTGGATAGGTGTTCCCAGAGTTTTACCAAGAGAGAGTATAATTTTGGGGCTCCACATCTCAATAGGCGAACATAGAAATTTGTACCATATGAGAGCATTTAAGTTGCTGTAGTTGTCCACTAAAAAGAATAGACTCCACGGCAGAATCGTTATCGACATTCTATCAACCATCCATTGTCCTCCACTCTATATTAAAATCTTATCCTCCTCATTGTCCAGTTTAATGATAAAAAAGCTTTTGCCGATTGGTATGGGCTTACACGAACCTATTATTTTCTAGTGCATTCAAGTAATTTCCTATACTGTTGTGAATTTGATTTTTGAAAGGTCTAACTTGCCTATTATACTGAATTGGTATTGTGATATGCCTTCTTCGAGTTCTACAGTCGGGATCGTGATTACTTGAGTATCCCCTCTCTTGCTCACCAGAAGTAGCTCTCTCATCTCCACTAAATGGCTTATGTTGTCTCGTACCTTGTCTACAAATGTTTGGGTTGTAGCTGTTGGTGGAGCTCCCTTCTGAACTTGGCTTATTCCAGCCAAATCCCCATCGTATTCTGCATTGTTTAGCCCAGGATTGGTTACTGTTGTAGTTGTTCTCTCTTTGTCGAGATTAACCTCCCCATTCGAATTGAGGTTTGACACTGCTTTTGCTAGAAAACACCATAAGTAGACTGCTCCTGATTTGGTATTGTTACTCTCCATCTTGTCTGTCAGTGTTGCAATTTGGTCAGGGATTTTACTAAGGTTTGCACTAATGCTTCCCGTAACCTAATTTTTAGTTGTGCTAATCGTTGATGTTGCATTGTGTTGATCAATCCTAGTCATTGTCCCTACCTCATGATTTGAATCGTGATTCTTCTCTGTACCTACTTACGATTATGGTATGTATGTCTCCAACCCTTGCACGCTATTGATTCCCAGTAATTTAATGCTATTACTGAGAAATAGTTACAACAAATTCAACGTTTGAGGATCCATGTTTATCGATAATCAGTTTGGGTTGCTAGGTTTAGGGTTAGATTTTTGAGTATGCATCATCATCATTTTACTATTATCTATCTCAAATGCACAACAGGAGATAGAGGCCATCTGGATTGAATATTAATCAGAAAAAAATAATGAGAACATTGATAAAAGAATCCTTTACTCAAAGAAACTTAGCCAATCTCAAGTACATGATCTTATTAAGGATTTCTCCATAGATGAAATAAAAGACATGGTGTTTAATGGGATAGAAGACAGAGCTCCAAGGGTAGATGGTTATAATGTTGCAGTGGCATGTTTTCTGAAAGGAAAATCTTCGCCAATACTTATTCGTAAAGAGAATGCAATATAATTAGATAAATTAGATTTTACGTGGAAAACTCAGTAAGAGCTGAGAAAAACCACGACCACGAGGAGGATTTTGATGTAAAATCTAGTATATTAATAGTTATTACAGAATTTGGAATGATAGTAGGGCTAAAGTAACGAAATGGTAAGGTTTACATATTTTTGGTCTCTTTTCATCTATTCTTTGCCTGTATTTATAGTAAATAGGTAGTTTACCAATAGAAAGAAATAGTATCCTATTACGGGGGGAGTGAGCAAACTTTGCGGATCTCTAACAACTCTTTTCTTGACCAGGCATAACGACTACTTTTTGTAGGTCGAGGACTTGATCTCGAATGTTGACCTTCGATCATGTATGGCTATCTTCGACTACGCTTTCTTGGTTTATTCTTATTGAATCTGGGGAATATGCTACTTCAATCGCCCCATTCTCGACATAAGCACTTGTGGTTATCTCGAGGAGAAGTTGGAAGCTGAAGAGGCTAGCGAATTAGAATATGAGTCAACTTTGTTATTTTCGAGATCAAAGTGAACTGTATCTGGTTAAATTATTCCCGAGGCACAATTAATACGTTACAATGAACCTGGCAGAGTGAAGTTGGGTATAAATTGGGAGGTCAAGGAGGGTGCAATGGTAGTAGTTTTGGAAGGACGCCACCCCAGGTATGACAGAATATGTTACCGGAGGATGAAGATGGTGAGGAATTAGAGGTAAAGTGTTTTCCCATTGTAGGCCTTGGGGATTGTTCCATGAATTATATCACGGTGTGGAGGTTGGGGGAAGGAATTGTTAGAGGATGGTGGAAGCAACCCTTAAAAGTTTAATGACTTGAGATTCATTGAGTGTCTTAGCACCGGAAAGAGGCTTTAATGTCAGATTCTGGTGAAAAAAGCATAAAGTAATTAGATATGCAAGTAAAATGAAAAGATAGATTGTAGTTTGATGTAATGCAATTGAAGGATGAAGTTGTCGAATGTGCTTGGTGATTATAAATTGTAGTTTGTAAGTCACCGAAGGTCAAATGTCGAATGTGAATGCACATAAAATGATGATGGCTTTGTCATAATGTCTCGAATGTATTTGACTGAGTGGGTCCAGGATCGGATTTCAAGGTTGATTGATTTGACTCTGAATTTGTAGAGTTCCAAAGCAGAGTAAATGCAGGTGAGTTGGACCATGAATGGAGGGGGTACAAATAGTTCTTGTTTTTGCAGATGTGATGCATTTATGCAAGATGGTCAAGACGAGATCTTAGGCCCATAATGGGGTGTACAGACGTGTTCAGGTGATGTACTGGGTAATGTACACTCGATACTTTTGTTCTCAGAATTGTGATATGCATATGGAAGATTCTGAGGAGCCTGATTACGAAGGAATAAGAAAAGCAAAGGCAAAGAAAGCTGGGGAGGACTTCGAGTTTCGTGTCAAATTGTAGTTTTTATATCATCCTGAACGTTGTGGTGGTATGTGGACTTGAGTGAAGTTGTTGGTGAAAAGGGAAGATGAAGCTATAGCTAGGGGTTTATGAAGTTGTAATATTTGTGGAAGTAGGTCTTTTTGTAAGGAGTTGTTATGGTCAATGAAATGTAATGAAAATAATGGTTAGGTTGCTTTGTCGATTGAAGTAATGTGCTGCTTATTTGTCGAATTGAATATGTACTTGTTAAAATTTAGGAATGGAAAATAGCTTTAGCAAATTACTGGTAGAATGTCGAATATAAAGATATTGTGTATGCTGTCGAATATGTACCCAAAAATATAAGAATTTATAGGTAAAGTAGAAGTGGGGGAACTAATAGGAATAATGATTATGGAAAGATGTGTTCCATTAGGTGAGATTATGAAATATAAAGAAATTGATGTACATCGTCTTTGTGACAAGATAGGTTGTGTTTTGCTGCGCATGAATATAGCTAAAATAATTCTTCGAGATATGGAAGGATTAGAGCAGGAGTGTAAGGGTTTGTTATCGTTGAGAAGGCGAAGTACCGAAGAGACTAGGGAGAGAAGTAGGAGGTGTTGCGTTCAAGGAGTTGAACGGTCGCGAAGTGGCACGATGAACAGTCACGTGGGGTCTATAAATAGTTCTGATATGGGCGACTGTTCACACTTGAGAATGAGTACCAGATGTATATCCTAAGATGGATATCTGGATTTAGATTTGAGAATAACAAGAGCTCTATTAGAGGTTGTTTGATATGCAAAGAGTGCGAAGTAGAATATCCCGTAGTTGGATATTGGTCGCGTAAAATTGAATGATAGTCTTTAGTTGTACTTGTTATGTAGTGAACAAGAACAAATCAAGATAACATGGATTTTGCTAGTCTCATGCATACTTATCAAGTATGGATTGAGATCAAATCGAAATAGTAAGGATATTGTTTACTTCTGCATACTTGACAAGTATAGATCGAGATAAAATTAAAATAGTAAGAATATTGTTAGTCTGATGCATACTTGAAAAGTATAGATCGAGATTAAATTAAAATAGTAAGGATATTGTTTGTCTGATGTATACTGAGCAAGTATAGATTAAGATCAAATCTAAATAGTAAGGATATTATTTGTCTGATGTATACTTGACAAGTATAGATCAAGATCAAATCAAAATAGTAAGGATACTGTTTGTCTGATATATACTTGACGAGTATAGATCGAGATCAAATCGAAATAGTAAGGATATTGTTTGTTTGATGTATACTTGATAAGTATAGATCGAGATCAAATCAAAATAGTAAGGATATTGTTTCTCTGATGTATACTTGACAAGTATAGATCGAGATCAAATAGAAATAGTAAGGATATTGTTTGTCTGATTTATACTTGACAAGTATAGATTGAGATCAAACCGAATTTGTTTATTTGAATCGATGTAAATGGTTTCAGTGTCTCATCTGTAAAACAGTTTCAGTTGAACAGTATTCCATGGATATTGGAGCCGCATTTCATCTTCAGTCATTAGCCAATAAGTTCTACTATCTGTTTTGTTGCTGACAATGTATAGCCCTTCCTAATTTTTTTGATAATTTTCTAAAATTTTTAGGCCGAGTACTATCTTGGATCCGTCGTAAGACAAGGTCCCCAATGCCAAATTTCTCTTTTCAAACTTTTTTGTTGTATGTTTTTTTCAATGTATCATAGTAACGTCCTAAATTTGTAATGGCCTTGTCTCAGGTTTCCTCTATCCAATTGAGGTTGCAAAGGAGACCGAGTTGATTGTCTGCATCTGAGATTTTCCATCGGGTACTTAGGAGATCGAGGTCTGAAGGTATGACTACTTCGGTACCAAAGACCATCATGAATGAAGTGCAGCCTGTGGAAACTCAAGAAGTGGTTCGGTAGGCCCACAAAACACTAATCAATTCATCCACCCATTACCCCTTCTTGTCGCGGAGGCGCTTGTGCAACCCTAATTTTATGCTTTTGTTAATGGCTTCAGCTTATCCGTTGCCTTGAGTAAAATATGGTTTGGATGTTGTGAGCTGGATTTTATATTTATGGAGGAAAGTAAGTACTTTGGCGCTGATGAACTATTTACTATTATCGAAGTGTATCATATGCGGACAGCCAAACCTGGTGATGATGTACTCCCAAAGGAACTTGATGACTTTATTTTCATCAGTATGGCAGAGAGGAACTACTTTAACCCATTTTTGTGAAGTAATCAGTGACGACTAGGACGAATCTTTAGTTTCCAGATGCTGGATTAAAAAGTCCAATGATGTCAATTCCCCATCGTTTGAAAGGATAGAGGACATTGCTAGCATGCAAGTCTAAGGCTAGATTTTTGATATCTTGGGCATAAATTTGGCATTTGTAGCATTTTTGCATAAAGTCTTCACAGT
The DNA here is from genome assembly GCA_014058105.1 of Kingdonia uniflora. Lineage (NCBI taxonomy): Eukaryota > Viridiplantae > Streptophyta > Magnoliopsida > Ranunculales > Circaeasteraceae > Kingdonia > Kingdonia uniflora. The sequence goes on from JACGCM010000671.1 coordinate 5,209,577, forward strand.
CTTGTCTCATCTTGGGCCAGTATAATCCTTGTGTGAATGCGCATTGAGCTAATGATCTTCCTAAAATATGTGCGCCACAAATACCTTCGTGAAGCTCTCTGATTTTGATTTGAGCTTATTTCTGTGAGACGTATTTGATAAGTGGTCCCCCTCCTATGATTTGATATAAGATGTGATCTTGGACAATGAATCAGAGGCACTTAGCCAAAAGTGACGGAGCTTTTTCTTTGTTACTAGGGAGGATGTTGGAGTTAAGGTACGCATTGAATGGTCTTCTCCAGTCTTCAGGATCTCCATCTTTAGCAATGGTGATCTGGAGTGTTGATAGTGTATCGAGGCTGGAATGCTCAATGATTTAGATTTTTAAAAATGTTTTTTTCACTTTCCCCCAGAATGACAGTGATGTAAGCTAACGCATCGGCATGTCAATTTTCTTATCGGGGTAAGTTAAAAATTATTGCATGTATGAATTTTTGTATCTTTTTTTTGACTAGAGCTGCTTAATCAACCATTTTACCCGTTGTTTTAATTGTTTTGTTGTAATGATTTCCCACGAGTAAAGAGTCGATGTATACTGCTAAATCTTCTACTCCAAGGGTAAGTGCGAGATCGAGACCATGCAAGATTCCTTTATATGCAGTCTCTTTATTGGTAGCATATAAGTTTATCTTGATAGCTTTCTCGATTCGATGATTGGAAGGCGTAACGGGGATGATGCCAATCCTTTATTCTTGAGGTCCTCCTGACCGATCGGTAAAAAGTTGCCAACCAGGGCCTTTGGACCATGCGTTTGGTTCTGCTATTGAGTCATCTGTGAGGATTTCTTCGAGTTCTTCCCAATCAGGGTCCTCAGCGGGAAAGTCTGCCAAAAAGTCGGTCACTGCTTATTCTTTAATTGATATTTAGGGTTCGAAGGAAATGTCGTATTCTCCATGAAAAACAGACCATTGCTGGATTCTTCTAGATTTTTCTTTTTTGGAGAGTACTAGTTTGAGGGGGAACTTGGTGATGACTCTGATGGGATGAGCTTGATAGTAGGGACAAAGTTTTTGAGAACTGTAGGCCAAGACGAATAGTTATTTTTCTATTGTTGTGTATCTTTTTTCAGCAGGCATAAGTATTTTGCTGATGAAGTAGATTAGTTTTTCATCTCTGCCATCTTCTCGAATAAGGACAAAACTAATTAAATCTTCAGCTTTGGATAAGTACATTGTAAGTGATTCGCCATCAATTGGAGTACTCATTTTAGGAGGATTCCCATAGTATCGTGTAAGATCATGGAAAACCATTCCACAGTCAGGAGTCCAAATGGCTTCTTTTTGTTGCTTGTTCGAAAGGGGAGTGGGGTTACTACGAAGAAGGAGGTAATGGAGTTTGCATTGATCAGATGACTCTGTGAAGAGCGGTTATCTTACCTTTAAATTTTTGAACATCTTTTTTCGTTTGAGGAGATGGCATCGCGATGAGTGCTTTGATTTGTGCTGGATCAATTTTTATCCCTCTTTTGCTAACCAGATGTCCTAACAATTTACCAGATATGACTCCAAATTGATATTTCTCTGGGTTAAGTTTCATCTGGTACTTGCAAAGGTTATCAAAAATAGTTTGGAAGTTATTGGAGTGGTCTTCTCGTTTCAAGCTTTTTCAGATCATATCATCGATGCAGACTTCCATAATTATGCCGAGATGATCTTTGAATATTGTACTCACAAGTCTCTGGTAAGTAGCGCCTGTATTCTATAAACCGAAAGGCATTACCGTGTAATAGTAGAGACCTCTGTCGGTGACGAAGGTTGTTTTTTCCTGATCTTCATTGGTAAGTGGAAACCAGTTATAACCAGAGGCTGCATCCATCATAGAAAGAAGTTCGTGCCCTGCGACAAAGTTAAGAAGTTAAAGAATTAGTGGTAGCGGAAAACTATCTTTGGGTGTGAATATGTTGGGTTCTGTGAAGTCAACCCAAACCCTGATTTTGCCATTTTTCTTTGGTACCGCTACGATATTAGAAACCCACTTCAGATATCTAGCTTCCCGAATAAAACCTACCTGAAGGAGTTTATCAATTTCTTCATTTACTACATCGCGGAGTTGGGGAGCTAGATTTTATCATTTTTAAATGATATCTTTACTGTTTGGAAGGAGGTTGAGTCGGTGGAAAGTAATATCTGAGATGAGGGGAGATGGGGTTTGTCTCGATTCTATCAAATGCAGATTTTTAGCCTGAAATGTCAGAGTTTAAGGCTTGAATCTTGTTGTTTAGGTCGTCCATGGTGACAAACTATTGTGGGGGAAATGGTAAGAATGTAACCTGAGGAACAAAATCTCCCTGTCCTTCTGATCCCAATCGATCCCAGATTGGTCTTCTTTTATGGGGGGTTTAATAACATGTGCGTTGACTTCCTTGAGTTGTCGATGCTGAGGATGCTAAACCAAAATGTTGAGATGCTCTCTTTGGATTCCCAGATCTAGATCGAGAAATCTGTAGCTCGTCTTCCCTTGGTGGATCATCGCGTTGAATTGTTCTTGATCTATGCTCACTCCAGACGAGTGGAGGGTGCGTCTGTCTACCAGTGAGTCGATCTTGTATTCTCCTCAGTTGTTCCAATTCTTTGTGATGTGTTTGACTCTGTTAATCTAAGGCTTTCCTCTATTCGTCTTTCTCCATTTGAAGAGCTTAAGGGGGGACATGCTGATCTTCCAGTATTTGAGCTTTTTCTGCAACTATTTATTTATGAAGCTCGAGTACTGCACCGTGTAGATCAATAGTTCCTGGTATTTCCTGATCTATTACATTACTGGAATGGCTTCTCAGGTTCATGTTTGTCATCAAATGGTATTTTAGATCAGTGGTGGTAAAAAATAGTGTGGTAATTCCCACAGACAGCGCCAATTGTAGTAGCGTGTTTTTCAAAAGGAGAATCTTCACCAATACTTATTTGTAAAGAGAATGTAATAAGACTAGATAAACAAGATTTAAAGTAAAAAACTCAGTAAAAGCTGAGAAAAACCACGACCTCGAGGAGAATTTTGATGTAAAATCCAGTATATTGCTAGTTATTACATAATTTGGAATGATAGTAGGATTAAAGTAAGGAAATGGTAGGGTTTGCAAATTCTTGGTCTCTTCTTATCTATTTTCTACCTGTATTTATAGTTGGCACAGAGAGTTTAAAAACATAACGAAATAGCCTCCTATTCTGGAGGGAGTGGGCAAACTTTGTGGATCTCTAACAACTCTTTTCTTGACCAGGCACAATGGATACTTTTGGTAGGTTGAGGACTTGATCTCGAATGTTGACCTTCGATAATGTTAGGCCGTTTTCGACTACGCTTTGCTGGCTTATTCTTGTCGAATCTGGGGAATATGCTACAATAAATGTCTTCTTCTATAAGAAGTGTTGGGATTTGATATCAGTTCGAACAACTTTTTCTAAATTCTTTTAATCTCTCGATTAGAAACTTTTGCTTGACCAATTGTTTGTGGGTAGTAAGGTGTGACAACTACATGAGTGATGAAATAATTTTTTAATAAAATTAAGAAAATACGGTTGCAAAATTATTTCCCACCATTACTAATAACTGCTCCAGGAGTGCCAAAATGGTTAAAAATATTCTTCATCAATTTGACCACATGCTTATTGTCATTTGTCGGATATGCTACCACTTTGACCCATTTGGAGACATAGTCCATTGTGACTAGAATATAAAGGTTTCCTTGAGATAAAGGAATCGGGCCCATAAAATCTATGCCCCCAACATAAAAAGTTCAACAATAAAAATATAATTTTGAGGCATCATGTCGCGGTGAGAAATATTACCTGTCCTCTGGCATCCATCATAAGTATAACAAAAGGTTTATGCATCACTGAAAAGGATAGGCCAATAAAGACAAGATTGAAGAATATTTTCAAAAAAATTTATGGCAGTGAAATGCCATCTACATGTAGGTATGACAAAATGGCAAAACATTAGTACGTTCTGGAACTCATCATTTAGAATACATCTCCTAATAACTTGGTCATAACAAACCTTATACAGATAAGGATCATCCCAACTAAAATGTCTAACCTCGTGTAGGAATTTAGTTTTATCTTTCTTAGACTAGTGGTCAAGTAATCGTTCAGTAGCCAGATAATTGACAATGTCAGCATACCAAGGTAGTTGTATAACAACCATGAGCTGCTCATCAGGAAATGTCTCTAAGATAGGGAGGAGATCGTCACCACCTTTGATGAAAAGTTGGGATAAATGGTTTGCTACAAATGTTTTTAACACCTTTCTTATCTCTAATTTTGATGTCAAATTCTAGTAAAAAGGGGATCCTTTGGATTAATCGAGGCTTAACATACTTTTTGGGTGAGAAATATTTTAGGGCCACGTGATCGGTGTAAACAATAATTTTGGATCCAACAAGTTATGTTCTAAACTTTTCTACGGCAAACATAATGGCTAATAATTCCTTCTCAATGGTGAAATAATTTATTTGTGCATCATTAAGTGTGCGACTGGCATAGTAAATAACATGAGGTTTTTTATCTACTTTTTGCCCTTAAACTGCTTCAACAGCGTAGTCAAAGGTATCACACATCAATTTAAATGGAAGATCCCAGTTGGGCAGTTGGATGACTGGAGCGGAAGTTAATAGAAGTTTGAGTTTCTCAAAAGCTCTGGAATATTCATCATCAAAGTGGAAATCAGTGTCCTTAGCAAGTAAATTCCACAAGGGTTGGTAAATTTGGCTAAAATCTTTAATGAATCGACGATAAAACCCAGTATGGCCTAGAAATAATCAAATGGCCTTAACCGTAAGAGGAGGATGTAAGGATGAAATAATGTTAATTTTTATCAACTTCAATCCCTTTTGTTAGAGATGATATTCCCAAGAACTATCCCTGTGTCACCATGAAGTGATACCTTTCCCAGTTTAGCACCAAATTGGTTTGTGTACATCATTCTAGCACAAGCTCCAAATGGTACAAACATTTAGCAAAAGAGGAACCAAACACTAAAAAGTCATCCATGAAGATTTCGATAAATTTATCAACCATATCAGGGAATATGCTCATCATACAGTGTTAAAATGTAGCGGGTGTATTACACAAACCAAATGGCATACGTCGATAAGCATAAGTGTCGTAGGGACACATGAATGTGGTTTTTGCCTAATCTTCTAGAATGATAGGGATCTGATTATATAAGAAATAACCATCAAGAAAGCAGTAATGACTCTTTCCGACTAATCGTTCAAACATTTGATCAATGAATGGAAGAGGAAAATGATCTTTCCTAGTGGCCGTGTTGAACTTTCTGTAATCGATACAAACATGCTACCGGATGTTCATATGGGTAGGGATTAATTCATTACTCTTATTTTTTACTGTAGTAATCCCTGATTTCATGGGTGCAACTTGAACAGGGCTGACCCACTTAGAATTCAAAATGGGATATATAATACCTGAGTATAAAATCTTGAGAAATTCCATATTAACCACCTTCATCATAGTTAGATTTAAACATCGTTACATCTCACGCCAATTTTTAGTACCATCCTCAAGATTGATGCGATGCATTCATACGACTGGGCTAATTCCCTTCAAGTCTACTAAAGACCACCCTATGGATGATTTATGTTTTTTAAAAGCACTCAATAGTCCACCTTCCTGGTCAACATCTAGATTAGAAGCTATTATCACAGGTAGATTTCAAAATCACCTAAAAAGGCATACTTGAGAGTATTGGGTAATGGTTTGAGGTCCAACTAGGGTAGTTTAACAATGGATAGAATAAGTAAAGTAGGTAATGGTTCAAGAGGTTTCAGTCTAGGTCTTCATTTGGACATGTTAAAAATAGGAGTTGAGTAGAGTAAGGTATTAAGCTCTTCAACGATCCTGTCTTCATTAAAGTCCTCACAAAGTTTATAAGACATGATTCTAATGGGTTCTCAAAAAAGGATTTGGAGAAAGAGTTGTAAACTAGAGAGTCAATCATATTGAGCTCAACCATGTCATCAAAATCAGGGACTTCAGTATTATTGTTAAAAATATTGTGTTTGATTTTCAACTCGTCCAGAGATAGTTATAAGACCCCATTAAAGCAATTGATAATGGCATAGGTAGTAGCAAGAAAAGGGCAGCCCAATATGACATAGATCTCATAACTTGGATTTTTGACATCTTCAGTGTCCAATACGACAAATTCTACAGGATAAATGAGATCACCAACCTTGATAAGAATATTCTCAAGGATATAACGTGGGTGCCATATTGACATGTTGGACAATTGGAGTGTCATCCGAGTAGGTTCGAGTTCTCCAAGTCCTAATTCCTGATAAACTGAGTATGTAGGACATTCACACTAGCCCTTAAGTCGAGTAATGCTCTATGCACCTTGTGATCTCCAATATTACAAGGGATGGTCAGGCTTCCAGGATCACAAAGCTTAGGAGGGGTTAATGATTAAGTCAAGAAGACTTTCTTGTGCACATTGATTTTCCTTTTCCTAGTGCACGCATCCTTAAGGAATTTGGCATATCCAGGGATAAGCATGATTGTATCGAGTACTAGAATATTTATATGAACTTGTTTAAATGTATCCAATATCTCGTCAAATTGTATCTCTTTGTTAGCCGGAAGAAGGCGTTGCAGATATGACACTTTTGGTTCAAAATAAGCCTTGGGTACGGGAACGGAGGAAGTAGACAACTCTTTAGATATCTTAGAAGGTTCTTGGTTGCTGACTACTACTGATTCATTCGTACGAACCTCATCCTCAATCATAATAGGTGGTCGCTCAACCCTAGGTTTCAACTTGGTTATCAATTTGTATACCACTTCGAAGAATGGTAATGACATTAAGTGGTTGGGGATCGAGTTAGGCTCAAACCCAGGTGGTTCTTTGGGATTAGATTTAGGTTGGCTAGGTAGCTTACCCAGTGATCTCTCATTCATTATATTTGCTAATTGCCCTATCTCAGTCCCTAGATTATAGATAGATTGGGACGCAAAGTTTTAATCCAGCAATGTCTATTGCTAGAATTGTATCATTTGTTGCTAAAATTGTAACGCTTGTTTTTTACTTTCCATTGATTGTTGCATGAAGAGTGAAAGGGTGTCTTTCAAAGGTGGTTTGAGTAGAACGGGAGGGAACTGTTTGGATGACTGAAAGGTTTGTTGAGATGCTTGAGGATAGGACTGAGAATGGGGATTCCTAGGAAAATTATGAACTGAGGTTTGTTGCTCTCCAAAGCCAGAATTGGGTTGTTTGTTCTTCCACAAAAAATTTAGGTGGTTCAGCCAAGTTGGCTTACACGGGTTAAATGGCCTTTTGTAGGCATTGTTTAAAGCATTCACTTTCTCTTGATTATTATTCATTTCATTGAACATGAGACACATTTGAGTCTCATGGGTGACATTGTAACAAACAGTGCAACCCTGCAGCTAAACTTGGTTCACACTACCCTTAGATTAGTTTATAGCCATAGCCTTAATTTTTTGGGTAAGAGTTTCTAATTGAGCTTTTATGACCATTTTCTCACTCACTACATATAAGCCACTTTTCTTAGTTGTACGAACATTTTTATGTGTATCAAAATCCCACTGTTGAGAGTTATCAGCCAATGTCTCAAACTTCTCATAAGCTCTATCGGGTTCAAGGTCCTAGAATTTGCTACTATGCATAGATTTTAGCCTATAACAATTCTCAGAGGTTATTCCATGATAGAAGATCTGGGCTAAATGTTGCTTCTCAAAACCATGATGGGGACATTATGGAAGAAGATCTGTATATCTCTCCCATGCCTCGTAAAACATTTTACTTCTATTTTGGGCAAATTTAACAATTGTATTTCTAAGTGCGAGGGCTATTCCTATTGAAAACCATTTGGTTTTAAACTTGGTCACCATTTGGTCCCTTGAATTGATAGATACTGGTATTGATAAATCAAGTCAATGACTCGCCTTGTCTTTTAGTGAGAATGGGAATAAACGAAGGCGAACAGAATCCTCAGTAAAATGTTGATATTTTGAGAGCGCACAAATTTTCTTAAACTCATAGACATGCCTATAAGGGCTCTCATAATCAAACCCATAAAATGTAGGTAACATTTGAATCATACTATGCTTAATTTCATAATGATTTGTTATAACGGCTGGTAATATGATACACGAAAGTATATCGCTCATCACTATGGTCCTTTAAGAGATTTGGCGACAACCATGATTGGGGGGGGGCAACTTCTAGCTCAACAACAAGCTCAATTAGGTCAACTTGAGATGGCCTTCCAAAATTAGGAAAACTTGAGATGAATCACTATCCTAAGTTCTGTAATATGTTAACTGGGCAAGGTTGACACCCTCTTTGCTTAGGCTGAGGTGGTGGGCTGTAACTATGTAATGGTTCTGGTAAACTTCCAAAACATTTTTCTCTATGTGTTCAACTGATCATGCACAAACTAATATGCGATAAAATTTGGCAATCGATGCAGTAAATAATCAATCAAGCCTATAATCTAGCACTTCAACATTTTTTAAGAAGTAATAATTAGGTCTCCCCTATGTTCTACTATGTTTACAAAAGGGTAGGATGGTAAAAGGCTTTGGATCCTACACTCTCCTACGAAACTGTGCTAGTACTAGCTTAGAGTAGATGTTCGGTCCTCACGCCTGAGCTAGTCGCCTTATCGTAGGTCAGCACTCATAACGGTGACTTCGCAAACTACAACTAGTATTTTACGGGACTAGGATGGGGCCATATCCTACGAACCCGTGCTTGTACCCCAGTCCAGTAAACCTATCTATTGGGTGATGAAATCCTACGGATATCTTGTTACTCTTTTTTATTATAAGTTATTTTTAGGTCCAAGACGTTCATTTTTTGTGTGATACTTATTTCTTTGCATCCCTAATGGGTGATCCTACTTGTTAGAGAGCTTTTTAGGTGATGAAATCCCGTAAGTCTCTGATAGTTTTTACCTTTACCAATGTTAGAATGAAAATAAATTTTAAATACAACAATAGGTCAATCCAAACACAGCAATTTTTTTATTAGAGCACCGTGTATTTGCACAGTCCACACGACTTTATGTTCCTAGTGTCGGGGCGGAGTGGATATGAACCTCTTCTAGATGTCAAGTTTAGAGAAATACCAACCTACGGGAAGTGTTTCCCGGTGAAGCTGTGGCCGCCCCTTCACTTAAGCTTTAAGCTTTGCATATTTTCTATCGCAACACTTCTTTTTTACTTTAGCACTTTTCAACCTGTCTTTTAAAGATAACCTGATAAGCGAAGAGCTACAAAATTAGATGTTGCGCTTTTACCCGATCGTCGCAATCATATACTGGAAAGTTAAGAGAACAATTAGTTTATGACTATGATGAAGTGATTGGGTGTTTGAATGCCTTAATGATCTTACAATTTATAAAACCAGGTAAGCGAGAAGTAAAATCTAAGAGATGAGTACTAAATGTTATAAAACCTCAACACCTAACTTCAAGTACTAAAGAAGTCCACACTAATTATTTAAGAGATTATCGGTCAGCACAAACTTCAAAATTTAGTAGTAACCTAACCCAATATCATATACAATATCACCTGCCCCCAACTTGCAAGATAATGAAATAGGTTAAAGTCAAAGAGATTAACAACTACAAGTAAGCAAGCATGAAGATAATGGCTTCTGTGAAGAATTAAAGAGTCAAAACAATCTTGTTAACTCATCTTGTAAAAATAGCTCAGGTCAAATGTACCCAAGTATTAAGTTAATACCCAGATATTGAAGAGGAGGAGCATGAAAGTCTGACCTTAGTACCTTACCCAATACCACAATTACTTTAAATGAGTCATTGACTTAAATTGAACAACGCACTGATTTTTATTTTATGATCTTAAACTACAAAAAGCAGAATAGGAAGAAAAAAAATTGACAAACAAGAGAGAAAAAAAAAACAAGAAAAAAAGGTATTAAAAAGATATCATTTTCACCGTTATCTCCCCAGCAACGACACCATTTGATTAGAGGATTTTAGGGGTCCTCTAGAAAAATACCCACTTAAAGTACAGTTGTCGAATTGTAGTACGGATGAGTGGGGATCGAATCCACATGGAGGTTTGGGAAAACAAATACTTTCTAGACCAAATTATGATTTTATAAGAGATAAATCTAAAAGGAAGAAATAAAAGCTAATTATAAAACTTAATGAGAGAGAGAGCTAAGGTTTGGACTTGGCCTCTACCTTTTAAAGCACTAATCGACATATAAATAGATTCTAATATCTCTACCCATCATATATTCGTGTTAAGACACATACGATATTGTAAAATAAACTACTAAATCCATGGTCAAGCATTTAGTAGTTATGCCTTTAAGTGATGGTGAAGAGTGTCTTAGAGAATACCAACTCAACCATGGCTAGGCTTGAGTAAGTTCTCTAATGTTTTCACTCTTTAGACCTCCAAATCAAGTCTATGATTAGTAGCAGTTATTTGTATCTAAAGTTATCATACAGCAAACCAAAGCTATAGATAAGCCTTCGATATAATGCACTAATTTATTAATCATAAAGTACTAAGAGAAAAACTAATTAAAACCTAATTAATATCAACTATTGCTCATCTAAGATGAGGCCTCATCCAAGCCTTAACTAAATGATTAGCCGCTTATCTTGGACTTCGTCACATTAGCAACTAATGAAGATATTAACAAAAATGAACTTAAAGAGAAGAAGAAGAAGATTAACTTTATTCACTATTACCTTCTAATATGAGATGCCACAATTACAATAGGAGAGGGTTCCTCTTATAGAAGAAGGAACCCAAATCTTTAAGAATATTACACATATCTAGAATATTACAATATATATTATTACACTCAATCCCTAATATATATGATAATATCTTCATATCATTTCCTTGTTGAGTGTAGAAATCTTCTACCACGGAAATACTTGAGTATATCTTTGTTGCAGAATATCTTCTCAATATAATTCTTGGATCTTGAATGCAATCTATCTTTATATTATACTCCAAATATATTTGTGTATATATTTCTTCAATATTGAAACCAAATATATTGTGTCTTTGATTTTTTGTGCTATGAACTATTGGAAACACTTTTACTTGACTCTAAGAACTTGGTTTCAAATATCCATATCTAATAACGACAATCAAACAAACGAACATAAGTACCCAAAATTAAATATAATGGATGACTAAAATACATGTTCGGGTATATTAAAAATATCATAATTACGCGCTCATCACTATCCTTGGTAACGAGTAGCTTGTAAAAATTTCTTATTTTCAAATCTAGTCCTCTTAATGAGCATAACAATGTCCTCAGTACCAATGACGGAAGAGTTCATGAGAGAAAAACATAAAGAATCATATAGAAGTTGGCAATTTTCAAAAATAATAGAGTATGAATAGTCGCTACCCAAAGGGGTATTTATAGGCCCCACACGACGGTTCGATGCACCCCTTTGAGATACTTCGGGTTACCGTCTGGCAGTTTGCCTAGCACGTCTCATCTCAAACACCCACGCCCTTTACCTCTAAATTAAGCAATTGAAGCTCTTATTGGGAAACTATCTCACCAAATTATGTTTATTGTTTAATTCTTTGATTACAAAGATCTCTAATTTGATTGTAGATTTAGTGGTACCAGTTTTTTATTTACGATTCTCGGGTGGTTGTTTATTTATGGTCTCTATACGTGACCAACTCAAGCAAACGAAGGAGATTCTTGTGAGTCCGTTGAAGATTTACTATAAACCTAGCTCGAAGAAGAAGGCAAATTCAGAGATGGGCAATTCAGAAGATCGACTCACGAAGCTTGAAACTCAGGTTTTTGACCTAACACTACTTTAAGGGAGTTGGTAGAGAAATTACATCTTGCAAACCTTACCAAAGCATTTGCTTCGACAAAATGGCAAGAGCAGACGAAGAAGAAATGAGTTGCGTAGGAGGAGAGGGACGAGGATAATAAGGAGGAAGATAAAGATTCTAGTGATGCCGAATCCGTAGAATAAAGATCAATTTTTGGTAAGTCTACGAATCCTATGCATAATCTTTGTATCGATTTTAAAATTGAAATTCCAGTATTGGATGGGTTAATCGATGCTAAGAAATAAGACAACTGGTTAGATAGGTTAGAGACCTACTTTTCAGTTTATAAATATTCAAAAAATATAATTTTTAACATTGAAATTTGCAAGTCATACATTCACACGGTGGAAGTCCTATAAGAAACGTTAGATAGTAGGAAGATTAAGTTGGACAAAATTCAAGCTTTTGATTAAGATTTTTTTTTTATCATAATGGGTATGAGCAGGAAAGTTGGTTTAAATGATACCTTTTGCGCCAAAACTATGAGCAATTTGTACAACAGTTCAGTACTAAATTTCATAACCAAGTTTTGGTTTTGGACATTGATGTGGATGAGTATGAGGTATTTATGAAGTACACGGGGGGTTTGTCAGAGTCCATTTGGAGGGAGTTGAAGCTCTTTACAATGGCAAATACCAAAGAAGCTACCGTAAAGGCAATTTTTATTGAAGGTAAGTACTTAAAAAGTGATAAGAGAGACGATAAGAACAAGTCGGGGTAAAAGTCTAGTTGGAAGAATGAGCACAAGGGGGAGTCTAAAGGAGAGGGGCCTTCTTCCATGGAGAATTATTGCAGTAATTGCAAGGTAAATGGGCATATTTTAGATAAATGTTAGAAACTTGACCTGGAGCTTAGGCTAAAGGAGAAGAAGAGCAAGAGAGAGAAACATACACTAGCCGCAACGATTGTTGATCTTCCAAATTTAGATAAACCAAATCCTAAGCTTACTCTTACATTTATGCAAACTATGGCTACCGAGGAGGCGAGTAGGAAAGAACTTTTTTATGTCAGTATTCAGGTGAAGCAGAGCTTAGTACGTAGAGGTCATCAATTATTTGGGTAATCAGAAGAATTTGATCTCTGAGGCGTTGCTGAAGAAGATGGGTTTAGCTACTATGACTCATCATAAGCCTTACTGTTTGGGGTGGATTCAGAAAGACGTAGAGTTGAAGATCACAAAGCAGTGTACATTCAAGTTTGCAACCACTAAATTATTTATTGACGAGGTGATGTGTGAGGTGGTTTCTTTACTGTGTGTCAAGTCATTTTGGGTAGCCCTTATCTTTGGGACCGGAATACAATTCATTACCGTTGATCTCACAAGTATCGTCTTGTGAAAGAGGGAAATAAGTTTCATATCAATGCTTGTAAGGAGCATGCTACCACGAATAATTTAACAATTGAGACTAAAGTGAAGAGGCTGGTTAATGTGAGCAACAAGTTTGTGTTGTTGTTAGTGTGACTGGTTCAAAAGGGTCTGTGGGCTAAAGTATTGTCTACTATGGCAATGTCTCCTAAGCAACAAGTCGAAATGGGGAAGTTGCAAGAGGAGTATAAAGACTTATTTCTTGACATAAAATGGATACTGCGTAAAAGAGATATGGAATATGACATCACCTTGGTGAGTGGTGAGCCACTGCCTAATATTGGGTTGTATCAGGCTTCTGTGATCGAGTCTGAGGAGATGAAGAAACATGTGCAAGAGCTCATAAAGCAAAGGGTTATTAATTTGAGGTGCTATCCTTGTGGTTCTCTGGTGTTATTAGTGCTGAAGAAGGATGGGTCTTGGAGAATGTGTGTAGATTATCAGGCGTTGAATTAGATTACTATGAAGAATCGTTATCCACTTTCAAGGATTGACAATATTTTAGATGAGTTACAGAAGGCTAGGCTTTTCACCAAGCTGAATCTTAAGTCGGGTTACGATCAAGTTAGAACACTAGGCCAAAAACTATAAATAATGACACTTTTGGAGGTAGATTTACGACTTGGTTGCTCTGCTGTAATAATATAACTTTCATTAACAGTTGTTATTTTAGAACCACCATCATTTTTTACTTTTCCCATCTTGTTTTTGACTTAAAAAATGACTCCTCCTGTAGTCGAGAAAACCATTCAATTTTGACTTTAGAGACTGTCGTTTCTCATTTCAACTTTCAAGTTTCAACTCTCAACCCTAAATCTCTAAATCCCTAATAACTCCAAACGCTTCGAATCGAAATGAAAGAGTAACAATTATTCTCACCAATTCATCAAACTTCAGATGCAATTCTTTTCCCGATGCAATTCTTCTCTTTGATTTCATCTAAATTGGGGAATCAACAAAATTGAGGAACCATTACCAACAAAATTAAGGAATCGAATTACAAGTTATACAACGGGTATGTTCTCTCCCTCTCTTTCTCTCTCTCTGAATCAAATTACAATCTTTTGTTGAAGTTCTTTCTTGTTGGAATCGAATTGCTGTTTGTTGAAGTTCTTTCTTGTTGGAATCGAAATATCGAATTGATGTTTGAATCGAATTATTGTTTGCTGGAGTTCTTTCTTGTTGCTATTTTTTTCATGGTTTATGTTCTCTTCCTCTTGGTAATGTTATGTTCTCTTCCTCTTGCTGTATATGTTCATGGTAACAAAATGCAAACATTTTTTCAGTGAACTATTTGAGTCAGAGCCTGAACACACAGAAAAATGGATTTTTTGGTTATGTCATGGTCTGATTTTAGTTTCTCTTAAAATGGATTCGACAATTTCCTTTAAAGAAATATAAGTGCTTGAGGTTCGAGCAGCTTGTGGCAATGAGTACATTAATAATGGAATATAGTTTGTTATGCTCGGTAAACATAGCGATGATGGATCTTTTTTCTTCTTAGAGTTGATTTATTTTCATATGAACATAAGAATCTTGAATATTCATTTGAACTTCTCAATGTCAACTGTTATTGTGGTATAAGTATATTGATTACTTTGAAATTTAGTATTCACTTGTTATTCTAGTAATTTCATTTCCACCCTTATTTTATGGTTTTATAGGAAAATTTGAATCCCAGTATTGGAACAGTTCAAAATCCAATACCAACAAGTTTATGCCATTTGGGTAGTTAAAGAAGGAGCGCCATCTAGGATTTCTTAAGTAGCAAGAATTTTCTGTGGTTAGCATAGAAAGAACAGTCTGGTTTGGGTATTAGAAAGGAGTGTCGAGGGTGACACTGAGACAAGTATTGTACTACAAACTGAAGACTGCTCGAGTACAGTTCTTGTCCATACTGCTAAAAGGCTTGAACGTTACTTTGGAATTTTGCACCAAATGGTGGGCTGCGCTCAGTTGATGTCGAGGAAATATCCCGTAAATATGTTGGCTAGCAAAAGGCTTCAACTATAGCGAGCTTGGTCACTCTTATAAGAGTTGATTTTATGAGTGTCTACTCCAAGCATCTCCGCGACATCATAAAAGAAAGGATTAAGCATCCAGTGCACTTTAATACTCCACTTACAAGATTTAAGGTTCATGTTCTTCATTATTGGATTATCACTCACACTGGAAATAAAGTTTTCTTTGAAAAAACATATATGCTGGGAAATATTTAGAATATACCCGTGATGAAATTTAACCTGAACATTGCAGGTAATTGTGAATGTCAGAAACGGTTCAGGAGGTTTCTTTATATGGGATGTGTTAGACAAGCTCGTGGCAGACACATCAGGATCTCTAAACGTATAACCAGATGGATTGTTCCCTAACCACATTCAAAATTCCAAAGATAAGATAGCAATGTCCATCACTAGAGTAGCAGTACTAAATCATTTAGCTGATTTAGGAATGGTTTTTGACACAGATATTGATAGAAGCGGTGTCGTACATAGTGCTGGCAATGCCATAAATGGGGATAAACTCATTGCATTGATGTTAACGATAGTGTTGAGAAAGCACCCTAAAACCATTAATGTTAGCGATAGTGTTGATGCATGTTGTTCTAGCTTGCTCAAGACAACACATTACAGTTCTGTTTGAAAAAGTGATGATTTCATGTATCCATGCTGATTGCTCTTATATCCGAAGAAGGGAGCTTTGGGGAGATCTTGTGCTGATTGGTGCCTCAAATATGCCGTGGATTGTGGTTGGCGATTTCAATGTTGTTCTCAGGGCTGGAGAAAAGAAAGGTGGCAGAGGCGTGAGGTGGAGGGCAGTTGAGGAGTTCCAAGACTTTGTGAATGGTTCTTGTCTTCTTGAGGCTAACTCTTCCGGCTCGGAGTACACTTGGTGTAACGGGAAAATGGGTAATAATAGGATTCTTTGCAAACTTGATAGAATGCTTTGTAATCAAGCTTGGTCGAACCTCTTCCCGGGATGGAAATATAAGGTGATGGCTAGGGTGAAATCTGATCACTCGCCTCTCTTTGGCTGTAATGTGGGTATTCCTAAGGCATATAATGTTCCGTTTCGTTTTTGCAATATGTGGACTCGGCATGAATCCTTTTTGCAGATGGTGGCTGAGAACTGGAATCAGCCTATTGTAGGTGATCCTCTTTTTCTGATCAGTAGTAAACTGTGGCCTCTTAAAAGCAGGCTTAAGGAGTGGAATACATCGGTGTTTGGACATAATAAACGCCATATTCAGGTGCTATCTGCTAGAGTTGAAGCCCTACAACAACATCTGGATTCTGAGCTAGATAACGATGATATTGCGCGGGAGCTATCACAAGCCAATCAGCTATTGACTACGGTTGTTAACTATGATGAAGAACTATGGAAACAAAAAGCTCGAGTGAACTGGCTTCATTCTGGGGATAGAAACACAGCTTATTTCCATGCGCTTGCTTGCATTAAATGGAACAAAAGCTTGATCCATTCATTACAGACTGGAGATGGCATATTACTTGAGGAGCAAGACGAGATCAAGGCACACATAGTCGGCTTCTTCTCTGAAAAATTCACCTTTAAAGCCCATCTCGAGTTTGATTTGGTTCTGAACCAAGTTACAAAGGTCATCACAACAGCGGACAACGATACTTTGATTTGCTTACCAGAGAGTGATGAGATAAAACTTGCTATTTTTGCTCTGAATCCTGACAGCTCTCCAGGTCCTGACGGATTTTCTGGCCATTTTTTCCAAGTTTGGTGGGGGATTGTGGGGTTGGACGTAGTAAGAGCGGTTTGTTCCTTCTATGTTGATACTACTCTTCCTCGTGGGTTCAATGCTAACTTCATCATTCTCGCACCTAAAGTGAATAATGCTTCTAAGTTGCGGCAGTTTCGTCCAATCTGCATGAGCAATTTCCTGATTAAAGTGATCTCAAATTTTTTGGCTTCCCGAATGTTTATCCTTCTGCCTAATATTATATCCAATGAGCAATGTGGCTTCATTCAAGGGAGGAACATTCATTGTAATATTGGCTTCGTTTCCGAAATGATCAACGAGCTTCGCAAAAAGCGATTTGGTGGGAATGTGGGGATTAAGCTCGACATTGCGCAAGCTTTTGATACTCTGAGCTGGGATTTCTTACTTCAAGTTCTGGAAAATATGGGTTTTCATCACAAATGCTGTAAGTGGATTCGATTACTCTTACGAAGTGGTTTCGTCTCTATTCTCGTGAACGGTGGTCCTTGCGGTTTCTTCCAAACGGGAAGGGGGCTCCGGCAGGGCGATCCTTTATCGCTAATTCTTTTTGCTCTTGCCGAGGAGGTCCTCAGTAAAGGTCTTTCTGAGTTGAGAAGTATTAAGAAGGTGCTGCCTATGGTGGTCACCAAGGGGGTTATTGCACCATCACACCTCCTATTTGCGGATGATATCTTTGTCTTTGTGAATGGAAATACTAAGGGTCCAAAACACCTTAGTAAATGGCTCGAGATGTACCAGGAGTCTTCTGGGCAAATTTTCAGTTCTGAGAAAAGTAAACTTTTCCTGGGAGCTATGTCAAACACCAAAAAACAAAGAGTTAAAGATATACTAGGCTTTGATGAAGGTTGTCTACCGACAACTTATCTCGGCATTCCTCTGGTTCAAGGGCGAGTTACATGGACGCTCCTCCGTCCTCTGGTTGAAAAGATCAAACGAAGAGCCACAGGATGGGCTGGTAGCTTATTATCTCTTCAAGGGAGGGCTGTGCTAGTCCAATCTGTGTTGAGTAGTATCTCGATATACAGCATGGGTATTTACAAATGGTCGGCTTCTCTAATTAAAGAGGGAGAAAGAATTCTTTGTAATTTCTTTTGGTCTGGGGAACCTGATTCAAGGAAAGCTTGCGTTGTGGCTTGGGATAAGGTGTGTAAACCTTTTAAGGAAGGGGGTATTAATCTTCGAAGGCTAAAGGCGATCAACCAATCTCTGATGATGAAGCTCTCTTGGAACTTCTTGAATCCAACGGATGGGTGGTCTGAATTTATGCGAGCAAAATTCATTAATAAATCGGGAAACTTCTCCAGGATTACTAAAGGTTATTCGATTTGGGCAGGTGTTAGAGGGGCTATAGAAGATGTTCGTGCTCACTCTGGTTGGGTGATTGGGGATGGGGCTAGTATCGACTTATGGCGAGACAACTGGTGTTCTTCTCTTTCTCTTAAAGATTAGATAAATGATGATCATATTCCTTTGAATGACTTGCATGCTAAGTTGAGTAGCATTATAGTTGAGGGCAGATGGGCTATCCCTGGAAATCTTCAGTTGCTGTTTCAAAAATTAGGAGTGGACATACACTCTATTAAGATCAATAAAAATAACGCCGATAGGAGAGTGTGGAAACCTGACCTAATGGGCAAGTTCTTGGTCAAAGGAGCCTTCGAGGCTATTCGTAAGAAAGATCGGACGGTGTGGTGGGCTTCTTTTCTCTCTAACAAGGCTATTCATCCTAGACTTGCTATGTGAGGATGGAGACTTTGCCACGAAAAAATTCCTACGGATGACAAAGTCCAAACCAAAGGTGTTGCTTTGGCCTCTAGGTGTTGTCTTTATAAAACCAATTCTGAAACAATACAACATCTGATCTGGGGCTGCTCTATCAGTATTCAGTTATGGAATTGGATGGCAGATATGTTCCAACTCAGGAATCTGGACAGAAACCTTTACTCCTTCCTCAGGGCAGGTTCCTTGATGAGCCCTTACCTGATAGACCTTTGGACAGGGGCTGTTTGGGGTGGTTCATCCCTGATCTGGCAAGCTCGCAACAACTGCCTGCATGAAGATCTAAACTTCTCTTTGGCTATTGTAAAATGGTAATGGCTTAAACGGATTCAAGATTGCACTGCTCTATCCACTAGCCTCATGTTCAACACGCAGATTGAATTGGGTATCCTCCACTGCCTTGGTGTGGATGTTCATGCTAGTAAGCATCCATTGGTAAAATCTTGCTATTGGGAGCTTCCTCGGATAGGAGAGATTAAGATCAACACCGATGGGGCTGCTAAAGAGAATCCTGGCAAAGGAGGCATTGGTTGTATTTATCGTGATTGTAATGGGAATGTGTTGGGAACTCTCTCAAAAGGTCTCGGGTTGGTCTCCAATTTCATGGCTGAATGCGAGGCAATCATTCACGGGGTGGAATATCTACTTCATTTGGTTGGCTTATCGCTTGGATTGAATCGGACTACACGACGGCTGTGGAAGCATTCAAAACAAACAATATTCCTTGGACTTTGGTTGTGGCTTGGGAAAATGCTAGTAGAAACATGAGGAATATCCAATTTTTTGCAAACTGGCGTGAGGCTAACTTCAGTGCTGATGCTCTCTCTAAAAAGGGAGCTCTTCTTCATGAAGGCGTGAGTATGTACGTAATGGGAAGACCTGATTTCCTCAAGAAAATTGAAGTCTGATGCAAGAATACTTTAGATTATGTTGACTTTGTTGTGCTTTTCTTTGTTTTGAGAGTTGTAGTTGTTTGTTTGTTTTATTCTCTGAAATAAATCTTTCTTACTTAGCAAAAAAAAAAAAAAAAATGTACTAGTATGGCACTGACACAGTTCATCACCGATGGAGGGGGACATTATTGCCTCTACCGTGTTGGTTACCGCAATGTGATTGAGAAGGGACCTCAACTGAATCAGAAAGAAATTGAGATATACCATATGATGGAAACTATGGGTCATGGGGCATTGAAAGAGAATCACTTTCTTGATGATGGTAATTTTATCGCTCCCTCGTTTGTTTGTTTGTTTTCCTTTTGGGTCGTCTCTTATTATTTTTTGCTCCAATGCCAAGTCCTTTAATGTTCAACTGGTTTTCTTAAAGCTTACATACCTTATATATGGTTAAAAAAACTATCATATTTTCTAGAAACTCAAAATTGCCAAATTTGTTTCTGTACTTTCTTGGAATTGATGACTATGATATTATGACCTCTCTTTTAACATTGTATGGTTTCTTAATCTTAATATACATCTCTTTATATTCATAAAGGTGCTTATATGGTGCTGAAGATCATTATTAAAATGGTACACATGAAGCTAGCTGGATCTAAAGAAGGAATAGGTAGTCTAATAAAGGAACTAGAAGATCCAAAAGAGTCCACAGAGCTGCGAATGACATCATCTCAACGCCAACACTTGCAAAGGAAACAGGCGCAGGGGCAATTGAGACATTCAGAAAGTACATAGAGGTGCGTAATTTCATCCCTATACCACTTCAATTTCTTGTTAGAATTGATGTTTAGGAGTTTAAGCTTTCTTTCAAGCTAGAAACATATTTTCGCACATGGTGGAGGAAAAAAATCTCCTCCCATCTTACATTTCTGATAAAACTAAGAAAATTCAATTTTTGTTTTTTTTTTGGGCATATCGTTAATGTTGTGATATGCACCTAGTAAATAATTTGTCTAGCATTACTTTATAAAACGACAATTATTTCATGTTTGAAAATATTAAAACCGTAACATTTATTTTTTGTAAGAAGGAAGGATAAGAAGGTGGGAGCTGGATTCATGTGGTGATTGTTGGGTTAGTGAAGGCTACTTTGTCGACTTGAATGACACACCTACCGCTGTTAATGCACATATGTACAGGTAACTCCATATTGAAATAGTTGTTATATATAAGAGGCATGATCATACTAAGCTGCGTTTGGGTAATGATAATGAAGGAAAAGGAAAATGAAACTTCTATTTAAGTAATGAAAAGAGCTATTTTTCTTCTGAAGATGATTCAATTTTGTATTCGCATCTAGGGCTAAAGTTCCGACCAACGAGCATGAACAACATGGTTGGGTACACATCCAACGTAGTATTCAAATCTAAACATTGCAATAAATATGCAATCATCCATTCTGGACGCTTGCCGTGTTATGGCAAGAATTCTCTTAGAGAAGTAGACTTACTTGTTCTCATTTCATTCTAGATATTTAGCAACACACATTCTACCATTCCGACCTTGCTTTTTTCCTGACTTAGCTGGTTCCTAATTGTGAGCCAAATTGATGAGATACTTGACATTACGGAGGTTGATCGGTATGCAAGAAACTGATGAACTTGTAGGAATATAGAGTAGAACAGATTTAGTTTTGCACCATAGAAATGATAAAAGAAGTACTCTTCATCACCAGGAGGCTCTCCGATACTTTTTACTCGTCTCATGCTTCCTTTACCCTCTTAAAGCAAGTTAAGGTATGTGCAAGAAGGTTGTTGTTGTTAAATCAGTTTTGTGGTAAAGTTTATATGTAAAGAGTCTTTTTAGTTTTTAATGGATTAATAAGGATTGTTTTATCCAAAAAAGAAGAAGCCAACTTTAGTTCAACCGGAGGAAATTTATATTATATTATTTGGATTTTGTAATAATTGATCAATTTTTTTGCTACTTTGACAGTTCACCCTTGCTTGAGTATGAACTATGAAGTCTCACTTGGTTCAAAACAAAACCCTTCCTCTTGTAAGTAGCTATGGTTTTAGATGGATACATGATATTCATAAATTTCATATTTCCCAAAGTATATTTCACTTTTGAAATTTTATATTGCAGTGAATGATTGGTTATGAACTTCGTAATTAATCCTGAATGACCATGGACACAAAGATAGTTCAAAACACCTTTGTGACCAGTTTGATGGACTTCAATGCATTTGAATTTAAGGTATGAAATTTAGTCTTTTATCTTATAACAATAGTCTATTTTATCTTCTTATAATTAATGATTTAGTTTTGGTGGAAAAACTGTAAGCTATATTTGTTTAGTTTATGTTATGAATCCTATTAGAAAGAAAAATGATCAGCTTCTACAACTGGAAACAACTTTTGGATTCCTTTTATTTAAATTGCAAGTCATCTTTTAATATAGATACAAATGAATATAGTACAAAAAAATTTCCCTTAATAATATAACCCCATAATTGCTACTATTATACACATTGTCATTTTATGCATCTTTATTGATAGAACTATAAACTCTAAATGGCAAGAGTTCTAATGAACTTGAGACAATGATGGCTCAAATCCATCTAGTTCTAATTGTAAAAGTATAGGAAAAACTCTTTAAGTAACCTAATATTATTTAATAAAATTATAAAATTTATAATTGCAAGAAGCGACTAAAATCATCGTCAATAATTGTGTCTAATACGTCGATATTTTTGCGTGACAGATAGTAGGACTAGTTTGTATGTTAAAAATTTTAAGAATTATGAAAAATTATGAGATTTTGGCGTCATAAAATTGCGACGTATTAAACAACGGATAAATAAATCAAAAAATAGAACAAATACGACGAAAATAACGACTGAGACTTGGGTATATTTTTTGCGACGCAAAAAATGACTCATAAATGTGTTACAATTTTCACTAAAAATGACAGATATTACGATGTGGTTTACAGTCGTAATATTACGACGCATTTCAAGTGGAAAACATAAAACTACTGCAAAAATAACGACGTTGTTTTCGATTAAAATGGAAGTCACTTTAGCAAAATAATGACTGACCTGCCCAGTCATTTTTTACTCATTTTGGCCTAGCGTAATCCAAGAAAATGATATATAGAAGATAACTTTTAAGACCAAACAAGGACTTTTCGAGTGGTGGGTGATGCCTTTTAGGCTATGCAATCCTCCAACAACATTTATGTTGTTGATGAATGAGGTACTTCGTATTTTTATTAATGATTTTGTGATTGTTTATTTAGATGATATCTTGATATATAGTTAAACATGGGAGGAACACCTCGTACATATAGGTACTTATGGGGGGATGCTTGTGCATTGAATGATGATGGGAATATTGTTGTACGCGACGATTGGGGTTTTGAGAGTTTCGTCTATTTTGAATAATGACGCTTGGAAAATGTACCTGTACATTAAATATGAGGGTTATATAAATAGTACATATACCGAGAATTATAGCAAAGTACGTTGTTTGTTTCAAAATTCTTTGGAAATCTTATTGTCGATGGTGAAGACCCAGATAATGGTTTACGATGAGAGACTTTTTGTTGAGATACAAAAGATAAAGTTGAGATATTTTGGAAATCAGTCGTTGGAGATGCCCACCCATGGTCCTGTTCTACCGACGTGTCAGGTTATGGCGAAAGAAGAAGCAGTTGAAGCTGAGGAAGATTTTTACTGTAGATGGAGATATCATTACGTTGTTTTAGTAGGCGAGCAACGCTGGAGGTGTCTCCGCATCCTTGCGAAAGACAAAGTAAAGGAGATAGATGCGGGGGTTGGCATAACTGCTGGGCAGTTTCGCCATTGTCTTAGCATAGGATTAGATTCTAAGATCAAGCCCTCATCATCTCTGTCAACTCTGCGGTGGTGGTGGCTATTGAAATGGAGACGGTGGCAGTAGATAAGGGAGACGGAGAATGGAAGTCTTTTGCTTTTGTACCTCCATCATTTCTTGGCTCTAAGAAGACCGTCTATTTGAAGAGTGGGTCCAAGCACTGAGTCTTCTGATTTCATGTCCAAACATCCTTTAAACCCAGTTTCTGGTCAGAGTAAGATGATGCAAAGGGAGAAGGACGTCTGGTGACTTCTAATTCCTTCTTTGTTTCAGAAGATTCTTTGAGTGAAGCATTACTGAAGTCAGATGAACTAAAAGATTTGTTGCTTTGGAGTGCCTGAAAGATTTGTTATCTGTAAAGTACCTGAAAAACTTGTTATCTGTAAAGTACCTATTTTCGGAGTACTTGAAAGACTTGTTATCTATAAAGTACCTAAAATTTATATTCGAGCTTAATAAAATTTGGTTAGTCAAACTCTGTGTTGATATATAGAATAACTCTTGAAATCGAGCTTTGAATAATTCAAATATTTATGAATAGAGGATGTCATGTATGAGATTGGAACTGTAACATAAATTATAGTAATCGAGCTATAAAAATGTGTGAGTGTTCAAAAGATGTGTCAGAATTTGTTCTTTGACTGGAATGACTTACAATTTCTGAGGGAATAGAGAACATTAAAAGTTTTTATGATATATAAGAATTGATAATTCAAGCTAATAGAGATCGCTCTGATTTATTGGAGGTCGATGTTGAGAGATAAAAGTAAGGTCGAGATGGACAGGGCCAAATTCATTGAAGTTGATATGGAGAGATAAACTCAAATAATTATTTTTAAGATATTAGGGTTTTTGTTATGAAAGAACATAATATAATTATGAATTATGGGGGATTTATAGCAATCTAAACAACTGCATAAATAGGGGAAATGAACTTTTAAGCAGGTGGAAGAAAATAGAAATGGTGTGGACTCAATCTGAGAGAATTTGTTATGCTGCAGGGGCGGTTGGCGATACTGATTGCTGAAGTGCGTAAGCAGATTTTAGGCTCGTTAGATTATGATGCTGACCTGCCAGTGAGAGAATATCAGTTTAAATGTTTAGATTGGATGGGTAGGGAACTTGAGTATGGACGTCACTTCTACGTGGAGTTATTCCGAGAAGTAATGGTGGAGCATTCAGCTCGAAAAGATGTTGTGAGACTGATTGCTGAAGATGAGATCGAATTGGAAAATATGAGGATTGTTGGAGGCGAAATGATCGGGTGTGGTTATATATAAGGGAGTGAATTGTATTAGTTCGAATAATTGTCATAGAAATGAAATAAGAATGAAGTTTGAATCTGTCCTTTATTGTTGCGAATGTTGTTTGTGACTGTTGTAAAAAATGAATTTGAATATTTTTGAAATGTTGAGAGCTTTGGAAATGACGTCAGCACTTTTATAAGTAGAAGGAGCAAAAATAGAAAAAGTAGGTGGCTTTTGATTTTGTATCTTGTAAAACAGTAGGGAAAGGTCGATTGCATGTAAGTGTTGAGTCATCATGGGTGTAGGGAGGTCAGAGGTAGATTTAGAAAAGGGAGATGAAAATATATTAAAATATAGGGTAGGGGCAATGATGGAAGGTGCTTTTTCTGAAAAGGTGCAAGACGTTTCCCATTAAGTGTGGAAGGGATGCAGCGGTTCCAGAACTGAGGGCGGCTCATGTGAGGCCCAATAACTTCCAGTTGTTAGAGAGAGAAAATATAAATAATGCATCATCTTCCTCATTCAAACATTTTTCAACTTCAAAAAACTTAAAGGGTAGTGAGAGAGGAAAGAAAAAAATAGCAGAAAATTTGTGAGAAATTAACCGAGAATGATTAATAATCAAAGCGAGAGAAAGAGTTGCAGAGACTAAGTCATGAAGGTGGTTATGTAGCAGCGTTATGAGGGAAGGATTTAGCACTGCGTCAGACTCATATTCTGACATAGAAGGTTAGTAGATGATTTGTGATACTGTGAATGTGTTTCTTTATAAAATCCTCTCCTCCTTTCTTTGTTTTTGAATGCAAATCTAAAAAATTACCATTTATAGCAATCTATAAAAATCTGCTTGATATATTTGTAAAAATGAGATATGAAAGATATATGTATACGGGTGATGTATATGAAAAAGATAATGATAGAATACCTGGACCTTTATGTAGGTCGAACGTGAGGAGTGCTGTGTAGGATCAGACCTCATTTGTAGAGTTATAGTTGATATGGAAGCTTCACCTGCTAATGAGGCATGGACTTCTGGTCGATTAACAAAATTTGAGAATATAATACCTGATAGGAAGGATGAAGTAGGAGTTGTCAAATTTCCAGATTTCCCTAGAAAATTGTATCCTATTCTCTGAATTCTAATGTGTTTAGAAAGTTTTTTAAATCCAAAGCTTTTGTAGGGGGATGATGGGGTAATTTTGTAGAACATGCCGGTAAACATTTTAGGAGTTATATTGTAGGATCTGGGGAGGAACACTTTTTCTTGTTGGCTGATGTGGGGAAGGAGAAATGAGATAGGGGTTTAGACGAATCGATCTCCTTAGAGTATTATGATGGAAATATCCAAGGTAACCTGAAAGAGGGTTTTTTTATGCTACATATCTCAGTTGGAGTACTGGTTGAGTCTGCCCCTTAGTAATCCTGTGAAAGGGATTATGAATATTATTGGGGATTGTCCTGTTCAGTTAAACGAGAACATGTGGGAGGTAATAAATGTCTGTGAATTTTAGAATAAGTTATGGGAGGAGGATGAGATTGAGAAGAGGATATCTCCTGAGGATGTCTTACAGTTTTATGGGGTAAAAAACTTTCTTACAAGTGGAGGGGCATACTTTTTTGCAAGTTTAACTCGGCCTTTTTTCTTCGATCTGAATTCAGTAGGCTGAATGTGGAATGATAATGTAATATGGGTGAAGGATGATTGCCTTCAGAGAGATGATGAGGAACCCATATAACTTTTGTGTAGAACTATGAAGCAAAGTAAGTATAACAATGTATAATGTATAAAATTAGAATATTGCTCTATTGGTGATGGTGATAATGTGTTGTTGATTGATAGGTTATCAATCGAAGGCGACAAGGAAGGAGTCCCTGTTAGATACGGTTGCTCATGAAGAGATTGAGCTCAAGGCAGTTTTAAAAGAACTTGGCATTAGCAGGAAGAAACGTGCTAACAGTCGGTCTGAGAATGTTTAAAAGTCTCAAACTATGAGGCTAATGATGGGTGTTGGTGGCAACAAAAAGAGGGGAGCTGATGGGGAGAGGCGAGTGGTCTTGCCCAAGGCCTCTGGAGTAGATTTTGCGGATGTTCCAAAGTCTACTACGTCAAGTAAGTTGGCTCGGACATTTCCAAAAAAGCAGATGTTGAAGCGTGGTTCAACCTCTGGAACTACAGGTAGTGGGGAGGTTGAAGGAGGGGCAAAAAATAGGAGGGTTGCGCCTTCTGAACTGATAGGGGGGAAGGTCGTAGTGATTAATCGACTTGATATTGAAGACGAACTGAAAGAGGTGGAGGAAAGGGCGAGGCTTGCAGCTCACCATGGGGAGGAGGAGATGAGAAAAATAGTAAGTTCATTGGTTTGAATATATGATGAATTTTGTGTGGTGATTCGAGCTAACACTGAGATTGATGTAGATGAGGAGAAAACTGACTTGGCTAAGGCTGAGCTCGAGAAGGGTAGAGGAGGAGAAAGCTGAGCCTAAGAAGGGTAAGGCTGAGCTCAAGAAGAAGGTTGCTCGACTGAAGGCTGACTTGGCTAAGGAGGGGAAGCGACTAAAGGCCCTGAAGGCTTCTCAAGAGGTGGCGATTAATGATTTGTCAGCAGAAGCGGGAAGGAATGTGGATGAGGTAGTAATCCATCATGATAGACTCGAGCGCAACCTCCTAAAAATGGAGTATTCTAAAGATAAGGTGAATGCCATTATGGCAGACACCTATGCTGAGGAGGAGGAAGATGATGAGGTAGAAGATATTGTTGCTGGAGTTGTGGATGGGTTGGATGGTGTCTCTCCCCAAACGGTGCGAGACAACCAAGGGGATGACAATGAGTGTCTAGAGGAAGGGAGTGAGAGGGTAGAGTAAAATGCTGACTCTATGATTGTATGAATGGTTTGGAATTATATAATATGATGGAATATTATTTGTTGGATAGAATTTTATAGGCTAAGATGCTTTTGTAAACCTTGCTTTAGGAACTTAAGGAAGTGCATATCATAATAAAATATTTATAGAATAAGCTCGATAGGGAGAAAGACGCTTCAGCGTTCATGTTGTCTTCGCAAGCGGAGCTACAGGTTATAAAAGAGCAAGAAATATTTAGCTTGCATGCTTCATTGCTTTAGAGCTATAAAGTGAAAATTAGAGTGTAGAGACAGACCAAAAACTTGTTAAAAGATTAGGGGCAATGGCACTCAATTGTGAACAAAAAATACCAAAGTATTAAAAAAGTTAGAATATAGAGAATGTGTGCCTTAGAATCGGAAGTATATGTTTATTGTTTATCAAATTGTAACCATACTTCGACCTTAAGTTTAGAAGTAGTTTCGCACAGTAGTTGTCAAAAAAAAAATATTTTATTAGAAATAAGATGTATGTATTGAGTGAGTATTCTGAATTGAACTTGGTATATAGTCTGATTGATGTATAGGTCAAATTGGAGTCAACTCGCTTGAGCGAAGAAGTGGCACGACAATGTAACCAAGAATTTATGGTAGAGTTTGATAGAATGTGAGAGGCGAATGAAGATAGGGAAGATCAACATGTAAAGGTATATTTCAATTTAGTTGAGGCAACTCAAACTGCTGATGACCTTACTCGAAAAATTGAGGAGAAGGATGCTAAAATTAATAAGGGGCAAAAAAAGCTCGCGGAGACAAATGAACAGGCAGTAAAACTCAAAAGCCAGAATGTGGCACTGAAGGTCAAGAGTGGGGATGCTGACATGGCTCGATATCATATACAGATGTTAGAAATATTAGAGAAAGAGTTATGCTAGTCTGTGGCCAGTTTAAAGGACCAAATGATCAGCAAAACGAAGGAACAGGAGCAGGCTCAAGCTGATCTTGTGAATACCAGAAGCGAACTAGAGCGATTGAAAGAAAATGGCTGAGAAAGATAGCGAGCTGAAGAAAGCTCCAGATGACCTATCAAACTCTGAAGTTGCGGTTGAGGAGTTGACTGCAGCTTTGCCTGCTAAAGATATTGAGTTTCGGTTGGTTCAAAGGAAATGTGATGAATTGAATAAGAGGGTGGCACAATTGAAGACCGAATTGGCTAAGCCCAATTCGCATGCCAGAAATGCCTAAGCCAGAAAGTACTTGAGGAAAAATAAAAGTGATGCTAGGGTTTCCCATATTCAAGGGGATGTAGTTAGCCTATCAACTCGAATAAGAGAGCTGGAGGGAAATGTGGCTCGAACTCAAGGTCATATGCAAAATGGAAATTAACGGTTAAGGGAGTGCCAAAGTAAGTCGGACGCTGCTCTTTTCATGGAATAAGAATTTAAGTGGGTTATCAGAGGTAAAGAGATCTTGATAAAGAAAATGGATAAATTGTTAAAGAAATCTCCTACCGGGGAAGATTTTGATAGGGAGCTCAAGGAACTTTGGGCTCAGGTGGCAGAATTGGGGGTAATTAACCATGATGAACCAGCTAAAACTGATAAGAAGGCGAAGGAGAACATTGAATTTATGTCCCGCACAGATAGTCACATGGAATGGCAAAAAGCACGGTATAAGAGGTTGAAAGAGCACCTTCAAACGATCTAAAAGAATTGTTCTAAAATGGTTATGCGGGAGGTATCGCACAGTGATCACCTATTTTGTTCAAGAGATTAGAAGGCTCGAGTTAGAGGGGAATACCTTGCACAGCTGTTTGTCCAGTAGAGGATGCATTTGTAAAGCTGAAGTAGATTGAGAAAACTGTAAGAACTCCATAGAAATGGAGTTAGGTTCTCGATCTGCTGAATTGGTGGAGCAAGGCTGGATTATTGTGACTGCTCGAGCTCGAAAATTTATAGCTGACCGTCCTCTTATTGTAGGGGGAAGCGTAACTGACCTCCCAACAATAAAAAATGATCCTTTGTAGTATCTATATATGTAACCTAAAAAAGTATATGTTGCAGACATATTGAGAGATGAAAGCTAGTTTTATCTTTGCCTTATCTTATGTCTGGTAGAGTTTTATGATTGAAAACTAGTATTACCTTTGTTTTAATTGTAGAGTATAAATGTAGCAGCCATATTGAGATATGAAAGCTAATTTTACCTTTGTTTTATCTTATGTCTGGTAGAGTTTCTTAATTGAAAACTAGTATTACCTTTTTTTTAATCGGGGAGTATAAATGTCACAGCCATATTGAGAGATGAAAGCAAGTTTTACTTTTGCTTTATCTTGTGCCTGGTAGAGATCCTTCATTGAAAACTAGTATTACCTGTGTTTTAATCGCGAAGTATAAATGTCGCAGCCATATTGAGAGATGAAAGCTAGTTTTATCTTTGCTTTATCTTATGTCTGGTAGAGTTTTTTGATTGGAAACTAGTATTACCTATGTTTTAATCGCGGAGTATAAATGTCGCAGCCATATTGAGAGAGATGAAAGCTAGTTTTACATTTGCTTTATCATATGTCTGGTAGAGTTTTTGATTGAAAACAAGTATTACCTTTATTTTAATTACAGAGTATGCATAGAGTCGATCAAAGCTAGTGTTATCCTTGCTTTAATCGGAATAAAGGTCGATTGAAAGCTATTTTAACCTTTGCTTTAATTTATGTATTGTCTACGCAAGTAAAAATTTTTGTAGGGAAAAACTTGAAAGTTTTCATTGAATAGGAAAGGATATACATTGTATAGAGACGAAAATCTCACTTTTGGAATGGAAAAAATAAGAATTTGAAATTGAGTAGTGAGAGACTTAACGATAGTACTGTTTCAGTCACCTAGTCTTCCAAGGATTTGAGATATGAACTCCCTCTTCAGTCATAAGGTAATTATAATGTCTCAGAATTTTAGGGTATTTTTTTTGTTTATTATTAAGTATTGTTACTATTATTCATATATTGTTATTCGTTATGCATCCGTGTTATTTCATTTTGTAGGTTTGTATTAGATTCCTTTTGGTAGTTCTGTTGGTTTCGGTGGTTTCGGGGCAAAAGTGTTTGTGTTTTGGTTTTGGGTGCCCGCTGTGGTTTGGTGGTTGTATGATATTTTTGTGTGGTAGTGTGGTGTGATCTTAGGGAATCCTAGGGTAGATTTGGGATTCTTTGATGCTTCCCCTCCTATCTGGCTTGTCAGATTCCTCCCGTCCATTTTTATTCCTTTTTGTCCATTTTCTTCCTTTCTGTCCATTTTCTTCTTCTCTGTCCATTTCTTCATAAAAGATTCCTTCTGTCTTTCGTTAAGCTTCCGTATACAACACGTCACACATTTGTATATTATTCCTCACGAGTCTTTTCTATCCATTCCGCATCTATTTATTCCTTTCGGATAAGTT
The DNA here is from genome assembly GCA_014058105.1 of Kingdonia uniflora. Lineage (NCBI taxonomy): Eukaryota > Viridiplantae > Streptophyta > Magnoliopsida > Ranunculales > Circaeasteraceae > Kingdonia > Kingdonia uniflora. The sequence continues at coordinate 5,240,664 of JACGCM010000671.1, forward strand.
TATAGCCGTTAGATTCCTTTTTCTGGGTTTTAGGAGTTCCGGTGGCCATTAGACTGTGGAGGTGGTGTTTAGACCTCAGAAACCCCTAGAAAGTTTGGTAGTGATGTTTTATTAGTGTGTTTATAGTTTGGGGTGGTTCCGGTGAGCCGTTGGATTGGCCGGTAGGTTTCTGGAGTTTCCCGAGGAAAAGATTCCTTTTTGGGGGTTTAGGCATTTTGGTGGACGTGAGGCGGTGGAGGTGGTGTTTCTACCTTGAGAAACCCTTGTTGGAATTGTAGAAATGTTTGTGTGGTAGTGGGGGTGGTCCGTGGTGTTTCCGGGGTGTCTGGGGTAGTCCAGGGTGCCTCCGGGGTTGTTTTTTTTTGGGCAGGACCAGTTCTATTCGTACAAGACTCTTTCTGTTCGAATAGAGTCCTTTGTATTTGAACAGAACAATTTTCTGTTCGAATACACTTGGTTATGCTCGAACAGGACAATTCATGTTCAAACAGAGGCACAATTTCAGCCTTTTTAGCTTCATTTCTTCTTCTCCTCTCTTCCCTTTTTTTTCTCTCTCTCCCTTCTCACCCAAACCTTTTTCCCTCTCCTCCATACTCTCAATCCACTCTTCCCCATCACTCGAGGACTCATCACCCGCTTCGTCGTAAGCTTCGCTCCTATCCTCGGTGAGTGATTCTCGATTCCTTTTCCGTCCTTTTCGCTCAATTTTGGCGTAGGTCCAATTTCTAGGGTTTGGGTTTGATGTCATCTTCTTGAATTGATTGTTTTCTTGTTGTTGTTATTGGTTGTGGTAGGTTATTCGTTGCTCCGATTGCCTCGTCGTCAATCCTAGGTTTAGTTTTCTGAGTTGGATTTCCGTAGGACTTGGATTATCGTCAGGCGAGTTTTATCTTCATGAATAACTAGATTATTATCGTGATTTGTGAGTTATAGAAATGCCTAGTATATATATATTATGTCTGTGATTAGGTTAGTATATGGGTAAATTGCTTAGGACATTTTTATGGGCTATCCGTTTAGCATACCTTAAGCGAGAATACCTAAGGGTTTGATAAGTTAGTAAAACCCGTGACAAAGTGAGTTTAGCTACTAGATAGAACCTGTAGGTTATAGTTAGTCATAGGTAGTTGGTCTCAGCTGTCTTCAATGTAACTATAACTCTTGAGATTCCTCTTGGACCGATTTCATTGTAGATGGTCATTGCGAATCATTTCGTCGTTGAGGTTGAGAACAAAGGCATTTCTCAATGTATTGCGACGCCTCAGCGTTGCTATATTTATATATATATAATATCTTGGGTGTGGTATTGTTGGTTAGTTATTAGGGTGCCCCGCTTGTTGGTTGGTTATTGTTTGGAATGCTGGATTCCATGTGGGAGTGTGGTATCTCCTGGACTGTCGGTTGGTGGTGAGCAAACGGCTTGTCCGAGGTGGTTGGTTGTGGATGTTGAACTTCTGATAGTTTTCCTTAGGATTGTTTGCCTTAGGATTGTTTGCTTATCGTGTTGCGACACTTATTGTCCTCATGATTCTTAGAGCTAATAGAGCTTACTAGTAAGCCTTCCTTCCTCGGGATGTGGCTGTTAGGGCTGTGTTCCCTTCCGTCATCTAGGAGGCAGCGAGGCAGCATGGCTCAGTGAGGTCCGCGGCTGAGCCAGGTGGTTTATGAAGTTGTACGTCACTCGAGATGTTAGAATGAGGCTGAAACCTCTTGTTGAATCTGGTTCCTGTACATCCGTGCTGGTGACTTATGTACATGATTAAGAGGATTGTGAGGCAGTTCTATTATTGGGGATTATTGGCTACTTGTTGGACACTTGTAGGTCACCCCATAAGTACTAGTCTGTGTTGACAGCTAGAACACTGTAACACTTGATGGTAATCATATTGCTTGAGGAATCTTAGAGACTGATGTTGTTTAGATGTTGTGACGGTTAAGTTGCTGTTTCATATAGGTTTAGATAGTGCAACTGAGTCACAGGAGGGCATCAATATTTTTTTGGTTACCATGTTCTCAGGCAGGTGGTTATCCTATTATGTGTTGACTGTGTTAGCAGTGGTTGTGTTTCAGTCTTTAGGATTTTTGCTCGCATCCATAGATACTGCGATCGGATACATAAATAACTCCGCATCGGCTGACCCTCGAGAGGTTCGGGGATTCCTCAATCGGGTTAAAATAGAAGGTGGTTCCAGGATGGATATTATTATACCTAGTCACCCATTCGGGACTGTGGGATGGTATGAGACAGTATTTGCGATTCGGTACAGGGCTTATCCTGGTGGTTGAAATGCCTCAGAATGTATATATAGTTCGGACGTTGGCTCCGTGGGATTTGATAGATTGATGTAATATCCTCATAGTCTGGTTGAGCTAGTGCAGTAAATCGTACCCTTGTATCCAACAATATCCGGTAAGGTAAATCCTTTTTCAGCGGTTGTCAGCCAACTTTAGTCTTGGGGGCTAGCCCTTTGGGTTGACATCGTTAAATCATTCTGCATCATCATTATCATCATTGCCATCATCAAGCATATCATTGCATCTCTGCATACCTCCAATTCGTAGGTTCTTCTGATAGAAATCCTTAACCCTTTCTGCATTATGTTTAATTTAAAATCTTCTGCACTTGGGATAGTCATAAGATTATCTCATTCCATCATATCATCATCATAACATATCATTGCATTGGGATACTTATGGGATTATCCTAGTTCATCATATTCTTCTCCGCTTATTAAATTCCTCTTCTCCTAATTGATTTGCGGTGTAATTAGATTCATCTTCCTTCTACATACTCCTCTCCTCTCTGCATCTCTTCCCTCCCTCTTCTGTGTCTGGCTAATTTATTAGGTTTATTAGTCTGGTTGGTTGCTGTGAGCTTTAGGCTGGTATCTGGTTGAGGGCGATCTCGCTTAGCTTGTAATAGCTTCAGGGTTGTGCTTGGTTGGGGTTTGGGTAACCCGGTTGGATTGTTGTTGGCCGAGGGTCGTTTACCCTTGTATGTTATTGTATTCCTGAGGTAGGTTAGTTGTACGTGGCGCCGAGGGCCACGATAGTGATTAGAGTATAGTTAGTAGTCCTTGTGACTGGAGCGTAGTTATAATATTAGCACTCCTTTGCACGAGGTATATTTTATAGATAGATTCATTAGAGTTAGTATATATATGTATATCTATTAGGCACCTTTTAGACATCTTGGTAGATATATATTATTTATCATTAACAATTATTATATCCTATTATCATTAATATTTATATTTATCTCATTGGTTAGTATAATCGTTTAGTTATTCTTGGGAGTTAGTGAGCTCGTTGTTTACTCACTCTCGCATCCCCCTTTCAGTGGCAGGTTCTTTAAGGTTTTAGCTGCTGCTGTGGTGATCCTTGGAGAGTTGAGCTGGAGGCTCATTCTCCAGTTATTACTTTTGGGTTCGCTGCATAGAGGTTTGTAGAATCTTATGTTTAGATTTTGCATCTTAGTCTTCCGCTGTTTCTATTTTATATTCCTTATTACTCTGATGTATTGCTAAGTGAACGACTGGGCCAGAATTTTTCTACGGCTCGGTTGTTTGTAGGGAGAATCTTTGGATTCCCCGGCCGGCACATCCTCGAATCTGAGAAATTGGTCTAGCTACCGATTATCAGATTTTGGGGCGTGACAGTAATATGATCCCAGGCCAGTGAGGCCAGTGAGACCAGTGAAATGGAATGGACCCTCCTAATTATCTGTTAGTTTCCCGGTATGTGGCTCCTTTCTATGTTGAGGGATTTTGTGGAGGACAAGATCGTCGAATTGGAAATTACGGCGTCTGACTCGTCTGTTGTACGAACTGGCCAACAGATGGTGATATCGATCTAGGTTGGAAATAGTGCGTTCCCAAGTTTTATAAATCCAATTAAGGTTGCAGGCCAATTCAAACTCGTTTTCTTTGTTATTGAGCTCGTGATCTTTGGCTCGATTATGGTATTCTCCTGGAATGACGGCTTCGGTCCTATATGCAAGGAGGAATGGGGTACAGCTGGTTGAATGACGTGGAGTGGATGATATTGTGTTTGTTGAGGAAAGCTACAACTATTTTTCAACAAATTATGGCCCATTATCGATACGAATTAGGTGGGGGCATCCTAACCGAGCAATGATGTGTTCCCAGATAAAAAAGATGTCCTCTTCTTCTCGGTTTCGACAAAGTGGAACTGCTTCAACCCATTTTGTAAAATAATCTGTAGCTACGAGTAAGAATTGTTGGTTACCTAGAGAATTAGGAAATTCGCCGATAAGATCGAGCGCCCATCTTTTGAATGGCCAGAACCCCTGGCTTGCATGTAGTTCGAGCGCAGGGGCGTATATTATTAGTCCATTTCGTTGGCATGTATCACATTTGAGTAAGTCTTCTTTAGCTTGCTTGCGTATGCCTGGCCAGAATACTACTTGTGTAATTTCTCTGTGTGTGAACAATCGACCTACGACGTAGGAGCCACAAGTTCCTTCATGTAAGTCTCTTAACATCTCTTCTGCTTTCTTTATAGAGAGGCACTTGAGTTAAGGCCCCGTGACTGAACGGTAATGTAAGAAACCATTTTGATTAGTGTAGTACTTTGAGCTATCAACCAGCTGTCGCCGTTTCTTTTGATCTGCTGGAAGGGGTCCTTTGCATTCGTTGTCCGTACCAAGGTAGGGTAGGAAGGGTTGCGCCAATCATCATTTTCCCCTTTATCGCCCCCAGTGTTGATCGTGCATACAGAAATACGATTAATGCTTGGGGTCAATATTACTTCTATCTGGAGATATCGAGCTTCTGTTCCTAAGACCCCGACTAGATAAGCCAAGGAATCGGCGTATTTATTTTCACCTCGAAGAAGATAATTGAGAGTTGCTTACGCGAACTTGCTCATCCTATCTGCAATAAGGCCTGCGTATTCGATCATCTTACCATTCTCCTTCTATTGCTCAGAGTAATTGTAGACGATGAGTAGTGAATCTGTGTAGATTGAGAATTCTGGGACACCGAGGTCGAGTCCATGAATGAGAGTTTTGATGATATTATTGGAGGCTTCAAAATCCAAGCGGATTGATTTGTTAGTTCTGTCTTTGAAAGGGATAATCAATACGATTACAATTCCTGACCCTGTAGGTCCTGCTGATCCATCTGTAAGAAGTCTCCACCCTTTCCTTGTAATCCATTCAGCTCGCTCGTTAAATACTTTGGTTGGTAGATTTTCTGTAATTTCTTCTACATGGTTAGGATCGTGCTCCTCCCACTCGGGATATTCCTCTGGAAAATCCGTGAGAAAATTGGCAACGGCCTAACCCTTTTTAGAAAGATGTTGTTCAAACTTGATATCATGTTCTCCCAAACTGATTGACCATTGTTGCACTCTTCTGGATTTCTCTTTTTTGGAAAAAACTTCCTGGAGTGGGTAGTTCGTTATGACTTTGACTGAGTGAACTTGGAAGTAGTGCTTAAGTTTCAGTAAAGTGTAAACAAGAGTTAGAAGGAGTCTCTTAATTTTAGAATACCTCATTTCTGCTAGAGTAAAGGTTTTGCTGATAAAATAGACTGGCTTCTCAATTTTTCCATTAAGTCGAATGAGAACCGAGGTGATAAAAGTATCTGTAACTGCTAGGTTGATAATCAGTTCCTCATTATCTATCGGGGTGCACATTATAGGAGACTTCCCCAAATAGGTTTTAAGATCCCGAAAAGCTATTTTACATTCTGATGTCCATTAGATCTTTGTATTTGGCTTAACTTTTCCTCGCTTGGTACAACCACGGAGTAGTAGGAACAGCCAACGACAGCGATCTGAAAATTTTAAAACGAATCGGCTGATAGCGGCAATCTTGCCAGCAAGTTTATGTACATCTTTCCTCATCTTTGGAGATGGCATGTTGAGGAGAGCCCGAATTTGATCTAGATTGGCCTCAATCCCCTTTTTGGCGATGAGATGACCGAGGAATTGGCCTGAATGTACTCCGAATTGACACTTATCAGGATTAAGTTTCATCCTGTAAGATCAAAGAATGTTAAATATTGTGTTAAGATATGTAATGTGGTTGACTGACTGTATGCTTTTACATAAGAGATCACCAATGTAGACTTTGACGACTTTCCCTCGATGTGCTTTGAACATAGTAGTCATCAACCGTTGATAAGTCGCGCATGACTAATACATTATGACTAATATATCACGATGTGGAAATTTTAACCTATTTTGGGATTGAGCTAGAATCAAACTCCGGTGGTCCTTTCGGATTAGATACAGGTTGGCTAGGTAGCTTACCTGGTGGTCGCTCAATCAATACATTTACCAATTGTCCAAACTGAGTCTCTAGATTATAGATAAATTGAGATGTAGAATTATGATTCACCAAAGTCTGTTCCTAAAATTGCATCATTTGTTGTTAAAATTGTACTGATTGTTGCATGAAGAAAGCAAGGGTATCGCCCAAAGATGGTTTGGGTGGAGCGGGTCGGAACTGCTTGGATAACTGAAAGGATTGCTGAGATGCATGAGGATAAGATTGAGAAAAAGGATTCCTAGGAAAATTATGACCTGAGGTTTGTGGCTTTCCAAAACCTAAACTGGGTTGGTTGTTCTTCCACGAAAAATTTGGGTTGTTCTGCTAAGTCGGCTTGTAAGAGTCAAAGGGCCTCTTGTAGGTATTATTCAAAGTATTCACTTGCTCTTGATTGTCATTCATTTCATTAAGCATGGGGAACATTTGAGTCACATGGGTTACATCTTAACAAACAGTGCAACCCTGTTGTTGAACCTGGTTCACACTACCCTTAGATTAATTCGTAGCCATAGCCTTGATTTTTCAGATAACAGTATCTGATTGGGCTTTGATGGCCGTTCCCTCATTCACTTCATATAAGCCACTTTTCTTGGTTGTACGAATATTTCTATGTAGATAAAAATCCCACTGCTAAGAGTTCTCAGCCAATGTCTCAAACTCCTCATAAGCTTTATCAGGTTCAAGGTCCTAGAATTTGCCACTATGCATGGATTCTAGTCTATAACAATTCTCAGAAGTTATTCCACGATAGAAGATCTGGGCTAGATGTTGCTTCTCAAAACCATGATGGGGACATTGTGAAAGAAGATCTTTATATCTCTCCCATGCCTCGTAAAATGTTTCACTCTCATTTTGAACAAATGCAACAGCTGCATTTCTAAGAGCGAGGGTTTTTCCCATAGAAAACCATGTGGATTTGAATTTGGTCTCCATTTAATCTCATGAATTGATAGATGCTGGTACCAATGAATCAAACCAATGACTCGCCTTGTCATTTAGCGAGAATGGGAATAAACGAAGGCAGACAGAATCCTCAGTAAAATGCTAGTATTTGGAAAGCACACAGATTTTCATAAACTCGTGGATGTGCTTGTAAGGACTCTCAAAATCACCCCCATGAAAAGTAGGTAACATTTGGGTCACACTAGGCTTGATTTCATAATGGTTTATCGTGACAGCTGGTAGCACAATACACGAAGGCATATCACTCACCACTGTGGCCTAATAGTCCCTAAGAGATTTGGCAACAGCCATGGTTGGGGGTTCATCTTCTAGCTCAATAACAAGTTAAATTGGGTCAACTCTAGATGAATTACTTTCCTCCCAAACTGGGGCTCCTAAGTCCTCTATTGTATTGACTGGTTGAGGTTGTCGCCATCTCCGCTAAGGCTGAAGTGGTGGCCCATAAATGGGCAAAGGTTCCGGTAAGCTTCCTAAATGCTTTCCTTCACGTGTCCAATTGATCATGCACAACTAATAATTAATAAAATCCAGCACCCAGTGCAATAAATAATCAATCAAACCTAGATTCTTGCACATCAACGCTTTTTAGAAGTAATAATTAGGTCTCCCATATATTCTTCTATGTTCAAAATGGGTACGATGGCAGAAAGGCTTTGGTTCTAATACTCCCCTGCATCACTATGCTAGTGCCAGCTTAAAGTAGATGTTTAGTCCTCACGCCCGAGCGACTCGCCTTATCGTACGTCAGCACTCGGAACGGTGACATCGCAAACCTACAATCAGTATTTCGCGGTACTAGGTTGGGCCGTATTCTATGAACCCATATTTGTACCCCGGTCTGGTACACCTATCTGTTGGGTGATAAAATCCCTTGGGAATCATGCAACTCTTGACTTGACCACTTGTTTTTGAATAATAAGGTATGACAACTTTATGAGTGATGGAGTAATTTTTTAAAAGATTTTGAAAGACATGGTTACAAAAATGTTTACCACCATCACTAATAATTGCCCTAGGTGTGCCAAAACGATTAAAAATTGTTTTTAAAAATTTTATCACAGGATTATAGTCATTCGTTTGACATGGTACCGCCTCATCCCATTTAGAATCATAATCGACTACAACTAGAATGTAAAGGTAACCGCAAGAAGAAGGAAATGGGCCCATAAAGTCAATGCCCCAAACATCAAATAGTTCAACAATAAGGATGTTGTTCAAGGGCATCATGTTTCGATGAGAAATATTTCCGGTCCTCTGGAACCTATCACATTCATAACAAAGGTATGTGCGTCACGAAAAAGGGTAGGCCAATAAAGACCAGATTGATGGATTTTTGCCATGGTTTTCATGGTCCCAAAATGTCCTCAGCAAGCTAAGGTATGGAAAAATGTGAGTACACTATGGAATTCATCATTTGGGATGCATCTCCTAATTACTTGGTCAGAAAAAATTTATAAAGGTAAGGATCGTTTAAACTAAAACGTCTAATCTTGTGTAAGAATTTGGTTCTATCTTGCTTTGACAAATGGGCTGGTAATCGTTGGGTAGCAAGATAATTGACAATATCGGTGTACCAAGGCAGTTGTGAGATGGCCATGAGCTACTCATCAGGAAATACCTTAAAGATAGGGAGAAAATCTTTAGCACCTTCAGTGAGAATTTGAGATAGATGACCCGCAACCAGATTTTTAACACCGTTCTTATCTCGGATTTTGATATCAAACTCTTATAACAAAAGAATCCATCTGATTAACCGAGGCTTAACGTCAATTTTAGATAGTAAATACTTTAAGGCCGTATGGTCGGTGTAAATCATGATTTTGGATCCAACAAGGTATGAACATAATTTCTCCAAGGAAAACACAATGGCTAATAACACCTTCTCCGTAGTGGAGTAATTTAACTGTGCGTCATTGAGCGTACGACTAACATAGTAAATAACATGAGGTTTATTATCTACTCTTTGCCCTAAAACCACAACAACAGCGTAATCAAAAGCGTTGCACATGACCTCGAAGGGAAGTCCTCAATTGGCAGGTTGGATGATAGGGGTTGAATTTAATAGAAGTTTGAGCTTCTCAAAAGCTCCCAAACATGCATTATCAAAGTCGAAATCAGTGTCCTTAGCAAGTAAATTGTACAAGGGCTGGGAAATTTTGCTAAAAGCTTTGATGAACCGGCGATAAAACCCAGCATGCCCCAAAAATGTTCGAATGGCCTTAACCGTCCGAGGTGGAGGTAAAGAAGAAATAATGTCGATCTCGGCCTTATCGACTTCAATCCCTTTGGTGGAGATAATATTTCCAAGAACTATCCCTTGTGTCACCATGAAGTGACACTTTTCCTAGTTTAACACCAAATTGGATTGTGTACATCATTCTAACACGAGCTCTAAATGGTGTAAACATTCATCAAAAGACGATTGAAACACTGAAAAGTCTTTTATAAAGATTTCAAGAAATTTATCGACCATATCAGAAAATATGCTCAGCATAAAACGCTGGAATGTAGCGGGCGCATTGCACAACCCAAATGGCATACGTCAATAAGCATATGTTCTGTAGGGATACGTAAAAGTTGTCTTCTCCAAATCTTTTGGGGCAATAGAGATCTTGCACAACCCAAATGGCATACGTTGATAAGCATATGTCCCGTAGGGACACGTGAAAGTTGTCTTCTCCTATTCTTCTAGGGCAATGAAGATCTGATTGTATCCAGAATAACTGTCAAGAAAATAGTAATGACTTTTTTTGGCTAAGCGTTCAAGCATTTGATCAATGTAAGGAAGAGGAAAATGATATTTCCTTGTGACCGTGTTCAATTTCCTATAGTCGATACATACACGCCATTCGGTGGTCATGCGGGTGGGGATTAGGTCATTATATTCATTTTCAACTATAGTAATCCCTGATTTCATAGGTACAACCTGAATGGGGATGACCCACTTACTATCCGAAATAGGGTATATGATACCCGTGTCCAAAAGTTTGAGAACTTCCTTCTTCGCCAACTCCATCATGGTGGGATTCAACCGTCGTTTTATCTCGCGAGAATTTATAGCACCTTCCTCGAGACTGATGCGATGCATGCAAACAGCCGGGTTAATCCCCTTCAAGTCTGCTATAGACTACCCTAGGGCTGATTTGTGTTTTTCAAGGACACCCAACAATCTACTTTCTTGGTCAACATTGAGGTTGGAAGCTATGATCACAGACATAGTGTTAGAATTACCTAAGAAAGTATACTTTAAAGTCTTAGGTAATGGCTTGTGGTCAAACTTGGGTGCATTAACAATGGATGAAATAGGCAAAGTAGTGGACGGTTCCAGATGTTTAACATGAGGTCTCCATTTGAACTTGTAAAAAATAGGTGTTGAGTCGAGTAGAGCATTAAGCTCTTCAACAATCGAATCTTCATCAAAGTCTTCACCAAAGTTCATAAGACATGATTCTAAGGGGTCCTTAGAAAATGATTTAGGGAACGAGTTGTAAACTAGAGAGTCAATCAAATTCAGCTCAGCCATGTCATCAGAATGAGGGACTTAAATATTATTTTTAAAAATATTGAGCTTGATCTTCATGTCTCCCATTAATAGTTGTAAGACCCCATTAAAGCAATTACTAATGGCATGAACAGTCGCAAGGAAAGGGCGACCCAATATAACGGGGATCTCACAGCTAGGATTCTTAACATCTTCAGTGTCCAAAACAACAAAGTCCACAGGAAAAATGAGAGTATCAACCTTGATAAGAATATCCTCAAGGATACCACGTGGGTATCGTATTGACCTGTCTGCCAATTGAAGTGTTATTCGGGTAGGTTCAAGTTCTCCAAGTCCTAATTCCTAATAGACCGAGTAAGGCAAGACATTCACACTAGCCTCTAAGTCAAGTAATGCCATATCCACTTTGTGATCTCCAATTTTACAAGGGATGGCTGGGCTTCCAGGATCTCGAATCTTAGGAGGGGTTAATGTCTCAGTCAAGAAGACTTTCTTGTGCACATTGATTTTTCTTTTTCTAGTACACGTATTCTTATGGAATTTGGCATATGCAGGGATAAGCATGATGGCATCGACTACTAGAATATTTATATGAACTTGCTTAAATGTATCCAATATCTTAGAATGATGGCATTGTGGATAAGGCATCTTTGGCTCAAAATGTGCCTTTGATAGGGAAATAGACGAGGTAGGCAACTCCTTAGATTTCTTAGAAGGTTTACTCGTACCGACCTCATCCTCAATAGCAACGGGTGTTGGCTCAACCCTTAGCATTTCAACTTGGTTCTCAATTTGTCTACCACTTCGAAGAGTAGTAATGGCATTAACCTATTTTGGGATTGAGCTAGAATCAAACCCCGGCGGTCCTTTTAGATTAGATACAGGTTGGCTAGGTAGCTTACCTGGTGGTCTCTCAATCAATGCATTTACCAATTGTCCTATCTGAGTCTCTAGATTAGAAATAGACTGGTCTCTCAATCAATACACGAAGGCATATCACTCGCCACTGTGGTCAAATAGTCCCTAAGAGATTTGGCAGCAACCATGATTGGGGGTTCATCTTCTAGCTCGATAACAAATTCAATTGGGTCAACTCTAGATAAATTTCTTTCCTCCCAAACTGGGGCTCCTAAGTCCTCTATTGTATTGACTGGGTGAGGTGGTCGCCATCTCCGCTAAGGCTGAGGTGGTGGATCGTAAATGGGCAAAGGTTCCGGTAAGCTTCCTAAACATTTTCCTTCACGTGTCCAATTGATCATGCACAACTAATAATTAATAAAATTTAGCACCCAGTGCAATAAATAATCAATCAAACCTAGATTCTTGCACATCAACGCTTTTTAGAAGTAATAATTAGGTCTCCCATATATTCTTCAATGTTCAAAATAGGTACGATGGCAAAAGGCTTTGGTTCCTATACTCCCCTACATCACTATGCTAGTACCAGCTTAAAGTAGATGTTAAGTCCTCACACCCCGACGACTCGCCTAATCGTACGTCAGCACTCGGAATGGTGACATTGCAAACCTACAATCAGTATTTTGCGGTACTAGGCTGGGGTCGTATCCTATGAATCCGTGTTTGTACCCCGGTCTGGTATACCTATCCGTTGGGTGATTAAATCCTGCAGAAATCTTGCTACTCTTTTTTATTAACAGTTTTTTTGACGTCCGGGATGTTTAATTTTTCGTGTAATACGAATTTTTTCGTATCCCTAATGGATGGTCCTACTTGTTGGAGAATTTTTTGGGTGATAAAATCCCGCAAGTCTCTAACATTTTTTACCTTTACTAATGTTGGAATTAAAAAGAATATTAAACACATCAATGGCTCAATCCAACCACACCAATTTTTTTATTAGAGCAGCGTGTATTTGCACAGTCCATACGACTTTATATGTCCTAGTGGCAGGGCGTAGCGGATATATACCCGTTCTAGATGTGTTGTTAAAGATGTACCAACATACGGGAAGTGTTTCCCGGTGTAGCTGTGGCCGCCCCTTCACTTAGGGGGTGAAAAAAGGAAGTGCCCCTTCACTTAGGGGGCACAAGAAGGATTGCTGAAGCGAGCTTTAAGCTTTTTGAAATTCCGTTTGCCACTTTTTCTACTCTTTCCGTTTCTTTATTTTGCTCAGCGACGTCCAAAAATATGATGATTTGGAATAGTAACACTTCGGTAAGAAGTACAATAATCCTTAAGGGTGATTGGTAGGCCCAAACAAATGAGTTAAGCGTAGATTTTCATGATGTCCTAAAAGGTACCACTCATATTGTTCATTTCAGCCTACATGAAATCACAGTTACTCAAATCTAACTCTCAACTCAAGTTACTCAGTAGGTGATTGGTAGGCCCAAAACAAATGAGTTAAACAAATATTCAACAAATATGTGGCATTAACCCTCAAGCATTATTACCATATCAGGACAAGCCAAATGAGGTACTGTTCTCTTGCAAGTTACATTTTGTAATAAAACAATTGTAACCGGTGACTTGCTTAAGAACAAAATGCTATTATGAAACTGAGTACCACGTGAAGAAAAGTTTATAAACTATAGCAAGAAGCCACTGAATCAAAACACTTACCAATATTAATGGTTACACTTCCGCAAAGGATCAAAATGAGTGCTAATGTTAACTGTTACAATATAGGAGTTGGCAAAGCCTAATTGTACTGTGTAATAAAGTGTTAGAACCAATCACTTACCACATGAGTACCAAATAACGAAACTGTTTGTTCTAAGTATGCCTAAAATCTAAAATAAAAATAAAATAAAAATAAAATAAAAAAAGGAAAGATCGACTTAAAATAGCATCTCAATAAAACGTACCTTAGTCCCCGGCAACGGCGCCAAAAAATTGATCGATTATAAACTGACATCTTAAGAGACCCACAAGAACACAGTGTACCGTTAAGTACAAGGGTAAGCGGGGTCGTATCCCAAGAGACTTGTGATGCGAATTATACTTCGAACTACTAGTTTTATCCAATATGAGTTTTATGAATTTGTGTAGGTTGGTTTTCAAGTAAAGAAACTAAAATGCTAAAAAATATGAGTTTTATGAGTTGGATTGAGAACCAAGGATTAGATTCCACTCCACCTTTTGTACCCGTAAGATAGCATAAATAATTAGAGTAAATTACAAGTTCCCGTATCGCATATCCTTGGTCGGGCATATGCAATACATCAAAAGATAAAAAAGATTTATGATTGGGAACTACACGTAAACCACCTAATTCAACCATGGTCCGGTTGATAAGAGCGGGTTATGTTTTCTTCTCCATGTTCTAAACCATCTTGCAATGGTCATACAAGATGGTTTCTTTAGATTCTTTACTTCCTCAAATTCAAGCTATGGTCAATCTAGGATCGTAGGAAGAAGAATATTCATTAAAACGAAAGAAGAGAAAGTAACTACTCTTATACAATACTATTCTAAACTAAGGCTACATTGGGTAGAGCTTCCTCTAGCCTTGGCTAAGAAGATTAGCTACTCATCCCTTTAATCATTGTCATATTACTTACTTAAAAGAAATTGACAATGGAAAGAGATAAAAAAGAACCTTTATTGCTGTAAACTTTGATTTACAGTAATATGATCCAATATGATCCAAGATTAGCTACTCTCCAAGATGATCCTTCATGGGTGGGATTCCCCTCCTATTTATAGAGTATATGAAGGGTTACAAAATATCACCATTAATACAAAACCCCCTAAACAATGCCTAAAATCATGCATAGATATTGCAACTCATGAGAATAATATCTATATTTAAGTCTCTTCAATGGGATTCCATGCATGGCCTTTGGTTGACAACTTCAAATAAAAATTATTATTGGAGTGCTTCACCCTTGTTATTTGTTGAAAACTGGAAAAATGTACGATTTGTTTATCATGTGACCGATTTCTATAAATACAAACAAAAGTACTATTAGTGTCACATTTATTTAATAAATGACTAGGTAGATATAAATTTAGGAGTTGTACATATAAATATTACTTTTCTATCAGTGATTTAATGGATTTTGATCATGTTGTTATAGTACATGTTGTAGAGATGTTTTTCCTCAGCTTGAACTTCGACCTGGACGACTTCAAGCTACTTTTTATAACTACCATCCTCGTATGATTCCAGGTCGATAATGCATTCAAACATCCGTCCTTCCTTGAAAATGAATTCTAACAACCTTTGTATAGCATAGCAGTTGTCAGTAGAATAGTGATTTAACTTGTGATACATGCAGTACGGGGGCGGTTCTCGATTGGTTCCAATGATTGAGAGGGACGGCATAACTTACCCTTGGAGAGGATTGGAAAAATTAATGAGATTTGAACATTCATCCTAGGGAAGACCGGCCTGAGTAGTAAACCGCCTTTCCGAGGGTTGCCAGTATTTCCCTTATAACATTTTCAATCACCCTGATCCTCATTCGGTTCAGTGCTTCGATCTGCAGATGGACCTTTCGTGGTTAAGAAGGATTTAGTAGATTTATGCCTTTCGAACATCATCCACTCCAGGTCGAAATAACTATTGACATTGGTGATCATATCCTCCAAGGTCGCAGGTTTATTGAGGAAGAGGTATTCTTTGGCCTTGCAGTCTTGCTGGAATGCGTTGGTGAAAGCAGTAATAGCTATTTTTTGATCGAGATTGACTACGTTACGCGCGAGCTCCAAAAATTTGTTTGTAAAAGACTGAGCCTCTCTCCGTGTGACTGTTTGAGACTAATAAGGGAATATAAATTCTCTTCTTTGTCTCTGTTATGAGCATACGTCTTGATAAATTGTTTCGGTAGCTGATCTAATGTGTGTATCAAATCTTCAGGTAAAGAGTGGAACCACCAGAGCGGCTCTTCTTGTAGACTTGTTGTAAACAAACGGAAGAGGATGTGGCTGAGATTGAAGTACAACCCCAATGAATCACGGTATTGTTGAATGTGCTCCTTTGGATCGGTGCCCTTGTATTTGCATATTTTTGGAGTATGGAAACTTTTCGGCATTTCTATATCGAATATTTCTTTGGCAGTTGGACTCCTTTGTAACTTGGTAAGGTCGTCTGTAGTGCCCAAAACTTGTGCTTTGATCAACTCCTTGATATGCTGATCCATATGCTCCTGTGTAACATATTGACGTATCGGTTGAGTGGCTCGATGAGGAGGTTGAGGATTGTGAGTACCAATACCATCACTCAGATGATTACATACTAGAATTAGAGGTTGAGGTCGCTGCTCTTCCTCTTGATGTTTAGAGAATCGGTGACCTCGGCTAATTTCAGACTGAACTACACCCCCAAATGAATGGAAGGCTGAGGTTCATACTGAATATTTTTGGAAATAGCTTTGCTAGTGGCTCCTCAAGGTCCTAACCTTTCCTGTACAAAAACCTGGGTGGTCTCTGGCAATTGATCGTGATCCCTTGTTTGAGAAGCCTGCTGAGTATCTGGTAGAGCTTGTAATGCAGTCTGCATGGTTGTCATCTGGTCTTCATAACGTTTGAATACTGTCAAATAGCTTGTCGTTCGGCCTCTAGCTCCTTTTCACGGGGCTCTCAGTTAAGAGTTAACTGACATTCAAGCTCATTGCGCTTCTCCGTTTTGGCGTGGAGATTCGCCCGTAGCTCTGTAAGCTGTTCCATCTCAACTGAAATATTGAGCTGGATTCCAGTTGTTAGTCATCTGGAAGTGACCATGATGTAAATTTTTTAGTAGAGTGAATGTATGCCTTAGGATATCGTGAAAATGTCTTCTTTCCCATAGATGGCGCCAACTGTAATGGCCTATTTCCGTAAGCTCGAAATAGCTTGGAATTAGCTCTTACACAAATGATCCTGTAATAAAAACTAATGTGAAATAAGAAATGACATATGTGATTTAGCATGGAAAACCTTTAAATAGGTAAAAAACCATGACCTCGAGTTGAGGGTTTTTGTAATAGTAACTTTTATTGCTTGAGACTGATATCTTATTACAAGTTATCTCTCGAACTAGAAATACTAGATCTTGTAAATAAAAAGTTAGATGTATTGAGAATCAGGAAAATATAGTTTTCTTGGTGATTTCTCATATATTTTTCTGGTTCTTATCTCTTCTAGAACTCTTTCTTTATATAGGTCCTCTCCACAGTTCTTTATCGTATTGAAGCATGTTCTCCAAACAATATGGTAAGTGGTGATTAACAGAGTAACTATTAAGTTCATGAGAGAGAGGTGTCTTTGACATGTTCATGTTATTCTATTAACATGAGTGGAATGTGTGAGTCTGATATGGAGGTAGTTCGTACTGAAAATAGTTCGAATTGGGTTAGATCAAAGGATATGCCCCTACACCAATGGCTCTCTTTGACCACGCACAAGGGCTACTTTTAGTAGGCCGAGAACTTTTGATTGTAGACGTGGCATCTTTTCGAATGCTAGGCTAGCTTCGACTATGTTATGCTGGCTTATCCTTGTTGAACCTGGGAAATATGTCCTATAATCGCCCTATTCTCAACATAATTACTTGTTATTGTGTCGAGAAGAAATTGGAAGCTGAAGAGTTTGTGGAATGTCTCAATGGTTTACACGCTGTCATTTTTGAGGTCAAAGTCAAGTGACTCTGGTCATGTTTTTCCTGAGGAGCATTTAATGCAAAACATTTGACTGTGCAACTGGAAGTTGAGGTTATAAATAGACGGTGAAAGAATGATTTGTTGGTGGTTGAATTGTTTAGAAGCCGTGGTGGTTGAATTGTTTCTAGGTGTGGCGTAGCAAGTGGCTTTAGGGTACAGACGGTAATTGTGATGACTATACAAAGGTATAGTTCTGTGTTAAGTCTTTGTTGTTGTTTATTCCTGTACTGGAGGTCATGATGGTTGGGAGAATTAAAAGAGGTGGAGGTAAAAAGAGTTTGTAAGTGGGGTATCCATTGGAACTAGTGTCAGTTGCTATTACAGAAGGTTTTGGACTTCATCAAATGTTCGGAGAAGTGGTTACTACCCATATTGAAGATGATGATGCGACGGCTGGTTTGGTGTCTTGTGGATCTTGTCGACCCAAAGAATTTATTATAATTTTCTACTGCTACCTGTCCACCCAGGTAACTCTATTTAGAAGTTCTCTAACCTGAGATTCATTGAGTTTCTTAGGATATCATTGCCTTTTTTGCCAGAAGAAATGTTAGATTCTGGTGAAAAGAAGCACACGGCATTGAGTCCTTCATGTCAAATAAAGAATGTAATCGATGTTTGATGTAATATAATCGAAGGAGTAAATTGTCGAATGTAAATTATAACAGATTATTTATTGAATAAACTTTGTTTTTGATCTTGTATTGCGTCTGTAGTTTATGATCTCAAAGTTAAAATAAATAAGTAATCGAATTAATTGACGTTGAAGTATTTGTACTAATTGTACATGAATCTCAAGTTTAGCAGATCTTGAATTATTGTTTGTTGACTGCGTGGGGCCGAAAACAGCTTCCTAGGATGTTAGATTTGACTTTGAAAGTGCAGAGTTCCAATGTGAATTGAATGAATGATTTGATAGGTAGTGTTTGTTGTATATATAAATATCATGTGTAAGCTGTGGCTATTTGGGGAAGTGGAGATGGGGAGAACGAGAGCACAACTTCGGGAGGATGAGCGATGAAATCGTGTACGTGTGAAGTACTGGAAGTTGCTGGATAGGTATTTTGGTAAGAGTTGCGTAAATAGGCAGGTATTGGTATCAGTGGAGCCCAAATATGATGTGCTGAGTGAAGTGGAGGTGAAGGAGGCAAAAGAGGAGTATAAATTCCATCTTAACTTGCAATTCTTGAGTCCTCCTGAACGCGTCGGTAAGATAAGGAATTGAGCCAAGGCGTTCGTGATGAAAGAAGATGAGTTGGTCCGTCGAAGAATGTGTTGAGTGAAATGATAGTTGGAATGTAATAAATGAGTTTTTGTAAGGTGTTGTCTGAAAGAAATGAATATATTTGTTGTTGATGTGTATGAGTTAAAATTTCTCAAATATAATTTGACTTGTGTGAATGAATAAAATTTACTCATACAATATTGCATGGCTATGGAAACAATCGATTTATCAAACTTTAGTAGTTGATTTGTCGAATAAATTTTGAAATTTAAATTTTATGTTGAAGATCTTCTCGATAATATAGGGGAATGCAAATAAGGTAAATGTGTGGAGGTGATGATAAAATTAAAATTACTAGGTATACTACTGTAGGTGATATTTGGGCTTGAGAAGGTTTTTGAAGAGACCGTTGTTTTATGATATGGTTTCAATATGAGGGAAGTATAACGATGAACGTCTTCTTGTTTCGGGGAACTATGAGTTTGATAAGAAAGATCCAGGGGAGCCCTTGAGAAGAAAAACTTTCCATCTAGGTTTGTGGTTAGGTAACATAATTGTCAATGTTTTGGATTTTTTTAGTAGCTAAAATTATTGTGTAATTGTTGTTCGTGCTTGTACAACATTGAAGGAGGTTGATAGGAGGTCGACCGAAGCAGAGACATTGTACAATATCAGAAGAGGTTACTACGGTAAGATCGACAGCCTCATCATCGACTAAGAGAAAGTTGAGACTTTGTTTCAAGAGGCAAGTTTAAAGAGATTGATGGCTAAAGGGCAGAGGTTCCAGTAATCAATGAAAGGATGTCTGCAAGGAACAAAAGAGCTGCAGAGGCGAGCTTGCCTTTAGAAAATCCTTCACTAGTACACGACGGATTCTGTAACTACTGAGAGAGATTCAATGTATATGGAAACTTTGGGGAAAGGGAAAAAGAAGAGGGTGGCCAGTCAAGTTGTTGCTCCTTTGCTAACCCCAAAGAGTCTGTGGCCACAAGAATGAATTTTCGATTTCCCGATGCTGGGTGGAAAGGTCCAATGATATTGATCCCCCGTCTTTTGAATGGCCAGAGGACATTGCTTATGTACAAGTCAAGTGTTGGGATTTTGATGTCTTGAGAGTAGATTTGGCATTTGTAACACCTGCGAACAAAGTCCTTGCCGTCTTGTAGCATCTTTGTCCAGTATAACCCTTGAGTAAATGTCCGCTGGGCTAATGATCGTCCTGAAATGTGAGCTGCGAAAATCCTCTCGTAAAGTTCTTTAATTTTTATTGCGGCTTATTTCTGAGAGATGCATTCAATAAGAGGTCCTCCTCCTATAATACGATAAAGGATTTTATTTTAAACTGTGAATCTTGGGCATTTGGTCAAGAGTGATCTGGCCTCTTCTTTGTTACTTGGGAGGATGTTAGAATTAAGGTATGCATAAAAAGGTCTTCTTCAATCGCCTTCATCTTCGTCTTCAGTTACATTGATTTGCATCGTATTACTTATATCGAGACTGGAATATTGGAAAACCACGATATCCAAAGTTCTCTTTTCTCTGTCTTTGAGCATTGCAATAATGTATGCTTACGCATGAGCGTGGCGATTTTTGGCTCGAGAGAGGTAAGAGATTATTGTTGATTTGAATTTCTTCATTTTCTCTTCGACCAAGGCTGCATAATCAACCATCTTGTCTGATGTCTTGAATGTCTTGTTGTAATGATTGGCGACGAGTAAGGAGTTGATGTATACAACTATTTTTTCCACTCTAAATGCTATAGAAAGATCGAGTCCATGAAGGATAGCTTCATATTCTACTTCATTGTTGGTGGCATAGAATTTGAGTTTAATAGCTTTCTCGATGTGATGATTGGAAGGTGTGATGAGAACGATGCCTATTCCTAATCCTTGTGGTACAGCTAATCCATCCATAAAGAGTCTCCATCATGTGCTTTATGATCATGTCTTTGGCTCTGTAATTGAGTCATCAGTCAATACTTCTTTGAGTTCTTCCCAATTGGGGTCTTCGACTAGAAAATCTACCAAGAAATCAGCTATGCTTGTCCTTTGATATATATTTGAGGCTCGAAGGAAATGTCACATTTGCCAAGGAATACAGACCATTGTTGAACTCTCCGTGATTTTTTTTAGATAGTTTAAGTTTGAGAGGATATTTAGTAATGATTCTGATAGGATGAGCTTGAAAATATGGTCAAAGTTTTTAAGAGCTGTTGACCAAGGTGAGTAGTTGTTTTTCAGTCGTTGTATATATCTTTTCTCAGTAGGCATGAGTGGCTTGTTGATGAAGTAGATTAGTTTTTTTATACCTTCGTCATCTCGATTAAGGAAAGAGCTAATAGAATCATTAGTTGTGGATAAGTACACTGTCAGTGTTTCGCCATCAACTAGAGTAGTCATTATAGGAGGATGCCCCAAGTATCGCTTAAGATCTTAGAAAACCAATTCACAGTAAGGATTCCAAACGATTTCCTTAGGCTATTGTTTGGACAGTAGAGTTAGATTTCTACGAAGAAGGAGGTAAAGAAGTTTGCATCGATCAGATGACTTGGAGATGAACCTATGAAGAGTTGTAATCTTCCTAGTAAATTTTTGTACATCTTTTTTAGTTCGAGGAGATGGCATTGCCATGAGTGGCTTGATTTCTGCTGGATCGATTTCGATTCCCCTTTTACTAACCAGGTGTCCCATAAATTTACCAGATGCAACACCGAAATGGCATTTTTTGGGCTGCGTTTCATCTGGTAGGTACGAAGGATATCGAAGATGGTTTGGAGGTTGTTACAGTGATCTTCACGCTTCAAGCTTTTGCAAATCATAGTATCGATGTATACTTCCATGATTTTACCTAAATGATCTTTGAACATTTTAGTGACAAGCCATTGGTAAGTGGCTTCTGCATTCTTTAATCCAAAAAGGCATCACTGTGTAACAGTAAATACCTCTTTTTGTGATAAAAGTTATCCTTTCCTGATCTTCTTCAGTGTGAGGAACCTGATTGTTACCAGAGGTTGCATCCATCATTGAAAAAAAGTTCATGTCCTGCTACAGAGTCGAGGAGTTATGGGATAAGGGGAAGAGGAAAGTTATTTTTGGGTATAAACTTATGGGTTCTGTGAAATCAACACAAACTCTGATTTTTCCCATTCTTCTTTGGGACCGCCACTATGTTAGAAGCTCATTTTAAATGTTTTGCTTCTCGAATAAATCTTACATGAAGGAGTTTATCAATTTTTTTCATTGACGGCTTCGCAAAGGCGGGGAGCCAGATTTTGACGCTTCTGTATAATTGCTTTGCTATCTGGAATGAGGTTGAGCTTGTAGCATCTCTTGGAAAGACCATGCAAAGATGTCAACATTTTTCTTTAAGAGATGAATTATGGTTTCTTTTTCATCGGATTACAGTTTGGAACTAATGAAGGTATTACACCCGGACCCATCGAGTTCAATAGAATCTGCTACTTTTGTATCATGCTATTCAAATGTGGGTTGTGCTTCTTGCGGTAGCTGTTATGCCTTTATAAGTTTTATTGTATGAGAGTTAGTTGTTGTATTCTCATACTTACGTGCAACTGCTTGGCTGCCTTTGATTTCGTAGACTCTGTGATCTGATAGAAATCTTAAGGCCAGATGATATGTCGAAGGTGCTGCCTTGATCAAATGTAACCAACTCCGCCCTAAAATTCCTAAATACTTGGACTTAGCATCGATGACCACAAATTTAACAAAAGTGGTCTCTGATCCCGCTTGAACTGGCAAGGTAATTTCTCCTGTGGCTAATTCTTTTGAACCGTTAAATTTCGTGATGGTGGTTGTAAAGCTTTTACTGAGTATTTAAGTCCAAGAACTTCAATTGCCCTTCTGAACAGAATAGCTGTGGCATATCCTGTATCGACGAGAAGCGTATGTAGGTAGTCTTGTCCTACTTTGAGCATAATAACCAGAGGGTCATCATAAGGGTACTTGACATGGCTGATGTGACTGTCCTCGAAGGTAATATGGTATGAACGCTTTGATTTGCTAGAGTTGGGTAGAAGTTTTGTTGATTTGTCTGAGGATGTCATTTTGCAATAAGATGTAATTCGATCGTCCTGTTTTCTTTTCTTTGCTTTCTCAATCTCGATCATGTAAAGATGGCGAGCTTGGCCTTGGCCTTGGCCTTGCTCTTGATCAACGTCTTTGTTTTTAGTTTCTTCTTCAAGGAACTTTTAAATGTCGACTACAAAATTATGAAGTCTTCCAACTAATAGAATACGATGAAAAATTCTAATAAGAGAGTAGCAGTTGTCAGTTTCGTGGCTATACACGTTGTGATACTGACATAAAGGTTTGATAGGGATATCAGGAATTACTTGTACTGCCCGATATAACTCATCTTCCTTTATCGTTGGTAAGATAGCAGAGAGAGTTGTTGTCATTGGAGGTAGAACTAGGGTAGGTCTGTCTGGCCTTCTATTTCTTTTTTTAGCATTGTCGGTATTTCTTCCACGTTGTTTGGGTGCTTCGATATTGGTTTATTTTTGGGGTGGAGATGAAAATGCTTCATGAGAATGGATGACAGATGAGCTTTTTATCTTATCCTTCTTCGATCGTTCTAATTCGATGTAGTTATTAACAACATCAATCATCTCTATCACCATTCTGGGCTTATGCAAGATAAGCTCTTCTCAAACTTTGGATTCGATATGCAGAGCTAAGGTGAATGCTGGAATGACAATCTTAGGATCTGAGTTCCCAATTTTTCGTGTTTCCTGTAAGAATCTCTTGTAAAAACTTGATAGTGTTTCTTTCACACCTTACTCGAAGAAGAACAATGAATCCATAGTTATCTCTCGCTCCTTAGCATAAGCATAATTTGACTCAATGAGGCGTTGTAACTGGCCGAATGTAGTGATGGAGCCTTCGGGGATAGTATGGAACCATCTGAGCGGTTCTTCTTTCAGGCTCATGTTGAATAATCTACATAGGATGTGGTCGAGTTTGGAGTACAATCTAACTGTGGCTTTGAAGTATCGGACATGGGTAAGAGGGTTAGTGAGGCATGCATACTGAATAAATTTTGGCATATGGAAATTATCTGGAATTAGCATAACTTTGAGATGAGGAAAGATGGAATTTGTCTCATTTATATCGAGAGCAGACCTTCGACCTGGGATATCAGATTTTATGGCTTAGATTCTATTGTTTAGGTCGTCCAAGGTAATAAATTATGGCAGAAGAATTGGTATGGCTGCAACCTGTGGATCAAAGTATCCCTGTCCTTCAGGTCCCAATCGGTCTTTGATAGGTCGCCTTGTTGGTGGCGGTGGGGTTTGATTACGCGTACGCTGACTTCCTTGGTTTTTCGATGCTGAGGATGTAAGTCTGAAATGTCGAGAAACCCTATCTGGATTTTTGGATTTGGATCGAGAAGTTCGTACTCGATCTTCTCTTGGATGGTTCTCTCTTTGGATCGCCCAGGAGCGATGATCACTTCGGGCCTGAGGAGGCGGCACTTGTTGGCCAGTGAGCCGACCTGAGCTCTTCGTAGATTATCTATTTCTTTCTTATGTGTCCAGCTCTGTTGGTCCAAAGCCTTTCTCCTTTCGTCTCTCTCAACTTAAAGAGTCTGAGCGTGAATTCGCTGATCTTCAAGCCTTTTGACTCGGTCATACTCAATTAGTTTTTAAAGTTCAATCACTACACTGTACGGGCCGACTATTTCCGGTATCGGGTTGATCTCATGATTCCTCAGTGTACTAGAATGGCTTCAGAGATTCATGTTTGTCATCAGATTATTTTTAGATCAGAGGTGGTAAAGAAAAGTATGGTATTCTCACAGATGGTGCCAATTGTAATAGCATATTTTCCGGGAGGATAATCTTCGCCAATACTTTTAGTAAGGATGGTGCAATAATAAGCTTAAACGAATAAGATTTTACGTGGAAACTCAATAAAGGCTAAGAAAAACCACGACCTTGTGGAGGATTTTGATGTAAAATCTAATAGGTTGCTAGTTATTACAGTTTGTTGTGTGATAGTATAATAAGGACTAATGAATAGTAAAGTTGCGGATCTTAATTACTTATTCTCTGCCTATATTTATAGTAGATATAAGCAGTTTACAAAAAGAAAAATAGTTTCCTATTTCATGGGTAGTGGGCAAACTTTGTGGATCTCTAACAGCTCTCTTTGACCATGCACACCGGCTACTTTTAGTAGGTCGAGAACTTGTGATTGTAGATGTGGCATCTTCTCGAATGTTGAGCTAGCTTCGACTATGTTATGCGGGCTTATCCTTGTCGAACTTGGGAAATATGCTACTGCAGCACTGTTGTTGACAATGTTACTCAGTCTGGCATAAAACCCATTGAATGGTTCATCCTCACTCATTCTGATGTCTTCAAATTGTGAGGTGAGCATTTGCAATTTACTATTTTTAACTATATCATCACCTTCGTGAGTGTATATTAAGTCTCAAGCTTTTTTTGAAGTGGTACACGCAGAGATGTGCATATACTCACTTTGGCTCAACACATTAGAAATAGTATTAAGACCTTAAGAATTATAACCAAACATTTATTTTTTGTCCTTAGTCTATTGATCTCTAGGTTTAGGAACTTTCACAGCTATTGCTGGCTCACCCCGCATTATAGTCGAGGGGATCAATGGGAATCCAAACATCTTCTCTCATGGATTGCAAGAAAGCAATCATTCGAACCTTCCAGTAAAGAAAGTTTGCGTCATCAAAGAGTGGTGGACGATTCATAGGACCTCCAAAAATTTTGGAATCCATTAAATTTAAGTAAGCAGTTAAGGCAGGATCACCGCTCAGGATGTAAAGCCTATAAGCAAGTTCACTCTGATACCAATTGAAATTCTATGTGCTCGTATTTAATGTACTTCAGGAAATTAGGTTAGAACTATTCCTATCAATCAACGTACTAGGGACAAACATATTCAAGCAATAGTTATAACAAGGAAAAAAAGGCACAAGCAATTTTCTAACCTTGTGGAAACTCTTTTCTCTGGAGAAAAACTACAAGTATAAAAAGAGTTGTAATCTAAAAAATAATTAGAGACTTGATAAACCCGTCTCGGGATTATCTCTCTTCTGATCCAAGCTTCACGCCCTATCTCCTTCGTTTTCGCAACGATACTCCTTAATTTTGCAACAAGGACCACCTTACTCGAATCACTCTAGCAAATTATGAGGGAAGTAGATATGACTAATTCAATTTCAAGATAAAGGTTTTAAGATCTCTCTCTTTGATCTTGATTAGTCTCTCTCATAAAAAATAAAAACCCTAAAAAACTTGGTAATGAAAAAATTAAATAAGGTTTGTTTTAAATAGTGGAAATAATTTTTTCGACATCCATTCGAACGAGAACCAAAGTCATTCGAAAGAGGCTCTCAAAATAGCTTAAAAACCAATGCAGATAAAACCATTTGAAACAAAATATTTTTCCCAGAAGTCGTTCGAACGAGAACCAAAGTCGTTTGAATGACCCTAAAACTTGTTCGAATGAGGCACTCAAAAAAGCCTTGAAAACTCAACAGTAAAAACTCTTTGAAAACTTGATTTATGTCAAAAGTCGTTCGAACGATTATAGAACTCGTTCGAACGAGAGTGCCAAAATGGCCTTGAAAACACAGTAGAGAAAAGGTTTTATTTTCCTTGTTTTGCAAAAATATTTTGCTAAGTTAAAACAATCTTGGGCTTTTACTTTATCAGAGTTTTACATACCAACTTACCTTCTCGGCCGTTGGTTGTAGATGACTTGTTCACCGGTCTTGATTTTGTCGCTATCTTCAACTGAGATAACCACGGAACTCGACATACACGAAATGAGACAAATTAAACCTTTCAGTTAGTAGCTTCCTTTAGGAACAAGTCAACATCAGTTTGGGACTCCGCGGCCTTAGTTACCTTACTATTCACGATTTGACAACAACAACAGCAGCGATCCTCTGTTAGCTACAAATCACCAGCAGTTTTGCACTCCACCTCAGTAACCCTGATAAGAAGGCGCTTGTTGAAAAGCTTTTAATCCCTGATGTCTTTAGTATTAATGATGATATCAATATTGTCTCCCTTCAATAAGGGCTTAATGAAAGTATGGTTTGGAGCCACAACATTGGCAGAATTAACAACAAGACGTTGGAAAGATCTCTTCTTGGTGTTTAACAACCCAACACGAGCAGCTCTAATCGATGAAACCCTAACACTCGAGAATGACCCTTCAAACGAACCAATACCACTAGTAATCTCTAGGGTCGACGCCATTAATCCCAGATTTGATTTTAGGAAAACATGGATTCTGGCCTCACGTTAACCGAGGGGAAGATCATAAAACCCTAAAAACGTATTAGGGTTTCGTTTTAATCAAAAAAAATTTGATCTTAGCTTGAGTTATGAGGAACTTTAGGCTTATACCTCTAGTGCTTAATCTAGGTGGGCATCTAGTGGTCTGTCCACCGTGGGTGAGCGCTCATAGGGCTTCTATGAGGGTCCGTTTACGGTGGTCCCTTCAGCTCTGCTCATGCTTTAAGCTTATGCCTTATAGACGAGATGCCAGGCAAAGTCAATGCACTCCTTAAGCTAGAGATTGCCTCTGGCTAGTTCTCGCTTTTGGAGTACATTCTTCTAGATCAAACCACCTAAATATAACAGAAATATTTCTTGATCCATCATAGTTATTTCTTCATTGCTAACGCGAAAGTCAGCTATGGGAAAATCACTTGAAATATTGCCAATCACTAGTACTTACAGTGAAACGCGCAGTCATAGGATACTCTATGACCGCGAAGGTATTGGAAATATCAATGACGGGGAAGATTTTAGATGATTTTGCAATTGATGACCGTTGTATTAGCTAAGTTTTCTCAAAATGAATGGACCTAATAGTTAGCAATTGCAAGATCACTGGAAATTTTTTAGAGAGGCCAACAATTGGAGTGCAAGATAATTATTTTATTTGTCCATTATTCTTAAATTTCACAAAAAAATACGTGAATTTGGATTGAATTATTCTTAAATTGCGTCATAAAACATTAGTTTAAAGGCAACAAACTATTGCCTCTGCGCGAGTTCATTGATATTAATCGGAACGCATGGGGATCTTCCGCTGAAGCATCCGGTAGCAATATGGCGGTTTACTTCCTCAGTAGGGTGAAATGCATCCCAGTAGAAATACTTAGTCCTGTCTTGGCATGGTGTTTGATTTGGAAGGCAAATTGTAGTCCCATTTCCTCAAACTACGCAACATATACTTCTCCCCGCTGTATATCCTGTAGAAATAAACCCATGTATATAATCTAACCATATTCGATCGTGAATTAATCACTACAGGGTAAATATGTACGATGTCTTACCGAATGTAGAAGGTCTTAGGCTTGTGACATATGAACTTTGGTAAATGTTTCCTCGGACAAAGGTTGATGTTTTAAGCTCGATTCTCAACTTTAAAATGGTTCCTGGAAGCTTGGTATTGAAAATGATCACCAATTTATTTACAGCCTCTACGCATGGGGTGATTGGTTTCGGGTTAGCACTGTTAACTACAGCCGGTAAGCACCCTAAAGGGCCTAATTCAAATACTACAAACTTTCTTGCTCCTATGCTGTATAATCTCTGCAAAAAATAAAGAAAATAACAAAGTTAAAACTCGACGTATACTGAACTTCGTAAAAGCAAACCGAAAGATAAGCCGGTTCAATTTTTGTTAGAGTAAATTCATAACAGCGTGATAAGAAAAATAATCAATGAAGGATTATTACCCTCAATCCTTGTTCAAGCCTACTTAAAAGAAGGATGGCGTATTGCCTCGGATTGTATATTGAGCTACTATTATAAGTACCAGGCTGGATATAGATGTTGATATAGTCGTTACTACCCACAGAAATAACGAAAATAGACTTCGATAAGTATTGATCGACCCCAGACTTGGGCAAGTCATTCGCTACTGTGCTCATAAAACGATTGATTTGCTCATGGAAACCCAACTTCTTGCCCTGCATAATCAACACTCACTTGGTAAGGAAACCATGTCCCTTCGTATTAATTATAAGCTAAACAAGCCTAGTATGCGAGATGTTTTACAAGCGCAGTTCCAGTTTCGGGGAGAATTCCTGCTGAACCAGAAGCGTAATTCACACCAGTTGTGAGCTTGCTCTTCTCGTCATTAGAGAGACTTAAATACGCCGGTACATAAGGCAGTCCAAGCGATTCAGCTACATATAAAAACTAAATAAATACAATGAATACATAAACTCATTAAGCACGAACCATGCCTGAATACCTGATCACCCTGATTTGTAAAAAGAAATAAAAACACACGAAAGATAAAAGAATTTATTCTCTCTTCTTACCAAAAAAGTCCACGATCATCTTTCCGTTAGTGAATATACCTGTTGATCCAAGAGAAAAATCTATACCATAAGGTTTGTAATTAGCTACCGCAATTGTCTGCAAGAAATTGTTGTTGCCGCTATCAATGAGAGAGTCCCCTCTAACACATATAAAGCTGGTGCAAGGGGAGTGCCTGACTGCACCATCATTATATGGAGGAGAACAAGAAAGAAAGAGAGAACAAACGTAGCCACTTTTTGCTTTGCAATAACATATGCAAACACATAGGGTTATATAGAGTACCACAACTGAAGTGAAGAATTAGTAACTCTATATTTTATGACTACTTGCCACTGCCCTTCAATCTTTCTTAATAATATCAACTTGCTTTCTGCAGCAGCAACAACAATAACAAAAAATGAACCTTAAATTAGTGTTTTTTTCGTTTTTTGAGAATTAATTAACCTTTTATTTTATCATTTGCCTGAGGTATGGGTCAATGGGGGTATAAGATAAGCATGAAAATGAAATACTTTCATTATAAATATCTGTAAAATAGTTTTTGGACCCTAAATTTCAAAGTTGTTATTAAGAGCATCTCCTTGAAAATAGTCAAATCCAAGGTAGTGAGACTCAATTTCTTCCGACAGTGGATTTTAACTTGATTCAAACATGCACATAACACTTGGGCGCCCAATTTGAATTTTTTTCTTTCTTTTTAAATTAAGCGCCTAAATCTTAGGTGCCCGATTGAAAATAAAAATTAAAACAATTGGGCGCCTAAGTCTTAGGCGCCCAATCGCGTCTTAAAAATCCAAGCGAGTCTTGGATTCTAAGGCTGAGACTTGGATTTTGAGACTCAAATCCAAGTCAGCCAAGCACTGTTGGAGGACGAAAATCTGATGTGGCAGCTTAAAATCCAAGGTAGTGAGGCACTTTAGAAGTTGCTCAAGTTTGAAGAGACCATTCAAGGCCTCCAGTTGGGTTGGTAATTTATAAAGAAAAATCCTAAACGATTTTCCTTCCTCTGGGAAAGTGTCTATTTAAAATAAAAGTATGGGAATGGGAGGAATTATTTTGGGAACCGGCGAACATAATTCCTTGAAGAAACGGACCTCGACTCAGCACAATGGTTCTATTTGAGTCGGTGCTATAAAAGAAACCATTCAAGTTGTGTCTACTGGTGTTAGGCTTATAACTAGAACGGGTCATGTGGTAGGGTTCTTATTTTTCAGATTTACACTTCAAAATAATCAACAAAATGCAATCAGGAAATTTGCAGGTTATTGAAATAAGATACAAACTGATTATAGTATTCCTCATCAACACATTCGCCGTTCAGTTTCTAACTCTTCTTGTATGTTGGGCATACACCCGACCGGTCCAATCACGAATACTAAGATCTTCCATGCTCCTAGTCTATAGGCCTCTGCAATATCAAAAGAGAAAGTATAATTTTACCTCCCAAATTTAGCCTAATTTACGTTTCACCTCCGGAGAGTCTCTATTGGGAGTTCTGCAAAAGTACTTGAGGAGAATAAAAAATGTACTAGTGTTGAAACGTAAGTGCTAGGGATAGTTGTTGATGTAGCCAGTAGTGCCAATAGCAACCATGAACATAGACGTGGAGCTAGACATGTTGAGTAAGCTTTTCTGCTTCGAAGTATATGATCGTAACTCCGTTTGAACACTCTTTTGGAACAAGTTTAATTATCTGGTTATCAAAGGACAAAACACTTTCCCCTGCATGCATCAATTCATGAAATAATGCTTAACCCTTAGTTACCGATCTCATTCTCATATCTACGGTCTTTCCTTAAGAAAAATGATGTATGAGAAAATTTGACTTTACGTCCAATTGAGAAGCATCTGGCAGAATGACCAAAACACTAAGAAAATACTAGCAAAAACAAATGCTTCCTTCTTTTTTTGCAATGATAGGGTAGAAGCCATACTAGTTGGCTCCCGGTTTCAGAGAGGATATGCCGCGTGCTTCTGACGCATATATATAATTCACACCAGCCCGTTAAGACTTCGAAACTTCCTAGAGTCATGACTCATGAGGCTCGGAGGAGTGTAAGGTAGCCCAAGCATTTCAGCTGTACAATGATAAACGTATCTGAAAAAGTTGCATCAGCAACTGTTTTAAAGTTGGCGAATCTGTAGCTCCATTGATAAAGTTTATTCCATAAGATGAGAAATTGGCTCTCGCTAAGATTATTAGGTTAATTGTTGCTTCCGCCATTAATTAAGTAGAGAGACTCCAAACGCATACAATGGTGCTAGTGAATTTTCAGATTTTGCAGGAGAATCAAGAAGTCTTTCATCATAAGTTTCTCCAAAAGTACAAAGGAAACTAGAAAATGCACTTGGGATGCTTTTCTTACTTAATTGTGACCCTTGCGAAATCATATTGTAATTGTGACAGTTAAAGATTTGATGGTAGACATCAATGATTTCATGGGTTTTTGAATTTAGCTCATTCCATTTAACGCTCTCTTGGCTCTTACCTCATACATGAGAAAGTGTCCTGATCTCTCTAATCTCTATTGTTTCCTTCTAAGTATGCTCCTCTGGTTGTTGATTATGTTCCATTCTGAAAATGATGCTCTAAGTACACATATTTGACCGTAGCATATATATCATATACAATGTAGTGATATCCTGTTTAAGAACATAATTACCGCATGTTGGTCGCTCCTTGCTTTCTTGGTAACAAGAACTAGAGAAAACATCTGATAATGGAAAAGTTTCAGGACTTTTTTCAGGTTGAGGGGGGCAAATGATAGACACGTAATACTTACGTGTACAACTCCTAAATTTATATCTACCTAGTCATTTATTAAATAAATGTGACACTAATAGTGTTTTTGTTTGTATTTACAGAAATCGGTCACATGATAAAATAGTCGTACATTTTTCCGGCTTTTAACGAAGAACAAGGGTGGTGCACTCCAACAATGATTTTCATTTGAAGTTGTCAACCAAAGGCCCATGGAAGCCCATTGAAGAGAATTAAATATAGATATTATTCTCATGAGTTGTAATATATATGCATGATTTTAGGCATTGTTTAGGGGATTTTATATTAATGGTGATATTTTGTGACCCTTCCTATACTATATAAATAGGAGGGGAATCCACCCATGAGAGATCATCTTGGAGAGTGTAATATCAAAATTTAAAGCAATAAAGGTTATTCTTTCTCTCTTGTTCATGTTTTTTACTTTTATCATAGTAATAGTAGTATGACAATGATCAAAGGGATGAGTAGCTAATCTTCTTAGCCAAGGCTAGAGGAAGCTCCACCCAATGTAGCCTTAGTATAGATTGTGTAGCTTAGTTAGAGTAATTACTTTCTCTTTATCCTGGAATATTGCATATTCGCATCCCTTCGTCCTATGCTTGACCATAACTAGGATTAGGAGGAATAATGAATTTATGTAACCAGCTTGTTGGACCATAACAAGATAGGTTAGGAACACGGAGAAGAGAACATAATCCATACTTAGCAACCGAACCATGGTTGAGTAAGTTGGCTTATGGGTAGTTCTCAATTACTAAATCTCTTGTATTTTTTTATGTATTGCATATGCCCGACCAAAGATATGCAATTCGGGAACTCATAATTTACTTTAATTATTTATGCTACCTAACGGTTACAAAGGGTGGAGTGGAATCTAAGCCTTGGTTCTCACTCTGACTCATACACCTCATATTTTTTAGCATTTTCTTTTTTTTATTTAGAAAAAACCCAAAACTCATTCTTATTGGATAAAATTAGTAACTCAAAACATAATTCGCACCACAAGTCTCTTGGGATACGACCCCGCTTTCTCTTATACTCAACAGTACACCGTGCGCTTGCTGGTCGGTTTATAAAATTGATCAAGTTTATGGCGTCGTTGTCGGGGACTTGTGAATGCGTTTAATTTTTTTGAGTTATTATTTTTAAGCCAAATTTTCTTCTTTCTTCTTTTCTTTTGATTTTTTTAACGATTGTCTTAGTGTTCCTTCTCCTCTCTTAGATTATTATTATATGGTTTTTAGCGAGCTTAATCTCCTCCTTTACATGTGCCCACTCTACTTTTTAACGAGCTTTGATTTGTAACGAGTGGGTCCAACGTAACGAGCTTTGGTTTCGATAATTTATTAACATAAGCACGAGTTGCTTTTGTTAAGAGTTGTTTTTTCCAACTTGAGTACGATCTTTTTGGGCACGAACTGTTTTTGATAATTTATTAACTTGAGCTCGTGTTTTTGTTACAGAGTAGATTATTGGGTGGTCCTACTTAAATACGAACTATTTTATAACTCGAGCACGAAATCGAACTTTGGCTTTTAAACAAGCTGTGGGTCGAACATAATGAGCTCTTGTTATAAGTTGCACGAGTTGCTTTTGTTAAGATTTATTTCTTTTATAATGGGTGGTCCCACTCAAGCATAAACTATTTTTAATGTATAACTTAAGCACGAGTTGCTTTTGTTAAACACGAACTGTTTGTGGGCCTTAATTCTTTTGTTAAGAGTTGTTTTCTTTTTCATTGGGTGGTCCCACTTGAGCACGAACTATTTTTTTATAACATAAGTACGAGTTGCTTTTGTTATGAGCACGAACTTGAGTACGAGTTTTAGTATATATTTTGGAAGCTTCTTACTGACCACAAAGGGTTTAACGTGCTTGAGCACGAGTTGCTTTTGCAAGTTTTATTTGAATTGTGTTAAAAGACCAAATTTTGCAAATCTTGATTAGTACTCTTCATTGTCGATCAAACAAAAACCGATTACACTTTGATAATTTTGGGCACCGATAAGGGATACAATAAGTACAGTAAGCGGTGAACGGAAAATACGAAAAACTCAAAGCTACTTCAACAATTTCCTTCTTGTGCCCCCTAAGTGAAGGGGCACTTCCTTCTTTCGCCCCCTAAGTGAAGGGGCGGCCACAGCTACACCGGAAAACACTTCCCGTAGGTTGTGCTTCTCTAACTTGACATCTAGAAGGGGTACATATCCACTACGCCTCGGCACTAGGACATATAAAGTCGTGTGGACTGTACAAATTCACGCTGCTTAAATAAAAGAAATTGTTATGGTTGGATTGGCCTATTACTGTGTTTAATATTCTTTTTCATTCCAACATTAGTAAAGATAAAAACTGTTAGAGACTTGCGAGATTTTATTAACCAAAAAGCTCTCCAACAAGTGGGACCACCCATTAAGGATACGAAGAAATTCGTATCACACGAAAATTAAACATTTCAGACCTCAAAATAACTGTTAATAAAAAAAATATAGCAAGATTCCTGCGGGATTTCATCACCCAACGGATAGGTATACCGGACCGGGGTACAAACACGGGTTCATAGGATACGACCCCAGTCTAGCACCGTGATATACTGGTTATAGGTTTGCAACACCACCGTTTCGAGTACTGATGTACGATAAGGCGACTCGCTTGTGCGTGAGGACTGAACATCTACTTTAAGCTAGTACTAGCATAGTAACGCAGGGGAGTATATGATCCAAAGCCTTTTACCATCATACCCATTTTGAACATAGAATAATATAGGGGAGACCTAATTATTACTTCTAAAAAGCGTTGATGTGCTAGAATCTAGGTTTGATAGATTATTTACTGTGCATGATCAATTGAACACGTGAAGGAAAATGTTTAGAAAGCTTACCGGAACCTTTGCTCATTTACGGCCCACCACCTCAGCCTAAGCGGAGAGGGCGACCACCTCGCCTAGTCAATACAATAGAGGATTTAGGAGCACCAGTTTGGGAGGATAGTAATCCATCTCGAGTTTTCCCAATTTTGGAGGAAGGTAATTCATCTAGAGTTGACCCAATTGAACTTGTTGTCGAGCTAGAAGTCGAACCCCCAATCATGGTTGATGCCAAATCTCTTAGGGACTATTGGTGCCAAATCTCTTAGGGACTATTGGACCCCAGTGGTGAGTGATATGCCTTCATGTATTGTGTTACCAGTTGTCACGACAAACCATTATGAAATCATGCCTAGTGTGATTCAAATGTTACCTACATTTTATGGGCTTGATTCTGAGAGCCCTTATAAGCACGTCCACGAGTTTAAGAAAAATTTTGCGCTCTCCAGATACCAAGATTTTACTGAGGATTCTGCCCGCCTTCGTTTATTCTTATTCTCACTAAAAGACAAGACGAGTCATTGGTTTGATTCATTGGCACCAATATCTATCAATTTATGAGATCAAATGGAGACCAAGTTCAAAACCAAATGATTTTCTATGGGAAAAGCCCTCGCTCTCAGAAATACAGTTGTTGAATTTGTTCAAAATGAGAGTAAAATGTTTTATGAGGCATGAGAAAGGTATATAGATCTTCTTTCACAATGTCCCCATCATGGTTTCGGGAAGCAACATCTAGCCCAGATCTTTTATCTTGGAATAACTTCTGAGAATCGTTATAGACTAGAATCCATACATAGTGGCAAATTCCCGGACCTTGAACCTGATAGAGCTTATAAGGAGTTTGAGACATTGGCTGAGAACTCTTAGCAGTAGGATTTTGATCCACATAGAAATATTCGTACAACCAAGAAAGGTGGCTTATACGAAGTGAATGAGGGAATGGCCATCAAAGCCCAATTAGATACTCTTACCCAAAAAGTCAAGGATATGGCTACGAATAAATCTAAGGGTAGTGTGAACCAGGTTCAGCAACTGGGTTGCACCATTTGTTATGATGTAACCCATGCGACTCAAATGTGCCCCATGCTCAATGAAATGAATGACAATCAATAGCAAGTAAATTCTTTGAATAATACCTACAAGAGGCCCTTTGACCCGTACAAGCCAACTTGGTAGAACCGCCCAAATTTTTTGTGGAAGAACAACCAACCCAGTTCAGGTTTTGGAGAGCCACAAACCTCAGGTCATAATTTGCCTAGGAATCCCCTTTCTCAATCTTATCCTCATGCATCTCAGCAATCCTTTCAGTCATCCAAATAGTTCCCACCCGTTCCACCCAAACCATCTTTGGAAGATACCCTTGCTCTCGTCATGCAATAATTAATGGAAAGCCAAAAATAAGCGTTGCAATTTCAGTAACAAATGATGCAATTTCAACAACCGACTTTGGTGAATCAAAATTATACATCCCAATCTATCTCTAATCTCGAGACTTAGATAGGACAATTGGCAAATGCATTGCATGAGAGACCACCAGGTACGCTACCTAGCCAACCTATATCTAATCCGAAAGAACCACCGGGGTTTGATTCTAGCTCAATCTCAAAATAGGTTAATGCCATTACCACTCTTCAAAGTGGTAGAGAAATTAATAACCGAGTTGAAATGACAAGGGTTGAGAGCCAACACCCGTTGCTATTAAAGATGAGGTCGGTACGAATGAACCTTCTAATAAATCTAAGGAGTTGCCTACCTCGTCTATTTCCCTACCAAAAGCCCATTTTAAGCCAAAGGTGCCTTATCCACAACGCCTTCTTCTGACTAATAAAGGGATTCAATTTAACGAGATATTGGATACATTTAAGCAAGTTCATATAAATATTCTAGTAGTCGATGCCATCATGCTTATCCCTGCATATGCCAAATTCCTTAAGGATACGTGTACTAGGAAAAGGAAAATTAATGTGCACAAGAAAGTCATCTTGACTGAGACATTAACCCCTCCTAAACTTTGAGATCCTAGAAGCCCAACTATCCCTTGTAAATTAGATATCACAAAGTGGATAGGGCGTTACTCAACTTAGAGGCTAGTGTGAATGTCTTACCTTACTCGGTCAATCAGAAATTAGAACTTGGAGAACTCGAACCTACCCGAATGACACTTTAATTGGCTGACAAGTCCATACGATACCCACGTGGCATCCTTGAGGATATTCTTATCAAGGTTGATACTCTCATTTTTCCTGTGGACTTTGTTATTTTGTGATCGATTATAAACCGACATCTTAAAAGACCTGCAAGTGCACGGTGTACCATTAGGTACAAGGGTAAGCGGGGTCGTTTCCCAAGAGACTTGTGGTGCAAATTATATTTCGTGTTACTAATTTTATCCAATAAGAATGAGTTTTGTGTTTTTATAAGTAAAGAAATTAAAATAAAACACAAACTAGAAAAGGTGTTGATACGATTGGAGAGGAAACCAAGGCGTGATTCCACTCCATTCGTTGTAGCCTTGAAATAGTGTACCTAGTTAGAGTATTCACGAATTCCCATATCGTATATCCTTGGTCGGGTATGTGCAATACATCATGAGATAAATAACTATTGATTGAGAACTACCCATAAACCAACTTATTCAACCATGGTCCAGTTGATAAGCATAGATTATGTTCTCTTCTCCATGTTCCTAACCTATCTTGTTATGGTCAAACAAGATGGTTACTTATATTCATTATTCCTCCTAATCCTAGCTATGGTCAGGCATAGGACGAAGGAATACGAATATGCAATATTTCGAGATAAAGATAAAGTAATTACTCTAACTAAGCTGCACAATCTATACTAAGGCTACATTGGGCTGAGCTTCCTCTAGCCTTGGCTAAGAAGATTAGCTACTCATCCCTTTGATCATTGCCATACTACTATTACTACGATAAAAGTAATGGACAAGAAAAAGAAAAGAATAAGAACTTTATTACTTATTGAACCATGATATTTACACTCTCCAAGATGATCCCTCATGGCCCTCCTATTTATAGAGTATATGAAGGGTTACTAAATATCACCATTAATATAAAATCCCCTAAGCAATGCCTAAAATCATGCATTACAACTCATGAGAATAATATCTATATCTAATTCTCTTCAATGGGCTTATATGCATGGGACTTTGGTTGACAACTTTAAATAAAAATCATTGTTGGAGTGCATCACCCTTGTTCTTCGTTAAAATCCAGAAAAATATACGACTTGTTTATCATGTGACCGATTTCTGTAAATACAAACAAAAATACTATTAGTGTCACATTTATTTAATAAATGGCTAGGTAGATATAAATATAGGAGTTATACACGTAAATATTACGTGTCTATCAATTGCCCCTGAGCTTATATTTTGTTAATCCTCGAGCAAAAGTAAACAAAAACAATTTTTGCATGTCATGCAGTTACATTTAGCGTATGGA
Organism: Kingdonia uniflora; assembly: GCA_014058105.1. NCBI lineage: Eukaryota > Viridiplantae > Streptophyta > Magnoliopsida > Ranunculales > Circaeasteraceae > Kingdonia > Kingdonia uniflora. The sequence continues at coordinate 5,278,723 of JACGCM010000671.1, forward strand.
ACAAGCTGTTAAACCCCCAGGTTTAGCCTAGTGGACGAGTGTTGTCTTGTGAGGGTTTGCAGTGACTATACCCACAAAAGTCAATAATGTCATTTTAAATAATTCTAGAATACATATGACTCATTTCCTGTGATCTTATCCTTACTTAGTTGTGACATAAATATACCAATGAAAAAATCCTTAAACTTGTTATTTTCCAAAGTATACCAAAAAATATTTTAAACTTATCCGAAACGAGAGGTACTACCTCAAGATTAGAAAGAGATTCAAGTATTATGCTTTAGCTATATTTGAGTGTACAATGAAAATAGTTTTATCGCCTAATATGTTGTCTAGAATAATTTACTTAGTTTTTGGTAGTCTAGTTTTTACTGGAATAAATTCAACGGTCAGTTTGACAAGTGCCTTAGTCAATTCGTGTTCCTAAAATTTTACTTTTTTCTTTTTTTTTGCAAGCATTTTCTTATTGAGTACATTGTTTCTTAGTGAAGCCTCCGTTATAAGAAGTTTTCGGTCAAAGATCTCTGCCAGTTAGCTAAGGTTGTCAGGGTATGGTGCCCCATCATGACCTAGACTCAGAATTCTCACAAATAATATTTTTTTGTGCTCCTTTCAAATAGTTCCTGGTCAAACTCGAGATTGGTGATAATTTTTCCTCTTTCAGCTCTTAATTATGCGAGTAGCCTTGCAGCGTGAAATTTTTTTGAACACATTTGGCTTATTATTTATTTTTAGAAATAAACTTATTCTTAGGTAGTTGTCTCCCTTCTAGCAAACTATTCCTATGATAAATGCTAAATTTCTCTTATACTGAGCAAAAATCTATTGATGGTATTAATTGTAAAACTACAGTGAAGTGCACATTTTTAAAATATGCCAAGTTAACTTGAATTAGTTGTTAATAAAAAGATAGTACATCTAGCTTAAGATATTCAAAAATATTCTAGTGTATACTTCGAACAATTTAAAATTTTAAGTTTTTCCATATTATTTATGTCAAGGTAAAATCAGTTTAAGTGTTTGGAAAATTGTCAAAAATATATCATAAATTGTCAAAGTGTCATTAATTCACTTTTCTTCAAAAAGAATTTAAAGAAATTGTTTTTCTACCCCCAAACTTAAATAAAACATTGTCCTCAATGTTTGAGAACAAAATTTAATACATGAATTGAGAAATAAAAAATTAGAACTTCTCACCTGAATTCGCCTTGGGTTGCCTCCCAGGAAGCGCTAAGTTTTGCCGTCTTCAGCCAGACGAATGTACCCCTAAACTTGAATGTCATAATATAAGTCTAAAGGGGTACAAAGTATAATAATTGATGAACTATTCAGGTTGCAAGTTCCCCTTAAATAACTGAGGAACACCAAAATTATCCTTATCCTTGAATAACCAGATTATAAAAAAATAGTGGTTCTCCTTATTTGTACCTAATTGTGCAGATAAAATCATGATACGTAAAAATAACTCAGAGTCCAATCCCCCAGGATAAAGATTTTCCTTATTTAATTTATGGGGAATCGTACTTTAAGATATTTTACAAGGTATAATCCCATACACCAAAAATTTATCTTGATATTCATCATTTCCCAAAAAGTAACTTGAACCATTAAAGTGATGTCGATCGAGTGGTTGTGGGTCAGGCTCAAGTTTAAATGACTTAGTTGCAGGTGATAATGCTTGCAATATTTTAAGAATTATGGGGTCATCCCAGTACTTGAAATAATTCTAACATTGATCAATAGAGTAGGTACAACTAGAGTTATCGCGTAACAAATCTGCAAATTCATTAACAATTATGGTACCCCCAAGTGGCTTGTGAAATGGAGATCTAGGCATATGTATAGGTGTGGTTGGTGAAGGAGTAACCAAAACAGAATCAACCCCTAATAATTGTGATATATCCTGTAAAGAAGGGTCGTCCACCCAGTGGTTTTCAATATTGTACTTTGTGTCAGGTGAACGCTGCTCAAGGCAAGGCTGAGGTGACTCATAAGGAGGCTGAGAAGGAAATGACAAGTTGATAACATCTGTAACAGGTTCGACAATTTCTAATTCTTTAACTTTGGTACAAATATCATCATCTACAAATTCCTTGCATGTTATCGTATAATGAGACGGTGATTCCATAGGTTCATATTTTATCTCGTCATCATCATCGTCAGAAAAATCATTAGAGGCGAGTGAAAAATATTCAGTCTCCGTCATAGTTTTCTCGAAAGAATTTATTGAGTTGACAAATGAAATGATGGATGGTGACATCGATGGTTGAATGTTGAGGGCTGAATTTGGAGGTGATTGAGAAAGAATTGCATTAGACATGATAGCTATTTCTTTAAGATCTCCTTATGACATAGGTTCGTCGACCTTAAAATATTCATCTTCTAAATCTGTCTCGCAATATGGTATCCATTCACCCCACGGAGAAAACATTCTTTGATTACGCTTGAATTTATCCATTTCTAAATCACTAGGGGATTTAACTTCGAATTGTTCTTCTTCATTGCTCAGAAGATTTTCATACTTTATTTCACTCTACGTAGTTGACAACTGAGTTATCTGAGTCTCAAATCTAAAGATAGATTGGGTCGTAGAAGTTTGATTCACCAAAGTCTGTTGTTGGAATTGCATCATTTGTTCATGAAATTGTACTGATTGTTGCATGAAGAGAGCAAGGGTATCGTTCAAAGATGGTTTGGGTTGAGTGGGTGGGAATTGATTGGATGACTGAACAGACCGATGGGCTGGCATATATGAATAAGATTGGAAAGGTTCCATGTATTGAGAATTTTGGCGATACCATGATTGAAAATGATTTTGAGGTTGTTGCGGGATGTTAAATTGTAAGCTGTATGGATTCCAATGTTCTTGCATGTATGACATTTTAAAATAAAGGCAACACCCAATGCAATAAATAACCAATCAAACCTAAACTCTGGCACATCAACATTTTTTAGAAGTAATTAATAGGTCTCCCTATATTCTTCCATGATCAAAATGGGTACGATGGCAAAAGGATTTGGTTTCTATACTCCCCTGCGTCACTATGCTAGTACCAGCTTAAAGTAGATGTTCAGTCCTCACGCCCGAGCGAGGCGCCTTATTGTACGTCAGTACTCGGAATGGTGATGTCGCAAACCTACAACCAGTATTTCACGGCGCTAAGCTGGGGCCGTGTCCTATGAATCCATGTTTATACCCCGGTCCGGTACACCTAACATTTGGGAGATGAAATCCCGCGGGAATCTTGCTACTCTTTTTTATTATTATTTATTTTCAGGTTAGGGACGTTCAATTTTCGTGTGATACGAATTTCCTTTTTATTATTATTTATTTTCAGGTCCGGGACGTTCAGTTTTTACCTTTACTAATGTTGGAATAAAAAGAAATTTAAACACGTCAATAGGTCAATCCAACCACAGTAAATATTTTATTAGAGCAGCGTGTATTTCCACAGTCCACACGACTTTATGTTCCTAGTGCCGGGGCAGAGCGGATATGAACTCCTTATAGATGTCAAGTTTAGAGAGGTACCAACCTACGGGAAGTATTTCTCGGTAAAGCTGTGGCTGCCCCATCACTTAGAGAGCGAAAGAAGGAAGTGCCCCTTCACTTAAGGGGCACAAGAATGATGGATTTGATGATACTTTTAGCTTTGCGTATTGTTCGTCTCGTTTCCAACTTTGTGACTATACTGCAAAACAAGAAAAAAAAAGGATTAGTGAACTTGCGACAATAATATTAATTCAATTTCCAAGTTTATTGTAATCTATGATATCCTAATTTTTAAATGCGCATATCTTTCAACTCGGTTAAGAGAGAATATTCAATAATATCAATTTAGAAAGATAATTAAGAAAGAAAAAATATTCAAGAAGGAAGTTTTCTAGAATTTAGCTTCCCTAATGCTCAAAACAGGTGATGAATGTACAGCGGCGTCTTTAACAGAGACTATTTTTACTGCTATTTCAAAAGGTTGTAACTCTCAAACGACTAAACATAGAAGTATGATCTATAGCAATTCGGAAAAGATTTTTAATTATTTGAAACTTTTGTAGCAAACGTATTTCCCAATTATGAAGTATACATAATCAAAAACTGTAAAACATTCAGAGACACACTTCACACAAATAGTAACGTCAAGAGAGTTTGAGCCAATCACTCAATCACTTTGTTTCCGGATCCAAAAAAAAAGAAAAACAAGGCAAAAAAAATGCTTAAAATAAAACAACGGCGCCAAAAACTTGATCAATTATAAACCGACGTCTTAAATTACCCGTAAGTGCACGGTGTACCGTTAAGTACAAGGGTAAGCGGGGTCATATCCTAAGAGACTTGTGGTCTAAATTATGTTTCGAGCTACTAATTTTATCCAATAAGAATGAGTTTTAGGTTTTTATAAGTAAATAAATTAAAACAAAACACAAACTAGAAAAGGTGTTGATACGATTAAAGAGAAAACCAATGCGTGATTCCACTCCATCCGTTGTAACTTTGAGATAGTGTACCTAATTAGAGTATTCACGAATTCCCGTATCGCATATCCTTGGTCGGGTATATGCAATACGTCATGAGATAAAATAATTATTGATTGGGAACTACCCATAAACCAACTTATTCAAGCATGGTCCAGTTGATAAACATGGATTATGTTCTATTCTCCATGTTCCTAACCTATTTTGTTATGGTCAAACAAGATGGTTACTTATATTCCTTATTCCACCTAATCTTAGCTATGGTCAAACATAGAACAAAAGAATACGAATATGCAATATTACGGGATAAAGAGAAGGTAATTACTCTAACTAAGCTACACAATCTACACTAAGGCTTCATTGGGTGGAGCTTCCTCTAGCCTTGGCTAAAAATATTAACTACTCATCCCTTTGATTATTGCCATACTACTATTACTACGATAAAATTAAAAAATAAGAAAAAGAGAAGAATAATGACTTTATTGCTTATTGAACCTTGATATTTACACTCTCCAAGATGATCCCTCACGGCCTTCATATTTATAGAGTATATGAAGGGTTACTAAATATCACCATTAATATAAAATCCCCTAAACAATGCCATAAATCATGCATTACAACTCATGAGAATAATATCCATATCTAATTCTATTCAATGGGCTTCCATGCATGGGCCTTTGGTTGACAACTTCAAATGAGAATCATTGCTGTAGTACATCACCCTTGTTTTTCGTTAAAAATTTGAAAAATATACGACTTATTTGTCATGTGACTGATTTCTGTAAATAAAAACAAAATCACTATTAGTGTCACATTTATTTAATAAATGACTAGGTAGATATAAATTTTGGAGTTGTACACGTAAATATTATGTGTCTATCATTTTGGACACTGAAGATATAAAAAATTCTAGCTGTGAGATCCCCGTCATATTGGGTCGCCCTTTCCTTGCAACTGTTCATGTCATTATTAATTGCTTTAATGGGGTATTACTACTATCAATGGGAGACATGAAGATCAAGCTCAATATTTTTAACAATAATACTCAAGTCCCTCATTCTGATGACATGGCTGAACTAATTATGATTGACTCCCTAGTTTACGACTCGTTCCCTAAATCATTTTTTGAGGACCCCTTAGAATCATGTCTTGTAAACTTTGGTGAAGACTTTGAAGAAAATCTAATTGTTGAAGAGCTTAATGCTCTACTCGACTCAACACCTATTTTTAACAAGTCCAAATGGGGACCTCATGTTGAACCTCTGGAACCGTCCACTACTTTGCCTATTCCATCCATTGTTAATGCACCCAAGTTAGACCTTAAGCCATTACCTAAGACTTTGAAGTATGTTTTCTTAGGTGATTTTAACACTCCGCCTGTGATCATAGCTTCTAACCTCAATATTGACCAAGAAAGTAGATTGTTGGGTGTCCTTGAATGACATCCTTGAATGACACAAATCATCCCTAGGGTGGTCTATAGCAGACTTGAAGGGGATTAGCCTGGCCATTTACATGCATGGCATCAATATCGAGGAAGGTGTTAAAAATTCTCGCGAGATGCAACGGAGGTTGAATCCCACAATGATGGAGGTGGTGAAGAAGGAAGTTCTCAAACTTTTGGACTCAGGTATCATATACCCCATTTCGGATAGTAATTGGGTCAATCCCGTTCAGGTTGTACCTAAGAAATCAGGGATTACTGTAGTTGAGATTGAGAATAATGACCTAATCTCTACCCGCATGACCACCGGATGGCGTGTATGTATCGACTACTGGAAATTGAACACAGTCACAAGGAAAGATCATTTTCCTCTTCATTTCATTTATCAAATGCATGAACGCTTAACCGGAAAAAGTCATTTCTGTTTTCTTGACGGTTATTCTGGATACAATGAGATCTCCATTGCCCCAGAAGATCAAGAGAAGGCAACTTTCACATGTCCCTACAGAACATATGCTTATCAACGTATGCCATTTGGGTTGTGCAATGCACCCGCTACATTCCAGCGTTGTATGATGAGCATATTTTATGATATGGTTGATAAGTTTTTTAAAATATTTATGGATGACTTCTCTATGTATGGATCGTCTTTTGACGAATATTTATACCATTTAGAGCTCGTGCTAGAACGATGTACACAAACTAATTTAGTGTTAAACTGAGAAAATTATTACTTTATGGTGACACAAGGGATATTTCTTGGACATATTATCTCCAACAAAGGGATTGAAGTCGAAAAGGCCAAGATCGACATTATTTCTTCTTTACCTCCACCTAGGATGGTTAAGGCCATTCGATCATTTTTGGGGCATGCTAGGTTTTATCGCTGGTTCATCAAAGATTTTATCAAAATTTCCCAGCCCTTGTGCAATTTACTTGCTAAGGACACTAATTTCAACTTTGATAATACATGTTCAGGAGCTTTTGAGAAGCTCAAACTTTTATTAACTTCAGCCCCTATCATCCAACCTCCCTATTGGGAACTTCCCTTCGAGTTCATATGTGACGCTTCAGATTACGCTGTTGGTGCGGTTTTAGGGCAAAAAGTAGATAATAAGCCTCATGTTATTTACTATTCTAGTCGCACGCTCAATGACGCACAGTTAAATTACTCCACCACGGAGAAGGTGTTATTAGCCATTGTGTTTGCCTTGAAGAAATTTTGATCATACCTTGTTGGATCCAAAATTATTACTTACACCGACCATGTGGCCTTAAAGTATTTACTATCAAAAAAAGACGTTAAGTCTCAGTTAATCATATGGATTCTTTTTTTACAAAAATTTAATATCGAAATTTGAGATAAGAAAGGTGTTAAGAATGTAGTTGCGGATCATCAATCTCGAATTCTCACTGAGGGTGCTGAAGATTTTCTCCTTATCTTAGAGACATTTCCTGATGAGCAGCTCATGGCTGTCTCACAACTGCCTTGGTACGCCAATATTGTAAATTATCTTGCTACGCAATGATTACCTGCCCATTAGTCAAAGTAAGATATAACCAAATTTTTGCTCGAGGTTAGACGTTTTAGTTAGAAAAATCCTTATCTTTATAAGTTTTGTTCTGACCAAGTGATTAGGAGATGCATCCCAAATGATGAACTTCATAATGTACTCACATTTTGCCATACCTTAGCTTGCGGAGGACATTTTGGGACCAAGAAAACTGTTAGAAAAGTCCTTCAATCTGGTCTTTATTGCTTACCCTTTTTTGTGACGCACATACCTTTTGTTCTAAATGTGATAAGTGCCAGAGGACCGGGAATATTTCTCATCGAAACATGATGCCCTTGAACAACATCCTTATTGTTGAACTATTTGATGTTTGGGGTATTGACTTTATGAGCCCATTTCCTTCTTTTCGCGGTTACCTATACATTCTTGCTGCAGTCGATTATGTTTCTAAATGGGTTGAGGCGGTGCCATGTCAAATAGATGACCATAAGCCCGTGGTAAAAATTTTGAAAACCATTTTTAATCGTTTTGGCACGCCTCGAGCAATTATTAGTGATGATGGTAAATATTTTTGTAACCGTGTCTTTTAAAATCATTTGAAAACTTACTCCATCACTCATAAAGTTGCCTCACCTTATCATCCACAAATAAGTGGTCAAGTCAAAGTATCCAATCGGGAGATCAAAGGAATTTTAGGAAAAACTGTTCGAACCGATCATTAAGATTGGTTTGATCGTCTTGATGATGCCCTTTAGGCATATCGAACAGCTTATAAACCCCGATTGGTATGTCACCCTAATTGGAACACAAGGCTCTCTAGGCTACAAAGGCCTTCAACTTTGAAATGGATAAAACCAGATTACATAGAAAACATCAACTTTCTGAACTTGATAAACTTCACCGCGAGGCTTATGAAAATGTAAAAATTTACAATGAACGAACTAAAGCTTTTCATGATAAGTCGATTGTTCACAAAACTTTGAAGCCTAATCAGAAAGTGTTACTCTACAATTCACGGCTACGTTTATTTCCTAGAAAATTACGTTTTCGTTGGTACGACCCTTTTGTAGTTAAAACTATTTATCCTCTTGGAGTCGTAGAGGTGAAGGATCCTAAGAACGAAAATATTTTTAAGGCCAACGATTAGAACCGTACTTAGAGTTCTACACTTTTGATGAAGAGATAACATTTCTAAATTATCCAGTATATCAGAACTGATATCATGTACCCCTATAGTACCATTATAAATCATTTAAGTATGGGGGTACATTTCTCTGGCCGAAGACGGTAAACTTAGCGCTTCTTGTGAGGCAACCCTTGATACATTCAGGTAAGACATTTTAGTTTTCCTTTTCCATTTATTTTCTTGTTCTCCAACATTGAGGACAATGCTTGATTTAAGTTTCGGGGTAGAAAACCATTTCTTGATATGTTTTTTGAAGAAAAGTGAAAAAAATGGCACTTTGACAATTTATGATATATTTTTGACGAATTTCCAAACACTTAAACTGATTTTACCTTGACATAAATATTATGGAAAAGCCTAAATTTTGAAATTGTACTAAGTATACACTAGAATATTTTGGAAAATCTTAAGCTAGATATACTATCTTTTTATTAGCGGCTAATTCAAAGTTAACTTGACATATTTTGGAAATGTGCAGTTCACTGTAGTTTTACAATTAATACCTTTAATAGATTTTTGCCCAGTATAAGGGAAATTTAGCATTTATGTTAGGAATAGTTTGCTACAAGGGAGACAACTGCTTAAGAATAAGTTCATTCATAAGAAAAAAATAAAATAAAATAAGCCAAATGTGCTCTAAAAAACTTTCACGTTGCAAGGCAACTCGCATAATTAAGAACTGAAAATAGAAAAATTATCACCAATCTCGAGTTTGACCATGAACTATGTGAAAGGAGCATAAGAAAATGTTACTTGTGAGAATCCTTAGTCTAGGTCATGATGGGGCACCACACCCTGGCAACCTTAGCCAACTGGCAGGGATTGTCGACCGAAAACTCTTTGTTACAAAGGCTGTACTAAGAAACAAAGTACTCAAAAGAAAAGGCTTGCAAATGAAAAGAAAAATAAAAGTAAAATTTTAGGAACACGAATTGACTAAGGCACTTGTCAAACTGACCGTTGAATTTATTCTAGTAAGAACTAGACTACCAACATCTGAGTAAATTATTCTAAACAACGTATTAGACAATAAAACTATTTTCATTGTATACTCAAATATAGCTAAATCAAAATACTTGAATCTCTTTCTAATCTTGAAGTAGTACCTCTAGTTTCGGATAAGCTTAAACTATTCTTTGGTATACTTTGGAAAATAATAAGTTTAAGGATTTTTTTATTGGTATATTTTTGTCACAACTAAGTAAGGATAAGTTTACAGGAAATGAGTCATATGTATTCTAGAATTGTTTAAAATGTCATTATTGACTTTTGTGGGTATAGTCAATGCAAACCCTTACGAGACAACACTCGTCTACCAACCTAAATCAGGGGGTTTAATGGCTTGTTGCATACGCTAAATGCAACCGCGTAACATGCGAAAATGATTTTTGCATGTTTTTGCTTGAGGACTAGCAAAATATAAGTTTGGGGATATTTGATAGACACATAATATTTACGTGTACAACTCCTAAATTTATATCTACCTAGTCATTTATTAAATAAATGTGACACTAATAGTGTTTTTGTTTGTATTTACAGAAATCGGTCACATGATAAACAAGTCGTATATTTTTTCAGCTTTTAACGAAGAACAAGGGTGATGCACTCCAACAATAATTCTTATTTGAAGTTGTCAACCAAAGGCCCATGCATAGAAGCCCATTGAAGAAAATTAAATATAAATATTATTCTCATGAGTTGTAATATATATGCATGATTTTAGGCATTGTTTAGGAGATTTTATATTAATGGTGAAATTTTTTAGCCTTTCTTATACTCTATAAATAGGACGGGAATCCCACCTATTAGAGATCATCTTGGAGAGTGTAATATCAAAGTTTAAAGCAATAAAGGTTATTCTATCTCTTTTTTTCTTGTCTTTTACTTTTATCGTAGCAATAGTAGTATGGCAATGATCAAAGAGATAAGTAGCTAATCTTCTTAGCCAAGGCTAGAGGAAGCTCCACCCAATGTAGCCTTACTATAGATTGTGTAGCTTAGTTAGAGTAATTACTTTCTCTTTATCTTGGAATATTGCATATTCGTATTCCTTCGTCCTATGCTTGACCATAGCTAGGATTAGAAGGAATAATGAATCTATGTAACCATCTTGTTGAACCATAACAAGATAGGTTAGGAACATGGAGAAAATAACATGATCCATACTTAACAACCAAACTATGGTTGAGTAAGTTAGTTTATGGGTCGTTCCCAATTACTAAATCTCTTGTATATTTTGATGTATTGCATATGCCCGGCCAAGGATATGCAATACAGGAACTCGTAATTACTTTAATTATTTATGCTATCTAATGGCTATAAAGGGTGGAGTGGAATCTAAGCCTTGGTTTTCACTCCGACTCATACACCTCATATTTTATAGCATTTTCTTTTCTTTACTTAGAAAAATCCCTAAACTCGTTCTTATTGGATAAAATTAGTAGCTCGAGACATAATTCGCACCATAAGTTTCCTGGTATACAACCTCGCTTTCTCTTGTGCTCAATGGTACACCGTGCGCTTGCAGGTCTTTTAAGACGTCGGCTTATAAAATTGATCAGCAAATATCTGGGTAGGTATTGTGGACAAGATTAAGGCTTAACCTATTATGGCTAGAGGTACTTCTCATTGGTGTCCATTGTGTTCTATATCTGTTGCGGGCCTCAAGTCTCTTGGGATACGACCCCACTTTCTCTTGTACACAATGGTACACCGTGCACTTGCGGGTCTCTTAAGACGTCGATTTATAAAATTGATCAGCAAATATCTTGGTGGGAGTTGTGGTCAAGATTAGGGCTTAAGCAATTGTGGCTAGAGGCACTCCTCATTGGTGTCCATTGTGTTCTATATCTATTATAAGGAAACATGTTTCCCAGTCAAGGTGATGTACGTTTTACAAGGAAATCCCCCCGTTTCACAAGGAAACTCGTTTATGAATGGGGAAAGTGTTAATATCAAGTAACAGAAGCACGTTGCCCTTTAAAATGCATGTTTTATTAAGATTTAAGAATCATCGAGCACGTATATATTGATGAAGCACTGTAGTCCTGTTTATGCTAAGATATTAAACAATAGTGCTTAGACATATTTTGCATTATCCCTTGGATGTTTATTTAGTTTTATAAAATATTTATTCTTCATTTCCAATTGAAATATGTATTACTCTTATGCTTCATACATGTAATAGCCTGTTTTCGTACTGGACGAAAATAACGCCTTACACCCTTGAAATATAGAATGTTAGCTAAGAACTTAAAATAACTAATACGAGATTTAGCGTGGAAAACCCTTGAATGGGTTAAAAACCATGACCACTCCTGAGGATTTTTGGAAAGAATGGTGTTTATATAAATGCTAGCTATTACAAAGAGAAAGAGATTGAGTATCTGAGTTTTGGTAGGGATGACTTTTTCTAAGAGTTTTATAGATGATCATATCCCTCTGGATTCTAATCTCCTGGTCTCCTTTTATAGGTCTTATAATATGACTTTCGGTTACATTGATGAGGAACGTTACAATATCAGGTTTTGATGAGTCTTCATAATGGTCTTCATAATGGTCGAGTAGCAGCTTGAGTAACTCTTCTTCCTTGTAACCGCTCCATAATGTGTCATAAATGTGGCACGTGTTTGTTGACGAGGTCGGGTAAATGCGTGATGGTCAAATCCTGATACCTGAGTTTGAGTTTTAGAACTAGCCTTTACATACAATCGGGCTGAAGTTCGAAATCTGGGTTTAGGTCGAGTATTAGAAATAAGTCAACTTCATACGCCCTATCTCAGCCAATAGCACGAGAAGCATCTAGGGCGAGTGGTGTTGGTTGAGACACATCTTTGATCTTTGAATATGTAGACTGCATGACTGGATTGGTTAAACCAATAACCAACTGTTCGAATGTAAGAGAATGTATGATAATGTTGTAGAATGTATGATGCAGTAAAATGGATGATAATGTATTAGAATGTATGATAGTATGTTAGGATGTATGATTTAGAATGTAGTAGAATGGATGATAATGTAGTAGAATGTATGATGATGTAGTATAATGGATGATAATGTATTAGAATGTATGATAGTATGTTAGGATGTATGATTTAGAATGTAGTAGAATGAATGATAATGTAGTAGAATGTATGATGATGTAGTATAATGGATGATAATGTATTAGAATGTATGATAATGCAGTAGAATGGATGATAATGCATGATTTAGAATGTATGATAGTGCAGTAGAATGGATGATAATGTATGATTTAGAATGTATGATAGTATGTCTCGAGCACAAGTCGATTTGAGTGAATCAATAACCAACTGTGAGGAGAATTGTAGTAGTTGTAATAGTTGTATAGCGTATCTCGGCCAGGTCGAATTGAGTGAATCAATAAGCGACACTCGGGAAAACGTGCATACTGGAAGATCTATGTTGTAGGTCTCAGTTAAATATCGAATTGAGCATATCAATAAGCGACCGTAATGAGATATATTGAATGTTGAATAGCTGTATAGCGTGTCTCGGCCATGTCGAATTGATTGACTCAATAAATGACCCTCGGAAGAGTGTGTATACTTGAAGAGCTATGTTGTAGGTCTCAGTTAATGGTCGAATTAAGCGTATTAATAAGCGACCGCAATGAGTTATGCAGTATGTAGAGCTGGGTTGGTTGTATCCAAGCAGCAGCTTGTATATTTCTAGAATCTATTCTGCTTGGTCGAATTGGACGAACCAATAACCGACCTGTAAGATGTTGGTCGAGCTCGCCCCGAGTATGAGTTAAATGAATAATGAGATCGAGCTGAGGTCTGAAGCTGAGGTTGAACATTGTGTTTGAAGCTGAAATCGGGCTCACCCCGAGTATAAACTTGAATAAGTTGCTATCGCCTCGAGTACCTCAACCTCGAGCGCCTTAATAATGTGGTTTGATGTTGTTGAAAAGATGATATCAAGCATTTAGTCTGAAGGTGGAGTCGGGTTCGCCCCGGGTATAATCTTGAATAAGTTGTAATCGCCTTGAGTACCTCGACCTCGAATGGCTTAATATTAGGTTTGATGTTGTTCGATCATTGTTGCTATGTGTTGGTTCGGGTTCATCGAACTTCATTGAATAAGATTGTTGCCGTTTGTTGGTTTGGTTTCATCATCGTTTACGAGCTTCATCAGCTCAATTTAAAGATGAGTCAACCTGCAAATGAGTTGAAAGTCTTCACGAACTGTCGATATTTGAACTGTTGATATTGTAGTTTCATTGGAGCTTCACAAACTGTTTTGAGCATGAAATGTTGTTTTGTGGGCTTCTTAATTTGAACTTGAGCTTTGTTTTCCTACTCAAGCTTGAACTTTTTTCCCACTCAAGCATGAACTATTTTGAAGGAGTGAAACGAACTACTTTGGGGTACAAACTCCTTTGTTGTTGTGATACGAACTGATTTGTATGCTTTTAAAGACTGAATACCAATCTTAATTTGATAAGATCTTCACGGATTTAATACTATGAATCTTAAGCAGTTATTTCTGAGGTTCGCATTTCTGAGAAGCCAATAAGAGAATACAGTAGCCAGGCATAATATAACATCAAAAGGAGCTTGAAAGGTCATAACTTAATGTTGCTCTGGACAGAAGCGGCTCCATCAAAGACGTCTCCATATTGAGATTATACTCCATTAAGTTCAGTTGGCACCGATGGAATTTGAGGGGATGGTTGCACCAATAATTGTAAAATAACCCGGTGACACTCGCGTAATAATAAACGACGAATCGAGCTCGCATTAATGAGCTTTAGCAGATGGAGAAGCGTCACCGACCAAAATATATTCGACCCCAAGTTGGTGAAACTTTGATCAAATTGGTGAAATCCCAATTAATTATGCCTAAAGAACGGAGCCAATGTGTACCCAAGACAACGTTGCAACCGCGAGAAAACCCAGTATTAACCGTGAGAAAATCCATAAAGGGATTTATATTGTTCCACCAAAAAAACCTAATCAACGAGAATTGCTGAGGAGTTAAGGGCAGATATGCTTAGCGATTTACCCTAACTTGTAATCGATCACATTGGTTATTGAAGAATTATGATGATGATGAACTATACGCCAGATCCACCGCTCCTCTTCATAGAAAAACAATAGTTATATATGTAATAGCCTATTTTCGTATTGGACGAAGATAGAGCTTTACACCCTTGAAATATAAAATGTCAGCTAAGAACTGAAAATAACTAACACGAGATTTAGCATGGAAAACCCTTGAATGGGTTAAAAACCACTACCTCTCCTGAGGATTTTTGGAAAGAATGGTGTTTATATAGATGCTAGCTATTACAAAGATAAAGAGATTGAATATCTGAGTTTTGGTAGGGATGACTTTCTCTAAGAGTTTTGTAGATGATCATAGCCCTCTGGATTCTAATCTCTAGGTCTAATTTTATAGGTCTTATAATATGACCGTTGGTTACATTGATGAGGAACATTACAATATCAGGTTTTGATGAGTCTTCATAATGGTCGAGTAACGGCTTGAGTAACTCTTCTTCCTTGTAACCGCTCCATAATGTATCATAAATACGCCACGTGTTTGTTGACGAGGTTGAGTAAATGCGTGATGGTCGAATGCTGAGACCTGAGCTTGAGTTTTAGAACTAGCCTTTACATCCAATCGGGCTTAAGTTTGAAATCTGGGTTTAGGTCGAGTATTGGAAATAAGTCAACTACACTATTGAATCCAAGATATTCCCCAATGTGTTAAAAGCCTCTGAATTTCAAGATAAACCTAAAGTGTCTAAGTGGTGCAAAACTATTAACTTCGAGTGGGGTCGAAAACAAAAATTAACAATTTGCCAATTTGCCCATGCCAGCATGTATACCCCTATTGAATATGAAAAGGTAACCACTAGGGGAACTGTTCCTTCCAAGCTCTGCCCATGCTCTAAACTTATAAACTGCAAGCCTTGGGAAAGTCAATACGTTCCTTGAGCATCCACATCAGTTAAGAGGGTGGATTGGATGAATTTCAAGGTGAATCTAATCCACCCCAATTCACCCCACAGCAGTTTGCAATCCACCCCAAGGTGAATTCACCCCAGCGCACTTCTGAACCGCACACTAAAATGGACGTCCCAGATGAGTCCACGTGTTTCAATTTTAGCCATCAAAGTCCCAGCGTACTTCTAAACTGCACGGCAAGCTTGGCCAATAAGAACAGATACGTCAGGCATTTGAATTTTTTTTATGCCACGCAGTTCAGAACCGCGCGGCTTCTCCCTGAGTCTTTTAGGCTTAATTTTTGGCATTTTCTTTCAAGTGTATTTGAACAACTTTCCACAAGTGCATGCATATCCTAGGCATTACAAGTGCATTATCAAGTACATATCCTTGGCATTAGGCATTAAGCATTAAGCTTGGCATACCCAACCTTACTCCACAAGTTTCCCAACCCAACCCATTATCTCCGTTATTACTTCAAAATGTCGGGTTCTTCTAGTTTGCGACCGAGAAAAAATGTATCCAAAACTACACGTAACTCTAACGCGGAAGTAAAACGAAGGGGGAATGCGGACATCACAAATAATTGGCCGCTACAATTGACGCCGAACAACGACCCCACCCCATCGTACGATGAGTTGAACCGAGTAGATATCCTCCCGGACGGCTGGGTCCATATTTTTACTGGATCGGAGGAAATACCGATTACTTTTATGTAAATTTCATGTGTTATTAACGTATATTACAATGTATTCGATGAAATGCCCGAATGAACTTCTGACGTGTTAATGTGGGTACCGATAGATTGTCGTATACCCGACATTGAAGAAGTTGGTCGACGATATGGGTTTTGCGAACTTTTGCTCGATTAATGCGGGAAACTCGGATAACCGTCTCATTCATGCTCTCGTGGAGCGGTGGTGGCCTTCCACCCATACCTTTCACTTCCCTTGCGGGGAACTGGGTTTTACACTGTTAGACCTCATCATGTTAACGGGCATATCTTTTGGGAGGGGTCGCGAACTCCCGTACGACAAGAGGTACTCCAAGTTAGAGAAAGCAGAAAAGATGTTCCCAGGAATCACAAGCTCTGACATGAGATACGGTAACATCACTCTCTCCTATTTAAAAAAGTGACAAGAGCCTTTGAATCCACATCTCCATAATTACGACTTAGAAATTGATATCATGTATGCACAGGCATTTATTGCCTATATGATGGGTAATCTCTTCTTCTCAAATGGTGCCACATCCCTTCGGGCGGGTTATCTGGCAGCCTTGGCAGACTACGATATTCTTGGTGCGTCAAATTTTGAATGGGGTACGCCCATTATGGTAGCTTGTATCGGGGGCTTGATGAAGTCTCAATTCTGAGGCCCGAGAAGGTGAAAAAATCGATCACCGGGTTCTATGCGGTGTTGGAGTACTGGTTCTTCGAGTACTGTCAGGTTGGAATGTATCTCGTTAAGGTACAGAACTTTAACCATATTTATCCTCGTATTTCTTGGTGGAGAGATGAAAGGGCGAGTACGGGGCCTGAAATCCATCACTCTTTTACTATGATCAGAGATTTGATAAAATGGAAGGATAGAACCAACATATATTGGCAACCATGGCACAGGTGTCTACGAAATTGAGACGTCCAGAGGTAGGAGTTGCTTTAGCGATGGGCACCCAGAGGGTTCCATTGATGTCAGTCCCATACGGCCACGGTACGCTTTGGTATTTAGGAGACCGGTGTATACGTCAGATGACCAGCTTGATAGTGTGCCCTATAACCCCCTTCAGGAGATTATAAAATTCCCAAGGTACGATCGAGAGTTATATCAGAGTCAGAAGGATGTCGACTTCTACGATGGTCGCGATTATCTTGTTCTCGACGTAGATTACATGACATATTGGCGTCTCATTCATCCAAATCCCAAGATCGGCTGCACTTTAGTAAAGAGGACAGGAAATTTTTGGTCGGTCGGGCGTGATCTAGTGAGGCCTGATGTAATCTTGCCACCTACGTCGAGTTTAGCTACGTCTTCACAGGTGCAAGACTATGGTGTTCAGGCGACCGGCGATCCACGTGATATGGAATGGTTCATGGATGTGGCGGGACCGAACGATCAACGTGGACAGATACCAATCCCGGTGATGAAGGTATCATATCCGTGTCCACCTATGTATAGTACGGATGAGTTGCGGCATCAAAACCAAGGATTACGGTATACGGCATATGAAGAGTCGAGGCAACTAACTGACAGCAATATTGAGTTGAGAAGGGAGTTGAGCCGGGCACAGGAGGTCATCCGAGAGGCGTTCAATAGACTAGCTGAGATGTCTATTTCCTACCAGACAAAGCCAGTTGTGCAATGTACCTAAGACGAGAGTTTCGCACGTGGAAGACGCGCCCGTCAAATGAAGAGAGGTCATCCCAGTTAGGCTATGTTTTATTTAGAACTTTTATTTATGTTTTGTTTAAACTATGTTGTGTATTAATATTGTTTAAACTATGTTTTATTCGGAGTATTAATATAATTTTTATTTTGAAAATTATATTTTTGGAAACTTGTTGTACAAGTTACTCAACGGCCATATTAACAGCTATATTTTTGTTTTGGACACTTGTTGTACAAGTTACTCAACGGCTATATTTTTTTGGAAACTTGCTGAACAAGTTACTCAACGGCTATTTTTTTTTTGATACTTGTTAACGGCTATATTAACGGCTAGTTTTTTTCATCTATAAATGTCATTCATCTCCTACACTCTCCTCCCTTCTAATCTCCTACACTATCCTCCCTCCTTACCTTACAAACAAAACCATAATGTCTTCCTCAAGCTCCCAATCTAATTCACAAAACCACTCTCAATCCTCCAATACGAACCAACAAGGAAATGTTTTTCCTCATCAATTCGGCACATTCGATCCATCGCAAATGCCTAACACTTTCCAAGGTCAGAATCACCATGTTCGCCAACTATTCCCTCCACCCGACAATCAATTTCAATCTCAAACCCATGGATATTACTCTTATTACCCAAACCAAGGATATTACCCTCAATTTGATGGGTATACGGGCTCGTACCCTCAACGGGGAAATCCATATTATTCATCTCAAACTTGTTTCACCGATGGAAGTTCGAGAACCACGCCGATACAAGGTACATGGGGTTTAAATTATTTAAATCTTAATACATCGCCGGTTGTATCTCCGGTCATCTCCAAGGAAATCAATTCGGTTCTCATGAGAAGTAATACGTGGACTCATGGGAAGGCAAAGTCTACAAGAAAAATGGCATCGATACCTATTATAGTTGAGGATGTAGCTCAAGCTGAGGAACTCAATCCGGTTCTCACGAGAAGTAATACGTGCGGGAAGGCAAAGTCTAAAAGAAAGACGGCATCGACACCTATTATAGCTGAGGATGTACTTGAGGCTTCAGAGGATATTCATGACGACAAAGATCAATACTCCAACTCCAAGAATTGGTCGTCTGATGACTTCGTAAATCTTGCATGAGCTTAAAACCTCGCTACTGCGAACAACCAAAAAGCCACTACATTTTGGCTTAAGGTACGTGATCAATTCAACTTCTTCTATGTTGACCAATCGATGCGACGATAGTACAACGGTATCAATTGTGCATTTCAGGGGCGACTCAATAAGGAATGTTTAATTTTTAGAGGTATCATTCAAGACCTTGAGAGCCGACATCATACCGGTATTGGAAGGGACGACTTTGTAAGTATTTTATTTATTTTTCTCCTTTCATTAATGTTCAAAGGTGAATTATACTCTAAAAGATTTTCTAACTTGATTTCAAGGAACGTATGGCAAACAATACATTTTTTCAACTACAAGGCAAACTATTTAAACTTGGGAAAGCGTACAAAGTTTTGGAAACTTGCCCAAAATGCTCACAAATTTATCACATCGGTAGGACAATTCTTCCATTTCCAATGCATACGATCTAAACTATTTAACATCCCCGGGAAGCCTCGCGATCCATTCACTTCTAACAAGTTTAATGTATCGTCTTCATTGGGAGATCTAAGGTATTGAGCTTTGAATTGTGTTATAATAGTTTTACAAAATTCTTTCAAGCACAAAATAGCCGTAGACTCCCCAATCCGAAGGTATTCTTCTTGGGCGTCTGCGCTCGTACCGTAACATAACATGTAAAGTGCGCACGTTATCTTTTGGTGCGAGGATAAGCCCATAGTCTTGGCAGCATTTTCTCTTTTAATAAAATAGGGGTTCGAAGAAAGTATTTGATCATGAATACGTTGATATACACCTTCGCTCATACGGAATCGACGACGAAATGAGATACCTTTGAATCTTGGGTTGTCACCAAACTAATCCCGGTTAAGTCTATCCTCCCCCAATTTATGCTCACGGCTTTTCTGCTTGTCAATCTGTCCCCTTTTACTACCTCCCCGCCTCCGTGATGATGTCGCCTCTTGTTCTTTTTCTTCTGTTTCCCCTATCTCAATCATAATCTTGCTATACTCTTGCAACTCAACTTGACGTTGAAATAGTTCTTCGTTACTGGACGATGATGAAGACGATAACTCCAAAGATGAGAGTGATGTCTCAGGCCTGAGCAGGTCAACAATGATTTCGTCAGACATGATTCGACACAATTAATAAGAAATGAAAAAGTTTGAGTTTTGAGATATAAGATGAATGAGTTGATTGTAGAAGAGAGTAGGAGATGAATGGGGGTTATAAATAGAGAAAAAAGTAGCAGTTTATAGCCGTTGAGCATCTTGTTGAAAAAGTTTGATCAGGGAAAAACTCAGGTGAAATAATGGGGAACCAAAGATATTTTTTATGTAGGCTTATGCCGCGCACTTCTGAACCGCGTGGCAAAAACTAACCGTTTAAAAATATTTAAATCTCAACCGTCCACGTGGTTTAATCCTAGACGTTGAAGTTACGAGCACTTCAAAACTGCGCTTAATAGAAACCATTGGATGGGAGAACACGTGTTGTCATCTTAAGGGAGAAGTGTCTACGCGCACTTTTGAACCGCGCGCTATGGCTATGCGCACTTTAGAACCGCGCGGCGTGAATTCACCCTCAATCCACCATTGGATGCATTTTGAGAGAGCCACGTCACATATTCATCTAGCTGCTAGGAGACGAATTGGGTGGAAAAGATGGTAGATTTGGAATTCACCCTGCCACGTCAGGGTGCACCTAGCTGCTGTGGGTGCTCTAAGTTACGGATTTCCGCTCGATATTTCTTCCCTTTGAACAACGCATTCTTCTAGCTCAAGCCGCCTAAATTTATTAGTCTCCTCGAACTGGCAGGACAGAAATATTTTGGGATCAAAGTTATCCAAAGGTCAAAACTGGTAGGTCAACTACAAATAATTCCAATGAAAGACGCAGAATCATTACGTTCTGCTTTATATATTGTAAATATATGTGAACGGGGAGATTTCTGATGTACCAAGCATAGCATAATATTTGATAGGTCAAGGGCTTCGTGCCTACATTGTAGAGACTGGTCATCTAGAAACGTGGGTGTGACGTCCGTGACCTATCAGTTTTATGTACATACTATACTAACACCTTTTCGTTTGATATGAAGTCCAAATTGAACGAGTCTGTCTTAACCTCAACTTGCAAAACACAATTTAGAAAGCAACTAAAATTAGATTAAGATAATAATTACTTATTTTATCCATTATTCTTACATTTTCACTATAAATTACGTGCCAGATTGGATCAAACTATTTTATACTTCAGTTAATAACTTGCAGTTTGAATGCAACAAGTTATTGCTTCTGCGCGAGTTCATTGACATTAATCGGGACGCATGGGGATCTCCCACTAAAGCATCCCATAGCAGCTTGGCGGTTTACTTCTTCAGTAAGGTGAAATGCATCCCAGTAAAAATATTTAGTCCTGTCTTCGCAAGGTCTTTGATTTGGAATGCAAGTTGTAGTCCCATTTCCTCCAACTACGCAACAGATACTTCTTCCCGAAGTAAAGCCTGTGGAAACAATTACCCTTATATATAGTTATATACGGCTACTTATTTTCGTGAGTTAATCAGAACCTGTATACGTTCACTTACCGAATATAGAAGGTAATAGGTTTGTGGCATATGCACTCAGGTAAATGTTCCCTTAAACAAAGGTTTAATTCTCAAGATCGTTTCTCAACTTTAATATGGTCCCTGGAAGGTTGGCGTTGAAAATGATCACCAATTTATTTACGGCCTCTACACATGGGGTGATTGGTTTGGGATTAGCATTGTTTACTACGGCTGGTAAACACCCAAGAGGGCCTATTTCGAATACTACAAACTTCCTTGCTCCTATGCTGTATAATCTCTGCAAAACGTAAAGACCAAAAAATATTATAGATTACAGTAAGACAGACTCGAATAATCAATCTTTGTAGGTGTATTAAAAAAAAAATCTCAAGATTGGAATAGTAGTTGATTAGTTAAATTAATCCAAACTTTGGCTTAGTTGTCATCGTGGTGGCCAGTTTTTATAGTAGATTTTTTCATGTGCATATCCACTATTAATGTATTTCTTTCAAAAGTTAAACATGAATTATTAGGGCTATATCTTCTACCGATCTCTCTACAGCTCGATATCAACGTACGTATTTTCTTATTTTGTATGTAATTAATCAGAGGCAATGCCTTAGTCATTTCTATAGCGCTCGTAAAAGCAAACCAAAGCTAAGGCATTTTAGTTTAAGAAAATCCAAGCGTGTACGCATGTAAAAGAAGTCCATGTTCTATTGTTTGAAAAAGTTGATAATTAGGAAGATAACTTAGGCAAGGAAAGAAGGACCATCTCGGAGGATCTTAAGGGCGTGTAATTCTTCTAGTTGAACTCTATTTTTCATAAGAATAGTAAAAAGGAAGACCAATGATGAATTCTTACCCTCAATCCTTGTTCAAGTTTACTCAACAAAAGGATGGCGTATTCCGTGGGGTTGTATATTGAGCTACTATTGTAAGTACCAGGCTTGAGATAGTTATTGATATAATCGTTACTACCCAAAGAAATAACGAAAATAGACTTCGATAAGTATTGGTTGGCACTAGACTTCGGCAAGTCATTAGCTACTGTGCTCAAAAAATCATTGATTTGTTCATCGAACCCTACGTTCATGCCCTGCATAATCAACACTCACTTGGTATAAAAAACCATGTACCATCATATTACTTATAGCTAATTAAGCAAGCATAGTATTTGTAATGTCTTACGGACAAGTGCAGTTCCCGTTTCGGGGAGAATTCCAGCTGAACCCGAACCGTAATTCACACCAGTTGTGACGTTACTCTTCTCATCATTAGAAAGACTCAAGTACGCAGGCACGCAAGGCAATCCAAGTGATTCAGCTACAGAAACAAAAACAAATAAACACAATACATATGTTAGGACATGTAAGCACATACGGTATATATCACCACCATAACATATAAGCTCATTAAGCACAAAACTAATACAACACTGCTATTCTCTTCTTACAAAAGAAGTCCTCGATTGTCTTTCCGTTAGTGAATCTACCGGTTGGTCCATGAGGAAAATCTATACCATAAGGTTTGTAATTAGCTACCGCAGTAGTCTCTAAGAAATTATTGTTGCCGCTATCAACTAGGGAGTCTCCAAACACGTACAAAGCCGGTGCAAGAGTAGTTTCTGACTGCACCATCATGACATGAAGGAGAACAAGAAACAGAGAGAGAAAGTACAGATCTTAGTCATTTTGTGATTTGCAATAACAAATGCAAACACATAGGGTTTATATAGAGGGAATACTATATACAACTGGAGGACTACTGGAGTTCCCCCACTCATATTGGAGAAACTTTTGCTCTATATTGTATGACTTTCACATGTTTTGGGAATGTTTGACAACCCAGTTATAGAATTTTGCAGCTGCTTTTATTTTTAATAATTTTTTCATGAAAAGGCAAATCACACAAAATATTTGCTAAGCTCTTCAAACCTTCTAATTAAATTTTTGGGCAACGCACAAGTCCTTTGTGAGAAGAGATCACATCGAGTATATGTGTATAGTATGGGAATTATTTTATAGACAAATAAATCTCAATCGTTTATGGTCACGTCGAAAGGATTATCAATGGGATGGACCTGATAGCTTAGGTTGTTGGGAATCAGGGTAGCTAATCCCAATCCCTCCGCCCCAAGAACGATAAACGGAAATGCCAATAAGAAATTATATGAAAGCAATAACACAATAATTTACCCGGAGGGGGGAAGTGGAAAACCCTTGCGGATAAAAAACCACTCCCCGCGAACAATTCACTAATCAAAAATCAAAGGTTACAACGATCTCTCCAAGCTTCTCAATCTTTAATAGAGTCTATCAAATTCTAGGTCTCTCTAGAATTAAACTCACCAAGATGGCTAACAAAATAACCTAAGTCCCTTTATATATTAGGGAACTAAAAATACAAGTAGAACGGATCTCGAGGCAAACCCAACAACTCAGAATAACATCTAAAGCAAACTTACGTCAAGGTCGTTTGAACGGCATCCAAGCCAGTTCGAACGACTTTGGACTCCTGGCCAAAATTACTTAAGGGAATTATATACAAGAATCTTAGGTGATTGGTTGTAATATTAGAAGATATTATTGTGAAAATATTATTTAAAATTTAATGTATAGTTTCTAAATTTGGGTTTCTTCTCCTATAAAAGAAACCTTCCCCCATTGTAATTAGGCATCTCATATTGGAGCAAGTTTAGAATAAATAAAGTCTTAGTTTTATTTAATTGTCTTCTCTCTCTTTTAGTTTCTTTTATAAATAATTAGTTGTTAATGCGATGAAGTCCGAGATGAGCTGCTATTCTCCTAGCTAAGGTTGAATGAGGCCTCTTCTTGGATGAGCAATAGTTGGTATTAATTAGGTTCTAATTAGTTTTCTCTTAGTACTTTATGATTGATAAGTTAGTACATCATATCGAAGGCTTGACCATAGCTTCGGTTTGGTGTACGATAACTTTGGATACAAACAAGTGCTACTAACCGTAGACTTGATTTGGATATCTAAACAAGAGGAAACACTAGAGAACTTACTCAAGTCTAGTCATGGTTGAGTTGATAATTCTCTAAGAGACTCTTCACCATCACTTAAAAGCATAATCACTAATTGCTTGACCATACATTTAGTTGTTTATTTTATAACATCGTATGTATCTTAACACAAAAATATGATGGGTGGAGATATTAGAATCTAGTTGTATATCGATTAGTGCTTTGAAAGGTAGAGGCCAAATCTGAACTTTAGCTCTATTTCATTAAGCTTTATAATTAGTTTTTGTTTCTTCTTCCTAGATTTATCTCTTATAAAATCGTAATTCAGCCTAGAAAGTATTTGTTTTCCCAAACCTCCTTGTGGATTCGATCCCACTCATCCGTACTACAATTCGACACCCATATCTTGAACGGGTATTTTGCTAGAGGGCACAAAAATCCTCTTATCAAGTTGTTTGTTTTTGTTCATGAAGCATGTGCACAACACGTACTACTGGAGTTGTTTCTCCTAAATGATAAGTTGTAACTGTTTGTATGGTATCACACTCCCTTGTTTCTCCATTTTCTATAAATGGTTCCTCTTCTTCTGGTTCTCTCTTCCAATCATGATGACGAATCTGCGATTGGTATTTGGAAGAGATCGTGGGATGACTCATCTTCGACTGGAGCGTGGGATGACTCAGCTTCGACTAGAGCGTGGGACAAAGCAATTTTGGAAGCAGGTTTAGCGGTTTGGGTATTAGCTTGGGCCTAATTTGGGCTTCACAAGCTAGGCGGGCTGTTTGTTTGGATGTCTGGTGGCTTGGAACCCAATTCCCTCACCATTGTAAGCTTCGGTTATTTTAGAATATCTCAAAAATCGAAGGGGGTTTTCAGATATTTAAATCAACAGTTATTAACTTGTATCAGGCGGGCATCATACGGGTATCAGGCGGATATCAGGCGGGTTCAAAATTATTTTATAAATATTGATAATGAATTATTAAAGTATATCATTTTAATGGTTATTAACCCCATACTATATACGAATATTTGATGTGATCTCTTCTCATAAAGGACTGTTGTCCAATTTTATTTTTTTTGATTTTGAGAAAAATTGATTCATGGGTTTGAAAAGTTTATAAAATATTTTGGGTAATTTGCCATTTCAAAAAAAAAAATACTAATTAAAGCAAATTCTAATTTCTAAAATTGAAGGTGTCAAACATGAGAAAAAGTTTAGTCCTTAGAGCATCCACAACAGCTAGGTGCACCCTGACGTGGCAGGGTGAATTCCAAATCCACCCTCTTTTCTACCCAATTCGTCTCCCAGCAGCTAGGTAAATACCTGCAGTGGTAAGAGCAAAATTCATCCAAGGGTAGATTTTCCACCCTGTGGGTGGATTGATGGTGAATTCACGCCGCGCAGTTCTGAAGTGCGTGTAGCCATAGCGCGCGGTTCAGAAGTGTGCGTATACACTTCTCCCTTAAGATGATAATACGTGTCCTCCCATTCAATGGTTCCTATTAAGCACAGTTCTGTAGTGCGCGTAGCTTCAACGTCTAGGATTAAAACACGTGTACGGCTGAGATTTAAAGATTTTCAAATGGCTAGTTTTTATTGTGCGGTTCAGAAGTGCGCGGCATAAGCCTACATAAAAAATATCCTTGGTTCCCCATTATTTAACATGAGTTTTTCCCTGATCAAACTTCTTCAACAAGATGCTCAACGGCTATAAACGGCTAGTTTTTTCTCTATTTATAGCCCCCATTCATCTCCTACTCTCTTCTACAATCAACTCATTCATCTTATATCTCAAAACTCAACCTTCTTCATTTCTTATCAATTACGCCAAATTATGTCTGACGAAATCATCCAAGACCTGCTCAGGCTTGGCACATCACTCTCATCTTGGGAGTTATCGTCTTCATCATCGTCCAGTGACGAAGAGTTATTCCAGCGTTAAGTTGAGTTGTTGCACGAGTATGGAAAGATTATAATTAAGATGGGAGAAGCAGAAGACAAAGAGCAAGAGGCGACATCATCACGGAGGCGGGGAGGTAGTAAAAGGGGACGGATTGACAAGCAGAAAATCCATGAGCATAAATTGGGGGAGGATAGACTTAACCGGGATTACTTCGGTGACAGCCCAAGATTCAAAGGTATCTCATTTTGTCGTCGATTCCATATGAGCGAAGGTGTGTATCAATGTAATTATCATCAAATACTTTCTTCAAACCCCTATTTTATTCAAAGAGAAAATACCGCCAAGACTATGGGCTTATCCTCGCACCAAAAGATACTGTGCGCACTTCGCATATTATATTACGGTATGAGCGCAGACGCCCAAGAAGAATACCTTCAGATTGGGGAGTCTACGACTATTTTATACTTGAAAGAATTTTGTTAAACTATTATAACACAATTCAAAGCTCAATAGCTTAGAACTCCCAATGAAGACGATACATTACACTTGTTAGAAGTGAATGAATCGCGAGGCTTCCCGGAATTGTTAGGTAGTTTAGATTGTATGTATTAGAAATGGAAGAATTGTCCTACCGGGTGGGCAGGACAATATACTAGGTATAAAAAAATTTTGACGGTAATTTTAGAAGCGGCTGGATCCCAAGATCTTTGGATATGGCACGCATTCTTTGGGTTGCCCGGTTCTAACAATAACGTGAACGTCTTGCATTAAGGGTGGCTTTTCAACAACTTGTCTAATGGAGTTGCACCGCTATGTAATTATAATATAGGCACGGTACCGCACACTATGGGGTATTACTTAGCGAATGGAGTCTATCCAAGATGGCAAACACTTGTTCAAACCATAAGAAATCCGTCCAACGATGCCGAAAGACATTTTCAATGATGCAAGAAGCCTGCCGGAAAGACGTAGAGCGTGCTTTTGGGGTATTACAAGCTAGGTTTCAAATATTGGCACACGGTGCGGAATTTTGGAAACCTATTGATCTAGGAAATGTTATGTACATATGTATAATCTTGCACAATATGGTCACTGAAGATGAACATTATACTTACATCCAGCAAATAGACATTGATCCCGAGTTTAGAAAATCTGTAGATACTTGGAAGTAGGACTTAAATCCAAGACACGCGATCAATACTATGACAGAGTACATCCAGAAGGTTCGTAAAATTAGAAATGAAGGAGCTCATTTCTAATTCCGAGATGAACTTGTCGCGCATTTGTGGAGTCAAAAAGGGGCAGAGTAATTGTAGTCTTCATTATTGTTTGTTTATTTTCTAAAGTAATATATTTTGTTTCCAAGTTTAATGTTGAAGTTGTAATATATTTTATTTCCAAGTCTTCATCATTGTAACACT
The DNA here is from genome assembly GCA_014058105.1 of Kingdonia uniflora. Lineage (NCBI taxonomy): Eukaryota > Viridiplantae > Streptophyta > Magnoliopsida > Ranunculales > Circaeasteraceae > Kingdonia > Kingdonia uniflora. The sequence continues at coordinate 5,306,677 of JACGCM010000671.1, forward strand.
TTAATGAAACATAGTTTATTGCTTCAGCTTTTTGATTTTGTATCAATTTTAAGGATTACGAACCATTAATAACAATTTTATTAAAATAATGAAATTATATAGATCTTAATAACTACTATTAATGCTAAGGATTACATCAATCTTCATCACCAGAAACATCGCCATCACTTGAAAACTGCTACTTCAACTTCTTCGAATATTCTTTAATCTGCTTCTTCATCCAACGTCTTTGTGCCGGTAGTTGGCTACTTGGGTCCGTGGTCATCCCTTAAACATATGCGAGTCGTCGAAGACTTTTTTTCCAGTTAGCTCCGGTTCACTCCTCCTTTGAATCTCAGCCTCTTTCATTAACTTTAGTTCCTCTCGAAGTCTAGCTTTAGCTTCCTTTTCCTTTTTTTTTTGCTCGTCTCTCTGATTCCATGACTTCATCATGTTGGACATTGTCTCAAGCATCCTCTTCCCCCAAAAACCTATACTTCACTTTGCCGCTTCTTTTGCCTTGTAATTTTTTGGTTGTCCGGTCGTACATCCCAACAAGAATATAGTGCATCCACGTCGATAGAATCATCCGGAATTGCAATATTTGGAGTGTCGGATGTAGGTGTTTCAGGATCGGTATTGGCGGAGTTACCAGAGCTATCGTTAAAATTTGACTTCCTTGCAATGTTGTGGCCGGGATGGCCGATGTGATAAATTTGTGACCATTTTGGGCAAGTTTCCAAAACTTTGTACTCTTCTCCAAGTTTAAATGGTTTGCCTTGTAGTTGAAAAAATATATCGTTTGCCATGCGTTCCTATAAATCAAGTTAGAAAATATTTTAGAGTATGATTCACCTTTGAACATTAATGAAATGAGAAAAATAAATAAAATATTTACGAAGTCATCCATTCCAATACCGGTATGATGTCGGCTCTCAAGCTCTTGAATGATACCTCTAAAAATTGAACATTCCTTATTGAGCCGCCCCTTATACGCACAATTAACACCATTGTACGATCACCACATCGATTGCTCAATGTAGAAGGAGTTGAATTGATCATGCACCTTGAACTAAAATGTAGCGGTTTTTTGGTTGTTCGTGGTAGCGAGGTTTTGAGACACTTGGGACCAAGCGTATGCAAGATTCACAAAGTCATCGGATGACCAATTCTTGGAGTTAGAGCATTGTTCTTTGTCGTCATGAACATCCTCTGAAGCCTTAAGTATATCCTCAATTATAATAGGTGTCGATGCCGTCTTTCCTTTAGACTTTGTCTTCCCGCGCGTATTACTTCTCGTGAGAACCGGATTGAGTTTCTCAGCCTGATCTACATCCTCAACTATAATAGGTGTCGATACCATTTTTCTTGTAGACTTTGCCTTCCTATGAGTCCACTTATTACTTCATGTGAGAACCAGATTGAGTTCATTGGAGATGACCAGAGAGACAACTGGAGATGCAACCGGCGATGTATTAAGATTTAAATCATTTAAACCCCATGTACCTTGCATCGGCGTGGTACTCGAACTTCTACCAGCGAAACAAGTTTGAGATGAATAATATGAATTTCCCGGTTGAGGGTACGATCCCGTATACCCATCAAATTGAGGGTAATATCATTGGTTTGGGTAATAAGGGTAATATCTATGGGTTTGAGATTAAAATTGATTGTCGGGTGGCGAGAATAGTTGGCGAAGATGGCGATTCTGACCTTGGGAAGTGTTAGGCATTTACGACGGATCAAATATGCCGAATTGATGAGGAAAGATGTTTCCTTGTTGGTTCGTATTGGAGGATTGAGAGTGGTTTTAAGAATTAGATTGGGAGCTTAAGGAATACATAGTTGTTTTGTTTGTAAGGTAAGGATGGATGATAGTATAGAATATTAGAAGGGAGGAGAGTGCAGAAGATGAATGACATTTATAGATGAAAAAAGCTAGCCGTTAATATAGCCGTTAACAAGTGTCAAAAAAAATATAGCCGTTATTATGGCCGTTGAGTAACTTGTACAACAAGTTTCCAAAAAAAAAATATAGCCGTTAATATGTCCGTTGAGTAACTTGTACAACAAGTTTCCAAAGCAAAAATATAGCCGTTAATATGGTTGTTGAGTAACTTGTACAACAAGTTTCCAAAACAAAAATATTGCCGTTAATATGTCCGTTGAGTAGCTTGTGCAACAAGTTTCCAAAACATAAATTTTTAAAATAAAAATTATTTTAAAACTCTAAATAAAATATAGTTTAAACAATATTAATACACAACATAGTTTAAACAGAACATAAATAAAAGTTCTAAATAAAATATAGCCTAACTGGGGCGACCTCTCTTTATTTGGCGGGCGCGTCTGCCACGTACGAGACTCTCGTCATAGGTACATTGCACAACTGGCTCTGTCTGGTAGGAAATGGACATCTCAGCTAGTCTATCGAACGTTTCTCGGATGACCTCCTGTAACCGGCTCAGCTCCCTCCTCAACTCAATATTGTTGTCAGTTAGCTGCCTCGAGACTTCATATGCCGCATACCGTAATCCTTGGTTTTTATGCCACAACTCATCCGTACTATGCGTAGGTGGACACGGGTATGGTACCTGCATCACCGGGATCGGTATCCGTCTACGTTGATCGCTTGGTCCTGCCACATCCATGAACCATCCCATATCACGTGGATCGCCGATCACCTAAACACCAGAGTCTTGCACCTGTGAAGACATAGCTAAACTCGACGTAGGTGGCAAGTGTACATCGGGCCTCACTAGATCACGCCCGACCGACCAAATATTTCCCGTCCCCTTTACTAAACTACAACCGATCTTGGGATTTGGATGAACGAGAGGCCAATATGTCATATAATCTATGTCGGGAACAAGATAATCGTGACCATCGTAGAAGTCTACATCCTTCAGACTCTTATATAACTCTCGATCGTACCTTGGGAATTCCATAATCTCCTGAGGGGGGTCATAGGGCACACTATCAAGCCCGATCATCTGACGCATACACCAGTCTCCTAAATACCAAAGCGTACTGTGGCCGTATGGGACTGACACCAATGGAATCCTCTGGGTGTTCAGCGCTGAAGCAATACTTACCTCTGGACGTCTCAATTGCCTAGACCTGTTCCATGGTTGCCAATCTATCTTGGTTATGTCCTTCTATTCTATCATATCTCTGATCACAGCAAAAGAGTGATGGATTTCAGACCCGGTACTCTCCCTTTCATCTCTCCACCCCGAAATACGAGGCTAAATATGGTTAAAGTTTTATACCTTAATTAGATATATTCCAACCCGATAGTACTCGAAGAACTAGTACTCCAACACCGCATAGAATCCAGTGATCGATTTCTTCACCTTCCCGGGCCTCAGAATTGAAACTTCATCAAGCCCCCGATACAAAGCTGCCATAATCGGCGTACCCCAGTCAAAACCCGACGTACCAAGAATATCGTAGTCTGTCAAGTCTATCAGATAATCCGTCAGAAAGGATGTGGCACCATTTAAGAAGAAGAGATTACCCATCATATAGGTAATAAATGCCCGTGCATGCACGATATGCATTTCTGAGTCGTAATTGTAGAAACGTGGATTCAAAGGCTTTTGTCACTTTTTTAAATAGGAGAGAGTTATGTTATCGTACCTCATGTCAGTGCTTGCGATTCCCGGGAACATCTTTTCTGCTTCCTCTAACTTCGAGTACCTCTCGTCGTACGGGAGTCCACGACCCCTCCCAAAAGATATTACCGTTAGCATGATGAAGTCTAACAGTGTGAAACCCAGTTCTCCGCAAGGGAAGTGAAAGGTATGGTTGGAAGGCCACCATCGCTCCACGAGAACATGAATGAGACGGTTATCCAAGTTTCCCGCATTAATCGAGCAAAAGTCCACAAAACCCATATCGTCGACCAACTTCTTCAGCGTCGGGTATACGGCAATCCATCGGTACCACTTCAGTACCTTATCCAATGATCTCTTACACTGTAATTCATCTCGGTTATGACCAAAAAAGCACATTAACACGTTAGAAGTTCATTCGGGCATTTCATCGAACGCATTGCAATATACGTTAATAACACATGAAATTTACATAAAACTTACCGGTATTTTCTCCGATCCAGTAGAAATATAGACCCAGCCGTCCGGGAGGATATCTACACGGTTCAACTCATCGTACGATGGGGTGGGATCGATGTCTTTCGTCAATTGATCCGGCCAAACATTTGTTACATCGGCGTTCCCCCTTAGCTTTACTTTCGCGTTAGAGTTACGTGTAGTTTTGAAAGTATTTTTCCTCGGTCGCGAACTAGAATAACCCGACATTTTTAAGTGATTAACGGAGGAAATGTGTTGGGTTGGGAAACTTGTAGTTTTTTTTTCTAGTGTTACTTGTATTGGTTTTTCTAAGTGTTAAAGGCATAACACTTGTGTTTGAGGTTTTACCCAAAGCATACCCAACCTAAACATTTGTTACATCGGCGTTCCCCCTTAGCTTTACTTTCGCGTTAGAGTTACGTGTAGTTTTGAAAGTATTTTTCCTCGGTCGCGAACTAGAATAACCCGACATTTTTAAGTGATTAACGGAGGAAATGTGTTGGGTTGGGAAACTTGTGGAGTAAGGTTGGGTATGCTTTGGGTAAAACCTCAAACACAAGTGTTATGCCTTTAACACTTAGAAAAACCAATACAAGTAACACTAGAAAAAAAAACTACAAGTATAAGTCTTTTAGCTTACAACATCATGCCGCGCGGTTCAGAACTGCGCGGCTATATATTTAAAAAAAAAATTACGTGTCATTTTTCTATTAGCTGGTAGTTACGCGCGGTTTAGAACTGCGTTGGGTTTTGGATGGCTAAGATTTAAACACGTGGACTCATTTGGGACGTCCATTTATGCGCGCGGTTCAGAAGTGCGTGTGGTGAATTCACCTTGGGGTGGATTGAAAATTGATGTGGGGTGGATTAAGGTGGATTGGATTCACCTTGAAATTCATTCAATCCACCCTCTTAACTGCTGTGGATGCTCTAAGTGCTTAGTGTTTCTTCATTAAACATGTTCCCTAATTGACTCACCTAATTAACGCCAATAACTAAATATTGTTTCCTCCGGTTGTATTTATTATTTTTCTCTATATAAACCCTATGTGTTTACATGTGTTATTCTAAAGCACAAAATGCCTAAGAGGTCTAATTTTCGCCCTCTCTTCCTTGTTCTTCTCCATGTCATAATGGTGCTGTCGGAAACTCCTCTTGCACCGGCTTTATACGTGTTTGGGGACTCTCTAGTTGATAGTGGCAACAATAATTTCCTGGAGACTACCGCAGTAGCTAATTACAAACCTTATGGTATTGATTTTCCTCTTGGACCAGCCGGTAGATTCACTAACGGAAAGACAATCATGGACTTCTTTGGTAAGAAGAAAATATCAAGTCTTATAATCAGTTTATATATGTTCCAGTGATATGTGCTAACATGTCCATTGTGTTTTTGTTTGTTAAATTGTTTGTTGCTGTTGTTGTTGTTGTTATAGCTGAATCGCTTGGGTTGCCTTATGTGCCTGCGTACTTGAGTCTTTCTAATGATGAGAAGAGTAAGGTGGCAACTGGTGTGAATTACGCATCTGGTTCAGCAGGATTTCTCCCCGAAAGGGGAACTGCCCTTGTAAGTTGTAGCATCTCCTATACTATGCTTGTTTACCTTGTTTATAGCTATAGATAATAAATATGATGGGACATGATTTCCTTATCAAGTGAGTGTTGATAATTCAAGGTAAGAACTTGGGTTTCGATGAACAAATCAACGATTTTCTGAGCACAGTAGCTAATCATGACTTGCCGAAGTCTGGGATCGGCCAAGACTAATCAAAGTCTATTTTCGTTATTTCTTTGGGTAGTAATGATTATATCAACAACTATCTCCAGCCTCATATTTACAATAGTAGCTCAATATACAACCCAACCCAATATGCTGTCCTCCTCTTGAGTGGACTTGAACAAGGATTGAGGGTAAGAATCCTTCATTGGCTATCATTTTATCTCTTCTCTTATGAGTTTAATTACTTGCTAAAAATAGAGTAACTATAAGAATTGCACGCCCTTGAGATCCTCTGAAGATGGTCTTTTTCTTGACTCAGTTATCTTTCTAATTAGCATCTTTCTCAAATGATGAAACTGGGAGTTTTTCAGCATACGTACATTAGGATTTTCTACAACTAAAATGCCTTGGCTTTGTTTCTGGTTTTCTTTAGGAACACTATAGACATGACTGCAGGTTACCTCTGATTAATTTCATAAAATAAGAAAAGTACGCGAAATCGAGCTGTAGAGAGATCAACAGGAGATATAGCCCTAATAATTCATTTTTTAACTTTAGAAATAATACATTTATAGTGGATACACATGGAAGAAAATACGAAAAAACCCACGTAGACAACTAAGCCTAATTTAGTTTGGATTAATATAGCTAATCAACGACTATTCCATCCTTTGGAATCTCTTGAAGACGTACAAAGATATGTTGATCATTCGATTTTTAATAATTGCTTTATTATTTATATCTTTTTTGTTCTTTAATTTTGGCAGAGATTATACAGTATAGGATCAAGGAAGTTTGTAGTATTCAAAATGGGACCTCTTGGGTGTTTACCAGCCATAGTAAACAGTGCTAATCGGAAACCAAACACCCCATGCATAGAGGCCGTCAATCAACTGGTGATTATTTTCAATGACAAGATTCTTGAGACTATAATAAAGTTGAGAGGCGATCTTGAGAATTCAACCTTTGTTCAAGGGAACATTTACTTAAGTTCATATACCACAAACCTAGAACCTTGTACATTCGGTAAGAGAACGTAAATAATCACATGTTCTGATTAACTCACGAAAATCAGTAGAGGTATATAACTATATGTGTAATTGTTTCCACAGGCTTTACTGCGGGAAGAAGTATATGTTGCGTAGTTGGAGGAAATGGGACTACAACTTGCCTTCAAAATCAAACACCTTGCGCAGACAGGACTAAATATATCTACTGGGATACATTTCACCCTACCGAAGAAGTAAACCGCCAAACTGCTATAGGTTGCTTTAGTGGGAGATCCCCATGTGTTCCACTTAATATCAATGAACTCGCACAGAGGCAATAGCTTGTTCCATTCAGACTAGCTAACTTATGAATAATTTAATCCGATCTGACATGTAATTTATAGTGAAATGAAAGAATAATGGATGAAATAAATAATTTTTATCTTCTTCTAATTTGGACTTCATAACTAAGGAAAGGCGCCACTACATAAAACTTTCTTTGTGTCTCACTTAAATCAAAGAGAAAGGGGCAAGAAATAAATAAGTTGTTGGCATTTCCGTATAAAAGGCCTATGGTTATGCTTGGTGCACCGTAAATATTCCCATACACTGACATTTGCAACAAACGAAACAAAATGTAATGGCAACGTACGTACTCTGTTGGAGTTGCTCTAGAGTTTAGTTTTAGACAGTTTCCTAATTGGATAGGTCAGGGAGAGGGTGGTGTAATCATTTTCTGTAGTTAATGAAAGTTGAAGTTATCCTAGTAGAAACCCTAGTTTCTCTAAATCTAGATTAACTGTGATTATTCTTACGAATCTTTCTTCTGCGTTCGTAGATTCAAGTCAATTGGTACCAGAGCTGCGTTAAGATCCCGGTGTAGTAAGTTTCAAGAGCAAGATGCCTCGTGGAAGACCCGTGATGAAGAAACCTACACTTGTTCAAGATGTGGCGAGGATAACGTATAAGCTTGTCGAGGCTTTTGGAAAGGGAGCATTTTTTCCCTCTCCTCAACCACCTCCGTTGGGCGTACTAGAAGGCCCCTATCTTGATGATCTAGGAGGATCTAAAGATCGAACTCCTTCAAAAGATGCCATCTCGTTCGAACGAACCTTGGAGTCGTTCGAACAAGATATGAGAGGAAGAAATAAATTCGAGCTGAGTCCATTTGACCTGGAGATCCCAGAAGACCAATTCGAGTTGTGCCTACTTTACCTGGACCAATTTGAACTGAGTCTATTCGACCAAGAGTTCACAGAAGACCAATTTGATCTGAGTTTGTTTTCAAACAAATAGGCAAGTCATTCGAGCGACATTTGGAGTCCTTCGAACGAACTAGAGTTCTCAGAAGGCCAATTCAAGCTGAGGCAATTTTCAGGCAAAAATAGGCAAGTCATTTGAATGACATTGGAGTCGTTCGAATGACCTGGAGATCCCAAAAGACCAACTCACGTTGAGGCTTTTCTTAGGCTTAATTTGGCCAGTCGTTCGAACGACCCATGACTTCAATCAAACGACTAGCGTATTTTTTCAATATTTTTAGGCGTCTCAAGGGTATAATGGTCATATCTTGTAACTAGAAACTTGTAACCCTCATAAAGGGGCAAGGCTGGGCAAGGTAAAATTATCTTAGATCAATCCAAGTTTTGTAAGAGAGACTGAGGGTTTGTAGAGGAATTCAATTGCAATCAAATCATTGAGCAATTAAAGCTCTAAAAGAGAAAATTATCCCGCCAACTGTTTGTTCTTCATTTAATTTATTCATTTAGGTTAATCTCAATTAGATTGTAGATTAAGTGGTATCAGTTTTCCAGTAACAATTCTCGGGGGGATTGTGGTTTATGGTCTCTACACGCGACCGACTCAACCTAACGAAGGATAACCTAATAAGTTCGTTGGAGATTCACCGAAAACCTAGCTCGAAGAAGAAGACAACTTTGAAGATGGGCTATTCTGAAGATCGACTAACGAAGTTGGAAATAAAAGTTTATGACCTAACTACTACTCTATGGGAGTCAGTATAGCAATTATGTCTCACGAATCTTGCGAAAGTTTCCGCTTCGGTGAAGCGACGAGAACGCATGAAGAAGAAAAGGGTTACAAAGGTGGATAGAGTACTGAGGAGGTAGATAGTGATTCTAGTGATACCAAATCTGTCAAAGAGCGATTGATTATTGGTAAGTCAGTAAATTTTATGTGTAATCTTCATGGCCATTTTAAAATCAAAATTCTGGTATTCGACGATTCAATCGATCCAGAGAAGTTGGATAATTGGTTAGATAGGTTAGAGATCTATTTTCTGTTTACGAATACTCCAATGCTCAAAAAATATGTTTTCGACATTGAAATTCATAAGTCATGCACTCAATTGGTGGAAGTCCTATCAGAAATGTCACGAAGTAGGAAGCTTAAGTTGGACGGAGTTTAAGTTGTTATTGAGGAAGCAATTTTATTCGATTGGGTATGGGCAATCCATACAAGAGTACACTACCGCATTTCACAACCAAGCTTTGGTTTTGGACATCGATGTGGACGAGTATGAGGTGTTCATGAAGTACCCAGGGGGTTTGTCAGAGTCTATTAGAAGAGAGTTGATGTTCTTTACTGTGGCCAATATCGAAGACGCTACCATGAAGGCAAATACTTGAAAAGTGATAAAAAAAGATGACAAGAACAAGTTGAGGTACAAGTCTAGTTGGAAGAACGAGCATAAGGAAAAGTCTGAAGGAGAGAAGTCTTCGTCCAAGGAGAATTATTACAGTCATTGTAAGGCGAGTAGGCATATTTCAAATAAATATTGGAAACATCACCTAGAGATTAGGCCTAGGGATGGCAATGGGGCAGATTTGGGGCAAGGGAGCTAATCCCATCCCAATCCCTGCCAAAGTTCCCCATTTTCATCCCCACCCCAAAACCCATTTAAGTTAAACGGGGATCCCATCCCCACTCCCACATTATAAAACTAAATCCCATCTCCACCCCCATTTAGCTAATAAAATTAGGTTTTTAATAAAAACTTTTTTATATAGGTTTTTATTCATATATTTAAGGGTAATAACAATAAGCTATTAATATGGGGCGGGGTAGGGCGGGTACGGATTTTTTGAGGCAATCCCAAATCCGCCCCGCTTCCCCACGGATGTATTATACTTCCCATACCCACCTCCATACTCGTTAAATACATCACAAACCCGCCCTGTTTGGGGCAGGGAAAATCCCCAATGGGGCGGGTCAAATTGCCATCCCTATGGTCAAAGGAGGAGAAGAACAAGATAGAGAGATATACATTAGCCGTAGCGGCTATTGACCTTCCATATTTAGATAAACTGAATCATAAGCTTGCTTTTATGTTTCAATAGACTATGGCTACCAAGGAGGAGAGTTGGGAAGAATTTTTTCTTGTCAGTATTAAGGTGAAACAGAGTTTAGTAGAGGTCATTATTGATCCGGGTAGTCAAAAAATTTTGATTTCTGAGACATTGGTGAAAAAGATGGGTTTGAATACTACAACTCATCCTAAGCCGTATGGTTTGGGGTATATTCAGAAAGACGCGTAGTTGATGATCATGAAGCAGTATCATTTAGGTTTGCGATCACTGAAAGGTTTATTGATAAAGTGATGTGTGAAGTGGTTCCTTTATATGTGTGTGAGGTCATCTTGGGTAGCTCTTATCTTTAGGACTGAGATGTGATTCATTACCGTAGAGCTCGCAAGTACCATCTTGTTAGGGAGGGAAATGAGCTCTACATCAATATTTGTAAGGAGCATGCCACTACGAATAATTTAGTAACGGTGACTCAGGTGAAGCGGTTCGTTAATATGAGTGGAAAGTTTGTGTTATTGGTGTGACCAGTTCAAGAGAGTATATCAGCTAAAGTGTTATCTACAATGATAAAGTCTCATAACTAACAAGCCAAAAATGGGGAGGTTACAAAAGGTGGTTGTGGTGCATTCTGATCACAAACCGTTCTAGTTTTTTGCTACACAGTCCATGCTACAACAAGCTCGCCAGATGAAGTAGATGTCATATCTACAATAATTCCCTCTAATTATTAAGTATAAGAAGGGAGTGGATAACAAAATGGCTAACAAGTTATCTCGACCCATATTACCCACTATTTTTGTTATGTTGGCAGCTATGCGGATACAGTCTATTGTTCCGTCGGAGTATGTTACAGGATATGATAATCACAAGAGGTGTAATATGATTTACCAGGAGTTACTATATGGCACGATATGTGCGTATGACTTACAAGATGATTTATTTTACATGGGCGTTCTTCAATGTATTCCAGAGGGTAGAGGCTGTTTATATTGGATTAGAGAGGCTCATTATTTTTGGGTTACAGGTCATTTCGGGGTTGAACATACTCTTTTAGATTTGTGGCGTTATACCTATTGGTTGAAAATGCAGAGGGATATTGCTCTTGTGGTTCGTGGTTGCATTCTATACAGCTGATAACGGTCAAAATTTGGTGTTTACTAAGGGTTGAAATCGAGTGTCGTTCACTTCCGAACGGGACTAAAAGTAGGTTTGGTTTGTGTTTTAGTAATCTAGTATTACAAAACCGCAAAAATAAAAGATTTGGTTTTAATCAAAAATATAAGTCTAGGGGTTTCCGATCTTACCGCCATTAACGATAATAATAAATGTAGTTTGGTATATTTTCCCCAAATATTGAAATAACGAATGTCGATCATTTATCGATGTAATCCCATGATCAATGAAAACTAAGTAGAATATATTGTATGAACTAAGTGCGTACCAAAAATATATTTCATGAAAGACATGCTTACTATGAAATGTTAATTAGTAGCAATTCCTTAGAAAAATACAATATTAATACATTTTGTATGAAAATACTTACTATATCATTTAAGGGTCTCAAAAATCAACCTATGTTTATACTTAAAGAGATCATCGGAAGATATTGAATCTCCTCTATGACATAGTGGTGGGATTATTTTATACTATGTTCATATCGGGGTGGAGAAGAATGTACTCTACTACATGGAATTATACGCTAATGGCGGCTCAATCCTCACCCCTAGTAAGGATTTAGCCGGCCATTACAATAATGATAAACTCAAGATAATATGATAAGGAAAAGAAATACATAAACTAAGAAAAAAAATAGGAATTGTATTGATGAGAAATAGCACTTACAAAATTCTTTAATACTACAGCTTTGCTCCAAGTTCTCCAACAATGCTCATTTTTCTTACTCTATTCAATAATTCTCTCAAGTTTGGATGATCTTATGAGCTCACCACCTCACCTCTCCTTTTATAGATGAAGAAGATATTTCTTACATTTAATATGAAATTGTAACCTATGCCATGAATGAACATAAAAATGTAACCTCCAAGAGTTATCTTCTAAAATATAACCTCCCTATGTGGGACCCTTATGCTTGACAACTCTACATCCTTCTTCAGCAGTTCATCTTTTGAGTTATACATCCCGGTATTTGCACATATTTGGTAAATGAGCTCCATGTGACCTGAAATGCAAAAATTGTTTTATAAGTCAAGTTTAATAATAAAATTAAGGATAATTAACATTAAGTCATAGGGTAAAAGTGACCATTTTACATGCCCATAAAAGACCCCCAAACTTAAAGCTTGTTAGTCCTCGAGTAAAAAAAAAACATAACTCTTTCGTGTTTAAAACGATTGTATTTAGCGTATGCAACAGGCTGTTAAACCTATATGTTACCCCTATAGGAAGAGTTTTGTCTCGTAAAGGTTTGTAGTGACTATACCCACAATAATCAATAAGGGCATTATAGTAGTTTAGAAAATTTTTAGGTCACTTCATCAACTTGTCAACATTTGACAATGACACAAATATTTAAGAATGAAAACCCCTTAAAATGTATTTCTTTTACAAATATTTAACAAGAGGATCCCAAAAAACTATTTAAAGCTTGAGATATTATCCAATAATTAGATGAGATTTCAAATATGTTTTTAATACCCTCGAGTGTAGTAAAAATAGTTATTGCACAAACAACTTTGTTTAGAGGTTCTTGAGTCAATATCCAGTCGTCTCGTATTTTGTGAAACAAATCAAATGGTCAGTTTGACAAGTGCTTTAGTTAATTTGAATCTTGTTATTAATTTTGGGGAATAACTATAAGCCTTTTTATTTTTATATTTGTTTTCCTTGGTGAAGCTTCCGTATATAAGTTTTCGGTCGATAATCCCAGCCAGTTGGCTTAGGTTGTCGGGGTTTGGTGCCCCTTCGTAACCTAAACTGTAGATTTTTACAAGTAAACATTTTTCTTGATTCTTTCATATAGTTCATAGCCATACTTGAGATTGGTGATAATTCTTCCTCTTTCAGTTCTAAATCCAGCGAGTACCCTTGCATCGTGAAAGTTTTTTTTAAGAGCTATTTTGGCTTATAGAAATCCTTACTTTACTATTTCAGGACCAAACTTATTCTTAAGTAGTTGTTTCCTTTGTAGTAGATCATTCCTACCTTAAATACTAGATTCCCTTGGATTGGTCGAAATTATAATGAAAGAAATAAATGCAATACTACCGTGAAGTGTAACTTTTTTGAGAAATATTAGATAACTTGAAACTTCTTATAATTAAAGGATAATATATCTAACTTAGGATAGGTACCTCCAAACTGAGTGAGAGCCGGGTCAGAAGGATGTAAATCCTCATAAACGAGGTCTAAAAGTTTTAAGTCTTTATTGGTGTAGACAAAATATTATTAATAAGGCTTAAGCCTTTGCCTGCTCATTTTTTGTATTTTGCCAGTACTCGGTTCTTCAACCTCAACCGCCCCATGTGGATATACAATTTTAACAATGAGTGGCTCGGTCCATCGTGATCGTAGTTTACCGAGAAATAAATGTAACCTTGAAGAATATAACTAGACTTTTTGGTCTGGTTTAAATGATTTTCACAAAAAATTTATGTCGTGAAACGCTTTCATGCCCTCCTTGTAAGTCTTTGCTAAATGGTATGCATCATTCCGTAGTTCTTCTAGCTCATTAAGTTGAAGCTTGCGATGCAAACCAGCCTTTCAAATGTCAAAGTTCAAGGCCATTATTGCCTAATAGGCACGGTGTTCTAACTCAACTAGTAGGTGACACGCCTTTCCATAGGCTAGTCAGTAAGGGGACATTCCGATAGGTGTCTTAAAAGGAGTACGATATGCACAAAGAGCATCGTTTAGTCGAGTTGACCAATCTTTGTGGTTTGGTTTTACCGCTTCTTGAAGAATATTCTTAATTTCACGATTGAAAACCTCCACTTGCCTACTAGTCTGCGGATGGTAGGGTATAACAACCTTGTATGTTACTCTAAATTTATTTATTAAGTTTGTAAACATTCAATTATTAAAATGTGATACCTCCCCCCATCACTAATTATAGCCCTCGGTGTACCAAATCGAGATAAAATATTCCCTTTAATAAATTCTATAATAACTGATAGACACGTAATATTTATGTGTGCAACTCCTAAATTTATATCTAACTTGTCATTTATTAATTAAATGTGATTCTAATAGTATTTTTGCTTGTATTTACAGTAATGGAGATCATCAAGTCATATACACTACACCAAAATAGGAAAATTACCACAATCTTTTTATTATTTTGCCACGGATAATTGTTGTAGCCTATATGAGACAGAGTTCATCCGTGGCAAATAGAGCTGGGTCCATGGTAATTTAATTTTCCAGCTTTCCCTCTTTTTTTTTTCTTCTCCCGCGCGGTTTTAAGTTCAACTTTTGGTTTCTTTGTTAGAGTTGGTAAACAGAGGACCAAACTCTCAAACTTCTCAAAAATCAAAATTTCTTGATCAGAAACCCTAAAACCAAAAATTAAACTCAAGTATTCTTCAAATTTGTCGATCTCAACAATGGGTTAGTCAATTTTGTTTATATCTCAGTTGATGCCGTTGGATCTGCTGATTTACCGATTAGGTATGATGATTTAACTGAGGTTCATGGGAGGACCAGTGCCATGATCAAAATCATTCCTACCAAGCTTAGGTATCTCTCTCACTCTCTTTTGTGATTTTTTGGCTGTTTTTGAGTTAATTGTGTGTGTTTTGGTTGGTTGCAATAGGACTAAGCTGATAGAGTTGCTAGACATCCATTGTGGCAATGAAAACAAGAGGGTTGATGAGTAATATTTAGGATTAGAATCATGTCAAGAAGAGATGTATAAGTTTTATTTTGTGTACTTGCCTATAAACTTTAGGTACTGTTAATCTCTTTCTCTCTCTCTTTGTGGGATTTGTAGGTAAAATGATGGTTTGATAACATAGGGTTATGCTTTTGGCCTTTGGGCTTGCAGGACTGGGTTGAATCTGGGGTATGCCTTTGTGAACTTCACAAGGTCTGTTGGGGCAGTGAGGTTCTTCAGATGCTTCCAAAACTTTGGTTGGAAGAGCTTTGATTCGAGAAAAGTGTGTAAAATGTAGCTTGCTAGAGTTCAGGTTAAATTTCATCATCATCATCATCATGTGTTCTTATTAATATTTGAGTTATCTTTATTTGTTTTTAAGTACAAAATGTTTGAGTTAATAGTTTTATCTTGAGTTGAGATCAAAGTATCAAACTCTTGACTTTCGATTTGCTTGTATTTTTGTACTTTTTGTAGGAAAACATGGACTAGTAAGGCACTCTGAGAATACTTATTTCAGGTGTAACACTGATGAGTTTTGGGCTGTTATGCTTTCTCCGGCGGCACTGGATTGCTCGCTTTCATGTGCGTTTCTGGCAGGTGTCACAAAAAACCAAAAAATAAAGGCCAAGGCTAGGCCATTTTCCTTTTCTCTTAAATACAACACCGGACTCTTCTTTTCTTCTCCTCCATACTTTCCTTGGCCCTTAACACCACCTTCGCCTTTACCTTCACCAGTGGTTCATGCACCATTTGTGCATCATTTTGTACCATTACATTACCCCATCATGAAGCCATTCTTATATTTCTTACGACCACCGCCGCCACCACAACCAGACCTGCAATCTCGCACTACAACCAGTATCACCACAACTACTACTACCAACAATGTGGTGACATACAAGGGGTCTAAGCCCTTTGGGGTATCTAGTGGGAGAAATAAGAGTAAGGTGGAGTTTGGGAGTTGTAGGGGGAGAAGAAGAGGGCTTTTTTATGGATAGAATCAAAAAAGGAATAATAATGGTCATGGTCAGGGGATTATCTGGAGGGTTAAAACAGTGGTGAAAGAGGGTTTGATGGAGGGGGAGGAAACTAAACACTCATAGACAGAAACAGACGCAGTCTTCTCCCTTTGACTTCATTGAGAATGATGAGAGTGAGCTTCATGGGAGGACTAGTGTCATGATAAAAAGTATCCCTAGCAAGCTTAGGTATCTCTCCCTGTGTGTGTGTGTGTTTAAATATCTCTTTTGTGATATATTTTTTAAATTTTATGTTTTGGTTGCAGCAGGACTAAGTTGATAGAGTTGCTAGACATGCATTGTGACAAAGAAAACAAGAAGGTTGATAAGCAATATTCAGAGTCATGTCAAGATATGTCTGACTTCAAGTATTGTTTATCTCTGTGTTTGTCTGTGTGTGTGTGTGTGTGAGAGATTTGTAGGCAAAATGATGTTTTTATAACATGGGGTTATGCTTTGTAGGACTGGGTTGAATCTGGAAAACTTTACAAGGTCTGTTGGGACAGTGTTGTTCTTCAAATGCTACCATAACTTTGATTGGAAGAGCATTAATTCAAACAAAGTGTGTGAAATCAAGCTTGCAAGAGTTCAGGTCAGATTTCATCATCATCATAATATGTTTGAGCTATCTTTATTTGTTTATAAGTGAGATCAAAGTATCAAACTATTAACTTTTGTTTTGTTTGTGCTTTTTTGTACTTTTTGTAGGGGAAACAAGGACTGGTAATGCACTTTGAGGACTCTTATTTCAGGTGTGAAACTGATGAGTACTTACCTGTGATGGCTCGCTTTCATGTGCGTTTCTGGAAGGGGTAACAATGAACCAAAAAATGAGCCCCAATGCTAGGCTATTCTCCTCTTCTCTTCAATATAACACCAAACTCCTCTTCTCTTCTCCTCCATACTTTCCTCTACCCTTACCACCACCACCTTCACCAGTTTTTAAGTTTCATCCACCTTTTGCGCATCACTTTGTCCCACTACAGTTCCCCATGAAACCATTCTCTTATTTTATACCACAACCAAGCCTGCAATCTCATACAACAACCATTATCACAACAACAACTACTACTACTAACAAGATGGGGCTTGGGAGTTCCAGCACTGGGTTGAACCTCGGGTATGAGTTTGTATACTTTACAAGGTTGGTTGGGGCAGTATGATTCTTTAGATGCTACCAACATTTTTCTTGGTGCTTTGAGTCAAGTAAAATATGTGAAATCAAGAACATCCCTGGCAAGCTTATACTTCTCCCCCTCTCTCTGTATCTCCATTTTGTGAGTTTTTTTTAGGTTGTTTTTGAGTTTTTTGTGTGTTTTGGTTACACTTTGTAAACTTTGATAACTCATATTTTAGGTATGGCAATGACAACGGCGCCGTTAAGAAAATGCTTTTGCCGTCAGAGAATAACCGGTAGCCATCTCCAATGTTACTCTTGTTGGCAAGAGGTGAGTCAAAGTAACTTTGATAACTTTTAAATTCATAATGATATAATACATAAATGTGTAAGATTAATTTAAACTTTTGAGTCTGCCCCTTGATCAAACTTTGGAGGGATCAACCATAACCTAGTAAAGAAGAAAAATATATATCAATCAATTGAAAATATGAACTCTTTGGTTTGCTTAAGCGGCGAGTAGCATGTTTTTACACTACACCAAAATTCTAAAATTACCACAGTCTATTTTTGAGATTTGCCACGGATTAAAGCCGTGGTACACTTGAATCAGACTTATCCCGTGGTAAATTGGTAAAGTATCCGTGGTAATTCTAATTCTTTTGACTTCAACTCAAATGAACTCAAAACAAGACTCAACTAACTATTACAGTCACTATTCAAAAGATAATCTTGGGGTTTCTAGGTTCCATACAAACTTTGCGATTTCAAGGGTTCCCAAATTAGGTTTTTCACAAAAAAAAAATTTCTCCCTCTCTCTGTGAATGAGATTTTGGGGATAACAAAATAAGGTTTGTAGGGTTTTATAGAGATGACAACCATGGAGAACTTGATCGGTCTCATTAATATAATTGAGATTGATTGTACGAAGCTCGGCGATTATGGTGGTGACGACGAATTTAGCCACTATGGGAAGGTCTTCCTTCTTTCAGTGTGGTTAGTGGTTAGATCTCTCTCTCTCCCCAGCTTCATCGAATTTTTTGTTTGAATGATATGTGATTACAAAGTTCTTGGAAATCATCGGTTTTGGAGAATATAGTTGGAGGGGATTTTCTTCTATGCAGATTTGGCTAGGCTTCTTAAAGTTTGATTTGGGGTTTTTTTAGTTTCAGGTTTTGAGTGCTTGTTTGGTTAGGGTTTGTGATGTTTGTAGTATTTGTAGGAATTGTGACGAGGTGGGCGCAGGTATTGCAGCTGCACAAGAAGAAGGAGGGGCAGGCAGAGTTTCATCATATGCCAATTTCGGTAAGTTTAAGGTTATGTTAGTCCATCTTCCCTTAGACATGGTTGTTTCAGGGTTTCATATAAGAGGATTGGACGGGCACTAAGAGGTCTTGGGAGTCGATGGATATTTGAATTTAATATGCTAGGGCAGGTGGGTCTAGGACCAAAAGGGGACTTGGCTACGGTCCAAGTTCTTTTTCTTATTTGCTGATGATGTGGGCATCATGCATCATGTATCAAGACGGAAGATCTTGAATGAGAGGCAGCGATGCTACTTGGTGTCCATAAACTTCATATCTTCACTTAAGTGGCTTTTGATCTAAAAAGCGGGGGTGAAGGTAGTCATTAGAGATATTGGATTGATATGCTAAGAAAGCGTACTTGGGATTTTTTGTAAAGGAGGAATTCAAACCTGGTTGCTTATTGTGCTCATTGCCCTTTTTTATAGAAATATGAGGGGCATTTTCTTTATCCTCCCTGCATACACTGTCAGTTGTAAAGAGCTTACCTGTTGCTGACAGAGGTTAGTCTAACAATTATTTGATTGGCTGTAGCCTGTAGCGTCATATGATCACTCCTGCCCCAACATAGGGATGATATTTATTTTTCTTTGTTTAACAAGTCTTCATTTGCGTATACTTTCTTTGCTTGTTCTTTTGCCAGTTTGACATATTTTTGTCGGTTTACAGGAAACTTATGAAGAGTTTAAGCATGTTCTTCTTGCGCTTATATATGGCAAAGATGATCAAACCTCTCCTGTTGCAAATGAAGTAAGCTGTAATTTATCCCATACCAATGTATCTTTTCTTTTTTTCTTTTTATAATTTTAACTTCTATAGATGGATATAGTGGATGCCATGTACTAGCAGTTCATTTGCATGCTACTGTAGTAATACTCAGATATTAGTAGAGAGATTGGGACCTGCCTTACAGTTGAACACAAACTCCTATGTCATATGTGAACTTGTAGGTTTCTACATTCTATAGGAAAGCTCATTAGCATTAGGAGTTTATGTTTCTATTTTTCTTAGTTCTGTTATGGTTCTAACTACAATTCTTAGATCTTAAACAATTTATCGCTTTCATGTTCATAAACTTACATGCTATCTCTTCTTAGTGGGCTGAAATAAGAAGGTTTGAGATTGCTGGATTATTATCATCTGTTCTAAGAGCTTACCTGAGTGCTTATGATCCAATCTTCTCGATGACATTAAGATACTTGATAAGGTTAAATATCAGCTTTAATAGTTTCTACCCTTCAATACATAAAGTATCATAATGTATGCATTTGTTACCGACGACCTCCTAGTGACATGTTTTCTCACTAATGTGTAGTATACACAAAAAATTTTGTCTCCGCCAAGGCATTTCTTCACCAACTTTAGATCTCACCGAGAGGCTACTTCTTGAGGAATGTGATCCCCCTCCAGTTCCCCAAGAAAGCTTGTATGAGGCACCTCCTTTTGATGAGGTCTGTTTTATGATGATAAGCCTTACTTTTAGATTTTTTTGTAATATGTTCTTCCTCATATGTGTTTATTCTCAAATCAGGTTGATATACAATCACTTTCTCATGCTGTGGAGCTTACAAGACAAGGTGTTGTCGATAGTTTGGAGTTTTCTAAAGGGAATTTATTTCAAACATTTCAGGTTCACTTTCAACTCTTTGATGACGTCATGCTATTGCCTTTAGTCAAAAGTACATTTCTGTTATGTATGGGGCTACCACAAGGCTTGAAGCTATTTATACATAGGAGATTGAGTTCTATATTTTGATAATTCGAGTTGTTGAAAAAATGGGTAGAAGACAAGACATGCCGAGTTAGGGTCAAAAGAAATTGGAGCAATCCATTTTTCTTGCATGTGTTGAACAATGGAGACATGTATTTTAAATTGACGTTAATTTTGTCAAATTGGCATCAAGCTCATCAAGAAATTCAATACTCCTATAATGTTAATGTTATTTTGCTCGATGAGATCGAACTGTGGAAGTATTTCTTAGAAATCGAATTGTCTAGTCTTATCCTTTTCTCCATTTGCTGTTTGTCTGTCACAGAATGAAATATGCAGAACAAAACTGAATGTTAAATTGCTTGATGAGCTTGTTCATGAGTATTATGTCTACAGGGGACTCATAGAAGGTGGCATTACTTCATCATTTAGTCTTATCCATTTTTCCCCTTTTATAACTTTGGTAGTACTTTTCTCATGATTATGGTTATAACTCATGAGCTTTTTTAGGTCTTAATATTTTTACTTAAATTTTCTACTCGATTTGAACTTACTCAAATTTGTTCAGAAGAAGCATGCGAACTTTAGGGTAAACTTCAAGTTTAATTATTTGCGTGCAGGTTGCAATGGGAAGAAGGCTTGGTGTCGATGAACCGCTACTAATGATGCTAATGAGAGCAACACTTCACACTCATAATGAGTGGTTCAGACTTCAAATGTGCAAGGACCGCTTTGAGGAACTTTTAAAGATCGGCTCTTTAAAAGAAATTAAGACTCCCTTAATTATTGATGACGTCTCTATGAAAAATAGAGACAACTCCACTCCTGGATCTTCACAAATGGCAACATCGTCAAGCAACAGGATGGTAGAAGATGGTAACAGTCCAACTCAGGTGTCATCTGGGGATGTTTTCTGTGATGAAACTGCAATACTTAAAGTAATGGTGAGTCATATTTACGTATTCTCTCAAAGACTTTGTGATTTGGTTTCTTTTATGACATCGAAATACGTGATCTTGTGCTTAGGATAAATTTATCTTAATGATTTTACCATATGCCTTTTATTATTGGAGTTGAAATCTTTAAGTTTTTGCTTTCTCCAAGTTATGATCAGAAATCATAACAGTCGTTATTTTCATGCAGAATGGCGTCCAAGAGAAATCAATGGCAGCAGTTGATAAGATATTTGACATCGTAGAGAATTGACCTCATAAGGTATGCATATAGACTAGGTTATGCTAAGAATTTGCTTCATAAATGTCAGACTGATTTGCCAAGAAGGCGAGTTTGTGTGTGTTTATGAAATTATTACACTACCCATTGTGTCCGTTAATATTTTTTATATACCTACAACACCAACTAAAATTCAAGACTTGTTGATCCGGTATAGGCTGATATTTTGATATTCCCGCAATTTCAGTCCATTAAACTAGCGATAAATCAGACAATGTTTCCATACATCGAGCAGTGAAATTTGGTGTTAACTCGTTGAGTGCCAAAACATTCATTTTTTAGTGTCTAAAATCTATTTACTAATTGTTTCTCAAATTCTGATGTTGATCGCCCATTCCGATGTTGTTGGAAGAAAGGGACATTCACTACCAGAACATAGATTCTCAAATCTTGATTGTATCACAATGGGTATTGAGTGCATAGCCTCTAGGAGGAGAGAACCAACTCTGGGAGGTGGGTACAAGGTTGATATTGAGCAAACATACTATTACGTTAGATTGGTAGTTCTTAGATTACATGCTAGATAAAATGGGCTTCGTAGATATAAAATTGATGGATTCATGAATGTACATGTTCATTGTCATTTTTTTGTTTTGTTAAACATGTATTCTTTTTGAAGAAATCTAGAGCTTAAGACATGTACATCCATTGTCCATGCGTCTGTTTATCTCGTATGATTTTTCACGAGTAAAAAAGTATTGGTTGTGATCAGATTGTCTCTAGGAAATTTCATGACTATTTTTTTTCTCAAACCTTATCCTAGATCTTCATTGGAGGGATTTCAGAAGCTTTGTCATCGAACATGATAAGTTTGTCTTTGATACTGAAATATTGATATTTGCGCCTTAACTTTCATCTTCACTTTCTTTTCCCCTATACGTCAAGGATGTTTTCTTTAGTATCTGCTCATATTTGCAGCTTATGGAGATTGTTAGTGCCTTTGGAATTTTGAGGGCATACCGGTTTCAGTTTTATAAGGAGATCAATGGATCATGTGTAAGTAAATAGTAAACACTGTCTACAACTGATTGTTTTTCTTCAAACAGGCACATTTAAACTATTTAGTGGGCGTAATATTTATTTATAGGATTGCTGCAATGACCAAGAAAAGGTAGTGAGATCCTTAAACTGCCATCAATGTCAAAGGAATGACAAAGGAGAAGTCATTCACTGCCAGAAATGTAATACCAGACAATTCTGTCTGCGGTGCATTCAATGGTAATTTTTTTTCTTCTCCATATTTTGGGTTCGCTATCGCTATGTGCATGTGTTGGGTTGGATTGAACTACATTTATGTTTGTTGCTTTTTTTCAATGTAAAAATATATTTATCTTTGGCATACTTGTGTGAATGTGCTACAAATATGCATCTATGAAATTCTAAATTTGTAATCTCAACACGTATTTGCTTCGAGGTAGAATACTATTTATAAGAGAGTTTTTCAGCTACTTTTTCATACCCACTTTAATAGATGCAGATGTTTGATGGTGTAAATAACATACAAATTCTATTACATAAGTTATATGTAGAAAAATTAAGCGGTTTTCATCGGATTTTGACAAAATGGATATAGATGAAATGAAAGGTTTGTAAATTTACCAAATGCTGTGAAATTTTATGCGCAATTAATTTCCAAACTATTTCTTACGGGGAGATAATGTGGTTAATAGCCGGCTGAAACTGCTATAAGCGTTGCATATTAGCCTTCAATATTAAAAGAAATAATAATAAAAATTGGACTATTATCTGCTACCTTGGCAGTCTGGTGCTTGATTTCTTATTCCTACACCATTATATACAGGTATCCTCAATTTTCACCAGATGATATTGCTAAATCCTATCCAGTGTGCCGTGGAATTTGCAATTGTAAACCCAGCTTGCACAAATATGGAACATCAGCGGTTGCTTTTTGTAGTACATGCCATTTCATTTTGTGACATCAATATTTGGCCTATTTACCTTATTAGTGGGCATGTGACATCAATATTTGGCCAACTTACCTTATTAGTGGCATCTGACAAGTAATACATTTTTCATGTCGGAAAAACCAATCTCGAAGGAGAGAATAACGAGTAGGGAAAAAGTGAATTACTGTCAATATATGGTACATGCGCTTCTTCCAATTTTGAAGCAGTTTGATCAAGAACAAAATCTTGAAAAGGCGTTGGGAGGCTAGAATTCAAGGTTAATCCAACAGCCCATATCCCATTTGATCTCTTGAGATGAAGGTGTATGAGCAACCCGTAATATATATTTTTCTTTCGCCTATAATCAAAGGATTTTGCATACTTTTATTTTGTAAAAAAAATTTCAACGATGAGAGATTTAGAGACGAGGTACTTTTCATTGCCTAGTAAATAGAACACCCTTCATTTGCAGGAAATAGTGAAATTGCTTCTGAAATACATTTGGTAATTTTAAAATGGCCATATGTTCTACACATAAGGTGCAAGTATACCTATAGTTTTTATTGAATGAGTACTTGCTAACTTAATCCTTATTTGGATAGGTGTATCACCGTCTGACATATGCTTACAAAAGTCAGATTGTTATAGTGATAAGCATGTATACTGGTAGAATCTTCCCCCAGTAATTCATTATTTGCGAAATTGGAAATACACTATATCTGTAAGGCATTATGTTCATAAAAAAAAAGTTCAGTAAGGGATGCTTACTTCTACCGTCAACAACTTACAAAATTCATGGATACCCCTATGCATAAAGCTAGTACATAAGTATTGTAAGACGTTCATTCCTGAATTGTCAACGAGAGAAGTGAGATATCTGTTAAAATAGAACATGCATGAGGGTATCGCAAACGGCCCTTAATAAATAGAGGGTTATCTCAAATTAGCTGTTACTTCATTGATCTTGGGCAACAACTTCTGCAGAACTTCTATAGCCGATTATCACCAAAGCTGTCCGAGTTGTTCATATGATCTCTGCCTTGGTTGTTTCCAAGATGTCCGCAGTGGTTGCCTACAGAGAGGGGACGGGTGGAAAGTGAAAGAAAATGGTATGATCTCTTGTCCTCCAAAGGAGTTGGGTGGTTGCGGTTGTAGGCTATTGGAGCTTAAGTGGATGTTCCCTAAAAGTTGGGTTTTGAAGCTGAGCATGAAAGTAGAGGTAATAGCTGAAAGATATAAATCTCACGATTTTGCTCGTGTTTTAACTCAGTCGGTGATAATGATTTTAGTAACAAGAACTTAAGAAAGGCTGCTCGTCGGGAATGTTCTGGTGACAACTATTTATATTTTGAAAGAATTCAAGACATTCAAGATAGAGATCAAGAGCACTTCCAGAAGATTTGGATCAATGGAGAGCCTGTGATTGTTGGTGATGTACTTGATATGGCATCTGGCTTGAGCTGGGATCCAATGATTTTAAGCCGTGCATTGCGCGAGAAGAAAATATCCAAAGTCTTCAAGAATCAACCACACTTAGAAGAAACAGCTATTGATTATCTTTTTTGGTCTGAGGTTAGTTCTATTACCAAATTCTAAAGGATCTATGAAGAATACAAGTTTCTGCATTAAATCGTTCACGATTTTTGTCCTAGAGGAAATCATTAACTTAGCTTAAAGGAGTGGAGTCTATTTCAGACACATCTACTGCGCTTTAAGGTGTTCAGACATATCAACTGCGCTCCTCTGGGTAAGGTAATGATAAATGCTATTGATATATGTATGTGTATCCACAAAGGTATTGTTTAGATTGTAGTTATCAAGCAAGTCATTCCGAGTATTGAAATGGTAGACTTTTAGTTAAAGGATAGATTAAGTTAGAGATAGCTTCTTGTTTATAAATTATTTTTTGAGTAGGCAATTTGGAATCTCTAGTATTTGATGCATCTATGCATCTAGAGTAGGTTTCTAGGTGAACATTCTTAAAAAATTGTCCCTGCACTATTGTGATCATCCAATCAAGTTAATTTTGATATAGATGATCTTTGATGGTTGAAATATGTTCCAAGCTCTTCTCCGGAGAATGCATCTGCAACAAGTAGGGGCATCAAAAGAAGAGAACCTGAACAGTGATATTGTAGGCAATCTATAATATATGAAGAATTTTATTAATATTTTCAATTATACTGCAACTTTTCTTGATCCTTCCACTGGAAATAAAATTATCCAAGTCTTATCTAGACTTGAAATATGGTCAAGTCAAAGAGCAAAAACTGACCTAAAATTTTGATTAGTTAACATTATTATACCTTAACTCTAGCATGTGTAGTATAGGAATACAAAAGATATTTATGAGCCTTTTACATCTTAACGTTGTGCCCAGTATGCCTCGTTCTTTGACATTAGATTTTTGATAAAGAAACCAATGATAACCATCTATCAAATGAGTCATTTTCTCACTGACAGTTGAAACATAAAAGCATGAGAGGTGTCTATCAGCTCTCAGATGTTAATGGCAACTATCTTGCATGTTCATAAAACTCAGCAAAGAAAAATAAGAAGCCAAATTTTGGATGTGATATCGTATAACCATGCAGAGAATGTAGAAAGCATTAACTGCTTCTCTTATTTCAGATTATTTGTTTTACTTTTTTATTGCAAGCTATGCATGCTAACTGTACTGTAATTTCATGGTCTCTAATCATACAGGTTGATCACCCTATTCATGACTAGAATTTCTACTTAACTTCCGAGCTCAAAAAGAAGCTTCACGACGAATTTGGTTAGTTTTCTATTTCACTGTAGCTTGCTTATGCTTGATATAAATGTCTGTAGTTTTCTATTAGTTTTCTATTTCACCCAATTGAAGTAGTCACCAAAAAAATAATTTCTAAGGTCCATAGAGTCATGAAATCTGGCTTAAAACTCTGGTTATTACTAAATGTTTTGAAGAATAGTACTTTTTTCTCTGTAATTGAAATTACTTTAGAGCTCCCATTGTTTTTAATTCAAATTGCTTTATCTTGTTCAGTCATGTATAAAGGTGGCCGTTGAATTTGTTTCACCTGAAAGTGTTAATGAATGCATTCGCCTGACTGAGGAGTATCGCGCTCTTCCTCAAAATCACCTTGCAAAAGAAGACAAATTGGAGGTAGCATTTTTTTGTTTGTTTTTTTTCTTTGATACGTTGGAACAATTACTAGTAAAATAGACATATTCATATTAAATTAATACCCAAGTCGATACTATATCTCCAAATCAAAACTGAACAGATAATCTGCACTACTGAGGAAGCTTAAAGCAAAATTACTGGTAAAATAGACATTCATATTATATTAATACCCAAGTTGATACTATATCCCCAAATCAAAGCTGAATGGATAATCTGAACTACTGAGGAAGCTTAAAGAAAAATTAGAGCAGTATCTTACAGTTTTACTCATGGGCGAAAACTCTTGTGTCTAATTACATGTATATGTAAATGCTATGATTCTATACATTTTTGACAACGAATTTGTTGTTGTTTGCCCTTTACTGTTATTTGCAGCCACACCATGCATCTTGTTAATAATCATGGAGTGATACCTTTATTGTTGTTTGCCCTCTAACAAGTCTTCATATAAACAGAAACTGTAAGCACTACCCTTAGTAAACTTAAACTTAACAAATAATGGTGGGCTTACTCTTAAAAGAAATATTTCACCTTTAGCGCGGGTGTGTTATTTTTCCACGTGAAATCTAAGGTTCTTCCGCTGGTTTTTGGAACTCCCAATGCAAATCAGCAGTTTTCCCTTGGGTTCCGCGTGAAATCTAAGGCTTCAAAATCACCCCAAGTATGGCACAATTGCCCCTCCTGAGCGGTCTAATTCTCTTTATTATGCTGATGTAAGACTCCATATCTTTTTAGCTTATGTTTTCTACACAAAGCAGATGTATCTTTAGCTTGTTACCATGGTTTTACTAACATTTAAAATAAATAATATCTAAATATATCCCTGGCTAGTGATTTCAATGTGCAGCTGTTTTTGTGTTGGAAAATTATTTACTTACGCATAAGTTTCTTTATTTTTTCTTGTAATTTTAAAACTTCTAAGTCATCTTATTTGGCAGGTTGTGCTAGGTTATTCAATGAAGCTGCTCAAATTTCACCAGATGATGCTGATGCTCACATAGTACTTGGTGTTCATTACAACTTATCCAAAGAGTATGATAAAGCTATAGGGTCCTTTCAGACTGCGTTGAAACTCAAGCAACGGGATTACACTCTCTGGAATAAACCTGGTGCAACACAAGGCTAATAGCGTTCAAAGTGCAGAGGCAATTTTGGCTTACCAACAGGTAGTAATTTGGAACAATTTCGGCTTACCACAGGATTACTCTCTATTCTTTCTTCTTTTTCTCTTATACATATGTTATTTTAGCATATGGAATTATTTTATTTGGATCTTTGAATATTTAATGGAATGAGGGATTTATTTTGGATATCTATTTTTTTTCCATGTATCATTAGCATGTCTGAAATGTATTATTGGAGGATTGGGAGTGTTTTGCAGGTTCAGGAGTGCAGTATTGCAGTATTTTTAGTTTTTTATTTAAATAAAATATAAATTACTATAGACTTTATCCGTGGAAAAAATGGGTATCATCTGCGATATTTACAATAATTAACCACAAAAAAACTCTGTGGCAAAAAAATTGTCACGGATTTACTCCGTATCAATATAAATTAGATAACCACAGACAAACTCCATAGAAAAAATTGTCACGGATTTACTCTGTAGCAATATAAATTAGATAACCCTAGACAAAGTCCGTGGTAAAAAATTTGCCACGGATTTACTTCGTAGCAATATAAATTAGATAACCACAGAGAAAGTCCGTGGCAAAAAAATTGCCACGCACCATTTGCTACAGACCTTCAGTACAGACTTTATCCGTGGCAAAATGACTATTACCACATATTAGGTTCGGGGTAATTTAGTAAACTTTGTGTAGTGATAATTTTATGCATGGGCCAAGGCATAGACTATGGAGTTTTAAAGCTCTTATATTTTATGCATAATGGAAGGCATTGTTTAGGGGATTTCTCATTTATGTTGATATTTTGAAACCCCTCCTATAATCTATAAATAAGAGGAGAATCCCACCCATGAGAGACATCTTGAGAGAGTGTAATATCAAGGTTCAATAAGCAATAAAGTTCTTGTTCTTCTTTTCTTCTTGTCTTTTACTCTTATTGCAGTAATAGTATTATGGCAATGATCAAAGGGTTGAGTAGTTAAACCTCTTAGCCAAGGCAAGAGGTAGTTCCATCCAATGTAGCCTTATTGTAGATTGTGTAGTTTAGTTAGAGTAATTACATTCTTTTTACCCCGGCATAATGCATATTCATATTCCTTCATCCTTTGTTTGACCACAGCAAGGATTAGGAGGAATAATGAATCTAAGTAACCATCTTATTTAACCATAGCAAGATAGGTTAGGAACATGGAGAAAATGGCATAATCCATGCTTATCAACCGGACCATGGTTGAGTAAGTTGGTTTATGGGTAGTTCTCAATCACTAATTATCTTATCTTATGATGTGTTGCATATACCCGACCAAGGAAATGCGATACGGGAATTCCTTAATACTCTAACTAGGTTCACTATCTCAAGGTTACAACGGATGGAGTGGAATCGCACCTTTGTTTCTTCTCCAATTGTATCAACACCTTTTCTAGTTTGTACTTTATTTTAATTTCTTCACTTATAAAAACCCAAAACTCATTCTTATTTGATAAAATTAGTAGCTCAAAAACATAATTCGCACCACAAGTATCTTGGGATACGATTATGGGGGTGAACATGCGGAATACATCACCCTCGCAAAATTTGGTTTTATCCGTTATCCTCATGGCATATAAATAATCTACCAAGAAACTAGAAACAAAATTAACATGCACACAAAGCATAATATTTACCGGAGGTTTACCATAAGGCTACTCCCCCCACCAAGCTAAAAATCCACTATGTATCCAAGTTTAATTATAAGCACTCAAGGGATTCCAACAAACATGGAAATCCCTGATCTCGCAATAATCCTCACATAGATTTACAAGAGATAAAAGAAACATAAGAGATCCATCAAGATCATCGAAGATTACCTCAACAAAGACCATGCTGCATACCTTCTTCTTGAAGCCCTTTCAATCTTCTTTCTACCTTGATTTATCTTCTTAGCAACCAAGAGGTACTTTCCCCCTCACCATAAAATCCCAAGAGAAAAATACCCTCTACCTTATTCCTTGGAAATACCAACTCTTTATAAGGTCTACCATAAGGGCTACATCTCTTCTAGATCTCAAGTATCTCATACAGAGGCTTTTTAACTCATACCCCTGTGTTTATAGACCTTTTATTAGGTCATCTTCAAAGTATGCATCACGAGATAATCCATCGCTTTGGATTAAATCCCCTTTAAAATGAACTTAGAAATAAACAAACAAAGCCTTTTTCGTTCGAACAACCTCATGACTCGTTTGAACGACTTCAATGGAAACTCTGCTATTAGAACGACTTCTCCACTTGTATAATCAACTTTCCCCTGTTTTGAGTCGTAATCCTAACAATCTCCGCCTCAGCGAAAAACTTTAATTCACTGACCATCCATAGCGCGAACAAACCCATCAACAAAACCGCTGAACTTGTTTACTTCTTATCAGCTACCCACCTCAAATAATTTTCGTACCCAAAATCGGATACCTTGGTCAAAATCAATGAACATCCATTAACTTCTTTTCTCTCCGTGATAAACCATGCTTCTGAGCTTGCTTTACCTGCAGCCATGAAACTATTCCACTCCAACTTCTGCTTTGAACACATCTCCATAAGCACTAACAAGTCCACCCATGAACTTTATCACAGAAAAGAGCCTCTGAAACAGTAATTTCATCATACCAATGAAATCACACAATTTTGCCTACACCAGCAAAATCAAGACCAGTGTATGTTTAATCTAGAAAAGAAAAAAATTAAACACTGCACACTAACCCAGTTATATCGAACAAGCCTGCAAAATCTGACTCTATGTCGCAAACTTAGAGTCTCCGCACATCGACACACTTTTTCACCACATAAACCATAACTTGTGATCATGATTCATAAAATTATGACCCACAAATTTGGTAATCAACCATGGTGAATAACTTGAGGTGCCACCATAATTACCCAAATTTAACGAACATCGGTCCTGGAGAAAAGCCATCCCCCCTTACCAAAGTTTTGAAGCTCTTGCCAAAACTGCTCCACCTTAAGCAAAGAACCATCTTCAACCCTTTCTCACAACATAAACCATGTTTCCATGCTTGTATGCAAAATCGCTTTCATCTAAATCTCTTCTTCCCAAACTCCACCGCTTGAGAAAATCATGTAGCCAAAATAACCATAACCAAATCCATCTTGAAAAAATCAATTATCCGACATAACCATCGAGCCCAAGAACCTTCAAGAACTATAATCCCAAGGTCTTAACCTTGCTCTGACACCAATTGTTGGGGGTGAACGTACAGAATACATCACCCTCACGCAATTTAGCTTTATCCGTTATCCTTATGGGATACAAATAATCTACCAAGAAACTAGAAACGAAATTAACATGCACACAAAACACAATATTTACCGGAGGTTCACCATAAGGCTACTCCCCTCACCAAGCTTGAAATCCACTATGCATCCAAGTTCAATTACAAGCACTTAAGGGATTCCTACAAACATGGAAATCCCTAATCTCGCAATAATTCTCACATAGATTTACAAGAGATAAAAGAAACATAAAAGATCCATCAAGAACATCAAAGATTACCTCAATAAAGACTATGTTGCATACCTTCTTCTTGAAACTATTTTAATCTTCTCTCTACCTTGATTTATCTTCTTAGCAACCAAGAGGTACTTCCCCTCTCACCATCTTGTCCTAAAAGAACAGCACCCTCCACCTTCTTCCTTGTAAAGAATAACTCTTTACAAGGTCTACCACAGAGGCTATGTCTCTTCTAGATCTCAAGTTTCTCTCACAGAGGCTTTTTAACTGACACCCTGTGTTTATAGACCTTCCATTAGGTCATCTCCGAAGTACGCATCATGAGATAATCACTTTGGATTAAATCCCCTTCAAAATGAACTTAGAAACAAATAAACAGAGCCTTATTCATTCGAACGACCTCATGACTTGCTTGAATGACTTCAGAGGAAACTCTGCCGTTCGAACGACTTCCCTTCTCGTTCGAATGACTTTCCCCTGCTTTGAGCCGTAATCCTAACATACAACCCCGCTTTCCTTTGTACTTAACGGTACACCGTGCGCTTGCGGGTCTTTTAAAACGTCAGTTTTATAATCGATCAAGTTTTTGGCGCCGTTGCCGGGGACATTCAAAGGTGCATTTTAATTTTGAGTTATTGTTTTTAAGCCGATTTTATCGCTTTTCCCCTTTTTTCTCTCTTTCCATTTCTTTTCTTTTCATTTTTTTTTTTGCAACCACTTTGTGCAAACAGTAGGTATAGTTTGTTGTTTGATGCATATGGTGTTGCAACAACACCAATAATAAGTTTTCTCCTTAGGGCCTTGCCTTTTAAAATTTAAAGTGATGTGGGTGTATAATTGTAACTGTTACTGTTTTGGTTTAACAAGTAATATTTTACAAGTTTGTGCAAACTTGTTGTGGTATACCTACTCTTTACCTATTGTTTACAAGTTGGTTTACCTACTATTTATGTTTAACAATTGCAAGTAAAGTAATGCTTAGTAAGGTGCTTGATTAAACAAATTGTTGTGGGTCTAAAGAACTTAAAGTTTTTGAGCATCTCCAACAGTGCCTGACTGACTTGGAATTTAAGCTACCACGTCAGTTTTGCGCACTCCAACAGTACCTGACTGACTTCCTTTTGAGTCTCAAAATCCAAGACTCGCTCTTGGATTCCAAGACCGAGTCTTGGATTTTTAAGTAGCGATTGGGCGCCCAAGTGTTGTGCGCCTGTTCTGCTTTTAAACAGGCGCCTAAGTTAAAAAAATTAATTAGGCATCCAAATCTTAGGCGCCTGCTGCACTGAGTAAATTCGTTGAAGCTTCCAAAACCAAATCATTTCCTCTCTTCATCAATTTTCCAAAAACCATTTCCCTCTTTTCACCACTTCAACAAAAACCAAATCCATTTGCACCACAACTCTCCTTCACTCTATTGGGATTAAGGTTGATCTCTCAAGATAAGCTTTGGTTTAATTTTATCATATTCCTTTTAATTTTAATATTCTAGGGTTTTAAGCTTTTCATCTTGAATAATTCTTCATATATGCAAATTATTAGATAAGTTCTTTGAATCCAACGCAAGAGAATGATTCCAATACCGAGCGTAATTTAAATGAACCCAACAATTTTGGGCAACAACAAATCCCACCTAATTGGTATTAATTTACTCATTCCCCTTAACCTCAATCATCTCAATCATATTAATTTCAATCTGTTAACTCGCCCAACAATTAGGTACAACCCCCTCAACCTTTCATAGCACCGAATAATTGGGGACAACCCTTTTAATTTGCCATTCCCACTCAATTCCAGCATCCTTCTTCATTTGCCAATTTCTCATAACCTCAATCATCTCAATCATATGGTACTCAACTGATTTACTTATCTCAATCCAAAAACGTGGGGGTTGTTAAAAGACAAAATGGAAAAGGTAGACGTCGCTCGACCAAGACAACTACCAATACCGGGGGGAGGGGGTCTCAGTTGTTGAAATGGACAGGTATTCAAAACAAAAATCTTGCAAAAGCTTGAGTTTATGTCTCAGAGGATAGAATCAAAAGCAACAACCAACAAATTGATGTTTTTTGGGAGTCAGTTTTGGATGCATTTCATGAATTTTGTCAAGAGGATGGTGAACGGGTTGAGCGTACAATTTCATCCTTAAAAAATTATTGGTCAGATATGAATCGTGGTTGTAAGGTTTATGGGACTTGTTTGAAAAGTATGATGCAAGGTCCCATAAGCGGTATGCAACAAGAAAATTTGGTAAGTAATTCAACATTTGTCATTACGAATTATAAACTATTTTTACCAAAATTATACATTTTATTACTATTTTAATCTATTTTATAGGACGATGCCGCGAAAACGATGTATGAAGCATGTGGCAAAGGCAAATGGTCGTATAAAGATACTTATGAAGTTTTATGTGCTCATTAATGTTTGAAAATATTGCAAGACCAACACCCAGACACGTTAGCTAGTAATGTGTGAATGAAGCAAACATCAAATTCTAGCCCTGGAACATCTACTCCGGCAATACCCGATACACCCGTTAGCTCCAATAACGACTCTCCAGTACTTGCCACGGACGAGGAGACAGAACGTCCCGACGGTGTCAAAAGTGTTAAACAAAAGGAAAGGAATGAAAGAAGACAAAATCGGTTGATTGAACGCCAAAATGCACTTATTAGTCGTCTTGACCGAGTAGACAAAAAGAAAGAAGAGTATATTGCTGAGAGAGATAAGAAGAAAGAAGAAAGAGATGCCCGTATAATGAAGTTAAGAGAAAGGAAGACAAAAGGCTGTGGTAAATTTAGAAGCTCAATTTCAAGCCCAAAATGATCAAAAGGTGATGGCGATGGATATGTCTACTTTGGACGATACTCAAAAGATTTATTGGGAGGCACAACGTAATGCGGTTATGGCGAGATTGTTTCAAGCTAATAATAATATCTAAGATGCTCTAACTGAAGAATCTTATTTTGGAAGTTTGGTAGTATTTTAGTGATTCTTGTTTAAGAAGTTTGGTTGTACTTTGTTTAAAAACCTTGTTTAAGTTTGGTTGTAATTTGTTTAAATTCTTGTTTAAGAAGTTTATCTGGATTTAAGAAGTTTGGTAATTTTAAATAATTGAATCTGCTTGAAAATTTTTAGTTTTTTAATTATTTTCTATTTGAATTTATATTGAAATAAAAATAAAAATTTTAAATAAATTTCAAATAATTAAAAATGCTAGTTGCTTCCGATGTTTCCACAAATGCTTAATGAGATCATTTTGAAATGTCTTATACCTATCCGAACTTGTCATATTATTGTACTTCGCAATGTATCCTTGTAAAGTGACTTCTTCCCGATTCAAGTCAATTGGCTGAGGGTCTACGACAAAATGCTCGGTCAATATGCTTACTCCGTACCTATTACATTCTTCCACGACGATCATGTTATTCATAATTATACATGTTTGCATTATTTTGCGCAGTGTTTTGGGTGACCAACATCTTGCCGAACCTTTCACAATTGCAAATCGAGATTGAAGCACACCAAAAGCTCGTTCTACGTCTTTTTGATATGACTCTTGTTGTTTGGCAAAATATTTGTCTGCATTACCTCAGGGAAATCGTAAGGTTTGAACAAGCGTTGTCCATTTTGGATATATACCATCCGCCAAGTAGTTGCCCATGTCGTATCATTTTCCATCGACTTTAAAGTTGCAAGGTGGAGAACGACCAAGACAAAGATCTCGAAAGAGATGTGATTGATCAAGAACATTTACGTCGTTGTTTGAGCTTGGCATTCCTAAAAAATAATGCCATATCCATAAATAAAAAGATGCCACCGCTTCCAAAATGATTGTTGGCGCTTTCTTCTGCCCCGTGTATTGACCCGCCCAAGCCGTAGGGCAATTTTCCACCCCCAATGCATGCAATTTAAAATACCTTGCATGCCAGGAAATCGATGCTTCTTAGCAACGTGCAACAACCGTTGTATATCCTCCGGAGTTGGCGATCTCAAATACTCTGCACCGAATTGCCCGATCATTGCATTGAAAAATCTCTTAACAGACTTAATGGTCGTGCTCTCTGCAATCTGAGAATATTCATCACAGTTGTCCGTCGACACTCCATATGCAAACATGCGAAATGCCACCATAAGTTTTTGATGAGGTGATAAACCCAAAACATTTGCACAATTTCGCTTCCGAGCGAAAAACTTGTCATAAGCAATCACTGCATCCAAAATACGATCGAAAAGTCATCGGCTCATAAGGAATTTTTGACGGAATTTCTCACTTCCGAATGTGCTTCAATCACGGAAGTAGTCGTGCATGAGCAATTTATTTTAAAGAACACGCGAGCGATTTATGGTTTTACGCCCGACAACTGAACCAACACGAGTTCTTAAAGATTTTGCCTCTTCTAATTCTTCAATTTCATCTTCAAGAATCAATATCTCCATATTAATCTCATCAATAACTTCATCATCACTATAATCGGTTGAAGATTGATCTTCCTCATCGGATGAAGAATCGATGAAAACATCAAGAGCCGCCTCGAAATTCATCACAACACTAAAATTGTAACTAAGAGAATATCGGAATTGGTTTGTGGATAATATGAGGTGTGGGGATTGGCTTATAGATGTATTTCACAATTTATAGTCGTCACGGACAAAATATAGCCATTACTAACAAATATAGCCGTTGGGAGAGGAAACAATTTTACTCAGCGTAACAGGCGCCTAAGACTTAGGCGCTTGATTGAAAAAAAACAATCAGGCGCCTATGTCTTAAGGTCCTGTTGCGCTGAGTAACTTTTTTTTCCATGAATCTTGTAAATTGCAATGAAAGCAAAGAGGGATAGACGACAGCATCCATTAGCACAATATTGTAATTTGTAAAGTGTAAATTGCATAAAAATAAACAAAATATTCCATTAAAATCAAAAGATTCCTTTACAACACACTATCCAACACTAAACAAAACTAAACAAACGATCCCCGTCAACATCCATACAACACTAAATAAAAGATCCCCGGGTATGTCTTGATCGTCAGGGAAGAGCGGCCCCACCTTCAGATATCCTTCCCCGCGAACCCCTCCCCCGTGAACCCCACCCATATGAATACCCCGCTTGAGAAGTTCCCGCTTCACCTTCGTCATCTTCCCATTCAACTTCAATCCCCTGAAACATAAAAAATGGGAATATTAATTACGGACAAAAACAAAAAATATTAATTAAACGGAAAATATATCAAAAGATTCTTTTAAACAACTTACTTGTCCATCTAAATATTCATTCAATTGGGAAAGACGACCCTCTGCACATCTCAAGTTCTCCCTCAAATGTGTAATGCAACTTTCGTCATGAAGGTGTTGAGCCTGCAAATCTAATGTCATATCAAGTGTAAGCTTCCGCATACCCTCAGTCATAGCAAAAAAATCATATCCTGTTGGCACGTTTATAGTAAAGGTCGTAGCACTAGAGGGAATGGTATTCCACATGGTCCCATGTGGCGACCCTAACTCCGTAGTCCATCCAGGGTAATTACTAAACTGCGAGGGAGGGATTTGTGTCTCCTGAGTAAAAAAATCTACAGTGGGAAACTCAACATGTGGAAAGGTAACTCTGCCTGTCAAAGCACCAGGGCCTGGGATGTCAATGTTTTCACACCTCGCAATATCTGACATGAGTGCACCATGTGAAACATGCCTCCAATAGGCATCATAGTCGACATGGTGACCCACTATATAATGTTGTGCTTCGATCCAACCCGCTTCTCGGAGGGAAGTAACCTAATTGTCAGTCGGGAAACAATGGAGTTTCTCTGGAGGGTCGTACGGCACTGCACGATGCTCTAGTTGAGCCCAACAGCGGTTCCCAAGATACCACTCGTATCCACCAAATGGGCCCTGTAGGAGTACTCTTTTACGACTGATATTACCGGCGATGACTACCTCCCACTTTAGTACATCTTTCATATTTCTAAAAGGGTCCCATTGTATGTTATTGATTGTATGTAAATCCAATTGTTGCCTCATCAGTTCTAGATGATGCTTCGCCTTATTTCCCATAAATTTTTGTCTTGTAGTTTGCCAGGCTAACATCCTTGGGTAAAAATCATCCAACCTATTATCTATCAAGATATGATGGCCTATCTTACAATACTCGTAGCAATGATACTGTATAAGATACGAACAAATATTAATTATCCAAATAACCTTGAATTCCAAAAAAAAAAAAACTAGAACTATTAAATAAAAATATTCTACCTCAATCAATTGGAAAAGGCCGCCGATGTATTTCACCTCCTGTTTAGATGTTTGGTCAAGGCAGTTGTATAGATGCCCTAATATAGCGGAGCTGAAGTCTATCGTATAAGTCTTGTTTTCTAAGATGGCAAGTGGACCTATCAACTCTAGTCGAGCCCAGATCTTCGAGTTCCCAAATAAGACACCTCTTTATCGTTGAAGTCTACTCTTGTATGGTCAAGGTAAGTCTCGAGGTGAGCAAAACTAACACATCCTTTTTCGTAATCTTTAAACTCCATTGCGGGAAAAATTGTTAAGGCCTTACCGTATTCCGTGTAAAAGTCTTCAAATATTATCGGCTCTCCTATCCCGATACCTATCCCGATAAGCACAGTAAAATCTCTAAGAGTGATCCCTAACTCTCCACAAGGTAGGTGAAATGTGTGAGTGTTTGGCCACCAACGCTCAACCATCGCCAAAACTACTTGATTGTCTCCATTCCTAATTTTATAATCAAATACACTCATCAAATTGGTAGCCTTTAATTTCTACTTCAAGTGAGGTACCTTTATAAGTCTCAAATAGATTTCATAGAGCTTGGCTAAATTGGATCGACATTTAAATCCAACTCGAGCCTGTAAAAGCATTAATAAACACAAATAAGAATATCTAAATTAAATTCTACCAGAAGTAAATAATTTGAAATAAGTATAAAACCAATAATTTACTAATTTGCGTTATTTCAACTTACCGATGTAGTGGCAACCGATATGGACAAATGACCCTTCCCATACGGTTGTGTGAGTTGCCAAAAATTATGCGGTCCATAATATTCTGGTAGAGGTGGAGAAGGTTCAGTAGAAACATTCAGAACTTCTTCAAACCTTACTTTCCATTTTTTGCCAGATAAAAAGTGCAATTGGGAAACTTTATATTCGTCATATTCTTCCTTCTCATCGCTTGATTCAGTATATTCTTCCTCTTCTGGCGACATTATCAAATCCTGCATTAATGAATACATTAATTTATATAAATACCATCACAGTACTCAGGCAATAGGAAGTATTAAATCAATCAGAGGGTGTCAAATTCTTATCAACATAATGTCAAATTATATTAAAGTACCAAGGCGCGTTCGTTGTTTTTAACTTCATTTTCAACATATTTGAGTGAATCTTTGGGATTCAAGAAGAGTGGAAATTGGTGATTTCAACACTATGACAACCAAATTCAATCAATACTCCACCAAGAAATTACAATTTTGGGAAAAAATTACAATACCCTAAAATACACCAAGAATCACAAAATCAAAGAATACCCTAAATTAACAAGTAACAAAGTGTTGGATTTTATATAATCTTACGCGCATTACACCAAGGAAGTTCAAATTAAATGTGTCTAGAGAGAAAGAGAGATACCTGAAAAAAAAAAAAAGATGCTCTAGTTGGGCAAAAATTAGATAAAGAGAAACAGCAGTTCGCAGCTTTTGACTCAGTGGAACGGGCGCCTAAGTCTTATGTGCCTATTTAAAATAGAAGCAGGCGCCCAAGTGTTATGCGCTATTTAAATTAGTTTAAAATCCAAGTTAGGCGCTCTTGGAAGAAATTGCGTCTGACTGACTTGGATTTCCCTTTTTTGCATCCAAGTCAGTCAGGCACTGTTGGAGATGCTCTTACAAGCTCTTTTCTTTTTCAAATTTAAAAAAGAAAGGAAAGAATATTAAATTGTTGTAAGCATTCAAAGAGAAATTCTGCCTTGGAGGGAAATTTTGTAATGGTGCATAACATTTAAAATTGGATGAGTACCCTATTTGTTTTGCATGTGCATACTTGTTTTGTTCATGTGCCCACATCACCGGTTATAGTTTGACGTGTTTGTTTTGTTTTGTTTTGTTTATTTTGATAACACTCTCCATTACAAACACACAAGCCAACCAAACCGTGGTAATTTTTGGCATTGCTAACAAGACAAAGACAAGAAGCAAGGAAAGCGGTGAACGGAAAATTTGAAAAGCTTAAAGCTCGCCCAAGCTCTTGTACAAACCTTCTTATACCCCCTAAGTGAAGGGGCACTTTCTTCTTTTGCCCCCTAAGTAAAGGGGTGGTCGCAGCTACACCGGGAAACACTTCCCGTAGGTTGGTACTTTTCTAAACTTGACATATAAAAGGGGATCCTATCCGCTCCGCCCAAGGACTAGGAGATATAAAGTCGCGGTTGGATTGACCTATTGTTGTGTTTAATATTCTTTTTCATTCCAAAATGTATAAATTGTTAGAGACTTGCGGGATTTCATCACTCAAAAAGTTCTCTAACAAGTGGGACCACTCATTAAGGATAAGAAGAAACTCGCATCACACAAAAATTGAACGTCCCAGACCTCAAAATAACAGTTAATAAAAAATAGTAGCAAGATTCCCACGAGATTTCATCACCCAACGAATATGTGTACCGAACCGGGGTACAAACATGGGTTCATATGATACGGCCACAGCCTAGAGTTGTGAAATACTAGTTGTAGGTTTGCGACGTCACTGTTCCGAGTGCTGACGTACGATAAGGCAACTTGCTCGGGCGTGAGGTTTGAACATCTACTTTAAGTTGGTACTAGCATAGTGACGTAGGGGAGTATAGGAACCAAAGCCTTTTGCCATCCTACCCATTGTGAACATAGAAGAATATAGGGGAGACCTATTTATAATTTCTAAAAAATGTTGATGTGCTAGAGTTTAGGTTTGATTGGTTGTTTATTCCATTGGGTGTTGCTTTTATTTTAAAATGCCATGCATACCAGAACATTGGAATCCATACAACTCATAATTCGACATCCCGCAACAACCTCAAAATCATTTTCAATGATGGGATCACCAAAATTCTCAATACGTGGAACATTTTTAACCTCACTCCTATATGCAAACCCATCAGTCCATTCAGTCATCCAAACAGTTCTTACCCGCTCCACCCAAACCATCTTTGGAAGACACCATTTCTCTCTTCATGCAATAAATGATGCAATTCCAACAACAGACATTGGTGAATTAAACTTCTACGACCCAATCTATCTCTTGGTTAGAGACTCAGATAACTTAGTTTTCATCCACGTGGAGTGAGATAGACCACGAAAAACTTCCAAGCAATGAAGAAGAACAATCCAAAGTTAAATCCCCTTGTACTTTAGAAAAGGATGAATTCAAGGGTAATCAAATAATGTTTTCTCCATGGGGTGAATGGATACCATATTACAATAGAGATTTAGAAGATGAACATTTTAAGGTCGACGATCCTAAGTGACAAGAAGATCTTGAAGAAACATCTATCATGCCTAATACAATTCTTTCTCAATCAACTCCAAATTCAGCCCCCAATAATCAACCACCGATGTCCCCATCTATCCTTTCATATGTCAACCCAATAAATTCTTTTAAGGAAACTATGACTGAGATTGAATATTTTTCCCTTTCCTCTAATGATTTTTTTGAAGATGATGATGACGAGATAAAATATGAATATGGGAGGAATTTGTAGATGATGATATTGGTACCAAAGTCAAAAAATTAGAAATCGCCGAACCTATTGCAGATGTTATCAACTTGTCATGTCTTTCTTAGTCTCCTTATGAGTCACCCCTGCCTTGCCTTAAGCTGCGTCCACCTGACACAAATTGTAATATTGAAAACCAGTGGGTAGATGACCCTTCTTTACGGGATATATCATTATTATTAGGGGCCGATTTTATTTTGGTTACTCCTTCACCAACCCTCCCTATACATATGCCTACATCTCCATTTCACAAGCCACTTGGGGGTACCATAATTGTTAATGAATTTGACGATTTGTTGCACGATAACTCTAGTTGTACCTACTCTATTGATTAATGTTTGAATTATTTCAAGTACTGGGATGACCCCGTAATTCTTAAAATAGTACAAGCATTATCACTTGCAACTGAGTCATACAAACTTAAGCTTGGCCCATAACCACCCGATCGACATCACTTTAATGGTTCAAGTCACTTTTTGGAAAATGATGAATATCAAGATTTATTTTTGGTGTATGGGGTTATACCTAGTAAAATATCTCAAAGTGAGATTCCCCATAAATTAAATAAGGAAAATCTTTATCCTGGGGAATTAGACTCTGAGTTAATTTTATGTATCATGATTGCATCAGCACAATTAGGTACAAATAAGGAGAACCACTATTTTTCTATTATCTGGTTATTTAAGGATATGAACAATTTGTGTATTCCTTGGTTATTTAAGGTGAACTTGCAACCTAGATAGTTCATCAATTATTATATTTTGTACCCCTTTAGACTTATATCATGGCATTCAAGTTTTAGGGTACATTCGTCTGGCTGAAGACGGCAAAACTTAGCGCTTCTTGGGAGACAACTCAAGGCACATTCAGGTGAGAAGTTCCAGCTTGTATTTCTCATTCCATGTATTAAATTTTTCCCCAAACATTGAGGACAATGTTTTATTTAAGTTTGGTGGTAGAAAACTATTTTTTCTATATATTTTGATGAAAAGTAAAATAATGACTTTTGGGTAATTTATGATATATTTTTGGCAAATTTCCAATACTTAAACAAATTTTATTTAGGCAAAATGATATGTTGATTGGAAAACCAAAAAAAACTTTGATATTTTACCAAGTGTACACTATAGTATTATTTATCGTGTTCTTAAACTCGATGTACTACCTTGTGATTAGTGAAAAACACAAATTGTTCTTGGTATATTTTTCAAAACTTGCACTTCACAATAGTTATACTACTAATACCTTCAATTGAGTTTTTGACCAGAATATGGAAAATTTAGTATTTATGTTAGGAATAATTTTCTCCAAGGGAGATAACTGCCTAAGAATAAGTTTATTCCTGAAAGTATAAAAGAAAGGCCAAACTTGTTCTAAAACTTTCACGCTGCAAGGCATACTCGCATGATTAAGAACTGAAAGAGGAAAAATTATCACCAATCTCAAGTATGGTCATGAACTATGTGAAGGGAGCATGAAAAATATTACTTGTGAGAATCCTAGGTTTAGGTCAAGAAGAAGAACCAAACCCTGGAAATCTTAGCCAACTAGCGGGGATTATCGACAAAAACTCTTTGAGATGGAGGCTTCACTAAGAAACT
Source organism: Kingdonia uniflora (assembly GCA_014058105.1). Lineage (NCBI taxonomy): Eukaryota > Viridiplantae > Streptophyta > Magnoliopsida > Ranunculales > Circaeasteraceae > Kingdonia > Kingdonia uniflora. Next base: position 5,349,079 of record JACGCM010000671.1, read on the forward strand.
ATGTATAAAAAGAAAAAGTGGTTTTTATTTACTTTTGCTCGAGGACTAGCAAAATATAAGTTTAGGGGTATTTGATAGAAATGTAATATTTACGTGAACAACTCCTAAATATATATCTAACTTGTCATTTATTAATTAAATGATATACTAATAGTGCTTTTGCTTGTATTTACAGAAATTGGTCGTATGATAAAGAAGTCGTACATTTTTACGGTTCTCAACAAAGAAGAATGTCTTGTACACTCCAATAGTTCATGCCCATAACAATTGTTAACCAAAGGCCCATGGAGGAGCATTGAAGAGGCATTAATGGGGATCATCAAGTTATATAATTTTATGAATGAGCCAAGGCATAGACTCTGGATTTTTAAAGCTCTTATATTTTGTGCATAATGGAAGGCATTGTTTAGGGGATTACTCATTTATGTTGATATTTTGTAACCCCTCCTAAACTCTATAAATATGAGGGGAATCCCACCCATGAAAGACATCTTAGGAGAATGTAAAATTAAGGTTCAATAAGTAATAAAGTTCTCGTTCTTCTCTTCTTCTTGACTTTTACTCTTATTGTAGAAATAGTATTCTGGCAATGATCAAAGGGTTGAGTAGCTAAACCTCTTAGCCAAGGCTAGAGGAAGCTCCATCCAATGTAGCCTTATTGTAGATTGTGTAGTTTAGTTAGAGTAATTACATTTTTTTGTATACCAACATTATACATATTCGTATTCCTTTGTCCCTATGCTTGACCATAGCTAGGATTAGGATAAATAAGGAATCTAAGTAACCATCTTGTTTGACGATAACAAGATAGGTTAGAAACATTGAGAAGATAACATAATCAGTGTTTATCAACCGGACCATGGTTGAGTAAGTTGGTTTATTGGTAGTTCCCAATCACTAATTATCTTATCTCATGATGTATTGCATATATACCCTACCAAGGATATGCGATACGGAAACTTGTGAATACTCTAACTTGATACACTATCTCACGGTTACAACGGATGGAGTGGAATCACGCCTTGGTTTCCTCTCCAATCATATCAATACCTTTCCTAGTTTGTATTTTATTTTAATTTCTTCACTTATAAAAACCCAAAACTCATTCTTATTGGATAAAATTAGTAGCTCAAAACATAATTCGCACCACAAGTTTATTGGGATACGACCCCGCTTTCCTTTGTACTTAACGGTACACCATGTGCTTGCGGGTCTTTTAAGACGTTAAATTTATAATTGATCAACAACTGAACTATTACTGGTTATGGCAGGAATAGCTTCAACCCACCTAAACACATAATCAACGGCTAAAAGGATGTACTTGAACCCAAAAGATGGGGTGAAGGTAGCCATAAAGTTTATACCCCAAAAATTGAATGGTTCAGCGATCAAAATTGGTTTTAGGGGCATCATATTCCTACGGGGCAAGGCTCCCATTCTCTGACATCTATCACAAGCCTTGCAAAATTCGTGAACATCACGAAATAAGGTAGATCAATAAAATCCGCATTATAATTTTTTTGTAGAGGTCTTTTAGGAGCTGAAGTGACTACCACAAGCTTGGGAGTAACAAAATTCTATGAATTTTGTATGCTCAAAATTTGGGATATCCTAATGATTTGATCAAAACAATATTTGAACAGGTACGGGTTATCCCAGAAGAAGTGTCGAGTCTCCTTAAGAAATTTATTCTTATCTTGCTTGGTCCAAAAACTAGGAAAGTGTTATGTGGCAAGTATGTTCGCAAACCATGGTACAGAAGACATAGAGCGAATGGACTTGAGTTGCTCATCAGGAAAGGACTCACGAATAGGTAATGACTTATCTGAAGAATCATTGTCGATTTGAGAGAGGTAGTCAGCTACAACATTCTCGGCACCTATTTTTTATCCTGAATCTCGATATCAAACTCTTGAAGTAATAATACCCATCGGATTAAGTATTATTTGATGTCCTTCTTGGAGAGAAGGTGTTTGATGGTAGCATGGTCCGTATAGATTATTACTTTAGAACCTATGAGATAGAAATAAAATTTTTCTAGGGCAAAGACTATCACAAGTAGTTATTTCTCTGTGGTTATGTAATTGAGTTGCACATCATTAATTGTTTTAATGGCATAATAGATGACATGCAGATGGTTATTAATGTATTGTGCCAAAACTGTACTAATGGCATAGTCAGATGCGTCACACATCAACTCGAAAGGTTCGTTTTAATTTGGAGGTTGGATGATGGGTGATAATGTTAAACATGTCAGGAGATTATCAAAAGCTTTAAGATACGAATCGTCAAATAAAATGGTGGTGTCCTTGACGAGGAAATTCCTGAGGGGTCGAGCAATTCTGCTAAACTCAGAAACAAAACGTCGATAAAATCCTGCATGCCCCAAGAATGAATGAACGTCTTTGACTGTTCGTGGGGGCAGGAGACTAGATATGACATCGATCTTGGTTTTATCTACTTTAATTCCCTTTGTTGATATGACATGTCCTAATACTATGCCCTTTTTCATCATGAAGTGATATTTTCCTAATTTAGAACAAGATGTTTTTATTGACACCTAGCAAGAACAATAGATAAGTGGTAGAGACATTGGTCAAGCGAATCTCTGAAGAGGGAAAAGTCATCCATGAAAACCTCAAGGAAACGCTCAACCATGTCAGAGAAGATGATCAACATACATCGCTAAAATATTGCTGGAGCATTGCATAACTCAAATGGCATACGGCAATAGGATAAAGTACCAAAAGGACAAGTAAGCGTGGTTTTCTCTTGGTCCTCTCGAGCGATGGGTATTTGATTGTACCCAGAATACCCATCAAGAAAAAATAGTATTCATGACCGGTGAGACGTTCAAGCATTTAATCCATAATTGGCAAGAAAAAATGATCTTTTCGAGTGACCAAATTGAGTTTTCTATAGTCTATACACACTCGCCACCCTGTGGTCATGCGAGTGGGGACAAGATCATTGTGATCATTCTTCACAATAATGATTCCAAACTTTTTAGGACCAACATGAATTGGGCTTTCCCATGGGTTGGCATAAATAGGATAAATGATCTCAGGGTCAAGCAGTTTCAATTTTTTTTTCTCACAACCTCAGCCAAAGTCAGGTTAAGCCTTCGCTGTCCTTCTTTGGACTTCTTGGCATTTTCCTCGAGTTTTATCTTGTGCATGCACACAGAAGGGCTAATACCCTTAATATCTGAAATGTTCCATCCAAGAGCTTTTGTGTTTCACTTTAATACATGCATTAATTTTTCTCCATTCTTAGGTTCTAGGTCAAATTCTATGATAGCAGGAAGAATCTCATTAGGACCTAGGTAGATATATTTAAGATTTTCAGGAAGAGGTTTAAGTTCTAGCCTAGTAGGTACTTCCTCCTCTTCTGGAACAGGATCTTTGACTTTCACATTTCAACATTATCATTGATATCCAAAATAGGAACAAAATCCAACAAGGCATTAACCTCATTGATGAGGTCATTAATGTCTAAATCCTCTCTAAAATGAACAAGACAAGCTTCTAATGGGTCTCATGGATTGGAACTATAAAATGTATTGTTTACAAAAGTACCAAGCATGTTACACTCATTGGGTTCATCTTCAAACGGAGTATGAGTTGCATTAAAGATATTCAAATTGATGGTCTTATTCTCATAAGTCAACTTCATAGCTCCGCTACGGAAATTGATCAACGCATTAGCAATGGCCAAGAAAGATCGGCCAAGGATCATAGGCATCTCACTATTTGGATCTTCTTCTAGGTTTGTGTCAAGGACAACAAAGTCCACAGGATAGAAAAAATTGTCAACCTAAACAAGTACATCCATCATAACTCCCCTTGAAATTCTAATGGATTGATCAGCTAGTTGCAAGGTTCTATGTGTTAGTTTTAGTCCTTCTAGACCTAACTGTTCATATACTGAATAAGGGATCAAGTTGACACTGGCGCCAAAATCAAGTAAGGCTTTCCCGATACGATATGTCCCTATGTGACAAGAAATTATCAGTATTCCTGGATCTTTATATTTTATGGGTGTTTTGTTCAGGATTATAAAGCTAACCTAAGTATTTAATTGAATAACATTTTCACTACCATGGACAATAAAAGCTTTCTTGGAAACATTTATACATTTCTTGAACGTGTAAAGGTCCTTGAGATGTTTTGCTTAGGAAGGAATCTGTCGTAACGCATTGAGGAAAGGAATAGTGATCTTAAGATTCTTGAACATCTCCTTTACCTCTTTATCGGGAGTATTCTTCCTATTGACTAAAAAGCGTTAGGAAAAAGGTGCTCTAGGAATTCTTGGCTGATCATTTTTGATAATTTTCTCACTTAGCGAGACCTGTTCGGTCTCTTCCTTGACAAACAGGGTTTCTTCACCCATAGGTTATCTCCCTTCTACAACTTTCCCAATACTAGGATTAGGACTTTTACGTGATTGATCCTCAGGCATCCTAACTTTGTTGTCTACAGTCATTCCACTTCTAAGTAGAATCAGAGCATTCGCCTGATCATGGTGTAAACTCTCAGTTTGATCCTTCAGATTAGGTTAGGTTTGACTTGGAAACATATATTTGTCTCAAGTACTTAACCCAGATACCAGTTAAGAAATTGATGTCTCTATTTAAGTCATGGATTGTTGATTCCTTTGCATGAATTATTGCATCAACTGGCTGTTGGATTGCAATAGGGCCTGGATGCTATCATCCAAAGATGGTTTCCTATTTTGAGGAGGAACATAAGGAGTATTTTGCTGAAAAGGTTGGTGATTAGGATTAAAAGATGCACCACTTTGATTTTGATTTGAATTACTCCCTTGGTAATACGGTTTACTAGAATAGTTATTTAAATTATTTCTTCCTGAAGAATTCTCTTGATGATGTGACTGGTTATAAGGAAAAGAGGAAGGTTTTTGATGAAACATATTGACCTGATCCTTCCTAGTTTCCCTAATTTTGTAAATCAAAGGGAAATCCTGAGTATAGTATCCAACATTGTCACACATAGCACAAGCTTGCATCTCAGCATGAAAAATGGGTGCTTTAGCGGATATTTTGTTTTTCCTTATTTTTAAGGACTCTATCTTACGCAGGATGGTCGTCCGCGTAGCTTCCAAATTAGAGTTAGATCCAACTCCAAAGGTATTACCCCCCTTTTCTTGCATATCAGCTTCTCTCATGCTTTTCCAGGATTGCAATTTTTTAGCCATCTCTTCCAAGAAGTCCAAGCCCTCTACATCATCCTTATTAGTGAATTTCCCTTAGCAAAAGGATTCTATAGTTCTCTTGGTTTTGGCATCTAATCCATCATAAAGATTTCTAGTTAGGGCCCATGAGTCGATACCGTGATGAAAGCATTGTAGGATCAGTCCCTTATATCTCTCAAGATAATCCTTTAAGCTTTTTCCATGAAGTTGGGTAATCCTAAGAATGGCCCAACGGAGGGTCTTAGTTTTCTCAAAAGAGAAAAACTTCTTGTAATGGCTTCAATAAGCATCATAAAACTCGTGATTGATTTTGGCTATTGAGGTTTAAGCCAGCTCTTAGCTTTTCCTAGTAATGAAAATAGAAACAACATGAGTTTCATGACCTCTATTTTATTCTCATTCCTTTACTTTTGGAGGAACATTAAGTCATCAAAATCCCTAACATGAGCATAAGAGTTCTCATCTTCTCCTCCTGAGAATTTTGGCAATGAATTGATTTATGCATTCCTAAGTTCAAATTCCCAGTAGTAGGAGGTAAAACAATACACGAGGCACGATTTGTTATTTTTGGGAACATGTGATCCTTAAAAGGAATTTGCACGGGTCCTTGACCATTCTCATTATCAATAGCATCTCCCATCTCAAATGATTTGGGTAGAATACTAAACAGAGTGAATGAGGAAATTTAACTCAAATTGAGTCTCAAGGAGAGATGGGGAAATCAAAGATTTCTATCTCACTCTCAACAGGGAAGAGTTCCCTATGAGTAAGGTTTATACGGTTTCTCGTATCAATGGAGATTGGAATCTTTAGTTGGGCTGACTAGCCTACCTCAAAGTGAATCAGAATATCTATCAAATCAAAGCCTTTCAAGATGGCACCTAGGCCCTCGAAACCATTCTTTCATACACTAATAGATGTGCACACTATGATGATCACACAAGAATGAGGTGCACAAAAATAAACACAACAACCTTTTTAGATCAGCCTTAATTAAGGCCAAGTTATGAACCCGGTCTCAGGGTTCGATTGCTCCTATTCCTGATAGTGAATCGATTCACACGTTGAGTTGTGTATACTCATTTTAGCAATAACTCACGTACAGTTCTAGTCACCTAGAAGCACCTATGCTGGAAGGTGGGGTAAACTGCTTAAAATCACCTTTCCACACTAGTAATGCCAGGGAACGTACTTCCTCCCGACAAACGTAGCCACTATCATGGGTCTTAATGAGCACGTTCCTAATGTTCCCGGTCCAAGCTCTCTATATATAATCTTTTTGTTTATCTTTGAATTTTATGGCTTAATCTTGGTTTCTTTTAAAGTCAATGTCCTATTCCAAAAATGTTAAACCGAGTCGCGACCTCCCGGGGTCCAAGTGTGCGGTGCCACACACGGGTGATGAACTCCCACTTTTTGTTTGTCTTTTATCTAATGTTAAAATTTAAAAGTGCACAAACATCAGACACATGAACAAATATTGACCGCTTCATAGGAGGGTGCGGTGGAAGAGTGTACCTGCGGGGCGGCCATTTTAGGGGCTCGTTGTTTACTCCAATGAAACCGTTGAGATGGCACACCCAGGCTCTGTGGCTCAAGTAGGCGTTGCAGAGAGGTCCCTCTCGGATATGGGTTCCAATATAGCCCCTGGAGAAAAAGTACCATTTTATCCTCACTTTAATTACACACTCTTCGCTCAAGAGTACAATATTTTGCCTCACTACAACTCACTCAAAGAGGAAAGAGAAGAAAAGTACAACTCTGATATTTATTTATTTATTTATTAAATTTTTTGTGGATGATCGAATATCACGAAGAGCAAAAAATGAAACTGTATAACCACAACCAGCTATAGTAACATACTCGCAGCCCTCTAACTCCAATCGAACACTCGAAGGCTACATCGTAGCCTACCTAGAGACTTGAAGCCCAGTAAGACAATAATCAAGCCCACGAAGCCTCCCGAGACTAATTGAATACTCAAAAGTATCATCGAGGCTAATTGCCATAGTCGAAGATAGATGAGTAGCGCCTGAACTCAGCATCAGTACCAGAAATACTACAACCATGGTCGAAGGCAGATATGTTAGACAACCAGCTCACTAGATAGAACAGTGGAACAAGCCGCTCCACAACTACAGTACTAGATCCAACCACTACAATATCAGAACCAACAGCTACAGTGTCAGACTCAGCAACTGCAGTGTCGGACTCGATAGCTACTATGTCAAAACTGACTTCGGCTACAAGTCAGTGGTCCCCGGAGGATATACATATAACTTGGACCCCCATGGTGACTCAGCCCTTTCTATGTCCTATAAATAGGTGGAAAGAGGCACTATGGAGTGGCTAGAAAATCTTTCCCGCAAAGTCATACAAGTTTACCTTCGAATTCCATGTAACAATCTACTCCTCCATCCCTCGACTATCTCTATATATATCATTTCTCCTTAAAATCCTCACTTGAGGTTGTGGAGTTACCCATTCTAGGCCTCCACGCAAGTATATCGACTCAGTAGTATCTATTATTATTGGCATTTATAAGCTTGTGAACCCCCAAGTAGAGGATTAACTATTTGGTGTAAGAGCTAATTTCCCTTCATACGAAACTTGGCCCCTACATTTTGCACCATCTGTGGTATACCCACCCTAATCCACTCCCTTTTCTCCCTTCATTTGCTTACTTTTCTAGTCATCCCCAATGGCCCCCACTCTTCCCTCCACTTCAGCCCTTGTCGGCACCTCCACCGATAGAGTCGCCACACAACTTGTACTTATTAGCCAAAAATTTGCTCAGGTTGAGGAATGTCACAATAATCAGTTACGCATAGAGCGTGAAGAGCGCCGCCAAGAACTCGAGGCCGAATGGCAAGACCATTTAGACGGGTATGATCGGCAACACCGTACCTTAGACGAACTCTGACTTACCATTCGCGAGCTCCAGCACGGCCACACCCACGACGCTCCTCAGCGTTCTCGACTACCCGCCCCCTCGTATATTTCTGCCCGCGCAAGGCTTAGGCCCCACCCACATATCGAAGTACCCCCGGACCATCTTAGCGCCGAGGGTACTCCCACTGCCATACCAACTGGCTCGATCCATTTAGGTGTCCCCATTACGGAGGACTTTTATGATTTCGCACTTTGCACATCTCCTCACCCCACGCGACATCCTGCTCGTGAATGCCTTGGCGAGTGAAGCGCCAAACATGCTCCTTACTCGAGGCCTCATCTCCCTTAACCCCGGCCTTCTCCCCCTCGTCCTGCCTATCTCACACAGTAGGAACTTGACTAAAAAATCCTCACCGCCATCCGCATCAGTGCGATCCCCACACCAAACTCTTGGAGTCAGTTAAACAACTATCGAGGTGCCTCCAAACTCCTCGCTATCGAGGTGCCTCCAAATTTCTATGCCCCCAAAATCATAAAATACTGCAATACCGACCCTTAATCTCACGTCCTCGAATTCCAAAATGCGTTAAGCCTTTGCTCCACGGCTGACCACCTATTGTGTCGACTACTTCCCACCAGCCTCACAAATAGCCCTCTCAAATGGTACCATAGCCTCCGTAATGGCTCTATCCGACGTTTTAAACAACTATCGACCCTTTCTATTACCTAGTTTGCCTTCAACAAGGACCACGAGGTCTGGGTCGATGCCCTCTTCAACTTCCACAAATCCCCCAACGAAACCCTTGAAGCCTTCACCAAGCAGTTTCTCGATGAGTCACATAAAGTTAAAAGCCTCGACTGCGCAAATGCCGTTCTCACGTACTCTAATACCCTACCAGATAGCAATCGTGTAAAAGAGTATATTGTGCTTCATAAACCACGAACCCTCGAGGAGATGTTATCTAAAGTTAATGGGTACATCAATCTTGAACACCTCCGCGAATCAAATTGCTAGAGGCAAGCCTCGACCGCCAACCAGAACAAACCTCGGCAACCTTCTACACCCATGGTCGCTCCTGTCTTATAAGAGATTGAGTGTCGTAAGCATCCTCACCCCGATGAGACTGAAAGCCTCGAGCTCACCAACTTTCTTCGAGCAAATAAAGACATTTCGCCTAGACATTCCATGAGATGCCTGACATTGACGTAGCCTTAACCTACCATCATCTTGATCTCATCCCTCACTCTACCGCTATGAAGCAGAAGAGGCATACCTTGGTCCCGCAGCTTCGAGAAGCCGCCAACCTCGAGGCCGACAAACTCCTTACAGCTGGCTTCATTAGAGAAGTCAAATATGCAGATTGGATATCGAACATTGTTGTTGTTCCCAAAAGGAATGGAAAGATCAGAATCTGCGTTGTCTTCACAAACCTCAATAAACATACACCAAAGGACATCTTTCCTCTCTTAAGCATTTCAGTACTCCTGGATGCCACAGCCGATCATGAACGACTATCGATGATGGACGCGGCTTTGGGTTACAATCAGGTACCCCTCCTCCCCGAGGACCAACTCAAAACTTCGTTTATTACTGAACAAGGTTTTTACTGCTTTAACATCACGCCCTTCAGCCTTAAAAATATGGGTGCCACTTACCAACGTCTTGTTACCACCATGTTTAAACCATTGCTTGGCAAGTTGGTTGAAGTCTATATCGATGACATGTTATGCAAAAGTCTCCAAAAATACACCTATATTCAAGACCAAACCGAAGTCTTCTCGATACTTTGAAAATATAACATGAGGCTAAACCCAGACAAAAGCTAATTTGGTGTTTCATCCAGCAAATTTTTGGGCTACCTCATCAACAAATGGGGTATCGAGATCGACCCCGCTAATATCCGTGCCCTCATCGATATGTCTTCCCCCCGAACCAAAAAAGATGTCCAAAAGGTTGCTGGCAAGATAGTTACCCTCAACCATTTTATATCAAAATCTTTTGACCGTTGTACTTGGCCTTTTTCCCTCTTACGTGACCAAGGTGACCACAAGGCCAAAAAGATAAACAACCCCAAAATCAATAGGACACCTGATTGCGAACAAGCTTTCCTTGAAATCAAAACATACCTTGGTCGACCACCCATCATCAGTACCCCGATCGAAGGTGAAACGCTTTCTTTATACATTACTGTTACCGACACTTCTATTAGTTCGGTCCTTATTCGACTTGAATCCAGCATCGAGAAACCCATGTACTTTATTAGTAAAAGTTTGACACCTGGAGAGACTCGATATACCAAGCTCGAGCGATTGCTCCTTACACTCGTTTGCACTGCTCAAAAACTCAAGCCATACTTTCAGGCTTACCCCATACGTGTCATCACCAGTTACCCCCTTCGAGAGATACTCAATTAGAAAGAAAAATCTAGACGGGTACAATAGTGGCCTATTTATATTGGTGAGCATAACATCACATTTGAGAAACAGATGTCCCAAAAAGGCCAGGTAGTCGTTGATTTCCTTGCTGACTTCCCGGTCGAAGACATCGACTGGAAGGAACACGAAGATGATCTACCAGAAGACCAGCCCGAACAGAACGACCCCTGTAACCCTGACACAAGTTGGCATCTCTTTACAGATGGATTTGCTGCACCTAACGGTTCAGGGATTGGTGTTGTCCTGGTTACCCCCACCAATGACCGAATTGAAAAGGCCGTCAAGTTAAACTTTGAATGCTCTCACAACGAGGCTGAGTATGAAGCCTTGATACATGGCCTCGATCTCGCACACGAACTTTGTGTTCCTAAACTTGTAGTATTTAGAGATTCCCAACTTGTTCAGAGATAGTACACCGATGAAAATTAGGCCAACGGCCGCACTTCACACTGTTGGCCGATCTATAGGTCTTTGAACTGTATCCCAAGGTTTATTCTGGCCTAATATGAAGAAACAAGTTGAAGAATATGCAAAATATTGTGACAAATGCTAACGCCACACCCACAACATCCATAGCCCTTTACAAGACCTCCATTACATCTAAGTCTTTTTGTCATTCAAGCGGTGGACCATCGATCTCGTGGGTCCTTTTCCCAAAGTATCGGGTAGCCGAGAAAGCTTTCATGTGTTAACAGATTACTTTACTAAATGGGCCGAAGCCATGCCTTTATGTTGAACCAGAGAATAAGAAGTTATCAAGTTTTTATGGGAAAATATCATCACACATTTTGGTTGCCCTCACATGATTCGATGTGACAATGGTCCACAATTTGTTGGGAATAAAGTCCCCAATTACCTCAAGAAGTGCAACATCATCCCCTCCCCCTTAACACCTTACTACCCCCAGGGGAATGGTTTGGTCAAAGCAATCAATAAAACTATAGTCGACGGTCTTAAGAAGTATGTCGATGAGAAAAAAGGACGATGGGTTCAAGAACTATAACATGTACTCTGGGCCTATCGAACAACACCATGAAAGGTGATGGGTTGCACACCTTTTCTCCTAGCCTATGGTACCGAAGCAGTGCTACCTACTCAATTTGAAGTGCCAACACGCGACCCCAACCTCTATGACGAAGATAACGAGTTCGAACTCAGATGCAATATGTTATGGATCGATGAAACCAGAGACCAAGCCAATGCTAACCTCAGTCGTTATCATAACTCCCTCCAGAAGTCATGCAACAAAAGGGTTCGACCGTGTAGTTTTAATATTAGAGATTTGGTACTTCGACGAGTTACACCGTCTTCGAAATCTCGAAATGCCGGCAAGCTAGACGAGTCCTGGGAAGGATCTTATGTTGTGTACGATAAAACTTATAAGGGTTCATATTACCTGATGAAGGAAGGCGAAGAGCCCCTACCTAACCCATGGAATACAATGCAGTTTGTCTCATACAACCGGCTACGGCCACCTTGTTCAGCTGATATAAATACAGTATAATCAATGAATATGTTCTTTGCCCTCTGAGCTTTGTATCCTGCCTTCTAGTAAATTTCTTGGTCTAACCTTAGTATCACGTCAACCCTTTGACCCGACTGATACTTGGGGGCGACCTCGAAGTTTTTCAAGTCTTCAATTCGAGCAAACCAGAGGGGAATGAATGGTCGACAGACCAGACCCTCGGGAATGCATTGGGGGCAACCTTCAAGGTTCAGTACAATTCTCAACTCGGTCAAATACAAGTATCATATCAGCCCTTCAACTAAACCGATACTCAGGGGCGACCCCGAAGTTCTTCAAACTTCCAGGCCGGACCCACCAGACTCGAGAATTCAACACTTCTTAACACATACATAGATACAAACATACAGGAATATCAGTAATTCAACTACATGCAAGAAGTTCCAGTACAATATATATCATCAACTCAGGTTTAGTACACAAATGCAATTCAAATTATCCACAAACAAGAAGCTCAAGTTCAAATACATTACACATTTTTCAAGTACTGCCCATCAATCCCAACTTCAAACATTATAGCAAGATAAGAGAAAAGAGTTTGTTACAGCAAGCAGACAACAATGACATACCTTCTTCCAACACCCCACTTATACAGGAGTGGCCGCACTAACTCCTTTTATAGGCTTTGCGCCGTGCCTCGTCTGCATTATCCGTATCATCAGCCCCCAGTTCCTGAGGCCTCTTACGTTGAGTAGTCTTCATCTGTTGGACTTTTAAAGGTTCGGGAACAGCCTTACCCTTACCTTTATTAGCTTGCCTCGACACCTCAGGAACCGCTTCGTCAACACTCGGTTGTACAGTCCCTGATCCTCCTTGCTGCCCCCTCAGCACATAAGTCAACTTGCAAATCAACCTTGTTTTTTCAAACTCTTCAGGCCCTGTTGAAGTACTTTCTTCTCTCCACTTCTTCGCTAGTCTAGCAGTGACAGGTACATTTTGAAGTAATGTATCTCTCTTCTTCTGCCTCTTCCTCACAATACCTAACTTCTGGAATACCCAATTTATCCACTCTTCCTCAAAGTTGATCAGTTCGTCAATATACCTCTTCGGATATGTCATAGTTCTGGGACTGGGTTCTGCAAAACAACATAAAACAAGTTTAATAACCTATTCGATCAGCATAATAAACAACCTTCGACCGTCAACTTACTTGGATTATACACCCTGTACTTCAGCTTATAAACCTCCTCCCCTTCTGTATTTTTATAGTTGCCTCTTACCACAACCAGGTCCTTATCCCACCCTCGACCCGTCGAACACATATTAAATAACCATGGTTTGTCTTCATGGCATTGGATCTGGTATGTATCCACCTTCTTAATTGCTTTCCTTGAGTAGAATGATACAATATCGAACCACCCGTTTAAACCCCTCTTCTTACATTTCAACACTTCATTCATACCCTCGACAACCCTCATCATCTCGTAAAAATTACCATCTATCTGGCACAGGGCAGCGTCCCAGTAGTTCAATACCTCCTTCACTAGCTTTTGATAGGGTAGTCGTATCCACAGTCGAATCTGACCTCTGAATGCTAAAAAACCCTCTCGAGGGGTATCCTTGAAGGTAAATTCGGCCCCTACTGGCACCAGTATAACTCCCACCTTCGACAATTCATGTTTTGACATGAATCGATCCAGTCTCGCCTTTTCCTGAGCCGAGACTGACCCCACCGCTCCCCTTAAACCAAACGAACTATCACTATTATCGCTCTACTCCTCTTCTTCTCTCTCGTCCCCCGAAGGCTCGACACTACCTTCATTTCCTCTTTCCACCATTCCCTCCATCTCCTCGTCGTCACTTCTGGTATTACCATAGCTAAATGGGCGTCTGTTACAATGTCTAACACTTCTACATCACTACTCTTAACACCTCGGCCCTGACCAAATATACTCGATTCATTTACATCGACCTCTTCATCTATCAGCCTCAGCCTCGAAGCTTGACGGGTACGCATTATACCCTACAGAATAAGAGGTACGCAATTAGATTGATATATTTGACTATCACGTTTTCAATATCATATTTCATCCTACCTTCCCCAACTCGCCCAATCCAAAGTCGATTGTTCGACTACAACCCTGGTCACCACCTCAATACCCTCAATTTCCTACGGGGCCGAACCTCTGGCCACTTGGGTTACCCCCTTCCTCAGCCAGGCCTTTACCAACAAAAACCCTAACAACACCTACCCCACCATACCAATAGCTATAAATTCAACAGAAGAAACTACTGATCAGAACTACAAAATTACCTATTTTTGAAGGAAGTCGGAAGAAGTACCTGTTCGAATGGTTCAGATCTCTCAGCAACAACGATGATGCCTTCCCTTCTCTCCAACAAGCTCTACCTCCACAATGGTGTATGGAATAGTACCACCTCTGACATGTCAGTTGTCACGATTTTCGGGTTTCATATTCAAAGCCCATATGCCTTCGACAATAGAAATTTTCAAACTTCACTTGATCTCGTTTGCGAACCATCATCTATATTCTACATTGACCATTCGTCCATACATATTAAGTACACAAACCTTCCTTTGTGATATTTTTCAATTATTCAACATTACTCCAGCTTCTTACCATTTTTTAGTGTTCGTTACTAAAGTTTGACTTTCGACAAAGAGCTATTGCGCCTACATTATCTTCGTCTACTATGATTGTCATACTCGCGAGGGTATACTTCATAACAGTACTATTTTATTGGAATACATCCCCATACAAAAAAAATAACAGCAACAAAACTAACAAACAGAGACAGAAAACGTCAACTACAAAACAAAACAACTTCCTTTCACACCACCCAGCACCAGTGCCTATAACAAAACCAAGACTCCCCTATTTACAGACGAGGCAATTCTTGCATAGCCCGACCTCCTCATCTTCAGTGCGGTCCTCCGTGTCTACCATATCTTCGGCCATACATTGTAAGAAGAAGAACCGATTGCTGATGAGAGGGTTCATCCATTGCAGCACCCTCCACCAGTGGGCGTACGACATACCACCGATTGGCTCCTCCGCCTCAAGCTTGATTAAGTCTGGCATCACCCAATCTAAACTATGGTCACCAAAGAACCTCTCCTTCAGATCGTGGGTCATCTCCCAGATGCGATGTTCCCTTGCCGCCATCCTTCCCTGGTACCTTGTATTTGTTGTGACATCCATAGCTTTGATTACTGGAAGAGAAAGGCACAGATAGTTTGAAAATCCCTTCATACCCCCTATTTATACATGAATTCAGATTCATTTAATCTCTCCTTAATCCCCAATCGCATTAATTACAACCCTTAATTTCTCTCCTCGGAAGTGCCAACATTCAACAATCAACTATTTAACTTCCCATGACTGACCAGCTTTCTCAACACGCGCCATCTACACCAATTTTTGGGGCCCCTGCTGAGAGGGGGCAAATGTAGTAGCCTACTCGAAGTCTTTTAGCTCCAATCGAACACTCGAAGGCTACATCGAAGCCTATCTAGAGACTCTAAGCCCAGTAAGACAATAATCAAGCCCACGAAGCCTCCCGATACTAATCGAACACTCAAAGGTATTATCAAGGCTAACTACCATAGTCAAAGATAGATGAGCACTGCCTAAACTCAACATCAGTACCAAAAATACTTTGACCATGGTTGAAGGCTGATACGTCAAACAGCCAGCTCACCAAATATAATAGCGGAACAAACCGCACGACAACTGCAATGCCAGGTCTAACAACTACAATGTCAGAACCAATAGCTATAGTGTCAGACTCAACAACTACAGTATTAGAACTGACTCTGAGTACGAGTCAGCTGTCCCCAGAGGATATACATATAACTTGGCCCCCCACTGTGACTCAGCCCTTTCTATGTCCAATAAAATGGAGGGAAGAGGTACTATGAAGGAGTTAAAAAATCTCTCCCGCAAAGCCTTATAAGTTTACCTTCAAATACCCTGTAACAATCTACTCCTCGATCCCTCGACTATCTCTATATATATCATTTCTCCTAAAAATCTTTACTTGAGGTCGTGGAGTTACCCATTCTAGGACATCACGCAAGTATATCAACTAAGTAGTATCTATTATTATTGGTTTTTATATGCTTGCAAACCCCCAAGTAGAGGATTAACTCTTTGGTGTAAGAGTTAGTTTCCCTTCATACGAAACTTGGCCCCTACACCAGCAACACTTCACAACCAGCGACACTTCACGACCTTTTTAATTATTGTGTTTGATTTATGACTTGATGATGTAGGATAATTTCATTCCTCAATGAATGATGAGTTTGGAAACCAAGCCTGCTACAACTTAAATAGGTATTTCCTTAACTTCAGCCATAAGGTTTGAATTTTAAATTGGATTAACTTGATATACTTGCTTGTGACTGCCCCTTGGTTGGGAATCGTAATTGCCTTGCGTGATAATGATGTAACTGTTACACAACACCAAGCACTACCACATCAAATCAAAGTAATTATAGTTAATTGGTAACAACTATTTAATCTTCCACAACATCAATACTCTGTTATACTGCTTAGTAACACAGTCGCCATAAATTCATCCTTATCTCTTACAAAACAAACATAAAACACACCTTAAAATGGCAAAAGCAAAACAAAATAAAATTAACAATGAAAATTGTGGGCTAATTTTTCTAAGAAATGAAAAATATATAAAATACTAAAGAAATAGATCTAAGAAAGCATAATCAAAAACAGTTACTAATTACTGCTCGAAACTGGCAACAGTGCCATTTTGATAACGGTCAAAATCTGGTATTTTAAGTAAGGGTTAAAATTGAGTGTCGCTCACTTCCGAATGGGACTAAAAATAGTTTTGGTTTGTGCTTTAGTAATCTAGTGTTGCAAAATCGCAAAAATAAAAGATTTGGTTTTAATCAAATATATAGGTCTAGGGTTTTCAGATTTTACTGCCATTAACGAATAATAATAAATGTAGTTTTGTATATTTTCCCAAAATATTGAAATAAAGAATGTCGACCATTTGTCGATGTAATCCCATGATCAATGAAAACCAAGTAGAACATATTGTATGAACTAAGTATGTACCAAAAATACATTTCATGAAAGACATGCTAACTATGAAATGTTAATTAGTAATAATACTTTAGAAAAATGCAATATTAATGCAATTTATGTAAAAATACTTACTATGTAATTTTAGGGTCTCAAAACTCAACCTATATCTTTACTTAAAGAGATCATAGGAAGATAATGAATCTCCTCTACGACATAGTGATGGGATTATTCTATACTATGCTTATATCGGGGTGGAGAAGAATATACTCTACAATAAGGAATTATGCGCTAATGGTGGCTCAATCCTCATCTCTAGTGAGGATTTAGTCGGGCATTATAATATGATAAACTCAAGATTATATGATAAGGAAAATAAATACATAAACTAAGAACAAAATATGGGAATTGTACTGATGAGAAATAATACTTAAAAACAAATTTAATTCTAGAACTTTGTTCAAAGTTCTCCAACAATGCTCTCTTCTCATACTCTATTCAATAATTTTCTTAAGTTTGGATGATCTTATGAGCTCGTCACCTCTCCTTTTATAGATGAAGGAGAGGTTTTTTATATTTAATATGAAATTGTAACCTATGCCATAAATGTACATAAAAATGTAACCTCCAAGAGTTATCTCCTCATGTGGGACCATTAATGGCATGTTTTTTGAAAGGATAATCTTTGCCAATACTTTTAGCAAGAATGGTGTAATAATAAGCTTAAACGAATAAGATTTTATGTGGAAACTCAGTAAAGGATAAGAAAAACCACGACCTCGATGAGGATTTTAATGTATAATCTAATAGGCTGCTAGTTATTACAGTTTGTTGTGAATAGTAAAGTAGGGAAGAATGAATAGTAGAGTTGTGGATCTGAATAATCTATTCTCTGCCTATATTTATAGTAGATACAGGCAGTTTACAAAAAGAAAAACAGTTTCCTATTTCGGGGGTAGTGGGCAAACTTTGTTGATCTGTAACGGCTATTTCTTGACCAAGCACAACAGCTACTTTTAGTAGGTCGAGAACTTGTGGTTATAGACGTGACATCTTTCTCGAATGTTGGGCTGTCTTTGGCTATGTTATGCTGGCTAATCCTTATCAAATTAGGGAAATATGTTACTACAGTCGCCCCATTCTCGACATAAGTACTTGTGGTGTAATAATCTTCTCCAATTATCTTCCCACATACGACGCCAATTATAATGGTATGTTTTCCAGGAGGATAATCTTTGCCAATACTTTTAGTAAGGATGGTGCAATAATAAGCTTAAACAAATAAGATTTTACGTGGAAACTCAGTAAAGGCTGAGAAAAAACATAACCTCGAGGAAGATTTTGATGTAAAATCTAATAGGTTGCTAGTTATTACAATTTGTTGTATGATAGTAATGTATGGAAGAATAAATAGTAGAGTTACAGATCTAAATAATTTATTATCTGCCTGTATTTTTAGTAGATACAGGTAATTTACAAAAAGAAAAATAGTTTCCTACTTCGAGGATAGTGGGCGAACTTTTGCTGATCTATAATGGCTTTTTCTTGACCAAGTACAATGGCAACTTCAGTAGGTCGAGGACTTGTGGTTGTAGACGTGGCACCATCACGAATGCTGAGCTATCTTTAACTATGCTATGCGGGATTATCATTGTCGAAACTGGGAAATATGCTACTACAGGACCCTTGTGCTTGACAACTCTACAACCTTTTCTAGCAGTTCATCTTTTGAGCTATACATCTCAATATTTACATATATTTGGTAAATGAACTCCATGTAACCTGAAATGTAAAAATTGTTTTATAAGTCATGCTTAATAATAAAATTAAGGATAATAAGCATTAAGTCATAGGGGGAAAGTGGTCATTTTACAAGCCCATCAGCAACGCATCTTAAGCAATGTATAAGGCTCGGGGCGACAAGCTTGGGTTGAGTGTACTTTTCTAAAGAGTGACCTAGTTTGGTTACATTTGGGTAAGGAGCGACTAAAGGGTGAAGGAAAGAAACTCAAGCCTATCTGTTATGGTTCATTTCCTATACTCAAGAAGACTAGTGACAAAACATTTCAATTAGATTTGCCACCTTTCATGAAGATGTATTCGGTGATTAATGCCTAGCATTTGAAGTTGTTTAACCTGTGTCTTTTAGATGAAGACTCTATAATCGATACTCGCCTACTGTCAGTTGATGAATTATGGATAGAAAGAGAAGATCTATTATAGGAAGATAGTATTCTAGAGAGGAAAGTTTATGCTATAAGATGGGGTAGAATCGATTCGTTCCTAGTTGAGAAGAAAAGTCAACTACCTAGCAAGTCAAAGTGGTACAATAGGGAAATGGGCATTGCCGTATTGTCTCATCTCCAATTCTAGGTTGAGCAGGAGCCCAAGGTTCCTAAAGGGGGGAGTCATGATCCAGGAGGATCTGAAGATCGAACCCCTTCAAAAGATGTCATCTCATTCGAACGAACCTTAGAGTAGTTCAAATGAGCTATGAGAGGAAGAAATAATTTGAGCTGAATCTATTCGACCTCAATTTCACAGAAGACCAATTTGATATGAGTTTATTCTTAGGCAAATAGGCAAGTCGTTCGAACGACCTGAAGTTCCTAAAAGACCAATTCACGCCAAGGTTATTTTTAGGCAAAAATAGGCAAGTTGCTCAAACGACATTTGAAGTTGTTCGAATAACCTAGAGATCCCCAAAAACCAATTCACGCTGAGGCTATTTGTAGGCAAAATTTGGTCAGCCGTTCGAATGACCTATAGGTTTGTTCGAACGACTATCGTATTCCTTTATTGTATTAGGTGTTTCAAGGGCATAATTGTCCTATCTTGTAACTAAAAACATCCCTCATAAAGGGGCAAGGTTAGACAAGGTGAAATTATCTTTGATCAATCCAAGTTTTGTAAGAGAGTCTTAGGGTTTGTAGAGCAATTCAATTAAAATTAAATTATTGAGCAATTGAAGCTCTAAAAGGAAAAATTATCCCGCCAACTGTTTGCTCTTTATTTAATTTCTTTGATCTTAGCAATTCGTTTGCAAGTGTACCTACAATTATTTGTCAAATGCTTACCTAGGTGTTCTAATAGTTTTGCATTTCACGTAATCTCCTAAATGATCAGAATAAAGCCGATATCTCAATTCTTATGTTGAAACTGTTGGTTTTGAAATATCATTTGATGTTAATGGTATTGCATCATGTTTAATGATGCATATTAGAAAAAAGTACAACTATAATTAGTCTCAACAGCCACCGTCCTGGCCATTCCTAAAGTTATTCGGCACGACTACACCCGTGTCTGGGGTCGTGTGAACTGGTGGTGTAGCCAATGCCCAAGCACGGTTCTGACCATAGCTAATGAATCAGATATAGCCATGGATAGTAGTACCGTGACAACTTCATGGCCATTAATGCTCATTGGGTACATTATAAACCATGGCAAATGGCTCTATTGGCTATGAACTTTTTCATGCAGTATCCCGTGGCCAATCCTGTAAATCACCACCATATTATATGTGGCTAATGCTTGTTAATTACTACTATTTGATATGTGGCTAATGCTCGTTATTTACTACAATATTAGTTGTGGCTAAAGTCATTTTACAAACAAAAAAACAAATAATTGCCTTAGGCATCCAAGAAGTTTTAAATTAACTATCTGTGGATAATTATCACCACATATTTTCTTTAAATTATCTCTGCTTAGGCATCCAAGAAATTTTAAATCAACTACCTTGGCGATTCGCTTGGTGCTTCGATAACGTATTAGGTATTGACAAACAGCCATGAAAGCAATCCCGATTAACATCCTCATCAACATTCCCGAGATCAAATCCATCTCTTCTTCTAGAGAGAAAAAAATTTACAATAACAAAATCTCGCAAAATGCCAATTCGCTCATAATCGATGATGCAGAAGAAGAAGATTTTGTAGTAGATGGTGTTCAAAAGGTTAATCAGGGGCAGCTTGAAGAATGGCACTCTAGCATACCAGATTTCCTCCAAAGGATTGAAGACCTTACAATAAAATATTTTAGATTTAGCAATCAATGTATTTTTTGTTTTCTTTTTTAAACACCTTAGATAGCTAATTAATGCACTAGGTTCCCCTCTTTGTAACCTTAGTTCATCAATAAAAATCCTAAACTTTGTGTAACCAAAAACAAACTTGTAAAACCCTTATCAACATTTCTAAGATCTATTTATGTATTAAAGAGTTTTAACAACTTATAGAGCTTTACATAAAGACTATTCTCTAATGCGTAATCCCAATATATGTCATGCTACATCCAATTGTAGCAAATTGATGCTAGAGTTGAAAACTTGTAACACAATTTTATGTGTTATTAAAGTTCTTAACTAATTAAGATTAACTGATTTTGAGTAATTTATGTCAAAATTGAAAGGACCGATAATCCTTGAAACTAATTGCCTAGTTCTAAGCTAGCTTAAGTTGATATGAAAAGTAATAAGAAATCAAAAACACAATGTCAAACAATTTTAACCCTGTGGGAAACCTTTCTCATAAAAATAATGTACAGGTCGCTGCCGAATCGCCCGACAAATAAACAATCCAATTTTGAAACGAAATTTCAAGAATTCAATTACTAACAGACTTGATAAGTACATCCCGTGGTTACCTCTCTTCTAATGAAGCTCCTTACAATCGATTCATCGCTCTCGCAGTGCCTTGTTTCATTCTCTCGTCAAAGCATCCAAACTTGAATCGCTCAAACTCTCAATATCTAAAATTAGAATTTTGGTTTACAAATTCTTCGATTGATTCAATTTAAGTTTTACTTTGCATTGAATCACTCGTTAAAATCTCTCTTCTTTTTAAAATCTCAAGTCGTAGAAAAGTTAGCTTTTTTGGAAGAGGTGAAAAGGGAAATTATAAAAATTGTCTTTTATAAGAAACTTGAAAATTTGAAGTCTGTTCGAACAGAGAAATAGTCTATTCAAACAGACAAATTTATATGTGAACAAAACCAAAGATCCTATTCAAAGAATTTGTGGTCTGAGTAAAATATTTGAACGAAAGAAAGTCTATTTGAACAGGGTCTATTATAACAGAAAAAAATTTGTTCTAACAGATACCTATTTTTTTCAAAAAAAAATGCATAATTAATTTTTGACCTTTTTTAAAATACTAACGGCTTGAGTATTTTAAAGCAAAGAGGTACAAACCTAAGTATCTGTTCAGTGTCAGTCCAACTGTAGCCACTCCACATGAACTTTCTGACGATGAATAACCACGAGGTAGTGCTAACACCTATTCTAGACACGAAATGAAACAGACTCCAAATATGGATTTTTCAGCTATCAATATTGGTATAATTCAAGATAAAGATGGGATCTCACCTAATAGTTATTATGAAAGATTTATAGAGTTTATGAACCCAAAAAAAAGGCAAAAGTAAAACCCTTTTGCAACAGGAAAGAAAATAGAACAAATACCACATTATCAAAACACATAATCTAAAATGCTAACAATAATAATATAAAAATTAACAAAATATAACACCAATTCATGAAGATAATCAAACCAAATTACAATCATAGGACAATTTTAAGATCTAACTATAATTTATAGATCAAACTACAATCAAAGTTTCTAAATACCAAGAGTATTTGGAAACAAAATATACCCAAATCATAAATACCTTGATTTTAGCTCATCAATTTGATAAGCAAGGTTCAGGTTTCAATTGAGTTCGCAGAGCTACAATTAACCATCTCAAATCAATTTTAAAAACGTATATTGTGAGTGTGTGTGTGAGAGAGAAGGAAAGGTAGATCAATTAAATCACCTTGATTTCAAAGCCATAATCTCAATTAGGAATGCCCAGACTTCAATCAAGTTCTTGGTACTTCAATTTCACCCAATAAAATTTAAAATATCTTATAACAAAAACATAAATCAGTTCTTTCGCCATTAATGGAGATAGACTAATTGAAGAGATATGAATTTAAGGGAGAGAGGAGCTTTCATAGCTTACCATAGAGATATAGTGATTAGTCTTGAGCAGAGAAGAGATAGAGAGAGGAGATTGAGTTATGAAAAACCCCTAAGTTTTAATACAAAAGGAGGGAAAATAAAAACTGTTAGCGGGAGAGTCTTTTAGAATCCTGCCTTTTGAATTTTGTTTAGCCACAGATTAGACACAAAATTGATTTTGGGTCACAAAAACTCAGTGTAGGAACTATGTTGGCCATGAATTTTTGGTTTTAGCCACAGCCTGGTTTGTAGTAATTTGCCACATACATAACTATGGCTAAAACTAAATTTGATGGTGGCCTTGGATTCATTTTCAAGTAATGAAGGGAGATCTCCCTGAGACTCGATCATAACAATGTTGGTTGTGATAAATGATGCTTCTTGACATCACTGAAATAAATTATAATGAAAGGCATTTGGTGGGTTTATGGGGTTCATAGTTATATAAGGCAATTTACCTGCGATGTCAATATCAGAGTATAATAGGCTTCAATTGCTCGTGGTATCAAGGGGCATCATATAGGTGTCAAGAAAAAATTTCCTTCATAATGTTTGGATATTTTTGTGTAGACTCTAAGGTATTTGTAACTACACAAATGCTACTAGTAACATGTACATAGTGGAAAAATTGGAAGCATAAAGACTAAATTTTTTTATTTATATCAAACAAAATTTTGTCCTGGTTTGAGAATACAAATCAAATGTGTCCCCAAATCAGTGAGAAAACTAGCTATGAACATATAATCGATCAACTTTCGCCTAAATTTAAAAACTGCTAGTTCTTCTATGCTCTACAAAGTTGGCCTTAAATATCATTCTTTTCATAAAGGCTTTGATAAACACACCACTTCAAAAGTATCATCTAGATATTATTTTGCTTTATTGGGCTTTTGCCCAACTGTGCATGCAAAGATTTTTGGAACTGCAGGCAACAATAGATTATTGATTGTACTTTGTATTTTCTCAAACATATCCTCATCTAATCTGTCATCTCCGATGCACATCACAATATCCGGTGGCTTCTCATAATTACAAACCAGTCAAAGTTAGATTTTCTACAACCTACCATTTATTAATTCATTGTAAGTACACAGTGATAGAAACCACACTATATAAATAAGAGAATATTATGGGAATCATGGTTCAATATATTGTAAGTATCCATGCACTATATTCAAGCTCAAAGCATACATTTATTTGTGCCTAAGCAAGAGGATAATTATTATATCCACAAATAGGGCTATAATGTGCATATGACACTAATCCTGAATATGCATGGATAAATAACAATATATAGCCAAATATCGCTGGAACTCACGATTAGAAATTACAATAAAGATGACCAATTTTTCAAACTTTGAGAGGAAGTGCACATGATAAAAGTGATTATAATTTACAAGTACCTATGGCCTTACATCTTCGACGATATCCTGACCCTTCTTAATGACTACCGGCTCATTTGCAAGTACATTTTCAAGATGATCTAGTAGTTCCTTGGTATAATGCACATTCTTTGTTTTGTTTCTCCTGAGACTGCCGGCTCTAACTCAGAGTTCAAACAAAATAATAAAATCAAATTCATGTTACAAAGCTAGCAAGGGAGATCTGAATCTATAAGAGAGGGGGAGTCTTACGATGTTGGAAAAATTATTATCATATTTGATTGATCGTTAAACATCTGTCTTCACTTTTCCTGGAACTAAGGACCAAGTTTGTAATTAAGACGACACCTAAGACCCTGATAAAAATCAACCAAGTAGTGATTTATCTGTAAAATTGCTTTATACAAATAAATAAAGTTGAGGAAATAAAAAGCTTCAGACCACCATACATATCATTAGAGGAATCAAAAATCAAAAATTCATGTAACTATTACCTTAAAATAGGCAGGGGTATTACTCAAAAGATAAAGCTGAGGAACCTAATACATATAATGTCATAAGAAGGCAGTATGAGAGTGACAAAGTGTAGTATTCGTAACATATCCTAGAAATGACACTCTCGACGTCAAATCATATACATGGAATTTTAACTTTTTGAGTGCAAATAGTATCTGGTAGCCGTACTCTCCAATATAAAATGATATAAGAACCAGCTCGCTACCATAGAGCTATTAGATCCTTGTTTCACAAGTGAGACTATTTATCAAAATGGAATCATTGTTTTTAAATGTAACTTACCTGTTTGGCCAATTTTGTATCAGTTTCATAAGTACATGAACTTAAAACTTGTGCCTCGTGTAACGAATTATGACAAGATGTAAATAATGTAATCAATGCTTCATCTGGTGCTGGATCAGTCAAAACTCACACCATCCCGTCCTTTAATAACACATATAATCACTGAATCTCAATTAAATTAATTTGAGTTCTTAAGTATTTTCTTATAAAAACCTCTTTAGCAAGCTATCTAATAAGCCGAGAAGCTACAAATAGAAGGACGATGACTCATTCGAGTTAAAGAAACCTAAGTAGAATGAAATGACACATTAAACCTGACTTAAGCTCTATCCACCCCAACCACCCCTTCAATATCGCACACTGACCCATGTTAAAAACCCATATCACCGTTATAAATATAAATTTATATAATAAAGCCCCTCATTTGAACCTCTATAGCACCTATAAATTTTCTGGTTGGGCAAGTTACAAATCTAACCTCAGGCAAAACTAATATTAAACTCAAAGTGATAACTATAGAAAAAGCCAATTCATCAAACACCGTAAACCCAAATGATCAGACTTCAAACAACTCTAATTTTCAGCTGAATTGAAATAATAACAAAATTCAAAAGAACCCAAATTTAACCTAAAAACAGCTATATAGTTGCAACAAGAAAAAATCAGCAATTACACCCATAATCCAAAACATGACCAAAATGCACAAAATAATTCAAAAAAAATCAAACAGAGAACAATTGATCCAAACCTGTTAAACACTTTTGCAGTAATAAGTATTGTCAAAATTCACAGGCCCAAAGTATCTCTCCCCTTCGGCCCTTCGAAAAAGTAGAAATTGGTCTCCAAGAGTTTTCTCAAGCTTTGAACCTGCAGTGCCCATGACTAATCACAACAGACCAAACCTATGTTCTTTATTTTTTCAAGTTCTAGCACTGTAAGCCTTTCGTCGCTGCCATCAAAGACCATATTATGAGATTTTGAAAAAATTAGGGTTACGTTTAGATATGTAATTTTACAAATTTGGGATTTCAAAGTAGTATGATATAGAAAGATTATTAATTTGTTATCAACCGGGAACCTAATCAATAAAGGATTGAGTCAAATAGAAATCACGTATTACATCAAAACAATTTTACCAAATTACCAGTAAGCTGCTTCAGTTTCTTTCATTTCAAATACCGCGCGTACAATCATAACTCTATAAAAAATAATGTTAAAAATCATCATTTGCAGATACCCAATTAGTTTCCATTTAGCATTAGTCCTTTTAATAGTAAGTTTGATCTCCTGGGAAAGTCATACTACTATCCGCATAAGTTTCTTCGTATCGAAGCGGTTAGTTCTAGAGACAATTATAATCTTTGCTATATTGAATTTAGATAGAAAACTTTACATTCAAACAACAACAGTGAAGTACAAAAACGAGTTGGGTGAAGCTAGTATATCATAATACAGAGAGAAACGCGATAACAACTCATTATTTGATGATGCCCATTTTGGTCAATTGCACATCTATTATTCCTTAAAGATAACAAACTTATTGTTAAGCATCATATCTATTAGAATAATTGTTAAGTATCGAGAAACCTATCTAAATGATAAAGAATAAGTCATAATACTCATAATAAATTAATAAAAACATGTGCAAATTATAGTTTTAGCAAATGAAAGAACTGGAATATTTTTTGGCAAAATTCCCTAAAATGATGACTCAAGTATTTTTATTTTACTACATAACTTTTTAGTTGTGATAAACTTACTTATAAGGATATAGAGTATAATAAAGATCAATCATACACCATAATCTTAGGAGCAAGGTTAGATCGTTGTAAACCCCTTATCCACCTACCCACCATTACTACAAGTAGATACAACCCCCAATAATTACTCAAAATCTCTATCCCTTTAACTCTTTAAAAGAATTTACGATCATAGCATGCCCAATGATCATCAAAACCTGTGATAACACATATTTTTAAACCAAATCATGTAAAGTTTGAATCCCTATCAACATCTCTATACTAAGTACTTAAAAATCATCACATTCTTCACTTGGGGATTTACGTCGGTATTGTTCCTATGGCACTAACCATGTGCCCACCTCCCTCAGACCCAACTCTCATTGGAAGAACCTACATACCCTTCGACCTAGTCCAAAATTGAACTGCCTCAATATAAAACTCACGTATTTCACATGTAACATGAACAGTCAGCATTGACACCTAGACCATGAACTGATAAAGAACGTTGATCGGGCACAATAGAAGAATATGAATAAGTCAAAGACACATGCCTCCCATGAACTCAACAGTTACACAGTCGACCACCACTTACCTTATTATTCGAAGAACGTGCTTCAGCACGATAACGAACTGCAGGTAAGGTCTATATAAAACAAAGATTCCAGATGAGATAGGAACCCATAAAAACTAAATTTTCTAGACTCTAACACATGAATTTCTAGATTCTAAACATTACAAAACTTCTTATTTACAAGAT
The DNA here is from genome assembly GCA_014058105.1 of Kingdonia uniflora. Lineage (NCBI taxonomy): Eukaryota > Viridiplantae > Streptophyta > Magnoliopsida > Ranunculales > Circaeasteraceae > Kingdonia > Kingdonia uniflora. The sequence continues at coordinate 5,376,845 of JACGCM010000671.1, forward strand.
CAAGTATTTTTAGTTTGAGAGATCACTTGTAATAAGATATTAGCCTCAAGCAATAAAAGTTACTATTAATAAAACCCTCAACTAGAAGTCGTGATTTTTTATCCATTCAAAGGTTTTCCATGCTAAATCAACTATGTCATTTCTTGTTTTACATTAGTTTTTGTCACAGGTACATTTGGTATAAAAGCTAATTTTGAGCCATTTCAAGTTATGGAATCAGGCCATTAAATTTGGCACCGTCTGTGGGAAAGAAGACATTTCCACAATATCCTAAGGTATACATTCATTCAACCATCAATATTCAATCATGGTAACTTCCAGGCAACCAGCAACCGGAATCTAGCTCGATCTTTCAGTTAAGTCAGAACTGCTTATAGACTCGGGCGCCATCTACGGATCGAAGTGATATCAACCCATAACATTGATCTCCATTCTGTATGCACGATTAATACTAGGGTCGATAAAGAGAAGGACGACGATTGGTGAAAGCCCTTCATTGCCAATCTTGGCCTCAATAATAAATGCAAAGGGTCCCTCCAAACAGATCCAAAAGAGCGTCGACAGTTGATCGAAAACTCGAAGCGTTACACAGTTTATAATGGTCATTTATATCACCGTTCAGTCACAGGGAATTATCTCAAGTGCCTCTCCAGGAAGAAAACATATGGAATGCTCATAGATTTACATAAAGGAACTTGTGGTTCCTATGCCGCAGGTTGATCACTCGTTAACAGAGTGATTACACAAGGAGTATTCTGGCTGAGAATGTGTAATTAAGCAAAAGAATACTCCTACAAATGCAACACATGTCAGCGACATGGACACATGGTCCCTACACCTACGCTCGAACTACATGCAAGCAAGGTGTTCTGGCCGTTTAAGCGATGGGCGCTCGATCTTGTCGGGGAATTTCCTAATACTCCAGGTAACCAACAATTCTTACTCGTAGCAACAGGTTATTTTGTAAAATGGTAAAAGCAGTTCCTCTTTGTCGAGCTAGAGAAGAAGAGGTTACCTTTTTTATCTGGGAACACATCATTACACAGTTTGGATGCCCCCACCTGATTTGAATCAATAACGGGCCACAGTTTATTGCTGAAATAGTCGTAGACTTCCTCAATAAGCACAACACCATCCACTCATCTTCCAATCCCTACTACCCTCAAAGAAATGGCCAAGCCAAAATCATAAACAAAACCATAGTGGATAGACTCAAGAAAAGGCTTCAATCATAGAAAAAAGGAAATTAGATACGGGAACTTCCTCATATCTTATGGGCATATCGTACTACTTCATGTCAATCAATCTGCTTTACCCCCTTCCTCCTCGCCTATGGCACATAAGCCATCGTTCCAACAGAATACCATTATCCCATCAGAGATCACGAGCTTAGAGATAAAGAAAATAAGTTTGAATTGGACTGCAATATGAATTGGATTGATAAAACTAGGGATCGCGCTATTGCCAACTTAGGTCCATATCACCATATGCTGACCAGCTCGTACAACAAAAGAGTCCAAAGCCGCGAGTTCAAAATTGACGATCTCGTCCTCAGAAAAATCTTACAACACAGAAAAAGAAGCACATGCCGGAAAGCTGGCAGAAAATTGGAAAGGTCATTTCCTCATTATTGGTCAAACTAGTATGAGATCATATTATCTCATAACGGAGTAAAGAGTTCGAATCCCAAATCCATAGAATACTAGGCAACTGAAACGGTATTATCGTTAAGTCCCTGGTTTCTCCATTTTAATATTCTCGTTCTTTCCATTCCAAAAGTGAGATTTCAATCTCCAACCAATATATATTTTATTCTACTCAATGAAAACTTCTAAGTTTTTACCTACATTACTCTCTACTCACGTAGATTTTATTACATTACATTTATTAAAGCATAGGTAATACTAGTTTTCAATCGCCCATTTATACAGATTAAAGCAAAGGTAAAACTAGCTTTTAATCACCCATCTATATAGATTAAAGCAAAGGTAAAATTATCTTTCAATCACCCATCTATACAGATTAAAGTAAAGATAATACTAGCTTTTAATTACCCATCTATGCAGATTATAGTAAAGGTAATACTAGCTTTCAATAACCCATCTATACAAAATTTGTGATTAAAACAAAGGTAATACTAGTTTTTAATCAAAGATCTCTACCAGACATAAGATAAAGCAAAAGTAAAACTAGCTTTCATCTCTTAATATGTTTGTAACTGCAGATACTTCTATAAGTAACATCTACAGCTACTTTAATGGGTTCCTCTCTGCTGATAAGAGGTCAGCTATGCTTTCCCCTACAATGGGAGGATGTTCAGCAATAAAACCTTAAGCTCGAGGAACTCAGTAATCCTGCCTTGCTCTATCAATTTAGTAGGTCAAGAACCTAGCTCCATTTTTATGGCATTCATCCAATTTCCCTGATCTACATCCACTTTAGAAATACATCATCTTCCTGACAGACAGTCATAAATGGTATCCCTCTTAAACTCAAGTCTTCTCACTTCCTCTACAAAATAGGCAATAACAGCCATTAGCATCTGTGAGCGCGTTGCTTCGTGCATAACTGCCCGGGAAAAATGTTCTTTCAATCTCACATAATACTCTTGTAAGTTTTTATACCGTACGTCTTGCTACTCCATATGTCTATCTATGCGTGAGATAATCTCATTATGCTCTTTCGCCTTCTCTGCTGCTTTATCTATCTCAGTCTGGCTTGTCGTCCTCAATTTTGCTTGCTGAACACGAAGTTCCTCAGGCTCCCTATCTTTACTTACAGCAGGAAACTTCTTTAGCAATTCATCTTTTTTTCCTTATTAATTAATCCTTACCTCTGATCACCACCTCTAACTCACGCTCTCTACCAAGATAAATATCCAACTTGTAGGGGCCACATAAAATTGAGCTACCACCAGCTTGAATCACCTCCATGTCAGGTTCACACATCCTCCACATGACTCCCCCAGTCAGCATTGCCACATACTCAACGAACTAATGAAAAATGTGGGGTCAAACTCAAACTAGAAAACCTGAACAAGTCAAAGCCACTAATCTCTCAGGAACTCAATAGTTATTCAGTCAACAACTACTAACCATATTGTTCAAAAAATGTGCTTCAGCAGGATGAAGAGCTGCGGAAGAGGTTTATATAAAGAAAATGTTCCAGAAAAGACAAGGAACTAGAAAAATATACGTGAAATCACCAAGAAAACTATATTTTCTAGAGATTCCCAGCACTTCAAAGTTCTTATTTGCAAGATCGAACGTTTTAATCGATTATAAAACTGACGTCTTAAAAAGCCCACAAGCGCACGGTGTACCATTAAGTACAAGGGTAAGCGGGGTCGTATCCCAAGAGACTTGTGGCGCGAATTATACTTTGAGCTACTATTTTTATCCAATAACAATGAGTTTGAGTAGGTTATAAAATAAAAAGAAGAAAGAAACAAATTACAAGATAAGTTGGAGTGGAATCCAAAGCATCGATTCCACTTCAACCCATATAGTCCATGAGAAAGCATCTTTAATTAAAGTACTAATTAATTCCCATACCATGTATCCTTGGTCGGATACACGATACTCAGAATGGAAAATTAATTAACGTTTGGGAATTCTCGATAATCCACCTTACATAACAATGGTCATGTCGAGTAAGGCGGATTACTTTCATTTCTCCATGTTCTTAACCAATCTTGTTATGGTCAAACAAGATGGCTAATTAGTTTCTTCATTCCAACAAATCTTAGCTATGGTCAAGCATTAGGACGAAGGAATAAAGTATTCGAACTAGAGCCCGGAGAGAAAGAAAATTACTAGTACTCAAATTAAAGCTACTTCTAGAACTAGGCTACATTAGGTTGGAGCTTCCCCTAGCCGTGTCTAAGAGGTTTAGCTACTCATCCCTTCAATCATCGTCATATTACTAAATTAAAAAAAATGACAAAAGTAAGAGATATAGAAGAACCTTTATTGATATAAACTTTGATATTATACTATCTCCGATCATGATGTTTCTCAAATGGGTGGGATTCCCCTCCTATTTATAGAGTATAGGAGGGTTTACAAAATATCAACATAAATGAAAAATCTCATAATTAATGCCTTAGACCATGCATTACAACTCATGAGAATAATCTCTACACTTAATTCTCTTCAATGGGCTTCCATGGGCCTTTGGTTGATAACTTCAAATGAGAATCATTGTTGGAGTGCATCACCCTTGTTCTTTGCTAAAAATCGGAAAAAATGTATGACTTGTTTATCATATGTCTGATTTTTATAAATGCAAACAAAAACACTATTAGTATCACATTTATTTAATAAATGACTTGGTAGATATAAATTTAGAAGTTGTACACATAAATATTACGTGTCTATCAAATACCCCGAAACTTATATTTTGCTAGTCCTCGTGCAAAAGTAAATGAAAGCCATTTTTGCAGGTCACGCAGTTGCATTTAGCGTATGCAACAAGTCGTTAAGCCCCCAGGTTCTCCTGGTGAACGAGTGTTGTCTCGTGAGGGTTTATAGTGATTATACCCACAAAAATCAAAAATGATATTTTGGTCATTCTAGATTATAATAACTTATTTCATGTCAACTTATCCTTATTTTGTTATAACAAGAAAATATTATGACAAAATTCTTTAAAACTAAATATTTCCCAAGTGTACCATAAAATACCATTTTCAAAATCCAAACCTTGAAATACTACCTCATGATTAGAAAAAGATTAGAATATTTTCCTTAGCTATATCTTAGTGTAGTGAAGATAGTATTTTTTTTTCAAGTTAATGTCAATTTCATTTAAAAGGCATGATGGTTGATAAAGCCACTCCATCCTTCAACTCTTGTTATTATAGGGAGACAAATAAATACGCTTACATACATTCCAGTACTCCACATTAAAGATAGTGTTATAATACAATACATTGTATAGAATAGTTAAGTCAGTGCTAGGTAGTCTAGTATTTATTGGAATAAATTCATCGGTTAGTTCGACAAGTACCTTAGTCAATTTGTCTTCCTGGTATTCTTTTTTTACAAGCCTTTTTTCTTTTTCTTTTGACACATAGTTTCTAAGTGAAGCCTCCATAACAAGGAGTTTTGGTCAACAATCTCCGCTAGTCGACTAAGGTTGCCAGGGTTTGAAGCCCCTTCTAGACCTTGGGTTCTCACAAGTAACACTTTCTTTGCACCCCTCACATAATTCACGGTCATACTCGAGATTCGTGATAATTTTTCCTCTTTCAGTTCTTAATCATGCAAGTATGACTTGCAGCGTGAAAGTTTTAGAGGAAGTTTGGCTTTTTTATATACTTTCAGGAATAAAATTATTCTTAGGTAGTTGTCTCCCTTAGGGTGAATTATTCCTAACATAAATGCTAAATTTTTCATATTCTGGTCAAAAATTTTGTTGAAGGTATTGGTAGAATAGCTTTAGTGAAGTGCAAGTTTTGAAAATATACCAAGAACAATTTGAGTTTTTCGCTAATCACAAGGTTGTGCATCGAATTTAGGAACATGGTAAATAAATACTCCAGTGTACAGTTGGTAAAATATCAAAGTTTTTTGGGTTTTCCAATCAGCATAACATTTTGCCTAAATAAAATTAGTCTAAGTACTGGAAATTTGACAAAAATATATCATACATTCCCAAAGAGTCATTATTTAACTTTTCCTCAAAAAGTATATAAAATAGTTTTTCTACCCCCAAACTTAAATAAAACATTGTCCCCAATGTTTGAGAATAAAATTTAATAAATAGAATGGGAAATAAAAACTGAAACTTCTCACCTGAATGTGCCTTGGGTTGCCTCCCATGAAGCGCTAAGTTTTACCGTTTTTAGCTAGACGAATGTACCCCCAAACTTGAATGTCATGATATAGGTCTCAAGGGATACAAAAGAAAATAATTGATGAACTATCCAGGTTATAAGTTCTCTTTAAATAACCGATGAACACCAAAATTATCCTTATCCTTGAATAACCAGATAATAGAAAAATAGTGGTTCTCCTTATTTGCACCTAATTGTGTTGATGCAATCATAATACATAAAAATAACTCAGAGTCCAGTCCCCCATGATAAAGATTTTCATTATTTATTTTATGGGGAATCTCACTTTGAGAAATTTTACAAGATATAACCCCATACATATCATTTTCCAAAAAGTAACTTGAACCATTAAAGTGATGTCGATCGGGTGGTTGTGGGTCGGGCTCAAGTTTATATGACTCAGTTGCAGGTGATAATGCTTGCACTATTTTAAGAATTATGGGGTCATCCAAATACTTGAAATATTTTAGACATTGATCAATAGAGTAGGTATAACTAGAGTTATCGCATAACAAATCCTCAAATTCATTAACAATTATGGTACCCCCAAGTGGCTTGTGAATTGGAGATGTAGGCATAGCTATAGGTGTGGTTGGTGAAGAAGTAACCAAAACTGAATCAGCCCCCAATAATAGTGATATATCCTGTAAATAAGGGTCGTCCACCCACTGGTTTTCAACATCGCAATTTGTGTCAGGCGGATGCGGGTCAAGGCAAGGCTGAGGTAACTCATAAGGAGGTTGAGAAGGAAATGACAAGTTGATAACATCTGCAACAGGTTTGGTAATTTCCAATTTCATCACTTTGGTATAAATATTATCATCTACAAGTTCCTCGCATGTTATCGTATAATGAGACGGTGATTTCATATGTTCATATTTTATCTCGTCATCATCATCGTAAGAATAATCATTAGAGGAAAGGGAAAAATATTATGTCTAGGTCATAGTTTCCTCGAAAAAATTTATTGGGTTGACAAATGAAATGATGGATGATGACATCGGTGGTTGAATGTTGAGGGCCGAATTTGGAGGTGATTGAGAGAGAAATGCTTCTTCAAGATCTTCTTGTAATAAAAGATCGTCAACCTTAAAATGTTCATCTTCTAAATTTGTCTCGTAATATGGTAACCATTCACCCCACGTGGAAAACATTCCTTGATTACTCTTGAATTCATTATTTTCTAAATTACAAGAGGATTTAACTTCAGATTGTTCTTCTTCATTGCTTAAAAGTTTTTCATGCCCTATTTCACTCCACGTGGATGACAACTGAGTTATCTGAGTCTCTAATCTAGAGATAGATTGGGTCATAGAAGTTTGATTCAGCAAAGTCATTTGTTGGAATTGCATCATTTGTTACTAAAATTGCAATGCTTGTTTTTAACTTTTCATTAATTGTTCTATGAAAAGAGAAAGGGTGTCTCCAAAAGATGGTTTGGGTGGAGTGAGTGGGAACTGATTGGATGAGTGGACGCACTGATGGGCCTGCATATAAGAATAAGATTGGAAAGGTTCCACGTATTGAGAATTTTGGTGATCCCATGATTAAAAATGATTTTGAGGTTGTTGCGGGATGTCGAATTATGAGCCGTATAGATTCCAGCATTCTTGCATGCATGACATTTTTTGATAAAAGAAACACCCAATGCAATAAACAACTAATCAAACCTAAACTTTAGCACATCAACAATTTTTAGAAGTAGTAAATAGGTCTCCCCAATATTATTATATGTTCAAAATGGGTAAGATGGCAAAATATTTTGGCTCCTATACTCCCCTGCGTCACTATGCTAGTACCAGTTTAAAGTAGATGTTCAGTCCTCATGCCCGAGCGAGTTGCCTTATCGTGCATCAGTACTCGGAACGGTGATGTAGCAAACCTATAACCAGTATTTCGCGGCGCTAGGCTGGGGCCGTATCCTATGAACCCGTGTTTGTACCCCAGTCCGATACACCTATCCATTGGGTGATGAAATCCCGCAAGAATTTTGCTACTCTTAATTATTAACAGTTATTTTAAGGTTCGGGACGTTTAATTTTTGTGTGATACGAATTTCTTCGTATCCCTAATGGGTAGTCCCACTTGTTGGAGAGCTTTTTGGTGTGATACGAAACTAAAGCTCGTTACGTTGTACCTACTCGTTCCAAACCAAAGCTCGTTAAAAACTAAAGTGGGCACATAAAAAGGAGGAGATTAAGCTCGTTAAAAACAAATTAATACCACCAATTTTAGGTGTTGTTATTGTTCCTGCTCAAATAGCAATAATCTAAGAGAGGAGAAGGAACAGTAACATAATCGTTAAAATTATCGCACCAATTACTGACCACCTTATACACTAAGTACTTAAACAATATTTACTGTTTGCACCAAGTATTTCGAGACCAAATAAAATCAAAAAGATAGAAGAAAGAAGAAATTTTGGCTTAAAAATATCAACTCAAAGATAAATTGCACGTTAGTCCCCGGCAACGGCACCAAAAACTTGATCGATTATAAACCAATGTCTTAAAAGACCCGCAAGTGCACGGTGTACCGTTGAGTACAAGAGAAGCGGGGTCGTATCCCAAGAGACTTGTGGTGTGAATTATTCGAGCTACTAGTTCTATCCAATAACAATGTATTTGTTTTGTTGGTAGTAAAGTAGAGAAAGTAAAATGCTAGAAAATAAGAGTTTTATGAGTCGGAGTGAGAACTAAGGCTTAGATTCCACTCCACCCTTTGTAACCGTGTAATAGCATAAATAATTGAAGTAAATTATGAGTTCCCGTATCGCATATCCTTGGTTGGGCATATACAATGCATCAAAAGATAAAAGAGATTTAGTGATTGGGAACTACCCATAAATCAACTTACTCAACCATGGTCCAGTTGATAAGTATGGATTATGCTATCTTCTCCATGTTCCTAACCTATCTTGTTATAGTCAAACAAGACGGTCACTTAGATTCATTATTCTTCTTAATCCTGCTTATGGTCAAGCATAGGATGAAGAAATACGAATATGCATTATCCCAGGATAAAGAGAATGCAATTACTCTAACTAAACTACACAATCTACATTAAGGCAACATTGGATGGAGCTTCCTTTAGCCTTGGCTAAGAAGTTTAGCTACTCATCCCTTCGATCATCACCATATTACTAGATTAAATATAATGACAAAAGCGAGATATAAAGAAGAACCTTTATTGATATAAACTTTGATATTACACTCTCTCCGATCATGATGTTTCTCTAATGGGTGGGATTCCCCTCCTATTTATAGAGTATATAAGGGTTTACAAAATATTAACATAAATGAAAAATCCCCCAATCAATGCCTTAGACCATGCATTACAACTCATGAGTATAATCTTTGCATTTAATTCTCTTTAATGGGCTTCCATGGGCCTTTGGTTGACAACTTCAAATGAGAATCATTGTTGGAGTGCATCACCCTTGTTCTTTGTTGAAAATCGGAAAAAATGTACGACTTGTTTATCATATGTACAATTTTTGTAAATATAAACAAAAGTACTATTAGTATCATATTTATTTAATAAATGACTAGATAGATATAAATTTAGGAGTTGTACAAGTAAATATTACATGTCTATCACATTTCTAAGTCTAGAAATAACTTGTAATAAGATATTATCAGCCTCAAGCAATAAACACCACTATTACAAAACCCTCAACACGAGGTCATGGTTTTTAACCTATTCATAGGTTTTCCATGCTAAAGACATATGTCACTTCTTGTTCACTAGATTTCTTTCACAGGTACATTGGTGTAAGGACTAATTTGAGGCCATCTCGAGCTCGCGGAATTAGGCCATTATATTTGGGGCCGTCTCTAAAAAAGAGATTCTTTCCATGATATCCTAAGGCATTCAATCACTCTACTGCAGCATTTCAATCATGGTCACATCCAGGCGACCAGTTACTGGAGTCCAGCTCGACCTCTCAGTTGAGCTAGAACAACTCTCAGAACTACGAGCAAATCTCAACACTGAAATGGATAAACGCAACGAGCTCGAACAATAATTAACTTGCGACCGAGAGCTTTGTAAAAAAGAGCTCGACGCCGAACGACAAGCCCGTTTGACATTACTCAAACGGCATGAATATAAGTTAATGACAATGCAGACAACCTTGCAAGCTATGCAGAATACTCAGAAGACTCTTCCAACACGAGATCATGATTAGGTTCCAGAAAACTCTCAGCTTTCTGCATGGGAAAGATTGGGACCTCAAGGAGCCACCAGCAAAGCTATTTCCAGACATATTCGAAATGAACCTCAACCTTCCATTCATTTAGGAGGTGAGATTCAATCTGAGATCAGCCATGGTCACTGATTTTCCATACGTCAAGAGTAAGAACAACGACCTCAGGCTTGGGCTCTACAATCGTTTAAGTGAAAGTACCAGTAATCATATCCCACAACCTCCTAATCAAACCACTCAAATGATCCACCATTATGTCACACAAGAGCATATGAACCAACACATTAAGGAGTTGATCGAAGCACAAGTTATGGGCACTACCAACGACCTTACTAAGATACAAGGAAGTTCGATTCCGAAAGGTTTTTATACTCTAAAAATTAGCAAATTCAAAGGTACTGATCCCAAGGAGCACAATCAACAATACCATGATTCATTAGGATTGTACTCTAATCTTAACCACATCCTCTGTCGTCTGTTCACCGCAAGTCTATTGGAGGAACCTCTCTGATGGTTCCACTCTCTACCTGAAACATCCATATACACATTTAATCAGTTGCAGAAGCAATTCATCAAGACGTATGCTCATAACAGAGACAAAGATGATAATGTATTTATCTTATCAGTCTCAAACAGACCAATAGAGAGAAGCTCAAGGCATTTGCAAAGAATTTTTTGGAGCTCACACGTAAAGTGGACAATCTTGATCAAAAAACCGTTGTTACTACTTTTACCACCGCACTTCAAATGGATTGCAAAACCAAGGAATATCTCTTCCTCAACAAACCTACGACCTTGAAGGATATGATCACCATGGTTAATAGTTACGTCGACCTGGAAAGAATGATGTTTGAAAGAAAAAAAATCTACTAAATCCGTCTTGAACACGAAAGGTCCATCTACAAATCAAAACACAGAACCAAAGAAGGACCAGGGTGACCAAAAGCACGCCAAGGAAAATACTTGTAACCCTCGGAAAGGTGGATCACAACTCAAGCCGGTCCTCCCAAATATGAATGCTCGAATCTCTACAATTTTTCAAATTCTCACGAAGGATAAGCCTTATAAAGTGCGACCGATATCAGTGGATTCAATGGTTCAAGAGAAGAGCGAGTAGGGAAGATCGCCTTCCCTATCACCACAGAACCAGCCATAATTAATGTCATATTCTATGTGATCAACACAAAATCTCGTTATCTAGGGATTATGGGCCATTGTTGGATTCATAACATGGAAGCAATCGCTTCCACCTATCATCAAGCACTCCGCTTCAAAAACAACAATGGTATCTATGAAATCAAGGGTAGTCAAAAGATTTCCTGAGCTTGTGAAAATACCATCACTGCAATCCTGGATACCTTAGAAGAATATGCTGCATAGCAATTATAGCAGGTTGGTCGCCACTATGATCAGCCATCCATGGAGGAACCCCCTGAATACATCGAAATTGATGCACCTAGCCGAGGTACTTTTATCAGTACTAAGCTAGTTCAACACGAAAAAGAAGCTCTCATTCAGTTCTTGTAACTAAATTGAGATGTATTTGCATGGTATTTCGAGGAAATGCCTGGGGTTGATCCAGCCAAGGTATGTTACAAATTGGCAATTAACATCAATTCCACCGCAGTCAAACAAAAGCAGCGACGCCTGTCACCACAACTTCGAGATGAAGTTAACATGGAGATTGAGAAATTGATCAAAGTGGGGTTCATTCGAGAAGCCAAGTATCCAGATTGGATATCGAACATTGTCGTTGTCCCAAAGAAGAATGGAAAAGTTCGGGTTTGTGTAGATTTTACCGATCTTAACAAACATACTCCAAAGGACAGTTTCCCTCTTCCCAACATTAATCAATTCTTGGATTCCATCGCAGGTCACGAACTCATATATATGATGGACGTTGCTTCAGGGTACAACCAGATTCTACTTTTGGATGAAGATCAAGAAAATACCACTTTCAACACTGAAAGAGGATTTTATTGTTACAAAGTTATGCCTTTCAGACTCAAGAACGCGGGTGCAACTTATCAACGATTAATGACTACCATGTTCAAAGCGCATCTCAAAAAAGTCATGGAAGTCTACTTTGACGATCTCATGTACAAGAGCGTACAGTCCGTCAACCACATTTTCGATCTCAACACTTTATTCAAAATACTTCGATCTTACAGGATGTATCTCAATCCTGATAAGTATCAATTCGAAGTACATTCAGGTCAATTTCTAGGCCACCTCATCAACAAGAAGGGGATTGAAACCGATCCAAATTAGATTCGGGCTCTCCTCGACATACCATCTCAAAAAACAACAAAAGACATTTAAAAACTCACCAGAAAAATTGCCACTATCAACCGTTTCATTTCAAAATCCTTGGACTACTGTTGTTGACTGTTCTTACTACTCCGCGGTTGTACCAAGCGAGGAAAAATTTAGCCAAATATAGAGGTTCAATGGACATCAGAATGCGAAGCAGCTTTTCAGGACCTCAAAACCTACTTGGGGAAGTCTCTAATCATGAGCACCCCAGTAGATAATGAGGAGCTGATTATCTACTTAGCAGTTACATATACTTCACTCAACTTAATTCTTATTCAACTTGAAGGGAAAATTGAGAAATCAGTCAACTTCATCAACAAAACTCTCACTCCTGCGGAAACGAGGCACTCTAAAATGGAGAAACTTTTTGACACTCTTGTTTATACTTCACAGAAGCTCAAGTACTATTTCCAAGCTCATTCCGTCAAAGTTATGACGAACTACCAACTTCGGGAAGTTCTATCAATAAAAGAAAAGTCCATTAGAGTCCAACAAAGGTCAATCAGTTTAGGAGAACATGATATTAAGTTTGAGGCACGTCATTCAGAAAAGGGAAGGCCATTGCCATTGCCAATTTCCTCACAGATTTTCCAGTGGAAGATCCCGAGTGGGAAGAACACGATCCTGACCTTTCCTAGGAAATCACAGAATAACCACCCCCCAAAGCATTTGACGAATGAGCCGAATAGGTTACAAGAAAGGGCTAGAGGCTCCTTACAGATGAATCAGCAGGACCCATAGGGTCAGGAATTGGAAATTGTACTGATTACCCCTTATAATGATAGAATTAAGAAATCAATCCTTATGGATTTTGAATCCTTAAATAATCTCACAGAGTACGAATCTCTCATTCACGGACTTGATCACGCTCTCGAGCTCGGCGTCCCCAAATTTTCAGTTTACACAGATTCACTACTTATCGTTCAACATTACTCTGAGCAATACAAGAAGAATGGCAAGATGATTTAATACGCAGCCCTCATTGCAAATAGAATAAGCAAGTTTGCGCAAGCAACACTTGATTACCTTCCTCGAGGCAAAAACAGACATGTCGATTCCATGGCATATCTAGCCAGGGTCTTATGTACAGAAGCTCAATATCTCCAGATCAAAGTAATTTCAACCCCCAACATTGATCACATTTTTGTAATGCACGATCAACACTGGGGGGGATAAAGGGGGAGATAATGATTGGTGAAAGCCATTCTTAGTTTACCTCGGTATCATCAACAAATATTAAGGACCACTTCCAGCATATCCAAAGGAGCACCGATAGTTGATAGATAACTCAAAGCACTACATTAATAAAATGGCACCTTATAGAGCCATTTAGTCACGGGACCCTACCTCAAGTGCTTCTCCAAATAGCAAGCGGATGCGATGCTCTGCGATTTACATGAAGGAACTTGTGGCTCCCATGCCGTAGGTCAATTACTGGTAAACCGAGCCATTATGGAAGGAGTATTCTGGCCCAGCATGCACAAGCAAACAGAAGAGTACTCCCGTAAATGTGATGCATGCCAACGACATGGAAAGATGATATACGCCCCTGCGCTCGAACTCCATGCAAACAAGGTATTTTGGTCGTTCAAACGATGGGCACTCAAACTTGTCTGCGAATATCCTAATTCTTCAGGTAATCGCCGCCACCTTCTCGTAGCTACCGATTATTTTACAAAATGGGTTAAAGCAATTCTACTTTGTAGAACCAAAGAAGAAGAAGTCATCTCTTTTATCTGGGAACACATCATAACTCGGTTTGGGTGCCCCTACCTAAATTGCATCGATAATGGGCCCCAATTTGTTGGAGAAAAAGTCGCAGTTTTCCTCAAACAACACAGTATCATTCACTCACCATCCAATCCCAAGTACCCTCAAGGTAATGGCTACGCCAAAATCACCAACAAAACCATCGTAGATGGACTCAAAAAAGGCTATACTCTAAAAAAAAAGGGAATTGGGTTGGTGAACTTCCTCATGTATTATAAGCATATCGTACCACTCTACGTCAGTCAACAAACTATACTTCATTCCTCCTTGCCTATGGCACAGAGGCTGTCATTCCTTCTGAATACCATCATCCAATCAAAGACCACAACCTAACTTACGAAGAAAATGAGTTCAAATTGGCTTGCATCGATGAAACCAGCGAACGCGTTATCGCTAACCTCGGTTGATATCACCATATATTGGCCAGTTTGTACAACAAGCGAGTCAGAAGCCGTACTTTCCAAATCAATGATCTCGTCCTCAGAGAGATACCTCCATCTTAAAGAACCTTTTGCAGGGAAACTAGCAGACAATTGGGAGGGTCCATTCCTTATTACAGGTCTCTTAGGCCCGTGATCAAATTACCTCATGACAAAAGAGGGAATCCCCATTTCAAGTCCTTGGAATACTAGGCGACTGAAGCGATATTATCGTTAAGTCCCTCACTACTCCATTTTAATTTCTTACTTTTTTTATTCTAAAAGTGAGATTTCCATCTCCATCCAATATACATCCTTTTCAGAATTTAATGAAACTTACAGTTTTCTCTGTACATCTTTTAACTTTGTAGTCAAAACATTAATTAAAGCATAGATAATTCAAGCTTTCAATCAACACATGTCAGTTAAATCAAGAATACGCTTGGTTTGGCTAACTCATCTTCTGCGGTTAGGGCAAGGTAGCACTTGTTCTCAATCAACGGACACAACCAGACATAAGATAAGGCAAAGATAAAACTAGCCTTCATCGGTTAGGACAAGGTAGCACTTATTCTCAATCAACGGACACAACCAGACATAAGATAAGGCAAAGATAAAACTAGCCTTCATCTCTTTCAATATGTTTGTGACATTCTCTTGGTTAAATCATGAATACACTTGGTTTGACTGACTCATCTCTTGCAGTTAGGGTAAGGTAGCACTTGTTCTCAATCAATGGACACAACAAGACATAAGATAAGGCAAAGGTATAACTAGCCTTCATCTCTTTCAATATGTTTGTGGCATTCTACAAGTTGAATTCAGGTTACACCTGATTCGGCTTACTCTATTAGCTCTGAGATTAAAACAAAGCTGATACTAGTTTTCAATCGAAGAGCTCATACAGACATAAGATAAAGCAAAGGTTAAACTAGCTTTATTTCTTAGCATGTTGACAACCAATGTTATTCTCTTATAGGTTCATACATAACCACTACAATGGTAGATTTTTTGTTGTGGGGGTGTCAGTTTTGCTTACCCCTACAGTAGGAGGTCGACTGGCCATAAACTCTCGAGCTCGGACAATGACAAAACCCTGCCATCCCCTATCAATTCAGCTGTTCGAGGGCCCAGATCCGTTCCTATGAAGCTAGTGCAATCTCCTCGATCAATATCAACCCTGCAAAAACAACCCCTTTTTGACATACAGTAATACAAGGTATCCCTCTCTAACTCGATTCTTTTAACTTCTTCTACTAAATAAGCAATCACCGACCTCAGCAAGTCTGAATGCAAAGCATGAGTTACAATTGAGTGAGAACACGACGTCCTCGGCCTCTGAAGTCGATCTTCTAATCTTTTATACTTAGTTGTTCGACTTTCCAGTACTCTATTTACCCAGTCTGTAAAGGCAATGCTCTCTGCAGATTTTTTGTCAGCTTTTTCAGACTCAGTTTGATTAATCGCCTTCAATTCGACAACTTGAGAATGAAGTGTCTCGATCTCCTTATTTAGTTCGCTCACATCTGGAACTCTCTTTAATAATTCCACTTTGTCCCTTATCATAATCTCTTTCGATCGCATAACACTCTCCAACCCTTATTCCCTGATGAGTGCAGCGTCTAACTTTGTCTGGCACGTCCATAATTCCTCAACACCTATATGCACATGCCCTTGAATCTGAGTAACATCTCCCTCTAACTGCCTTATTTGAGCTGATAAGCTAATAACATCGCCTTGAACAAGAGAAACTCTACCATCATTTTTCTTCTTTTTCGAGCGCTCCTCATTCTCAGCATTCCTGGCACGCAAATTAATCTGAGCTAGCTCAACTTTCAGCTGTGCAACTCTCTCGTTCATCTCATTGCATATTTGTTGAACTGCCTAAAATTCCGTATCTTTTGTAGAGAAAGCTGTAGTCAATTGCTCAGTTGCCAATTCAGACGTAGATAAATCGCCGCGAACTTCCTTTTGTTCGTTATCTTTATCAGCAAATCTCTTCTTCAAATGCCCCAGCTCGTTCATACTATTCATCAAGTCAGTTCGAATCTGCTCTTAATTATTCCTTTCCTTAGCCAACTCATTTCTCAAACCAGCCACCAATTGATTCAGAGCTGCCTCTGATGTTTCTAGAGCCTATATCCAGTAACGGGCCGTGATGGCCTCCCTGCTCTGTACTGTCAAGGCATCATTCTGACTTTTGAGTTTCACAGAATGTTCCTTTAACTCCTCGAACTCCTTTTGTGTTTTCTCAATTTCGGCATCCTTCTCATCGAGCTGCCGAGTTAGGTCGACAACAGTCTATGTGGCCTCCACATACTTGAAGTGTACCTTCATATGCTGGTCTTCCCTATGCTCATTCGGTTCCCTCATCCTATCAAATTCCTCTTCAAACTCCTGGTTACATTGGAGAGCTTCATGTTCGCGCGCGTAAACTAACTCCAATTTGATCTACATATTCATAACATGATATCAAGTTCGAATTATAACACTCATCACTACATTTTTCGTTCGAACAAGATGTCTATTTTTTGACATTCACTGTGTACACCTACTTCTCAACTTAAGGTCGAAGTACATTCTCAGATGAATGCTTCATAACATGTACTTTCAAGTCAAAGGTACACATTTTCTATACTTGAGTATAACAAATACCACATATTTTGTCTAAAACCATTCTAGTGCCATTCGCCTCTAAATCGGTAACAGCCTTTTTTTTGGATTTGTGTCTATGCGCTGAGGTCTCCCTCTCCTTAGCAAGCTCAACCTCTAAGTTTTTTATTCTGAGGCGTATGTCCTTAAGTTCCTACAACAAGGTTTATGAAAATAACTTAGCCTACAGAATTCTATCCAACAATACACAACCAGTTTACATACATTCATTAATGTTCATACAAATATATAGCCATCACTCTATCCTACCTTCTCGGTATCTATATCTGGATGTTCATTGTCGTTCGCATGGTTGTTTCTCGCAGTTTGGAGGGATACACCATTCAGCCCATCAATGACCCCAACATCATCATTTTCTACCTCTTCATCCTCCTCCTCCACATAAGTATTGTCCCTGATAGCGTCCACCTCCTTCTCATGATATCCTTTAGACGTGAGATGACACTCGAGCCTGTCACGCTTAGCTCTTACCTCCTCCAACTCCCCTATCGCATCCTCCTGCAGCCTGTTGATCTCAACTACTTGGGAAGCCTTCAGTGCCATCAACTTCTTGTTCAAGTCATTTTTTAATCGAGTTACATTCCTTTCGAACTCAATTTTTTGCCTTTTCAACTAAACCTTTTCCTCCGCGACCCCGAGGCATATTCCCATCATCAAATAAGCAGCCTGCAAAAAGAAAACCAATCGACCTTATTGATTAGCTCGAATCTTTATACAAAACTTATCATAAACAAATACTCAAGCGTCAAAACCTACCATTTTGCTCATCTTCTCCTTTCCGCGGAGAAATGCAAACTTGGCCTTTTCCTCAACCTCTTTCCAATCAACCTCCGCGTTAGGTCAATTTTCAACAACCTTCCCACCTAATGATTAAGAAGGATCGATCCTTCTCTTTTTTTCTTTCACTGCAGCCGACCCACCTGCCGAGGTCCCAGCAGCCGCAGGTCATTTCCCAAGTTGCCTTTTGGGATATGTACGAGCTACTTTGCTCGACGTAATGGAATTAAGTAATCATTTGTCTAGTCCAGGGGCCTTTGGCAAGCTACTTTTCTTTTCCCCATCAGTCCCCTTCTTTTTATTGCTATCAGCACTCGCCATTAGTCTTGTCGACTGAGATTTTAGTACCTTTTAAACTCGGCTGTTAATACGCTTCTCCCTACTGATGCTAAGATCCTCTAAAGCAACTTTATCTAACAACGACACTATCCTCGTCACCTCCAACCTAGGACCTGTCATAACACATAACATCTACATCAGCGAGCATCATACATTTCAAAATATCAATCTTATACATTATAAATTGTTATACTTACGTTGTTTTATAGTTCAAGACATAAGATCCAGGGGTTCTTCATCATCTCTCTAAAGGCAGTTGCCCTTCACCCAGATCATATTATCGTTTCACATTCAACCTGCTGAATTCAGATCGAAAGAGCAAAGCCGAGTTGCCTTCGTACAAAAATAAGCCCCTCTACTTGTACCAAAAACTTTTACACCACAAAACTGTAACACGACCTTAGGGGCTATCCTCCTCTTTCTACCCTGTCCTTTCCACCGTAAATTCAGAGATTCACAAATACTTATCACCTCCCACATGTTCTCATTCATTTGAACGGGACATGCACCGATAAGATTCATAATCCCTTTCGCCAGATTGCTAAGGGGAAGACTTAACCCACACTTCAATTATGATAGGTAACATAAAAACCCCTCTAAAAGTTCATTCTGAATAGCCCCATCGAACTATTCAAAAGAAATTGATTCATATATACCCCTATCCCTTCTTTCCTTCTCAAAATTAGCCAACAGATAAAAATATTTCTCTCCTGTTACTACTGTGCAACCCCTAAATTGCCTACCGGCATACTCCACACAGTTCCCTCATCTACCTCCTGTAGAAGCCTTGGCTTTACAGAACTCTCTAAAAGTATCTGAGCAAGGAGGGTAGGCTACCAATCTTTAAGGAAAGTCTTAAAATTGATCAACACCTACTTCTTCCTCACCTCCAGACGCTTCATTCTTAGACTCGGTCGCCCTACCAGAGGTCGATGCCTTACTTACAGGGGGTTTCTTCATCTCAACTACAGAAAAGGATTTTTATCCTACACAGCCAACCTGCACAAAGGTCCAGGTATCTATTGTTATCCTTTTATATAAGTCAAAAACATTCAAGTACCCTTAAAATCTTCAACTGAGAATAAATTTTCATAGATTAATATAAATAGTAATTTATTATTTGTTTAACAATATAAAGTTGATCTCAAAATCACATATACGCATCCATATATGTACTAACCTTCTATATTATAATGAGAATCTGAGGCAGCATCATATGCTTCCCTCACCATGCTGCTATACAACCACCTTCGTGACTCAGATTCACCAACTCTATTACACTTCGACTAATCCCTTTTTCTTGAGTCTTTAAAAGTTTCAGTACCGTTTTCACCACTCTTCTTACTTTCTCTCTCGCTACTTTTCAAGTGTTTAAAAGTTGAAAAACGTTTGATTGACGAAGAAGAAACAGTATTTATATTTTCTCTCTCTAACTACTAGAAGTTATTGGTCCTCGCACGAACCGTCATCAGTTTTGGAACCAAGGCGTCCCTTCCGCTATCCATGTCAGACATCTTGCACCTTTTTAGTACAAACGCCTTCCCATCATTACCCATTCCCATATATTTTAATATATTTTTATCTTACTTTCCCAAATCTCCCTCTGACTTAGCCCCACTCATAAAGACTCACTCTTTGCATGCAAACAAGTTTTCACAACTTTCTACAAGAGACAAATTCAGAACCTCCCTAATTTTCTAGTACATCCTTCTTCTTCTACTCTTATAGCAACAATGACATCATTTTTAAAGCCCACCATAAAAAATTTAAATATTTTTAAAATTTTATTTTTTTACACAACAGTCACAAACAGCATTCACCAAAATTAAGGATCTATTTAGCAATAATTTCTTTCAATTATTCAAATTCAAACAATTACATTATGTCATCCCAACCTTTAAATTCAATTCATTCACCTCACATATAATTAGATCAAAAATAGCCTTCATGACCTGGAACACCACAATCGACTTGTGCACCTCCAGCGCTTCTCGCATCCTCAAATTTGATCTCCACCTCAGCAATCAATCCCACAATCTCTTCTCGATCTACAAGATCCCTCACCAGTTCGCAAAAAAATCCCTTAAAGAAGAAACGGGCATACTCGATTGCCCTACCCGTTGAATCTAACCCTTTGAACTAACATTCTCTGACTAGCAACTCAACATCATAACCCAACAGTCCATAAATTCTCTCTCGCACGTCGGTGATCTTTATTGCCAATCGTCTTTAAGTAGTACTACGAATTCTCTGGGATTGAGTACGCATCATTCTTATCTTTTCCCTCATAGTCAAAGCTCATTCTATCCTTATTGATACATATCTTTTTAGCAATTCCCCTCAAAATGTGTTATTCTCCCCTTTTATCTCGTAACAAAAGCCTCATAATCTTGAAGCAAATTATTTGAACTTATCTCTTCTCCTCGTGTTCCATAAATCTAGCCCTGTTCAGGTCAAACTTAATCTTTTCAATTCTCAGTTTTGTTTCCTACATCGACCTCTATTAAATCAAATTTCAGTCTAAAAATTCCTATAATTTTTTCCTAACACATTGCTAACACATAGGTCGAATTATTTATTATATGTTCTCACAAATATGTCTCAGCTCGAATATTACAAATATGTGTACTATCTACATTCATACATTTCATTCCATACATTCTTCAAATCTTAAAGCTCAAATTTTATATACATTTCTATAAGCACGAAATTGATAACAAAAATTTATTAATTTCAAAAGCATATTACAAGTGTTTTTTACCAATAACAAGTCTTTTAAGTACTCGACCTCAGAACCTTTATCGATAACAAGTCTGCCCAGTATTCAACATCAGGTACTTTAGAGATAGTAATTTTTTCAGTGCTTGAACAAATAACAGGTCCCTAAGGTACTCCGACACGTTAAATCCTCTAGTTTATCCTGCTTCAGTGATCTTTCACCCTGATGCAAAGCAAAAATTGGACAACGAGTATCCTCCTTCCTGTGGGTCTGGTCGAAGTCTAGACAAACTTCAAATAGAAACTACGAAAGCAGGAGACTCAGTGTTGGACTCAACTCTTCCATTCGAAGGTCTTCTTAGTACCAAAAAATAATAGAAGTACAGAAGCAGACTTCCACTTTTTATCTCTCTCCTCTACTACCACCGTCGCCTTTCTATAACCACCACCCTCGCAGAGTTGGCAGAGAAAGAAGAGTCCCCGACCTTAGAATCTATTGTGACACAAAAAATTAGCACAACTACACCGCGGTTACGCCAATCCCTGTATCTGTCTCCCCAGCCTTGTCCTCTGCCAGGATGCGGAGACAAACCCAACATTGCTCGCCTGTTAAGACAACGTGATGAAACCTCCATCTACAACAAAATTCCTCCTCAGCTTTAGCTGCTTTGTCTGCTGACATGCCTTGATACGTCGGAGGGACAGGAGCAGGAACAGGATCCACTAAGGAATGATCCCTAAAAAAATTAAACCTCAACCTCTGCATCCTGAAGCAATACGCTCTTCCAAAATAATTTAGCGTGTCTTCACCATCTTTACAACTTGCAGAGATTTTACACAGGCATTCATACTTTGCAACAAACCTCGGTACAGGTACTATTTATATAACCCTACATTTATTGTGCATGTACGTTTTCCCAAGTGCCATCATTTACTGCAGATGAAACTCTTCAAACCCTAACCGTCATGTACATCAATATTCCCATCAACATTCAATACACGTCTGTCACCCTTCACAAGCACATTATTCAATACAGTCAACATACCTCATTACTTCTTTCAAACTTCAAATTTCTAACTCGAATACCCATATATCCATATTTTTTCTCAACCAAAGCCACTCATAACTTTAGCTGCGAGGAGGTGATTGTAGGGGCCTATCCCTAGATCTCACATAAAATTGAGTTATCACCAGCTCGAATCACCTCCATGTCAGGTTCACGCATCCTCCACGCGACTCCTCTAGTCAGGATTACCACATACTCAGTGAACTGATGAAGAACATGGGTCGAACTCAAACCAAAAAAACTGATCAAGTCAAAGCCACCTGTCTCTCATGAACTAAGCAGTCATTCAGTCAACATCCACTAACCATATTGTTTGGAGAACATGCTTCAGCACGATAAAGAGCTGCAGAAGAGGCCGATATAAAGAAAATGTTCTAGAAGGGAGAAGAAACCAAAAAAAATACACGAGAAATCACCAAGAAATCTATATTTTCTTAAGATTCTCAACACTTAAAGTTCTTATTTGCAAGATCGAACGTTTCTAAGTCTAGAAATAACTTGTAATAAAATATCATCAACCCCAAGCAATAAACACCACTATTACAAAACCCTCAACACGAGGTCGTAGTTTATTTCATAGGTTTTCCACGCTAAACATCTGTGTCACTTCTTGTTCACTAGGTTTTGTCACAGGTACATTGGTGTAAGGACTAATTCCAAGCCATCTCGAGCTCGCGGAATTAGGCCATTACACAACTTATCTTGGCTCGCCCTTAAGCGCTCATTACCTTTCTCTACATGAGCTTGAATATAAGCAATATCTCTTTCCATCTCACTAATTCGAGTTGATAGGTCAACCACATCCCCTATAACAAAGGAAACCCCGATATCGATTATTTTCTTCTTCGACCGCTCTCCAGCCTCGGCCATCTTAATGCGTGAATTGGTCGTAGCCAAATCTGCCATCAATTGAGCCATCCTCTTATTCAGTTCTTCACATCGTCGTTGAACCATCCGAAAATCTATATCTTTGGCAGGTAAAGCCTCACTCAACTACTCAACCGCAATTTTAGATTTGACTAGGTCAGCTCGAGCCCTCTCTAGCTTGTTATCCTTCTCAATCATTTTGCTCTTCAGTCGCTCTAGTTAGCTTCTGGAACTTATTAAATCAGCTCGAGTCTGCTCTTGCTCATTCGCTTTCTAATCATTTGGCCCTTCAGACTGACCATAAAACCTAGTAACTCTTTTTCTGTCTCTTCCAACGGCTGGATAAGATATCAAACCATGTCCGTCTCCTTACTCTTTACCATTAACACATTATTCTGGCTTTTGAGCTTCGTTGTCTCCTCCCTCACCTCCACAAGCTCTTTTTGCCCTTTTTCAATTTCGGCATCTTTTCCCTTGATCTTTCGAGTTAGGTCATCAACAGTTTGTGTTGCTTCAGCAAACTTGAAATGGACTTTGACGTGTTGATTCCCCCTATCTTCAGTCGCATCTCTCATCTTATCAAACTCTGCCGCATACTCTTGGTTATATTAGAGCGTCTCTTGTTTACTCAAGCGAGCAGACTCCAATTCGACCTACATCGCAGATTCATCACATCAAGTTTGATTTAACAACACTTCTCAATTACATTCAAAGATAATATAGAAGACTTTCAAATTTCTAATACGTTTCTATTTTCTGACATTCTACTGTTGTGAGACTACTTATGAACTTAAGGTAGAAGTATGTTCCCAGTTCGATGACAATAATATCTACATCCAATTTCAAGGTACACATTTTCTATGTTCTAACTTTCTTAACACGTTAGTATTATCTGGACATATTTGATTACCATAGCTCCTAAGATTTCTAACACATTTAAGAATAATTTCTATTTTTCTAAATTTTACTTTGTAGCTCCAAAGTAATGCAGCATACAAGCTAAATATTTCTTAGTCTTCTCTAACCTGTAGCTCTACTTGCAAAGTCAACAGGGATGCTAAGGCGTCTTTCTCCTTAGCGAGCTCATTCTCTAATTCCTCAATTCTTAGGTGCATATCCTTAAGTTCTACAAACAATGTTTACAAACATCTCTTAACCTATATGAAGTTCATCCTACAAAGCAATATTTCATACAATTATAGTTCTCAAACCCCACGTAAAAACACAGCCTAAAATTCAACAACTTTACTATTCCATCTCATTATCTTCCCCTTGGTTCCCTAGATCAGTTCGGGGAAAGACCCCATCCAACCCTCCAACCACACCAGTCTCATCCTCTTCCACCTCGTCCTCATCGACGTAGGTACCATCCATAATGGCTTTAACCTCAACTTTTGTATACCCGACTTTGAGGAGTAAGCACCCGAGTCTATCGTGTTGAACGGCCACATCATCCACATTTTTCTGAGCCTCTTCCGTCAACTCGCTAATTACCACCTCCTGAGTGGCCTTCACAGCATCCAGTCGCTTCCCCACTAGAACCAGGTTAGACTTCAGCCAAGCCACCTTCTTCTTGAGCTCAACTTTCTCATTCTCGAGTTCAGCTTTTCCCACCTTGATCCCGAGAAAGAGCCCCTTCAGCAAATGAGTAGCCTACAATACATCAAACACATTTTTAGCTCAAATTCAAATACAGAGTTCAGAAACAAACAAGTCATCAAAACTTACCATTATGCTCGGCTACAACTGTGCAGAGATACTAATTTCCTCAGCACCGTTGCGAACTATAAGCCTCACCATGTCCACCATAGCTTGTATCTCATCTTCCTCAACAGGTTGACTCTTCACGGCCTTCACCCCAGCCACTTTAATAGGGGGATCTACCTTCCTCTTTTTTTACTTCCACCTCAACCTCACCACATCCCGTGGTTCCAGAAGCCGAGCCACGCTTCCTAACCTTCTTCTTCAAAGACTTCAGGGATAACTTGCTCGACGTAGTAGCTTCCGGCACATCCGTAAAATCTAAATCAGTAACCTTTGGCAATAAAGGACGTTTCCCCCCATCAACCCCTCTATTCTTGCTAGCTTCAGCCCCCATTATTAGTCTTTTCACCTAAATCTTTTGTACCTTCTCAGACCTACTATTAGCTCTTTTATATCTGTTAATATCGAGCTCCTTCAGAACTACCTCAAGCTCAGCCCCTTCTTGAGCAACAGTATCTAACAATGACTCCTTCTTTGTCACCTTCGGCTGAGGCCATGTACAACAAACACAACATATTGTCAGACAACAAAATGACCTTCAATTACTACAGTTCGATAATATACACTATTAGTTACTTTTCTTTACAATTCTATATAAAAGTTCAATTGGTTCTTCATCTTCTCTCTGAAGGCAATCATATCACATTATCATTCCACATTTGACCTGCTAAATTTAGATCGAAGAAAAGTGATCGAGATGAGCTCGAACAGAAGTATGCACCTTCAGTTACAGAATAATTTTTCACACCATAATACTATAAAATATCTTCAGGAGATATTCTCCTCCCCACCTCTTTCTCCCTCCAAAGCATACTCAAACTCTCACAAATATTGATCACCTCCCACATATTCCCATTCAATTGGGCAGAAAAAGCCCCTATGGTATTCATTATCCTTTTCGCAAGATTGTCAAGGGGCAAACTCAGCCCATACTCCAGCTGAGACAGATAACATAAAAAACCCTCATCCAGGTTACCTTGGGAATTCCCATCATTATAACCTAAGGAGATCGATTCGTCTACTCCCTTATCCGATTTTTCCCTCTCTAAATTAGGTAATAAGAAGAAATGTTCTTCCCTAGATGCTACAGTACAACCTCTGAACTGCCTACCAGCATATACACCTACAAGAGCCTCATCAGAGTTAAGAGGGTATGATACCAATTTACCAGGGAAGTCATGAAATTGAACAAGTACTACTTCGTCCTCCCTATCAGACTCTATATTTATAGATTCTACATTGTTAGACTCAACAGTACGACCAGAGGTCGATGTCTCTATATCAATTGAAGTCTTCATCTCAATTACAAGTATAAGGATGAGGTTTGATTCTACACAGATATTCCTCACGCTCGACCTACATATTGATCTAAGTATTCTATCATTATCTTTTGCACATCCATACATAAATTTACCATACATCTATCATGCATATATGTATATCATGTCATATATCTTTCTTTAATACATATATCAAACAAATTTACATAGGTTACTATAAATGGAAATTTTTTATAATTTCAAACCACAAAAACTTTCAAACCCATATTACATCATAAATCAGTAACTAACCTTCAACGTCTGAATACGAATTTGAAGCAGCACCAAATCCTTCCTTCACAATGATGTTATACAACCACCATTGTGACTCTGTCTTTGCAACTTTTCTCGCCTTGATTGATGATCACTCTCCTCTAATCTCACATGTGAATCTCTATAATTTTTTATCTTTTTTCTTTCACTGTTCTTCAGTTTTTTAGAAGTTGATAAACGTTTGAATAAGGAAGATAAAGTATTATTTATAGTTTATCTCTCTAACTGCTGGTAGTTATTGGGCCTCGCACAAACCGCCTTCGGTTTTGGAACTGAGGTATCCTTTCCATAATTAATGTCAAACGTTTTATACCTTTAAAGTGAAAATACCTTCCCATCATTGCCCCTTGTTTTATATTTTAATATATTTTTATCTCTCCTACCAAAATCTCTCTCTGACGTCCCCACACTCATGATCAACACTCACACGCAATCAAACTTTCCCTGTAATTACATACGAGACAAAAATTAAAATAACTACTTTTTCTATTCCTACTTCTGTTACTTATAGAACAGCTGACGTCATTCCTAAAACTATCACATTTTTAAATTCCAATTTTTCATTCACAACAATCACAAACAATATTTGTAACAAAAAAGGAATTATTCAACACATTATTCTAACTACATTTTAATTGCAGTTATTTGACCTCATTCAATTAACTCCCTCACATATAATTACCCATAAAATATCCCAAATATTCTGGGGAGCCACACCTAATCAGTTCACCCCTAGTAATCCTAACATCTTCCTCTTTAACCTTTTCCTTAGCAATTTGCCTCATTGTCGGTTTTGGAGTTGCTGGCTCCATAATCACTTTACGAAAAATCTCTAAGTAAAAATGGCATCATATCTCTAGTTCCCTCACCCTCGAATCTAAGCCTTCAAACTGCAATTCAGATTTAGGCAAGTCGGAATCAAAATCTAGCAAACCAAAGATCTTTTCTCGTACTTTTGTAAACTTTATCGCCAATCGTCCCTCGGCAACATAACGAACTCTCTTAGAACAAGTCCTCACCATGGTCTCTTTCTTCCTCCTCTTTAAAATCACATTCCCCCCATATTTATACAATTTTCAAGATCACTTAAGGTCCCCTAAATTATGTATATATCTTATCATCTATTTTTCCATAACTAGAAGCCCTAAGATCATGATAGAAAGTTATTTGAACTTAACTGGCCACATCGACCTCTTAGGATTCGTCCTACCTCATTTCGACCTATTCTTTACAATCTGTTCCCAACTCCCCATATCGATCTCCATTAGCTCAAATTTGTAATTTCTGCATATTCTATATCTGCAAAGATATTCTTCCCTCGTGACTCTATAACTTGTTCGACTCGATACAAATTGTCACACATCTGCATGCTTACACAAAAACATTTTTCACATATACATATATTTTACACAGTTCGACAAATATAACTCCATTTTTTAGCTCAACTTCAAATATTATATTTCATCCTCTAAACATACATATCTATTCTTCTTCTAGCTAAATTTTAAACAAAAGAGTTAATTCTATCTATCAACACAGAGTTTGAACAAAGCTTTTTTATTTAAGCTCGAATATCAATTACAGATACTTTACAGATAACAAGTCTTTCAGGTACTTTTTGGATAATAAGTCTTTCAAAAACTGTTACAGTTCATTCTCAAAATTATATCAGTTTTTAGTGATATTTCACTCTGAGAATCTTCTGAAGCAAAGTTGGAACTGAAAATCACTAAAGGTCCTTATTCCTTCACACCATTACTTCTATAAGAAGCTGAGGAAGAAAAGATGTCAGTGCTTGAACCAACTCTTCAAACATAAGGCCTTCTTAGCGCCAAGTGACAATGATTATACAGGGTCAAGACCTCCAATTTCCATCTTCCTCCGCCACCGCCATTACCTCCTCCTCCATAACCCCCACCAACAAAGAGTTGATGGAGACAAAAAGAAGTTCTACCTTAGAATCCAGTCCTTCGCAGGATACTAACGATACTGCCTCGTAGATACACTGACCCCAATATCTATCACCTCAGCCTTGTCCTCCACAAGGATATGGAGACACCTCCAGCGAGCCTCGCCTGTCAAGACCACGTAATAAAATCTCCACATACAGTAAAAGTCTTCCTCAATTTTAGCCGCTTTGTCTTCTGATATTCTGTGATACGTTGGGGGTACAAGAATTAGGGTGGGCATCTCCACAGATTAATCCCCAAATTATCTCAACTTTAACCTCAGCAATTTGGCTGAGACTCTCTCTTCATATACCATTCGCCGGGTCTTCACCATTATCACTCATAAATAATAGAGAATATTACAACACATCGTACTTTGCCAGACTCCATTACATGCACTATTTATATAAAATTCATATTTAATGCGTAGGTACATTTCTCAAACAGTCATCATTCCAAGCAGAGCCACTCTCGGAACCCCAAGCGTCAAATACATCAATCCTTCCCATCATCATAAATGCTAGATATATCACTCCATAAAAAATGCCAAGTACCCACCCAGTCAAATCACCATTAATACATTATTTCTTTTCAACTTCTAACACTACCAATATATAAGTTCTTTCTCAACCAAAGCCACTCGTGCCTTCAGTTGCGAGGGGGCGATTGGAAGGGCCCTACCCTTCAACCTAGTCCAAAATCGAACTACCTCAATATTAGACTCACGCATTTCACACGTGATATGAGCAGTCAACATTAACACCTAGACCATAAACTGATGAAGAACGTAGATTGAGCACAATAGAAGAATATGAACAAGTTAAAGACACTTGTCTCCCATAAACTCAATCGTTACACAGTCAACCACCACTTACCTCATTATTCGGAAAATGTGCTTCAGTATGATAATGAGTTGCGCATAAGGTCTATATACGACAAAAGTTCTAGAAGAGATAGGGACCAATAAAAACTATATTTTATAGACTCTAGCACAGGAATTTCTAGATTTTAAACACCACAAAACTTCTTATTTACAAGATTAAGTATTTCTAGTTTGAGAGATCACTTGTAATAAGATATCAGCCTTAAGCAATAAAAATTATTATTATTAAAACCCTCAACTCAAGGTTGTGGTTTTTTACCCATTCAAAAGTTTTTAACACTAAATCACTTGTGTCATTTCTTACTCTATATAAGTTTTTGTCAGAGATACATTTGGTGTAAGAGCTAATTTTGAGCCATTTCGAGCTACGGAATCAGGCCATTACACTCCTAAATGCCCACCAGGAGAAATAACATAAACTAATGTTGTAAGAGCCTAATTTCGTATCTTAAACTTAGTATCTCACACCAAATATGATCAGAATACTAGAAGTAACAAACAATCACGAATACGTAAGAATTAGCGTGAAAACCTCTGAATAGGTAAAAACCACGACCTATCTTGAGGATTTAACAATAATAATCTTATTGATTGAGTAACTATCTATTATAATGAGTATTTTGGATGGTCAAATATAGACTTTGTAAATAGAAAAATGTGTCCTCTATATGTTCTTCTTTGGTCATATTTATAGGTCTCATATAATGACCATTTTATGACTGTTATCTCTTTTAATAATAAATATTACAATATAGTTTTAATGAGTCTTCGTAATGGCTGTATAACGATATGAATAATAAATGTATCCTCCTTATAGCTGCCTCATAATGTGCTATAAATATGACACATCATCTTGTAATAATGAGGTTGAGTAAATGTATGTTGGTCTAAGCAATGGTTTGAGCTTGAGATTCATAATAGGCCCTTAAAATTATCCCCTATCAACTAAAAGTATAAGAGGCTTTTGTTGAGAAGTTTGTCCTATATATGTTACCTGATGCTTCTATCTTGTTTCTGGTACAGTCATTATCGATGTCGTCAATGCTTGTCATTGGGAATTTGAGGTTTTGAGATAACCCCTGAGTATAATTTAAGTCGATTGACTGGATCTATTGCTTGGGGTTTCCATAAGTGTAAGAAGCAATAAATTGTTTCAATGTCGACCTCAAGCATGATTCAATTCTATTGATGACTTTGACTTGTAATATGTTGGCCGATTTTGATGAACCTGTTGTCGACATGTAACGTGTTGGCCAAATTGGATGAACCAACTGTTGACCTGTAATGTATTAATCGAATTGGATGAACCTGCTCTCAACATGTAATGTGTTGGCTGAATTGGATTAACCAAATGTTGACCAGTAATATACTGGTCGAATTGGATAAAACAATTATTGACTTGTAATGTGTTAATCAAATTGGATGAACCTGTTGTCAACATGTAATGTGTTGGTCGAATTGGATGAACCAATTGTTAACCAGTGGTTCCCACTCCAATTTATTTTATAATTTTTTTCTCTCTTCTTTTCTTTTCAAAGCCTATACAAAAACCATTCTTATTGAATAAAGTTAATAGCTTTAAACTTAAATCGTATCACAAGTCTCTTGGGATATGACCCCGTGACCATTTGTACTCAATGGTATGCCGTGTGCTTACAGGTCTTCAAGACGTCAGTTTTATAATTGATCAAGTTTTTGGCGCCGTTACCGGGGACTTGTAAAGGTGCGTTTTATTATTTTTTTCAATCGTTATTTTTAAAGTTGATTTCTCTTTCTTTTTCTTTCTTCTATTTTTCTTCCTTCTCCTTTTTTTTCTTTTTTCTTTTTGATCTCACATTCACTTGGTTCAAGCAGTACAATTGTTTGATGCTTGGGTTGTAGTGATTTGCAACAATACCAATAGTAAGGACTCTAAATTATAATCCTTGGGTTAAGTCCTTAAAACCAAATATGTATTTGTTGGCGTGATTTCTTCTTAATTAGTGCATTACTATTTAGTATCCTATATTTAAACGGCTAGCATTAAAATTTACAAGGTGGTCGTTAAGGTGCATCACATAACATCAGGTGATTTTTACTTGTACATTCTTATTCGCATAATCTACAGTAGTAAGTAGGTGCATTTTTTATTTCTTCCAATCTTTTGTTACCTAATTATTGTAGTGTACTGCTTGTGAGGCGAATTCTCAGGACTTAACAATACATACCATTCTACGTTACTGTGCTTACAAATAAGTTCTAACATTAACAGGTGTTGGGAATTTGTGACAGTAGCATTTTGTGTTTGAGAAAAGTTGTTGGTAGGTTTAAGGCTTAAACATAACATTTGAAATATTAACAACACCTCATCTTTAATTTATTTTGACTTGCATGTGCTTACTTTGCTTTATATTACAAGTAGTCTTACCAACCATCATCTTAGAACTGAGGTGGTACACGATTTGATTTTGCAAGTTTTGTTTGCAACTTTGGTAACACTCCTCCAACTCACCGATCGAACTTTAATTATTTTTGGCATCGATAAACGGAGACAAATAAATGAAAAGCACGAAAGGAATGGTGAACAAAAAATATGAAAAGCTCTCTTGCAAAATCCTTCTTGTGCCCCCTAAGTGAAAGGGGTAACCACAGCTATACCAGAAAACTCTTCCCGTAGGATGGAAGGATCCTATCCATTCCACACCGGCACTAGGATATATAAAGTTGTGTGGACTGTGGAAATACACGCTACTCTAATAAAAAAATTGTTGTGGTTAGATTGACCTATTAACGTGTTTAACACTATTTTTCATTCCAACATTAGTAAAGGTAAAAATAGTTAGAAACTTGTGGGATTTCATCACCCAAAAAGTTCTCTAATAAGTGGGACCACCCATTAGGCATACAAATAAATTCGTATCACGCAAAAATTAAGCGTCCCGGACCTCAAAAAAACTTATAATAAAAAAGAGTAGTAATATTTCTGCGGGATTTCATCACCCAACAGATAGGTATACCAGACCGGGGTACAAACACAATTTTATAGGTTGCGACCCTAGCCTAGTACCGCAGAATATTGGTTATAGGTTTGCGACGTCACCACTCCGAATGCTAATGTACGATAAGGCAACTCGTTCGGGCGTGAGGATCGAACATCTACTTCAAGCTGGTACTAGCATAGTGACGCAGGGAATTATAGAAACCAAAGCCTTTTGCCATCCTACCCATTTTGAACATAATAGAATATAGGAGAGACCTAATAATTACTATTAAAAAATGTTGATGTGCTAGAGACTAGGCTTGATTGATTGTTTACTGCATCGGGTGCTGAATTTTATTGATTATTAGTTATGTATTATTAATTAATTGGACACGTGGAGGAAAATAATTAGGAAGTTTACCAGAACCTTTGCCCGTTTACGTCTCACCACCTCAACCTAAGAGGAAAGGGCGACTACCACGCCCAGTTAATATAATAGAGAACTCAGGAGCCCCAGTTTAGGAAGAAAGTGATCATCCATCTAGAGTTGACCCAATTGAACTTTTTGTTAAGCTAGAAGTTGATCCCCCAATCATGGCTACTGCCAAATCTCTTAGGGACTATTGGACCTCAGTGGTGAGTGATATGCCTTCATGTATCGTGTTACCAACCGTCATAATAAGCTATTATGAAATCAAACCTAGTGTGATCTAAATGTTACCTACATTTCATTGGCTTAATTCTAAGAGCTCTTATAAGCACGTTCATGAGTTTAAGAAAATTTGTGAGCTCTCTAAATACCAATATTTTACTAAGGATTTTGTCCGCCATCGTTTATTTCCATTCTCACTAAAAGATAAGGCGAATCATTGATTTGATTCATTGGCACCAGCATCTATCAATTCATGGGATCAAATGGAGAGCAAGTTCAAAAAAAATAGTTTTCTATGGGAAAAACCCTCGCTCTTAGAAATACAATTATTGAATTAATTAAAAATGAAAGTGAAATGTTTTATGAGGCATAAGAGATATATAAAGATCTTCTTTCATAATGTCCCCATCATGGTTTTGAGAAGTAACATCTAGCCCAGATCTTCTATCGTAGAATAACCTCTGAGAATCGTTATAGGCTACAATTCATGCATAGTGGCAAATTTTAGGACCTTGACTGAGAACTGTCAACAGTGGGATTTTGATCCATATATAAATGTTCATACAACCAAGAAAGGTGGCTTATACCGAGTGAGTGAGGCAACAGTCATCAAAGCCCAATTAGATAGTCTTACCTAAAAAAATTGAGACTATGGCTATGAATCATTCTAAAGGTAGTGTGAACCAAATTCAGCAACAGGGTTGCACCGTTTGTTATGATGTAACCCATGTGACCCAAATGTCTCCCATATTCAATAAAATGAATGATAATCAAGAACAAGTAAATTCTTTAAATAATACCTAAAAGAGGCTCTTTGACCCGTACATGCCAACTTGACAGAACCACCCAAATTTTTTGTAGAAGACAAACCAACCTAGTTCGGGTTTGGAGAACCACAAACCTCAGGTCATAATTTACCTAGGAATCCCCTTTCTCAATCTTATCCTTAGGCATCTAAGCAATCTTTTCAGTCATCTAAACAATTCCCACCCACTCTACCCAAACCATCTTTGGAAGACACCCCTGCTCTCTTTATGCAACAATCAATGGAAAGTCAAAAATAAGCATTGGAATTTTAGCAACAAATGATGCAATTCTAATAACAGACTTTGATGAATCCAAATTTTATATCCCAATTTATCTCTAATTTAGATACTCAAATAAGACAATTGGCAAATGCATTGTATGAGAGCCTACTAGGTAAGCTACCTAGCCAACCTGTGTCTAATCTGAAAGGACCACCGGGGTTTGATTCTAGCTCAATCCTAAAATATTTTAATCCCATTACCACTATTCGAAATGGTAGACAAATTGATAACCGAGTTAAAATGCCTAGGGTTGAGCCAACACCAATTTCTATTGAGAATGAGGTAGGTACGAGTGAACCAGTTGTAGTAAGCAACAATGAACCTTCTAAGAATACTAAGGAGTTGCCTACCACATCTATTTTCCTACCAAAGGCATGTTTAAAGCCAAAAGTACCTTATCCACAATGTCTTCTTTTGGCTAATAAAGGGATTCAATTTGATGAGATATTCGATACATTTAAGCAAGTTCATATAAATATTCTAGTACTCGATATCATGCTTATCCCTGTATATGCTGAATTCCTTAAAGATGCGTGTACTAGGGAAAGGAAAATCAATGTGCATAAGAAAGTTATCTTGACTGAGACATTAACCCCTCCTAAGCTTTGAGACCCTAGAAGCCCAACTATCCTTAAAGATGCGTGTGAATGTCTTACCTTACTCAGTCTATCAGGAATTAGGAATTGGTAATCCACAATACGAACTGAGAATAACCTAATTAGAAGAATAATATGAAGAACACACAAATTGGCAGAAAAAATCCCTTTTAGAGCCTTAATTGCTTAATTAATTTGATTACAATCAAATTACTCTCAAAACACTACTCTCAAAACTTAGATTGATCTAACCTCATCTTCTCTTTCCTAGCCTTACCTCTTTATGAAGGTTACAAGTTCCTAGTTACAAAACTAGGACAATTATGCCCTTAAATGCCTAAAACAATAGTTGAATCATGCCTCTGTTTGAACATAAAAAGTCTTTGTTCAAACAGAAAAAAGTGTATTCGAACAAACTAAAAGTTTGTTCGAACAAAATACTCAGACAGGTGTTTCTTCGAATATACATAAAAGTATATTCAAACAAAAAGGAGTGTATTCGAATAGACTTTTAGTTTGTTTGAAGAGACTTTAAAAAGATTCTAAAAATGGCCCAGATCCTCCTAGATCACTTTAAGAACTCAAACCTACCTGAATGATACTTTAATTGGCCGATAGGTTAATAAATACCCATGTGGTATCCTTGAGGATATTCTTATCAAGGTTGATACTCTAATTTATCCTATAGACTTTGTTATTTTAGATAGCGAAGATGTCACGAATCCTAGTTGTGAGATCCTCGTCATATTGGGTCGCCCTTTCCTTGTGACTGTTCATGCCATTATTAATTGCTTTAATGGGGGTCTTACAACAATTAATAGGAGACATGAATATCAAACTCAATGTTCTTAAAAATAATACTCAAGTCCCTTATTTTGATAACATGGCAGAGCTGAATATGATTGACTCCCTAGTTTACAACTCGTTCCCTAAATTATTTTCTAAAGACCCCTTAGAATCATGTCTTGAGAACTTTGGCAAAGACTTTGATGAAGATGTGATTATTGAAGAGCTTAATGATCTACTTGACTCAACACCTATTTTTAACAAGTTCAAATGGAGACCTCATGTTGAACCTCTGGAACTGTCAACTACTTTGTATATTCCATTCATTGTTAAAGCACCCAATTTAGACCTCAAGCCATTACCTAAGACTCTAAAGTATGCTTTCTTAGGTGATTCTAAAACTATGCCTGTGATCATAACTTCTAATCTAAATATTAACCAGGAAAGTAAATTGTTGGGTGTCCTTGGAAGACACAAATTAGCCCTAGGGTGGTCTATAGCAGACTTGAAGGGGATTAGCTCGGCCGTTTGCATGCATCGCACCAATCTCGAGGAAGGTGCTAAAAATTCTCGCGAGATGCAACGATGGTTGAATTCTACCATGATGGAGGTGGTGAAGAAGGGAGTCCTCAAACTTTTGGACTCAGGTATCATATACCTCATTTTGGATAGTAAGTGGGTCAGCCCTGTTCAGGTTGTACCCAAGAAATCAGGAATTATTGTAATTAAAAATGAGAATAATGAACTAATCCTCACTCACATGACCACCGGGTGGCGTGTATGTATCGACTGTAGGAAATTGAACACGGTCACAAGGAAAGATCATTTTCCTCTTCTATTCATTGAGCAAATGCTTGAACGTTTAGCCGAAAAGAGTTATTACTGTTTTCTAAACGGTTACAATCAGATCCCTATTACCCCATAAGATAAAAAAATACTTTCACGTGTCCCTACAGGACATATGCTTATCGATGTATGTCATTTGGATTATGCAATGCACCGGCTATATTTCATCATTGTATGATAAGCATATTTTATGATATGGTTGATAAGTTTCTAAAAAAATTTATGGATAACTTTTCAGTATTTGGATTGTCTTTTGACGAATATTTACACCATTTAGAGCTCGTGCCAGAACGATGTACACAAACCAATTTGGTGTTAAACTAGAAAAAATTTCACATCATGGTAACACAAGGGATAGTTCTTTAACATATTATCTCCAACAAAGGAATTGAAATTGATAAGGCGAAGATCGATGTTACTTCTTTTTTACCTCCATCTAGGACGGTTAAAGCCATTCGATCATTTCTGGGCCATGCTAGGTTTTATCGCCAGTTCATCAAAGATTTTAGTAAAATTTTCCTAACCCTTGTGCAATTTACTTGCTAAAGATACTAATTTTAACTTTGATGACACATGTTCAGAAGCTTTTGAGAAGCTCAAACTTCTATTAACTTCAGCCCCAATCATCCAACCTCCCAATTGGGAACTTCCCTTCGAGCTCATGTGCAATGCTTCAAATTATGCTACTGGAGCGATTTTAGGGCAAAGAGTAGATAATAAACCTTAATGACACAGTTAAATTACTCTACCATGGAGAAAGAGTTATTAACTATTGTGTTTTCCTTGGAAAAAATTTGATCATACCTTGTTGGATTTAAAATGATTGTTTACACCGACCATGCGGCCTTAAAGTATTTACTATCTTAAAAAGATGTTAAGCCTATGTTAATTAAATGGATTCTTTTATTACAAGAATTTGATATCAAAATTCGAGATAAAAAATGTATTGAAAATGTTGTTACGGACCTTCTATCTCGAATTCTCACTAAACGTGCTGAAGATTTTCTCCCTATCTTAGAGGTATTTCTTGATAAGCAGCTCATGGTTGTCTCATAACTGCCTTGGTACACCAATATTGTTAATTATCTTGCTAGAAAACGATTACCTGCCCATTCATCAAAGAGAGATATAACAAAATTCTTGTACGAGGATATACATTTTAGGTGGGATAATCCTTACCTAAATCATTTTTGTTCAGACCAAGTGATCAGGAGATGCATCTCAAATGACGAGATCCATAGTGTACTCACATTTTTCCACACCTTAGCTTGTGGAGGACATTTTGGTGCCAAGAAAACTACAACATAAGTACTTCAATCTGGATTCTATTGGCCTACCCTTTTGGTAATGCACATACCTTTTGTTCTGAATGTGATAGGTGCCAGAGGATCGGGAATATTTCGTATCGTAACATGATACCCTTGAACAACATCATTATCGTTAAATTATTCGATGTTTGGGGCATTGACTTTATGGGCCTATTTCTTTCTTATCATGGGTACCTTTACATTCTCGTTGCGGTCGATTATGTTTCCAAATGGGTTGAGGCGATGCCATGTCAAACGAATGGCCATAAGCCCGTGGTAAAAAATTTGAAAAACATTTGTAATCATTTTAGTACCTCTCAGGCAATTATTAGTAATGGTGGTAAACAATTTTGCAACAGCATCTTTCAAAATCTTTTAAAAAATTACTCTATCACTCATAAAGTTATCATACCTTATCATCCACAAATAAGGGATTAAGTCAAAGTTTTCAATTGGGAGATCAAAAGATTTTAGAAAAAATTGATCAATTATAAAATTGACATTTTAAAGACCCACAAGTGCACGGTATACTTTTGAGTACAAATGGTAACAGGGTCGTATCCTAAGAAACTTGTAGGTGCAAACTAGCTTTGAGCTATTAATTTTATCCAATACAAAATATTTATGTGTAGGTAATCATATGAAAAGAAAAAAAAACAAATTCCAAGATAAATTAATGTGGAAACCAAAGCATCGATTTCACTCCATCCATTGTACCCGTGAGATAGTATATCTAACTAGAGTATGTTTCAAATTCCCATATCACATATCCTTGGTCAGGAATATGCAATGCATCATAATATAGAAAACTTCATCATTTGGGAATTAATCATATGCCAACTACTTAACCATGACTTATGTTCTCTTATCCATGTTCTAAACCATCTTATAATGATCAAACAAGATGGTTCCTTGGATTCTTTACTTCCTCAAATCCTAGTTATGGTCAAGTTAAGATTGTAGGAAGAAGAATATGCAATAAATTATAAAAAGATAAAGTGCAAACTCTAATTAAACTATGATTCTATACGAAGGCTACATTGGATGGAGCTTCATCTAGCCTTGGCTAGGAGATTTAGCTACTCGTTCCTTTGACCATTGCCATATTACTTGATTAAAGAAAAAATGGCAAGAAAAAAAAAGAAAAAATAACTGTATTGATATAATCTTTGATTTACACTCTCCAAGATATGTCTCATGGGTGGGGTTCCCTTTCTAATTATAGAGTATATGAGGAGGGGTTACAAAACATCACCATTAATGTAAAATTCCTTAAACAATGCCTTAGACTGTGCAAAAATATTACAACTCATGAAAATAATCACTACATTAAATTCCCTTCAATGGTCTTCCAGAGACCTTTGGTTAACAACATCAAATGAGGATTATTATTGGAGTGCATCGCCTTGTTCTTTATTGAAAACAGATAAAAAAATGTATGACTTGTTTATCATGCATCTGATTTCTGTAAATATAAACAAAAGAACTATTAGTATCACATTTATTTAAAAAATTACTAGGAAAATAAAAATTTAGGAATTGTACACGTAAATATTACGCGTCTATAAAAAACTGTTCGAACCAATCATAAAGATTGGTCTGATCGTCTTGATGATGCCCTTTGGGCATATCGAATAGCTTACAAAACCCTTATTGGTATGTCACCATATAGACTCATCTTTGGGAAGACTTGTCACGTGCTAGTGAAATTGAAACACAAGGCTCTGTGGGCTACAAAGGCCTTTAACTTCGAAATGGATAAAGCCGGATCACATAGAAAACATCAACTTTATGAACTTCACAAATTTCGTCGCGAGTCTTACAAAAATTCAAAATTGTACAAGGAACGAACTAAAGCCTTCCATGATAAGTCGATTATTCGCAAAACTGTTGAGCCTAATCAGAAAGAGTTACTCTATAAATAACGACTACATTTATTTTCTTAGAAATTACGTTCTCGTTGGTACAGCCCTTTCGCAGTCAAAACTGTTTATCCGCATGGAACTGTGGAGGCAGAGGATCCTAAAGCCGGTCATACTTTCAAGATTAACAGGTAACGTTTAAAACTGTATTTAGAACCTTGTACTTCCGATGAAGAGACCACTTTTCTGGTTGACACATATTATCAAAATTGATCATGTATGCCCCTTACATGCCTTATTGTTATATTTAATTTTGGGGGTACATTCACCTGGCTGAAGACGGTCAAACTTAGCGCTTCATGGGAGGCAACCCAAG
This sequence comes from Kingdonia uniflora, assembly GCA_014058105.1. Classification (NCBI taxonomy): domain Eukaryota; kingdom Viridiplantae; phylum Streptophyta; class Magnoliopsida; order Ranunculales; family Circaeasteraceae; genus Kingdonia; species Kingdonia uniflora. The sequence continues at coordinate 5,416,497 of JACGCM010000671.1, forward strand.
ATGCATTCAGGTGAGAAGTTCCAGTATTTATTTCCCATTCTGTGTATTTAATTTTGTTCTCAAATATTAAGGAAAATATTTTATTTTAGTTTGGTGGTAGAAAAATTAATTTTTATATACTTTTTGATGAAAAGTAAAATAATGACTCTTTGGCAATATATGATATATTTTTGGCAAACTTTTAACACTTAGGCTAATTTTATATATATGCAAAATGATATGCTGATTAGAATAACCCAAAAAAACTTTGATATTTTACCAAGTGTACACTAGAATATTTAATTATTGTATTCCTAAACTCAATATACTACCTTGTGATTAGCGAAAAACTTAAATTGTTCTTGGTATATTTTCAAAACTTGCACTTCACTATAGTTATACTACCAATACCTTCAATAGAGTTTTTGACCAGAATATGGAAAATTTAGCATTTATGTTAGGAATAATAAACTCCAAGGGAGACGACTACCTAAGAATAAATTCATTCCTCAAAGTATAAAAGAAAAGCTAACTTGCTTTAAAACTTTCATGCTTCAAGGCATATTCGCATGATTGAGAACTGAAGGAAAAAAAATTTATCACCAATCTCGAGTATGACCATAAACTATTTAAAAGGAGCATGAAAAAGTATTATTTGTGAAAATCCTGGGTCTAGGTTAAGAAGGGGCACCAAACCCTGGCAACCTTACCCAATTGACGGGGACTGTCGACCAAAACTCTCTGTTATGGAGGCTTCACTAAATAACTAAGTATGAAAAGAAAAAGATGTTTATAAAAAAAATACCAGGAAAACGAATTGACTAATGCGCTTGTCGAACTAATCGATGAATTTATTCCAATAAGTATTAGACTACTAAAGATTGACTTAACTAATTTATACAATATATTATGTTATAACACTATCTTCACTACATTTAGATATAGCTAAGGAAAATATTTGAATCTCTTTCTAAGCATGAGGTAGTATTTTTAGTTTTGGATTTTATAAATAATATTCTATGGTACACTTAGTAAATACTGAGTTTTAAGGAATTTTTTGTCATTATGTTTTCATTTCATAACAAAATAAGGATAAGTTGACAGGAAATGAGTCATTTGTAATCTAGAGTTACCAAATTGTCATTATCAATTTTTGTAGGTATAATCACTGTAAACCCTTACGAGACAACACTTGTCCACCAGGGAAACTTGAGGATTTAACGGCTTGTTGCATACGCTAAATGCATTCGTGTAACCTGCAAAAATAGTGTTTATTTACTTTTGCTCGAGGACTAGCAAAATATAAGTTTGAGAGTATTTGATAGACACATAATATTTATGTGTACAACTCTAAATTTTATATATAACTAGTCATTTATTAAATAAATGTGATACTAATAGTATTTTTGCTTGTATTTACAGAAATCGGATGCATGATAAACAAGTCATACATTTTTCCAATTTTTAATAAAGAACAAGGTGATGTACTCCAACAATGATCCTCATTTGAAGTTGTCAACCAAAGAGCCATGGAAGACCATTGAAGAAAATTTAATGTAGAGATTATTCTCATAAGTTGTAATATTTATGTATGGTTTAAGGCATTATTTTAGGGATTTTACATTAATGGTGATGTTTTATAACCCCTCCTATACTTTATAAATAGGAGGGGAATCCCACCCATGAGAGATATCTTGGAGAGTGTAAATCAAAAGGTACAAAGCAATAAAGTTCTTGTTCTTTTCTTCTTCTTGTCTTTTACTTTTATTATAATAATAGTATTATGGAAATGATCAAAGGATTGAGTAGCCAAACCTCTTAGCCAAGGCTAGAAGAAGCTCCATCCAATATAGCCTTATTGTAGATTGTGTAATTTAGTTGGAGTAATTACATTCTTTTTATCCTGACATAATACATGTCCGTATTCCTTCATCCTATGCTTGACCATAGCTAGGATTAGGAGTAATAATGAATCTAAGTAACCATCCTGTTTGACCATAACAAGATAGGCTAGGAACATGGAGAAGAGAACATAATCCATGTTTATCAAATGGACCATGGTTGAGTAAGTTGGTATATGGGTAGTTCCCAATTAATAATTATCTTATCTCATGATGGGTTACATATACTCGACCAAGGATATCTAATACGGGAATTCATGATATACTCTAACGAGGTACATTATCTCAAGGTTACTAAGGATGGAGTAGAATCACGTCTTGGTTTCCACTACAATTTATCTTGTAATTTGTTTCTTTCTTCTTTTCATTTTAAAACCTACACAAAATCAATTCTTATTAGATAAAATTAATTGTTTGAAACATAAATCACACCACAAGTCTCTTGGGATACGACCCCGAGACAATTTGTACTTAACGGTATACCGTGAGCTTGCGGGTCTTTAAGACGTCAGTTTTATAACCGATTTTATAATCGATCAACATTTGGATGAACCAATTGTTAACCTATAATATATTGGTTGAATTGGATGAACCTGTCATCGACATGTAATGTGTAGGTCGAATTGGATGAATCAATTATTAACCTAAAATATGCTGGCTGAATTTGATGAACCAATTGCTGACCTGTAATGTGCTGATCGAATTGGATGAACCAGTTGTCAATATATAATGTGTTGGTCAAATTGGATGAACCAATTGTTGACCTATAATATATTGGTCGAGCTCGCCCCCAAGTATGATTTAAGTCAATTGACTGAATCTAATACTTGGGGGGTTTATATGTTAGGAGAAGCAAGCAGTAGCTTCTATTTCATATTAGCTGAAGCAATTAGTGACCTGACGAAAAGTACTAAGTTATATGCTTGAGCATCGAGCTTGATAAAGACTTGGCAATAAGCTTTTATTTGATGATGAGCGTATGCTTTGTGCTTGAGAATATATTCTTCTTGAAAACCGGCATATCACCAAGTGAAGAGGTTACCCCAACTACCCTATTTTCATCTCAACCACTTATCTTATAGAGATCCATGGCTCTAGTATGGTGGTTTATTGGGTGTCATAAGGGGGGGTGGCCACGGATCCCCTTATATATATATGGAGAGGATCCAGAGCCACACTCTCTATAAACACAATCAAAACCTGCAATCAGAACAATCCATTTGTCTAGATGAGCGGCTCCATTAAGGGGAAATGCCAACTGGGTTTTGGTGAGTTGGACAACTCGGTAACATGGCACAAATTTGAACCGCTGTTAGTTTTGCTAACTTTTGAGACCAAACCTGAACAAAGCTGCCACTCTCCTCTTTATTACATTTTTTTACCATTTTTTTTTCTCTTTCTCTCTTATCTCTCTATGTTTCACTATCTCGCTCTTTTTGTTTTACTTTCTCTCACTCTCTTAGTTCAACTCACAAAACCATGTTTTGCACTGGAGACTACTGATTTTGGTTTTGTTGGTGTTGGCCTGCGTCACGATCTCGAAGAAATCATTTCTTGGAGTGGTTCCCGGCGAATGTATGATTTTAGAGGTTTCATAGCATTTGTCTTTGTATAGATTAAGCTTTTCAAAGAACTATTAAAGACCCAATCTCCGTTATATTTTTGGGGTCTGTTTTTTTTCGTGAGCTTGTTTTAGCGTAGAATTAGGGCTAGGTTTGGTTTTTTTTTCTCTACAGTTTGGTTTCGGTGTTAAGGAATTGAGTAATCTCGGAAGACTTTGAGGAATAAATATTTGAAATTTTTTTAGGGTAAACTTATGGTGGATGAAGAAGTAATAGAAACATAATGGGGGTTTTCGTTACCATGTGGTATTAAGGGTAACGAAATTCATATTTTCGTTACCTATAAAAAAAATTATAAGAGATCAGAATAAAATTTGTATTGGATTCATTGTGCCCTTACTCATTCCTTCCCCCCCCCCCCCTTGGTGGAAAATCGAAGGGGAAAATCGCAACGCGGAAGCACAACACCATTTAGCAAGAACTTGAAGAACCACTCTAACCAAAGAGAATTCAAATAAAGGCAAAAATCACATACACAAGGTTTAAATTTGATGGAAACCCTAAACACGATAAAAACCACCCCCGACAAGCACGACGAATATATTATCATACTAGGGTTACAAGAAGTTCTAGAGATCACTCAAACCTCACCTCTACCCTTACAAATAATCCCCAACAAGAAACCCTAGAAAGAAAACCCAAGAAATCTCTCCAGAGCAAAACCCTAGATTTCTCCATTTTCTTTCTCTAACTCTTTCTCACAGTATAGAGGTTTTTAACATACACTCTATATTTATAGACTTTCCATTAGGTCATCTCCGAAATACGCATCACGAGATAATCCATCACATTGGATCAAATCCCCTTCAAAATGAACTTAGAAACAAGTAAACATAGCCATTTTCGTTCGAACAAGTCATTAGGTCGCTCGAACGACCATTTGACTATCCTCTAAAATTTTGGCCCAAGAGCTTAATTCGTTCGAACGACTTTCCCCTGTTTTGAGCCGTAATCCTCACAATCTCTACCTCGGCGATAAAACCATTTCTTCTACTGCATTCTTCATGTATCCTTGTTCTTCTCAATTAAGAGAATTACCTGAGTCTAGGCATTTCCTAGACCCACCACTCAGAACCCACTTTCTGATCATCTTTGTAGACCGTACCATTACTCCACCTTGAACTAAATTCCCCTTTTGAGAAATCTCCATAGCTCCCTTGGTACACGCAACCTTCACATCTCCACCCACTGATTTACCAACCAATGCATATAAGTTCCCGCTTATAACTCCATTCATGATCAAAAAGATTTCCGATAAACTTTTATTACTCCACCTCACCCGGAGTAATTGTAACCCTTATTATCTAACTTGGAAAGTGAAATTAGATTATGAGTCATACTCGCCACATGTTGAATATCATGAAGAACTATGATACCTCTATCAAACATCCTGATGCGAGTATCACCCAATCCCGAAATCGGTTTTCGAGAGCCATCGCTCGCCAACAAAAATTTGCTACCCTCACATCTTGCATATTTACTTAACCATGTCTTGTGTGCGCATACATGCATTGTAGCCCCACTATCAAACACCCATCCTCTATCATGGCAAGAACCATCAGCGGCTACCACGAGGAGTGCCTCGTCACCATCATTACTAGTAACCGTTGCCAGTTTGTTAGTGCCACTTTCGGAGCCTCTTGCTGAACTTGCTCCTATATTTTTCCCTGCTTTACAATCTGATCTATAATGACCCGATTGACCACAGCTCCAACAAGTTCCTTTTCTGAACCTATTAAAGCTTCTCTTCCCACTAACCACCATTGCATAGTTTTCCCCCAAGAATTTGCTACCCTTAAGCCTTCTCTCCTCGAAAAGAAGCGTACTTGTAACCTCCTCAAAACTCAAGGTTTCCTTCCCATACATCAACATAGATTGAAGATGCTTGAAGGTAGATAGAAGAGACCATATGAGTTAAAGCGCCTTATCTTCATTCTTAACTTTAACTCTAATCAATTCAAATTCCGAAATGATCCCGTTCAAAGAACATATGTGATCACCAACGCTCGTACACTCATTCATCTTAAGCGTATGAAGTCGTTCCTTAAGGCATAAGCGATTTGAAAGGATCTTCGTTTGGTACAAACTTTCAAGCTTTTCCCAAAGGCCCTTTGTGGTCTTCTTTCCAGCCAAATTTGCCAAAATGTTCTTAGCGAGACAAAGGTGTATCCCACTGGCAGCCCTTGAATCCAGATCTTCTCAGTTCTCTTCTTTATCATCGTCCGCTTTCTAGGCCGTTATACCTTCAACCGGATTTATAGATATAGGCTTCCCTTTAAGTGCCTTACATAACCTGCCTTGAGTCAAGATATCTTGGACTTGTATTTGCCATAATCTAAAATTGATTTTCCCACCAAACTTCTCCACATCAAATTAGATTATGTTAGAATACTTAGATTTTCCCATCTTGCTACTCTACTTGCCCCAAACCTCGCTCTGACACCAATTATTGGGAAACCAAGGGGGAAAATCATAATACAGAATCACAATATGATTTAGTAAGAACTTGAAGAACCAACTCTGACTAAAGAGAATTCAAACAAAGGTAATAATTACATACACAAGGTTTAAATTAGGTGGAAACCCTGAACAGGATCAAAACCACCCCCGACAAGCACGACGAATATATTATCATACTAGGGTTACAAGAAGTTCTAGAGATCACTCAAACCTCACCTCAACCCTTACAGATAATCCCCAGCAAGAAACCCTAGAAAGAAAACCAAAGAAATCTCTCCAGAGCAAAACCCTAGATTTCTCCTTTTTTCTCTTTAACTTTTTCTCACATTACAAAGGCCATTAACATACACTCTATATTTATAGATTTTCAATTAGGTCATCTCTGAAATACGTATCACGAGATAATCCATCACTTTGGATCAAATCCCCTTCAAAACAAACTTAGAAACAAACAAACAAAGCCATTTTCGTTCGAACGAGTCATTAGGTCGTTCGAACGAACATTTAATTATCCTCTGGAATATTGGCCTAAGCGCTTAATTCGTTCAAACAACTTCCCCACTCGTTCAAATGACTTTCCCCTATTTTGAGCCGTAATCCTAGCACCTCCCCCCCCCCCCATTAGTGGGCGGCACTTGTCCCGCCACTGGAACTGTATTCCTAACTACCACAGGTCTAACAATGTCCAGTCCAGCAAGGTCCTCATCAAATTCTGAACCTTGAGGCGCAGGTAAATCATCATTGTCCTCACTGTCCACCTCCTCATGACCTTTACTATCCTCTTTGCGCAATAAATTATTCCCATCCCCAGCTACAAAAGGAAAATCATATATTAGAGACCAAAACTCATTTAGAGAACGACCACAACATAAGTACCTAGATGATACTTATATTATCAAAAAAGAAGCAAGAAAAATAATATGAAAAGATTACTTGCATCGCTTGCCTTCTTCGTGAGAACCGCGGTACATGTGCATTTATCATAATGTTGCATGATATTGGTAACGTATGGGGTGCTAACGTAATACAACATTTTGTTACCTTGTAGTACTAGTAATGCAAACTATGTAGAATTTAATTCCCAATATGAATTGATGTGTACTGGTCTTCGCAATGATGAGGTATAGGCTTTGTATATGGCATATCAAGCACAAATTTTCTGAGAAAATCAATCACGCCTATAAGGAAGGTAGCAACTCCAAGAAAGATTTGAATTATGTGATTCACGATACCCACTACCCTGAGGAATTTGAAACCAAATGGTTGGCATTAATGGTCAAGCACAAGCTACATAACAATCGCTGGATGCAGAACATTTTCAACATTAGGGAGAGGTGGGTTCTACTATGGAACAATCGCATGTTCTTTGCGGTGATGAGTACAATTGGTCGGAGTGAAGGAGTCAATCACTTCCTCAATGGATCGCTAGTGGAGAAAACAAACATGTACAATTTTGTTACACAATACGAACGAGCTCTCGAGGATATGCGGGGGAAGGAACAAAAAGAAAATTATATCTCCAAACACAAATATCTCTAAGTGGCTCCGAGTAACATGCTTCTCACGGATGCCTCGAAGCTCTATATGTGCAACATGTATGACATGGTAGAAGTTAAGTTTGACCAAGTTGTTCGTTTCATAAGTCAAGTGAAGGAAATCGATAATGCAGTGAGCACAATGCTTATAACCTCGGTATATCCACCGAAGGAGACCTTTGAGGTCACCTTTGACGAAATGAATAATGTAGCCACATGTGGGACTACAAGTTGATGGAGTATTTGGGGATCCCTTGCAGTCACATGATGAAGGTGTGGGACTATTTTAATGTGAAACAAATCCCTGACAATTTCGCCCTTCAAAGGTAGAAGAGAAGAGCAAACAAACACATATGGGAGGCAACTTCTCTCCAATGAGGGGCCCAAAGTTTCTCTACATCACTGCCACTTGGCTTTAAAAGGGTCGAAGTTGTCAGGACAGCTGTCAAACTTGAGATATCGTACATGTATTGATGTAAATTGAGTACGCGGAAGCCAATAATCAAGAGTAACACCAGTTTCAACTAAAGGAATTAGATTCGTGGGGAACCCTAATTTTAATAACTAGAACCCTTATTCTGAACAAGACAAACTTAACTGAATTAACAATATTAACTAATTAAAAAATAAATAATCTAGACCTCCCCTTTTATAGAACATAAGGGGGGTTACAATTAGGAATCCTAATTCTAATTGAAATAGACTTCTACTTAAATTGGGAAACTGTTAATAACCTATATTGGACTTCTCCAATAGGGCTTAAGCTAAAGACTGAAATACAAAGCATTAAATAAACTTAGGCGATACGATGGGTAAACAATTCTATGAGGGATACGCCATATCAAACCCTTTGTCTGAGAAGGTTTCGTCCACGAAATCAAGGGGGTAGTGCTCCAGAGGACTCACGCACGTATGTACATCCCAAACTCATCATCTTCATCCCGTAGAATGTGCACAAAATTTGTACGGTGGAACTTTTCTGGAAATCTTGAAGTCTTTCACAGAATTTTCTGTACCCAAAGATTATACCCAAGAGCAAGGGTACGATGTCGTTGTCGATATCCCTACGTCCATTGACGTCTAAAATAAAAAAACTTAGAAATTATTGTGGTCCGCTCCTCAAAACCTGCTACAAAACCTTCCCAAAATGGGTTAACATACAGACATAATTCTTCGTATTGGGCTATCATCTCCCTTATACGGATCAAACATTTGGATGCCTTGAACTGTAACATAAGTGAATGGAACTATTGGACGATGTTGACCTGCATCTTGTGATTCATACGGTCTCCTGAATCTACTGTTGAGTAGTCTCCTCATGCCGGTAGTGTGTATGATGGTCGGTGGTCATGGCCGGACCTTCGGCGATGGTTTGGGTTTCGATTCCCAAAGTGTTAAAAGCCTCAGTTTTGACTCCAAGACTTACAAACAAGTTATTGAGATCGTCGCTCCTTGCGGCGATGCTTCCATCTAGAGAGAGATCTTCAGTTACGCCCAACGGAGGTGGTTGGGGGGCGAGAAAAAGGCTCCTCTACCCAAAGCCTCGACAAGCTTATCAAGGTTATCCTCTATTCTTGCTACATCTTGAGCTAGGGTAGGTTTCTTCATCGTGGCTTTTCCACGAGACATCTTTGCTCTTGAAACTGTCTACTCTTAGATCTAATGCAGCTCTAGTACTACTTTGATGTAAATTGATTGCGCAGAAGCTAATAATCAAGAATAACACCAGTTTTAACAAAAGGAATTAGGTTCATAAGGAACCCTAATTTTATTAACTAGAACCCTTGTTTTGAACAAGACTAACTTAACTGAATTAGTTGTATTAGCTAACTAAGAATCTAGACCTCCCCTTTTATAGAATACAAGGGGGATTACAATTAGGAACCCTAATTCTAATTGAAATAGACTTCTACTTAAATTGGGAAACTGCTAATAACCTATATTGGACTTCTCCAACAGAGATTAAGCTAAAGACTAAAATACAAAGTATTAAAAACATTAAATAAATATAGGTGGTACGGTGGGTAAACAATTCTATGAGGGATGCGCCACATCATGTATGTTGTCACAAAATTATAGGAGATTGAGGTCTTTCACGAAGGTTTACGTAACGCGCAAGAGGCAAACAAGTCTCCTCAGGATAGGGAAGATGTTACCGACCCTGAAATCATCATACTGCCTATATTGGACCCCCATGTATCCATCCCCAAGGGGTAGAAGAAGGAAGACCATAAGAGTTGGTCTGCAATACTCATGAGGGCTATGGGAGACAACAGACGAATCTCAAATATATATATGTAAGGTGCCACACCATTTAACGTCATTGTCACACCCCCAAAATTAGTTTCTTAATAAACTATTAGGAACACAAATTTTGAGGTGTAACGTCGGGCATTCTGAAGATGAACCCCTAAAAGACGTACTATAATTTAAAACAAATCGTAAATGCATCTACAACACTATGACACTACGCAGCGGAAGAGTAAATTAAAAAGAGATATAATTAGAAATGATTACCACACTGGTAACTAGAACTCCAAAATTGGCAAGTCCAGCTTACTCCAACTCACTACCATCGCTACTGCAACGATTCACCTGAAAATGTATATGCGCAAGGCGTCAACAAGCAACACTCAGCAAGTACAAATATACAAGGTCATAAGACATGAGAGACCAAGATAATCACAAAAAAGAGATATGAAGAATTCAATGGAATTATAGGAGAATATCACCCAAGCTACGAGTTCTAGGAAGATGATCTAAGTAAACTAAAAAACCCAATGTGATATCCTAAACATATACCTAACAACTATGACCTAAGCGATACGGTAGATGTGGAAAGAGATTTAGGAAGTCAGGTACACAGGGTTACTTTGAATTCAGTGGGAACACACTCTTGCACCCTTTTGTAATTAACAGAAACATATCCCTTATTGTCGAGCAAGGGATTAGCAGATTCTTTTTTACTGAGCTAGGAATTAATAGGTAATACACTTGATCAGGGTGTTTAAGAAGTTTTAACCTACAGGTCTAAAGCCTGATTTATTTTCAACTTTTAAGGATCTATGCCCACGGGGAGTATTCACAAAGAATATCAAAGTCGATATGTAATTGGAAAAGAATTTTAGGGGCTTGCAACCCTGAAATACTGACTAGCAGTAACCGAATCTTTTGTTTATGGAATCAAACTCAATGACCGTAATAGCATAGCCATACTGTGTACATCAACTCAAGTCACCCAACAAAATGGAAATGAAGAGGTTTAAATCCTAGAAGAATCCAATAATCTATCTACCCCTACCAAATCAGCATCTGGGACTATATCAAAAGACCTATCACTCTTATAACCAGGTGATCTATCTACCCTCACTTTAATAACAAGTACGGACTCTATCAAATAAAGTAAAGCTCCAATATCTAATGGTTTATCTGTCGCCTAATAAATATGATGATAGACACGCAATATTTAGGTGTGCAACTCCTAAATTTATATCTACCCAGTCATTTATTAAATAAATGTGACACTAATGGTATTTTTATTTGTATTTATAGAAATTGGTCACATGATAAACAAGTCATACATTTTTCCAGTTTTTAACGAAGAATAAGGGTGATGCACTCTAACAATGATTCTCATTTGATGTTGTCAACCAAAGGCCCATGCATGGAATATTGAAGAGAATTAGATATAGATATAATTCTCATGAGTTGTAATGCATGATTTTAGACATTGTTTAGGGGATTTTATATTAATGGTAATATTTAGTAACCCTTCATATACTCTATAAATAGAAGCGGAATCCCACCCATGAGGGATCATCTTGGAGAGTGTAAATATCAAGGCTCAATAAGTAATAAAGTTCTTGTTCTTCTCTTTTTCTTGTCTTTCACTTTTATCACAGTAATAGTAGTATGGCAAAGATCAAAGGGATGAGTATATAATCTTCTTAGACAAGGCAAGAGGAAGCTCCATCCAATATAGTCTTAGTGTAAATTGTGTAGCTTAGTTAGAGTAATTACTTTCTCTTTATCCCAGAATATTGCATATTCGTATTCCTCCGTCCAATGCTTAACTATAGCTAGGATTAGGAGGAATAAAGAATATAAGTAACCATCTTATTTGACCATAACAAGCTAGGTTAGGAACATAGAGAAGAAAACATAATCCATGCTTATCAACCGGACCATGGTTGAATAAGTTGGTTTATAGGTAGTTCCCAAACAATAAATATTTTATCTCATGATGTATTGCATATACGTGACCAAGGATATGCGATACGGGAATTCGTAAAAACTCTAATTAGGTACATTATCTCAAGGTTACAACGGATGGAGTGGAATCACGCCTTGGTTTTCGCTCCAATCGTATCAACACATTTTCTAGTTTGTGTTTTATTTTAATTTATTTACTTATAAAAACCCAAAACTCATTATTATTAGATAAAATTAGTAGCTCGAAACATAATTTGTACCACAAGTCTCTTGGGATACGACCCCGCTTACCCTTGTACTTAACGGTACACCATGCACTTGCGGGTCATTTAAGACGTCGGTTTATAATCGACCAAGTTTTTGGCGCCGTCGTCGGGGACTTGCAAAGTTGCATTTTATTTTTGAGTTGCTTAATTTTAATCCAATTTTTCTTTCTTCTTTTTCTTTTATTTTTCTTTTTCTTTTCTTTTGTTTAGATCCGGAAACAAAGTATTTGAGTGATTGGCTCAAACTCTCTTGACGTTACTGTATGTGTGAAGTCTGTCCCTGAATGTTTTATGGTTTTTGATTATCTATACTTCACAATTAGGAAATACGTTTTCTATAAAAATTTCAGATTATTCAAAACCCTTTCTGAATTGCTATAGATCATATTTTTATGTTTAGTCGTTTGAGAGTTACAGCCTTTTGAAACAACAGTAAAAATAGTCTTCGTTAAGGATGTCGATGTACATTCATCACCTGTTTTGAGCATTAGGGAAGCTAAATTCAAGAAAACTTCCTTCTTGAATATATTTCCTTTCTTAATTATATTTCCAAATTGATATTATTGAATATTCTCTCTCAACCGAGTTGAAAGATATAGGAATTTGAAAATCATGACATTATAGACTACAATAAACTTGGAAATTAAATTAATATTATTGTTGCAAGTTCACTAATCATTTTTCTCTTGTTTTGCAGGATAGTTACAAAGTTGGAAACGAGACGGATAATACGCAAAGCTAAAAGCATCATCGAATCTATCCTTCTTGTGCCACCTAAGTAAAGTGGCACTTTCTTCTTTCGCCCCCTAAGTGAAGAGGTGGCCACAGCTTCACTGGGAAACACTTCTCGCAGGTTAGTTCCTCTCTAAACTTGACATCTATAAAGGTTTCATATCCGCTCCGCCCTGGCACTAGGAAAATAAAGTCGTGTTGACTGTACAATTACACGCTGCTCTAATAAAATATTTGTTGTGGTTGGATTGACCTATTGACGTGTTTAAATTTCTTTCAATTCCAACATTAGTAAAGGTAAAAATTGTTAGAGACTTGCGAGATTTCGTCACCCAAAAATCTCTCTAACAAGTGGGACCGCTCATTAGGGATATGAAGAAATTCGTATCACACAAAAACTGAACGTCCCAGACCTGAAAATAACTGATAATAATAAAGAGTAGCAAGATTCCCACAGGATTTCATCACCCAACGGATAGGTGTACCGGACTGGGGTACAAACACGGGTTCATAGGACACAGCCCCAGCCTAGCGCCGCAAAATACTAGTTGTAGGTTTGCGACGTCACCGTTTTAAGTGCTGACTTACGGTAAGGCGACTCGCTCGGGCGTGAGGACTGAATATCTACTTTAAGCTGGTACTAGCATAGTGACGCATGGGAGTATAGGAACCAAAGCCTTTTGCCATCGTACCCATTTTGAACATAGAAGAATATAGGGGAAACCTATTTATTACTTCTAAAAAATGTTGATGTGCTAGAGTTTAGGTTTGATTGGTTATTTAGTGTATTGGGTGTTACTTTTATTTCAAAATGTCATACATGCAAGAACATTAGAATCCATACAGCTCATAATTCGACATCCCGCAAAAACCTCAAAATCATTTTCAATCATGAGATCACCAAAATTCTCAATACATGGAACATTTCCAATCTTATTCAAATATGAAGGCCCATCAGTCTGTTCAGTCATCCAATCAGTTCCCACCCGCTCCATCCAAACCATCTTTGAACGATACCCTTGTTCTCTTCATGTAACAATCAGTACAATTTTAACAACAAATGATCTTTAAACGATACCCTTGCTCTCTTCATGTAACAATCAGCACAATTTCAGCAACAATGATGCAATGTCCAACAACAGACTTTGGTAAATTAAACTTCTACGACTTAATCTATCTCTAGATTAGAGACTAAGATAACTCAGTTGTCAACTACGTAGAGTAAAATCAAGCATGAAAAACTTCTAAGAATTGAAAAAGAATAATTCGAAGTTAAATCCCCAAGTGATTTAGAAATGGATGAATTCAAGCGTAATCAATAAATATTTTCTCTGTGGGGTGAATGGATACCATATTGGGAGACAGATTTAGAAGATGAACATTTTAAGGTCGACGATCCTATGTCACAAGAAGATCTTGAAGAAACAGCTATCATGTCTAATACAATTCTTTCTCAATCACCTCCAAATTTAGCCCCCAACATTCAACCATCGATGTCACCATCCATCATTTCATTTGTCAACCCAATAAATTCTTTCGATGAAACTATGACAGAGACTGAATATTTTTTGCTCGCCTCTAATGATTTTTCTGACGATGATGATGATGAGATAAAATATGAACATATGGAATCACCATTTCATTATACGATAACATGCGAGGAATTTGTAGATGATGATATTTGTACCAAAGTCAAAGAATTGGAAATTGCCAAACCTGTTGCAGATGTTATCAACTTGTCATTTTCTTCTCAGCCTCCTTATGAGTCACCTCAGCCTTGCCTTGAGTCGTGTCCACCTGACACATAGTACAATATTAAAAACCACAGGGTGGACGACCCTTCTTTACAAGATATATCACTATTATTAAGGGTTGATTCTGTTTTGGTTACTCCTTTACCAACCACACCTATACCTATGCCTACATCTCCATTTCACAAGCCACTAGGCGGTACCATAATTATTAATGAATTTACAGATTTGTTACGCCATAACTCTAGTTATACCTACTCTATTGATCAATGTCTGAATTATTTTAAGTACTAGGATGACCCCATAATTCTTAAAATACTGCAAGCATTATTACCTGCAACTGAGTCATACAAACTTGAGCCTGACCCACAACTACCCGATCGACATCACTTTAATGGCTCAAGTTACTTTTTGGGAAATGATGAATATCAAGATAAATTTATGGTGTATGGGATTATACCTTGTAAAATATCTCAAAGTGCGATTCCCCATAAATTAAATAAGGAAAATTTGTATCCTGGGGGATTGGACTTTGAGTTATTTTTATGTATCATAATTGCATCTACACAATTAGGTACAGATAACGAGAACCACTATTTTTCTATTATCTGGCTATTAAAGGATAAGGACAATTTTGATGTTCCTTGGTTATTTAAGGAGAACTTACAACCTTGATAGTTCATCAATTATTATACTTTGTACCCCTTTAGAGTTATATCATGACATTTAAGTTTAGGGGTACATTCGTCTGGCTGAAGACGGTAAAACTTAGCACTTTCTGGGAAGCAACCCAAGGCACATTCAGGTGAGAAGTTCCAGTTTTTTATTTCTCATTTTATGTATTAAATTTTGTTCTCAAACATTGAGAACAATATTTTATTTAAGTTGGGGGGTAGAAAAACTATTTATTTAAATGTTTTTTGAAGAAAAGTGAAATAATGGCACTTTGACAATTTATGATATATTTTTGACGAATTTCCAAACACTTAAACTGATTTTACATTGACATAAATATTATGGAAAAACCTAAATTTTAAAATTGTACCAAATATACACTATAATATTTTGGACTATCTTAAGCTAGATGTACTATCTTCTTATTAGCGACTAATTCAAGTTAATTTGACATATTTTGAAAATATGTACTTCACTGTAGTTTTGCAATTAATACTTTCAATAGATTTTTGCTCAGTATAAGGGAAATTTAGCATTTATGTTAGGAATAGTTTGCTACAAGGGAGACAATTGCCTAAGAATAAGTTCATTCCTAAGAATAAATAATAAACCAAATATGTTCTAAAAACTTTCACGTTCCAAGGCTACTCGTATGATTAAGAGCTGAAAAATGAAAAATTATCACCAATCTCGAGTTTGACCATGAACTATGAGAAAGGAGCACAAGAAAATGTTACTTGTAAGAATGTTGAGTCTAGGTCATGATGGGGCACCACACCCTGATAACCTTAGCTAACTAGCAGGGATTATCGATCGAAAACTCCTTGTAACGAAGGATTTACTA
The DNA here is from genome assembly GCA_014058105.1 of Kingdonia uniflora. Classification (NCBI taxonomy): domain Eukaryota; kingdom Viridiplantae; phylum Streptophyta; class Magnoliopsida; order Ranunculales; family Circaeasteraceae; genus Kingdonia; species Kingdonia uniflora. The sequence goes on from JACGCM010000671.1 coordinate 5,432,474, forward strand.
AGAAATAATGTACTTAATAAGAAAAGGTTTGCAAAAGAAAAAATAAGTATAATTCCAGGAACACGAATTGACTAAGGCACTTGTCAAACTGACCATTGAATTTATTCCAGTAAAAACTAGACTACCAAAAACTGAGTAAATTATTTTAGACAACGTATTAGGTGATAAAACTATTTTCATTGTACACTCAAATATAACTAAAGCAAAATACTTGAATCTCTTTCTAATCTTGAGGTTGTACCTCTAGTTTCGGATAAGCTTAAAATATTCTTTGGTATACTTAGGAAAATAACAAGTTTAAGGATTTTTTCATTGCTATATTTTTGTCGCAACTAAGTAAGGATAAATTCATAGGAAATGAGTCATATGTATTCTGGAATTGTTTAAAATATCATTATTAACTTTTGTGGGTATAGTCACTACAAACTCTCACGAGACAATACTCGTCCACCAGGCTAAACCTAGGGATTTAACGGCTTGTTGCATACGCTAAATACAACCGCGTGACATGCGAAAATAATTTTTGTTTACTTTTGCTCGAGGACTAGCAAAATATAAGTTCGGGGGTATTTGATAGACACGCAATATTTACGTGTACAACTCCTAAATTTATATCTACCTAGTCATTTATTAAATAAATGTGACACTAATAGTGCTTTTATTTGTATTTACAGAAATTGGTTACATGATAAGCAAGTCATTCATTTTTCTGGTTTTTAACAAAGAATAAGGGTGATGCACTCCAACAATGATTCTCATTTGAAGTTGCCAACCAAAGGCCCATACATGGAAGCCCATTGAAGAGAATTAGATATATATATATTATTCTCATGAGTTGTAATGTATGATTTTAGGCATTGTTTAGGGGATTTTATATTAATGGTGATATTTAGTAACCCTTCATATACTCTATAAATAGGAGGGGAATCCCACTCATGAGGGATCATCTTGGAGAGTATAAATGTCAAGGTTCAATAAGCAATAAAGTTCTCGTTCTTCTCTTTTTCTTATCTTTTACTTTTATCACAGTAATAGTAGTATGGCAAAATCAATGGGATGAGTATCTAATCTTCTTAGCCAAGGCTAGAGGAAGCTCCACCCAATATAATATTAGTGTAGACTGTGTAGCTTAGTTAGAGTAATTACTTTCTCTTTATCTCGGAATATTGCATATTCGTATTCCATCGTCCTATGCTTGACCATAACTGGGATTAGGAGGAATAAGGAATATAAGTAACTATTTTGTTTGATCATAACAAGATAGGTTAGAAACATAGAGAAGAGAACATAATCCATGCTTATCAACCGGACCATAGCTGAATAAGTTAGTTTATGGGTAGTTCTCAATCAATAATTATCTTATCTCATGATGTATTGCATATACCCAGCCAAGGATATGCGATACGGGAATTCGTGAATACTCTAACTAGGTACACTATCTCAAGGTTACAACGGATGGAGTGGAATCACACCTTGGTTTCATCTCCAATCGTATCAACACCTTTTCTAGTTTTTGTTTTATTTTAATTTATTTTCTTATAAAAACCCAAAACTTATTCTTATTGGATAAAATTAGTAGCTCGAGGCATAATTCATACCACAAGTCTTTTGGGATACGACCCCGCTTACCCTTGTACTTAATGGTACACCTTACACTTGCGGGTCTTTTAAGACGTCGGTTTATAATCGATCATATGACTATATCGAAAGAAAGTCTTAAACATTAAAGCGAATCTAAGTCGCAACTACTGAATCATGGAAATCCAAGTTAGGATCAACTGTCACAAAAGATATACCGAAGAATCATCTAAGTTGCTCTAGAATAAAAGACTCACACATAATGTCCAATTGAGATAAAGAACTCTCTTACTCCACTTGCGCCTTAGAATACAAATCTTACAATGAGTACTATGTACAACACTAGGCCGCCTTGTCCAAAATGGACATAATCGATGTCCTGAGAATTCTTATTATTACTAATGTAATATCTAGCAAGGAAAACACCTAGAGAATTACTTCTCCCGTAGACCATTTAAAGTACTTGTATGCTTCACAACCCATGTCATTCGCCATATCATACCATCAATATATATATATGGAAATCGTCTCAAACAAAATAATGCCCATGGACTACTCAAAACCAACTAGAAAACAATTAAACATGGTTCGTTATAGATTATCTAACCTGACCATAACCTTATCGTTTCTCAATCTAAATCTACGATCGATGGCTTAACTTGTCAATATCTTAAACTTGGAAAACATAAGCTATGATAACATACAAAGAGGTGCAACCTACTACACTACCACGGCTAACATGAAAAGAGTTATAACAGGGAAAGCAAAAATGCGGGGCACTACAGTCATGATAAATGCATATGTCCCAAGGTTCTTGCGCATATGGCAAATTATGCAGGTAATCCTGCTTCTTCTTTTTTTCTCCAACTAGGGGTATTTATTGCATTCCCTATTTCTGTATTTTGTGTGGGAAAAAAAGTTCTAGCGGGAAATAAGTAGTGGTAACAAAAATTCTTTTTTTGTTCCATGTAGTAGCGAAATTCCTGATTTTTGTGACCACATGATTAGTGATTTCTGATGTCCTTTATGTTCCATTGGGTATTTATGGTGTCGTTTTTAGATTAGATGATTTCTAGTTTCTCATATTATGATTTTCCTTTTTGTAGATGAGGATGGGATAGTGAGGATGGCACGAATAAGGATAATGAGAGTTGTGAGGAAGAGGATAGAGAAGACCGTAAGGAGGACAATAGCGAGGAAAAAGAGAATTTACCTGCGTAGAGGGGATCAAAATATGATGATGAGTTTGAGGAGACCGTCACGGTGTCGGAATGAGTGCCGAACACTAGTGGGGGAAGTCAGATAGGGCAGATTGCAGCGAAACCGATACCGAAGAAAAAATGGAAGAAGCGTCTATGTGCAAGGTGTAACACCATGCAACATCATGACAAACGCACATATCCCATGATTCTCGAGAAGAAGGCAAGTGATGCAGGTAATCCTTTGATATTAATTTTCTTGCTTCTTTTGTGGTTATATAAGGCCTACTCTCATTGAAGCTTTAATTTGTCTGAATAGTATTTTTGGTGGGAAATGAGTATTGATAACGGAGACGAAAAATTTGTTACCATCTAGTAACGAAATTCCATGTTTCGTGACTACGTGCTTATTATTTTTCTAATCCCCCCCCCCCCCCCCCCTGTCCATTAGGTACTTATGTTGTGGTTGTGGTTGTGGTTGTTAGAGAAGATGAATTTGGGTCTCTGATATTTGATTTTCCTTTTGTAGCTGAGGATGGGGATAGTTTATATGGCAAGAAAGAGGATTGTAAAGGTCGTGAGGAGGCAGATAGCGAGGACAATAGCGATTCACCTGTGTCAAAAGGTTTAGACTCTGATGAGGACCTTGATGGACTAGACACTGTTAAACCTACAGGACAAGTGCCACCCACTAGTGGGGGGAGCTGAAAGAGGAATGGCGCAAAGAAACCAATACCGAAGAAAAAACGAAACAAGTGGATATGCATGATGTAAATTGCTGCAGCGTTATGACAAACATACCTGCCCGAAATCACAGGCATGCCACTCTAAGAAGATAACTCCGAAGACAACTCCGAAGCTGATTCCGGTGATCAACTTTTTAATGTCAGTAGAAGTTATTGCCTATGGATTTGTATGTTTTGTTTAACACGTTCAAACTTCTCGAAGTCTACCTTATTAATTTAGTTCCACTGAATATTGGATTTTTGTTTGGTTTAAATATGGGAACAAGTTGTTGTGCTTATAGCCTTAACTTAGGGCGGGGTTTGAGATGAAATAGAAGGTAACGGAAAACTTAGCTTTCGTGACATGAAGTAACGAAATTGGACATTTTCGTTATCGTGACATGAAGCTGTGATGTTGTGTTATCAAATAAACAGCCTATAACGGACATAAAATATTCACAGAAGTAAAACACATATAAGTCAAAAATTAGGGATGTAAGAATGTAAACATTACATAAATAGTGAATAATTCATTTACACCAATGTCAGCAGTGTTACAGAACAATATCTCACACCTGCTGTAATCGGTGTCTAAACCTGTGTTTACCACAACCTTCTCGAATTTAGCGAAACGAGCTTCCCAATCCGTTGGTTAGTTAGCTTCAATGAATACGTTGCTAAGTTTTAAGTCTTTCTGTGCTCTCCACACCTCCGTCTAAACCCTTGTCACTCATGTGGCTTCCCGTGAAGCTTATGCGGTAAAAAGGTTAATCCTATATTGGAGGCTATGAACATTATTGGTAGGGTTGTCAATGGACCGGATTGGACTAGGGTCTCAGTCGATCCTAGTCCGGTCTGTTATGAAAATTCTAAAACCCAACCCAATCCTAAGTCCAGTAGGATCATAGGATTCAAAACTGTATCCAATCCGTTAATGATAACCATGATCCTAACCCAAACCGATCCAGTCCGTTAGTGCTAAAGAGTTGAGTATTTTAGAGACAAAAATAATCTTTTTTGTTATTGATAATTACAATATTATGACAAGTAGTATGTATATTAACAGATCGGGTTGAGGTGAATCCTTATCCAATCCGTTAGCTTATTGGATCAGACCTTAATAGATCGGGTTTCTTAATGGATTTAAAAAGCTAATCCTAAACCTTAACTAACGGATCGGATCAGACCGGGTAACGGGTTTAGTCCTTACCATTGACAGCCCTAATTACTGGTTTGTTATGACGAGTAACGACCAAATGGTCCAAGTACAACCATTCACCTTCTGAACCTTCTATAGAGAGAGTAGACACCTAAGTTTCATAGTTTTTGACCCCATGTAAGGGTTGCACGCCCCTTGATCGGTACTGGCTAAATACCCGCTGCCAATACATCTTTTAAGTGTTTCCTTAGAAAAGTTTTAATAGCTCCTTCTTCTCATCTTTGTACATGGAATGGTTGTTATAAATCTTTTGAGCGACAACCCGAAATGTGCAGTTGGCATCTCCCAAGACATCTTTGAAGGGCACTTTTTCTAAAAAATGTAAATACGGCTATAAGAGGTTGCGCTTCAAATTCGTCTTTAGGGATACATTTGAGACCTTTTTCTCAAGGGTACCGAGTAGTTCATTTAGTATTATAGCAATCTCTTCGTTAGCTGGTTGCTTTCGCTTCTTAGGTGGGTGTAACTGGATAACATTTTGAAGATCATTCTGCCAATCTTCCTGTGAAAATAGTTGGGGCTGGCAATTTGGGCAGTCGGGTCGGGCTCGGGCCGAGTTTTTCTAGGCAAACAAATGTTCGGATTGGGCTGGGCTGGCCCATATACATTATTCGGGCTGGGCCGGGCCGGCCCGGCGTCAACATACTTCAGCCCATGGCCCGCCCATAGTATAATTGGGCTGGTACGGGCCGGGTTTGAGTGGGCCATTCCGGGCCGGGCTTTAAAATGGGCGTTTTAGGCCGATATAGTAATGAAATTCATGTTTAAATGGAACATATTATATATCTTATAGGACAAAAACTAAATATTTATGATATGCATTTAAAGAAAACCCCGAAATATGGGGTTTGGGCATTCTAAACCTCATTTCTCCATAAACTAGCGGCTCTTTTAAAACACTTGGGCTAGTTCGGGCCGGGTTGGTTCGGGCTAGTTCGGGCCAGGCTTTGAATGGGTCACTTTCAAGCTGAGCTTGGGGCGAGCCGCTGCCTAAAGAATGTGGCTCATAGGCCGCCCATGCAATTAGTTGGGCCAGTTCGGGCTGGCCCGCATGTCGAGCCGGTTTGGGCTAGGTTTTTCCCGGGATGGACCGAGCCGGGCCATGGGATTTAACCCAAACTGCCAGCCCTAGAAATAGCTGAAGAGTTTCATAATTAGAAAGGGCTTGAATATTTATTGGCGGCTTCTAAAATTTAATGTATATTGAATGTAACGAAAAGCACATTTTCGTGACCACTTAGTCACGAAATCCTATTGTTTCGTTACCATAAGTTGTAATTTATATTCGAGGTAACAAAAAACATATTTTCATGACCTAGTCACAAAATCTTGTTTTTCGTGATTTCTAAATAATATGTCTGCCATTAGGTATTACTTAGGTAACGAAATCCTATTATTTAGTTACCAATGGAGACATGAAAAATATAATCCCCGTTACCAAAATTGAATTGCATACCCATTTGAATTCGTTACCAACCAACACATAAAAGGGAAATGTAATAAAACTCACCCATTCACAATGTTTCTAAATGCAAAAACCGACCCTTTCCTTGTAATGCATCTTCCTAGCCATCTGCACAATGACAAACACCAAGTTATGTAATTGAAGCCCTTACCATTCACCCATTCGTAGTGTTTCAAAATGTAAAAACCCACCCTTTCCTTGTAATGCATCTTCCTAGCCACCTGCACAGTGACAAACACCAAGTTATGTAATTGAAGCCCTTACCAAATCTTATAAAACAAAACATCTAAAGGTGAACCACATACGGCGGCATCGTAATCCAATCTTAACTGTGCGACTTTTGCTCGGAGGTGCTCATTCTATAAATGAAGCAAACAATAAGTACTAAAATGGATAGCTGGTTTATATGTCAACATTCAGAAAAGCTGGATTTAGTAAGCAAACAATACCTCTTGCTCCTTTACGGAGAGTACTCATTCTAATTCAGTGACCTTCACCTTTGCTGCTGCTTGGGACATCTAGAAGCAGCATTTCGGATAAATGAAATGACTTCTTCATGAGTTTTAAGGCTTACAAGAGTGCATGTCTGATACGTTGGTTTGTTGGCCGGGATACCGAATAACGACTTCACCTCCATCAACTCTGCCTCCCTTTGCATAAATTCTGATTTGAAATCTGATATTTCCGCTTCCCTCAGTAGAAGTTCTGATTTTAATTCTGCAATTTAAGCCATCAAGGTCTCCGTCTCCGAAATTTTGGCAATTTCAATAACTAAACCTACGCCGCCTAACTCCACTGAGGGGTTCATTTCTACATCTTTACTTCCTTCGGCAACGCCAGGGATAACACTTCCACCGAGGCAGTCTAGAACCTCCTGCAATGTATCCATCTCTTCTTCCACAACTGACAGCTCATGCTCTAGTAGGCCCTTCGCAGTAGCTAATTTATCCCAATTAGATTCCAACTCAACCTTCTTCATTAAGTTATTCTTGAGAATCTGTATCTTGGCCTCTAGGCCTAAACAGGAATTCAAAAAAACATACCTACTGCCTTTCCCTGTATTTAAAAACATATAACCACTGTATTAGCTTTCCCTGAAGACCCCGCAAGTTGTCTCTGCAAGCTCTTTACTTCTCACTCCATATCTTCTTCTAATTTTTTTTATTGTTTAAAGAGAATTTTGGACTTTTTTCTGGGTTATTAGGGACTTCTTTCTGGGTTTCTTAGTAATGTTGGGATTCTATAAATAAGGAGAACCTAGATAGACTCTCCTCCGTTTGCAACTTTCCCAGTGAAGAGAGCGATTCAAGATCTCCTCACTGAGAGCGATAGGTTGGAAATTTGCTGCTTTGAATCAGCGCTAAAGGTATCTTATTGTTGATTCCATCACAATAATTTTACAACTACGATAGAACTTCATCATCTTACTCATGGTTGCAACATAGTTAAGTAGTATCCTCATCTACTGTATTATCACTAGAAGTTAGAGAAATTTCCTTAATCTATCAGCTGTAACTACCATATGTAGATAACTCCTCTAACTTTTCTAATCTGTAATTATAAATGGCCAAGTGCTATATAAAATAAAACAGAGAATTGTTTTGTCTTAATTTGAGTTTAATTCCCTCAAGGAATTCAGTAGATACGACTGTGATCTATCAAACTATCTCTTTGAGGGGATATACAAAGATCTAAACATATAGACCACAAACAACTTTTTCTGCCAAAGACATGGCTTACTTCTTTATATTGAAGGTTGTTTTGCCGAAAAATCCTACTAGCGCTGACAACTATATTGCCACGGCAATAAATAGGGAGCATCGCCAATTAATATATTGTAGAGCCAAAGACCAGAAGTGGACAACAATAGAACAAGATGATGCTTGCGAGTACGAAAGACAACTCTATGTTGTTGACTATTTAGGAAAAGTTGTAGTTTGTAATATAGACGATGCTACTTCCCCAAAAGTCGCAACAATTAAATTACCAGCAAATTTAGGATAAAACGTATCTTGTTGATTGGCTCGGAGAACTCTTGTTGGTAATCAGGGTATAAGATAGACCTAAAAATGTCCACAAGGATCGGATTTATTATTATAGCACCCAACATTTTGAAGTGTTCAAGCTAGAATTCAAGCGTGGAAAGCAGAAGTGGATCAAGTTGAATGGCATAGGCGACTCTATGTTGTTTTTGGGCGACAATAGTTCATTTTCTCTCTCTGGAAAGGACTTTCCCGGATGCAAAACTAATTCTATCTACTTCACTGATGATCTTAAGCATTCTTTCAAGAAAGGCGAAGCAGGAGGTCGTGATTTAGGAATATTTAATTTTGAGAATGGTAGTGTCAAACCGTTGCCATGCTATCCAAATGAATCTTGGGTACGTTTGCCTCGGCCGATATGGGTCACACCTTCCCTGAAACCAACATTTATCTTCTTACTTTACTCTTGATGCATTCTTGTGGTGTACTAGCAGCCGTAATTTATTACCATGTGCAAAGCCGGTACGAGCGGCTTTGTGGACTCAACACATATCAAAGAAAGGAGAGAAATCGACGTCTTGTTCATGTTTTCTTGAAAACTGAGAGTTTGAATTGTACATTTTATAGATTGTGAACTGCTACATATAGGTTTAAGAGGTTACATATATAGTTGTAATTACAAGTAGTTGTTGGTCATAAGGTTTATCTCAGGATTTTTGGGAGGTCTTTGCCTTTTCAGATTAACTAAATTGACCTGCTGTGGGAAGCTTTTTTCTTCTATCTATATAGACTTTGGTTTGAGGGAGTCGTGGAACGTCAAAAGGAACATCGCTAGTGGAGGAGATGTTTGTTGAGAAATTCGAACAAGAGGCAAGTTAATGTTTGGATGAGGGATCCTGTCGATGAGGATTTCATTGTAGCTCAGGGTTTAAAGCATAGTTATCAGCGTACTGTCCCGGCTAATTAATCTATCTTGCCTAACATAACTTGTTGAATAAATACTTGCATATTTTGTCGTACTTCAACCAAACTCCGCTAGGTTAAATACTCCTAGCCAACAGGACGGTTGATAGACCCTAGTTAAGCAAATCACATTAGTGCCAATGTCCAAATCCTCGAAATAAATGATCCTTAAACATCCTCGAATCAGAGCTTTCGGTCTCATCATAACCCATGAGTGCAGAAGTGAAAGAAAGAAGAAAAAACTTAAAACACTCCACCAGAGGGAAATAAACATATTAAGTGAAGGAAACAGGGTTTTGGGCGACTGGAAGTATACCTTATGCAACTTGTGTTCTCTACTGGTTTTGAGTCTGATGTTGAGAGTCGCAAGGGGTTGGTGATTCAACCGAAGGCACTTCACCACTGCAATTAACACTTTATGATGACTGATGAATGTCGCAGATATATGAACATAAATTGGTCATTTGGTATCCTGAAAGGCATGTTGAATAACAATATTTAGTAGCGTCGTAAAAATGCCCCTTCTGGTATTAACTTTGATGCATAATAGTGAGAAAGAAAATCTCAACTGTGGGGAAAAGTAATGTAATTCTAATTAGGCAGGTGATATTCTAAGTCTGTGCATGGCATGGCAGGTGATATTCTAGTAAAGAATGATATTTGAATGTATAATGTGTTGAAGGGACACTCGTTAATTGAGTATAGCTTAAAAAGCACGCTGAGAAGAAAAAAAACAAAAAATGGAGGGTTTGCTAGAGTCCCAGAAATGTATTCATCAAGGAGATGTTTATCAAAACAAATACAAACAATGAGCATATCATATACGTGTGAATAGAAGGCATGCCTACCAGTACCATATCATATGTAGTCGTTTCTCTAAAAAACCGATCTCCAAACTCAAATATGGTCATTGTTCAAGTCAAAAAAATTCAAATGCTATATTGGAATCGCCAAATTATGGTGAAGTCCCTAAAATCAATGTCACACCTAGAGTCGTACACCATCTTATAGGGATTTGGCAATATGCAATATGGAGAGTCAGGCTACAGATGGTCATATTTCACCTACCCAACCCCACCCATGTTCTATCCCTCACTCACTTCCATCCTACACTTCATAACATGTCATGGAGTTCTCTCAATTGGTTTTTAGTTCGAAGATAACTGACTTGATAATAATCTTTAACTAAACCAAAGTCCTTTAAAACAAATAAACAGAGGCTTAATTGTCTCGGTCTACTTTGTCCTATAAATGCATCATGTTATCTTAAAGTGCACACAATAATCTTCTAATACTGTCCCTAGTATGCGTGGATGAGTCAACAAGCATGGATTGAACTGCCATGTCGCGCGTCCATGACGTGTCTCTGTAGTTCAAAATATCTGGACTACGCCTCATGATGCATAGCTCCTGGGATCAAATCACCACCAAAGTGGCCACCCACTGACTTAACGGAAAGTGTGACAACTTATAAACCTTGTAAATTTCTGATATTTAGCAACAAATTTCCAAAATCTCAATCACCGTCAACCATTTAGACAGGAGTTAATTTTCACAAAATAGTGTAATCATAGACGAAGGTTGTTAATTCCTCCTGTTTTCCGCGAACCAAACACAGGATCGAATCAGTTCGGTTAAGTATCAGAAATGGCTACGACAACCAGTCCTTATCCATGTATTAATAAACAACAACAATTAGGGATGAAAATATAATATCTCGAGCGTCATATTACGTGGTTAGTGATGTAAACATGATAATTCAATAAATAAAAAGTAGATGAAACACGGGTCCGGCCTATCTATAGCTTGTGAATATGACATGTCTCAACTCTCAACTTGCTAATACATAATTAAGACTTGACTGCGACGTAACAATTATAGCAGAAAGAAAGAATATGTTGCCGTCCCCGTTTGGCCCATAAAAACTCTCACTGAGGTCTGGCTCCGTTTCCGCAAAAGAACAGCCCTAGTAAAAGTTCATATACAATGTACATTAGTTTCTCTCTTTCTTTACTGTACATTAGTTTCTTCTTTTTTCTGTACATTATTTCTCGAACAAGCGCATAGCAAGAGAAAACAAAAAAGTAATCGGTCTCATCCCCTTCGGTTCACTGATGACTGGCACTCTCATCTCCTTCAAAGTGGAAAACTATTTACAAGACCTACTGTTATCTTCCCTAATTCCTAATCAATCCCGGTCCCAAACATATCTTATTCTTCTTCTCCTCACAAGTCTTCCTCTATACAATAGTTGAGCTATCTCAAAACTGGCACGAAGTACCAAGCCTAGGCTTCTGCTGCCACTGTCCACCCGTGGATTTTCGACTAACAAATGATTGATATAGAAGTTTCTTGAACGCACAAAGGAAGAGTGTCCACTCCACCTCATTCATATCTGCAACTTTCACGAAACTTGCACTTTCAGACAGTTGCTCAATTGCGCTCTTGTTGCTTGATAATGAGACAGTGGCATATTTCTCTTCTGGTTTCACTCCCTGAAACCATTGCTGCATCCCACTTAGACTACCATTCTTCAGCGACACTGATAGTTTTGAAAGTGATGTAACTCGGCTTTTAAATGGCTCCTCTTCACCTTCACTCTCATCCTCATCTTCGAAGCTCTCCTCTAGTTTAGAGAGAGGATTCCGGCCACTCCCAACTCTTAAACCAAAGGGAAATGGGTCCTTTGTTATAAGATAATCCGATATGTTTGGTTCCGAATACTCCACTTCTGGTTCCTCAACATCAATGTCAAAGCATAACTCTTTGGGTTCATCTCCGTCAGGGTCAGGAGAGAATATGAATAGTTCCTTCCTCTCCGCTATAAGCTCCCTTGCCTCCAAGCAAACAACTTCTAGCTCGCTCGGCCCTTCTTCATGACCATTGATCTCTCTGCTCATCATGTCGCCGATTTCAGACAAACAAAGACCAAAGGCTGCTGCCTCTTTAAGGAATATAGTGCAGAGAATCAATACCCGTAAACATGCCTCCCGAATCATTGGCAACTCCATGCGAAGCATCTCAGAATCCTTAAATGGGTCAAGATTAGCAATGTACTCTAGTTCATCCTCGGAAAACGGAATTGATGCTTGTGGCCAATGAATCCACTCGAAGTACGGATCTTCCAAGCATTCTGGCAAGCAAAGGCCGTGATCGATTGGAATAAGTTCCACCTGCCCAAATCTACCAACACTGTCCAGTTTCCTAACCAACAGGTTCCCAGAATGTCTGTCGGTGTTAAAGATCCTAATATCTAAAATCCCGATCCTATGCACCGCAGCAACAGGAAAGCTCGAGGTCCCATGATCACTGGCATCATAGTCATGGGCAATGAACTGCTGAAATGAAGCAATCTTGCTAACCTGCTTTCTCTCATGAGTTTTTTCGTCACTAACCCTTTTGTTGATGTTGAATATTGAGTGTGTGATCTTTACAAGAGCAGTCTGGGGAACATTAGCAAAGTGATCATAGTCAAGAAGATATGCTGCAACTTCTCTGAACCCTGTTTCACCAACTCTTACAGACCGTTTTAGTCCCGGCTGTCCAAGAGCTTTCCCGACGAAACCTTTTGGATTATTTGGTGCAAAAGGTTCTTCATCGGTTGGTTTAACAATTGCGACACTCTCACCTCTGATATTTCTGAAATAGTACGCACCTCCGAGCCCACTATGAACACGAACTGGATCAACACCCATCTTCATGGCCTCCACAATTTCGTCTACCAGTTTTTTCATTTTAGACAAGCGACGCAGACACCCTAATATCTCTATAGGACCACTCTGATCTCTCTGTTGAAGATCCCTTCCAGTGGGCGAGAGGCACGGGGTTGATGAACTTCGATGCATGATGTTCCGTGTAAGAAGAAGTGGGGAATCATTTCGAATGGCACTAAGATCATTATTCAACACAAGATCTCCAAATGTCAATGAACTCTCATCAGTAGGGACATTAAGCGCCAACTGCATCCTCCTTTTCACTGTATGAGCATTGTCTCGCCGATCTAAATCTAACCCGAGAACACAACCAGTATCTGTTTGTACGAAAACTCTCCTCCTCCCACCAACAGGAGGTTTTCCCTCCACTCTCTTATTAGCATGATATTCACTGCTAATAGGTCCCTTCAGAAACGCAACTGCCATCTGAGTCTGAGTCTGAGTCTGGACAAGGCTATCCAAGTTAGGAGACATAATCAGATAACGTACCCAAATGGTTCACGGTCTCCTCTCTCAAACTGGCGCGGAACACATCCGCCAACCCCTTCTGACAGATAAAAACCTCTAAACCGTGATCAATCATTAATCACCCTAACATAGGTCTTCTTGCAACGGAGTTCGACGTAGTGATCTCTACGCCGAAGTTGTCATCGGGGGTGGCCAACCAAATACAACCTACACCCTGGAAAATAACAAATTAATCAACATATGGGTTGCTCATTTTGACTGATAAAACACACTACAAAAATTGGACTCCAACAACAACAACAAAAAAACATTCTTTGACACTAATCCATTTCTAATTAATGTTTTCAGATCTACATAAGCAAAAAAACATCAAAATGTTCATCAAGTAAAAAAATTAGCTATTTTTATTCTTTTGCACTAAAAAACTCAACAAGATCAAACATTGAATTAATTTATACATAATCTATACTACACTCCTTGTAAATTTATCACAATAAAAAAACCCTTCAAAGATAAAGAAACTAAACAAACACAACCCAAGAATCTTCATGTCAACCACACTAAAACCCTTTCACAGTAAAAAAAAAATCTCATTACTTTGAATCCTAAACTAAAAACAACAAGATCGAATATAAATCCAACTTCAAAGACAAGAAAGAGAAATGAAACTCACCAGAGACTAACTGTAGAGAGATCTACAAGGTTACATCTAACAAGAACGGATCTGAGAGAAAGAAGAAAGAAAAACAACGGACGAATTTCGTCGAGAAATGTTTTTACGTCGAAAGCAAGTGTTCTTTCTCTCCTTCAACTCTGACTCTGAGTTTCATTTCGAGAGACTCTCTCTCTCTCTTTTTACTTTGCTTTGGTTGGAAGAGTCTAGAAACTTTAATAAGTAATGAGCTAAGGCGGGTAATTTGCACCGTTGATTTTATTTTATTTTAATAGAGTTCGTATGGGGGTTTTGACGTGGAGATAAGTCATTGGGGAGAGAGACTAATGTCAATTTGTTGATGCTGATTGGGACTCTGGTCTCAAATTCTATTGCTAAGCCTGAGTTCTAATAATGTTTCTCTTTTTCTTTTTAAAAAATCATGAGCATCATAGTTTTTGTTTCAAGAAAATCAAGTATTAAACCTTGTTGGATATGCACTCTCAAATGCTTCCTAACTCTTTTTTAGGAGATGCTTCAATGCCATGACTTCAAGTTCACGATCAAGTTGGTGAAATTTAGCCTTACCACTTTTGGTATCTTGTTAGGTAAAAGTAAGGTGGGAAGTGGGTGGTTTTAAAGCCTCACTTCTATCTTTCTCTCTCCTAACAGCAGTACTTCATTTCTCTCTAATTAGTAAGAAAATTTAGAAAAAAATACTCTTAGGTGATTCACCCCCTAATCTAGATATAAGGCTTCGACCCTCACCCTTGAGAAGGCCTAAGATTTGTCAAAAAAAAACAACAGTTCATTACCTGAAAAATAGTGTAAAACAGGGATACTGGTAGGGCGATTGGAAAAGCCAAATACGCTTCTTTATAGCACATAATTGTGTTCATCACTGATCCATAACCACTTTCCTACACTGCCCTTTCTGTTGTAAAATGACATAGTTTATCAAAATTTCTAAATTCAAATCATGTACTTGAGCAACATATTGTGCTGTTTGAACTGTACAGTTCTCAATACATCATAAACCTTTTATAGGTGCCAATGCAGGCTCTATTTATAACAAAAGAATGAGATTTCTCTCTATCTCACTCTAAACCCCCAAACAAATAATCTACATGTACATAAAGCAACCAACAAGAATATGGATGTGTATGCATAATCTTCAGCTTTTCCCACCTTAAATGGCAGCCTGAACGACCAAGTGTGTGCTGCATGTATGCATGGTACATCCCACACTGTAAGAATGAACTCCCATGTGTCAACCAGGATTCGTATGATTCAGAGAGGAGAGAACCATCATGAATTGGACAGTCACTTCAGACTCAGTAGAGAGATGGCCAACACCGCAGAATGGAATTGAAGGTTTAGAGGAATCTGATAAAGAAGAGGTTAAGTAGTATGAGACCACTTTTGCCATGGTCTGGGTATGAGTCTGAGTCAACCTGATCAAGAAGGTGACGAGCCATCTGGATCATGAAAGAAAGAAAATGTGAATCGCTCCCCCTTCCACCCCAGCTTTACTGTAGGTGCAAAATGAAGCCCCAGTTGCAAACCTAGCTAGCATCTGCATCACATACAACATCATGGGCATGCGGTCAAAAGAAGTACAGCAAGAAACATTTTAAATTACAAACCAATCCTGAGGAGCAGCAATACATCTTACATGATTCAAAAATTTAGCAGCTAGGTTATACTACAAATGGTGCATGCGCAAACAATGAGTTATTACAATATAGAGATTTGCATGTTATGAGAGGATTTAGAGACACTAAAAAACGAGACATTCAAGTCTCACTCAATAGGAACCACTCATCTCTAGAGATGAATGGTCCTCATAATAGAGGAAGTGGAAAAGAAAACCCAAATAAAAACTGTGGAAATGAGTTGGCACTTGGCAGAGACACACGTACTCTCTCTTCACGTGGGCACATATTTCTCTCTTCCTCTCTCCCCTCTGTAGTTTCAATTTTGAAAATAAATCTTCTCTCTTTTTCACTCAGATCTCATTATTTTTCTCTCTCTCTACCTCAGTGAAGAACAATGGCAGAAATTTTCAGTTTATCTTCTAGTGACAGTGTCGTGACAAATCTATCTCTTTTAAGGTTTAATTGAGGATCGCTGCTATTTGGATTTGTTTCTCTCTCCCTCCCTCTCTCCCTTTGTTGGTTGTGGAGTGTGTGGAGTACTATTGCTCATTGCAATTAGGATTTGGTGGAGCATTACTATGGTTTGGAGTGCTCTTATATAGATTGTGCAACACTGTTGTTTTAACATGTAGTTTTAATGTCGATGTAAAATAATATTGCTTTGTAACCCATTTCTATGAATTTATCGATGTTGACATATCAAGTTGTGTTTAAGTTGTGTGTTGGTCTTTAAAGAATATCGCATTGTAAACCCATTCATGCTAACATTTTAGGTTATGTTGTTGTCTTTATAGATTGTTTTCGACAATTTTTTAATGCAGATTATTGTCGAGTATACAATACATCGACAATAAAAGGTTTCACAAACACTCGCAATTTATCTGTCGAGTTTAGTCGACAATCTGCTCATTGTCGATAAGCTACAATCACAATACTTCATCCTTGTTTCTGTTACAACTGTGTATAATCGACAATACTCCAATCGACACACACACGTATCACATCTAGTGGCTAAGAATAAAGGGCATTAACTGCTTTAAGCAACGAGTTGGCTTTCTTCTTTTGATATGGCATGAATTTCAATCTTCTTGCTCTCTCTCATAAGTCATATCCGCATACACTCTTTCATCCTCTCTCCTTGCCTCTGCCATTTGAGAAGGAAGATCATCATCTCTCTAAAACAAATTTTATGAAACAAGATTTACCTCTCTCTGAACTCAACAACATCGATTATGCAAGTTTCGCATACTCAAAATTGTCGGGTTCGATAATTTTTTCGGGTACAGTTCAGATTATGCAAGTTTCGCATACTCAAAATTGTCGGGTTCGACAATTATTGTCGAGTACATTCCAAATCGACAATTATTGTAGGTTACAAATCGACAATATCGACAATAATATGAGTTAAAACTTTGGCACAACTTGAAGTTGAACTTAGAATTAACTCTCCCATTTAATATCAAAAATGGCATTAATGTAACAACCTTGTAATGTCAAGGTCAACATCAACATCAACATCAAAAATGTCATTAATGTAGCATTCCTGTAATGTCAACATCAACATCAACGTGGGTTACAATAGAAACGAAAAATGCAAGTCCCAAATTGTCACCAACATGCAAGTCCCAAATTGTCGATTAATTATTCTATCGACAATTATACTCGTTTAAAATATTCAAGTTTATTGTCGATGAACACTATAATCGTTGTGATCGACAATTAATTATTTACTCTTAAGTTTTAAAACTTCATTGATCATATGCTAAAAATCAGCGACAATTTGAGTATCGGTTAAATGGTCGAAAAATGGGTTTATCGACAATCCCAACATCTTTACCGTTGTCGCAGGAAATCGCAAGTTTTAAAGAGAGATAGTGGGAGTTATTCGTGAAGAGATAGTGGTGACCCAAAATCTGAGGTCTTCTTCTTTAACGAATGTGAGAAAAAGATATATATAAAGGAACCATCTTCAATCTCTGAGTATTCCCTTCTTTTTTTACTGATAAAGAGAGAGAGAGGTTCCAAAGTTATGATCTTCAACAAATTGAGTGGTAGAGAGAGTGAAGAGAGTAATTTTCGCCGTGATAGATCTGGAAGAAAATAAATGGGTAAAAGAGAGAGAGAGAGGTTTGATTTCAAATTAGAAATTGAGACAAAGAAGAGAGAGAGGGACATATCACTTGAAGAGAGAGATGAGAGAGAGAGGATTGCCAACTCATTTACACCTCATAGTAGTTTTTCTACCTCATTTTTCTATATAGGAATTCCTAATTTTAAGAGTCACTCATCTAACAGAGATGAGTGGTTCCTATGGAATGAAACTTGAGTGTCTCTAAATCCTCTCCCTTGCAAGCTTTTCAACTACTTCATGGTGACTAAAATTGGTCTTCCCAAAGAAACTACTGCATAGATATCAAAATATTTTACTAGTGATCACAAAATCTTCGTTGTTTCATGGGAAAGGAACTCCTGGAGATAGTAAACGGAATGGACTGATGAAAGTAAATTTGAGGAAGCTACGAGTAAAACCCGGAAGTTGTTATCGATGGTTAAGTAACAGTTGACTAAGGGAAACTGTCAGCTTGAGGGGGCAGAAGCCCTGAGTCAAAGATATAGGGGCTTACCTCTAATCAATAATCATCCCAACAACTTGGGGTTAAACTGAAATTTCTTTTAGCATCCTACATTAATTCAACTCCACAAATTATGGATATTTTCTTTGCAGCAACAAGTGGGACATTCTTTTACCATCAAACATTAAAGAAAGCTAAGGACTCGCTAGAGTTTAATTAGAAAAGACATGATCAAACCCACCACCCAAACTACAAATGGCAATCTTGAAGAAGACTAATAATAATAAATTATTAAATGCATAAGAATATAGATAAGCGCATACCAGAACAATGTCATAGGTCAACAACTGGAGATCTATCCCATCTGTGTGTCCAAGTGCATTAAGGCCGTCCCAATATTGGTCCATGTAACGGACGTACTGGGTGATGGAAACGGATGGGCCTCTCAAGGAGAATAGACAAATGCAACGGGTCTCGTTGTTTCTGAGTGTAGCTCCGTCCCATTCTTGTTTAGGGCTCTTAAGAGCAGTATCAGCTCGCTTAGCCTCCTGATGGCAGTGGAAATGTATGATGTTGAAATGGCTAACAGTGGTGTATGCACACTCACCACGAGAACTGTCTGAAGTGCCAACACCAAAGTTTACTCGCTTACTGTAGGAGTAAATACCCAACAAATCATTAGGCTTCAAGCTGTAGCCCCCTTTGCAAACCATGCAAGCCAACCCACCCTCTTCCACATCTTCCGAACCTTCAATGCTTGGTTGTGTAACAATTATTCATACACCACCATCCGATGATAGTTCTTGACGCATCCCAAGACCCTGTTAAACCATTTATTGATCAAGTTCTAATACATACTAAGAAAATTGCATCAATACGACTATACCATCTACTAAAGCAACAAGGTTTTATAAAACTTAAACCATTTGGTTAACTACTCCTCCTGGGTTCTTCAAAATTAGTGCTCAGTTATACCAATTATCGATCAAGTTCTGATACATAGCTAAGAGATATGCATCAATATAACTATAGCATCAACTAAAACTCATCTTGGGTTCTTTAACATTAGTGCTAGGTGCTTAAACCTGCATCAAAATTTACACTTTTCTCACTTTTTTTGCTGAACAGGATGATCCGATTTCAATATTTTATCACCATTTGCCTGATCAGTCCATGGGGAACTCAAGACCCCGCCAACACACTCAATTATTGGATAACTCTTTATAACAATTTTTCAAATAGAAACTCGCGTTAACAAAACCACATCCCACCATGGTTTTAAGATCAATATTTGTTACCATCTGATTCGGTTTTTTCCGTTTTGTTTACTTCAATTTATTCTCTACCGTGCTATTGCACCTGTCTATTATTAAGTAAATTAAATCTAGACTTGTTTAATACTCTGTGAGCTAGTATTGCTATTACTTGCGAGAACTTCAGGAGTTCGCTCACGCAGTCCAATAAATTCCAAGATGCAGGCACTGAGGATACAAGATACAAAGAGTACATCGAGATTGTTCCAGGGATAGAGACTAGAGAGGGTTGATACTCATAGTTGAAGATACAGTGTATAGTCTTTTGGAGAGCAAGTTATCTACTCTTGTTTTACATATAGAGACAGCCTTTGATGTATATAGTTTATGTTGTGGCTTTTGTATTTTGCTTTATTGATGTTGGATACAGGGTTTCAGTATGTATCACTTACTCTTGATATTATATATACATAACATGGTTCCTGTTATGTGACACAACTTATAAGAACTTAGATGTTTAGTTAGAAGTTAGAAATATCTAGGAACCTAGCCGATAGTTCAGAGGGATCTTCCTGCGCTTGCCACACCGGGTGGCACAGTTTTAGTGGTATCAGAGCATAGACATTAGGTCCCTATCGGGATAGGATTAGGATTAATAAAGGCCTGAAGGAAATTAAAAGCCACATAACTAAAACACGTATTATTATTTCCTTATAGATAGTAGTTGACTTTTGATAGATTAGCTAAGACTAGTATTGAAGCCCTCGCTTACGTGTGCAGATAGTAAATGGCAAATACTAGGTATGGGGATCGCGGTAAAGGTGTTTCAGCCTCCTCGAGGGCAAAATAGGAGAAAAAGGTAGGCTGGCAGCCATGGGTATTGTTATCGGGAATTTACAAGCTCAACAAGTACCACCACCACCACCGGTTGAGGAAACATGCTATAGATAGAAGTACAGCCACCGCTTCCACCAGCGATAGGACGTGTCTAAAGCGGTACCAAAACAGGGGAATGGAGTTCTTCCGGAAGTCGGGAATGGGAGGATAAATAATGAGATGTACAGGCTGTCAGAGTTCAGAAAGTTAAAGCCTAAAGAGTAAGGCGTATCCACAACGCCTGTAGATGCAGACAAGTGGATAGAAGACATGGAACTGAGGCTTCAATATGCCAGGCTGGAGGAAGGAGAAAAGGTAGGGATAGCAACCTGCTACTTCACCAATGATGTCAAGTATTGGTGGCAGAATGTTCAAAGGAAGGATCCGTGGAGAGTCTTCACCAGGGAGGAATTTAAAGAATTCACGATCGTAATGTTTTGGCAGCTGGATGATATGAGAGAAACTCCAGGTTTATGAATTTAAAGCAAGGAGATAAATTAGTGACATGTTACGAGGAGTTCTATGCTTTAGGTCAGTATGCCCAGGAGATGATGCCTACTGTGAGATTGAAGGTCGCGAGGTTTTATACTGGGCTACGAAGAGATATACAGGTCTAGGTAGAAACATGGATTCAAAATTTCACTTTTTTAACAAGTGCCTCAGGCTCAACATGTGAAGAGGGTGTTAGCGACTACATGCACAGAAGGACATCGGATGGTCAAGAGGTTTATTGGTTGTCCGAATATGGCTAAGAGGCAAAAGATCAGAGCAAGTCCGTCAGAGGATCATCCAAGGGCTGGGAACACTTCAGGGTGTAAGAATCAAGCTCCAAGGACTGCAGGACATATTGTATGCTTTAATTGCCACAAAGCAGGACACATTTCCAGGGATTGTAAAGAACCTTAGGCAAATGCAGGAAGAAGGTTATATGTGATATTGTGATCACAAAACGGGACGAGACTGCGAATGAAGGCTTGATCGAAAGTATAATTTCTTTATTCAGTACCTTACAGCATGCACTATTTAATTCTGGAGCTATGCGTCCATTTATTTCTTTAACATTAGTGCTAGGTGCTAAGATGGCAATAACATACATCAGTTCACACAGAAAACGGACCACGCAAAAACCTAGGGTATAATGCGTTTACGAAAACTAACTGGATGCACTATTTAATTCTGGAGCTATGCGTCCATTTATTTCTTTAACATTAGTGCTAGGTGCTAAGATGGCAATAACATACATCAGTTCACACAGAAAATGGACCACTCAAAAACCTAGGGTATAATGCGTTTACGAAAACTAATTGGAAAGGATAGTGTGACTAGTGTCTCATTAACAGGATAAAAAGAAAATAAATACCGTTGGAACTGCAAACTGGAATTATTTTACATACCAGTGAAGTTTACCCTTTCTTCTCGCCAGGGATCTGTAAACCAGAGATATATGCCCGAATAAACTGCCGTTTGTTTTCGCTGCTTTCTAGAAAAAGACTCTCCAGGAGATCTTTTAAATTCCTATTACAATCGCTTATTAACTTTGTCTTCAGCAAAACGAGACCACGAATGACGATAAGAACCTCAAAGACCTCGAAAAGCAAGTCATCTCGCATGAATCTAAAATCAACATCAGATGGATCAGCAAATGAAGAGAATATAATGTCACTATTCACTAATAATACAAATTATGTGAAAGATGAGATATACCTTGATCGGATATTGGGAACCTCAAGAAACTTATTAAGGAGCTCAATCAGACTATGGAGGATAAATCCCTGTGATATGCCAATACGGAGGCTCCTCTCTTGTGATTCAACATTACTCACCTCTTGGGTGATTAACCTACATAAGGTGCTTAGACATCCCCTAGCGGTCAAGAATAGACGAGCATCTTCTGAGTCTTCCATTTTAAACAGTAACTCAAAATATTCTGCAACAATTTCACCAGCATATAGAGATGCAGGTACCAACACCATAAGTAAAGCTAAAATCTTAACTGTCTGAAACTCTGTGTGCAAAGCAAGCTAATCAGAGTACACATCTCCGACCTTATAGACTACGAACACGCAGTTAATGCCAATTCTAATATCCAAGAACCCAGCCCAAATGCTGACAGGTTGCTCTTAGCCACCGAACTAGAAGCCCGCGTTTCCATCTAAGAGCAAATCTGAGAGCAAGATACTCAAATCTTTGAGACCAGGAACCTTGCCCAGCAACTCTCACTGCCTGAGATACTTTATAGCGCCTCTTAAGAAAATCAAGATATGAAGTTCCCTTCTCCCATCCCGAATAGCTGACTAGCTGGATATCCTGTGCCTTGTGGACACCATATTTTTCTGATAACCCCAATATGGACTTTAGCTCCACTAGCCTTGACACTTATGGGACTTATGCCATTATCATCCTCTTCGCCTTAAAAACAGAAGCAGCTTAATCTTTATCTGGTGTGTCAGATTTTGGAGTACATGCCTGAGATATAATCCTCAAACAAGGATGAATGACATTCTCAGATATAGCAGGATGTCTAGCACACGTGATCTTGATTCCCAGAATTTATCTGTCATTGAACAAGTCTCTGAAAGAAATAACAACTCCTCACAAGTAGCCATCGCAATATCAATACAGCGATGGTGTTTAAGACAGTACAATAGGAGGTCAGCATCCAACTAGTAAAGTTTCTACCATACAATGTTCACAATAAAAACACTATTCACATGTGCAGTCTAAAAACCAAACTTTTCGAACATGAATAGATGGCCTAAATGTGAGTCTGCAATAAAAGTGTTCTTTAGTCCACAAGGCTGTTAGGCATTTCGGCAACATTTTTTGGTATTCCAAACTCCAACTCGAGTTGCACTAAATATAAATAAAAACATTCAATGCTTTTGGAAGTGTCCTACAATTAATACCAAATAATCTAAATTGCTAACATTTAAATGTATAGTATCTGACTGAATTACAAAGAAAATTTTATAGAATGAATTCCTGTGCAATCCACATCACCAACGGACCATTACATCCACGAAGGAATGTGACATTGCATCCACAAAAGGGAAAATGAGGGAGAGAAGATTGTTTCTTACTTAGCTTGTGATACAATCATGCAGATACGGGTGACTGTGATTTACATACCGTTCCCAAAGATGCTTATATCTGCCGATGGCCAACTTCAACCACGGTTTCATGTTCCCATTGAAGTGAACAACTGCTGCACTCTCTATAAGACGGTTGTCAATGTTTAAGTCGTACCCCAATCCTAACACATGCCATCTACGATCCAGTGGCTCAGTTAATCCGTAAAACGTTAAAAGTCCAGGAGGAAGTGTCCCCAGCTTCCATAATGTTCGCTCTCTGTTCTGCTCTTGCCAATAATGATACCGAGCTGTAACATTTGCTTTCTTCCATAAAATCAGATCAAAGACATTCATTCCAAATGCCCATCCACAGGCCTGCGGGTCAAATTTTGAGCTGATGACTGGATTGGAAAAGTTCAAGTATTTGTAGTAACGGTGGAAAGCCTCAAGGCAGGTTTCAACTGCCCCATTCACATTTCCATGCAAGTCCAAGGAGAAAAGAGGGGTCAGATCCTTCTGCACAACAACATCATCATCTAGAAAAACCACCTTCTCTAGAGATGGGTATAATTCTGGGATGTAAAATCTTAAATGGTTCAGCAAAGATAGATGCTTTGGGTTACGGAGTTTTCCTTCGCCCTTTGGGTCCTGAGAAAGCCCAAAATAGTAAGCCCGAGCCTCTGGGTCAAGTAGCTGCTTCATAACAGGAGAATATGAGATATTCAACCAGGAAAACTCATCAATATTTTGGACTTCTATAGTGCACCCTTTAAAGTTGTTCCGGAGGAACCAGGCCTGCATGGCCCCGTAACTGATACCATTTGTGACAACGTGAAAGACGAGTTGCTTCGGATGGTCAGCGTTGGATACAGTGGAGTTTACAACAGCTGACGTCGCTATGACATTATCAGAGAATACGCAGAAATGGTAGAGGTTGTTGTCTACGAGCCGAGGGGAGTTCCTCTTCTCATTTGAAACCTCTTGCAAATCTGGATTTCTTAGCCAATCATATGTAAGCCTAATGTTGAGGCAGTGAAGACTTTTAGGTAGAGCCTCCACGGCCAACTGCGCAAAAATCGCACTCTGCACTGTAGCAACATTTGCACGTTCTTCAAGAGCTTGGATATGGGACTTCATCGTCACAATTGTTGTTGCAATATCATAATGGGCATCTTGCGCCTTGTAAATTAACGACGACAGCCCTTCAGCTAAGGGTCGTGCTTCATCAAGTTTAATTGGTTTTCCTCTCATAGCAGCTTCAGAAAGTAAAAGCTGACAGTTCCTTATCTTAGAACTGAGCTCCCACGCAAGCTGAAGGTTATTCTGCTCTTTTGCTATAATTACATAAGCCTTGGCAAGTGTAATCTGGTCGGCTAACTGTCTGGCATATGAGGTTACACTCAATATTTCCTCAGTAAAATTTAAACCCTCATTGTGGAAATGTTCACTCCTCGTGATTTTCTCCTACAAAAGGAACAAACACATCTAATTTAAGTTCTTAATATACAAAGGGTTACCACGAATAATTTGATTATCAAAGCTTCATAGCTTCAAATTAAAATAATAAAGCCAAACGAAATTGCGACCATGGTTTAAGTCAAAACTTACCGAGTGTGGCTGTTGAATGGGGTTTTCATGGTTATGAAGGAAGACAAACAGTAGTAGCGCTACAAGAGAAAACAAAAACAACCCCAGAATCCCCCAGATCCAATAAGAAACTCTTTTTCGAACCGGGCGCCGGTACTCAGCTGCCCGTCGTCGCATTTCGATATTATGATAAAATATCTTCTTCTACTACTTGCACCAGGGCTTGGCGTAGCGATCTCTATGCCGAGGTTATCATCGGGCGAGCAATTAAATACAACCCACACTGTAAAATAACAAAGTAATCAACATTTCAACATTTCAAGGTAAGGGGTTGCTTAGTTTTAGAGAAAAAATACATTACACAAATTCCTAATTTTCTAAACTTCGATTCCCAAACTAAAACGAAACAACAGATAAATCGATTTGACGAGATTGGATTAATCTGTTATTATTGATTTATTGCATTAGCACAAAATAAAATCACTAAAGAATCCTTCTTTCAATACAGTCTCCACTTTCGATTAAGAGAGAAAAATGAAACTAACCAGAGACCAACTGTAGAGAGATCTACAAGGTTCGCAACTACGACATCCAATAACAACGGATCTGAAATAAGATAAACAACGGACCACTCTCGCCGATGAACGCTTTTACGTCGAAAGACTGAGAAAGAAGAGGTGGGATCTTGTCTTCTTTTTCTCCTTCGCGAGTTGAGAGAGAGATCAGGAGAGTGAGGCCATTTTATTTTATTTTCAAAGTGAGAAGATCTAAAGAAGAAGATTGTGAAATGATGTGAACAAGCTTGACTTCCAACAAAAAACTTCTTGACACGTTTGGTACTATGAACTACCATTTTTGCTACAGATACAAGGTAATATAAAGTACACCAACACTATTTACTTAAAAGTGAAGTGAGTACAAAGATTTAAAAGGGTACCGTGTAATGGGCAAAGGTCGTTACCGTTATAACGGTGTTATTTTATTTTTCGCTAGATGACAAGAATAAAACGTTATAACGGCCGTTATTTGTCATGTAACGGTGTTATATTAAAATAACGGTTGTGTTTTTATTTTCTTTATATATAAATATTAATTTTCAATTATTACAACCGTTATAAACGTTATTTTACAAATAACGGCGTTATAGATGTTATTTTTTATATTTAAAAGGATAATAAAGGAAAAACCAAAGTACTTATTATTATTAAAGTTATTACTTATTACAACATTGAAATAACACACCACACCACACCACACCAACAAAATTAAACATCATACCAAAGCATTAAACATCACATCAGAGCATTAAAAATCACATAAACATCAAAATGATTATTCTGGAATGCGACATTACATTCACTGGTAAACGGAGTCGAACTGATTGGTATCAAATTTATAGAAGTTTGAAGGTTGGCCATGCTCCAGATTGATTTGGTTAAAATCGAAATCAAAATACGCCTCAGGCAACGGCTCCATTGGTGTTTGATACATAGGTGCTTGTGACCAATTTTCTGGGAAATCTGTGTCAATAACAGAAGTAGAGTACCTCCTTTGCTCATTGACCTTCGGGTCTTCAGCTGATAATTCTCTTTCAAGCTCTTCTGGCCATTCTTCATGTGTTGGCAACAAAGGTTCATCGTCATCTCCAGCAATTCATTCACATAATGAATCTTCTAATAAAATAGCAGACACACTTATGGGGTCTACACGATAACGTCGACGTCTATCTTCTCTTCTTCTTTCAAGCCGAATATTATATTCAACAAAGACAAGATCATTGAGTTTCTTTGAAAGTAATCGATTTATAATCTTTGTGTGGATCCTGTCAAAGGTACTTCAGTTCCTTTCCCATCCGGACGAAGTACATGTTTGACTTAAAATTCTTACAGCCAACTTTCGAAGTTGAGGCAACTCCACTCCATATGAATTCTACCAATTAACTAAGAAAATTGGCTCAAAGTTTTGTTAGAAAATGAATGATAAATAAATAACATAATCTTATAGTAAATAATTTAAGAACTCACTAGGACTTCATTGCTGAGCTGCTATGCGTGCAGCTTCTGACCCCATACAACCTGGCTTGAAAGGAAGCTTTCCTATTTGTGTAAAATAAAATATATTATATTATATTAATTAAATAATAATAACATGCATATATAATTTTTGTGCAATGGACTTTGAATACCTCTAACATTACTTGTGCTTGCTCAAGTGGGGTTGATATCGTCTTTGCAATCAAATTGTTCAATGCTAAAGTCGGGTGACACATGACATTTTTATTTGAGAAAGTGGAAGGAAAGAACATGTAATATGGGTTAAGTATATAACCAGCAGCATGCAAATCTGAATGAAGTTGTTCTTTCCACCTATGATCGAATATCTTACAAACATTTGCACTTCGTCGTGGACTAAGAAAAGTTGTTATCACCGCTCTTGATGTGCACAAAGCATCGAAAAGATACCCCATCGTTGGTTTGTCAGAGTCTACTAATCGCGAGACTTTTAATAATGGTTCTACCATTGCAACAACACTCCTGGTTTTTTTCCAAAAATCATCAGACATAATAATTTTTTGGACAGCTTTACTCGTTGATAGTTTTGCATAGCTTGATTCTCTATACTCGGTATCCACAAAAAGTTGTTGAAGATGAACTTGATTTTCCATAATACTACGAATTGCGATAAAACTTGTTGCAAACCGAGTTAGAGAAGGGCAAATAAGGTCACGACGGTTTGAGTGCCCTCTGAACTTGGCAAGGACCCATGCATGAGCATAAACAAACTTCGATATTTTCCTCGCATCTCCAATGCTATCCTTTAACCAACTGAATGACTCTAAATCCTCTAGCACAAGGTCAATCACATGGGCTGCACAAGCAGTCCAATATATATGACGATACTCGATAGCTAGTCTTCTACCAGCAGCTTTAAAATTTGATTCTTGGTCTGTCACTATTTGAACGATATTTTCAGCTTCAACATAATCGATTATATCTTTAAACAAGGTTATCAAGTAATCATCCGTTAAATGATTGTCATCAATATCAACGCTCTTCAAAAAAATGATACCTGCCCAACAATGACATTTTTATGTTAGTATTGTTATATAAACCACTAAAATTTCCAAATCGTAAGTATTCATTATTCTTTAACTTTAAGTAGATACCTGATGGGCAATAGATAAAAAAATTGACGAGTGTATGCTTCGCCTTGTCTTTCCAACTATTTGCCATTAGGGTGCAACCATAGTCCTTCCAATATAATCTCTGTCTTTGAATCACTGTTTCTTCTATTCTCTATTTTTCCTTTTGTAGAAATGAGTTAGCAATTTCATAAGCCGTTGGAGGTCGAAAAGTCTTACCATAATTTGTAACCGAGTTAAAAGTTTTATGGTACGATTGCGACGGAGCAACATTAAAGGGGATAGCATTTTTGTAGAACATCGATGTTATTTTGTCACATGCATACTCCCTAGAACTCGACCCTCCGCCCATCATGTTCGGAATGGTTTGTTGAGTTTCTCGTCATGGATTTCATGAGTGTAAATCAACTGAGTGTCGAGTTGGAGCTCTTAATGATGATGATGATGATCGCGATGCTAACCCTTTATTTGAGCCTCTGCCACGACGAAATAACCTACTAAGTAGCCCCGTACTTCTAGTCGTCGTAGGTTGAGATTTACCCCAACTTCCTTCCTCGGGATGATAATCGGGTTCACTGGCATCTCCAAAACTATTAGTGATATCTTCAACTTCATCACTGTCATCATGCGACGATCCTTGGGGTTCTCAATCCCGCAGTTATCGGCGAGAACGCTTGTTTTGCCTCATTTCTTGAAGAGCCTGAATAGCAAGCTTTCGTAAATCGGTTGGTGCATTTGGGTACTCGATAACAGATCCACGTTAAGTTGATAAATGTTCTTTAAAGTAGGTAATACCAGCGGTTATGACCTTGTTGCAGTAATTGCATTGAACAGCTTTTGGTCCAACCTTAACGCAATGATCATAGAAATCCCCTGCACTTCTCGACATCCTATAGGTTTACCAATAAAATATTATAAATTAGTACGATAAGACAATAAATTCATTTTAAGCTAAATACCATAGAAGATGGATACATGTTTAATTTTAAGCTAATTTTAAACTAATTAAAACTATGGATACCTTTCTTACTTGATTTTGAAAAATTCTTAAGAGTGGTAGTAAAATGGATACATGCTTAAGTCACGATGCCAAATATTTATAGAAGATCGCAAGAAATGATTGGACAAGCATATTATTTTTTATGCCAGTGGTAACGTGGTTTCACTTTCGGTTGCTTTTATTAATTTTTTATGCCAGTGGTAACGTGGTTTGCTAGATTATTTTTTATTTTAGATCATAATCGGTGGTCTACCATTTAAATAATGATTTCATCATATCATAAAAAATCATTTTACAAGCATAATTCACTTTCGGTTGCTTTTATTATTATTATTTATGCCACTGGTAACATGGTTTGCTAGATTATTGTTTATTTCAGATCATAATGGGTGGCCTACCACTTAAATAATGATTTCATCATATCATAAGAAATCATTCTACAAGCATAGTTAACTTTCGGTTGCTTTTATTATTATTTTGTATGTCAGTGATAATGTGGTTTGCTAGATTTTTTTTTTTAGATCATAATGGGTGGCCTACCACTTAAATAATAATTTCATCATATCATAAAAATTTATTCTACAAGCATAGTTAACTTTCGGTTGCTTTTATTATTATTTTGTATGTCAGTGGTAACGTGGTTTGCTAGATTTTTTTTTTAGATCATAATGGGTGACCTACCACTTAAATAATGATTTCATCATATCATAAGAAATCATTCTACAAACATAGTTCACTTTCGGTTGCTTGTGTTATTATTTTTTATGCCAGTGGTAACGTGGTTTGCTAGATTAATTTTTATTTCAAATCATAATGCGTGGCCTACCACTTAAATAATAATTCCATCATATTATAAAAAATAATTCTACAAGCATAGTTCACTTTCGGTTGCTTTTATTATTTATTTTTATGCTAATGGTAACGTGGTTTGCTAGATTATTTTTTATTTCAGATCATAATGGGTGACCTACCACTTTAACTAGTGATTTCATCATATCACAAGAAATAATTCTACAAGGCTACAAGCATAGCAAAGCCTACCACTTTCAGTTACTTTTATTAGTTTTTTTTATGCCAGTGGTTTGCCTATTACTTAAATAGTTATATAACGGCATATAACGGCGTTATAACGGTATATAACGGTGTATAACGTTCGTTATAAGTGAAGAAAAACATTAAAAATAACGTAGCGTTATAACGGTAACAACAGCCGTTATAGCATAAAATAACGATCTGTAACAACAAATAACGGGTGTTATTTTTTAGAACGGAACATGGGGTATAACAGAACGGGCTCAGGGCGTTACCGTTATAACGGTTGTTATAATGGTTATTTAAAACCTTGGTGAGTACGTGAAATGAAAACGTCCATTATTTTTCTTACGTGATTCGACATCATATTACAAAAAATAAAAAGATCACCCAAAAATAGAATACAAACATCATAAATATGTTAACTGAAATCTTTTTTCCCTCTAGGTACGCTAAGTCCCAAGATTTTCATCCCCTTCTTATTCTTTTTTATTCTCACATTTTTAGTCCCATTTTGTCTGTTTATTTAAACTCCATCTCTTGAACCTTATGGATAACCCTATAACTAATAAAAACTAATTGTTGCGGAAGCCATTAAACTAAACTCTCTCTTTTATTAAATTTTCTCAAAGTTCTCTCTACAAATCTCTCTCTTAGATCTCTTTAATTCTCTCTATAAGCAGGGCGAAGCCAGAACCTGAGAAAAAAAAATTATGAAGCATATTAGGGTGTTTTAGTAACGCTTATATTAGAACTCATGCCAAGTTAGAAAATTAAAAATTTTAAAAAATTTTAAAAAAAGTATTGGACTTGATAATCAGAAAATATAAAAATGAGGCTGTGGGGACTTGAACCCTTGTTTAGGTAGTCAAAACCAATATACTTGTCCACTGGACCAATAACAATTATATAATTAGAACTGAGTGGGGTAAAATATATACAAATTATACATATGTGTATCATTTTTAGCTATTTGGTAAGTAATTTATGGCAAATCCAGTGGGGTCAAAGCCCCACTGGTCCCCCTAGCTTCGCCCTTGTCTAGAAGGCAAAACCTTTTTTCACAAAACTCACAGTACCTCAAACCCTAACTCTCCATCCCTATTTAAAGAATGAGAGTCTTTTATTCTCTCCAAACATTAAGCTACTAGCAATTATCCTTTTAATTAAATAAAAAAAGCATAAAATAAATCTTAATTTTGAGAGACTCTGCGACGTGGAGAACGACAATTGTAGACGACCCCGCGGCCTATCAACTCTCCCTTGCTGCGAAAAAATTTGACCATAAATTTTAAACTCGGAAGACGTAGTCCCGAGAATTGGACGATTGCAAATCCATCCACGGTACTTCCCGTACCCGCTAATTTTGCCTTTGAATATAGATATCACGGTACTGCCAAGACCCCTGTGTGTAATAATAATGTTACTCCACAAAAACCTATTTATGTTTATCCATAAACCATCCTCAAATATAACCCAAAAAGGATTAATTAAAGATGAAGAAAATATCTCTCCTGGGGGCTCACCAAAAATTGTAGGTTTGTCCCCATTAATATATAAAACTGCTTGATTTTGGATTTTGTATAGTTGGAGAGTGCTTGGGCTTAGTTTTCTTTGTTGGAGTTGGTTTGCTTCATGTAGGTATAAAAGAGGTAGCACGTAAACTGTACGTGCGTAAACTCTTTCTTCCCCATTCATGACCATAAATTCTCCTTCTTTGGTTCGTCTCTCCCTCTTCCACCTTCTTTACCATGATGAACCCCGCGCTTATGATCGTACTGTTTGATCTCCGAAACTTTCCTCTTTTCCCTTTGATTAATTTTGTAACCATAATGATTTGTCTCACAAGCTATTTTGCGATGGTAATCCTCATCTCTGCCTTCAATACCTCTGTGTCGAACCTATAATAATTTATGTTGTTTAATGCCATTTAATGCTGGTGTTGCCGAAGATGGGAGAGGCACCGATGATCCTATAAGCAACCTCGTTGTTCGTAGGAGATAAAGTCGTTGGGTGAGTTGGGACTGGGTTCGCAACCCCTATCGGGCCTGCTTGAGCCTGGGTCCAGTTATGTTGTAGCAATTTCAAGTTCGGTTGATACTGAAGAAACATGCGTTTAGGACATACACTAGTTAAGAGCATGCCCTGCTTTGTGTCGCGGCCCATGTCAATTGCATCCGCGCCTCTGCTCCTTCCTATGCGCGCACCTCTGCCAAGCATGCATGTACCTCGCCCCATGCCTTACTTTATCAAGCCTATGCCATGGCTAATGTCAATGGTTCCCTGTGGCATGCCTTTCCATGTGCCATTTGTGCCAAACTGTTTGGTTTTATTAAACAAACTCGTGCTTATCACGTGCCTTGTGCTTGTGTCAACTACGTGATGGACAATCATCTCCTCCTCGATTCCTGCCGCTGCAACCTACAAAAAAATGAGGTTTCTTTCGTCGATTCCCAGCATCTTATGCCATGTTCTGACCCCGGTAACCTCTCCAATGGCACCCACGACGGCTTTAACCATTCCATCGACTTCAAATCTGTGATCTGTATTAACTCGCGAGGACTCCTCAACCTCTACGACTACTTGTGATCTATCACTGTTTCCCGGTGAACCTTGTCCTTGAGTATCACCTACGAAGTCTTTATTACTAAATTCGTTGGTTCCGTTGATCAGGTATTGGGTTTGTTTTGCTGTTTCCTCTTCGAGGACTACATCTGCAACCTGTGGCAACCCTAGGTTTGGGTTGCCATTTTCTGGCTCTACTCCGAACCAGATACCTTCTCTGGTAATACCCGCGGTGTTTTTAACCACTCCGGTGGTCTCAAATTGTAAAAAATTTAATGTCTTTTTGCCATCTCTCCCCTCTTCTACCTGCCAAAAACCTATAAGTTTCTCAATCGCAGAAGCGGGCTCGTTGTCGCTGTCAAACGAATTGTCGTAGCCCCACTTCTCACTTTCTTCAAACCTTCTGATAGGCACATCGATTGGTTCAAATTACATAAACCAATCATCATCTGCATATATAATATCTATGGGATATGTTTCCCATTGACGAAGATACTCTTCCTTGTTCATCATCGCGGAGAAAGAAAAAAAATTCAAGGAGTTTTAACCTTGCTCTGATACCAATTTTGATAGAAACTAATTGTTGCGGAAGTCATTAAACTAAACTTGAAATAAACTCTCCCTTTTATTAATATTTCTCAAAGTTCTCTCTACAAATCTCTTTCTTAGATCTTTTTAATTTTCTCTAGAAGGCAAAGCCTTTTTCTCACAAAACTCACAGTACCTCAAACCCTAACTCTACATCCCTATATAAAGGATGAGAGTCATGTATTCTCTCTTAACATTAAGCTGCTATCAATTATCCTTTTAATTAAATAAATAAACATAAAATAAATCCTAATTTTGAGAGACTCTGCAACGTGGAGAATGGCCATTGTAGACGACCCCGTGACCTATCAATAACCTTCTTGAAAAGATTGAGAAAACAACACAACAATCAATTGAGTTACCCTTCTCAGAATTCTCTTCAAAAATGAGCCTTCCACCGCGCCGCCGTCCCAGCCTCCCCTACACCCCTTCCTTTTGGCTCAAAATGTGTTACACAACATGCTTACTTTGATTGGAACGTTCTTGCATGGTAGGCTTAATATTGTTACAGTTCGACTTGAGTATGCTAAGATGTGGGCTGATATTAACTTCACAAACATCATACAAATACAAGAAAGGTGTTCAAGTTTCAGTGTCTTAGCTGTTCGTGAAGGTGAACCATGGGTTGTGAATGGTTTGTTGTTGCAACTCAAGACATGGAGGGAATACCATGCACATAATCACCCCTCAGTTCAACGAAGTTTGGATCTGGTGTAGGATCTTAAACTTGCCATCATATGATTTTCAGGAAGAGGTGGTTGACCATGTCTCACCCAAGCCAACGATTGATGTGCCTTTAAATGTGGTGGAAAAACTTGAAGCTAAAAGACGAGCTTTTCTCTGGGGACATGACACAGATCAAAAAAATTCTACTCTTTTAATTGGTCCCCGGCTTGTAAACTAACTAAATTTGGAAGGCTAGGAATTAGGGATTTCAAGCTTGTTAATAAGCCCTCCATTCTAAAGCGACTTGGGCTTTAATTATCTCGAATTATTTTTGGGCCACGATTCTTAAGGCTCATTATTTCCTAGATTCTTCCTTTTTTGAGGCCCAAAAATTAACTCAATTTTCTTCTTCTTTTAATACCATGCTCAACATGCTAAATGATATCCAAAAGGTGTTTTTTGAATTGTGGGAAATGGTTTTCATATCCATTTATCTAGTGATCACTGGATACCAACGATACCTCCCCCATCTTTGCCAAACCCTCCATCAAAATTTCAACATCTTATCATAGTTTTTGATCTTATAATTAATTCTCCAGTTCCACACTGGAAATTGGCTCTCCTGCATTTGCTCTAGAATCAGGGTGTGGTTATTCAAATTGCAAAAATTCATTTTGCAAATCTGTAGGTGATGACTGCTGCATTTGAAAACCGGATAAACATGAGAGGTTCTCATCATCTTCGGCCTTTGTGTTTCTCGGTCCACAATGGAAAGCTCTCAACCAAATCATGGTTCCTCTAAAAATCAAGTTGTCGGTTTGGAAATTTTTCGTTTTAGGTCTTTCCACAAATGCAAATCTTCATCGTGCTTCGGTGGTTAACTCTAGTAGGTGTAAGATGTGTGGATTTGGGCTTGAGGATGAATCTTATATTTTCCTTCATTGCCCACATGCCCTCTCTCTGTATAGGCCTTATCATCTATTGGCGTTTATTTTGACCTAGGTTCGACTAGATCTCCTAATCATTATCTCATGCAAATTTACTCTTTTATCAAAAATCATGTTCGAAATAAAGAATGGTTGCGTCTTTGTTGTTACTTAATATGGCATATTTGGGATGATCAAAATCGATTTATCTTCCAAAACAAAAGCCATAATTTTCTTGCCACTATGGAAAAAGCTCATCATCAATCTATCACCATTCCGATTAGTGATCAACTTGGCTACTTTACTGGTCAACTTCGAAGTCCTCAAACCCTAATTTTTTATGAATGACATTATGTGAAATCGGATGCCCCACCTTTTTACTATGCAAAATTTAAATCTAACGATTATTTACTTGGCAATACTGGTGTCGGCGGGGCGGAGTTGTGGGCCGACACAATCAAGGGAGGTTCATTACCGCGACATCAAGGATTTTAGAAAATGTTTCTTCGCTCCATGAGAAAACCCTAGGTCTTAGTGATGCGGTGGATGTAGCGTTGGAGCTAGACTTACCACATGTTATTTTTGAGTGTGACTCTCAAGTTCTGGTTTAAATAGTTTTTGGTTACGAACCACCACCATGGGAGGTTGATTCCTTAATTCGGTCAATCAAATTTTGATACCAACAAGTTTAAAACTTTATTATTCAGCATCGCCTTCTTGAAGCAAACTTTGTCGTTGATCTCATGGCCAGATTGGGAAATTCAAGGCTGATGCTCAACTCTATGATGGATACAATTTGTTTTGTTTATCATTATAATTATGTACATCTTGTGTTTTTCTTGTTCTCCAAACCTCCTTAATCTTTGTGTAATATTTTGTTTGTGCATCTTTCGGGTAGAGCTACACCTTACCTGATTCCTGTATTTCAATAAAAAAATCTTTTATAAAAAATAAAAAATAATAATTCTAGCCTGGGTTAAGTATTATATATTTTTTTTTTGAGAGATAATCGATATAGTGTATACTAATAGTTCTATATCAGGAGAACAAAAGGAGAGAGAAAAGAGAGGATTTCTTATTGATTTAATATTGTTGTGTTTCTCTGTACGTAATACAAATATATGGATAACCCTACAACAAAGGTTACCTAACCTACTCAAACTCTCCCCATAACCCTAAATGGCATATAGGCTTTGTTAAGAGTCTAATAGGATACCCCAACCCTGTTGGGTTCCTAGCTTGGGCTTGGACCCAACTCCTAATACTCCCCCTTGGGGTGTTCCATATCAGGATGACTTGCCTTATCAAAACCTCTACCTAGAAAAACCCCCTTGGGAAAAAAGTTGTGCAGGAAAAGAGTACAATCCTATGCCTTGTATGGGTTATGGACGCGTATTCGTTGCCTCATCAAAACCTCCAGTCAGTAAAACCTCCTAGGATTAAAGTTGTACTATCAGGAAAAAGAGTACAACATGCATGTGTCCACGAAAGGCTGAGACTACTCCCCTTAACGTCGATCTCCCTGGGATATATCTCCTTGAGATATTGATAAATAAATCTTCGGCATGCCGATTCCATATACTAGCTGCTTGAACGTTAGTGGTGCAAGGGTCTTCGTGAATAGGTTACATAGATGTCTTCTGAAATATCTTCGACAATGCCAATCTCATTCGCCTTTTATAATTCATAAGGTTGGAATGGCATATGTAAAATATACTTCGTTCTGTCTCCATTGACTTGAATGATGCAAGATGAATTGGCTTCATACATAGTTGATGCTTATCTTGGATAGAATACGCCACAACTTTAGTTGATGAGATGTGCCTTGAAGCGCAACCATCATTCTCTGCCAGCTTCATAAAGTGTAAGAATCTTCATGATTCAAGCTGTAGCTACTGCCGTCTGCTTCATCGATCTCCAAGAATCTTTATATATCCCTGTACATAAACACATAATCCAGTTGACAATGGCCTCTATATGGGTCTGAGAAGTATTTTGTATCGATGTACTCTATACTTTTACGTTTACCATTTCGTGTAGAACAGACCCCAGTCTTTCATACCGATCAAATACCTCAGAATGTGTTGATCTTAATCCAGTACCTTCGGGTAGGAACAGAACTATGGCAAGCCAAATAGTTTACTGCAAATAAGTTATTAGGTCTAATATACCCAGCTACCTATAACCAAACACCTACTAGCTATAGCACCACGGCCCTAGGAGTTTTCCCTGCCATTAGGATGGTAAAAGATGTCGTTGTCCACACCCAAGTGTTGGACGTGCAATAAACGACTTAGTACCGTGTGCTACATCCATATCGAAGTGTTAGATAACTCTTTCAATATATATTACTTGGTGTACGAGTATGCCACTATCAATATGTTTGATATGCAAATCGAGACACTACTTGATTTCCCAAGATCTTTTATATCGAATTCCTTCCCAAGGTATTTGACGGCACTCGCAATTTCCCCCGGAGGTCTAATAATATCCAAATCATCTAGTACATTGTTATAATGGTACTGAAGCTAATTTCTGTATTCTAAATAAGATTGCATGGACAGATAAGGATATTAGTAAAGTCTCTGACCTTTAAATACTCAGTCAATACTTACTATGTCACATAAGCCCATTGCTTCAAGTCAATAATAACTTTTCCAGTTTTATTACGTACAAACCTCGTGTGTCGGGATTAGTTACTTCCAGAAGCTTATACCTTTCCAGGTATCTTTATGTAGATATTCGTATCCAGTTTCCCATATAGATACGTGGTATTTACATCAGCCGCATGTCTAGCTTGTCCTCGACAACTTGACTGATCAGTACTGAAATGTTATAGCATCCATAACTGGGTAATAGGTCACATTGCAATCGATGTCAAATCTCTTAAAGATTTCCTGAGCAACTAGTCTTGTATTGACATAATTATCTCTCTGAGTTAATCATGTTTTTGTACCATTCCCATTTATAACCGGCAGGCTCAATAGATTCCAAATACCTACTTTTGTTAATGTACACATCATACAGTCGTTTACAATAAGTGGTTCTGAATCCTCATCCTTGATGATGAGCACAACAGCGAATATGAATACCTTGTCAATGGGTGGCTTCATCCACGATGAACCGATTACACTATTAGTCATATTTGTCTTTTATTCTGCATTACCCCGGTGAAGAATATTTTCTTCCAACGGTGCTTCACATTAAGTACGAGCCTCAGATTCATTTGCGGTACTAATTCCCCTGGAATTACTTGTAAGTACATACACTTGCGATACTTCTGTTGTGTCTATGAATGTGTCTTATAATTCATTTACAACTTATTGGAAGTTTGTAATCCGCTGAACCTTATTGCTACCTAACTTATGTATAGGGATCAAGATGAGACAACGATGGTGTTTTCCAAAACCTCTTAGAAACATCCTCAGCATTGACTGTCATATCTTCCCCCAATGCTGGGAGTATCGTCTCATCAAAGTGACAATTATCTACCCTGTAGTATATAGGTCAACAGTAGGTCCAAATATCCAGTGATAAATGTAAATCATAACCGACATAATACGAGGCTGACATTGAGGGTCCCATCTTCATATATTGTGGTACGATTGGCACCTGTACAAAACATCTAAATGTTCATTGATGGGCGACACTGGGCTCCGACCCAATTATTAGTCGCTTTTGGGAAAAAATAATTTGATAATTTGTTAAGGGACAAACCCTAATCAGTACTGCGGGAACAAAAATGTAAATCCCTCATACTAACCAAAAATTATGATCGTAATAACAATGGCCTAGCGATTATCCTAAATCGCTTGATTAGATTCTCCACCAATCCTGAGTTGGGTCTGGTATGGGGTACTCATGATACTCAATCATCTATCCCATTTAGTGGTAAAATAATCATCAAAAGCTTATGAGTCACACTCTTAAGCCCCTGTCAAGTCGCATCGATCAACTTTGATCGGTTAATCCAGGAACTGATCGAATGATCTAAGTTAAAAGTCATACTAGCGATGCATTCCTAGATTTTATGAGTAGGCAAGCGTAAGACCATCTTCTAGATGCGCCTTTTATAACTATAAATATTCAAGTGGGTCACAATGTGGATGGAAAGGTCCACATATGTCTTCATGGATGCGTTTGGAGATCTCACTCCACCTTGGTCATATTATGATAAAATAATAAACTTTCCTTAAAAGCAATCATTACACGTACACTCTCTATATCTTCTCTCCTTTTAAGGGAAGTTAATATATAATCTCGATAATCCTCCTCGCTATCCAAGCCTTGAGTAGTGCATTAAAAACTGTTCCAATAACATGTTCTAACCTTTAAACATGGAGTAAATGCACAGAATCTTGCCTGTCATTTTCTTTGATAGTCATTACGTGATAAGTATTATCATATATCTCCCTAAACTCAGTAAAATCTAACTATATTTACTTGTTTATAAAGTAGACTAGATACCCCGTATCGTACCGTTAGAGAGTAATAGCGCACTCAGTGCATTCTATCATGTTGGTTGTGCCAATGATATTCATGCCATCCCCGATGCACAAGGTTAGGCAAGAAATATAGTTATATCTCAAAAGGATCGAGTGCGTGGTACCAATATCTTTTAGACATATGTCGTCACTCATCCGATTATTGGTCATACTCAATGAACAAATAGATCCATAGGCAGATTGTATGTAGTAGATCAACTATCATACATAGAATTTAACTACTTCTCAAACAATAAATTTAAATAATCATAATTTAGAACAAATTGGAAATCTCATATATGTCACGAGCACTTTATTGAAATATAAATGATATGTTCCCAACAAAATCAAAGCTACTAATAACAAAAATTAAATCAAGTCTATTCTAGAAAAGAAACTATTAGCTCTATCTCTAATGTAACATTACATGTCTACTGGAGAATCGTTACGGATTACTCTGTATGTTGATCCATGCTGGCATTAGTATCGCCAAAAAAGTTTGACACTGCTAACTTCGTAGTGGTAGAAGCTATGTCAGTGGCAATGTGGTTTGCCTGGACTTTGACGCTAGGCACCCATGGCGTTTTACAGTTGCAAACCCAGTACCTAGCTATCCCACATCTCAAGCAAGGAGATTAGAAATCTGGCTTCTTGATCTTCTTTGTTATCTATGGTTGGCCAACCTTTTTGAACCTGTTGTGCTTCTGAGAACCCAGGAATCCCCGATTCCCGCCTTCATTCACCTTCCCACTCCCAGAACCCCGTTCATTGTTGTTTATATCATGAGATATGATCTTTCTATCATGGTTGTTCTGCAGCGAGCAAGAGTTGAATCAAATCTCTAGGACAACTAAATTATATTTTCGCATACTAGTCCCTGAGAACAGTCTGTGAATATGGAAATGTGGAAAAAGTCTTTTGCAAACCTTTTTCTCAAAGGCATAATCGCCATTGAGCCACCTGGCTGTAATAATCTTTTGTAGTACTGAATTATAGGCAGTTACAGTCTTGAAGTCGCATAGCCTCAAGTTGTTCCAGTGGTTACAGTTCTTATAGTTCGTTAGGGCCTGCTGTAGAGCAAAATGTTCTTCTAAGCTTATCCATAACTCATATGGAGTTTTGCAATGGAGATGCTGAAATTTCAGCTCCGGCCCAAGGTGGGCGCTCATGGCCAACTTGGCATGTGCCCTGAGTTGTTCAGAGAGAGTGTTACCTGCAATAATCAACTTTGAGTCGTTCATGTCGCAATGGTTGGAACCATCAAGTCGCAATAGTTCATAATCATAGCGTGGGCTGATAGACATTTGTAATACAAAATGTAGATCGTAATTAGTGACAATTCTTGATAAACATTTCAAATGCATTAAAGACAAATCATAGTACTTAGAATAACAAAAAATAAATGATTCCCAATCATATTATAGTTGAACCCTGTTCATATTCTAAAACTCATAAAATTCTTTTCTAATAATTAAATCCCAAATTTACCCTATAAAATGACGATATTAATCTTAGATGTGTGTTTTAATATAATCTTAGCCAAGATTGATATTCAAAACCACCAGATGCGTGCGTTCCTTATGAAATCCTATTTAAGTACACGATTTCCAATCATTACTAAAGGTAATTCATAGTATTCAAGTCAGTGATTCCTAATCATTATTTATAGGTAAACATTGTTCTTATCCTGTTAAGCATCAAATCCTAATTTTATCCTGTAAAATGGTGATCTTAACCTTAAAGTGTATTTCAATAGAGTCTTAGCTAAGACATCTATTCAAAACTACTTGATATTGTATTCCTTATTCAAAGAACTAAGGTGTTCTAAGCCCTCAAGTTCTATAAGGTCTGTATATTCTAGCCAAATAATCTATTTACTGCGAATATGAAGGGTATTAGATGTTTAGCTGATAAGTGGTCTCACCCCAAAGTCTACTGAGATCATTAGATAGGTTGATAATGCCTGTCTTTGAGCTAACATCCTAGGGTATTATAGGTTGATATTATAGCCTATATACCTCTAAATGTTATCATGCAACATCTAATTATACCTAGATATGAAAAATTGGTTCTTTAGACACCAAGTTTTTAGAAATAAGACTAAGTCAATTCCCAATTGAACTCTAGTTATTTCTCTGTGACAATTAACTGTGATTTAGATATGACTTACATTCGTATGCTAAATTAGTTTTGGTTTTATATTATTTATGATCCCTGATCATTATAATTAGTACCTTAGATGCATACCTGTAGGTGCCTACCCCTCGATCTTACCTAAAACGAGTTATCTTCAATTCGAACTACCTCCATGTCAGATCCACCTATTCTCAACATGACTTCTCCAGAGCCAACTACTCCACGAACTGATGAAAAATGTAGGTCAAGCTCAAACAGAAAAACCAGAATAAGTCAAGGCCACCAGTATCTCATAAACTCAGCAGTTACATAGTCAACCGCCACTAACCATATTTTTTGGAGAGCGTACTTCATCACGATAAAGAACTGCGGAGAAGGCCTATATAAAGAAGAACTTTCGGAAGATACGAGGACCAAAAAATTACACGAGAAATTACCAAGAAAACTATATTTTCTAGATTCTCAAAACTTTAAAACTTCGTATTCACAAGATTAAGCATTTCTAAGTTGAGAGATCACTTGTAATAAGATATCAGCCTCAAGCAATAAAAGTCACTATTATAAAAATCTTCAACCCGAGGTCGTGGTTTTTTACCTATTCAGAGGATTTTCACGCTAAATCACTTATTTTATTTCTTATTTTCCATTAGGTTTTATCACAGGTTTATTGGTGTAAGAGCTAATTCTAAGCCACGTCGAGCTTCCAAAATTAGGCCATTACATTTAGCGCCATCTGTGGGAAAGAAATCATTTCCACGATATCCTGAGGTATTTATTCACTTTACTACAAATTCTAATCATGGTCATATCCAGGCGACCAGTAACCGGAATCCAACTTGATCTTTTAGTTGAGCCGGAACAACTTATAGAGTTACGGACAAATCTTAACACTGAGACGGAGAAACACAACGAGCTCGAACGTCAATTAACTCTCGATAGAGAACTCTATGAAAAGGAGCTCAACGCCAAACGACAAACTCGTTTGGCAGTGCTCAAACGATATGAAGATCAAATGATAACAATGCAGACTACCTTGCAAGTTCTGCAAAATACTCAGCAGGCTCCTCCAACACTTGATCACGATCAGTTGCT
Source organism: Kingdonia uniflora (assembly GCA_014058105.1). Taxonomy (NCBI): domain Eukaryota; kingdom Viridiplantae; phylum Streptophyta; class Magnoliopsida; order Ranunculales; family Circaeasteraceae; genus Kingdonia; species Kingdonia uniflora. The sequence continues at coordinate 5,475,087 of JACGCM010000671.1, forward strand.
AGAAGCCTCCAGGGCTTCTGCGCGGGAGAGATTGGGACCTCAAGGAGCTACCAGCAAAGCTATTTCCAAAAATATTTTAAATGAACCTCAACCTTCCATTCATTTGGGCGGTGAAGTTTAGTCTGAGATCAGTCGAGGTCACTGATGTTTCATACGTCAAGAGGAAGAACAACGACCTCAACTTCGAGTTCTAGTACAAGATCGTTTGAGTAAAGGTACCAATACTCACAATCTGCAACCTCCTCGTCAGGTCACTCAACCGACATATTACTATGTCACACAATAGCATATGGACCAGCGTATTAAGGAGTTAATCGAAGTACAAGTTCTAGGCACTACTGACGACCTTAACAAGTTACAAGGAAGTTCAATTGCCAAAGAACTATTCGATATGGAAATACCGAAAGGTATCCATACTCCAAAAATTCGTAAATATAAGGGTACCGATCCAAAGGAGCACATTCAATAATACCGTGGTTCATTGGGATTGTACTCCAATCTCAACTACATTCTTTGCCAATCCAAATTAGATTCGGGCTCTCCTCAATATGCCATCTCCATAAATGACGAAAGATGTTCAGAAACTGGATGGCAAGATTACTGCTATTAACCGTTTCATACCAGTTAAATCAAGGATAACACTTGGTTTGGCTGACTCTACTAAATCTTTGCGATTAAAACTAAGGTAACACTTGTTTTACATCAAAGACTCTAACAGACATACGATAAAACAAATATAATACTAGCTTTCATCTCTTAACTTGTCTGTAGTGACTACTTTTTATTTCAGGTTACATATACAACCTCTATAATAGATTCTTTTCTTATGTTGGGATGTCAGCTCCGCTTTCCCCTGTAACAGGAGGTCGACCAGCCATAAATTCTCGAGCTCGAGCAGTCATTACAATCCTGCCATGCTCTATCTATTCAGCAGGTTGAGGGCCTTAATTTGTTTCCATGGACAATATACAATTTCCTCGATCTATATCAGCTCTGCAAATACATCCCCTGTCTGACAAACTATTGAACAAGGTATCTCTTTCTGACTCAAGTCGTTTTACCACCTCTACAAAATAGGCAATGAAAGCTCTCAACAATTTTGAGTACGATGCCTCGGTTACAACCAACTTAGAGAAATTTGCTCTAGCCTTCTAAAGGCGTTCTTCTGATCTCGTATACCATTCTTTTAGCCATGTTATTTCTCTATCTACTCGATCTGTGAAAGTAAGGTTCTCTTCTAATTTTTTGTCAGCTTTCGCTGATTCAGCTCGATTAATCACCTCCAAATCGGCCACCTGAGCACAAAGTACCTCAATCTCCCTATTCAGTTCTTCCATATCCTGAATCTTCTATAACATTTTGTCTTTCAGCTGTATCAAAATATCCTTCCCTCTAATAGTCTGTTTTAGCCCGTGTCCCTGGAAAGAACAGTATCCAGCTTCCTTTCGCTCTTCCTCAACCGCTCAACTATTTTTTACACGTGACCTTGAATTTGAGCGACATCCCTCTCTAGCTCTCTTATTCGAGCTGACAGGCTGACTACATCCCCTTGAATAAGAGAAACCTTGGCATTATTTTTATTCTTCCTTGAACGATCTCCAGCCTCGGTGTTTCTGGCATGCAAATTGGTCTGCGCCATTTCGGTCTTTAATTACGTAACTCTTTCGTTCAACTCATCACTGTTACGTTGCACCATCCAAAATTCAAAATCTTTGGCAAGTAAAGCTGTATATAATTGTTCAACTACAACTTTAGACACAGATAGATTGCCTCGAGCTCTCTTTAACTCATTATATTTATCAGCCAATTTCTTCTTCAATCACTCCAGCTCGCTCCTGCTATTCGCTAGATCAGTTCGAGTTTGCTTATGATTATTACTTTTTATGATCAAATCATTCTTCAAACCGGCCACCGACCAATTTAAACCATCCTTCGATTTTTCTAGTGCTTGTATATGATAACGAGCCATGTCAGCCTCCTTACTCTTTACCATCAACGCATCATTCAGGCTTTTGAGTATCGCTGCATGTTTTTTTAACTTCGCGAGCTCTTTTTGCCTTTTCATAATTTTGGCATCCTTCACCTCGATTTACCGAGAGAGATCAACAACAGTCTGTGTTGCCTTAACAAACTTGAAGTGCACCTTTATCATGTTGATCTTCTCTGTCTTCATTCGCCTCTTTCATCCTATCAAACTCCTTTGCAAATTCTTGGTTACATTGGCCTGTATCACCTTCGCACAAGCGAGCTGACTCCAATTAGACCTACATATTACAGATACATTATATTAAGTTCGATTCATAATACTCAGTTACCACATATGACTCATTTTTAACAAGATATCAATTTTTTGACATCAGCCGTGTAAGACTACTTCTAAACTGACGGTCAAAGTACAATCTCAGATGGATGCTCCATAACATATACTTCCAAGTCTAAGGTACACATTCTCTATATTTTAAATTTGTCAATACTTCAATATTTCCTGTGCGACATTTCAGTGTTATTGCCCCTAAGCCGATAACAGGTTTTTTGTCCATCTCTACACTCTAATTATTACTTTGTAGCTCAATACTAATGAAGTATGCAAATCAAATATTTCTTGCTCTTTTCTAACTGTAGCTCTGCTTGCGAAGATAACAAGGACGCTGAGGCGCCTTTCTCTTTAGCAGGCTCGGCCTCTAAATCTTTTATTCTGAAGTGTATGTCCTTAAGTTCCTTCTGTAAAGTTTACAAATACGTCTTAGCCTACATAATTCTATCTGACAAAAAAATATCCAATCTGTTTTTAAACATTCCCAAATATTCATACAATCACAAAATTGTCATACTACTCTACCTTCCCATTTTCCTCTTCTGGATACTCGTTGTCATCCCCTTGGTTGTCTCTTACTGTCTGAGGAGACACACCTTCTAGCTTGTCCACAATACCAATAGCAACATCTTCAATCTCTTCATCTTCATCCTTCTCCATATAGGTGTCGGCCCTAATGGCATCCACCTCATCTTCAGAATATCCTTTTGACATAAGGTGACGCCCGAGTCTGTCATGCTCAGCTACCATCTCATCCAAGTTTGCTCTCGCTTCCACATGTAGATTGTTTCTCTGCCACTTACGAAGCCTTTAAAACTTCCATCCATTTTCCCTCCTTGAGAAAATCAGTTTTTAATCGAGCTACTTTCCTTTCGAGCTCGACCTTCTTCCTCTTCAACTTAGCTCTCTCATCCTTAACCCCAAGGCATATTCCCTTTATCAGACAAACAGCCTACAAAAATAAACAAATCGATCTTATTGATTAACTCAAATCATAATACAAAATTCATCATAATACATATTCGAACATATGAACCTACTATTTTGCTCATCTCCTCCTCCTCGTGGAGAGCAGCCAACCTAGCTTTTTCCTCTACCTCTTTCAAATTCTCCTCCACAACAATTCGATCTTCTACGACCTTCACCCTCGACATTTTAGAAGGTTCAACGATTTACTTTTTCGCCTTTTCTACGGCCTCATCACTTCCCGTGGTTCCAAAGGTTGAAGGACGCTTCAACATTTGCTTCTTGGGTAACATTCGAGCTAATTTGCTCGACGTAGTAGACTTAAGTAACCCTAAGCAATCCACTCCAGGGGCCCTGGGAAAGTTCACTCACTTTTCCCCATCAGTTCCCTTCATCTTACTACCGTCTGCACTCGTCATTAGCCTCGTCGACAAAGATTTTTAAACTTTTTTGGCTCGACTGTTAACATTCTTCTTCCTGATAATGCCTAGTTCTTCCAACACAACCTTAAGTTCTATCTCTTCCTGAGCAATTATATCCAACAACGACTCTTTCCTCGTTACCTGAGATTTAGGAGCTATCATGCACAAAACATTATCATCAGCTGAGCATCATACAATTTCAACTATCAATCTCATAAATTATATATTGTTATACTTACTTTGTTTTGTAGTTCTAAACAGAAGTTCTATGGGTTCTTCATTATCTCTCTAAAGGTAATCACCCTTTACCCATATCACATTATCATTCCATGGCCGACCTGCTGAGTTCAGATCGAAGAAAGAAGGCCGAGTCGAGCTCGCAAAGAAATATGGCCATCCGCTTACAGAATCGTTTTTTACCCCATATAACTACAAAACATCTTCAAGGGATATCCTCCTCCTTCTCCCATCTCCTTTCCACCGTGTACTCAGAGATTCACAAATACTTATCACCCCCCACATGTTCTCATTCATCTGAACGGAACACGCCCCGATGAGGTTCATAATCCCTTTTGCCAGATTGCAAAGGGGAAGACTCAACTCACACTCTAATTGAGTCATGTAACATAAAAAACCTTCTGAGAGTTCACTCTGAACATTCCTGCCAAAATACTCCATAAAGATCGATTCGCCCATACCCCTATCCCTTTTCTCCTTCGCCAAATCAACCAACAAATAAGAATATTCCTCTCCCATTCCAACAGTGCAACCCCTAAATTGCCTACCGGCGTGTTCTATGCAGTTATACCTCCTACAGAAGTCTTAGCTTTACAGAACTCTTTGAATGCATCCGAGTAAGGAGGATAGGATGCGAATCTTCAAGGAGAATTTAGAAATTGTCCAACATCTACTTCTTTCTCACTTTCAAAAATTTTAATCTCAGACTCAGCCGACCGACTAGAGGTCCATGCCTCATTTACCAGGGAACTCACCATATCAACTACAAAAAAAGATTTTTATCCTACACAAACACTCCTCACAATCGACCTACACACAGGCCCAAGTATCTATCATTATCTTTTTCATATACGTCAACCACATGCAAATATCTTTCAAATATGATATATCAAGCAGGTTTTCATAGATTTCTATAAATTTTAATTTGTAGCTTTACCTAGAAACAAAACATGATCTTCAAAAACACATACATAGACCATAAATCCTCTAATAACCTTCTATGTCGGAATGTGAATCCGAGGCAGCGCCAAATCCTTCCCTCACAATGCTGTTGTATAACCACCTTCGTGACTCAGTCTTAGTAACTCTTTCACGCTTTGACTATTGATAATTTTCGATTAAATCTTAGCGAGTTTCACAGCTATTTTTGCCTTTCTTCTTCCTTCATCTCTCACTGCTATTCAAGTTTTTAGAAGTTGAGAAGTTTGATTAACAAAGATGAAGCAGTATTTAAATTTTCTCTTTCTAATTGCTGACAGTTATTGGACCTCACATGAGCCGTCCTTAATTTTGGATCCGAGGCATCCCTTCCACTATCCATGTCAGACGTCTTACACTTTTTCGGTGAAAACACTTTCCCATCATTACCTTTTGCCTTATATTTTAATCTATATTTATCTCTCTTTTACAAATCTCTCATTGAGTTTACCACACTCATGATGAATCACGCATACACGCAATTGGGTTTTCATAAATTTTACACAAGGGAAAAAATTAGAAGCTTCGTACTTTTTCTATGCTTGCTTCTTTTACTTATATTAACAATAACGTCATTTCTGAAGTTCTCATAATAAATTTTTAAATATTTTCAAATTCGTTATTTACGACAGCCACAAACAGTATTCTCAAAAATAGTGGATCGATTCAACTTTTATTCTTATTCCACTTTCTTTCAAATTATTCAAACTAATATAGTTACATATATTTTGTCACCCCTCTTTACATTTACTTCATTCAACTCACATATAATTACATGTAAAATAACCTTGATATTTCGGGCAACCACATCCAATCAGATATCCTCCAGCAATCCTTGCATCTTCCAATTCAACCTCCTCTACAGTAAGCTCTCTCATATAAACTTTTTGAGCTATAGGATCCAACGTAATTTCTCGGGACATCTCTTCATAAAAATGACGTTCATACTCGCGTTCCCTCCCAATCCTATCTAAACCTTCAAGTTAAACCTCTCTCACTGGCAGCTCAGCATCATGATCCAATAATCTAAAAATTCACTCCCACACTTTGGCTATTTTTATTAACAACCGCCCCTCGGCGGCATAACGAATTCTCTCAGATTGAGTCTACACTATTCTTATTTTCTTCCCCCTACTTAGAATTCATTCCACCCTAATTTATACATTTTTACTACCAATCCCCCACAAGTAGTGATATTATCCTATTATTTTATAACAGAAACCCTAATATCTTGAGAAAAGTTATTTGAACATATCTCTCTCTATCGACCTCTGTCATTTCCTCCTATACCAAATGGTGCTTATTCTTTCTAAGTCTAAATATTATAAAATGACCTCTCCGAGATTGATTCTTCATTCTAAAACTACTATAATTCTCTCTCCCCCACATTTTCTGTACACAGATCGAATCATATTTGACACTTACACACATATTTTCACTTTGTAAGCAAATTTCTACAGTTTGATTATCACAAAAAATGTACTTTCTGATCTTATACATTATATTTTATACAATATTCAAAAGTTTTTGGATCATACAGCTCAATTTCTAGAGTTATTCTATTCTATATCAATACAGAGTTTGGATAATAAATTTTATTCATCTCAAAATGAATTACAAGTTCTTTTACAGATAAGAAGTCTTTCAAGTACTCAACATCAGGTACTTTAAAGATAACAAGTCTTTCAAGTACTCAACATTAGGTACTTTACAGATAACAAGTCTTTCAAGTAATCAATTTCAGGTACTTTACAGATAAATAGTTTTTCAAGTGCTTTTTCAGCTAATAAGTCTTTCAGGCACTCTGAAATGTCAAATCCTTTAGTTCGTTCTACTTTAGTGATCTTTCACCCTAATACAAAGCAGACACTGAAAACAATAAGTATTTTCCATCCCATAAGTATTGTTGAAGTCCAGGCGAACTTCAAATGGAAACTATAAAAGTAGGAGACTCAGTGCTTTAACTAACTCTTCAAACTGAAGGTCTTTTTAATGCAAAGTAACGATAGAAGTGCAAAAGAAGACTTTCATTCTCCGTCTTCCTCATCCACCACCATCGCCACCTCTCCTATAACCTCTACCCTCGCAGAGTTGGTTAAGATGAAAAGGGCCTGACCTTAGAATCTATTTGAGCGCAAGACATTACCGCAACTGCCCCGCAGTCACGCCTATCCTTGCATCTATCTCCCCAACTTTGTCTTATGCAAGAATGCAGAGACAAATACATCATTGATCGCATGTTAAGATAACATGGTAAAACCTTCATCTGCAGTAAAACTCCTCCTCCGCTTTTGCCGCTTCATTTTTTGATATTCTTTAATACGTCTGCGGAATATGAACAGGAGTAGGATTCTCCAAGGACTGATCCCCGAAATACTTCAACTTTAACCTCTGCATTTCAGAAGTAATTCTCTCTTCAAGAACCATTCTATAAGTCTTCACCATCTTTAACAAATTCAGAAAATATTACAACAGAACAAGCGTACTTTGCCACAAACCTCGGTACAAGTACTATTTATATAACCCTATATTTATTATACAGGAACGTTTTTTAAAGCGTCATCATTCAATATAAATGAAACTCTTCAAGCTCAAACCGTCGAGTACATCAATAGTCCCATCAAATATTTAATGCGCGTAGATCCCCCCATAACACGCGCAGTTTCCATGCAGTCAAACACCATCATTAATTCCTTCATTATTCAAATTTCAAACCCGAATACCCATATACCCAAAAAAAATTTCTCAACCAAAGTCACTCATGACTTCGGTTGCGAGGGGGCAATTGTAGGGGCCTACAACTCAATCTTACCTACATCGAGCTATCTCCAGTTTAAACAATGTCCATGTCAGATCCATGCATTTTCCACATGACTTCTCCAGTCAACATTGCCAACAACTCTATGAACAGATGAAAAATGTGGATCGAGCTAAAAACTGAAAAGCTTAAACAAGTCAAAACTACTTATCTCTTATAAACTTAACAATTACTCAGTCAACCGCCACTAACCATATTGTTCAGAGAGGTGCTTCACCACGATAAAGAGATGCGGAGAAGGCCTATATAAAGAAGAAGTTCCAGAAGAGACGAGGACCAGAAAATTACAAGAGAAATTGCCAAGAAAACTATATTTTCTAGATTCTCAAAACTTCAAAACTTCAAAACTTCTTATTCACAAGATCAGGCATTTCTAAGTCGAGAAATTACTTGTAATAAGATATCAGCCTCAAGCAATGAAAGTTATTATTGCAAAAATTCTCAAACCGAGGTTGTACATTTTTTTTTACCTATTTAGAGGTTTTCCACGCTAAATTAATTGTGTCATTTCTTCTTTTCTATTAGGTTTTGTCATAGTTATATTGGTGTAAGAGCTAATTCCAAGCCATTTTGAGCTTCCAGAATTAGGCCATTATAATACTAGTAATATCATATTAGCTATCGTAAGATATAAATAGGTATTACACCATTTACTTATATCTCATATAAGTGAGCCAATTTTCCTATACAAGGTACTTCTTCCCAAAAAAAAATTAATAATATTTTTTATAGAAAAAATAAAAATGGGTCCTCCACGGGGTAGGTCCAGTCAATAGGAATTTCTCAAATAAAATGGGCTCAATTTGACCAAAAAATTGGCTAATTACAGCCGTTTTAGTGTCTGGACCAATTTGACTCAATCTGACCTGATCTACCACGTGCCATGCACATATAGGTCATGTGTGCCGTACATACGGTTTGCACACATATCTGCCATACTTGTCATACGTACACGCGTGCCTCGCACGTGTCTGCCAGATCACTGCTCCAGTGAAAGTCTGGCAAATATTCTAGTAACTGTCCAACGAATATTTTGGTAAACTTTTGGCATTTGACTGGTGACATTCCGGTGGCTGCCACGTGTCACAACACATGCCAAATATGCCATACGTGCCACGTATGTCCCGGGCATGCCACGCCTGCCACGCACGTGCCAGGTATGCCGCACGTGCTATAAATGTGCCATGTCACGTTAACTCTGTGGCTCACGCTGCCATGTGTCTCCTTAAAAGATGTCACTGCTGACGTCACAGTGGATAATGATGATGTCACATCAGATAATTATTATAAAAAAAGATTTAATATCTTTGCTGGCGTCATCGACAAAAAAATCCCCGTCTTTTTTTACTGTGAAACTGCCCTGTTTCAACTCTATTTTTTTGGAGATTAGGATATTTCCCTGAGACGTGACTTATGGTTTTTGAAAGCTCTCAGAGTAGGCTATCCAACCGAAGTGATCTCACCTTTATCAGATGCCTACAGAGGAAGAAATTCTTGTTTGAATACAGCCTTTTTTTAAGGGTAAAAATATATCAAAAACTCTAATTTTTAATTAAAAAAAATAGGGAAAATATGTTTTTGAACCATGATAATCTATCATATAGTATAGATTAGATAGAGATTGAATATGTATTCAAAAAATTGTAAAATACCTTTTGATCGAAAGGCTTCCCTGAAGACTTTGATTAGAAGGTAATTTTCTGCTCTCCTCGTTCTTAGAGCCTGTGTGCTGATAACATGTTGAGAGATAATCGATATATAGTATACTAATAGTTCTATATTTTGAGAACAAAATGAGAGAGAGAAGAGAAAATTTATTATTGATTCAATACTGTTGTGTTTCTCTGTACGTAATACAGATATATGGATAACCCTACAACAAAGGTTACATAACCTACTTAAACTCTCCCCATACTATGGGCTCTGTTAGTAGTCCAATAGAACACCCCAACCCTATTGGGTTCCTATCTTGGGCTTAGACCCAACTCCAAACATCTTGTACAATAAAAAAATCCAAATAGATGTCAACCTTGGGGGGTTTGTTTGTTTTAAAGCCAAGAATAGATTAAGCCACAAGAGGCATTGAAGAACAAACAAGTTCATGCAAGTTAACCGCTGTAGCGAGCATATTACAATGGACAGGAGGGGCTGAGGCACCCCGGGCCGCTAAATGATAAGAATCTAAATTAACTCCCCTACAAATATACTCAAAACGAAAGTCATCAAAAAGATAAGCATGGTAGAGGATATTCGGTGCTAACCTAAGCGCACCCCAGGTAAGGTTCACAGTCTATTCTTGGTATGCTTTAAAATGCACTAACAATCTAACAAAAGTACTACTCTTCTCAGACCTAAATCCCTTACAACAATAAACCCTCTGAGAGCCATTCCAACCTCTGCAGACTCTGTGTCGTCGTCTTGGTAGTGTTATGTCTTGCAACAATAATATTTTGATTAAAGTTCCATATTACACAGTCTAAGCCACTAGAAGGACGGTTTTCACGCCATGACACATCTGTAGTAAAATTATGTCACTCTTCATCAACAATGGGGAATAACCCCTGCCAGGGCCGGTGTAAAGAGTTTGGATGCCCAAAGCAAACCCGAAAAGAGGGCCATCTATTAAAAATAAAATTGAATCTTTAAAGCATTTTTTGGGCATAAATTTGCAAATGAACAAAATATAAATTTAATTTTCCCTTGTGGATTGGGAATTTAAGGAAACAATTTTGTAGTCTGACCATATGCTTCATCGAATCACTAAAACCTCGTTACAAATAAGCATACCACATCCATTTTACTTTTATATGCAAAAATCCTCTAAAGAGAGATTTACTAACTACAACTTATAAGGACTGGAACTATATACCATTGGAACTTAGAGTCCGACGAGCGCTCGATGTCCTTGTTTAGGTCATATATAGTCTTTTGTTATCTTAAACTTGCAACCTTGGCTATTGGGATTTAGGGACTGATTAAAAGAGACAAATATACTTATGAGGTGTATGAAAGAGATCAGAGTCCATGAATCATGAGATATCTACTATCTAACTAACTAAGATATTTAAGTATCTTTGGAATCTTAAAATCTTAAGGTTGTCAAGAATCCTACAAATTAGGTACTAAAAATTGCGGTAAAGAGAAAAGGGAAATCGATTTTGATCCCCTCGCGGCAAAGTGAGGCCTAAAGTAGTCGCTTAAGTAGCTTTACCCTAGCGCCGGCCCTGACCCTTGCGGTTGATTCGTGTGAATGGGAGGCAGAACATTTTCAATATAGTAACTCTTGGTTGTAAAAATATCTTCGTTTGCAACAATTTTTTTATTTTAAAAATCATATCATTTCTAGAATTCCATATAGTGAACATTTAGCATCCCATGTTACTCCATAGGTCCATAATGTTCTGGCCTGGGGACTTATTGTTATTAGCAAGATACAAAACCTTCTTAAGATGATATGTGTAGGTCCATGTTCAAGGGTTGAGAGAAATTAGAGTAATACCAGATGTTCATTATGCTAATGCAGAAAAATAGAGCATGAGTGATAGATTCCTCTTTGGTGCCACATCTAGGACATATTGGGTCTTCATACTCACTGCCATGAATGAGATTAAGCTTTGTTGGGAGACCGTTATTCATTGCGCGCCATAAAAAGTATTAAATTCTGAAAGGAGCGCCGATCTTCCAAATAGATTCCCAAATCTTGTCCTCGTGATTCAGCATACTACCATTGTTGGAGTCTTTAGAAGTTGAAAATATGTCTTTATAAGCATATTTAACATTAAGAAGGCCATTTTTCTTTTCCTTCCATTTGAGGACATCTTCTGTAGCATGATTGCTAATAGGGATAACACATATTTAGTCAGCAATACATGGAGAGAACAGGGGTAGCAATGGGTCGAGTTTGGGGCGGGTGGAGTAATACCATCCCCATACCCGCCAAATTACCATACCCTCAAACCCACCCCATTACCATTTAACTTAAATGGGGAATACCCAAATCCGCCCCGTTTAAATTTGCTTATACCAAACCCTCCCCATCACCCATTTAACACCAGCTTATCCTAAGTGGGGATCCCCAAACCTGCCCCGCAAACCCGCCCCATTTATGAAATTTTACAAAAAAATAGAAATCGCCTATTCAAAATCAAACTTGAAAATCAATATCGATCATAATACAATTAAGCGTCAGTAAAACCTAAGGATAAGAATTCAAGTATTGGCATTTTAAATCGAAACCCATTTATTATGGGTCTGCAATTCTAGCCCCATTATACATTAAAACAAGTACCTCGGGATGATACTGAAGCCCATAAAACCTCCTCGCGGGATTCTCAATAGCAGCAACCACCCCCTGCATACTCCTAGCCAAAACAACAAATCCCTTTGGCAATTTAGCCGCTTCATCCCCATGACTCATCCAAACACTCTGTTTATCCCCAACATCTTTAGACCCAAACAACCCACACCCACTCTTAACCACCTGAATTTCCATCCTCCCATACTCTTGTTCATCCCCAATCCTAACTGCCCCACCAAGTTTTTGCATAATGAGTTACAACCTATAACAAATCCCCAACACAAACACCCCATTCTCCTCAACGTATTCGATAAACCCAGGCGAGAAACTCGGCGCCCCATCAGAATGAACCGATTGAGGTCCACTTGAGAGGATGATGACCTTGGGGTTTAGATCAGTGATGGCTTTGAGAGGAAAAGTTCTAGAGATGCAGAGTAAGAAGACGGAGAGCTTTCAGATTCTGTGTATGATAAGATGGGTGTATTGGGAGCCAAAATCAAAGATTAGAACTGGGTTTGATGGTATTACAATTTTGGAATCCATTGTTATTAGGTTTAGGGTTTAGTACAAAAATGGTCGTAAACTTCCTAATGATAAACTTCCAATCTTCGTAACCTTGAATTTGAAGAATGTTATACGGTTGAAATGATTCAAATGGAAATGATCACATATCACTAATGATGGAGGCTAAAATGAATAAAGTAAAGTAAGAGAGGAGGAGAAGAATTAGGTTGAACTCTCCTAAGGGTATTTATGTCATATTATCTATAACTAGGTCCGGTGACGGGGCCCCGTTTATTTAGGCCTAAAATCAGACCCGCCCCAATAAATAAATGGGATTTTTTTTACCAAACCCACCCCATACCCACTATAGTCATACAAAACCTGGCGGGGCAGGTTAAATTGCCAGCCCTAGGAGAGAAATATTCCAAAATTTTGTACCTATTCCAGGTGTTAGTAGTATGACATCTTAAATTTGATACTTTTTTGTAAACTCTCTATTGTTCAGAACAGGACAGTACAATCTTCCCAAGGGAAACGTATGGATCCAAGGTTCGAGCCAAAAGTAAAAAAAAAAAGTGTTTCCTGCGTGCCAACAAAGGTTATGCTAGATCTAATTTATACTATTGATAATTCCTTTCCAAATAAAGGAATCTGAAGCTTTGATAAAAGCTATTATTAGAGACTCTTTGGGTGAGTATTTCTTAATTATCGCTTTTGTCCAAATCTTATCAGATTCTTTGATGATTCTCCATAAAAGTTTAGTAAGGAGCGCTTTATTATGGAGCAGGGCATTTCTGGTAGCAAGGCCACCTTTTTTCTCTATAAATCTTCTTCCAGCCAATCATATGCAATTTATTTGTGCCTTCTTCATTTGTGCCCCGAAGAAATCTAGCATTCAGGTAGTCTAGATTCTAGTAGACTTTAACGGGGAAAGGAAATATACACCGACATAAGTTATTAAGGAATAGCTAATTTGGCTTTCCAACCATCAATCCTGTTAGCAACCTGGGAGATGATTTCGTTGAAGTTAAGACTCTTAGCTCTGTTGAATATAAGGGGCGCTCTTAAGTACTTGTCATCAGCAATATTTTTCTTTATATGGAGGATATTTTGGATAATTTTATGGTGTCTATGGTAACAATTCTTACAGAAGAGAAGGCAAGATTTATCAAGATTAATATCTTGCCCTGAAACTTCTTTAAAGGATTCAATAGTATCTTTAAGAATCCCCGCTTCATTAAGACTAGAAAATTGTCAACCGCAAAGAGGAGGTGAGATATTGGTGACTCCATTCAACTGATTTTAATACCATGAATCTTGCATTGAGTTTCTTCCTTCAGAATGAGTCTAGAGAGAACTTTAGAGAAAATAATGAAAAGGAAAAGGGAAAAGGGGCCACCTTGCCGAATATCTTTTTCCGGAGTGAGCATACTATAAGGGGACCCATTAATGTTGAAAAAAGAGTTGTGGTGGATATACATTGAAGAATCCAGTTGAACCATTTATCGTAGAATCCCATAGCGCGAAGAGTATCAATAAGGAATGACCATTCAATTCTATCAAAAGCTTTGCAAAGGTCGAGTTTAATCGCCATGCAGCTGGCTGTACCTTTTTTCTTCTTAAGATTGTTAATGACCTCCTAGGCAATGATAATATTATCAAAATTTCACCTCCCATGAACAAACGCATTTTAAGTAGGAGAGATAAGCCTATCGAGGTAAGGTTTGAGCCGTTTTGCAAGGAATTTGGATATGATTTTGTATTTTACATTGCAAAGACTAATCGGTTTAAAGTGGTTAGGGTTCTTCGGATTCATAATTTTGGGTATAAGGTTAATATTGGTGTGGCTAAATTCTTTAAGAATGTAATCCGACACAATGAAGGCCCTAATAGCGTGAAAGAGATCTCTCCCTACAATAGCCTAATATTTTTGGTAAAAGAAGGGGTAAAAGCATCCGGACCCGGGAACTTGTTCAGGCTAATCTCAAAGAAAGTACTTTTAACTTCATCGATGGTGGGTTAACAAGTGAGGGTAAGATTATCCTCCTCAGTAATGGCTTTATCAATGATATTAAGGTAAGCCACTTTGAGCGAAGGGTAGGTACACGTAAGCAGGTGTTTGAAGTGTATGCAGCTGGTTGTACCTTTTTTCTTCTTAAGATTGTTAATGACCTCCTGGGCATTGATAATGTTGTCTAAATTTTACCTCCAAGAAACAAACACATTTTGAGTATGAAAGATAAGTCTATCGAGGTAAGGTTTGATCCGTTTTGCAAGGATTTTGGATATGATTTTGTATTTAACGTTGCAAAGACTAATCAAATTAAAGTGGTTAGAGTTCTTTGAATTCACAATTTTGGGTATAAGGGTAACATTGGTGAGGTTAAATTCTTTAAGAATGTAATCCGACACAAAGAAGGCCCTAATAGCGTAAAAAAGATTTCTCCCCACAATATCCTAGTATTTTTAATAAAAGAGGAGGATAAAACCATCCGGACCCAGGAACTTGTGCTAGCTCATCTCAAAGAAAACACATAACTACATCGATTGTGGGTAAACAAGTGAGGGTAAAATTGTCCTCCTCAATAATGGCTTTATTAATGATATTAAGTTAAACCACTTTGAGTGAAGGGTAGGTAAACGTAAGCAGGTGTTTGAAGTGTTTGACAATAACTTCTCAAGTTTTAATTCTACCTTAATCGCCATGCAACTGGATGTATCTTTTTTCTTCTTAAGATTGCTAATAGCCTCCTAGGCAATGATAATATTGTCAAAATTTTACCTCCCATGAACAAATGCATTTTAAGTAGGA
Organism: Kingdonia uniflora; assembly: GCA_014058105.1. Classification (NCBI taxonomy): domain Eukaryota; kingdom Viridiplantae; phylum Streptophyta; class Magnoliopsida; order Ranunculales; family Circaeasteraceae; genus Kingdonia; species Kingdonia uniflora. The sequence goes on from JACGCM010000671.1 coordinate 5,490,435, forward strand.
GAGATAAGCCTATTGAGGTAAGGTTCGAGCCGTTTTGCAAGAAATTTGGATATGATTTTGTATTTTATATTGCAAAGATTAATCGGTTTAAAGTGGTTGGGGTTCTTCGGATTTGTAATTTTGGGTATAAGGGTAACATTGGTGTGGTTAAATTCTTTAAGAATGTAATCTGACACAAAGAAGGCCCTAATAGCGTGAAAGAGATCTCTCCCTACAATAGCCTAATATTTTTTGTAAAAAAAGGGGTAAAACCATCCGAACCCGGGAACTTGTTCGGGCTAATCTCAAAGAAAGTACTCTTAACTTCATCGATTGTGGGTTAACAAGTGAGGGAAAGATTGTCCTCCTCAGTAATACTTCAATATGGCTACGACATCATACCAGTTAAATCAAGGATAACACTTGGTTTGGCTAACTCTATTAAATCTCTATAATTAAAATAAAGGTAATACTAGTTTTTAATCAAAGACTCTACTAGACATAAGATAAGCAAAGGTAAAACTAGCTTTCATCTCTTAACATATCTGTAACAGCTACTTTATATTTCAGGTTACATATACAACCTCTACAATGGATTTTTTTTCTGCTGTTGGGATGTCAACTATGCTTTCCCCTACAATAGGAAGTCGATCAGCCATAAATTCTCAAGCTCAAGCATTCACAAAAATCCTGCCCTGCTCTATCAATTCAGTAGGTCGAGGACCTAAATCCGTTTTCATGGAGCCTATACAATTTCCATGATCTATATTAGCTCTGCAGATACATCTCTTGTCTGACAAACATTTAAACAAGGTATCTTTTTCTAACTCAAGCCTTTTTACTTCCTCTACAAAATAGGCGATCACCGTCCTCAACAAATTTGAGTGTACTGCATGAGGTATAACTGCCTTAGAAAAGTTCATTCTCGCTCGCTGAAGAGGATCTTCGAACCTCGTATACCGATCTTTTTCCCATACCAATTCACTATCTATTCGAGCTTTGAATGCAATGTTCACTTCCAAGTTCTTGTCAGCTTTAACTGATTTTGTCTGATTAATCACTTTCAAATCCATTACCTGAGCATGAAGTTCCTCAATCTCCCTGTTTAAATCTTCCATAACCGGAATTTTCTGTAATAACTCGTCTTTTTGTTGTATCAAAATCTCCCTCCCTCTGATAGCCCGCTCTAGCTCTTATTCCCAGAAAAGGGCAGCATCCAGCTTCCTTTCCCACTCCCTTAACCGTTTAACTCCTTTTCACACATGACCATAAATTCGAGTGACATTCCCCTCCAGCTCTCTTATTCGAGCCGATAGGCTAACTACATCTCCTTGGATAAGGGAGACCATTGCATCATTTTTATTCTTCCTCGAGTGTTCTCCAGCCTTGGTGCTTCTGGTATGCAAATTGGCATGCGCCAATTCGGCCTTCAATTGCGCCACCCTTTCATTCAACTCATTACACTTACGTTGCACAGTTCAAAATTCCATATCTCTGACAGGTAAAGCTGTGTACAACTGTTCAACTACTACTTCAGAGGTAGATAGATCAGCTCGAGCTCTCTTCAGCTCACTATCTGTCTTAATCATTTTCTTATTCAATCGCTCCAGCTCATTCCTGCTATTCACTAGATCAATTCGAATTTTCTACTGATTATTTGCTTTCTTGATCAATTCATCCTTCAAACTAGACACATAATGATTTAACCCTTCCTTAAACCTTTCTAGTACCTGGATATGGTATCGAGCCATGTTAACATCTCGACTCTTTGCCATCAGTACATCATTCTGATTTTTGAGCCTCGCTGCGTATTCTTTCATCTCTATAAGGTCTTTTTGCCCTGTATTAATTTCTGCGTCCTTCTCATCAATTTTTTGAGCGAGGTCGATAGCTATTTAGGTTGCCTCAACAAACTTAAAGTGCACCTTTACATATTGATCTTCTCTGTTTTCATTCGCCTCTCACATCCTATTAAACTCCTCTATAAATTCTTGGTTGCATTGGCGTGCCTCATCTTCGCGTAAGTGAGCTGACTCCAATTTAACCTGTACATTACATATATAATATAACAAGTTCGATTCAGAACACTCATTCAACACATATATCTCATTTCTGACAAGATATCTATTTTTGATATCTACTATGTAAAACTACTTCTAAACTTAAGGTCGAAGTACAATCTCAGATGGATGCTCCATAACATATACTTCCAAGTCTAAGGTACATATTTTTTATGTTTTATATTTGTCAATACTTTGGTATTTACTATGCACCATTTAAGTGTCGTTGCCTCTAAACCTCTAACAAGTTTTTGGTCTGTCTCTACACTTTATTTATTACTTCGTAGCTCTATGTTAAGGAACCATGCAAGTCAAATATTTCTTGCTCTGTTCTAACCTGCTGCTCCACTTGCAAAGATAACAGGGACGCTGAGGCGTTTCTCTCCTTAATGAGCTCAGTCTTTAAATCTTTTATTCTGAGGTGCGTGTCCTTAAGTTCCTCCAGCAAGGTTTACAAAAGTGACTTAGCCTACAAAATTCTATCTAACAAGCAATATGCAATCAGCTTACAAGCATTCCTAAATATTCATACAATTACATAATTATCATTCTACTCAACCTTCCCATTTTCCCCCTCGGGGTACTCATTGTCATCCCCTTGGTTGTCTCACACCGTTTGGGGAGACACACTGTCCAGACCATCCACAAGTGCGACAACATCTTAACCTCTTCATTTTCCTCCTCTTCAGCATAGGTGTCTGCCCTATGGCATCCACCTCATCTTCATAATACCCCTTTGATATAAGGTGGCGCCTGAGTCTATCCTGCTCAGCTACCACTACTTTCAAGTTTACTCTTACTTCTACATGTAGATTTGTTGATCTCCACCACTTTGAAGCCCTCAGGGCCTCCAACCACTTTTCCTCCTTAAGAAACTCAGTTTTTAATCGAGCTACCTTCTTCTCAAGCTTAACATTTGCTTTCATCAACTCAGTTTTCTCTTCCTTGACCCCGAGGCATATCCCCATCATCAGGCGAGCAGCCTATAAAACAAACAAAATTAACATCATTGTCAGCTCAAATCATAATACAAAGTTCATCACATATTCAAAGCATAAAAACCTACCATTTTTCTCATCTATTTTTCCCCGTGGGGAGCTGCTAGCCTAGCCTTTTCCTCTAACTCCTTCAGCTCATCTTCAACAACAGGTCGATCTTCAACGACCTTCACCCCCGACATTTCAGAAGGTTCAACCCTTCTCTTTTCACCTTTCCTATGACCTAACCACTTCCCGTGGTTTCAGAGGTTGATGACGCTTCAGCATTTGCCTCTTGGGAAACGTTCAAGCTAGCTTGCTTGATGTAGTAGACTTCGGTATCCCCGTATAGCCCACTTTAGGGGCCTTGGTCAAGTTCCCTTTCCTTTCCCCATCAGTTCCTTTTTTCATGCTACCAGCAGCACCCGTCATTAGCTTCGTCGATTGAGACTTTTGAACTTCTTCGGATTGGCTATTAGCACGTTTCTTCCTGATAATGCCAAGTTCTACCAACACAGCCTCGAGCTCTGTCCCTTCTTGAGCAACTGTATCCAACAAAGACTCTATCCTCGTCACTGTGAATTTAGGGCCTGTCAATAACAACACATGAACATCAGCAGTGCATCATACAATTTCAACATATCGATCTCATGCATTAATACATTGTTATACTTACTTTGTTTTACAGTTCCAAACATAAGTTTCATGGGTTCTTCATCAACTTTTTGAAGGCAATCACCCTTCACCCATATCACATTATCATTCCATGGTTGACCTGCCGAGTTCATATTGAAGAAACGAGGCCGATTCAAGCTCGCAAAGAAATATACATGCCCCGATCATGTTCATAATCTCTTTCGCCAGATTGCTAAGGGGAAGACTTGACCCGTACTCTAACTGAGACAGGTAACACAAAAAATCTTTTAAAAGTTCACTCTGAACATTCCCATCGAAGTACTCCAAAGAGATTGATTCTTCTATACCCCTATCACGTTTCTTCTTCTCTAAATCAGCCAACAGATAAAAATATTCCTCTCTCGTTGCTATAGTGCAAGCCCTAAATTGCCAACCGTCATATTCTTCACAACGACCCCATCTACCCCCTACAGAAGCCTTGGCTTTGCAAAACTCTTTGAACACATTAAAGTGAGGAGGATAGGTTACCAATCTTCTGGGGAAATCAAGAAATTGATCCACTCCTACTTCTCCATCACTTTTAGACATTACAGTTGAAGACTTCACCGATCGAACAGAGATCAATGCCTTATTAACAGATAAACTCCCCATATCAACTACAGATCTACAGACAATGGTTTGATCCTACACAAATACTCCTCACGATCGACCTACATGCAGGTCCTGGTATCTATCATTATCTTTTACATATACATCAACCACATACATATATCTTTCATATCTCATAAAACAAACAGGTTTTCATAGATTACTATAAATATTAAATTCTTGGATTTGCCTAAAAACAAAATATGATCTTCAAAAGCATATACATATATTAACAATCATCTACTAACCTTCTATGTCGGAATGTGAATCAGAGGCAGTACCAAATCCTTTCCTTACAACGTTGTTGTATAACCACCTTTGTGACTCAGTCTCCGCACCTCTCTTACTCTTTAACTGTTGATCACTTTCGATTAAATCCTCATAAAATTTTATGCTATTTTTACTTTTCTTCTTCCTTCCTCTACTACTGTTCTTCAAGTTTTCAGAAGTTAAAAAATGTTTGAATGACGAAGATGAAGCAGTATTTATATTTTCTCTCTCTAACTGCTGACAGTTATTGAGCCTCATACAAGCCATCCTCACTTTTGGAACTGAAGCATCCCTTCCACTATCAATGTCAGACGTCTTACACCTTTTTAGTAAAAATGTTATCCCATTATTGCCTTTGGTCTTATACTTTAATCTATTTCTATCTCTTTTCTCCACATCTCTCTCTGACCTTCCCACACTCATGACGACTCACACTTATACACAATTAGATTTTTATAGCTTTAACACAAAAGCAAAAATTACAAGCTACCTATTTTTTTTTTCTTCTTCTTATAAAAGTACTGACGTCATTTCCAAAGTTCTCAAAATTTTAAAACTTTTTGAATTAGCTTTTTTTACAACAGTCACAAATAACATTCGCAAAAATAGAGGATCGATTCAACTATTATGCTAATTCCATTTCTTTGAAATTATTTAAACTTATATAATTGCATACACTCGTGTCATCCATATTTAAATTTACTTTATTCACCTCACATATAATTATACCTAAAGCAACCTTGATGACCTAGGGAACCACATCCGATCAAGTACCCTCCAGCAATCTTTACATCTTCCAATATGATCTCCTCTAAAGTAAGCGATCTTACTGTATCTCTTCGAGTTGCAGGATCCACCACGATTTCTCAAAAAATTTCTTCATAAAAATGACATTCATACTCGCGCTCTCTACCAATCCCATCTAAACCTTCAACTTAAACCTCCCTCACTGGCAGCTCAGCATCATAATCCTACAGTCTAAAAATCCATTCCTACACTTCAGCTATCTATATCGTCAACTGCCCCTCAATGGCATAATGAATTCTGTCAGATCGAGTCCAAGCCATTTATATTTCCTTCCACCTATTTGAAACTCATTTCCCCCTTATTTATATATTTTTTACTGCAAATTCCCTGCAACTCGGGATATTATCCTATTATCTCATAACATAACCCTAATATCTTGAGAAAAGTTATTTGAACTTATCACTCCCTATCGACCACAGTCATTTTGTCCTATTCCAAATCGATCTTATTCTTTCCAAATTTAGTATTCCTGAACAACATTTCGGAGCTCGATCTTTCAATCTAAAATTTCTACAATTTTCTCTCCCTCAAATTTCCAGCCCCCAGGTCGAACATTATATTTGACACATATTTTCACGTTACACCCATATTTCTAACAGCTGGATTATTACAAAAAGTTGTACTTTCTAAATCTCAAATATTTTATCCAATATTCTAAAGTTTTTGGATCATACAGCCTGATTTCTAGAGTTATTCTATTATATATCAACAAAGAGTTTGGATAACAAATTTTATTCATCTCGAAACAAATTACAGGTACTTTACAGATAACATATCTTTTAAGTGCTTTAACAGGTAATAAATTTTTCAAGTGCTTTTACAACTAACAAGTCTTTCAGGCACTCTGAAACATCAAATCCTTTAACTCATTCTACTTCAGTGATGCTTTACTCTTATGCAAAGTAGACATTGGAAACAATGAATATCCTCCCTCCCATGAGTTTGCTCGAAGTCTAGTCGAACTTCAAATAGAAACTATTGAAGATGAGAAATCCATGCTTGAACCAACTCTTCAAACTGAAGGTCTTCTTAGCGCAGAGGAACGATAGAAGTGTAGAAGTAGGCTTCCATTCCTCATCATCCTCCTCCACTACTATCGCCACCTCACTTATAATCACCACCCCCGCAAAGTTGGTAGAGGTTCTAACACAAGAAATAAGCACAACTGCCCCACAGTTATGCTTATCCCTGTATCTGCCTCCCCAACCTTGTCTTCTGTAAGGATACGGAGATAAACCCAATGATGCTCGCTTGTTACAACAACGTAATGAAACCTCCATTTATAGTAAAAATATTCTTCAACTTTAGCTACTTCATCTTTTGATATTCTTTGATACGTCGGAGGAACAGGAATGAAAATAGGCATCTCCAAGGATTGATCACCGAAATATTTCAACTTCAACCTCTGTATTTAAGTAGCAATTCTATCTTCAAGGACCAATCTACGGGTCTTCACCATCTTCAAAACTTGTAGAGAATTTGACAACAAAGAAGCATACTTTACCACAAACTTCGGTACAGGTACTATTTATATAACCCTACATTTATTGAGCATGAACATTTTCCCAAACGTCATCATTCAGTAAGAACAAACTCTTCATACCCTAACCATCACGTACATTAATATTTCTATCAATATTCAATGCATGTACGTCCCCCCAAAACACGTGCATTTTCCTTGTAGTCAAACACCGTCATTACTTCTTTCATTATTTAAACTTCTAACCCGAATACCTACATACCTACAAATTCTTTCTCTACCAAAGCCACTCGTGACTTCAGTTGCGAGGGGGCAATTGTAGGGGACTTCCCCTTGACCTTACCTAAATCGATCTATCTCTAATTTGAACTACCCTCATATCAGACTCACGCATTCAACAGTCAAAATTGCCACCTACTCCACAAACTGATGAAAAACATGGGTTAAGCTCAAATAGAAAAACCTAAACAAGTCAAAGCCACCTGCCTCTCATGAACTCAATAGTTCCTCAGTCAACCGCCACTAGCCACATTGTTCGGAGAACGTACTTCAGCATAATGAAGAACTACAGGGAAGGTCTATATAAAGAAAAGATTCCCCCTCAACCTTACCCAAATCTAGCTATCTCCAGCTCGAACTACCTTTCTATCAGACTCACGCATTCTTCACATGACTTTAATAGTCAACATTGGCACCTACTCTGTGAACTGATGAAAAACATGGGTCGTGCTCAAACAAAAAAGCTTGAACAAGTCAAAGCCACCTGTATCTCTTGAACTCAATCGTCACTCAGTCAACCGCCACTAGCCACATTGTTCGGAGAACTTGCTTTAGCACGATGAAGAACTGCGAAGAAAGCCTATATAATGAAAAAAATCTATAAGAGATAAGGACCATAAAATTACACTAGAAATCACAAAGAAAACTACATTTTCTAGATTCTCTAAAACTTTTTATTTATAAGATCATGCACTTCTAAGTTAAGAGATCACTTATAATAAGATATCAACCTCAAGCAATAAAAATCGCTATTACAAAAGCCCTTAACTCGGGGCCATAGATTTTTACCTATTCAACAGTTTTCCACGCTAAATTACCTGTGTCATTTCTTATTTTCTATTAGATTTTTGTCATAGGTATATTACTGTAAGAGCTAATTCTAAGCCACTTCAAGCTTACGGAATTAGGCCATTACAGGTTGAGTTTGTCCCTTAGCAATCTTGCGAAAGGGATAATGAATACCATAGGGGCATGTCCTACCCAGCTGAACAGGAATATGTGAGAGGTAATCAATATTTATAAAAGTTTGAATAGGCTATGGGAGGAGAATGAGGTGGAGAGAAGAATATCCTCTGTAGATGTTTTGAAGTTTTATGGTGTGAAAATTTATTTTGTAAGTGGAGGGGCATATTTCTTATCGAGCTCATCTCGACCGCTTATCTTTGATCTAAATTTAGCAGGTCGAATGTGGAATGATAATGTGATTTGGGTAAAATGTGGTTGCCTTTAAAGAGAAGATGAGGAATACATAGAACTTCTGTATAGAACTATAAAGAAAAGTAAGTAGAAAAGTTTATAATATTGAATTATTATAGTTGAATATTATTCTATTATCGATAATGTATTGTGCTTTCTTTACAGGCCCTCAGTCGAAGGTGAAGAAGGAGTCCCTACTAGATATTGTTTCCCGCGAAGGGGTTGAGCTCGAGAGTGTACTGAAAGACCTTGGTATTAATAAAAATAAATGAGTTAATAGTAGGTCCGAGAAGGCTCAAAAGTCTCAAGTGACGAGAGTAATGATGGGGGTTGGAGCCGGTAAGAAATGAGGGGCTGACAGGAAGAGGCGTGTGGCTTTTCCAAAGGCCCCTGTATTGGATTTTTTGGATGTTTCGAAATCTACTACTTCGAGCAAGTTAACTCAAAAGTTTCTAAAGAAGAGGGTTTTAAAGCGTGGCTTAGACTCTAGAACCACGGGGAGTGGTAAGGTAGAGGGAGAAGTAAAGAAGAGGAGGGTAAATCCTCCTGCTAGAGTGACTAGAGTGAAGGTCATGGAAAATTGACCTACAGAAGAAGACAAGCTGGGAGTTGTGGAGGATAGGGTGAGGCTTGCAGCTCGTAAGGGTGCCGAGGAGATGAACAAAGTGGAAAGTATTGGTGATTTATATTTTTATGAGTTTTGTATTGTGATTCGATCTGAAAATATGTTTGATTTTTTTTATGTGGGCTGCTCATTTGATGAAGGGGATCTACCACGGGATTAAGGATAAAAAAGTTAAGCTCAAGAACGGGAAGGTAGAGCTCGGAAAGAAGGTGGCTCGATTAAAGTCTAACCTGGTTCGGGATGGGAAGCGACTGGATTTTATGAAGGTTGTGCAAGAGGTAGAGATTAGCGAGCTGACAAAAAAAGTGCTGAAGAACCTAGATGAGGTGGTAGTCCAGCGCGACAGACTCGAGCGCCAACTCCTCGAGGCGCAGTACTCAAAAGTTGAGGTTACAGCCATCATGGAGGGTACCTACATCAAAGATTACATGATTTTGGAGATTACATGTTGAGAAGAGCTCAAATTTTATCTGGATCGGCCTCAATCCCCTTCTTGCTGATGAGATGGTCGAAGAATCGACCTGAATGTACTCCAAATTGATACTTATCAGAATTGAGTCGCATCCTTTAAGATCGAAGAATGTTAAATATTGTAGTGAGATCTGTGATGTAGTTGTTTGACTGTATGCTCTTGCACATGAGATTATTAATGTAAACTTCCACGATTTTCCCAAGATGTATTTTACCATAGTAGTCATCAACTATTGATAAGTCGCACTTATGTTCTTAAGTTTGAAAGGCATGACATTATAGCAGTAAAGTCCTCTTTTCAGTGATGAAAGTAGTATTTTCTTGATCTTCTTCCAAGAGAGGAATCTGATTGTATCCAGAAGCAACATCTATCATAGATAAAAGTTTATGACCTGCCGTAGAATCAAGAATCTGATAAATGATAGGAAGAAGAAAACTATCTTTTGGAGTATGTTTGTTTAGATCAGTAAAATCTATACAAACTCGGGCCTTTCCATTCCTTTTTGGAACAACGATGATGTTGGATATCCAATCTGGATACTTGGCTTCTCAAATGAATCCCACTTTGATCAACTTCTCAATTTTAATGTTAATTTCATCTCAAAGACTAGGAGAGAAACATTATTATTTTTGTTTTTCTGCCGTGGCGTTGATGTTGATTGCCAATTTGTGACATACCTTGGTCGGATCGACCCCATGCATCTCTTTGAAAGTCCATGCAAAGACGTCTCGATTCAATCGTAAGAATTGAATAAGAACATCCTTATCGTGCTGGACCAACTTGGTATCGATGAAAGTACCTATGCTAGGTCCATCAATGTCGATGTATTCTGTATGTTCATCTGTAAAAAGGTTGATCATTGATGTGACCAACTTTCTATAATTGTTATGCAGTGTATCTATCTGAGGTATCTAGAATAGCAGAGACGGTATTCTCGCAAGCTAAAGAATGCTTTTAATTGCCTTTGATTTCATAGATACCATCATTGTGTTTGAAGTAGAGTGTTAGATGATAAGTGGAAGCGATTACTTCCATGTTGTGAATCCAGTAGCGATCCATAATCCCAAGATAATAAGATTTGACGTTGATGATGTAGAAGAGGATGTTGATTGTGGCTGGTCCAGCGGTGATAGGTAAGATGATCTTGCCTACTCGCTCTTTATTGAAACCATTAAATCAATTGATATCGGTACCACTCTGAATGACTTGATCGGCCAATCCCATCTTGGCGATTATGCTTTAAAAGAGAATCTCAATACCATTTCCAGTATCGATCATCATTGTATGCATGACAAACTTATTCATCTTGAGCATTATGATTAATGCATCATGATGTTAAAATTTTACGTGACTAATGTCGCAATCTTCGAATGAGATCCTAAGCCGACGATTGCTCAACTCAGGTAGAAGCTTGGCCTTTTAATCTTGAGGTGTGAGATCGTAACATTCTGATAGTCTTATGCGCATGAATCTGCAAGATTTGTTAATATGATGAATCTTAATCTTGTTATTGTAGTTCATATGGTAGAGATATTTCTCCTCAGCTTGATCTTTGATCTGGACTACCTCGAACTGCTTCTTAAAGAGACCATCCTTGTAAGATTCTAGGTCGATAATGTATTTGTACATCTACCCTTCTTTTAAGATGAATTCCAGTAACCTCAGTAAATTATAGTAGTTGTTAGTAGCATGATGATTTACCTTGTGATGCATGCAGTACGGGCGGCTTTCGATTGGTTCTAACGGTTGAGATGGATGGTATAGCTTATCCTTTGATAGAATCAGAAAAATTGTGAAGATTCAGACATTCATCCTAGGGAGGACCAGTTTGGGTAATGTACTGCCTTTCCGATGGTTACCAGGGTTAGAATACTTTTAATCACCCTGATCCCTTTTCAGTTCAATGTTTTATTCCGTAGGTGGTCCTTAAGTGGTTAGGATAGATTTAGTAGATTTATGCCTTTCAGACATCATCTTTTCCAGGTCGACATACCCATTGACCTTGGTGATCATATCTGCCAAGGTCGTGGATTTGTAGAGAAAGAGGTGCTCTTTGGCATTGCAGTCGAGCTGGAGCACGTTGGTAAAAGTAGTAACAGGTATTTTCTGATCAAAATTATCTACTTTTCATGCGAGCCCCAAAAACTTCTTAGAAAATTCCTTGAGCTTCTCTCCTTGTGATTGTTTAAGACTAATAAGAGAAGATAAATTCTCTTCCTTGTCTTTGTTATGAGCATACATCTTGACAAATTATTTTTGTAGCTGATCGAAAGTGAGGATATAATCTTCAAGTAGATAATAGAACCACCAGATCGGTTCCCCCTGTAGACTTGTTGAGAACAGACATGATAAAATGTGGCTGAGATTTGAGTACAACCCTAATGAATCACGATATTGTTGAATTTGCTCCTTGGGATAGGTGCCCTTATATTTACGTATCTTTGGAGTGTGGAAACCTTTCAGCACTTCCATATCAAATAAATCTTTGGTAATCGAACTACCTTGCAACTTGGTAAGATCGTCTTTATGGCCTAGAGTCTGAGCCTCAATCAACTCCTTGATACGCTGATCCATATGCTCTTATGTGACGTATTGACGTATGGCTTGGCGAGGTGATTGAGAATTATGAGTGTCGGTTCCCTCACTCAAGCGATCACGCACTGGAATTCGAGGTTAAGGTTGTTGTTCTTCCTTTTGACGCTTGGAAGGTCGGAGACCTTTGGAGATATCAGATTGAACTTCACCGCCAAAAGAATAGAAGGTTGAGGTTCGTACTGAACATTTCTGGAAATAGCTTTATGGGTGGCTCATCGAGGTCCTAATCTTTCCCGTGCAGAAACCAGCGAGGTCTTTGGCATTTGATCATGATCTCTGGTTTGGGGTGCCTGTTGAGTATCCTGTAGAGCCTGTAACGTAGTCTACATGGTTACCATCTGGTCTTCATGTCATTTAAATTCTGTCAAATAAGTTTGTCGCTCGGCTTCGAGCTCCTTCTCTCAGAGCTCTTGGTTAAAAGTTAACTGACATTCGAGCTCATTGCGTCTATCTATTTCGGCATGGAAAATCTCCTGTAGTTCTGTAAGCTATTTCAGCTCAGCAGAAAGATCGAGCTAGATTCTGGTTGTTGGTCGTCTGGAAGTGACCATGATTAGAGATTGATAGTAGAATGAATGTATGCCTTAGGATATCGTAAAAATGTTTTCTTTCCCACAGACGGCACCAAATGTAATGGCATAATTCCATTAGCTTGAAATAGCTTGGAATTAGCTCTTACACCAATGTACCTGTGACAAAAACTAATGTAAAACAAGAAATGACACAGGTTATTTAGCGTGGAAAACCTATGAATTGGTAAAAAAACTACGACCTCGAGTTGAGGGTTTTAGTAACAGTAGCTGTTATTGATTAAGGCCGATATCTTATTACAAGTGATCTCTCAAACTATAAATACTTGATCTTGTAAACAATAAATTTTCCTTTGTGATCTTTTTTTTATCCCTGTCTCTTTTGAAACTTTTTCTTTATATAGACCTTACCCGCAGCTCGTTATCGTGCTGAAGTACGTTCTCCAAATAATGAGGTAGGTGGTGGTTGACTGCATAACTGTTTAGCTCGTGCGAGACAGGTGTCTTTGACTTGTTCATTTTCTTCTATCGAGCTCGATCCATGTTCTTCATCAGTTCGTGGTCTAGGTAGCACTGCTGACTGTTTAATGTCACGTATGAAATGCATGAGTTTGATATGGAGGTAGTTCGAATTGGGTTAGGTCGAAGGGTAAGCCCTTCCACAAATTATTTGGGATAGTTCTTAACAAATACACATGGATTAATCAAATCTGATAAGAATAATATTATGGCACTTTGGGTCCCACATGCCTAGCTGGTGCATAATGTGGGTTCCCCCCCCCCCCCCCACCCCACCTTTCTATTATATATATTTTTTATGTTATTTGTTTCCTAGTTTATCTTTATTTCATTTCCTAGTTTACCTTGGAGAAGTTTTAGGAGGTGGGGGACTACTTTATAAAAATAGGTTGGCATGTTAAGTTTTGTATGAGGAATCCAAGTTTTTGGGTCTAGAGAGAGGTTGTAAAAGACCCAATTTTCTTTTAATTTATTATAATTAATCAAGTTTTATTTTATTTAATTCACTTATTTGCTTCTGTGTACGTTTGTGTTTTTCAATTGGCATCATAGCCATATCGTTTTTGGATTTAGAAGAATTTTTTTTTCTTGTCAAGATAGTGGGAAATAACAAAAAGAAAATGGCATCAAAACAACCATCACAAGGTGATCGACTTCGTGATCTTGAGGAGATGGTTAAAAACTTTATGGTTGCAACAGAGAAGTCGTTAGGGAAATTTGGGGCCCAATCCAAGCAAACTAGTCACACCTTGAATTCGATCTTGTAAGTGATCATGTCTAGCGCTACTAATGGCCAAAATGGATTTGGCGTGGGGGTAACAGAGAGTGTGACATCATCTAGAGGAAGAGAAATTTTGATGTAAGAGGGTTTATACGGGATGCGAGGGTCATAAAATATTTTGAAACAAACGTGGGGAGTGTTGGGCGAGGTAGAGGATCTCCAAACCCACTAAATTTGGAGACACAATTCAATGAAGAGGGAGTGTTATTTATGTCATATAGTTTTGATAGATTAGATGTAGAGGATGAGGGGAGCAACGAAAAATTTGGGGATTCCGAGGAGCAAGATCACATTCCTATTCGGGAGGATAATCATATCCCTATTAAGGAAATTAGACCAAAATCGTCAACGATGGGGTCTTTGCGCCCAAACCCTAATCGCGGTGAGAGTGTCAAAATTGGAGGCTTTGGGGTGCAGCAAGGTATTGTAGGCTACTCTGGTTGACCTCCCCAGCCAACTAGGACCCTGAACAGACTGGTGATCGACAATAGGAGAGAGAGGCCAAAGTCTCGCTGAATCGGGTCGCGCAACAACCAACAGCTCCGTTGCAATTGTAGTAGCAAGTGGCAGAGCTTAGGGATGAGAGCAAAAGCTTGGGCTCAGTAGGTTGAACCCAGACGGCCTGATCCAGTTCCTGCAACTCAAACTGGGCACCCACAACCAAACCCAGCCAATACAGCAAGCCCGTACAGGTCCGACCCGTACGGGCATAACCTGCCCGATCCAACCCATCTAACAGAACATCTTGGAGCCTACTAGATAGGTCAGCACGACCCCACACGTTCAGGGGGATGGCATGTGCCCGGTCTAACAAATCTAGGATCGACAGGTCCAGCAAATCTAAACCAAACCCGAACAACATGCCTAGTTAAACCCGTTATATCTGATATGGCAAATCCAAACCAGACCCGACAGGCAAGGTCATACCCGTCAAACCCAGTAGGAACAAGCCTGCCAGAGCCAATAGGGTCAGTCCTAGGGAACTAGAGTAGACCCACCACTATTCCTGCCAATCTCCGCAACGCTGTTGTCCGGCCAACCACTACTGGTAGGTCAGTGACTGACTACTACTAATATGTAGCAGCAGGGTCTACTGACGAGCCATGGTGGGGAGAACCAAATGGTCACCATAAGAGTTGTTTGAGGTATTTTGCAACAGCCTCTTGGGCAAAATACGTGGGTGGAAGCATGCCCCTTTTATGTAGGTCCTACTAATCAAATGGGGGCTATTCCATTTGTTCTACCTAGTCAAAATTGGGAGCCTACTCCTCCACAGGGTACACAATCATTAAGTTCAGGATTTCAACAATAATCGTAGGTACCAGGTAACCCGATTGCAGATAATAGTACTTATTGGGGTGATGGTGATTATGGTACTGATAGAGGCTATAGAGACAGTTATGGTTCTCACGATAGGAGGAATCGAGGTAGGGGTGTTTCGCCTAATCATTTTGGGGCTAATTCCAAGAGTGACGAGTAACGATTTCCTATTGGAGCGAATAACTAGAGATATGTACCACGGCAACAAGGTTATGGGAAACATGGAAATTCGAACAATCAAATAGCCAATGCTATTATTTCTTCGTTCCAGAACATAAATCCGAATGTCAAAATCAATATTCCAGAATTTGATGGTAAGACAGATGCAGATGGGTTTATTGATTGGCTTAATCGGGTTGATAGAGTTTTGGCATTCAAAAAGTGTGGAGATCTGCATGGAGCTACATTGATGGAAACTAAGCTTATAGGTTATGCACTGAATTGGTGGGATGGTGTACAATAGTTACGGGTTGCATCTGGAGGCAATTATATTACCGATTGGGATACTATGCGACGGGAATTAATGGAACGTTTCATACCAGGTAATTATGAAGAAGAAAGCTTTGCTAAGTTATAAAACCTCCATCAAACTCATACCCAAGTGGTAGACGAGTATATATGCCAGTGATATTTATCTATTTTCTCCCTGAGTTCTTCTATCAATACGTTATCAGCATTGAGAACAAGAGCTAGTGGATCAAGAAAGAAAAAGCTCTCCAAGGAACTTTTGTTAGATTTTTTTACATTGTGGAGAGATAATTTCTCTAGAGATTCATTTTTTGGTATTAATTTAATGATCTCATGTATAGGCCACTTAGATCTTATTTTATACCTTAATACCGTGTATTTTTTTACAAATAAAAGCCTTATTTCAGGCTTTTTTTACCCTTATAAAGGGCTATTTCAAATACAAATAAAGACCGTTATAGCTATTAGATTAAGGATTTCGTATATTCATTGCAAAGCCTACTCTATGAAGATCACAGTGATATATTATGCTCTATCGGGATATGTTCCTATCAATGGAAAATTGGTGTTGAACATAGGCAGTTTGTAGCCTAAAAATCAAGTTTTTGACGGTGGATTAGGTCATGCTGACATCACCTATTAGGGTTTAAAAAAATGATATGCTGACATTATCTAGGGTTTATAAACCTAATCTAGATCCAATATTTGAAAAATAGACCAAAATCAGACCTAATCAACTAAAAAAAACCAGATCCAGATTAGGCGACGTGGCAGGTAGTGGGACCCCATTTTGATAGGCATGAAAAATGCCTATTTTGTCCTTAAAATTACATAACCTAAAACCTTATTTAATGTTTTACAAGGACTAATTGAAATATGTTTTTACTATTGTAGGTAATGAGACATTTGTGACCAAGCCCTTCTTAAAGCCCAACTTTTACATGCTAAAGACTACTACTGGAGATCACCCAGTGAAGATAGACTTTGGACCAACAAGGAAGAGACATGTGGCAAGAATTGCTGAAAGAATTGAGATGTTGTTTGGCAGTCAAGATTTTGCTAAAGGATCTTGTGGACCGCACATGATGACGAGGCAGGGACGTGTAACATGTGGACCCCACACAAAAGTCAGCGCTAACATGGACCAACTATCTATTGACACATGGCATAGTCCCGTGTTAACACGTTATAGGGCCAGTATATGGCCCGTAGCCCTACAGTATCACAATACGTCGCTGAGCTATTGTGTGACACGCGTCACAATCAGCATCCACCACGTATCTTCACAGGGTGATATCAGATGTTAGTATTTTAACTGGAATCGTGTCAGATAAGGTCAAATAGGTCTAAGCCTTGGCCCAGATAAAGTCAGACCGTTTCAGATTTGTTCGGACGTTAAAATTGGCTTTTAGAGCCCATTTTTTGATCAAATTTAAAAATATATATATTATTGGATACTAATTATTCTGATCGGGGGTTAGAGATAATACGAAAACTAAGACTAATTTAGAATACGATTGGGAGTCATATTTAAATCATAATTAAAAGTTAGGGATACTAATTAGAGATTAATTGGGAATTAACTTTGTCTATTTTTTAAAATTTTAGTGTCTGAGGAACCAATTCTTTGTATCTAGGTACAATTAGATGTTACTTAATAACATTTAGAGGTATATATGCACTAATAACAACCTATAGTACCTTAAAATCTTAGTTCAAAGATAAGATTAATCTACCTATCTTGTGAACTCAGTAGACTTTGGGGTATTACCACTTGTCATCTAAATATCTAATACCCCTAATATTCATGGCAAATAGAGTCATTTTACTAAAATATACAAACCCTTATTAGATCTTTAGGGCTTATAACACCCTAGTAGTTAGATAAGGATCGCAACATCAAGTGGTTTTGAATATCTATCTTGGCTAAGACTCTATTAAAACATATTTTAAAGCTAAGATCACCATTTTACGGGGTAAAGTTGGGATTTAACGCTTAATAGGATCTCATGAGTATTAAGCCATGAACAGGGTTTACTTGCAAGCAATGATTTGAATCATGTACTTTATTACGCTATATAAACCACAAGTAATGATTGAAAATCATGTACTTAATAGGATTTCATGAGTAATATGACATGAACAAGGTTCATCTACAAGTACTAATTGGGAATCATTGACTTAAATACTATGAATTACCTTTATGCAAGAAATGTTCATCAGGTACTACTACTAGTATTGATTTACATGCATAACAGATGTTTACGACACTCAAAACATTGAATACCTACCATACTGTAATATTATTTCGATACCAATAAACTTGACATGTATGGATACTAAAATCGATCTGCTATTGCATAATCTAGATAACACTATTATTAAGAGCAATGAGTTTCTGATTGACAAAGTTGGAGCTTTGCTTACACCCCCGCCCCATATTTAGGATGACCTGATAATTTATTACCCTATACTATTCTAGTCTTGTATGACAACGGCAAAAATTTTATTCGGTAGTACAGTACTACTATGATGTTATGTAGAGAAATAGTTGAGGTAGACAAAAATATTATGAATATTCTATTAACTTTCCATGCTTAAAATATTGTGCTTCCGAGGCAATATTCGATAGATCACTCACTGTACACGTAGACCTAATTCAAGTTTTCCTCATTTCTAAGCAAAACAATAAACTACTAGTTCGGAACCTCAAGTTTATGCCTACTAAGAGTAAGTATGTGTTAGGGTCATACAATGTTGGTTTTAGTGATAGGGGAAGCTATAGACAGGGTTACAACCGTGGATAGACAAGAGGTAGTAATAACGCGATAGGATTAAATTTTCAGCCATCAGTAACCAGAGGTAAGGGGAACAAGAAGTTCACCAATAGATAAAAATGAAAAAGGATGAATTCTAAATTGGATATGAGATAGTCGGGCACTAGGCGCAGAATTATAAGGCAAACTAGACGATTTAGGGAGATCAGCCCCAGACTTATCACATGATTGTAGCTAGCGCAGACCACGCTGCGGCAGAGTTTACGGCCTAAGATTTCTCCCATGATACCAATACATCTTTGGATCAAGTTCTAAAAGTGATCAGTACAAATTATCAATAGATGAATGATGTCACCTAAAGAGTATTACGAAGTAGTAACTTTACTTGTTGTATAGTAGTTTTTTTTGCTTTATTATACTATCATTGACAAAGTAGGAACTCTTCACTGGTTAGTTTAATAAAATGCTCATGGCATGCACTAGTTCAATATCACATCTATGAGATTATTCTTTGATTTTTTAATGAATTTATTGTTTGGGATTTTAGGGAGATACATGATAATGGTTATCACGTAAAGATGATAGGAGAAAATAACATACAGGTTAAGTGCATTCCCTCAATATCTAAAGGTTAGAACAAGCTATTGGAACTGTTTCTAATACACTCCTCTGGGTTAGGATAATGAGGAGGATTATCATGAATACATTTTGACTTTCCTTAAAATGAGATAAGATCCAGATAGTGTATGTGCAACAATTACTTTTAAGGAAAGTCTATAGTTCATCCTAATATGACCATGGTAGAGTGAGATCTCCAGATTTTGCTCTAAACGTATCCATGGAGATACATGCAGACCTAGTCATCCACATAGTAGCCCACTTGAGTATTTATGGTCATAATAGACACATCATCGATATGGTCATACGTTTGCCTGCTGTTAACAACTAAAAAGGTAATATTAGTACGACTTCCCACTTAGATCTATCGATCACAGACTTAGTTCCGGGATTGACCAATCAAGTCGATGAGACTTGATGGAGCTTGCGAGTTTGACACACAGGCTTTTGAATATTAATTTACCGCTAATGGGATAGATGATTAAGAGCATCGTGAGTACCCCATACCATACGTAACTCAGGATTAACGGAGAACCTAATCAAGAGATTTAGGCTAATCGTTTGGTCACTATATTTACAATGATAACTTCTGGCTATTGTATGGGTTATGCATTTTTGCTCCCTATATCACTAATTATGATTCGTCCAATAGAAAATCATCAAAGCTTTCCCAAAACAACTTGTAACTAGGTAGGATCCCAATGTCACCCTCCTGTGTACATGTCTATGTGTCGTGCGCGTATCAGAGATATCTTTGCAACACATGAAGTTGGGTTCCCAACGTCGGCCTTGATATATGTGGGTTATGATTCACACCCATTGCTAGATATTTAAAGCCCACTGGTGATGTATATAATGCAGGGCAGATTGTCACATTGATGAGAGGATATTCTGAGCATTGGGGGGAGATATGATAGTCAATGTTGAGGATGTCTCCAAGATCAGGTGGAAAATACCATCATTGTCTTATCTAGATCTATTTATATAAGTCAAGTGATAATAAGGTTCAACGGACTCCAAACTTACAATATGTTGCAAATGAAATGTTAGACACATTCATAGACACTTTAAAATATCGCAGGTGCATGTACCTGCAATTAATGTACTTACACAGCGGAACGTTCTAGGGGAATTAGTATGTGTAGGGGGCTATCCCACGATCTTACCAAAAATTGAGTTTTCCCCAGTTCGAATTACCTCCATATCAGACTCACGCATTCTCCACACGACTTCTCTAGTCAACAGTGCCACATACACCATGAACTGATGAAGAACGTAGGCCGAGCACAAACCGAAAAACCTGAACAAGTCAAAACCACTTATTTCTCACAAAATTAACAGTTACTCAGTCAACAGCCACTAACCACATTGTTCAGAGAATGTGCTCCAGCATGATGAAGAACTACGGAAGATGCCTATATAAATGAAAAGTTCCAGAAGAGACGGAGGCCAGAAAAAGATACGAGAAATCACCAAAAAGACTATATCTTCTGAGATTCTCAACACTCCAAACTTCTTATTCATAAGATCAAAAATTTCTAAGTCCAGAAATAACTTGTAATAAGATATCATCAGTCTCAAGCAATAAAAGTCACTATTACAAAACCCTCAACACGAGGTTGTAGTTTTTAACCTATTCATAGGTTTTTCACGCTAAATACTTGTATTATTTCTTGTTTACTAGATTGTAGTCACAGGTACATTAGTATAAGGATTAATTTCAGGCCACGTCGAGCTCACAGAATTAGGCCATTACATTTAGCGCCATCTGTGGGAAATAAATTCTTTTTAAGGTAACCTAAGAAATTCAATCACTCTACTACAACATTTAAATCATGGTCACATCCAGATGACCAACTACCGGAGCTCAGCTCAATTTCTCAACCAAGCAAGAATAACTTTCAGAGCTCTGAGCGAATCTCAATACTGAAGCGGAGAAGCGCAACGAGCTCAAACAACAATTAACTCATAACCGAGAGCTCCATGGGAAAAAGCTCTACACTGAATGACAAGCTTGTTTGACAATGCTCAAACGACATGAAGATCAAATGACAATAATGCAGACTACCTTGTAAGCTCTGCAGAACATTCAAAAGGCTCCTCCAATATGAGATCATGATCAGGTGCCAGAAGCCTCCCTGATTTCTGCATAGGAAAGATTGGGACCTCAAGGTACCACCAGCAAGGCTATTTCCAGACATATTCAGAATGAACCTCAACCTTCCATTCATTTGGGAGTGGTGAAAATTAATCTGAAATCATCCAAGGTCACCGATGTTCCATTCGTCAAGAGGAAGAACAGAGACCTCCGCCTCGAGTTCCAGTGCGAGATCGTTTGAGTGAAGGTACCGGTACTCATAATCCACAACCTCCTCGTCAAGCCGCTCAACCGATCCACCACTATGTCACACAAGAGCATATGGACCAACGTATTAAGGAGTTGATCGAAGCACAAGTTCTGGGCACTACCGACGACCTTACCTAGTTACATGGGAGTCCAATTACCAAAGAATTATTCGATATAGATATTCCAAAAGGTTTCCATACTCCAAAAATTCACAAATACAAGGGTACCGATCCCAAGGAGCACATTCAGCAATACCATAGTTCATTGGGGTTATACTATAATCTCAACCACATTCTTTGCCGTCTGTTAGCCATAAGTCTGCAGGAGAAACCACTCCGATGGTTCTATTCTCTGCCTAAAGACTCCATATAAACAATGGACCAGTTGCAGAAATAATTCATCAAGATATGCTCACAACAAAGACAAAGAAGAAAATTTGCATTCTCTTATCAGTTTTAAACAATCCAACGGAGAGAATCCCGAGGCATTCACAAAGAAGACCTTGGAGCTCACGCATAAAGTAAACAATCTCGATCAGAAAACCGTTGTTACTGCTTTCACCAATGTACTCCAGCTGGACTGCAAAGCCAAGGAGTACCTCTTTCTCAATAAATCTGCGACCTTGGAGAATATGATCACCAAGGTCAATAGTTACGTCGACCTGGAAATGATGATGTCTAAAAGGCATAAATCTACAAAATCTGTTCTTGCCACGAAAGGCCCCTCTACAGATCAAAACACAAAACCTAAGGATCACCAGGGTGACCAAAAATGCACCAAGGGAAATACTGGTTACCCACGGAATGGCGGATCACAAGTCAAACCGGTCCTCCCAAAGATGAATGTTCGAATCTCTATAATTTTTTTAATCCTCATAATGGATAACCTCTGCAGTCTCACCCAACCATTGAAACCAATTAAGAACTGACCGTACTGCATGTACCATAAGGTAAAATATCATTCTACTGACAATTTTTATGCTTTGCAGAGGTTGCTCGAATACATTTTTTAAGGAGGGACGGATGCTCGAATATATTATCGACCTTGAATCATACAAGGATAGCAGCTATAAAAAGCAGCTTGAAGTTGTCCAGGTCAAAGATCAAGCTGAGGAGAAGCATCTTTACAATATATGCCACAACAACATGATCGAGATCAATCAGATCACCAACTCTAACAGATTCAAGCGCAGGAGATTGTCATAATGTTACAATCTCATACCTCAAGATAAAGAAGCCAAACTTCTGCCTGAGTCAAGCAATTGCCGACTCAAAATATCATTCGAAGATTACGATACTAGCCTTATAAAATTTCCACATCATGATGCGTTAGTCATAATGCTCAAGATGAAAAAGTTTGTTATGCACACAATGATGATCGATACTGGCAGCGGTACTGAGATCCTCTTTTAGAGTACTATTAACCAAATGGGATTGACCGATTAGGTTATTCAAAGCGACACCGATATTAGTGGATTCAATGGTTCTAAAGAAGAACGAGTAGGGAAGATCATCTTACCTATTACTGCAGGACCAGCCACCATCGACGTCGTCTTCTATGTGATCAATGCCAAATCTTATTATCTCGAGATTATGGGCCGTTATTGGATTCATAATATAGAAGCAATCGCTTCCACCTATCATCAAACACTCCGCTTCAAACACGGCGATGGTATTTATGAAATTATAGGTAGTCAAAAGCTTTCCCAAGCTTGCAAAAATACCGTCTCAGCAATTCTAGATACCTCTGAT
This sequence comes from Kingdonia uniflora, assembly GCA_014058105.1. NCBI lineage: Eukaryota > Viridiplantae > Streptophyta > Magnoliopsida > Ranunculales > Circaeasteraceae > Kingdonia > Kingdonia uniflora. The sequence goes on from JACGCM010000671.1 coordinate 5,513,571, forward strand.
AAATATGTTGCATAACAATTACAGAAAGCTGATCGCCCCGATGATCAGCCTTCCATGGAAGAACCTACCGAATACATCAACATTGATGGAACAAGCAGAGGGACTTTCATCGGTACTAAGCTGGTTCAACACGAAAAAGACGTTATTATTCAGTTCTTACAACTAAATAGAAATGCTTTTACGTGGTCTTTCAAAGAAATGCCTGGGGTCGATCTGGCCAAGGCATGTCACAAATTGGCAATCAACATCAATGTTACCACAGTCAAACAGAAACAGCGATGTCTATCACCATGACTTCAAGATAAAGTTAACATGGAGATCAAGAAATTGATCAAAGTGGGATTCATTCGAGACGCCAAGTATCCAGATTAGATATCCAACATCGTCGTTATCCCAAAGAAGAACATAAAGGTCCGCATTTGTGTAGATTTTACCGATCTCAACAAACATACTCCAAAGGGCAGTTTTCCATTTCCCAACATTTATCAGTTCCTTGATTCCACAGCAGGTCATAAACTCTAATTTATGATAGACGCTGCTTCAGGATATAATCAGATTTCACTCTTGGATGAAGATCAAGAAAATACCACTTTCATCACTGAAAGAGGACTTTATTGCTAGAAAGTTATACCCTTCGGACTCAAGAATGCATGTGCAACTTATCAATAATTGATGACTACTATGTTCAAAACCCATCTCGAGAAAGTCATCGAAGTCTACATTGACGATCTTTTGTGTAAGAACGTAGAGTCCATCAATCACATTTTAGATCTCAACGCAATTTTCAACATGCATCGATCTTACAAAATGCGCCTCAATCCTGATAAGTGTCAATTCGGAGTACATTCAGGTCAATTTTTAGGCCACCTTATCAACAAGTAAGGGATTGAAGCCGATCCAAATAAGATTTGGGCTCTCCTTAATATGTCATCTCCAAAAACAACAAAAGACGTTCAGAAACTTGCTGGCAAGATTGCCGCTATCAGCCATTTCATTTCAAAATCTTTGGACCGCTGTCATTGGTTATTTCTATTACTCCGCGGTTGTACCATACGAGGAAAAATTTAGCCAAATGTAGAGGTTTTATGGACATCAGAATACGAGATAGCTTTTCAAGATCTCTAAACCTATTTGGGGAAATCTCCCACCAATATCACCCCAATAGATAATGAGGAACTAATTATCTACCTCACATTTACAGATACTTCACTCAGCTCAGATCTCATTCGACTTGAAGGGAAAATTGAGAAGCCAGTCTACTTCATTAGCAAAACCATCATTCCAGCAGAAACGAGGTACTCTAAAATTAAGAAACTTCTTCTCACTCTTGTTTATACATCATAAAAGCTCAAACACTACTTCCAAGCTCATTCTGTCAAAGTCATGACGTACTACCCACTTTGGGAAGTTCTATCCAAGAAAGAAAAATCAAGAAGAGTACAACAATGGTCAGTCAGCTTGGGAGAACATGATATCAAGTTTGAACAATGTCATTCCGAAAAAGGGAAGGCCGTGGCCAATTTCCTCACGGATTTTCCAGTGGAAGATCCCGAGTGGGAGGAGTACGGTCCTGACCTTTCAGAGGAAGTTACAGAAGATCCACCCCCCCCAAAAAAAAAATATATATATATATATTTGACGAGTGAGCTGAATAGATTACAAGGAAGGGGTGGAGACTTCTTACATATAGATCAGCAGGACCCGCAATATCAAGAATTGGAATCGTACTAATTACCCCTTCCAGCGACAGAATTAAGAAATCAATCCGCCTAGATTTTGAGGCCTCAAATAATCTCACCGAGTACGAAGCTCTCATTCACGGACTCGACCTCCCCCTCGAGCTCGGTATCCCCTAACTCTCTGTTTATACAAATTCACTATTCATTGTCCATCATTACTCTAAGCAATACAAAAAGAATGACAAGATGATCGAGTACGCAGCCCTCATCGCAGATAGGATGAGCAGGTTGTGCAAACAACTCTTGATTATCTTCCTTGAGGCAAAAATAGACACGCCGATTCCATGGCATATCTAGCCGGGATTTTGGGCACAGAAGCTCGATATCTCTAGATCGAAGTGATTTCAACCCTTATCATTGATTGCATTTTTGTATGCACGATCAATACTGGGGGCGATAAAGGGGGAGACGACGATTGGCAAAGGCCTTTCTTAGTTTATTTCGGTATCAAGAACAAATGTGAAGGACCACTTCCAACAGACCCGAAGGAGCGCCGACAGCTAATAGATAACTCGAAGTGCTACATAAATCAAAATAATACCTTATACAACCGTTCAGTCATGAGGCCTTACCTTAAGTGCATCTCCAAACAGAAAGCGGACAAGATACTCTGTGATTTACATGAAGGAACTTGTGGCTCTCATGCCGCAGGTCGATCTCTAGCAAACAGAGCCATTACACGAGCATTCTGGCCCGGCATGCACAAGCAAGCAGAAGAGTACTCACGCAAATGTTATGCCTGTCAGCGACATGGAAAGATGATACGCGCCCCTGCGCTCGAACTCTATGCAAGCAAGGTACTTTGGCCATTCAAAAGATGGGCACTCAATCTCGTCGACAAATTTTCTAATTCTTTAAGTAACCGCCGCCACCTCCTCGTAGCTACCGATTATTTTTCAAAATAGGTAAAAGCAACTCCACTCTGTCAAACTAGAGAAGAAGAGGTTATCTCTTTTATCTGGGAACACATCATCACTCGGTTTGGGTGCCACCACCTAATTCATATCGATAATGGGCCCCAATTTGTTAGAGAAAAGGTCGCAGCTTCCCTCAACCAATACAACATTATTTACTCACCATTCAATCCCTACTACCCATAAGGCAATAGCCAATCCAAAATCACCAACAAAACCATCATAGATGGGCTCAAAAAAAGGCTGCACTCTCAGAAAAAAAAAAGAATTTGGTTCGCGAACTCCCTTATATCTTATGGGCATATTGTACCATTCTACGATAATTGATGAGCTGCACTCCATTCCTCCTTGTCTATGGCACTGAGGCCGCTATTCCTTTTAAATATCATCACCCAGTCAAAGATTACGAGCTAACTGACGAGGAAAATAAGTTTGAATTGGCCTGCAACCACAATTAGATCGATAAAACCAGGGAACGTGTCATCGCTAGCCTAGGTTGATATCACCATATGCTAGCCAGTTCGTACAACAAATGAGTCAGAAGCCATACTTTCCAAATGAATGATCTCGTCCTTAGATTAAACCTCTATACCATAAAGAGTGTCATGCTAGGAAACTAGTTGACAATTGGGAGGGTCCATTCCTTATCACAGGCCTCTCAGGCCTGGGATCATATTACCCATGACAGAAGAAGGTGTCCACATCTCGAGTCCTTAGAATGCTAGGCGACTGAAATGATATTATCATTAGATCCCTCACTACTTTATTTCGTTTTCTTATTTTTCATTCCAGAAGTAAGATTTCTATCTCCATCCAATGTACATCTTTTTCCTGAAATCAATGGGACTTATAAGTTTTCTTCATACATCTCTTTACTTTGCAGAACATATATAGATTAAAGCATAGATAATACTAGCTTTCAATCGACATCATTCCAGTTAAATCAGGAATGCACTTGGTTTGACTGACTCTACTAAATCTTATACGGTTAGAATAAGGTAGAACACGTTTTCAATCAACGGACTCTACCAAACATAAGATAAAGCAAAGGTAATACTAGCTTTCATCTTTTACAATATGTTTGTGATATCATACCAGTTAAATCAAGAATACACTTGGTTTGGCTGACTCTACTAAATCTCATGCGGTTAGAATAAGGTAGAACTTATTTTCAATCAACGGACTCTACCAGACATAAGAAAAAGAAAAGGTAATACTAGCTTTCATCTCTTTCAATATATTTATGATATCATACCAGTTAAATCAAGAATACACTTGGTTTGGCTGACTCTACTAAATCTCTTGTAGTTATAATAAGGTAGAACTTATTTTCAATTAGTGGACTCTACTAGACATAAGATAAAGCAAAGGCAAAACTAGCTTTTATCTCTTTTAATATGTCTGTGTTATTCTACCGGTTTGATCAAGGTTACGCTTGAATCGATTGACTCTACTCAACTCCTAGGTTAAAATGAAGGTGATACTAGTTTTCAATCGAAGAGTTTATCCATACATAAGATAAAGCAAAGGTAAAACTAGCTTTCATCTCTCAACATGTCTGTAACACATATTATTTCTTTTTCAAGTTTATATACAACCACTATAATGCAGTTTTTTCTGTTATGGGGACATCAGCTTTGCTTACCCCTACAACAGGAGGTCGACTAGCCATAAATTCTTGAGCTCTCTCCTCGATCTATATCAACCTTGCAAAAACATTCCCTTTTTGACATACAGTCAAACAATGTATCTCTCTCTAACTCAATTCTTTTAACTTCTTCTACAAAATAAGTAATCACAGACCTCAGCAAGTCTGAATGCAAGGCCTGAGTTACAACTGAGTGAGACCAAGCCGTCATCGCCCTCTGAAGGTGATCCTCTAACCTTTTGTACTTAGCTTTTTGACTCTCCATTTCTCTGTCTACCTAATCTGTAAAGGCAATGTTCTCTATAGATTTTTTGTCAGCTTTTGTTGACTCATCTCTATTAATCGCCTCCAATTCAACAACTTGACACAAAGTGTCTCGATCTCCTTCTTCAGTTCATCCACATCTGGCATTTTTTTTAATAATTTTACTTTGTCCCTTATCACAATCTCCTTCGATCTGATAACACTCTCTAATTCTCTCTCCCTAGTGAGAGCGATGTCCAATTTTTTTTCACATGCCCGTAATTGTTCTACTCCTTTATGCACATACCGTTGAATCCGAGCAACATCCCCCTCTAACTTCCTTATTCAAGCTAATAAGCTAACAACATCGCCTTAAAAAAGAGAGACTCTGCCATTATTTTTCTTCCCCTTCGAGTGCTCCCCAACCTCAGCATTCCTGGCACGCAAGTTGACCTGACCCAATTTAGCCTTCAGGTGTGCCACCCTTTCATTTAACTCATTACATCTTCGCTGAACTGTCCAAAATTTCATATCCTTTGCAGAAAAAGATATAGTCAATTGTTCAATTGCCAATTCAGACGTAGTTAGATCATCTCGAGCTCCCCTTATGTTGTTATTTTTATCAACTAGTTTCTTATTCAATCGCCCCAATTCGCTCCTGCTATTCGCTCTTGATTATTCTTTTCTTTAAACAGATCATTTCTCAAACCACACCAACCGATTTAAATTTTCCTTTGATCCTTCTAATGCCTGTATACGGTAATGGGCCATGTCTGCCTCTTTGCTCTTTACCAACAGTGCATCATTCTGGTTTTTGAGTTTCGCTGCATGCTCTTTTAACTCCCCAAACTCTTTTTTTCCCTTTCTGAACTTCGGCATTCTTCTCATCATTCTGTCGAGTTAAGTTAACAGTACTCTACGTGGACTCAACAAACTTGAAGTGCACCTTTACATGTTGTCCTTCCCTATCCTCACTCTCCTCTCTCATCCTATCAAGCTCTTCTACAAACTCTTGGTTACATTAGAGTACCTCATCTTCACGCAGGCGAACTGACTCCAATTCGACCTGCACATTACAAATATATTGTATCAGCTCGATTTAGAACACCCATCACTACATTTCTCATTTTCTAACAAGATATCTATTTTTTGACATTCACTGTGTAAAATTACTTCTAAACTTAAGGTCGAAGTATAATCTCGGGTGGATGCTCAATAACATATATTGGCAAATCTAAGGTACACATTTTTTGTACTTGAGTATGCCAAAATCTAAATTCTTGTATGCTTAGCACCATTCCATTACCGTTCACCCCTAAATCGGTAATGGATTGTTGGTTTGTCTCTACATTCTATTCATTACTTTGCAGTTCTATAATAATGAAGCATACGAATCAAAATTTCTTGCTCTATTCTAACCTGCAGCTCCGTTTGCGAAAATAACAGGGATACTAAGGTCTCTATCTCCTTAGCAAGCTCAACTTCTAAGTCTTTTATTCTAAGGCGTATGTCCTTAAGTTCCTACAGCAAGGTTTACAAAATGTAACTTAGCCTACAAGATTTTATCCAAAAAAAGTCCGACCAGTTTATAGACATCCCAAAATATTCATACAATCACACTATCCTACCGCCTCTAAGCGTTTGATGTCATCTCCTTGGTTATTCCTTGCTATCTAAGGAGATACACCATCAAGCCCGTCAACCACCCCAACAACATCATCTTCAATTTCTTCATCCTCTTCCTTCACATAGGTGCCGGCCCTAATAGAATCTACCTCTTCTTCAGAGTATCCTTTGGACATAAGGTGACACCCACGCTCAGCTCCCACCTCCTCTAAGTCCACGCTCTCTTCCGCTTGCAGCCTATTAATCTCAACAACTTGGGAAGCCTTCAAGGAATCCAGCCGCTTCCCCTCCTTGCTCAAATCATTTTTCAATCAAGCTACATTCTTTTCGAGCTCGGTCGTCTTCCTCTTCAGCTCGGCTCTCTCCTCTTCGACCCTGATGCATATTCCCATCATCAATCGAGGAGCCTACAAAATAATGAATCGACCTTATTGATTAGCTCAAATCATAGTATGCAATCCATCATAAACAAATACTCGAGCATATGAACCTACCATTTTTCTCATCTCCTCCTCTCTGCGGAGAGCTGCAAACCTGGCCTTCTCCTGTACCTCTTTCCAATCGTCCTCCACATCAAGTCGGTTTTCAACGACCTTCCCACCTGATACTGAAGAAGGTTCAACCCATCTCTTTTTTGCATTTTCTATAGCTGCACCACTTCCTGAGGTCCCAGCAATGGCAGCGGGCTTCAGTGGTTGCCTTTTGGGGAACGTTCGAGCTAATTTGCTCAATGTAATGGACTCAGGTAATCCTTTGTCCATTCCAGGGGTCTTTAGCAAGCTAGCTTGTTTTTCCCCATCAGTCCCTTTCTTTTAGCTACTGTCAGCGCTCGTCACCAGCCTTGTCGGCTGAGATTTCAAAACTTTTTCAACTTTGCTGTTAACACGCTTCTTCCTGCTAATACCAAGATCTTCTAATACTGCCTCGAACTCAGTCTCCTCTGGAGCGACTTTATCCAACAATGACTCTTTCCTGTCCACCTGCGATTTGGGACCTGTCATATACACAACATGAACATCAACAAACATCGTACAATTTCAACTATCAATCTTACACATTATAAATTGTTATACTTACATTGTTTTACAGTTCTAAACAGAAGTTTCATGGGTTCTTCATCATCTCTCTAAAGGCAGTCACCCTTCATCAATATTATATTATCGTTCCAAGTTCGACCTGCTGAGCTCAGATTGAAAAAGCAAAGTCGAGTTGCACTCGTGTAAAAATAAGCCCCTCCACTTGCACCAAAAAATCTTATACCATAAAATTGCAACACATCCTCAGGGGATATCCTCCTCTTCCTACCCTATCCTTCCCACTGTAAGTTTAAAGGTTCACAAATACTTATCACCTTCCACATGTTCTCATTTATTTGAACGGAACATGCACCGATATGATTCATAATCCATTTTACCATATTGCCAAGGGGAAGACTCAACCCATACTCCAACTGAGATAGGTAACACAGAAAACCCTCTGAGAGTTCGCTCCAAACATCCCCATCGAAGTACTCAAAAGAGATCGATTCATCTAAACCCCTATCCATTTTTTCCTTCTCTAAATCAGCCGACAACTAAAAGTATTAATCTCCCGTTTCTGCAGTGCAGCCCCTAAATTGCCTACCGATGTAATTGATACAGTTCCCCCATCTACCTCCTATAGAAGCCTTGGCTTTACAGAACTCTTTAAATGCATTCGAACAAGGAAGGTAGGATACCAATCTTTTAGGGAAATCTGGAAATTGGTCAACACCTACTTCTTCCTCACCTCCGAACGCTTCAATCTCAGACTCAGTCGCCTTATTAGAGGTCGATACCTTACTTACAGAGGAGTTCCTCATCTCAACTACAAGTAAGGATTTTTATCTTACACAACATTCCTCACGATCGGCCTATAAACAGGCCTAGGTATCTATTGTTATCCTTTTATATACGTCAACCATATTCAAATATCTTTTAAATCTCTTATAACAACAGATTTTCATAGATTACTATAAATAGTAATTTATCACTTTTTTAAGAAATACAAAATTGATCTTCAAAAACACATACACATATCACGTATATCTACTAACTTTCTATATCATAATGAGAATCTGAGGCAGCGTCGTATCCTTCCCTCACCACGCTGCTATACAACTACCTTTGCGACTCAGACTCAGTAACTCTCTCAAACTATGACTGATGATCCCTCTTGCTTGAGTCTCTACAAGTTTCAGTACTATTTTTACCTCTCTTTTTCCTTTCTCTCTCACTGCTCTTCAAATTTTTAGAAGTTGAAAAATGTTTGATTGATGAAGATGAAGCAGTATTTATATTTTCTCTTTCTAACTGTTGGCAGTTATTGAGCCTCGCACGAGCCATACTCAGTTTTAGAACTAAGGCATCACTTCTACTATCCATGTCAGACGTCTTGCACCTTTTTGGTACAAACGTCTTCCCATCATTACCCATTTTCTTATATTTTAATTTATTTTTATCTTTTTCTTCCAAATCTCCCTCTGACCTCTCCCCACTCATAATTATTCACTCTATACACATAACCAAGTTTTCATAATTTTTTACAAGGGACCAAATCAGAACCTCCCTGCTTTTCTGTACGTGTTTCTTCTTTTACTCTTATAACAACCATGACGTCATTTCCAAAGCTACCATAACAGAGTTTTAAATATTTTCAAATTCATTTCTACACAACAGTCACAAACAACATTCACAAAAATTAAGGATCTATTCAATAAATTATTTTAGATTATTCAAACTAAAAGCATTCTTATTCTGTCACCCTATTTTACATCTGCTCCATCACCTCGCACGTAATTACATCAAAAATAACCTTGGTCACCTGAGAACCACATCCAACCGGTCAACCTACGGTAATCCTCATATTTTCAAATTCGATCTCCACCTCAGCAATTAATCCAACCACCTCTTCTCAATCTGCAGGATCCCTCACCAGTTCACGAAAAAATCCCACAAAGAAAAATTGGGCATACTCAAGTTTCCTACCCCTAGAATCTAATCCTTCGAGCTGACTGGCAACTCAGCATCATAACCTAACAATCCAAAAATTATCTCCCGTACTTATGAGATCTTTATGGCCAATCATCCTTCAGCGGTACTACAAATCCTCTGGGATCGAGTGCGCACCATTCCTAACTTTTCCCCCATATTCAGAGATCTTTCTGCCTTATTTATATATTTTTTACTACTGATTCCCCTCAAAAAGTACTAATACCCTTTTATCTCGTAACAAAAATACCAAAATCTTGCGATAATTATTTCCACTTATCAGTTCCCCTCGAACTCAATCATTCCACATCTTTTTAGGTCAAACTTATTATTTCCTGATTTTCAATACATCGTTAAGGCCGAATCCTCATTTTAAAAATTCCTACAATTTTTGCTCTCCCACAATTCCAACATGCAGGGCGAACCGTATTTATGTCTTAACAAGCATTTTCACATATATATCACAGTTCGAATATTACAAGTATTTGTACTTTCTATACTCATACATTTCATTTCATACAATATTCATATCATATAGCTTAATTTCTAAAGCTATCCTATATCTATATTAGCACGAAAATTGGATAACAAATTTTATTCATATCGAAACAGATTATAAGTACTTTACAGATAACAAGTCTTTCAAGTACTCAACAATATGTAATTTACAGATAACAAGTTTTTTAATGCTTTTACAAGTAACAGGTCATTCAGGTACTCCGACACATCAAATCCTTCAGTTCGTCCTACTTCAGTAAGTTTTTACCCTGATGCAAAGCAGAAATTGGAAACAACAAAAAGCTTCCCTCAATGAGTTTGGTCGAAGTCTAGTCGAACTTCAAATGGAAACTATGCAAGCAGAAGACTTAGTGTTGGAGCCAACTCTTCAAACTGAAGGTCTTCTTAGCGCCAAAAAGTGATGAAAATACAGAAGCAGACTTCCACTTTTCGTCTCCCTCCCCCACTACCATCACCTCCTCCTCCAAAACAACTACCTCCGCAAAGTTGGTAGAGATGAAGAGGACCCGATCTTTGAATCCATTGCGATACAAGAATTCAGCGCAACTGCCACGCAGTCACGCTTATCCTTGCATCTGTCTCCCTTACCTTATCTTCCGCAAGAATGTTGAGACAAGCCCAACGTTGCTCGCCTGTTAAGACAACGTGGTAAAATCTCAATTTACAGTAAAATTCCTCCTCAGCTTTAGCTACTTCGTCAGCTGACATACCTCTATACGTCGGAGGGATAAGAGCAGGAACAGGATCCTCCAATGAATGGTCTCCAAAAAATCTTAACTTCAACCTCTGCATTTCTGAAGCAATTCGTTCTTTAAGAACTATCCTACGAGTTTTCACCATCTTCAAAACTTATAGAGAATTTTACAACAGACCACAGCATACTTTGTCACAATCTACGGTACAGGTACTTTTTATATAACCCTATATTTATTGTATAGGTACATTTTCCCAAGCATCATTATTCAATAAGACGTAACTTTTCAAACCCTATAACCGTCACGTCCATCAATTCTCATCAACATTTAATGCGCATGCATCCCCCTTTGACACACACATTTTCCATGCAGTCAACACACATCATTACTTCAATCAAATTCAAATTTCCAACCCGAATACCAATATATTTGAGTCCTTTCTCAACCAAAGCTACTCGTGACTTCGGTTGCAAGGGGGCTATTGAAGGGGCCAATCCCTCGATCTTACCAAAAATTAAGTTATCCCTAGTTTGAATTACCTCCATATCAGACTCACGCATTATCCACATGACTTCTCAAGTCAACATTGCCACATACACTATGAACTGATAAAGAACGTGGGTCGAGCTCAAACTGAAAAAACTTGAACAACTCAAAACTACTTATTTCTCACGAACTCAACAGTAACTTAGTTAACAGCCACTAACCACATTATTCGGAGAACGTGCTCGAGCACGATGAAGAACTACGGAAGAGACCTATATAAAGAAAACGTTCCAGAAGAGACGAGGACCAGAAAAAGATACGAGAAATTACCAAGAAGACTATATCTTCTGAGATTTTCAACACTCCAAACTTCTTATTCACAAGATCAAACATTTCTAAGTCTATAAATAACTTGTAATAAGATATCATCAGCCTCAAGCAATAAAAGTCACTATTACAAAGCCCTCAACACGAGGTCGTAGTTTTTAGCCTATTCATAGGTTTTCCATGCTAAATACATGTATTATTTCTTATTTACTAGATTGTAGTCACATGTACATTGGTGTAAGGACGAATTCTAGGCCACGTTGATCTCACAGAATTAGGCCATTATAGTATGCATCCTACAAACGAACCTGAGGCTTGTGCTTAGTACAGAGTACCGTTGGAAGGAATTATTATGTACTGAGAAGCTGCATAATAAGAGATAACTGTTACTAATGGTGTAATCGGTTCATCGGGGATGGAATCGCCTATCGACAAAGTAATAGTAGTTATACGACCAATTGATACATTTTGAGATAAGCTCAGGGTGGCACATATATATGATAATAAGGAGATCTCAATCTATTAAACGTCTGTAATGGCGTAACTTAGGATCGTTCAATTGCGATTAGTTGACAAGGTGTTCATATTCACTCCTATGTTCACCATCAAGGATGAGGATTCATAACCACTTATTGTAAATAACTATGTGTTGTTGTACATTCGCCAAAGTGGGTGTCTAGAATCCAAGCGGAGCTCAGCTTGCTAGCATAATGCGAAGTGATGTCATAGAGCCTGTCAATTACAAATGGGAATGGTATGGAAATATAATTAACTCAAAGAGATAATTAGGTCAAAGAAAAACTAGTTCCCTAGGAATTTTCTCAGAGACCTGGCATCAATTACGATAAGACCTATTCTCCGGTTATGGATGCTACAACGTATTGGTAGTGATCAATCTGTCAGTTGTTAAGGACAAGCTAGACATGTATCTCATGTAATTACCATGAATCTATATGAGAAACTAGATACATATATCTACATGAAACTACCTTGGGGGTATAAGCATCTTGAAGCAATTAAGCCCAACGCACATGAGGTGCGTACGTAAAAAAACTGGATAAGTCATTGTTGGCATGAAGTAATTAGGGCCCACGTGATATAGTAAGTTAACTGAGTATTTGAAGGTCGAGGACTTTGCAAATAGTCTTATTTGTCCATGCATTCTCATTAAGAACATATATATTGGCATAAGTCATCATAATAGTGTACTAAATAATTTGGATATCAGTAGAACTTCAAGGGAGATCGCGAGAGCCGCTGAATACCTTAGTAAGGAATTTAAAATGAAAGACCTTAGGGAAACCAAGTGTAGTAGTCTACTCGTAACCCACTTCATAGCCTACTCGAATATATCGAAGCCCTCTTAACCCCTAAACAAGGCTCCTCAGAGATCCTCCAGGGGAGAACCTTCGACACCGGACATAACTTCGAGAACGGATCAGTACATTACAGCAGACATCCTTCTACCATATCTACATACGATCGAAGTATGATAAGACAGACAACCAGCTCACCGGACAGAACATTGAGAATGAATTAACGTCCCAGCAGCAGATACCCTTCGACCTCACTATTACGCGGTCGAAGCAAGATAAGACAGACAACTACCTCATTAGATAAAATAGCGCATTGATTGGCATGTGCATCTACAGTGACAAGCCCAACCACCACACCGTTTAGAGCCATCATCAATAAATGCAGCAGTAACAGTACCGACAAGACCGGCGTCCGTCACTCGCAGGGATTTTCTGACAACATAATCATGTAAACTGGGCCCACGCCTGGTGACTCAGCTCCCTATGCTTCTATAAATAGAGGAGAGGGGAAACCAGACGGGGGCTAGAAAAATCTCCTCTGACCTTTGCATCTTTACCTTCGACCACCCATAAAACCTGTACTCGAACCCTCTAATTTACTCTTCAGTAATATAATCTGCCTTAAAAATCCTCATCAGAGGTCGTAGAGAGTCACATTCGGGCCTCTACGCAAGTATTTTCCTTTAGTTTTATCTTATCATTGGCCAATTGCTTGTTCCTTTTAATTGAGGATTGAGTTTACTTTGTAAAAACCGACTCCCCGTCTGAACGGAGTTAGTTCCCTACAATTGGCGCCGTCTGTGGTTCCCACCCTACCACTCACCCTCCCTTGTTCCCATCCCCTTGTTTTCCACACTAGCCGATCATCCTCAATGGTACCCACACGCCGTTCCAACTCCACCCAGGCCGGAATTTCCATCGACGGAGTCGTTGCTCAAATAGCATTACTATCTCAACAAGTCGCTCAGGCAGAGGAGCGCCACCAGAACCAACTAAATTAGGAACGTGAAAGCCATCGTTTGGTATTAGAAACAGAGTGGAATCTCCGTTTGGATGACGAAAACTAATAAAACAGAGCAATCGATGAGCTGCGCAACACCGTCCGGGAGCTATAAAGATTACAGCCCTTGGAACCTGTTCGTCCGTCCTAGGCACCCGACCCATCGCACATTTCTGCCCGCACTCGCCTTGGCCCTCCTCCAAACCTCAAGTTACCCCCAGCCAACACTAGAGCCGAAGGTATTCCCCGTACTATTCCCCCAATCGGCTTTATCCACCTCGGGATTTACCCACCGAAGACTCTTCCGACTCTACCCTTATTTTATTTGAACGGTTACGTGATGTATCTTGTTTAGTGTGCAGGGATTCCAGAGTATATGCTATAAGATGAAAGTGGAGCTTTGAGTATATGCTATAAGATGAAAGTTCTATTTTTATTTCTTATAGTTCTTGTTTTGACACAAAATAAACCAAAAGAGGAAATTGAAACATTCATATTTAGAGTTTGTTTCATTTCGTGTCTAGTTTAGATGTCAGCATTATCTCGTGGTTACTCGATATCAGAGATTGAATATGGAGCGACTGCAGCTGGACTGGCACTGAACAGGTAAGTGGGTCTCTATCTCCATGTTCTAGAATATCAAGCCCTATATATTTTTACAGAGTATGGAAAATATAATAAGTATGTTTTTTTTAAGATAACAGAACTTCTATTCGAATAGAACTAGGAACATTTCTATTCGAATAGATTTTATTGTATTCGAATAAAATGCCTCAGGCTATTTTTTATTTGAATAGATTTCTTTGTTATTCGAATAGATTGGTTGAACATGTTTTTTTATTCGAATAGATTTCTTTGTTATTCGAATAGATTGGCTCAGCCTGATTTTTATTCGAATACATTTATTTTTATTTGAACTGAGAATGTGATTTCTGTTTTCCAATAAAAGATAACTTTCCTTTTTTCAGACCTCACCTCTTTTAAAACCTATTTTTTAAGAGCTTGATATTTAGTTGATATTTAGAGAGATGAGAGATTGTTCTTGAGAGATTCAAGAGAAAATTAAAATACTCAAATCTTGAATCAATCATCATTGATCAAGAAACCATAATCATTAATTTGCAAAGTTTAAGCGATTCAAGCTTTGAAGCTTTGGTGCGTTATCCGAGGTGAGGCGTTGCAAGAATGAAGGGCATTGCGAGAACAAGGAATCAACTGCGAGGATTTCAATTAGAAGAGAGGTAACCATGGGATGTGCTTATCGAGTCTGTAAGTAATTGAATACTTGTAATTTGATTTCAATAGTGGATTGTTTAGCTGTCGGGTAATTCGACAGCGACCTGTGGGTTTTTCTCCTAAGAAAGGTTTCCCACATTGTTAAAATTGTTTGGTCTTGTCTTTAAATTTCTAATTGTTTGCTTGACACTAGATAATTAAGCCAACTTGATTTAGGTTAAGCGTAGACCATTAATTCAAAAGAATTCGGGCCTATTGATTTTAACCTAAAATTAATCAAAATTGGTTAGTCTCAAGTGATCAGTTATTTCAGACATGAAGTATCGTTTTCTTGTTGTGAAAGGGAGGGACCCTGCCGGTGCCTTGTAATCTCTTCCACTTGTTCATGGTGTGAGTATTGGGCTTAAGGGTGTTAACATCCACACAGAGAATGATGCCCCGAGCACCAAGCGTCATAAGTCTATGCACCAGGGCCTCGTTGATGAGGAGTTAGAAGATTTTTGAGGGAAGAAGCGACAAACATTGTCTCAATCCTTCGTATAAGAGATGACCCGCTCACTGGGTAGTGGTAAGCTATTTTCAGGCGGTTTGCCGAAGGGGGAGGTCCAGAGCACACCCTATAAGGATAAAGAGAAGGCTCACTTAACCAAGGCTCTCTCAAACCCCTATGCTCGGGCGCGCTGCAGTCGTTGCAGTGTGGGTAAGGATCTTGATTATAGTGGTATTTATTTACATTTATCTTGTATGTAAGCGACTTGTTCCTGCTGTAAACTATTTCTATTTGTCGTTTGCAGTACACACTGACTTTGGAGGCTGCCCTTCAACGTGGCAAGAATATTGTGAGTCATAATAATGACCTAAAACAATGCCTTGCTAATATGCAGGCCCACCAGAAGGAGCTTCTCAGAGAAGCGGTTCAGCTCAAGCTGGCTGAGTACGTGGCGGACCAGACGAAGGCGCTGGCGGAGGAGGCCAAAATGCTCAGGGAAGAGAAAGTAACGCTCCAGCGGGACTTGAAGGCCGCCAACGGTCACGTGAAGAGTCTGGGCTGGAAAAGGAGGCGAACGAGCAGGTTCTCCGCGAGTAGCTTGAGGGAAAGAGGATGGTGTCGACTAACTTATAGGGCCACGTGGGTAAGCTCGTGGGTGCATTTTACATGACAAACGATAAATCACACAATAAAGTTAACTCACTCAGCATTTGAGGGTATTTTCATATATTTTTTTAGACACACCTCTATCGATTGTAGCTCGTATCTGCAGCATTACAGTAATAAAAGTTTTTTCTTAACCCAAGGCGTGCCTACGAATTAGCATGTCTCATCTCAACTTAAGGTAATCATAGAACACAATTTATCAACACCAAATGAGACAATAACATATACCAGATTAACATATGCTACGTTGAGCTAATTTACAGATGAAAAGCCTACATTTTTCCTTATCTGTCATTTTCTTGGACTCAATTACAATTTGACATGGGCATTTTCGAAAGAAGAAAAAAGAAGAAGGCAAAATACGGCTTGTTTCATCTCTTTCTGGGTACAAGTTGTTGAGTACATCTATTTCAGAAATGCATGCTTGCGGGCATATTTGACTTGAAAGTTAGTGCCCATTATCCTGCAGATATATGGTGTACATGTTTTGGTTACCCTGAGGGTCAAGTTTGATTTTATTTTTTTAATAATAACTCTTCGAATATTTGATAAGCGCTCACGAACTGGATTCACTCTATCTTAGCAGCTTAAGAGAAGTGTTACACGCGAGAGCACCACCCTAGAATAGCTTGTGACACACATATATTACACATATTAATCGAACGGTTTGTTGTGAACTAGGACCGATCAAGTGACTTTAACGCATCCAAAGAATGATCAATAGCCTGATCCAGCCCAATGCTTGTACATTTTATGGCTGATTGGCATATTCTACGGATGGTCACATGTGGCCTACTTTGATCAAGAAATATGCCATTCATACATTTATTATCATGAATAATTAGGCTTCTAACAAGTTCATGAAATAATCTCATTCCATCAATCCACACCATTAATGGTAGTCAAATTTTTTCCAAATCTTATGATCCTATGTGTTGTCACATGTTTTTACCATCGATGAAAGTTCAAGGTTTGAAAATAATCATAACCGCACCGCAAATAGTGTTTTGACCATATGTGAAGTAAAAATCAAGGTATGTCACATATTTTTTCCATCAACCCATCACACTTTTTCTACACCTTTCTTCATCTCTACCCAGCTCGCTCTCTCTCTTTCTTGCGTACACACACGCCCATTCTATTTCGGTCTTTTTTGGTTCTTCTTTTTGATCATCATCTCTTCTCTCTTTCTTTCTCCTTCCCCAACCTCTTCGCTGCTACAACCACTACTGTCGAAACTGAGATCACTTCCATCCAAATGGTATGCCAGACTTACCACTATTTAGGAGGAAACTTATGTCAAAAGAATGGTGAATAAGAGACTAATCCCTAATTCCCAACATTTTAGGAGGACCCACATCCAATTTTCCCGTAAAACACTCCAATCTCAACTCAAAAAAAGCTCAGTTTCTGGCTGCAACTATGGACTCCATGGAAGCAAATCCGACCTTTAAAACCCTAGCAATCGCAGAGACTCAGATGGTTGAAGAACAACAACAACAATCATCTTCCCCTCCTTCTCCTCCTCCTCTTGTTTCTCCTGAGCCAAACAAGCCCTCTGAAGACGCTCCTTCGCCATCTCCTCGCCCTCCTCTTCGTTTCGATCCCTCACGAAGTAAGTCTCTCTTTTTTAATATATGAATACCTTTTCGACCCTAGCTTTGATTGCACTTGATTTCGTGTCACAACATCGAAATCTCTCGCTTTTAGGGTTAATGTTGATAATTTCTTAAATTAATGTTCACTGTGACTATAAAATTATACCCTTTTTGGAGAGAGAAAAAATTATAGAGGGCCTGATGTGGTCTCAAAATTGAATTTGATGCTGATGCCGCACCTGCATTGGTTACATTACAATTGAAATGTTCACCGCATGAGTAATGTTTGTGATGTATTGTTTTCGCATTCTGCATTGGCATTTTAAATTCTTAGGGTTCTAAATGCAGCTTAACTTAAAATTGTCATTTGAGGAGATCAATAGTTGTTTTGATCCCGTCTCTTTTGTTCCACCAAATGAAACACCAGATGGTATTGTGTTCTTAGGAAATATTAGTTCTACGCCTCTACTGTTGATGTTAAAGAAAGATTTTTTTGTTGAGATCACGGCCATAAGACTTTTTAAGTTAAACCTTGAGATCTGGTTTGGATTGGAGGTGCTTGTTGTAGTGCTATAAAGTGGCCCGTTACCATTACTCTTGTAAGCCTTGGCGTCCTTCAAGTCTGGTCAGGGGCGGAATTATTTAATATATACTTGTTGATAGAGTTTGTCCGAGGGACCCTAGAGACCTGATTCACTTCTATCTATGTACTGCCAAGTATCCTCATTATCCACTTTCTTACGCACAGCATAGGAGGAAAATTAATAAGAAGAGAAAAATCAGAGGAAACCCAACATATGGATTTAGATGTAGTCCTCACTGCTCTTTTTTACTTGCTTGTTCCCTTTCCCCGTTCTTGATGTATTGCCTCTTTGATAGCTGTACATTCTGCCACCAGGTGACCAAGTACAGTACAACGTGTGTAAAACATATGAATTTCATAGGGTCTAGTCAGAATTTAAACCCTCCTTTACTTAGAAACTTCTTAGGGCTGCCTTAAGCAAGTACTATCAAGAACCTTAATCTTATATTAGTAAAAGCAAGTTAACCATTGAAAAGAGCAGGATGTCTTCAGAATCATTTTGAAATCAACTCGAATGAGAGGAACCCTAGGGGCTGTTTTGATACTATTAAAACGGCACCAGCTAGTCGAAAAAACTATAATGTTTGGATAACAAGTGGGACCCCTCTTCTAGTTTACATTCAGCCGCAGCTGCTCTTAAAGTTCCCTAATCTTCTTGGGACTGCCTTAAGCAAATCCATATCAATGAGAATACTTGCAAGAACCTTGATATTATATTAATAACAAAATTTAACCATTAAAGAGAGCAGGATGTCTGCAGAATCTCTTTGAAATCAACTCGAATGAGAGGAACCTTAGGGGCTGTTTGGATAGCATTAGAACTGCGAAAAAATTTATAATGTTTAGCAAGAACCTTGATACAAAATTTAACCATTAAAGAGAGCAGGATGCCCCCCCCCCCCCCCCCCCCCCTTCTAGTTTATATTCAGCCAAAGCTGCTCTAAAAATTTCCTAGAACTAGTCTAAGAATAAAGCTTCTCTTAGAAAACTCTAAAAACTCCGATCTTTCACTACACGGAAGGACGATTGAAGAAAAGTAGGTACTCTCTCTTTCACTCTTCTGAAACTCCCTTGCTCTTCTCTCTACGTTTCATTATCTATTTTTATCTCTCTTTATTCATTTTGTCTATGTCGTTATTGGACATGCAGTTTAAGTAAATAGAAGAGGCACTGTTGTAACACAGTAAAACTAAAGACTCTTTTGTATTCAGTCATGAAATACCCATTGTATAATGTTGATTTTGTGGTCATTAGAGGAGTAAGCAATGACAAGCTTAATGATGAACTCCATTGAGGGTTTTTGCTTTTGCTTTTGCTTTTTTCAATCTGATAACTGCTGATAATAGGATCAATGAGAAGTATAACTATGTTAATTGAAGTGATTTAGCATCATGATTATTCTTTGACTAGTTCATGTTGAAATACACTAGGAAGACAACATCTGTATTGTCAAAGCCTAAATTTTGATGGTTCCCAAACAGGCCGCCCCTAATCTTTTGAAGTTAATAAGAGTTCACAGTAAACACAAATATGGCAGAAATTTTAAAGAGATCAAATAGACTAATAGAATACCCATGTTCAGGACGTCATCAGCCTGAGCCTTTTTTTCTCAATTTTTTTTTCAAGGTTTCGTATCGTAGCAATCAAATCCTATTAAAGAGATCTTCACAGTATCCCAGCATCATTACATAAACGAACATGAAAGATATTTCAGGAGAACAACTAAACCCGAGGTTGAAGTTCTGAAGAAAATTTAATCAAGCAGAAGCCATAGATGTGCTTATAGTACTTTTAAATAATTAACATTGCATGATAGCAGTTTCAAAAGATCGTACGATAGGCACTACAACCAGGATCCAGACTTGCATTGACATTTTTCTTCAATAAAGGCTATGACTTTTGCGCTCCTTACCATGTAAAAAGTAAATAAAGGGAAGAGTTTTATATATTCACTTTGATGCTTTGGCATTGCTGGCTAAGAACAAGAAGACAGAATTATAGTAATGATTCGTAAACAAATAAACCAGGAGACTGTTATTTATTACTTTGATGCTAACTATACTGTGACACGTCAGTTTATGATAATCATCTTAATACACTGCACCATCTTGTTTTTTCTAATGGAATGAAATTAGGGAACTTAAATTGTAAGTAGAGGCCATAGGGTGACTCGAGTAGTAAGTATAGCAACTAGAAAATTACATTATTTCTCTATCCAGTGATCGAGCGAGTTAATTGAACCTGGTAATTGTATTAACCATTACTCTTTACCGAACAAACTAGGTAACAAAATTTAGTGTTCTTTAGGTTTCACGAATAGGATGAAAGTGAAACTCCTTTTGTCGTGCTTCCATACCATAATTGTGGAAGGTGAAGTTCTCACCGTCACTACACTCCTTCCCTGCAAATGTAGTAATCAGGTGTTGATAGTACTATTTATTGTAGATATAGAACTTTAATCAATCTCACATTTTACAAGGTAAAGTTCCTTATGTTAAACTTCAGGACTATCAATTACATATTATATGTCATCCAACCTTCCAAGTATTGGACCACTGGGTGCGAAAACTTATGTCAGGCTGCAAGGATTATCAAACAGTTATCTATATTTTTTTCTGTCCAACTTCCAGTAGTGGAGGATGGCCTGCGGAAAAAAAATCTATTATTTGGTGAATCCATTAAAGTCATGACTCAATGCACAAAGCTTTTGTGGTTACAGTTAGGACCTATTTACCTTTTCTTTAGCAATTAATCTTACCTATTTTTCTTCTTTTGAAGTGCTAGGTATTGTTCGAAGGAAGGCTTTAATAAAAGATCTAGCTGCCGTATACCATGCGGAGTGTCTGACATACTGTGAAGAACTCTTGAAACTTCAAAAAAAGTGGGACGAGGTTAGGAAACAATACCTCTTATGTGCTCTACTAATTTTCTTATTGTTAATTACCACAACTTGATTGCCCTCTGTTATTAGCAGCCCTGATGTGGTGAGATTACAGCATTGTGCCTTGCCAACTCGAGCATAATGCATTTGCATATGACACATATCAAAAGCTTTAATTTAGGGGACTAATGAAGTCGTAAAATGTTAACATGTTTCAAGTGTCTAATCAGCCGCTTTAAATTTTGCAGCAAAATATGGCCAGCAAAGCTCTTGGGGACATGAAAAAGGAGTCGATAAGACAACCTAAGCGTATGAAGAAAACCCGCTAGGTGTTCAGTTGTTTACCAAGTAATGTTTTCTTTTAAGTTTTCAATTGTGTTTTAGATATGATATCAATATGGCATGCCAAATGCCATGGAAATTTGCATTTATCCATGGTTGGTCAAGTGCCATATGCATGCGGATCTGGTGGTTTCCACTTTCCGCCTAATGGTGACCACTTTTTTCCACTATAAGAACGTAATAAATCACAAAATTTATGTATAGGTGTCTTATTTTGAAAAATCAAAATCGAAATAATTACCATTTCAAGCATTGTGTAAGTCATGAACTGTAACCAGCTTATCTAATATAAGAATGGCAAGTTCAAGACTCGTCTTCTGAAATGAACTTGTATTCAAGCAGTATAAACTTCATTAGTCTTCTAAGGACTTCTGTAACAGTGCCATTTCTCTTTGGTGATACATATAGAATATAATTGAGTAACACGACAAGGAACACAAGAGGGAGAGGGCTAAAAGGCGACGGCTATTTAAACGAACATGCCTCTTGTATCCATAGCCACTTTACTTAAGTATGCAGTACGTGATTTTAGTAATGACCCCTATAAAAGAAATGATCTCTTTCTACTTGACCATGAGAGAATCAAAGGACATGCCTCTTGTATCCATAGCCGCTTTCCTTAAGTATGCAGAACGTGATTTTAGTAATGACGTCCTCTTGCGTCTTTTCATTTCCAAACATTTTATTGCTTTCAAGCCAAATAACCCCAAATTCCTTGGTAGCATCCTCTTGTGCCCTCTGGGATCCCGCATTTGAACAGACCACTGAAAGCCTTTTTGCATTGTTGGTACTTGTAGAAAATCTGTAAGAGTTATCCGCATCAGACGTGGCACCGTCACTCATTACGTTCAATCATAAATTTTTATTTCCTCTATTTTACATGGATGTCTGAGACATGTTGTCTTACATAATCCTCTCTTCCTGTTATTGTAATGCCATGAAACCAATCATTACTTTCGAAAAAAGGATACCGTCATGAAGTTACATAAAAATTGTATGTTAACGATCCCTACACACTTAATAAAGCCTTTTGTCTTGTTCTTCAGAACAAACAGATGATTCATGTACGTCAGGTATGAATCCCCTGTCGATAGAACATCCATGAAGCTAACCAAACTAGTCATACCAACTGTCTTTTCCACCGCTGTCCAGTCATGGAAATACATCCAAAGCAGGATGTGAACTTCCTAGATGCATCGATTTGGTAAAATTGGTCATAGATAAGATAATACAAATTTTTATTTTAATACGACTTCTTATTTTCCTCGCAATGACTGCTACTTGATATGCATAGAACAAAAGCCTATAAACTCTCTTCAGATCCCATTTTGCAAAACAAAAGCCTTCAAATATCATGTTCAGAAAGCCACCAATTTACACCTATATACAAATATCTACGTGTCTTCAGTTGCCTTGTTAATAACAACTGTTCACTCTTTAAAGTATGATAGGTTCATCTTTTCCATATTCAGCCTAAAGCGTAATATTTGTAAAGTGAAGAAAGAATTCTTATTGACATTGCAGGTTATCCATCCCTTCCAGCAGTGGTTGTTGTACAGATTCTGCCTCCACATTCGTAAGGTATCAACTTGGTTTGAAGGATTGAGTTATGATTGCCAACGTCGGAACAAAAGTGAAATTATGGACAAACTGGGACATACAGGCCCACAATATTTGGACATTTTTAGGATAGACTTGGACACTTTATACCCGCATTAGTATTCCCCATCAAGTTGTTTATGTATCTTGTTGCTTATTGGGTTTCACCCCAGCCATATCTTTACATTGGTACTATTGCTACTTTTATGGTATACTATTTCATAAAATAGAGTGAAAAAACTTTTCATGGATGCTAATAATCCTTAATAGATTAAAGAAGCCTTTTTTATGATCCAATTTGAGGGTGAAGACCCATAAGCTTTCCCATATTTTAGTCCTGCATTCGTTATTTGCTGGTTGCCGTAGATAGATCTGGAGTTATTTCACAGTGAAAACGGATAACGTAAGTTATGTTGGTTTTAGTTTTTTCAGCTTATATGTGACTGGGCATGGGTTGGTTTTGTGTGAAGTGGTCCAGACACCAATTTCAGTTTCTTTTCTGCAATTTGTATGGCACTCTGGGACATCTATAAAACTGAAAAATCCGTAGCTTATTTGTATCACTTGGGTTGGGTGTGGATGTATATAGTAGTTACCACCGCCCTACCTAGTTCTACTTAAGAGCTGAAACGTCATGTTTCCAGAATCTTCTTGAAGACTATCACCTCTTTCTTGATTAATGAACACTTCCATGAAGAGATACCTTTCCCCGGCTGAAAATAATTCTTAATCTCTACCTCGCCTGTTAGATCTTTATGCTCATTTCTTATCATCTTTTCTTTGTTAGGCAAACTTGGGTTAAGTAGGCTTTTTTTGGACTAATAGCTTGATTTGCAAAAGAAAATAGCTAAGGGGGCAAACTCATTTACCAACAATATTGAGCACGCATTAGACTTATCTATGAATATGATAGACATCAAAGGATTGTAGGCGCGAGATGCTATGAGAGAAAAACTGGAACAACAGAGGCAGCTCTAAGGGCGTTTGACCTTGTCCTTTATATAGCTGCATCAAGCTAGAATCGTAACAATGTGAATGTTGAGACACCCCTGTATTCAGCCACTGTTTAAGACCTACTTCTATTAATCCCTTCATCCTTACTCTAAGCACCATCAGTATTTAGAAACGTGGGTACATTACTCCATCCTCCTGTAAACTCTCTTTGTTTTCATATCACCTTGGACTAGGCAACAGTATATTCCTTTGGTTGGGAATTGAAATGTATATAATTGAGCCCCTCTTCCGTTTATGCTGCCCCTAAATCATCTCCATTTGCATTATTGTCCTTATTCTAAAAACAAAAATGGAAGATCTTAGCCATCCTTCTTAATAAACAACTAATGAAATAATCAATCAAATAACTTTCATCCACTAATGATGAAGTAGCAGACATTTCGATTTAAAGTCGATCCATGTATATTCATTTATATAATTAGTCTGAGATCATGGAACAAGGCAATCAGAAATGAAGTTCACACACTTCAGATGATCCAGGTATAATCTTAAGATTTTATAATTATTGGTGTTCTTGACATGGGGTTCAAGCTTCAGATCTTATAAATTGCAAGCCCTTACATTTTCCTCTCCTTCAGGCTCTCAACTTAAACCCCTTGTAATTCTATACCTTTAACAAAATCGTTTACCCTCATAAGGGTGAAAACTGTAGTTTTAAAGCTTCTATTTGTTGGAGAAAATCTTGACAGATCTACTCGAGTATTTCAAAATGGCGTTACAAGGTCACTTCAAAATACACGAATCTACTAGCTGCTCTCACCTGCAAGCAACGAGGAAAAATTATATGTACACTCCTAGGCATCATCATTAATTGATGACTGGCGTGCAGAATAAGCAAATATATTACCGTGTCTAATGAAGAAATTCCAAAATTTTGTCAATGTGTTGCTTTGATGAGTAGATGGAGCATCCTGTGCTTCAATGATTTTCTCAACAGAGGGCCCCATTTCACGGATTAATTTCACAGACTCAGAAAGTCGGTTGAGAAGGTTAACCAGTGCTATAACTTCATTTCTCTGCAGCTGCAGCTGAAAGTCACAAAATATGTTGCAACACATGAAGTTATCTTTTCATTGAGAAATAAAATTTCAGACTGAAATGTAATACGAGATATTTTGTACAAATTGTTTAATCATAAAGAAAAACATCTAAGCAGGTTTCGGTGTCATTTTGGGGATGCCGAAACAACACAATTTTTTCCCCATTTTAAAAGAGTACAGAATTTGTTGATTTAAGTTATGAGGAAGCACGATAACTATAAGTTATATCTCTTGGGGGGAAATAGAAAGTTACTAACCCATTAGATATCACTATGTTCTTCAAAAAGTTTTGGAAGGAGGTGTTTAAAAAGGCCTTGTGCTAGTGACTTTAAGGTATTCTACTTTTACATTTTTAGAGAGACTGAGAGAGGTCTGTATAAAAACAGAGCCTCAGTGTTGGCCATTTTTACCAAGCAAGATGGATATCTTTAGAAGTAGCGTCCCCAGGTCAGCAATACCCAAGTCCAGCAATGGATTTAAATATGTTCTCTAACAGAAAAGGTACTAGAGAGAGTAGACCTGCTTAGATATCTTTAGAACGTAACGCAAGGAAGTTCGAAGGGAAAGAGAAGTCAAGAGCTTCGGCTATGGTCTCTATTAAAGCTCTTATTTTTTGGTGGAGTAAAGCCGCGACGGATATCTCGGGGACGTCTTTTGAGTTGCTTATGGTGAAGTGAAAGGAGACGATCACCGGATATACTTGACAGATAGTGGCTTGAGTAGTGGTTTCTTGATGGTTTATTCCTTTTGCGTCGGTGTTTTTCTATTGGAGAGGCGTTTTTTTTTTTTTTTTTTTTTCATTTTCTTTTGGTTTCTCCTGTATTTGTATTGGCCTTGTACTTGTTTTTACATCAATAAAATTTACACTTATTGTTAAACACTAAGGTTGGGGAAGCTAATTAACAATAACGATCTCTTTTATTTCATTAAAATACTACTACTAACTCTCTCTTAATTATCTCTAGTTCTCCTAGGGTTCTTCCCTTTTTCTCAAAATTCAACACTACTGTTTCTCCTACCCTAGGATTTCCCATATATAGGAGATCTCCACTTCTCTCTACACTCTCCGATAATAAGGAAACTACTAGAGTAATCCTCTTTTTAGAGGATTTTTTAGGGCAAAATATACTAACATAAAATAAACTAAAATAGGAAACGAAAATAGAGACCAGTCACTAAACTGTATGCCTAAGTCGTGGGGTGACAACCCCGACCTATCAACTCTCCCCTCCTTTGAAGAATTCGTGGAGAAGGAAGGTCAACTACTACAATTTTTGTGTCACCATAATCGTCGCTGATCAACTACTCGAGTGCCTCATCTACGTGATCATGTAGCTACTGGAAAATAAGCGTCATCGCTTTACGTGGGCTAGGACATTCACATCTCATATGTCCCTGTCGTCCCGCAGTTGTAACAAATGGTCGTCCTGACAGTTCTGCTGGGTTGCCCCCAACTGCTGGCGATATAGAAGTCGGTTAGCTGGTGCTATAAAAGTCAGATATCCCGATGGTTTTAGCTTAGCCTCAACTCTACTAGCCATCTCTACTATCTCTGATAAAGACTGTGGAGAGAATAAGATCATCTCGTCCTGAATGTGCTTCGTAAGACCCAAACAAAATCGACTAACTCGTTGCGCCTCGGACTCGAAAAAAACACGTGACAATAGTATGTAAAAGGCACAGACTGACTCCGACCCTGACGTAAGGTTTGAAGCTTAGCAAAACTCTCCTCCTCGTAAGTGCTCGGGATAAAACGAGTCATCGTCTTGCCCCTCATAAACTCCCAATCTGTGATGTAATCATGACTGCTGGATACCTGTAACTGCTGAATGTTTTCCTACCAATTTAGTGCGTATCATGTCAACTTTGTCTCTACCAGTGTTACTGCCCTCTATCCAGTGGACTTCTTGAATGCAAGCATCTTATCAACCCTATTTAACCAATCTATAAAACCATCCGCATTTGATTTCCCATCAAAATCAGGCACGTTAATCTTCAGGTCATAGTTCAAATTCTGGAACACATAAATAATGGTGTTTGCGACCTGACTCTCTAGGTTGCCCTAATAGCTATACCCCTGAGTACCATATTGTGGTTTTTGTCCGTACCTAGTAGCTCCAATACCCGCAGTTGGTTGTAATTGTCCGTGCGAGAACGGTTTCCGAAGTTATTTGGCACATTACCTGTCCCCCGTGTCCTCTCTGGTCAGAGTCATCCCAATACCTGTTCTCTGTTGAGAACCTACCTGTTTCCCGACGTCCATTATCTTTGTTAACTACCATGTCCTGCATATCGTGGTCCTTGAGAAAGAGTAGGGGACCTCTGTGGTCGAGGGGGCACATGAGGCGTTGCCCCTGTCGACACTTTCCCTCCTAAGGATTGTCCGGTATTCTGCCAATCTCTGCTATTGGTACCCACATATCCTATACCACTTCTGTCAATGCTACCCACGCTAAAACCGGGCTGCCGTTGTTACGTTAGCGGTCCCTGTGGTCGTCCTGGAGCAATCGTCGTTACGGTCGCCGAAAACTGTCGGCTAGAACCTTCATGAGTGGGTCCAAAATATTGTGATAACCCCACTGGGCCTTGCCGTGGTGATGCCTGAGTGTGGATCCCACTGGGCCTTGCCGTGGTGATGCCTGAGTGTGGATCTTCCCATTTGGGTTAGAAGCTCCGCTACTGTTCTGGTACACTACCGTGAATGGAGCTGTGTTGTTTACAGGCATTGTTGATGGGTTTGTTAGCAGTGCGGTGATGATGGTTGGTGGCATGGTATTAATCGTCGTTGAAGCGGAGAGAGTGACCGGAGGCGCCGTCTGCAGAGAGAGACCAGAGGCACTGTCGTAGTCGGCGCTAGAAGCGGTGCCCCTAGAATTCCTGGTTCCGTTGGAGATTAATTCCCCATCGTCATCGGTGTTACCCTCTCTCGACTGGTGTTCGCGATTGCTGCAATTGTAGATGTTGGGTCAACTGTTATTAGGACCCGACTAGAAAGGTTAGCTCGACCCAGTTGGTGAGTTGGGTTTGGGCTCTCTCGGGATTGCTAACTTGGGCCTGATTCCCACTTTGGTTTGGGCCCCATCCGTTGTAAATAATGCATGTGGCTGACGTACCCACATACCCTGCACGTGAGTCGCTAGTGATCTGGATGTCTTCGCCGCTCGTGCGTATCACATGAATGGTGACGTCATCTCCAAGCGTGCCTCGCACGTGATCGTGGAGCTCATCTTCCCCGACACAAATCTGCCAATTTTGTAATGATCCTCTCCTAAATTCGTGATTTTCTTCAGCCATATTTCCAACTCTTCGACTTTCCGGTGTACCCACAGTTAATACCCCTCTCCGTTGATCGTCAATAAACCCCTCTTCGTCTCTCGAGTCGGCGAATTTGTCAACGCTCTCGACATCCAACCCATGAAAGGAGTTTAAAATTAGGGTTTCTTCACCTTCATCTGCCGACTCAAAATTTTCCTTTCCTCTTCTAATGACCGCTAATGGTGTTGGGGTCAACGGGTTAATCCCCGAGTTGCGACCGTCACGCATAAAACCCCTTATTGGAACACCTCTTCCCCGCCCCACTCCGGGGTTACCGGAATCGCAGTTCTCTGTCCCTCACTAGCTATTGTCCACATCGGACATGGAATTTCTCATTGGCATTGACATCACCGCGATCATCATCGCCTCGATTTGCTTTGACATCAATTTGTTCGAGGCGGTAAGCTCTTTGTTGGATTCTACCAGTAACGCATTAGATTCTTCAAACGTTCGCCTTAAGTTGGTTGTTTAACATTCTTCGGTGTTTTCTTACCCATCTTCGTAAAAAAAAATTATATACCAAGTTCGATCTAGTTCTGGTACCAATTTGTTAAACACTAAGGTTGCGAAAGCTAATTAACAATAACGATCTCTTTTATTTCATCAAAATACTACTACAAACTCTCTCTTAATTTTCTCTAGTTCTCGTAAAAAAAATTATATACCAAGTTCGATCTAGCCCTAGTACCAATTTGTTAAACACTAAGGTTGCGGAAGCTAATTAACAATAACGATCTCTTTTATTTCATCAAAATACTACTACAAACTCTCTCTTAATTCTCTCTAGTTCTCCTAGCGTTCTTCCCTTTCTCTCAAAACTCAACACTACTATTTTTCCTACTAGGATCTCCCATATATAGGAGATCTCCACCATTCTCTCTACACTCCCCAACAATAAGGAAAATACTAGAGTAATTTCTCTAGGACAAAATATACTAACATAAATTAAACTAAAATAGGAAACGAAAATTAGAGACCGGTCACTAAACTGTGAGCCTAGGTCGTGGGGTGACGACCTCGATCTATCACTTATCAAAAAAAAAAAAAAGACTAAAATTGAATCTAAGCTTTGTGCAGTAAACTTACAGGCTGATCCAAATGATTTTGGCCGTCAACAGAGAAAAGAATCTTCAGTGCTGTACCGAGACCAAGAACTTGAAGCTTTCCCCAAAGCCGACATTTCTCACACCCAACACAGTCCATCAATGCACTGAATACGTAGATGAGGTGAGTCAATTTAAGGAACTCTTTAAGGGACCAAAGGAGGAAAAGGTATACCAGCTTAAGCTAGGAGTTAAGAAATTTGACCTGATGTTTTTAAATTGCTTCTGAATCTGCTGTTTTAGCTCAGGACCACTTTGGCCTTGCCATAACTTAGCTTCGTCAAATGGAAGTGGGCATGCAGCTTGTAATTTAGGATTGTAAAGAAGCTGTTTCATTAAGGACTGTGTTTTCAGGTCCTCGGTAGGGTTACCAGTGTTGTACTCAGCCTGTTCCAGATAATTTGCAGCCTAACACACATTGACAAGAAAAAAAAATTACTTGCATGAGATCCAATTAGAGGTATTCTTAGAAAACATCTGGGATTTCATAAGAATGATAAGTTGTACTGACCTTAGTCGCAGCTCGTAGAACAAATAGAAACGTGAAATACAAGTTTTTGACACGATCCGGGTATCTTAAAACACGATCATACATCATCTCGACATTTTGTCCCCACTGCAATTCAAGCAACAATTAGAGACCACAATACTTATAAATTGAACAATCATCACAAAGGGCTGCACTGGTGTCAAAGTGGGCACGATTCCTATTTCTTATTTTCCAAGCGCACATGACCAACCTATACATCAATTAAGTATTTATAAAGGCCATGGCCCCATATTATAACACTCATGCAATCTAAACGGTTGCGTAACATGGACACTCCGTATTCGGAAGAAGAAAAAAATCCGTGTCCAAACGTGTCGAACACTCGGACACATGACACGCCAATGGATGCTCTTTTTTGCTTCAGATCACCAACTTTTTGACAGCTATTTTGAATTTTCTAATTATATAAACATGTTACTCAATAGTACTATGTTTTATCGTTGTTTGTAGCATCATGTATGTAATGATTTATATTGCATATGTAGTTAATATGACATAAAGTACAAGAAATATTGGAAAAAACCGTTGTGTCCGTGTTTTAACCTATTTTGCATTCGGCGTCTGACACCTCATATCCGTGTCAATGTTACATAGCTAAACGGTCTTATCCAGGTAAATTTTTACTAGTTAACTTGATCAAGGATAGTAAATCATGCTCGATGAGTACAACTGCTAAAGCTAAGCTGATGTCAGAGGTGGCCAGTAACTTAGGATGTCTGCAGGATGAAGAAGAGAAAATTCGTGCCCACCACAAGAAAAGAAGAAATTTCTTCCAAGGAAAAAAGTAAAGTGTAGTACATAAACTAGAATAATACCATGTTGGTCGATTCGTCAAGTAGATAATCAGCAGCTATATGGATTGAAATAGAGGAGTGAAGTCCAGATATCAACTTATACAACACCATTTTTTCTTGGCAAAACTCTCCAGATGGATCTGTAATAGATTGAAGTTCAATAAGAAAAGCATTTTTTTCCCACATAAACAATTGAAAAATTGCTCAAACTTCAGTGAATCAGATAGAAATCACCCATAGTATTTACAATGTTAAAAGGACATTAAAAGTTTTTAAGAAAATAACTAAATAGAATATTATCCTTGATTGAAGTTAACTATACCAACAATACATTTAATAGGAATTAAAGAATCAATTCAATTTTCTCCATCGAATTAATGACTCGTCACTAATTCCCGTATATGCCTGATTGACTATGACGTAAACAGTTTTGACTATCAGTATAGCAACTTGAGCTACAATAGAAATCTCTTAAGCAAAAGGAAGTGCTTTCATCAATTTTGAAGGTGTTTTTCTTCACCATGATATATCAAATTTAGCTGGAGAGAAACACAAAAAAAAATTATAACAACTTCAGCACCTATGACTTTGTGTGGGATTAGATCAACTTTGAAGTTTCTACAAGAGTCAAATTCTCTCTCAAGACCTCAACAGATAACACTGCCATACCCAAGGAGATTTATAATAGAAAAAGATGTTCATGCCTACATTTAAGGCAAAAGTGTTCAAAGCCTGTAAGTGGAAAGCTCCACCTATTCGTACATGGGCTCTAAACTAGGCAACAACGACACGAATACGGGTGTGGGTGTCTGACACACAGGTACGGAGTGTTAGAAACGGCATAAAATAAAAATAAAAAAGTACCTTGTAAATAGTGTTGGACACGTATATCGGAGTGTCGGGGTGTCGGACACGTTTTTATTTTTTGAAGTGAAGAGTCGTTGTTACCTAGGCTCTAAACATTAGTGGGGAGGTCTCTTCTACAAGGGGATTTGGGGGCCTTGTAAATAGTGTTGGACACGTGTATCGGAGTGTCGGGGTGTCGGATACGTTTTTATTTTTTGAAGTGAAGAGTCGTTGTTACCTAGGCTCTAAACATTAGTGGGGGGGTCTCTTCTACAAGGGGATTTGGGGGCCTTTTCAGAGATTAAATGAGTATTTTTCTGCTAGGGAAGGCTACAGATAGCTCCTCAACTCATCAGGTGCTTCAAGCCATGCACAGGGTCTGAAAATTGAGATTCATAATGGTATAACTAATGTTGTTGTGTCTACTAGCTCTACTCTCATAGTGGATCTAGTAAGGAGGAGAATGCCTCCATAGAGTTCTTATCATACTCTCAACAAAGTGGAAGCTCTCATAGGACAATACCCTTGTTTTGATATTGCCCATACCTTTAAGGAGGCAGATGTGTGTGCCAAATTTTTGTCTAGTTTTGCTATTGATCCAGGAGAGATCTTGGTCACCCGTAGCACAACTCCTGCCCAACTTGATCTATTTGAAAAGGATGATGCTAGGGGCAAGATCTTTACTAGAATGTAACATGTTTTATGATTAATATTTCTGGTCATGAGGTCCTTGCCTAACCCCAGCTTGCATCTAAAAAAAAAACTTCAGCTACAAAAACAAAGGACCCTAAACTGCAAAGTACTTAAAGTTGCTAGCAAGACATCTTACATTTACGGAGTCTTTTTAACCCTGTAAAATGTAGTTACATCTGAAAGACTTGCCCATAGCCCAGAAATACCGATGACCGAGTCCCCGTTCTTGGCTTCTCTGAAGACTCTAAAAGGACACCGGTTGACAAGATGCTATTTAGGTTTTTTTTTCTTGAGGATGAATGATATCTAGTTTATCATGCCACAAAGAGTCTCACGTGAGTCGTGAGCTTGTCAAGGTATTTGGAGCCATATCCAAGGAAAGAAATGGGCAGTTTCAGAAAAGAAGTTTCAGTAAGTGCAAGCTTCACTCCTCCTGAGAGAAACTTCCCTTTGCACAGGAACAGACTACTCTGAACCCTCTTGATGACCAAATCCCAAAGCTCCAACTCCTCGGCATTCCAGAGGCATAGGTTGCAGGGACTGTGTCAGTACAACAATCGATGATCCTCGCAAGTTCTGTTAACTTCACCAGTAGATCACCCCCAAAATTCTTATTTTCTTTAACCCAGCTCACCCGTGCTCTATCGCGAGATGAACAGTCACTCCAGAAACACATCCCACTGAGTGCTTTCATGGCAACATTAAACATCCACAAAATTATCACCCTGTTGCAGCTTTGTGGAGCTCTTGAATAACCCGAAAGAAGATCAATGAACATAGAAAAAGAGAGATAGTAGATAACAAGCGTGTACCTAATTTTTTCAGAGCCCCCCAAAGCCCATCATTCTACCAAGGATGTAAGCAAAGTGGTCCAGGCTCAAATGTTCAAAGGCTATTTCTAGATCCACTTTCCATTACCCAGCGAAAGGAAGCCATACAACGGAAGCCACTACACTCGTTCATGACAATGACAATCCACACAAATTGATACTTCTGACAAAAGCCCCATATTCAACAATCACATCACCGAGCCAGGAAGCAAGCTTTTTAGAACGATTAAACAAATCTGACTAAGAAAACTAATACGCCTAAAGTCAGGTACATACTGAACCCCTCTATCTCCAAAATGAGAAAATCCAAATCTTTTGCCCATAGGATCCTCTTTTGAGAACATCCAACAACTAGTGAAAAAAAATGATGGAAAATACCCACCCCCCACCCCTTTTTCTGATTTCTCTTCGGCACTTTTCTTTGATGGCATAAAACACTTCCTTTTCTGAAATGCACTTCCGAGTCCATTTTTCATAACAAAACAAATAAAATAAAGTAGACCCTGCTCCAAAGTAGGGGGAAGATTTCTCTAAAAAAAAGCTCCTATTGATCCCCAACACCCCTAAAAGTGTGTACTAAAGAGACGCCTAACCTGATGAAGGTGATGGTTGCACTAGTGGTTTTACTCCTACGTTGATTAAGACCATGTCCAACGTATGGTCCTTTAAGTTAGAATCTCACTTTACTTGTTACCGAGCCTTTTGAGAGAAACATAACCTCACACCTCCTTGGGGGATGATCAAGTGGGGACGATATTGTTGCGGGTAGAGTAGGAGCGTGACAGAATGGTATTCAGAATCGAGGACCACTCGATCATAAAGGTTGGGGAACGGTGACAACCCGCCCGAGCGGGTGTAGTAGTAGTAGAGAGGCACTTAACCCGACAGAGGTGATGGCTGCGGGTGATGGTTGCACCAGTGGTTTAGGTTTACTCCCACATCGGTTAAGATCATGTCGGGCATACGATCATTAAGTTAGGATCTCATTCTACTTGGCAAAGAGGCCATCAGAGAAACAAAACCAAGAATTTTTATGTTGGTAGTAGTAGTAGAGAGGCACTTAACCTGACAGAGGTGATGGCTGCGGGTGATGGTTGCACCAGTAGTTTAGGTTTACTCCCACATCGGTTAAGATCATGTCGGGCATACGGTCATTAAGTTAGGATCTCATTCTACTTAGCAAAGAGGCCATCAGAGAAACAAAACCTTACACCTCCTTGGGAGAGGTTAACTGAGGACAATATGCATATAAAGTGGAGTCGGGACACTACTAATCAGTGCACCTTATTTTTTTTTTAAACTGGAGGTTCACAGGGTTCATAATTTGTCACCACTCGCCCAACTACTCCTCTAGGGACCGTTACAAAGCCCACACTCCGCACGCATCGTTTAAGTCAAGATATAACTCTTGGTGGGAGTCCCTCGTTGGTGGTGGTTCGATCCCAGTACCTTTGCATCATGAGACGCTACCCAAACCATTGCACCCAATTCCCGTTGGTTATCAGTGCACCTTATTGAAACAACTTAGATCTTATTGAAACTCCTTTTTACACAACTTGTTCAACTAGTGAAGAGGAAATCTTGGGTCCAGAGCATTGGTGACAAGAAACAAAGAGAAGATGTCAAACTTTGAATGAAGAAAAAAAATTAGGGTTCATATGAAAACTTATCAAGCTGGAGAACATTAGAGTTGTGTTGGGTTCGCTGCAACATTGTGCATATGCACTAGTGATTGGTTTCGCTAGAGCATTGCAAGCTGTTGCAACACTTTCGTATCTTCTTAACAAATCTGCTACCCCGGCATGCACTTGATAACAGCCTGTAGCACCTTGCATTTAGCTTATAATCGGGGGATTTTGAAATCCAAAAACTCCAATTCGTGATTTTGTTTTCCCCAAAGACAAATTTCTTTTTTGTAAATCACGCTTTCCTCCTTAAATCTCTTTCTCTCTCTCCCTTCCCCATTAATGGAGGAAAATAAAAATTTCTGAAAATTGTCTCCATCAATGAGTTGCATAAACCAAACCAATCAACTGTTAGTTTGTTGCCTTGCAGCGAATGCAATGCAACTCTTTGCAAATGCACGCGCTTGCAAAAATTGCAGTGGCTTGCAATGAACCAAGCACAGCCTAGATCTTCTATCTTCTAAATTTAAAAGACCCCCTCGCCTCTTTCCATCTAACGTCATAGGACCACAATGATTCGCCATCAACCTCATAAATGAAAACTGCTAAATGCTCCTCCTAGGGGGAGAGCAAGAATGATTCAGTCTTCTAAATTGTGAGAGAGTATCAAAGGAGAGGTCAAGGAGAAAGACCCGATGCGGGTTTATCCTGGTTTTAGTCGTTACAGCAAGGGTAACCTATTTATCTTGAAGAAAATAAAATAACACATGGTAGGATGTAATTATATATTTATATATTTTGCATAAAAACAAAAATGACTGTGACTAACACGTAGCATACACATGAAGATTGCCTCAGTGAGGGTTTGAAAGTATACAACGAATGTCTCATGGTTAACACCTGCCTCATGGCTATATGGGGCTTTAACTAAAATGTACCGAAGTCGGCAACTGAAAGAATTAAACATAATATTATCTAAAAAGGAGAAACTCACATTTCGGACAATTTTCTGTGTAAATAGCATCCCATATTCTTCTAGCTGATGGACCCACATATCCAGTGAAACGCTCTGGATTCAGTTGAAGATTGACATATGTCATTTCGGCTGCAAAAAAAAGAAGTAATCAAACATTGTTCA
Source organism: Kingdonia uniflora (assembly GCA_014058105.1). Classification (NCBI taxonomy): domain Eukaryota; kingdom Viridiplantae; phylum Streptophyta; class Magnoliopsida; order Ranunculales; family Circaeasteraceae; genus Kingdonia; species Kingdonia uniflora. Next base: position 5,549,435 of record JACGCM010000671.1, read on the forward strand.
CTTGGTCAAACTAGAAACTTAATATAGAACTAGAGAAGCATAGAAATTTATGTAGAGAACTGATTGGGGTGTGCAACAGGTGGTTTTAACATGTAAGTTTTGAAAGTGCTGCCCTTTTGGGTCATTGCCAACTTAGTAACAGGCAGAAAAGGTACACTCTAAAATCTTGTTCACCACCGAGACACCAGCCAATACCTCAGGTTTCCCTGAAGCGGAAAATTAAACATATTAAGGTACAAAAACAGCAGATATAATAGGATTACAATACATACCATTATCAGTTTCGTCGTCATTTGTCCATGGATTATCTGTTTCTATCCAGCCTCTGAAAGCTTTGCCATCTAGAGTACGGTCGACAGCAGCCTGGGGCTTTCCCTCCTGACATACTAAATTGTCATATGAAAGCCCATGACTGAAGGGCTTCTTAAATGACTCAGGGAACTCATTTTCTGGGCATTCACAGACACTGCAATCCCGCAAACGGCACATACCGTCATCAGGCCAGAATGGGCAGTCACACCACAGCTTAATCTAAAAAAGGAACAAATCAATAATTGTTTAGCTATGATAAATAAAGAATGCAAAAGACAACTTAACTCCACATAATTAACCCAAGTTTCTGAGGCACTAGACTCTTCAACTTTGGAGGGATAAATAAAAAGGACACAATCAACCATTGAAACGAACTAAATCATTTTGAGGAAATAAGAAAAGAGTAATTTATCATACCTTGAAGTACCTAAAGAACGGAGTTGTAACAAGCTGTTGGAGCAAAGGATTTAAAACGTCTTCATTAAGACCGTCCACAGTCTCATAATCGCAACAACAACCCTCCACGATACCAGTATATTTCTGGGGATCCTTCATCAATACATATAAGAGATCATGTAAGAAGTTGGAACACGAATATGCGAAAACAAAATGGATATCCAAAAAGATCTCTAATTTACACCCCCAATTCACCAAAAACACATTTGAAATCCAAAATCATCTTAATTAACATAACAAGTCAAATAAAGATTGAGAATTTACCGCACAACTGCATGGTTTGTTGTTGTTGTAGGGGTTCAAGATTGAGAATTTAGAAGAGTTTCTAGATGTGGCTGCTGTAGCTAAGAAGATCGCAATTAGGGCAAAACCCACTGCCCATCCCCATTTCCTCCCACTCCTCGCCCCAATCTCTGCTTTCACCATCACCAATCACAACAACAACAATAGAGAGAGAGTTTCTTGCCCTAAATTGCTATGATTTGTTTCGATCCGAATAAGATCAAGAACAACGAGATTGTAAAAAAACGTTTTACTAGAGACTTTAATTTTGTTAAAAATATTTTAAAGGAAGAAAAAGTGCGAAGCGCGTGAGGGCCGTCCAGATGATAATTAAACTGAAGTTTACGAAAGTCAGCAGAAATCAGGATCTTGATGTCGATCATGATGAAGTTTACTCGGAAACTCTTTTAGAGACCTGATCCCGGGTTTTAGCTGTTAAAGTTTAAGTACATGGACAAATGAATGGATACTTAGTCTGATACTAGTCGCCAGAGACCAAACACAGTGTCCACTCTTTACTGCACGATACAAGCACTAATGAACCCCCCACCCCACCCCTATCTTAAGTTGTTTAGTTTAATTAGATAAAACTCAATTCTTATTAGGAATTGGGTCCGGCTGAAGGTGGGACCCCAACTGTGTTGGGATGTCCTACTGAACTCCTAACAGCCATATACCATTAAGGTTTATGGGGAGAGTTTAAGTATTAGTATATACTAGTAATACCCGTGGCTCACTACGGCAAAAATAATTATTGAGGACGGTATCTTAATTATAAATGTAAGTACCGCAATGGTTTTGACAAAACCAATATTTCAACAATTTCATTTATTTTAGCTTGAATATGTTTCTTGTAAAAGTTGACAAACTATATGTGTATCAAAATTGAGGGTAACATATTTTCTTCTCGAGATAGTTCCCTTAATTGACTACTAATTAATTTCTCACACGGATGCTTAGTCTTCTAAGCCAAATTGAGGGAAGAGTCATGTGAAAAACATCGAATCTCTTTGGGGGAAGGTTTGCTTTGCCATCTTTCATGATTTTTCACTCCACTTTTCTTTGTTTTTAATACCTATCATGTCTCTGTAAGGTTGTCAAAAGATTTTTAGCTTTAACTTGCTTTGTGTAAGGCTTGATGTTATTGAAAACCCCTTATCTCAACCTGCTTCTGGTATAAATACAAATATACCATTTTCTTTCACTAAATCAATTGTTTTATATAATAGTTTATCTATAAAGTAAATTATTAAGTAGTTACAGAAAGAAACTTGATTGAAAAGTCCTGACTTGAGCTTGTGCTATGCTCTTTCCCGGTTTGTAAGAAATCTTAGAACGTCGGCAGATTTTGGTTCTAGATCCTTTTAATTATTATATCCTCAAAGAAAATTCTTAATTAACTCTTGATGAAAATTTGATTGGAAACTTGTGGCTTAACCTAGTGCTCCATTGTTTTATGATAAGGTTGATTTGAAGACCTCTATTAGATTGATAGAATATATTTTGCTTCTATTTAGTGGAAGTCAATATATTTTGATTTAGGATAGAATCAACTTGGTATTTAATTTAACCATGACTAAAGCTTTAAAATAAATCATGGTTAGAAATATTGGCGAAAGAATAATATAGTGAAAGTTTTGTTGCCAGTATAGTGTAGTTGTAGATATATAAGTCGATAGCTGTCAAAAGAGTAGAATGGAGAAGATATTGTTGTATATCAGGTGTATTCCATATTTTGATTTGATATGTCGAATTATCAACACTTGCCATTTCAGAATATAAATTTAATCTGTATATATAGAAAGTAGAATATCGATACTTTGGAATGTACATTGGGAATTATTTTTATGTCAGCCAAAATGATAGATATATGTCAGCCAATCCTACTATATACCCAAATCATCACTGAGTGATATGCTGCTTGATTTTGATATTGGAATGTTTGTTTGATTTTCTCTATGCTTATGGTATGAATTGCAACCAGGATATGAACGGCTTTGTTGCCTAAGTTGCATACAGCCAAGGGATCACAACTTTGCCACAACATGTGTCTGCAGAGTCCCCAAACACCTAAGGGAAGAGAAGGTTATAGAGTGTATGCATTGCGGTTGCAGGGGTTGTGCCAGTAGAGATTAATGTTTGCACCCGTTTCTCTTCTTAGACAATGTATTGTAAACTTGTATTCAAGCTCACCTTACAATGACCTTCAGTCAGAATTTGTTGACACAATGCAAACTCACCTAGCATTTGATAATTTGCATGGTTGTTACAATGTATGATACTTCCATTTCCTGCTTTAAAATTAAAAGACAAACACTTTCCCTATGTCGCTCAATACTATGATTTCACACGTTAAAATGAAACAACACTCCAACCGATGCTCATCTTTTCATTTTTTTCTTTTCCCTCGACTATGGCACAAACCTACCCAAGATTCCCTGAAATTATCGAGGAGGTCGTTAGATCAGGTTTTTCATTATTCAATCCAAAAGTGATAGGATAGGTATGAAAAAAAAGAGGCCATTAGAGACGTTCTAATCTTATGTTAATTGATTCAGAAGAGAATCGTTCCCTTTAAAACTGGGAAAGCATTACTTTCTAGTTTCTCCCCACTGAAACAAATAGCACTGCCTATGTTTCATATAATTGAAAAAAAAAAACCTTATGCATTAATTTTTATGAAGTAATTGTGGTAAGCTTTGTCGGGCTAGTCGGTTGATGATGTGAGACAACAATCCTTGGTTGCAAATAGACAGAGGGAGTTCCTATACCTCAGCTCTACTTTAAAAAGAAAAAAAGAAGAAAAAAAATGGTCGTTATTCGTAAAGAGGAATATGGTCCTTGTTATATGACTCTTTTATACTATAAAACATGAAGTAACTTCATACTTATTTTTTCATGTTCTACAGTAACTATCCTTCAATGTTTTACTATTACTGAATCAACACTTAAACTGTAAACTTGACAGATCTGAAGCATGGATATATAGTGTGCAGCTTGCTGAAGAGGAAACCTGATTCTACGTGATTCAAATGTATTAACTTCAGCTTTCCCTTATGTAGACGTGTATCCATATTGTGCTGCGAAAAGCGTAAATCATGAGGATTTGTATTGGTTTGTCACTATTTTTAAGCATCGATACTTCAGCTACCCTTATGTAACTCTTGTGTTTGAAGCTAAATTGTGTACTATATAATTTGTTTGTTTGGTTATTTTCATGGACTTGCCCCAGTATTAAGCTGGCGAAAAGGAGAGTAAAGAGAATCCTTGGGATGACTTGATAGGTCATTTTTGAGTGATTTTAAAAGGTTGTGTACATCTGATCCCTTGTGGGTTTTGATTGTATTGTGTTAAAGATAAAATTTGCATATGAAGATTCATGGGCAACAATCCAATGGGTTCTATCAGACTCGTGGTTACAGGGCTATGTCGACTTGGAGAAGATTTTCTTGGCAGGAGACAGTTCCGGTGTGAATATAGTCCATAGCATGGCAATGCGGGCTGGAGATGTTGCCAACCCTGTGAACCTTCTTGGTGTTGCTTTGATCCAACCTTACTTATGGGGGAAAGAACGGATTGGTTCAGAGGGAGTTCTCGATACAGATAAACTTATAGTTCCGAATAAGATGTGGACTTTTGCATATCCATCAACCATAGGACACGATGACCCTCTTGTGAATCTATTTGACGCAGAGGCACCAAGTCTGTCAGATCTGGGTTGCACCCATGTTCTTGTTTTTATTACGAATCAAGATGTTTATAGAGATCGTTGGTGGCTTTATTATGAAACATTGAGGAAGAGCGATAGGAGAGGAGTAGTTGAGATTATGGAGACAGAAGGAGAAGATCATGTGTTTCATCTCTTCAGTCCAACTTCTATGAAGGCTCTGGACATGATCAAGCGCCTGGGTTCTTTCCTAAACCAATATAAATGTACAGGGATCATGTGAGAACTGATGTTCTATTAATCAATAAACTACTCCGTCGGGAAGATCCTCCTTAAATTTATGTTTATCACACACACTGATAGCCTAATAACGCTTCACGCCTTCACCCTACATTTTAATTTTTTGACTTTATCCTCCAATCTCACAGTTTCTGTCACTGAATAGGAGAGTTACCCTAGCATGTAAGGTAGAATTCCACCTTGCACACCATTAGCTTACATTCCCACAAAAAGTTTCTTCCTCCTCAACTTAAACAAATACAAATATCAAATGAACCTCAACCTCAAACCTTCAAAAACCCTTATAAATCTAAAAACCAAAACCCCATTATTTTCCCTCAAATTTTAACCTCCGGGGTGAGCTAAACTTGAGAATTAAAACAACCCCATTATAAAAATCAAGAAAAAAAACTATATTTCTGAGTTTAAAGTGTAATCGAACCTAATTTTGAAATATTTTATTCTGATCATAAACAGCTTAATCATCTACTCTATATTAGAAGATACCACATTTACCTAAAGATCAAAATGCAGAGAGAGAGAGAGAGATGAACCTTGCGAGCATGAGCAAAAAAAGTGGTCATGGTTGAGTCGGGGTTGAGAGAGAGAGCAGAAGAAAGAGTTGGCTTTGGGAGAGATGAATCGGGAGAGAAAGAAAAAGAGTAAGACTTATCAACCCCTTTCCGTGTTTTGTCAAAACTACCCCTAAATATAAAGAGTCAAAGTAATCTAAGCCGTCCATCTTCCTCCTTCCCACAAATCCCAGCCCCTCTTTATCCCTGAGATAATGGTGAATATGTCTATACAAAAAATACCGTTGCCTAATGTATAATAGATAACCTATTAAAAGGTCAAGTCTATGTAACCTCTGAGAGCCTATATAGAGAATTCATTAATCAATAATATCTCTACTCTTCTCTCATATCTATGTTATAATTAACTGATAAAATAAAGTATTATCCAACACGTTATCGGATTGATCTACTCTTAATTTAGTTGCGTAGCCTACTCCACAACGATCACATCTATATATTTAGGGGTGTACACCTAAACCCAAAAACCCAAGAATTCGAACCGGGCTGACCCGAACCGGCCGGTTCGGTCCGGTTTAGAGATCTGTCGGTTCAGTTTTGGGCTTGAATTTTAAAACCCGAATACAATCGGTTCGAGTTCGGGTTCATGATTTGGTATATCTTAATACCCGACCTGAACCGATCTCTCTTCATATAAATCTGTAGACAACAACAACTTTTAATTTTTTTTCTCCCAACAAAACCTCCTCCTCAAATCTTTTCATTATAAATATCAGTCTATTTGCTAACATATATCATCTTGACCAGCTCTGGGGCATTATATCCTTGAGCAATATTTCGTGATAGTTTCAAATGATTTCATGATAACTGGTTTCTACAATATTTCGTAATAGTTTCATCTTTCATCTTGATCAATTCTTCGATTTGAGGTTCTCGTGGATAACTGGTTTCTGCAATCCAGTGTGGAGATGCATCGTAGAGATGGTCCAGTCCTTTGATGTCCCATTTTCGTGATTCACCATGTCGTCCTGCCAATGAAAAAGAACAAAATTACTATTTAGAATATTTTGTGATAGTTTCAAATGATCAATAGTTTCATGAAATTACTCTGTTGTTGGAACAAAATCATCATCAACAACCTCTCATAAGATCATCTACAACAACTAGGATTGTATTTCATGGCTACAATTTGGGGGGTTTTTTTTCTCTCTCAAAGAAATCTTAATTGGGTATGTTTATGTTTAGGGTCCAAAATTTTTAATTTGGGTATGTTGGTGTTTAAGGCCCAAAAACCCGAGTTACATACCCAACCCGACTATTTCGGCCCGGGTTGCAAACTTGGTCGGCTCGGGTCGGGTTCACTAATCAAAGACCCGATTTATCCGGGTCGGGCCAGATTTAGGCCTTAACTCGGCCCAACCCGACCTGTGAACAACCCTGCATATAATGTACATCTCCGGGAAATGTCCCTGTCGCCGGGAAAATGGCGTGGAAGCTGGGCAGTTTACGATCAAAAATAAAATTTTAAACGGCGTATTAGGTTATGCCGACGTCAACTAGGGTTTGTTTATTTTATTTATTTTAAAAAAATTATTATTACATCACGCGGACGTCACCTGATTTAGATCCATTTATTAGAAAAATGGATCTAGATCAGACCTGATCAATAAAATCATACAATATATGATTTATTGACATGGCAGGACTGGGTTTACAGTGACACGGGTCAAGGACACGCGTCATGTGGGAGCCATACGTGTTGACGTGGCATGGCACGTGGCACTGAGACCCACACGGACTGACGTGGCATAATACGTGGTCGTGGGATCTACATGTGTACTATAGTAGTGGGATCTACATGTGATGATACGTGGTAGTACTATGTAGTAACACGTAGTAGTACTATGCATTGACACGTGTCACGACATGGTGATGACATGTGGCAGACCAGTTTAACCGAGTCAAACCGATTAACTCGATCCAGGCCTTGACCCAGACCAAGTCAGACTGGTCCAGACCGATTCATATACTAAATTGGCTTTAAAAAGCTCAATTTTTGGTCAATTTTATTTTGAAAAATTCCTATTGGCTGGACCAACCCTTGAGGGGACCCATTTTTAATTTTTTTAATGAAAATATTTTCATTTTTTTGGGGAACGGGTGCCTTCTATAGGAAAACTAACTAACTTATATGTGATATAAGAAAATTGATTAATGCTTATTTAAGTATCGTACAATAACTTATAGGATATTAATGGTATGCCCCTAGAATATTAATTATTCTGATTATGGATCAAAGATAATGTAAAAACCAAAACTAATTTAGAATACGAATGTGAGTCATATCTAAATCACAGTTAAATGTCAAAGACAATAATTAGATATCAATTGAGAATTGACTAAGTCTTATTTTCTAAAAACTTGGTGTTTGAGGAACCACTTTTACGTATCTAGGTGCAATTAGATGTTACTTGATATCATTTAAAGATATATAGGCACTAATAGTAACCTATAATACCTTAGAATGTTAGTTTAAATGCATGACTAATCTACCTATTTTATCCGACTTTGGGGGTGGGACCACTTGTCAGCTAAACATCTAATACGCCTCATACTCGTAGCAAATAGGTCATTTGGCTAGAATATACAAACTTTATAAAACTTTAGGGATTATAACACCCTAGTTGTTAGATTAAGGATCGCAACATCGTTTAGTTTTGAATAGCTGTCTTGGCTAAAATTATATTAAAATGGACTTTAAAGTTAAGATTACCATTTTATGGGGTAAAGTTGGGATTTGATACTAAATAAGATCTCACAAGTATAAAGCCATGAACAGAGTTCATTTGCAAGTAATGATTTGGAATCATGTACTTCATTACGAATCTGAGACTTAACAAATTAATAGGTTCAAGTTTGGGCTCACAAAGCGGTTACACAATGAATTTGTACTATTCAATGCACAGAGTTTGTCTAAAGTTATAGAAATAGCCAAAAGGATGAAAACAAAAATTTGGCTGACAAGTTCTTATTCGTATACTCCTCCAGCCCCAACGATAACTATGAAGTCAACCCGGGTTACGACTACAACTATTTGTTACTGTAGTGGCTTATTCTGCATCACGAGCTCATGCTTCATCTTCGAACTGCAGACGAACTTTCAACCTCAACAGCAGAACACGTGCTAGTGGCGTATTCTATATCACGAGCTCATACTTCATCTTCAAACTACAGACGAACTTTTGACCTCAATAACAGAACACGTGGCACAATCACAAACATGTATAAAACGAGTTTCTTAACTAATACCACTCATCCCTAGCAATACTCATGCTATTGGTTAAGAGCCATCTTATAATAGCTTATTTCGTATCTCAGACTCAAACCTCACCCTTGATCTCATCAGCATACAGGAAGTACTACTAAAGGAGCAATCAAACTTTTCCCAGTTCGAGACATCACTTTCAACCTCTGCACCAGCAGTTCGACCTGCGCGAAACACACAGTCAGCAATAGAGCTATTGTACAACAGAAGGGGCCAGAACGTTACACAACATGGTTAAAGAATATCTCACATTTTTTTTATAACGTCCATCATTAAGGAACTTTATTGTCATCAAATGGTCATATTAAAGGACCTATAAAAAGACCTGGAGAACTGCAGATGAGGGATGGAATGATCACCATACAAAAGTTTTTGCTCTATCATCCTATATTCTCAAGTCATTCATTGTAATAGACTAGTAATCTTAATAAAATCATCACTTTCTCGAAATCCTCTGAAGAGGTCGTGGTTTTTAACCTATTTAAAGGTTTTCTACACTAAACTAGCTTGTTGTTCATTGTCTGTTATTCTTGAACGTTCTAAATACATTTGGTGTAAAGGCTAAGTCTGTATTATGGAATTATGCTATTATATTTGGCGCCGTCTGTGGAAATTGAAAATCTTAAACCCATTATCTCAAACGGTACTGATAACCTTTTCTCATAATGTCACCTCCAGGTCAAAGCATGCCGGTCGCCCAGGCGGAAGAGAATACAACTTTAGCAGACCTGAGAACCACTCTGAACTCATAAATATAAAGGCGTGCAGCTCTAAAACAACAACTCGCGAGTGTCCAGGACACGCTAAACACCTTAGAAGGTCAGCAGATCGCCGTCCAGAAGCACAAAATCATACAGCCTAAGGGCTCGCAGATTTCTGTTCATGACAGAATAGGGCCACCTTCGAAGGGCGTTCACGCAGGAGGTGCACTTCGATCTAACCATCAACAACAAGATATGGATCACCCCATGATCCAGGAAATCTAACAGGAGGTAGATGGCAGCCTGGCGGGAGCCAGACAGACTGAAAATCTACCTCGAAGAGTTCGAGTCCCGACGAAGGAACGTCTAAGTGAAGGAAGTGGCGCGATACACGACCAACCATCACAGCTCGACAATATGTCACCCAGGAACATGTTGAAAAATGGATAAAAGAATTACTTGAAGCCCACGCGCCGACTAAAGGGATCTACAACAGATTACAAAAGGGCCCGATCGCCCAAGAGATCTTGGATGGTTAGGTCCCCACTGGGTTTCACACTCTGAAGATCCGAAAGTACACAGGGACTGATTCAGTGGAACACGTTGTTCCAGGATACTCTAGGCCTGCATTCCACATCCAACCACATTCTATGCTGACTCATTCCTACCAGCTTGTGAGGCGAACCCTTACGATAGTTCCACATACTGCCTAAAGGATCCATTACGAATTTTGAACAGTTGCGTGAACTCTTCATCAAGAATTACTTGCACAATTGAGATAAAGAAGAGAACTTATATTTTCTTTTTAGCCTCAAACGGATGCCAGAAGAAAAACTCGAGATGTTTACCAAAAAGTACCTAGAATTAGCTCGAAGAATAGATCGACTCGACTAGAAAATTACTATTTCTGCTTTCTCCAACGCTTTACTCAGCGATGGCCGAGCAAAGGAGTACCTCGTCCTTAACAAACCAACAACATTGGAAGACATGATTGAAAAGGTCAACGGATAAATCGACCTAAAGCAGATGGTGTTTGACAGGCAGAAATCTCATAAATCAATGCTAATGGCTCGAGATCAGTCGAACCATTTTGATTTCAATTGGACATCAGATCAAGGAAGAGACAGAAAATGAACCAAATCCAATGATAAACGACCCCGGAAGGGGAGTAACTTGACTAAACCTTACCTTCCAAAGATGAATGTGACTATAGCCAACATATATCCTATATTACAAAAAGACAAATTCTTCTGAAATGCACAGTACTTACAACCGATCGAGAACTAACCGTACTGCATCTACCATAAGATCTGACATCATGAGACTGAGCAATATTTTACCTTATAACGGTTGTTGGAGTACACCTTTGCAGATGGACGAATGCACGAGTACATAGTGGATGTAGAGAGTTATAAGAATAGGAGTTACAAAAACCCTACTGAAACTGTGCAAGTTGAAGATCCCGCAGCCGAAAAGTATTTCTACCATCTCTCGTTCTGCCACCACCTGGAGACCCAGGCCATTAAAGAATTAAACAAAAGCAAGCGAAGACGTGTCGCCCAATGTCACGACTTATCCATGCAAGATAAAGAAGCTCGTTTAATTCCATTATCCAGCTCTCATCGAATTGGGATCTCTTTCAATAACTGCGATGTTCAGTATGTCAACTATCCTCACCATGATGCCTTGGTGTTCATGTTGAAAATGCAGAACATGGTGCTTCATATAATGATGGTAGACACCGACAGTACCATCAAACTCCTTTTTCAAAGTACGATCGACCAGATGGGTCTGGCCGATAAGGTTCAACCCAGCGACGTTGATGTTTGCGGTTTCAATGGGTCTAAGGAGGAACGCGTAGGGAAAATTGTACTCCCCATCACTGTAGGGCCGGTGACACTCGATGTTTTCTTTTACATTGCCAACACAAAATCCCGTTATCTAGGAATCATGGGTAGTTGCTGGTTACACAATATGCACGCTATTCCATCAACCTACCACTTGGCATTATGTTTCGAGTGGGAGGGTAGCGTTTATGAGATAAAAGGAAGTCAGAAATTAACACGAACATGCAAAAATTCTGTCATCATCGAACCAAAACATTCCAAACATCAACTCGCATAGCAATTACAGAAGACAATAGGAAATATTACAGAGAACTATACAATCAACACTGTAGGGCAACATCTACCTAACACAGAGACCACAAAATAAGTTGAAATCAGTGAACCTAAGCGTAGGACATATATTGGCTCTCATCTGCCCTCACCAGAGAGTGATACTTTCATCCAGTTCCTTAAAGAAAATAGCGACGTCTTCGCCTGGACATTTCACGAGATGTCAGGTATCGATCCGAATATGGCCTGTCACAAACTCAACTTGAAGGAAAAATTCGTAGCTATCAAACAAAGATAGAGAACTTTAGCACCTAGACTTCGCGATGAAGTCAACAAGGAAATCAAAAAACTCATCGAAGTTGGTTTTATCTGCAAGGCCAATTATCTTAAATGAATATCCAATATTGTAGCGGTACCGAAGAAGAATGGGAAGATCAAGGTATGCATGGATTTTATCGACTTGAGCAGGGCATACTCCAAAGGATAACTTCCCACTCCCTGTCATAAATAACCTACTCGACTATACATCCGGACACGAACTCCTATCTATGATGGATGTCGTGTCAGGCTACAACCAAATACCTATGTTACCTGAAGACCAAGAGAAAACAACTTTTATTACAGAGCATGGCCTATACTGCTACAAAGTTATGCCATTTGGTCTCAAAAACGCTGGAGCTACTTACCAGCGACTGATGACCCAAATGTTCATGGATCACCTTGGAAAAACAATGGAGGTCTATATAGACGATATGTTGTATAAAAGTTTTAAGAAGGAAAACCATATTACAGATTTACACACAACCTTCGATATCCTTCGTCTCTACAAGATGAGACTCAACCCTGACAAATGCCAGTTCAGAGTTTAATAAGAGAAATTCTTGGGCCACTTAATCAGCAAGTACGGTATTGAAGCTGATCCGGATCGCATTCGTGCACTATTATCTATGCCTTCCCCAAGAATGAAGAAAGACGTCCAAAAGTTTACAGGGAAGATTGCCCCAATAAACTATTTCGTTTCAAAATTGTCTGACTACTGTCGATGGTTGTTCAACTTATTACGTGAGGGGACAAAAAAATAGAAACCTAAGAAGGACCACAAGATCGAATGGACAACAGAATGCGAAGCAGCTTTTCAGCAGCTAAAACTTTACTTGGGTTCACCACCAGTGATGAGTACACCTAGTAAAGGGGAAGAACTCACCATCTATCTTGCAGTTTCGGAAGAATCATTAAGTTTTGTTCTCATTCGGCTTGATGAGAAAACTGAGAAGCCTATCTACTTCATCAGTAAAACTCTCACTCCAGCAGAATCTCGATACAGCAAGATCGAAAAATTACTTTTGGCTATTGTCTATACCTCACAAAAATTGGGACAATACTTCTAAGCCTACTTAATATGAGTAGTGACCAACTACCCTCTACGTGAAATGTTATCAAAACGAGAAAAATCAAGACGAGTCCAGCAATGGTCAGTCTCTTTTGGCGAGCATGGCATTCGATTCGAGCCGAGACATTCTGAAAAGGGTTAAGCCGTAGCAGATTTCCTTGTAGATTTCCCCGTAGAAGATCTTAACTAAGAAGAAGACATCGCATAAATTCATGAAGAACAGCTCGAAGAAAGGGCAGACTGGATAACGCAAAAGGGATGGTGTCTTCTAACTGATGGATCCTCTTGGCCCACAGAATCAGGCATCAGAATTGTGCTGATCACACCTTCTAATGATAGGATTGAAAAGGCAATCCGATTAAACTTCGAAGCTACCAACAATGCAGCAGAATATGAGGCAATGATTCACGGTTTAGATATGGCTCTAGAGATTGGAGTATCCGAGCTGTCCATATATATGGACTCTCTGCTCATTGTAAACCATTACATAGAAAAATTCTAGAAGAATGGGAAAATGATCGATTACACAGCCGCAGTAGCCGACAGAATGAGTAGATTCATGAAATTTTCTATTAAACATTTGCCACGTGGGGAAAATAGATATTCTGATTCCCTCACATATCTCACAGGAGTCCTTGGCTCAGAAGCTCGGTATCTCAAGATTGAAGTAATATCAAACCCCAACATTAACATCATCAGCTCACATTCTGTTAATACTGGGGGAGTTGAAGATGATGAGGATGATTGGAGATGACCTTTCCTCAAGTATATTGGTACCAAGAACATATTTGATGACAAACTCCCTCAAGACCTCATTGAAAGAAGGCATGTACTGGATAACGCCAAACCCTGCATCGCCGAAAATGGTCTCTTATGCAAGATTTCGGTCACAGGGCCGCAACTTGAATGCTTATCTTACAAAGAAGCTTGAAATTTCTTACACGAACTATATAAAGGCATTTGTGGTTCTCACACAACATGAAGATCTCTAGCCAGCCGAGCTCTTACTCAAGGCATTTTCTGGCCTAAAATTAAAGCTCAGGCAATTGAGCTCACAAGAAAATGTGATGCTTGTCAACGTCATGGTCCACAAATTTGAGCTCCAGCTTTAGAACTACATTTCAGCAACGTTGTATGGCCATTTAAAAGATGGGCTCTCAACCTTGTCGGCGAGTTTCCTGCTGTACCAGGAAAATGGAAACATCTCTTAGTCACAACGGATTACTTTACTAAGTGGGTAGAAGAAGTCCCTTTGTGTCACACACGAGAAGATGAAGTCATCAAGTTCATCTGGGAAAACATCATCATTCAATTTGGCTGCCTCCATCTCATCAGGATCGACAATGGACCTCAGTTTGTTGACTCCAAAGTCGTCGAATTCCTCAATCAACACAACATCATATATTCCCCTTCAAATTTGTATTACCCACAAGGGAACGGCCAAGCCGAGATCATTAATCGCACTATCGTAGATGGAATCAAAATACGCTTAACAAAAAAGATAGGAAATTAGGTCATGGAGCTACCACATGTGTTATGGGCGTATCGAACTACGCCCCGAGTTTCAACTGGATGTACAACGTTTCTTCTAGCTTATGGTACCGATGCAATCATCTCTACTCAGTATCATCACCCTATTCACGACCATACCATGACAGATTAAGAAAATGAATTCCAGTTGGCATGTAATATGAACAGGATCGAAGAGACTCGAGGCAAAGCAAACATGAAATTGGGAAGGTATCACCAAGTTTTAGCCCTGTACATTGTTTCTTCAAGCTTATGGTACTGATGCAATCATCCTTACTCAGTATCATCACCCTATTCGCAACCATACCATGACAGATAAAGAAAAAAAATTCCAGTTGGCATGTAATATGAACAAAATCAAAGAGACTCGAGACAAAGCAATCATGAAATTGGGAAGGTATCACCAAGCTTTAACCCAATCTTATAACAAGCGTGTTCGACATAGAGAATTTGAAATCAAGGATCTGGTCCTCTAGGAGATTCCCAAACATTACAAAGAGCTTAACGCAGGGAAATTATCTGAAAATTGGAAAGATCTTTTTGTCGTTATCTGGAAAAGTGGCTTCGGTTCTTACGACCTTGCAACTGAGCATGGCGAGCACGTACCTAATCCTTGGAACACAAGGAGACTGAAATTATATAATAGATAACGCATCTGTCACAGTGTACTTCTCTCCAAACCAATCTATCATTTCGTATGACAAGCTCACATTAATAAAAGATTATTGTTTGATGAAGACATCTGATACTTTCTACTATGCCACATAAAAATTCTATACACAGATTATAAATCATTTGTTGCTTTGGCCAAATTGATCATTTAATACATTACAGATCGTTTGTTGCCTTGGCCAAACCGATTTATCTAATACATTCGTTGCACGTCAATCCTACACCAATGAAATACTTGTGTTCGATTGCCCTACAAAAATTCTATACACAGATTACAAATCATTTGTTGCTTTGGCCAAATTGATCATCAAATACATTATAGATTGTTTGTTGCTTCGGCCAAACCAATCTTTATAATACATTCATTGTACATCAGTCCTACACCAATGAAATACTTGTGTTCGATTGCCCTACAAAAATTCTATACACAGATTATAGATCATTTGTTGCTTTGGCCAAATTGATCATCTAATACATTATAGATCGTTTGTTGTTTCGGCCAAACCGATCTATCTAATACATTCGTTGTACGTCAATCCTACACCAATGAAATACTTGTGTTCGATTGCCCTACAAAAATTATATACACTGATTACAAATCATTTGTTGTTTTGGCCAAATTGATCATCAAATATATTACAGATCGTTTGTTGCTTTGGCCAAACCAATCTATCTAATACATTCGTTGTACGTCAATCCTACACCAATGAAATACTTGTGTTTGACTGCCTTACATTACAATATTTCTTCTAATATATTCAACAAGTACTTATATACACAGATTACATATCGTTTGTTACTTCGGTCAAATCGATCATCTAAACTACATTACAGATCATTTTGTTGCTTCGGCCGCACTGATCAACTCATGCATTACAGATAGTTTACCAGTTGAGCTGAACCAACCACATATCACGCTGCTTTACATTCATTATCGTTGGTACCTCACACGGTTAGTGCAGCTCACTACTCATCCTTAACTATTTCTTTATACATCCATAATTTTCCCTTGTTTGTATACATACAATATAATCACATTTCTCACTCTTCACTAGAGTTGTCATTTAACTCGCTACCCCTATTAGAAGGTCCTGCCGCATCCTTTACATCACTCTTACATAACTTCTGACACATAAATTATAGCATCCTCTCTACAACAATCTTCTTTCCCTCTCTGACTATTCTCTTTTTAAACGATCCAATTCTGGAAATCATGGGTTCTAAAAATGCAGTCCGGATTACCTCCATCTCACATTCTGTACCTTGAGCAGTTAAACCATCATTTACCCTCTGACTTTCAGCTTCTAATATCTTCAATTCAGCTGTAAAAAACGATATTACTGCAACCATCTCCCTCTCATGACTACCACCCACCTCATTTTTCACCTTCTTACTGAGAAGGAGTTTGCTCAGCTTATATTACGCTTCCTTCAGGGTATCTTTCAGCTGCTTACAACGATCGCCCACTCGTTGTTTTGCACGACACACATCAGAATTCTGAGCTCCCAACACAGTCATGAATTTATCCATATGATAAATCAAAGACATTGAATTTTCATAACCTTCATATTCTACCCTCTTTGAGTCCTAATTTACCTCCAACCGCAACAGATCCTCTGCCAGCTTCGTATTCGTGCTTCGAAGTCTGCCATTTTTGGACTGCTTTTCCAAGATATCTAGGTCCCGCGTTTGTGAAAGCTACTCTAGATCACATATTTTGTTCCAGATCTTCATTATGACCTCATTCTGTTGAGCACAAACCTCCTTCATCTCCTTTCCTGCCATCCTAGTAACCAACCACAATACTTCATATTTGCGAGCACAAGCTCTAACATTGCTTATCTCCGCTTTAGGCATATTCACTTGAAACTGTAGCTCCTTCACATTATTTCCTTCAGCGTCTAATGCGACTAGCAGTTTTGCAATTTGCGCTCGCACAGATAATAATTAAGTACCTTGTTGACTAACTCGTCCTGATCCACTTCCAACTTCAACGCCATTTTTTCTTATCTCTTCCTCTAAACTCTCTATCTTTCTCAAACTGACAGACATTACCGCCTCTTTCTCTTAAAGAGTTTTACTCATCTCTGCCCTAAATTTTTCTTCAGCCTCAATAACACTTGACGTGATCTTAGTTCAGCACGAATTCGATCACTCTCGGCACGTAACACGTCGCACTGACTTTGTATAGTAGTCAGGTCTACCTATTCACAACAGGTTATATTTATAATAGTTTTTCATAACAGCAGAGCACATATAACAGTTGGCAAAACTACATCAAGAATATCGTGTCTGAGCAAGTTAGATACATTATTCTGTTCTCACAAAACACAGATTACATTTTCAAATACTACGACGGATAGTCACAGAAAAACAAGATTAATCTATTTTGTGACCCTTCCGAACATGAGACAACCGCCGCTTGTCTCTCACGACCTTCTTATTCGAAGCATGTACATCTACCGGCGTGGTAGAAGTCATGACCTCCTGTTGACGTTGTTTGCGCTGCATTCGAAATATCAGATACTCAACCTCTTCCTCTTCTGATGACTCCTCCCACGACCTCGGGCGGAAGTGGTCACCAACGATTCCTCCTTCACTTCAGATAAACCATAGGTTTTTCTACTTTGGAATTTTCCACTTCAAAATCCTTCCCACATTCTTCTACAAACTTCCTAAATGCGTTATCTACTCTAGCTAGTTCCCCCCCATAAAACTCGACAACACTGTCTATATGACGTTCATACTTCGCTCGGGCAGTAACTTTTGCTCGCGAGGGGTATAGATGCTATTTCAATATCATTTGCGCTTTGTGCAACCGCTGACGCATATTTTTCAATAGCACACCTAAAGCCCTCATTTCCGCATCTACCTTCATTCGAACAACCACTTCTTTCGACAGCCGTGTTGCTAAAGATATTTTCTGCTCTACGTACTGCAATAGCTCATCCTGTAACCCCTTTACCTCACCCTCTAATTGCGTTTGAACCTCTATTTTCCCTTTCCTTATCCTGAAAAATATAATCTTCATGGCCCTCTGATCCTACATAAAGCCAAAAACATTATATAAAGGTTCTACATCACCCCATACAACAGACACACCAGCCTGAGCTGAATATTTTTTCGCTTCTAAACTATGACAATTGCGTGCTTCTTGAGATAAAAACATAACTCGAGCTGGGTCTGGAACAACACCTCTCTTCCTCGAAAGCTCTATATAAGCCTCCTTTAACCCTCACTTACTATCTACTTCAACCTCAAAATACAAAGTCATAACCAATAGCATACTCTGACACCTCGCCTTATCACTTGGGTCGTTAAAATAAACCAACTCTTTCAGTTTTCGAACTAATACCCCCCTTTTCTCTTCCTTACTTAATACTTTATCTCTCTTCACTTTTATCTTAACATATTTACATTGCAGATCATATAACTCTTTAAAGGTTTTCTCTGAATTTAACATAAATTGCCTTCTCTCGTATTCAGTTTTGTTAAGTACCTATTAAATACGGGCCATAGAGTCCCTCGCTCTACTCAACAACTTCTTTAATTCGGAGTTCGTTTTTATCAAATGTTTTATCTATTACACAGATTACAGATATCGTATTTCAATACCAACATTAGCGAAAAACATATTTCAAAATATTACTTAAAAAGAAAAAACAATGTACGATTATACAGAGTACTATCACATCCAAGTCACACGAGTTGAAAAATAGAAGACAAGATACCACAAAACATTTAAAAAGGCTTGCTAATGTCTACCTCAGAGGGAGATTTCAGTGTTTTCTCTGGAGAGAGAACTGTTTTAGCACATTCCAACAGAGGATCCGCTGTTTGCTCAATAGTATAGACTTCCTCTACATTACCGGGAGGAAGGTCTAAAACTTTCTCAGACGCACCAGTAGCATCACCAGCCATCTCTTCCTTCTCAGCTGGGAACTCGATCTCTTCATACCTACCAGTCCAGGGCAACTCCACATTATCAACACTCAACCCCAAATAATAGTACAATTTGATTAAGTGGTCTCTTTCCACTAAGACCGCCGCAACCGCATCAGACATGAGTTTGTCATTCCTTGAAAACTCATTGAACTTCTCTACAACTGTGGTAGCATCTGCAGCCCTACTCTCTCTCTCTCTTTAACTAAAAGTCACCCTCGAGCTTCTTCTCATAAACTGACTGAGCCTCAAATTTCGTCGTCAGAGCGTCAAATTCTTGGCATCTCTTGTCCAGACATTGTCTGAACCCCTTTAGCATTGTTGACAGCTACCAATATAACAAAAATAGAAGAATCAGATCAACAATTTCATTCAGTTCAAAGGCAACGTCAGGTAAACATTTTTTTAGCAACATGCCGCGAACGTGTGCTCAAGATACTCATCCTCAAGCTTCTGTGAATTTGTCCTGGCCATTTGACAGTATCTCCGCTCCAACACTTTTATCTTGGCAACAACATGAGGGTTAGTTTGCTCATTGCCCTCCTCTACATGCCATTTCTTCTTTAGACTCTTCTCAATGTCCCCAAGCGCAGACACGCTCACTTCAGATTTTTCCTACACACCACCAACAGTAGGCTTTGCGATCTCTTATTCTGTGGGCACAACCCCAACATCAGAGCTACTTTACTGTGCTGGCTTTCGGGCTTTGCGAGTAGACCACTTGATAGTCTGAGGTATAAAAGGTGGAGGACTAAGTAAGTTAGCAACGGTCTCTACAGCCTTCCCCTCGGCCATAACTCATTTTTCTTGAGCTCGCTGAACTTTTGGCGCTATCGAATCTATTATTTTATGCCTTCGGATACCCAATTCAATGAGCACCTCTGTTAGCTCATCCTGGTCGTGAGCAACACAATCAAACAGACTAGTCTTATCCGGAGTGGCCAACGGTTTAGGCTCTGCCAAATAAGAGGAACAGAATATCAGTTACACAACATGCAAACATAACTATCAACTATTCGAAGGTTGGTCAACATTATTTACTCGGATTAAAATATCTATGGTTCAGCTTGAGTGCTGGTTCATCTGGAACCTACAAACAGCTCCCCTCAACCCACACAAGGTGGTCGTTCCATGGTCTACCCGTAGAGTCAAAATCAAAGAATTTCCGCCTAGCCGAGTTACTATACATGTAACTACGAACTGCTTTGCAGTCCCTTCCTGCCTCCAATTTTCATTAAGTGCCTCACATACCCTCATCATCTCATACACATTCCTATTTAGCTGGGCATGGCAGCACTGTAACGTATTCATGACCACTTTCTAAAAATAGGTCAGCAAAATTCTAAGGCCATATACGACCTGATTCAAGAAACATAAAACCTCCCAACTTGGGCCTGGTAGCCCAAGCCCATTATAATACGAGAGGTTAACCCCCTTACTAATACCTCTATCATTTTTCTACTTTTCAAAACATGGAACTTGATAGTACGTTGCTTCATCCCCTTTTTCAGAGACATAGGCTCTAAACCAGAGACCTTGGTCCTCTGCGTACCTTCCCCACTCTCCTGGACATTTCTTTTTATTTCTCAAGTACTATTTCCCTACATCTACCCCCTCAGGGTATATGATAAGGACTATTTATTTCACCCTTTCATCATCCCTCTCCTTTACGCCCTCAGATCTACTTGGCCCCACTACCTCTATCGTCATCCCCATACTATTAACAGTTTCTTCCATTATACTATACTCGTCCCCCCTTCCTGAAGATGATGTTTCCTCAGAACTGGTCGACACCATGAATTTTCTAACAGGAATATTAGGTTTAAAATGTATATTGAACCTACAGATACAAAGACATTTTTTTTATCATTATCACTATGTTACAAACAGACCCACCTTCTCCCCAGTCAACACGTCTATTTCCCTAAATCCCAAACCAAAAAGTCAAAATCAAATCATTTCAAATTTCTATCTTATTCTACAACAAACACATTTCCTCTCTCTAACACAATATATACACAAATCTTACATTACAAGACTTTCTCTCATTTTTCTTTCCTCTAAAATCTCTAGTTTCTAAAACCAACTACGCAGATTACTGATGTTTACAGATTACTACACAGAGTACTTGCAAAATCAAACAGACAAAAGTTTTTCATCACCAAACTGAACTTGTTGAGCAGCAATCCTCTGCTTTACCCGTACGTCTTTTCGAATATGAGTGTTCCCGTCGCCTCTCCGATAACCTCCTATCTCTCGATGAGGATGTCTTTATCAAAATGTAATTAACATTCAAACGCCTCTTCTCTTTGAGAATGATATGTGAACCACTTTTTTCTCTCTTTAAAATTGTAGACAATTTATGAGGGAGAGAGAGACAAGTTTTTATACTCTCCCTTAGTTTATGAAACGACGGTTTTTTCTGACACATGTTAGTTATCCCCACTGTTGCTATAGGTACGTCTTTTTGTTTCACAACATCATTATGACTTCTGTGATAACGTTTGCCTCCATCACATTTATCTCTGTTATCTATTATTACCAACCCTACACCTTTTCTCAGCCCCGTACCAAAGCGACCAACCATCTTACTTATACTCTACCAAGATCGTACAAACTTTCCTAAAATAGCACAATTTTCAAAATTTGAAGATATCCCTATATTTGTTAAAATCCTACTGATGTCTTACACAGCATCCGTACATAATAAATATAACAGGATACTTTATTCAATCATATCAAAATATCACATACTTTTTCTC
Source organism: Kingdonia uniflora (assembly GCA_014058105.1). Classification (NCBI taxonomy): domain Eukaryota; kingdom Viridiplantae; phylum Streptophyta; class Magnoliopsida; order Ranunculales; family Circaeasteraceae; genus Kingdonia; species Kingdonia uniflora. Next base: position 5,571,403 of record JACGCM010000671.1, read on the forward strand.
TCACGATCTCTCATATTACATTTATTCAACACTCCACCACAAAATACTACCACAAAAAAGATTACTTTTAACAAATCCCATGACCTCAAGCTCACCGAGCTCCTCAGCTACATTTGAAGTACCCGCGATGGTTCGGTTTCCCATACAGAATTAACTCCCCATTCACTGGCCTTACATCCTCTTCTACGATCTTATCGCATGCAAGCTGTCGAACAGTCAGTTCTCGCACATGGGGATCCAACAGAGACTTACAAAAAATGTTGCACCAAATGAAGCGATCATGCTCGACATGCCTGCCTTCATCATCCAAGCCAGCCAGATTCAATGGCCATTCCGAAAGAATAGTATCATACGACAAATTACGAAAATAACGTTTACAAAGTTTAGCAACCTTGATGTGAAACCAGCCATCCGCTGCCTACTGCGTACACTGAGACCGAGTTCTCACCATGCTCGAACACAACAACTCCAAAACAATACAGAAACAACAACAAGGAATCCCTACTTATTGACAAAGGAAGATCTTCGCAGAATTAATTACCCCACAGATTTTTCTCGGAAAATATTGGTGCGAAAATCTCTAGAACAACATAATATATATGCAGAATATCGTGACAAATCATTACCCCATAACACAAAATATCCTCTCAGACGCGTACATGGCAGCACACATAACTCCATCTCAACCCTGCCACACAGCTCGCATAAAGATGAGACTTCCAGTTTGAACCAGCAACTCGACCTTCTCTAAATTTTACCTCAACTCTCACTACCATTTTTTCCTTCATACACATGACACCTACTTATCTATATTAACACATAAAACAACCAAGCCCAAAGACACAATATTATCATAACAAAAAACATATATTTTATTCAGTCCAAAAGTTACTCTTACAGAATACTTTACAATAAAGATTTTACATATTACTTCAATTTATATCCAGTATTAGCTCGAAATTCTTTTTTGGCATGACCAGTTCACAGAAGAAGCAGACTCCTAACTTTGATCCCATGCTACAAGATGCAGGGAAGTCAGAAACAATTTTCACAAATGAAAGATCTTCTTCATGGCTAAAGAACTATGGTCCATGGAAGAAAATGATCCTATGTATCCCCCTCACTTCTCTACATGCTAGAGATAGACGGAAGGCCTCATTTTTTTAACAAGACTCACTCATTAGCAAGATATCGATGCGACTCCCTCGGCTGAACGCCTGCCACTCCATCTTCAGTTATAGCAGCCTCCCCTGCCAGAAGACAAAGGCCGTTACGACGTTCTGCCTCAAATGACACTAAGTAATGAAAGCGTACCATTTGGTAGTAATCACTCTCTGCCTCCATCACTTCTTCATAAGACATACGATGAAAAGTGGGAGATACAGGAATTGGAGTAGGCAGATGCAGTGGTCGATAAACCAAAATGCCTTATACACAATTCCTCCATCTTCCTTCGGATCCCAGACTCTCGGGCCTGAATCCTAGTCGTCACCATTATTACCGCAAGAAAACATTGAGGAAGAAATCAGAGATGAGGGTTTTACTCCTCAAAACTCAACTCAGAGTACATTTTATACACCAATCAGCATTCAAAGTAGACTCTATAAATTCCCAAAGCCAAATGGATTCCCCATGCAACTATTTGACTATAGTCATTGGCTCTAGAAAGCCCGACAAACACTAACAGAGATTCATGAATTGACATGGGAAATGAACCTCTGACATAACTACAACATTTAATGATACTTCACAGCCAACACTACTCGCCTGTAATCATTCTCGTACTGTTGGCTGAGAGGGGTTGTTATAGTGGCTAATTTCGTATCTCGAACTCATGCTTCATCTTCGAACTACAGACGAACTTTCGACCTCAACAACAGAGCACGTATTAGTGGCTTATTCCGTATCACGAGCTCATGCTTCATCTTCACACTGCAGACGAACTTTTGACCTCAGCAACAGAACACGTGGCACAATCACAAACATGTACAGAACAAGTTTCTCATCGAATACCCCACATCCCTAACAATACTCATGCTATTGGTTGAGAGCCTTCTTGTAATAGCTTATTTCGTATCTCGGACTCAAACCTCACCCTCGATCTCATCAGCATAGAGGAAGCACTACTAGAGGCGTAACAAAGCTTTCCCCAGTTCGAAACATCACTTTCGACCTCTACACCAGCAGTTTGACCTGCACAAAAAACACAGTCAGCAATAGAGCTATTGTACAACAGCAAGGGTCAGAACGTTAGACAACATGGTCAAAGAATATCTCATACTTACTTTGTAAGGTCCATCATTAAGGAACTTTATGGTCATCAAACGGTCATATTAGAGGACCTATAAGAGGACCTGGAGAACTGCAGATGAGGGATGAAATGATCACTATAGAAAAGTTCATGCTCTATCATCCTATATTCTCAAGTCGTTCATTGTAATAGACTAGCAGTCTTAATAAGATTATCGCTTTCTTGAAATCCTCAGGAGAGGTCATGGTTTTTAACCTATTTAAAGGTTTTCCACGCTAAACCGTCTTGTTGTTTATTGTCTTTTATTCTTGAATGCTCTAAATACATTTGGTGTAAAGGCTAAGTCCATATTTCAGAATTAGGTTATTGCAGTTATAACTGTAGCAAGACATATCATATGAAACGTAAATGCACAGCTCCAAGGAAACATATTGCGCTCCTTACACCTAATCTTCATGATCATATTAATGATTCGTTTAGTCAGATGTGGGGTGATGACGTGGATAAAGAGACGGTTTCAACAACCAATTTGTCCATCCCCTTGAATTCGTGGACGAATTCTTCTTAGGGGGGGGAGAGAGTTGATAAGAATAATTTTGGCGCACTTTGGGGCCCATATGCCTAGTTGGTGCATAATGTGCCCCCCCCCCTCGTCCATTATATTTTTATGTTATTTGTTTCCTAGTTTATTTTCATTTTGTTTTGTTAGGGGCTGTTTGGATACTTAAATTTTTGGGTCAGCCAAGGGTAAACCTAGCTGGCCTATTCTGGATATGTATAAACCTGAACTAGTTCAGTTTAATATGTTGTTTGGTCGCTTTTACCTGTTATCATGGTTTTAATTTGTATGTTGTTTGGATACATGTATCGTAAACAAGTTTTTATAATTATTTTTAACCTTTTCTAATTAAATATTCAAATTAACTTTGTTAAAATCATCAATACATGTACTCAAAATTATAACAAAACACTCATCATGCATAACTCGTAGTAGGTGCATTAAGGACGTTAATCTCCCCCTACTAAGAACCGAGAAGTCACTTAAAAACACGGCCATAATTGTAGGGACTTATCTCTCAACCTCATTCACAATCGAGCTCACTCAGTTTGATTCACCTCCATCTCAGGCTCACACAATTTTAAGCACTTAACACTCCAGTCAACATTCTAACCAACACCACGAACTACTCAAGAACGTGGGTCGAGCTAAGCCTAAAAAATTTTATTCAGTCAAAGATACCTGTCTCCTACGAACTCATCAGTTATCCAGTTAAACACCATTAACCATATTATTTAGAAGACGTGCTCTAGCACGACGAAGAGCTGTGGGAAAAACCTATATAAAGAAAAAAACTCCAGAAGAGACAGGCACTAGAAAAATTACTCAAACTTCTTATTTACGAGATCAAAGTCATTTTTATATTGTAGAGATCACTTGTAATAAAGATATCCCCTCAAAGCAATAAACAGACCTTTACAAAAATCCTCCATACGAGGTCGTATTTTTTTTATTTACCCATTCAGAGGTTTTCCATGCTAAAAACGCATGTTTCGGTTTCTTGCTTTATATTAGCGTATTATTACAGGATCATTGGTGTGATAGCTAATTCCTAATCATATCGAGTTACGAAATTTGGCCATTACATTTGGCGCCGTCTGTGGGAAAGATTGCATTTCCACGATACCATAAGGCAGTCTTTCAATACAATTTTCATCTATGGTTTCTTCCAGACGACAGGTCGCAGGAACTCAGCTTGAAATTTCTATGGATCCAGGATAACTCACCGAGTTATGGGCAAATCTCCACGCAGAAGCAAAGAAACGCGCCAAATTCAAACTTCAATTGACAAAGGATAGCGAGCTCCGAGAGAAAGAACTCGATGCAAAACGAAAAACCCGTTTGACAGCGCTCAAATGGTACAAAGATCAGATGAGGACGATGCAGACTGTACTCGAGGCTCTACAAAATACTCAACCAGCTCCTCCAGCCAGGGGTCACGATCAACTTCCAAAGACCTCCCGCATTTCGGTAAGGGAAAGGTTGGGACCTCAGGGAGTCACAAGTAAAGCAATCTCCTGAAATCTACCACATGAACCACAACCCTCCATCCATTTGAGGGGGAATCCAATCAAAAATCAGTCGAGGTCACCAAGTTCCCCACAATCAGGGGGTAGATCAGCGGCCTCTACATCAAATTTTAGTATAAGACCACTTGAGTGAAAGTACGGGAACACATCATCCCTTGCCGGCAGGTCCACCAGTTCAGCCAACACGTCATTACGTCACAAAAGAACATATGGATCAACGAATTAAGGAGCTGATCAAGGCACAAGCTCTGGGTATTACTGGCGATACCACAACGTTACAAGGAAGTTTGATTGCCAAAGAACTATTCGAAATAGAAATACTAAAAGGTTTCCATACTCCCCAAATTCATAAGTACAAAGGTACTGACTCGAAGGAGCATATCCAGCAATACCGCGATTCATTGGGGTTGCACTCCAATCTCAACCACATTCTCTGCCGTCTATTCACCACGGCTTACAAGAAGAGCCACTCCGTTGGTTTCACTCTCTTCCTGAGGAATCGATCTACACATTTGATCAACTACAGAAGCAGTTCATCAAAACATATGCCAACAACAGAGATAAAGAGGAAAACTTGTATTCTCTTATCGGTCTTAAGCAATCACATGGAGAAAAGCTTGAAGATTTATCAAAGAAATTCCTAGAGTTCGCAAGAAAGGTAGATAACCTTGACCAGAAGACAATTGTTATCGCTTTCACCAATGCTCTCTGGCTCGATTGTAAAGCTAAGGAATATATTTTCCTTAATAAAGGATGATGCCTGAGTAACAAAAGTCTATTAAGTTTATCCTCTCCACCAAGTTCCCACCTGCAGATCGGATCAGTGAGCCTAAGGAGGAACAGGGAGATCATAAATGCACAAAGGGCAACACTGAGTACCCTCGGAGAAGTAGTCTGTAAAACAAGCCCATCCTTCCAAAATTGAACGTCCGAGTCTCCACACTTTTTCTACTACTATTAAAAGACCCGCTCTACCACACCTCTCGACCACTGGAGCCCATCGAGGGTCGACCATTTTACCAACACCATAAGGTAAATCATCATTCTACTGACAATTGCTATGCTATACAGCGGATGCTTGAGCTCATTTTTAAGGAAGGACGGATGCTTGAATGCATTGTTAACCTAAATTCATACCAAGATGGCAACCATAAGAAACAACTCGAAGTTGTTCAGGTCAACGACAAAGCTGAGGAGAAACATCTCTACTACATGCACCTCAGCAACATGATCGAAATCAACCAGATCAACAATTCTAACTGGTCAAAACGCCGGAAGCTCTCTGAATGCTGTGATCTTACACCTCAAGACAAAGAGGCCAAACTTCTTCCTGAATCGAGCAATCACCGACTTGGAATCTCTTTCGAGGATTGCGATACTAGCCATGTCAAATTTCTACATCATGGTGCGTTAGTCATAATGCTCAAGGTGAAACAATTTGTCATGCACACAATGATGATCGATACTGGAAGTGGTATTGATTTTTTTTTTCAGAGCACGATCGACCAAATGGGTTTGGCTGACCAAGTTATTCAGAGCAACACCGATATTACTGGGTTCAATGGATCCTGGGAAGAGCGAGTGGGCAAGATTATCTTACCAATTACTGCAGGACCAGCCACTATCGATGCTGATTTCAATGTCATCAATGCCAAGTCTCGTTATCTTAGGATTATGGGCCGTTGCTAGATACACAATATGGAAGCAATCACTTCCACCTATCATCAAGCACTCCGGTTCAAGCACGACAACGGTATTTACGAGATCAGAGGTAGTCAAAAATTTCTCGAGCTTGTAAAAATACTGTCTCTGCCATCCTAGATACTTCAGATAGATTGGCCGCTTTGCAATTACAGAAGGTTGATCACCACGACCAAGCACCTACGGAGGAGCCCACAGAATACGTGAACATTGATGGACCTAACATAGGCACTTTCGTCAGAACTAAGCTGGTTCAGCACGAGAAATATGCTCTCATACAGTTCCTGCATCTCAATCGAGACTTCTTTGCATGGTCTTTCGAAGAAATGCCTGGGATCGATCTAGCTATAGCTTGCCACAAGCTAGCCATCAATATCAATGGCCCAACGGTCAAATAAAATCAATGACGACTTTAACCTCATCTTCGAGATGAAGATAACACCGAGATCGAGAAATTGATCAAAGTGGGATTCATTCGAGAAGCCAAGTATCCGAACTAGATATCCAACATTGTCGCTGTCCCAAAGAAGAACGGAAAGGCCCGCGTTTGCATAGATTTTACAGATCTGAACAAACATACTTTAGAGGATAGTTTTCCTCTTCCCTATATTCATCAGATCCTCTATTCCACTGCAGGCCACGATTTCCTATCTATGATGGACGCTACTTCAGGATATAATCAAATCCCACTTCTGGAAGAAGATCAAGAAAAGACAACTTTCGACACTGAGAGTGTCCTTTACTGTTACAAGGTCATGCCCTTCGAGCTCAAGAACGTGAGGGCCACATATCAGTGACTGATAACTGCTATTTTCAAAGCACACCTGGGAAAAATCATTAAAATCTACATTGATGATCTCTTGTGCAAGAGTATATAGCCGGATAACCACATCTCAGATCTGAACATAATATTCAACATCCTTCAGACTTGCAAAATGTAACTCAACCTAGATAAATATCAATTTGGGGTACATTCTGGCCGCTTCCTAGGCCACCTCATCAGCATAAAAGGGATCGAGGCCGATTTAGATCAAATTTGAGTCCTCCTCGACATGCCTTCTCTAAAGACAATAAAAGGCGTTCAAAAACTCGCTGGCAAGATTACCGCGATCAACCGTTTCGTCTCTAAATCCTTAGACTACTGCCGTTGGCTATTCCTATTAATCCACGGATGTACCAAACGAGGAAAAGTCTAGCTAACTGCGGAAGTCACATGGATACCAGAATGAGAAGCAACTTTTCAGGATCTCAAAATATATCTGGGAATATCTTCTATAATGAGCACCCCCGTAGGTAATGAGGAACTGATAATCTACCTAGCAGTCACCGATACTTCTCTAAGCTTCGTTCTCATTCGCCGGGAAAGAAAAATTGAGAAACCAATCTTCTTCATCAGCAAAATACTTATACCAGCAGAAACAAGGCACTCTAAAATTGAGAAACTTCTTCTCACCTTTCTTTACACTTCATAGAAACTCAAGCACTACTTCCAAGTGCATTCCATCAAAGTAATAATGGACCACCCACTTTGGGAAGTTTTGTCCAAAAAAGAGAAGTCAAGAAGAGTGCAACAATGGTCAGTCAGTTTTGGTGAACATGATATCAAGTTTGAACAACGTCATTCCGAGAAAAGTTAGACTGTTATCGATTTTCTCACGGATTTTCCAGTGGAAGATCACGAGTGGGAGGAGCACGACCCAGACCTTACCAAAAACATGCCAGAAAGTCCAACTACCCAGCCCTTTAATGAACGAGCTGACTGGATCACTATGTCGGGGTGGAGGCTTCTCACAGATGGATCAGCAGGACCCGCAAGCTCAGAAATCGGGATCATTTTGATTACCCATTCAAATGACAGAATTGAGAAATCAATCCGCTTGGATTTTGAGGCCTCAAATAATGTCACCGAATATGAAGCTCTCATTCACGAGCTCGACCTTGTTCTTGAACTCTAAGTCCCCGAATTCTCTGTTTAAGCAGATTTATTATTCATCGTTTATCATTATTTTGAGCATTACAAGAAGAATGGGAAGATGATCGAATGCGCAACCCTCATGACAGATAGGATGAGTAAGTTCACGAAAGTAACTCTTGGATATCTTCCTCGAGGGGAGAACAAACACGCCGATTCCTTGGCATACCTAGTCGGGGTCTTGGGTACAGAGGCTCGATATCTCCAGATCGAAATCATTTCAACCCCCAGTATTAATCATATATTTGTATGCATGATCAACACTAGGGGCGATAAAGGGGGATGCGACGATTGTTGAAAACATTTCTTAGATTACCTCGGTGTCGACAACCAGTACAAAAGACCACTCCCAGCAGATCCAAAAGAGCCCTGACAGCTGATCCACAACTCGAAACGTTACATTACTCAGAACGGTATACTTTACTGTCTATCTGTTACAGGGCCTTACCTCAAGTGCCTCTCAAAATCAAAAGCAGATGAGCTACTCCGCGAATTATACAAAGGAACTTGTGGCTCCCACGCCGTAAGTAGATCATTAGCGAACCGCACAATAACACAAGGTGTATTATGGTCTGGCATGTGCAAGCAAGCAGAAGAGTATTCCCGCAAATACGACACCTACCAAAGACATGGAAATATGATACGCGCCCCTGCGCTCGAGCTCCATGCAAGCAAGGCTTTCTGGCCATTCAAAAGATGGGCACTAGACCTAGTCGGCAAATTTCTTAACTCTCCAGGTAATCGCTGCCACCTACTCATAGCTACCGATTACTTTACAAAATAGGTAGAAGTAATTCCATTATGTCGAACCAGAGAAGAAGAGGTTATCTCTTTTATCTGGAACCATATAATCACTCGATTCGGGTGCCCCCACCTAATTCATATCGATAATGGCCCCCAATTCGTAGGATAAAAAGGTCGTAACCTTCCTAAATCACCATAATATCATCCATTCACCATCAAATCCATACTATCCTCAAGGTAATGGCCAAGCCGAAATCACCAACAAGACCATCGTGGATGAACTCAAAAAATGGCTTCACTCACAGAAAAAAAGAAATTGGGTTCGCGAATTACCTCATGTCCTGTGGGCATATCAAACCACTCCCCGACAGTCTACAGGTTGTACCCCATTCATTCTTGCTTATGGCACTGAGGCAATCATTCCTTCTGAATATCACCATCCAGTTCGTGATCACGAGCTAAATAACGAGGAAATTAAGTTCGAATTGGCTTGCAACCTCAATATGATAGACAAGACCAGGGAACGCGCCATCGCTAACCTAGGTAGATATCATCATATGCTTGTCAGATCTTACAATAACCAAGTTTGAAGCGGTACTTTCCAAATCAGAGATCTCGTCCTACGAGAAATTCCTTAACATTGCAAAGAGCCTCACGATGGAAAATTAGCCGACAATTGGGAGGATCCATTCATTATCACAAGTCTCTCATGCCTGGGATCTTACTATCTCATGACAGAAGAGGGAGTCCCCATTCCAAATCCTTGGAACACATGACGACTGGAATGATACTATCGTTAGTCATCTTACTACTCTATTTCCATGTTTTGCTGCTTATTTTCAATTTCAAAAGTGAGATTCTTATCTCTATCCAATGTAAATTTTGAACTTATCAATGAAAGGTTTTTTGCATAATGTCATTCTCGTCACAAGACAGTCGTCCACATTCTACAGATTCAAACATAGATAATGCTAGCTTATAATCAACATTTCCCAAGTTCGATCAAGGAACTTGATTGGCTTCTGTTTCTACATATTTGTGAGAATGGCAAGTGTAAAAACTCATTCCACTTCAAAGAGCCAAACAAGAGATAAGAAAAAGGTAATACTAGTCTTCATCTTTTACAACTTGTTTGGCCCACTTCAGTAGGCTGGATCCAGGATAACACTTGGTTCAGTTGAATCTATACATATCTGGGAGGATGGCAAGTATAAAAACTTGTTTCACTTCAAAGAGCCAAACAAGAGATTAGGCAAAGATAATACTAGTCTTCATCTTTTATAACTTGTTTGGTCCACTTCAGTAGGCTGGATCTAGGATAACACTTGGTTTAGATGAATCTATACATATCTGCGAGGATGACAAGTGTAAAAACTTATTCCACTTCAAAGAGCCAAAAAAGAGATAAGATAAAGCTAATACTAGTCTTCATCTTTTATAACTTATTTGGTCCAATTTAGTAGGCTGGATCGAGGATAATACTTGGTTCAGCTGAATTTATACATATCTGTGAGGATGGAAAGTATAAAAACTTGTTCCACTTCAAAGAGCCAAACAAGAGATAAGACAAAGGTAATACTAGTCTTCATCTTTTACAACTTGTTTGGTCCACTTCAGTAGGCTGGATCGAGGATAACACTTGGTTCAGCTGAATCTATACATATCTACGAGGATGGCAAGTGTAAAAACTTGGCCAAACAAGAGATAAGACAAAGGTAATACTAGTCTTCATATTTTACAACTTGTTTTGTCCACTTCAGTAGACTGAATCGAGGATAACACTTGGTTCAGCTGAATCAACCAGGCATAAGATAAGGCAAAGGTCGTACTAGCTTTCATCTCTTTCAATATGCATGTGACATTTCTATAGTTCAAATCAAGTTTCAACTTGGTTTAGCTTAGCCCGTTTCTGTGAGTAAAACGAATGTAAATGTTTGTTTTATATCAAAAACCCCACCAGACACAAGATAAGGCAATGGTCATACTAGCTTTCATCTATAACAATGTGTTTGCGACAATTTTATTTGTTTTCAGGTCAAAATCACACTACAAAAGATTCTTTTCTGCTGATGGAGTGTCAGCAATGCTTTCCCCTACATCATCTAGAGGTCTATCTTTCAGTCTGCGAGCCACAGCAACCTTATCTCGAGCTATTGATTTAGAAGTTCAAGGGCCCAGCTGGGTCTCCATGGCACCCAGACAGTTACCTCGACCTATCTTAGCTCCGCAAATGCATCCCTTATCTGACAGAGCTTTGAGCAAGGTATCTCGCTTTAACTCAAGTTTTTTAACTTCCTCTACAAAATATGCAATGATCACTAGCGCAATTATTCTTCCATTCAGTTATTTCCACATCATCCCTATCATGATAAATAACATACGCCTCCAACTTGGCAATGCACTTCGCCTCCAAATTCGCATTTCCTTTCTGAACATGCCCTTGAATTCGAGATACATTACTTTCTAGAGTTATCTGAAGGCGAGCTATGATTTCCCCCACATCATCAAGAAGTTTATCTTTAAGTTCACGGGCTACAACAACCTTACCTCGAGCTATTAATTTAGCAGCTCGAGGGCCCAGTTGGGTCTCCATGGCACCCAAACAGTTACCTCGATCTATCTTAGCTCCGTAGGTGTATCCCTTATCTGACAGAGCTTTGAGCAAGGTATCTCGCTCTGACTTAATTTTTTTAACTTCCTCTACAAAATATGCAATGATCACTCTTAACAGGTTAGATCGAGGCACAACAAGTATTATCGCTGTAGCAAATCTCGCCTTTAACCTCTCGTAGCGAAACTTAGCACAATTATCCTTCCATTCAGTTATTTCTGCATCAGCCCTATCATGATAAATAACATCCACCTCCAACTTGGCAATGTACTTCGCCGACTTCACAAGGTTCATGGCTTCTAAGTCTACTATTTGAGTACGAAACCTCCCAAGCTTAGCGTTCAACTCTTCTCTTGTAGGCAGATCTTTCAATAATTCTTCTTTCTTCTTCACCAGCAATTCCTTTGCTTTAACCTCCTCCTCCAGAACTTTCTCCCTAATAAGAGCAGCATCCAGCTTATGCTGGCATTCCCTCAAATTCGCATTTCCTTTCTGAACATGCCCCTGAATTTGAGATACATTACTTTCTAGCTCTCTAATGTGACTTGAGAGACTAACAACGTCCCCTTGAACTAGAGAAGCCTTAACCACAGTTCTACTGCCCCCAGAAGATCTATAACTTCAGCTTTCTTGGCACGAACAATGGCTTGATCCCTTTCGGCTTTAAGTCAAGCAACTCTCTCATTTAAGTCATCGCACCTACGCTGCATTTCTCGAAATTCCATATCCTTGGCGGGGAGGGCTGTTTGCAAATGTTCAGCTGCGGCCTCTGACGCCGATAGATTTTCTAGAGCTACCCTCAGCTCGTCACCCTTTCCACTAAATTTCTGTCTCATTCGCTCCAAATCGATCTTGCATCTATGGAGATCAGATCAACATAATTCCTCAGTTTGTTCTAGTGCCTGAATACGGTATTGAGCCACGCCTGCCTGCTTACCCTTCACAGCCAACGCATCAACCTAACGTTAAAGATTCTCAGCATGCTCTGTTGTCTCTGATAAATCTTCTAATCCCTTCTTAATCCCAGAATCTTTTTCTTCAACCTGAAGGGTCTGGTCGGAGACGGTCTGATTCAACTTCTCCAGTCTGAAACATGCTTTTACGTATTGATCATCTCTGTTCTCATTCGCCTCCTTCATCCTATCGAACTGCTTTACAAATTCCCAATTGCACATTAGTGCGTAGCCCTCACGTGCGCGAGATGCATCCAATTCGACCTGGGACATATAATAAGATTTAGTACAATTCGATTCAAAAAGTATAGTTCCTGCATATACGTACGACATTTCAAAGAGACTGTGTGATTTCTAAACATATACTTTTAAGTACTTTTTAGCTAGAAGTTTGGACCCCTTTCTCGGACGAACCCTACATGAATCTTCTTTCGGCGTACAAGGTACACATTTTCAATGTCTTATTCTGTACTAATAACGCTGGATTTTTGCTATAGATTTCTATCCTATTTACTAAAGTTAACGTTGGTATAACATGAAAGTTGAACAACCTATTCAAATCTAACCTGCAACTCCGCTCGCACAGACAGTAGGGATTTTGAAGTCTCTCTTTCCCTGGAAAGTCCTGATTCTTGGTCATTTATCCTGAGACTCATCTCTCTAACTGCCTACAAAAGATTTATAAACGGAGTCAACATACAGAAGTTCCTTCCCCACGCGGAAGTCATACAACTTACAAATATTTGTACAAAATAAATGTCTACCCTACCTTCTCACTACCACCTTCTGGGAGCTCGACATCGTCCCCTTGGTTATCAAGTATCGTTTGGGGGGAGACACCATCAAGTCCATCCGCGACCACCAGCACTTCTGCTTCCTCCTCTTCTTCTTCAGCATAGGTGTCAGCCTTAATGGCATCCACCTCCTCCTGAGAGTAGCCCTTCAGCATCAAGTGACGACCTAGTATGTCACGCTCCTCAACCGTCTCGTCTAAATTGGCCTTTGCCTCGACCTGTAACTGGCTGATCGCCCTTGACAAGATGAGCAACATGCAAAAATTATATCGACCTCAGTTATTAGCTCAAAATATTAAGCATTTCTATCTGATAATATAAACTTACTATCTGGCTCGTATCTTCCTTTCCTTGTAGAATCGCTAACCAAGCCCTTTCCTCGACCTCTTTGAGGTCATCCATTGAAGCAGATTACCCCTCAACGACTTTCTCTCCTGAGTTCCCCAAAGGCTCAACCCACCTCCTCTTCCCTTGTATGACCTCACCACTTACAGTGGTACCAGAGGCCGGCAAAGCCTTTTTTATCTGTCTCATCGAAAAAAAATTGGGCAATTTTGCTTGTCGTAAGGTTTGATTGAGCTGAACTGCCCAACCCAGGAGTCTTAGCTTGAACCTCATCTATACTTAATTGCCTTTTTCCTCCATCGACACTTGTCATCGACCTAGTAGACTGAGCCTTTACAACCTTTCTCGACCTACTTTTAACTTTCTTCTTTCTACTTAAGCCGAGTTCCCCCAAGACAAGTTTGAGTTCAGTCTCCTCCTCCACAACCTCGTCCAACAAAGACTCTTTCCTTTCCACTGCAGACTTTACACCTGCAACAACACATTTTACTATCAACTGCACTTGTCAAAGAAACATAAGAATAATTATATTTATGCATGTCTATACTTACTTTATTTTACAGATCTAAATCGAAGGTCCAAAAGCTCTTCGTCATCTCTTTGAAGGCAATTACCCTTCACCCATATGATGTTGTCATTCCAAGTTTGACCTCCTGAATTCAGATCGAAAAAACAACGCCGAGTAACGCTCGCACAGAAATGCGACCCTCCACTGGCCTTAAAATTCTTCACCCCATAAAACTGCAGAACATCCTTAGAGTTATCCTCCTCATTTTTTTCTCCCTTTCCCACCTATCATTCAGATGGTGACATACAGTTATGACCTCCCATATATTCCCGTTCATTTGAACAGGACATGCCCCAATTGTATTCATTACCTCCTTTGCCAAATTGGTGAGGGGGAGGCTCAACTCATATTCTAATTGAGATAGGTAACACAGAAAACCCTCCAAAAGGTCACTCCGGACATCCCCATCGAAATACTCTAACGAGATCGATTCATCTATACCCCTATCACATTTTTTTTGTTTCCAAATCTACCAAAAGATAAAAATATTCTTCCCCCTCCGCTACCGTACAACCCCTAAACTGCCTGCCGACAAACTCTACAGATTTACCTCACTTCCCTCTTATAGCTCTTTTGGCTTACAAAATTCTCTAAAAGCATCAAAACCCAGAAGGTAAGACACCAACTGACCAGGGAAACCCAAAAATTGTTCAAATCCCAAATCCTCCTTCCCCTCCGCTATAAGACTCAATTGTCCTACCAGTGGTCAAAACCTCAGCGACAGACGACCACCCATCTTAAAAATAGATTCTACAGGACTATTTCGACCTAGACAGATGCCTATCACACTCGAACTACATACAGGTTAAGGTATTTATCATTCTTCCATCTATGTATACCTATGATCAGTCACTCATGTATAATACATATCTTTAAACTATATAAAATCAAAGTATATTGTATATATCTTTGTTAACCTTCAGTATCCAAATGCGAATCGGCTGTAGAGTCAAGTTTTCCCCTCACAACACTGTTGTATTCCCACCTACGAGATCCCGAACCTTTTGCCCTCTTTAACTATTTATCGCCTTCAGATAACTCTTGATTGATTCCCCTGATTTTTTGCCTTTCTCTCTGAGTATTCTCCAAGTTTTTTGTGATAAAACGTTTGTTTGGAGAAGAAGAAGAACTATTTATTCTTTCTCTCTCATGCGGCGGGCACTTATTGTTTCTTACACGAACCATCCTCGATTCAAGAACCGAGGCGTCCTTTTCACTCTCCATATCATACGCCTTGTACCTTTTCGATAAAACCACATTTCCATTATTACAACTCTCCTCATTATTTAACATATTTTTCTGCCATCTTTCCATATCTTTTCTTGACCTCCCCTTACTCATGATGACTCGTACTGTGGGTGTCAGACCTCTATTTCCCTTTTCATACAAAACAAAACTAGAAGCTTCTACATTCACCTATTTCTGTTTCACAGTCCTTGTTTATCATACTTATAGTGATTGGCGTCATTTTCAAAATTGTACAAAAATTCAAATTTATTCAAAATATTTGCTGAACAGTCTTAAAACAGATTCGCCTCTATTGAGGATCCGATTAACTTATATTATTTCTATTACATTCCAGCATTTATTTTATTTATAAGAATGCACTCTACACAATATCCATCACATCCTTGGCAAACTTAAGCAGCCAACATTTAATTACATCATTCGCCAATCCTCATATCTTCAAAATCGATCTCCACTTTAGCTATCAAACCCAACAACCTTTCTCGTTCTGCTGAATCCCTCATGAATATACGAAAGAATGATTCATAAAAGTTATGGACGTACTCAAGTTTTCTACTCCTGGTATCTAACCCTTCAAGCTGACATGCCCTCATTGGTAACTCAACATCGTAACCAAGCGAGCCAAAAATTCTCTCCAACACTTCAGCAGTTTTTATAGCCAATCGACCTTCTGTAGCGTGATGAATCCACTGAGATTGAGTTCGCACCATCCTAACCTTCCTCTGAATTTTTACAGGTCATGCTATAAGTATTTATAAGATTTCTTAATCACTTCCTCCTATCACTCAGTTTTTACCTAGTATCACAGAACAGAAACCAAATCTTGGACTCACTCATATAAATTATCACCTCACTATAGACACAATGATTGCTAAATCGACCTTATGAGAAGTATCTCTATCAACCTTAAATAGCTCAAATTTATATATTATCTATTATTTCTATCCAAAATCATTTATATCAGCACGAAGATCTCAGTTCGATTAGCATTACAACATTATTTCATAACTTATCAACGGTTATTTAACCAATACACATCAACTTTATTGATATCAAACATGGTACATACGATTTACAGATAACAAGTTTTCACACAGGAATACACCTGAATAGTATCCGTTTAGCACCAACCTCCAGGTACTTTACAGATAACAAGTTTTCCTTATTTGTTAAAAGCTACAGGTTATTCAGGTACGCAGAGGAATCATGTATTCCAGTTCTTCTTGCTTCAGTAATTCTTTACCCTAATGCAAAGAAGACAGTGGAACTAACAAAGTTCTTCCCTTACATGGCTCGATTGAAGCCCTGTCAAACTCCAAGCAAGAACCATGCAAGCAATGGACTTACTGTTGGCTCCCACAAAACAAGATGAAAGATTTTATGAGCACAAAACCTTGATGGAAATGCTTCAGCAGAATCCCCTTCTCATTCTCCTCCTCCACTACCATCACCACCTCTTCTATAACCACCACCACCGAAGAGTTGGTAAAGATGAAGAGGGCCCGACATTAGAATTGACGGCAACACAAGAAATTAGCATATCTGCCCCACAGATACACCTTTCCCTGCATATGAACCCCTATCCATGTCTTCCGCAAGAGTGCGGAGACAGACCCGGTATTCCACGCTTGTCAAGATGAAGACATGAAATCTCTACTTATAGTAGAAATCTTCCTCAGCTTCAACCGCTTCCTCTCCCGACAAGCCTTGGTACGTTGGAGGAACATGGGATGGAATCGCCATTTCCAAGGAGCGATCACCAAAGTACTTCAACTTCAACCTTTATGCTTCAAACGTAATCCACTCTTTAAGAACCATACTGCGAGTTTTTACCATCTCAGAGAAAGTTACACATGCAAGATTTATTCCAAAGAGTTGATCAAGGTACTCTTTGTATAACCCTAACTTTATTGTGTTGGTACATTTTCCCAAGCGTCATCATTTATTACAGACGTGACTCTTCAACACAACTGTCACATACATCCGCGTCAGCATTTAATGCCCATCACTTCCCAAAATCATGTAGCTTCTACCAGTCAAATGCCATCATTACTTCGTTTTAAATTTATAACTTTTTACATATTCTTTCTCAACCAAAGTCACTTGTGACTTCGGTTGTGAGGGGGCGATTGTAGGGACTTATCCCTCGACCTCACTCATAATCGAGCTTACTCAGTTCGATTTACCTTTATCTCAGGCTCACGCAACTTTAAACACTTAACACTCCAGTCAACATTCTAACCAACCCCACGAGCTACTTAAGAATGTGGATCGAGCTAAGCCCAGAAAATGTTATTCATTTAAAGACACATGTGTCCCACAAACTCGTTAGTTATCTAGTTAAACACCATTAACCACATTATTTGGAAGGCGTGCTCCATCACGACGAAGAGCTGTGGGAAAAGCTTATATAAAGAAAAAGCTTCAGAGGAGACAGACACCAAAAAATTACTCAAACTTCTTATTTACGAGATCATAGGCATTTATATATTCTAGAGATCACTTGTAATAAAGATATCCACTCAAAGTAATAAAGAGACTTTTACAAAAATCCTCCATACGAGGTCGTGGTTTTTTTTACCCATTCAGAGGTTCTCCACGCTAAAAACACCTATTTTTATATCTTGCTTTATATTAGCGTATTGTTACAGGATCATTGGTATGATAGCTAATTCCTAATCATATCGAGCTACAGAATTTGACCATTACAATAACCTTGATGTTTAGTAAAACAATCCAAATTTCTGGCCATTGGTCTTGACATACTAAGAACAATAATGTACAACCAATTAAAGTGCAGACACTTAGTCTTAAACTACTAGGAACCAGACTTGAAAAACTTAAACCTACTGTAACCCATGTCAGTAGGTAATAATTCAATGGTTAAGTAGGAAATGATTTAAAAGTTTGGCCAATAATCTCGACCTACTAGGAACCATAGTGTGCACAATGCACCAAATCCAAAACTAAGCAACAGACCCAAACATGTTGCTAGTAGCGGAACAGACTGAGAAGGTTTTCTTGAGAAGTAGTTGGTTGCATTGTAACTATTAAAACAACAAAATGGTTACAACAAACTTAGTTTAGCAAAAGTAATCAAATAGATTCATACAAAGCAAAAATTATGATGCTTCTAAGAAAGTATCCACCAACTAACATCAAGAAAAGGTAACACAACATCAATCATCAAAAGAAAAACTAGAGGACCTAGATTTTTCCACCTCGAAGGAAGGACTTAAATTCCAGTGAAGGCTTTCTTGCCAACTCCACCTGAGGATCCTGCTGGAATCACTTCACCAGATTGCAAACTAGGCCCTTTCTCTTCACCAGATTTTCGCAGTGCAGTTTCTGCATGAAATAAGGCATCCGTAACCTCAATGTCATTGGGAAGTTGCTTACTCAGGATCTCGTAGTCTTTCACAGCTTGAGACCATCGTTCAATCTGTTCAATCCCACCACAAAAGCATTTTGTGATTAGTTATTATGTCTATACCCATGTGATGTTTCATAGCAGTTTATGTAAGAATTTAGACCTTATTGGATCTTTGAAGGTAATAATGAGCTAGATCTGTAAAAGTTAAAGTGGTAACATTGAAGCTAATAATGAGCTAGGTCAAACTACTAAAAGAAAGTACTGAAAAGCAAAAAACAAAAAAACCCTCATAAGAACACCCCTAAAACAGAAGGATCAATAATAAAGAAAAAATGGTAAACAACAAAATTAGGAAATTATGCATGTGGGGTGGTCAGGCTATTGACCATAACTTTGGTGGGCTTTATCCGACAGACATAAGTTATTGTTGGGACAACCTACCTGAAGCGCTTTCCTATATAAGCTTGGTTTTATAGATTTTAGCTATTTAGTAGTAAATCTATTGAATCCTTTTCTTTGGTAGGTGTGTTTGTTTTTTAGAAGATCGGTAACTCAAGATTCTACAGACAAAAAATGATTATATGTCACTAGTAGCTAGTACCAGGTACCTTACATCTAGAGACTTTCCAAAAACAATTGGTGTCTCCACCAAGTAAGCTCATTAAATGAAATTTGCTAGGTAACAAAGACACTTTACTTTAAAAAAAATAAAACGTCCCCGACACTCGGACACTTGGACACCTGGATACACGTGTCCAACACTATTTACAAGGTACTTAACAATTTTTTGTAATTTTTGATACCCCGTACCCATGTCAGACACCGACACTCGTATACGTATCGTTGTTACCTAGGAAATTGTAGCTCGGTGTCGACACTAATCTAACTTGGGTCTAGAATGTATTCCCATAGACTATATACCAGCTGGCTAACTGGGATTTGAATAAAGGTGATCTTCAATACCAAAAACCATAGTACGGAAGCAGCATAAATAGTTAGATGAAGAGAATAGTTGAAATTTATATTCATACTTCTGTATAACGACCAAATTTAAAGTAATCATTACCACGGGTATGAGCTCTTGAAACCATCCTCACCTTGTGAAGAAACATGGAAATTTCTTTGTTATTCAGATCAATAAGCACAGCCTTCTCAGTATCTGCAACTGCACTCTCAAACAGTCCCAATGCCATTTCAACTTGAACTCGGACAAAGAACATATAAGCTTCAGTTAAAATTTCAAAGAACTCAGCTTGTGAGAATGAGGTTGGATAACGTCCCAACTCGGGGATGGCTTTTAGACTAGACTCGACTCGACATCCTCAAGTCTTTGTATCTTTAGAAATAATTCCGCTCGACATGCAAATAACTGTAAGTTTCAATTTTAAACTAGATCAGAATTCCTGATAATTTAAAGTAACCCGCACAAACCAAGGGAGACAGATAGAGAACACAACTTTACCTGAGGGGAAAATGCACCAGCAGCAATAGCAACATCTTCTTCTCTTAATACATTATTCCAATCCCTAGCTATCCTGGCATCAGCACAAACTCTGATATGCCTCTCCACTGCCTGTAACTTTTATAACTCATCTGGATCGGGCCATTTCCCGTGTAGACAAAGGTGCCTCCTACCATTCTGAACTTGGCCTGACCTATAATAAGCAAAGAAAACAATCACATAAACTAACAAACAAAAATGTAGTATATAATAATGACATCAGGGGAAGCCATTTTTCCAAAAGAACCAACTAGATAAGCAAAGATAACAAAACACAAATAACAAAGTAAGATAAAATCTTTGATAAACAGTAACACCAAAGATAAACAATTGATTTTGTCAACGGTGATGACAATGGATTGCATTTTTTACGCAAGTACGAAATAAATCCCAATTTTCACTAAATTAGACTAGTATAAAAAAAACACATGTTTACACACAAGTAACAACTAAAGATTAAAATTTTCAGAATTATAAGGATAACAATGTAGGATCTTAATTTCTATAAATTAGAAAAATCTAAACTAAATTTAAAGAAACTGAATTTTTAAGCAGCTTCAAATTACCTTAGATGAACATAACCTAATTGATGTTGCGCCCTTTCGCAACGAGGATTTAATCTCATTGCCTCTTCACATTGCGGCAAAATTAGCTCTTCATTTATGTTTTTAGGGAACTTCCTCGATGCCTTTGAAATGATCGGTGAACATTGAAATATGAAAATCCCAGTCCTCTGGTTCATCACAGATGTGAAGACACACCCCCAAAAAATAGTGTTTAGGGTGAGAATCGATGTGTCAGCGAGGGAGGACTTATAACCAATTCACGTAAAACAACGGCATCGAAGCTCAAATGGCTCTCTCTTACTCTACTATGAGCTGGAGTAGACGCTTGATACACCGCATATTTCACTGCCTCCTAATCATGAACCCTCCCATTCTTAATCCTTGATTGGTAAGCATCTTTCGTCCCATTGCTTTGATTCAAAAAAGAAGAAAAAGTTCTAGTAGGAGAATAAGGGTTTTGTGTGTGAGAGATTGTGTGTGATTACCAAATCGATTGAAAGAAGAAGAAGTTCTATATCAGATTATGAGAGAGAGAGAGAGATTTTAATGAGAGGAGATGAAAGATATTAATGAGATGAGAGATGATTTAATAGGAAATATTAATTGAGGAGAGAGAAAGTACAGTTGATATGAAAGCATTAATGGTAGATGTGTATTAGTGTAAATTATTAATAAAGAAGAGAGAGGAAGTACAGGGTTAGTTGCTCGTAGAGTTTTTTCTCCTGTTTCAAAAAGTTATTATTTTATCGCGATTTTAATTAGATTTTAAAACTCGTTCTATTGCGAAACGAGTATTATTCATTCCAATAAAAAACCAGTTTTTCTCGAAATATGAAGCAGACTCGTTCAAAAGAAAACCTGATTAGTAGGGCTTATAGTTTGCCAAACATGTATTTTTAACTTAAGTTCACTTCTGAACTGGACTAGACTGGTTTAACATAGTATCCAAACATCCCCTTAGTTTAGCTTGGAGAGGTTTTAGAAGGTGGGGGACTACTCTATATAAATGGGTAGGGTTAGTAGGTTGGTAGGTTGAGTTTTGTGTGAGGAACACTAGTTTTTGGGTCTAGAGAGAGATTGTAAAATACATTATTTTCTTTTAATTTACATCAATTAATTAAGTTTCATTTTATTTAATTCATTTATTTGCTTCTGCGTAAGTTCGTGTTTATCAAAATCATTTGAGAACCCTCGTTCTTTAAATACTCAATCAGTTGATTATGCCACTTTAGTCTTGACTGCTTTCAGGTTAGGAACGAACATGGTTAAAAAAATCATCGTAAACTAGTGCCACTCGAGGATGGGTATCCGTATTGGGTTTCAGGTTGAATAGGCTAATCCAGCCCATTTCCAGCCTCCCTCCTAGCCCTAGTCTTACTTCTAGTTATAGGACAACAAGCAATCACAAAAATCGTATTTCAGTCCCCAACATTATTATTCCCTTACCTAAACCCCCTCGCACAAAAGTTCCTTTCCACCCTCATCTCACGTGATACACCCCCATCTCCATCCATAACCTAAAATTATTGTCTGAGAATCCAACTCAACTTCTAACGTGGAATCCACTCTTTGACCCATGTTTTCCAAAGTCTTCAAGTCTCATTACACAGTGATTTTTAGCTAAAAACCTCCTCACATTACTATTGTTTCTCTGTTGATGGTGAAGCAAAGATGTTGTTCAAGTCTAAGATGAAATGGGTTGCTCTTGTTGGGCTTCTTCTCTCTGTTATTTCACTATTAACCCATTTTTTTCTAGCATTGTATATTGGTAAGAGCTTTGATGAGTACCAGACTTCCATTACTATCTTATCTTGGAGATCCATTTTTCAAAATGCAGATCTTTCTAAAACTGTAAATTTTGAATACCCTTTTGCTCTAGCTAAATGGGTATTTGTCTTTTTTTTTTGGATATCATGAATTTTGGATGGTTATAGGAAATAACCTTTTAGACTTTTTTTTATTTTTTTTGAGATGTTAGTTGTTTTTATTTTATTTTATGATGTAGAGCTTAATGTACAGAAGATTATGGAGACCTGTAAGGCTTCTTGAATCTGTGCACCCACATGCCAATCTAAGATAAAGATATGAAGGTTAGTAGTACTAATATAGTAAATGTGTGTATCTATTCATTGATTGGAGTAGTTATATTTATTCATAATCTTGAATCTGTGCATCCACATGCCAATTCGAGAGAAAGATATGAAGGTTAACGAGTTGGTGCTAATGTGTCTCTATGTATTGATTGGAGTAGTTATATTTATTCATATTTATTTATTTTATGTGTTTAATTTTTGATTGGTGTTATAACCATGATACTTATTTGGTCTTAAGTGAGAGCATGAAGAAGACTGAAGTTATCTTGGACGATCTGATTGGTTCATCTTCTATACCCTATAGTATTAGTTGGTTTGGTTAGGAAATCATTTGGCATCTTGTCCACCTGGTTTAAAATGTATTTTTTCTATGAAATGTGTGGCTGCGCTAAGGTAATATTGGCTGAACTAGATTCATCTTTTTGATGGATCAAAGCCACTTCAAAACTTTTCATGCTTGTGCCTCTGTATACGGCCAAGGGTAGATAATAATCCAAATGGTTCAAGGCATTTCTTCGAGCAGTTAGAGTTATTATTCTGTTTGGCTCTATTAAAATGGATTACTAGTACGGGCTGGGACTCCTAGCACATTTGAAATACTTCGAGGACGTTAAGTAGAAAGGTCAGGTCATCTAATCGTTGTCTCAAGGCTACTGTCAGAGTGCTGCTAATTTTTTGGGCTTGGCTGTAAGGATATTAGCTGACGAAAGCTACTCACTTGATATATTATGATTAGTCAATGGTTGGAGGAAATGTCATGTTCCCTGCTTACATTTTGGGCTCTTTCTCTCATGTTTTTTTCCCGCCTTTTGTTTATTGTTGTTAGTTTGATTCTCTTTTTGAGACTTATCTTTTTCAATTTTGAAAAAAAGAAGCAGATGTTCTCGTAAGAGAATAAAAAGCAACCAAGAACATGGTTTAGTGGTGTGAGACCAGACAAGTCCATCGAGCTGACGAAGAGGTCCTTGAAGGCAATGGCTGCTAATTGTTATTACCCACTATATCTTTTATTTAGAGTAGAGCAGCCAATTCCTCTGGCACACTATGTATTCTTTTGAATAGAGCATAGACCGACCATCTTCTCTTCTTTTTTTTAGGACCCAATAATCGAGCACCTCAATTCTTAGGATTCTCACTCAGGTCTTATGGCTCTATCCACCCATACCAGCAAAAGATCATTGGTAATATGCCTATAGAGTCAAACGTATGAATTTGTAGGGAAAAAAAGAGACATAACCTTTAGAAAAAGCTAAGGGCCTCATCAAAATGAGACGAGCCTGAGCTGTGAATGGCGAGTAGATGGCCTTCTTTGGAGTCCCTTTTTAAAGCAAACTCCGGTTTGTCTTTCTTTCAAAAGAAACTCTTCTTTAGCATAAACTCCAGCTTGTCTTTCTTTCAAAACAAACTCTTCGTTTAAGAGACAACGCTATTCTAGAGGATCAAGTAATGGACAGTGGCTTCCTTGCACTATGTTTTTCTCGCGTATTTCTGATAAGAGGAAAGGTCAAAGCATAGTTCCCCTAACTTGTCTAGAGAAGGCACATAGAATGAAGTACTACCTACTATCCAAGTATACAAAACGTAGGATCCTAAACCTCCTCCTTTCATAGCCCGATGACACTGAAGGCCCATACGCATGATGCGGTGTTCCTTAGGTCCTTAGCTTTTCTTTAGCCTTTAGAAAGACTAAGGGCGCAGGGCTGCCCATGGAAGAGTATAAGGCGTGTAGCATGTAAGGCCTGGACAGAAGTAAAAAGAGCCCGTGTAGACCCCAAAAAGGTTAACTCCAGTAGGAGCTATAGAAGCTATAGATAAGGTCGACTCTAATAGGAGTTATAGACTCTTCCTACACCTTTTAAAGTTCTACTGAGTTGGCAGAGCCTACCAGCTATTCATTCATGGTTGTCTATGGCTTTGAGTGAGCAGTCAAAGAATGAGACGTGTGGAAAGTCGATCATGAATCGGAATCTACGAATGGGCAATCTTCTATTTCGTTCGCATTTGAATGACCAAGGATCCTACCAATGCCGGATCCTCAAAAGCTCATCCAATGACATTGCTCTCTCTCTACAACACACCCATTGTTGGGAAAACTTTATCTACTTGATCAAAGAGCGAGGGTAAGGAATGAAAAAGCCTTATCACTTAAAGGGGCAAAAAGATCGAGCCAAGGGAAGGAAGCCTTCGAACACCCTACATTAGAGTGTGTTGTTTTTTAACAAATTTGTCTATAGAAAAGAGCAAGGGTAAAAGAAGGATCATAGTGAAGGATTCTTGTAATGTATGGTGTCCTATTTTCCACTGTAGGAGTTAAATACAGGATTTGTTTATAGAAAAGGGTTAGAAGATCGAGCCAAGAAAATAAAGCTTTCTTTTAGAAGGATCCTAGGTAAAGGAAGAGGGAAAAGAACCAAGGAAAAAAAAAGTAGTTTAGGAGCCATTAGAGCTATTAATAAACAATGTATAAAATAAACATTACGGAGAAAAGGATTAGTCTATAGAAAAGGGCCAGAAGGATCCTAGGTAAAGGATAATGGAAAAGAACCAAGGCTCCTTCTTGTAGTTATAGCAAGACACCCATTATGCCTTTACAAGGATCCTTCGCTAATTGTTTTATCTAGTGTCCTTGTACTAAAACTAGAAGCAGAAGCCACGCAATACAAAGGAAAGTAGTTAAAGCAAGAAAATACACATTTCTGACACGCAAGGGATAATCCCACCCGCGACAGCAGCTCTGGGCGCCTAGATATTCACAAGAAAGGGCAAATGCAATAGATTCCTTTTATCTTGTTGACTACGTACCTATTCGAGGATGCTATAGGCCTTTTTCCATGGATGTTATAGGCCTTTTCCATTGTTGTCTTTTTTATTTGGCGCTACGTTAAGAACCTTGCTCGCCTCATCTTGTTAAGCATCCCACCGCATATACTTTGCTCACCTACAATTTCATAGGTCCTTTTATCACCCCACTTTGTCTTAAATGGACAAGCCATAGCCGTTCTCGCTTCTAAGAAAAACCTAACTATTGCTTCGTTGCTTAGAAGCGGTTTCAATGACCTTTGGATCCTAAGCAACTGACTGAAGCCAATCTCACGCTATCTCTATTGCGCCTACAAAAGCAACAAGTTGGGCATTGCCACTATGGCTGGCTACGCTTACTTATGCATGTCTATGTCTATAACCCATTCTTTGGCAAGGCATAGTTGGGTCCCTCGGTGCTCCTAAACGATTGGAGGCATTGCCTCTAATGCCCGCATATGCTTCGACGCCTATCGCCTAATTGTTAGGGATGTCAGATTTAACCCCTTGCTTTTCGTCTCATTGGTGTAGCAGTTCCCATCATCACAAAATATTTTAGATCAATCATTCCATTCTTTGGACGCCCCACCCGGGAGTCATAAATACAAATTCTACGCAATGGGGGAATCCATTCTACTCTCAGAAGGTAGCTACAATAGGTTTAAAACATATTCAATGTTAGGTAAAGGTGATTCCAAGTCCAATAAAAAGAGCAAAGCGTATGCAATAGCGTGCGTTGAAGGCTCTTTTTTATGGCCCAACTGGCTATAGACGGGACTGACGGTTAGGGTATTTTCTCAGTCCAAGAATCTGCTGGCAGCCCATTCACAAAGACTAGTCCTACGACATAGGCGCACCTTAGGCATGGCGAAACCTCTGACAGATGGGTACCTCACAAACTAGCTAATAATGATATTTTTTCAGAGATAAATAGTGAAGGATCCTTGTAATGTCTAAATGTTGTGGTGTAGTAGTATTTCACAGTACCTCGCCTAGGATCCTTCTATTTGGCTCGCTAACTCTGTCC
The DNA here is from genome assembly GCA_014058105.1 of Kingdonia uniflora. Classification (NCBI taxonomy): domain Eukaryota; kingdom Viridiplantae; phylum Streptophyta; class Magnoliopsida; order Ranunculales; family Circaeasteraceae; genus Kingdonia; species Kingdonia uniflora. The sequence goes on from JACGCM010000671.1 coordinate 5,598,037, forward strand.
ACTCCAAAAGAGTTCTAAAATATAAAACACAAAACACACTCCACCTTTTTTAAAAACATTTTAAAAACACACTCTAGCTTTAGCAACCTTTTTCTTTAGACAAATCCGATAAAAAATAGCATACTCTTGTGCCCTAGCTTCACTCCTTTGTCCACCTCTAATGGCTTTTTAATTTTCTTTAATCTTAACTCTTTTCTTTAGAATAATCCTTTTAAAGCCCCTTGCCTTTTCTATCCGGCTACCATCTCTTTTTAAATTCCTTGTTGTAGCGGTATTTCGTAGTGGTAATGTCTAAAGGTTGTGGTGTAAAGGAAGTTTGCAGTACTTTGCTAAACTTCTGGATTGCCCACCTTTGGTGTCCTTGGTGTAGTGGTATTTCATGTGCGTTGGTGTAGTGGTATTTCGGAAAGATCCTTGCTTGTTAATGCTTAGACTCTAGGGTAGAATGGAGTACTCTTTGGTAGGGGTTATGTCTAGCTCCTTTTAAAAAGAAATTTGATTTCTTTCTTTTAAAACAGAGTGAAGCTACGTTGCTTTAGGAAACCTATTGTAAAATGAAAAGATTTGGCTCAGCTTCTTATTCAGAGAAGATTTTTTGTTTTGGCTTCTCTCTCGTCGTTGGACGTCTAGTTATAAGAGAGGTGACAACCCCTAAAAAAAGACTACTTACACTCCTTTTTCCTTGTGAACTCTGCTCTTTTAAGTTCTTCTTTTCTTGTTGACCTAGTTCTCGCCTTTCCCCTACTAAGGAATAGTTCAGTTCATGCCCAAACCCCCTACATAGCAGACAGCGACAAGAGGACTCTGGGTATGAAGGATCCTAGCGACAAGGCTTCTTCATGCTCACTCGCTAAGTCAGAAAAGGCGCTAAAGGCTGTGGAACCTGGCTGGGTTTTTTTTTTGTGCGTGACTTTTAAGCTGGAGATAGACTCCGTTTGTCTTAATTTGTCGGCTAAAAAAAAAGAGGTGGGCTAGTCTTTCTTTGGAAGCCAAAACCCAGACCTCTTTTTTTTAGCTCCTTGAATAGCGCCCAATCCAATACATGACTTGTGACGGACGAATGGTTATAAGGCCTAGAACAAAACTAGGGTTGAAACATTAGTGCCCTCGACCAAAGTAGAAAAAACGAGTTCGAGCCCGGTAACGGTGCGGGATGATGACGAACCAAAGTCAAAGGCAGCTTCCATATCCCACCTATGACGCTAGTGAAATGTCTTTCCAACATTTATCGAAGGTACGACGCTTTTTCATTTTTTAAATCCCTGTGCTTTGCAAAAAAAGGAGAAGCCGGATGCAGTTTTGGAAGTCGGCTGCGTTAATATAATATAGCCCCCTCAATGTAAGGAATAACTTTCATAGTCGTGGTACTAAACTAGCCCACCAACACTGTGTGTGCTTTGGAGAGAGGTCCTAGATTTCTTTTCCGGTAGATGTATTGCAGCAGGCATTCTGTGATGACGCTTCTCTTTTTTTCAAGAAGATAAGAAGAATAGGGGAATTGACATATGAAAGGCCTCACGCGCTCGAAGTAGGGAAGAGAGTAAAAGAACTTTGAAAAATCAAAAAGAAGAAGACTAGGCCTAGTCTTCATTTCCCAAGGATCCTTCCTGGAAAAGAGTTTCTCTCCTCTAATAGAAGAAAGTTTTTGGTAGATGCGTTACTGTTGCTGCTGCACACATCATAGACGAGTCATTGATAGCTGGTTCTCTTTCGCTTACTCTACTTACTGTCTTTAGTCCTAACGAATCTATAGACAAATCCTTTTAAAGCCCTTCTCTCTATGCCTATGTTAGTGTCATGGAAAAAGAACGGCTAGTTGGTAGATGCGCTACTGCAGCTGCTGCACACATGTCATGGAAAAGGATCGGCTACTAAGCCTATGGTAGATGTGCTACTACTGCTGCTGTACACATCTGCTCTTGTAAGAAGATGGGCTACTGGTCCTATCCTTCATTTCGGGTCATCTTCGTTTAACTTCTCTGCGCTATTCTTCTTCATCCTATGTTCAGCAGTTGGCCCCGTGGTATAGTAACTTCACTACGCTATTCTTCTTCATCATATGTTCCGCATCCTATGTTTCGCAGTTGGCCCAGTGGTTTAGTAGTCCGTTGCCTCAGTAGTTTAGCCCGGGCATTGGCACGCATCCTCGGCTAAAGGCTGAGATGGGCACAACGCAGTCTTCTTAGATCATAGGTCGACAATCATGAATATAGATAAAGGCATCCTAGGCCTTTCTTTTTTTAACCCTGCCAGGATCCTTCTAATAAAAGCCAATGGCAAGCACAAGTCACATCTTTATACTTTACACTCTATAGGAGCCCTAAAACGCGCAGTTCTTTCATAGCGGGTTTGGATATAGTTGCTATAGCAACATGCCAAAGAATAGCCAACTTCGACGAGCTAACGATGGATTCTCTACCAAGGGTTCAAAGTCGTAGAGTTAGCGTCTCTTAAACTACTGGTTAGCTAGGCGCAGGTTTGGACGGTCCTAGGTCACCCCGCTAGTCATCCCCAAAAAAAACCCCTAAGAGCTCAAAATAGCCAGTAGGGGCTTTAGAGTTGCGTGTCACATAATGTAACAACGACATAGCAGTAGCTAGAGCTAAGCATCACATAGCGTAATGGCAACATAGCAAGAACAACGCGGGAGCAGTGGCCATAATGAAAAAAAGAGTCAAAGGTCAGTCGAAGCGCAGTGGGCCTACTGGAGGAAATTAGAATAAGAAGAAAATGAGAATGGCGACATTGCTAGAGTGAACCCTCGCGTTCTGACTCTTTTCTTTTGTCCTTGTTGGCGCACTTTGACTGAAAAACTCAAAGCCAAACTCTTACACTAGCTTTTTTTGATAGGTAAGCTTGGGGAGTGGGGGGGTGTTAGATCGGGGTATAGGCCTGTAGAGTACCCAAAATCTAAGGATCCCAACAGGTTTTGGACCCGTATGCCACACATAAAATTCCTTTTCTTAGTTCGGTCTTGCTTGTGTCGTAGTCTTGGTACCCATTCATTCCATTACCATACCAATGCGCATTTATCTGGATCACTGGCAGGCCTTGCTTAGCTAACCTGCAACTACAACCTATTTCGAGTAGCGACGGCATAGCCTTGACTCAAAGCGATAACTACAACCTATTCGAGTAGCGACGACTTTGACTCCTCTTTTCGGTTAGGCCGGTTATGCGTATAGAATAGCTAGCTCGTAGTAGACGCTCGAGAAGGCTCCCCAAAGACGCGTCAAAAGAAACTATCTTAGTGAATCACCAAAACCCATAGACCCAACTTAAGAATTAGAGGCGGGTATGAAGCTGTCTAGGATGAAAGACTTCCTACCTTGAAGACTAGGGCTTTAAAAAGAGGCGCGCACTGAATCTCTCTCTGACGACCTATAGATTACTAGCAACAAAGGAGATAAGCCGTATTAGCTTATAGACAGTATAGCTAGCTAAGCAAAATCTTTCCTTTTCTTTCGTTAAAGCTTTAGTGATAGATTTCCTAAAGCAACCTAGCCTGAACCTCTAAGCTAGACCCAGGACGAAACGTAGGTTTTCCCAGTGGTAATGGCTATACATGGGTTTTCCCAGTGTATAGTGATGATAGGTAAGTGGTAAGTCAAATGGGAGGATGCTCTTTTCCTTTTTCTATAGACTGAAGTGAGCACCTTAGCGTATCTGTCGTGTTTGTCTTGTTGACCTCCCTTTTTTTAGTGGGTTTTGACTGAAAAAATCATAGCTTATGATCCTTGATAGCGAGTATGTGGTAATCTTTATAGTCCTAGTTCAGGGAAGGTTAGGACGGCGACGGAGTTTAAAAGAGTTAAGAGAAGTTAGCATTTCAAGTAGCTCAGAGGTTTTATAGAGAGCTAGCGAGGATCCTTAAAATTTTTTTTGCTAAAGTGTAGCTTAGGAAGCGTGAGTGAATAGTGATCGTGAGGATCCTAGTGAGAAGAAGGTAGTTTAAAAAGAGCTTATAAAAAGTAGTTAGCAGAGGATCGTTAAAGACAAATAGCAGAGTAGTTTAGGAACAGTCTAGAAGTGGGATTAATAAAAAGATCAAAAGAAGGGCGATGGAGTTTTAAAAGGGTGTATTTTGGAGGTGATGTTGTTAATAAACAATGTAGATAGAAGGAGTTTTAGTAGTTTAAGGCAAACTCATTAGCTTTCTAAACCACTTAGAATAGGTTCTGAAACTAAAAAAAAAAGCTAGCTTTCTTTTAGTTGTAGTTGTAGCCTTTAAGCAACTACAACTACAAGTGCGAGTTAGAGGTTTTATAGAGAGCTATTTTTTAATAAAATAAAGAAAGAAAAGAGTGAGAAGGTAGTTTGGAAGCCTTTAAAGAGAGGGCTTTAAAAGGAGGTAAAGAAGAAGTGGGATAGGGTAGCCTTTAAAGAGAGGCTTAGTAGATTAAAGAGCTAGCACTCTTTTGGAGGTGGGCTTAATAAAAAGGAAGATAATAGAATAGGCGAAGGTATTTTCTTCTAACTTTTAGAAGGATCCTAGGTAGGATCCTTGTGTTGCTTGCCTAGAAGGCTAGCCCCTTTAGAAAGAGTTTAAAAGGGCTAAAGCAAAGAAGGCGGAGTTGGAGTTGTAGCCTTTAGGCAACTACAACTCCTTTTAAGAAGAGGTGGGAGTCAGGAGTAATGGTAATGTATATAGAGGAGTTAAATAAGCGCTAAGGTGGAAAATGTTAGCGCTTTAAAGGGGCTAGGTAGCCTTTAAAAAGGTAATTTGGAAGCTTTCTAAACTACCGCAGTGCACACTTAGAATAGGTTCTCAGTGGAAGTAGTTGCTGTCTAATCTACTTTTTAGGAAAAGAGTTATTTTTTAACAATGTAGGGTGTCCTATTTTATTTCTTAAGGATTTATCTATAGATCTGTTATATAGGTTTAAAATGGGGTGTTGTAGTCGTAGCCTTTAGGCAACTACAACTACAGCTACTAAGGAGTTTAAAAAATGGAGTAGTGGTAATGTATATATAAGAAGTTAAATAAGAATTAAGAGACAAGATAAGCAAAACCTTTTGAGCTAAGGTGGAAAAGCTAGTAGAGTAGTTTAGAACAAGCTTTAGACAAACCCAGTCCTCATTTTTTGCAAATCGCTAAAAAAAAACCTAAAATTGGAATGTCTATAGAAAGCTAAAAAGACTTGCTCTTTCTTTCGCTAAGGATAAGAACCTTGCCCTCTTGTTAACACCTTTCTCGTGATGCTCTCTTTCGAAAGGATCCTCGCTAATGCCTCTTAAGAAAGTAAATTGATTCCACTTAGCTTTCTATAGACATTCCAAGGATCCTTCACTATTTATATGGCGGGTTTCCCTAATACCTTAACGCTAGATTACTACTTAGACAAGATTGACGTGCAAGATTAGACAAGGAGTGAGTGACCTAGGAGTCTTGACGCGCTAGATTAGACAAGGAGTGAGTGAACTAGGAGTCTTGATGCGCTAGATTAAACAATTATGACCTAGACCTAAGAGTCTTGCTTTTGACTTTCCAAATCCTTACCCACCAGCAACGTTTTTTTCTGGCGGGTAAGGATTTGTTAAATTAAGAAAGCGCACTGGTAAGAACGAAAAGCGCCGGCGTGAATGGATTGATTCTTGGGTAGCTTGATTGCGCTCACCTACTTCTCCTTCACATAGCAAAAAAAGACAAAAGGAAAGACGCAACAAGTAGGGAGGGGTGTGTATTGAGAGTCCTTGTGTGAATGGTTTTTTTTGTAGTTTAGGGGGTTTCCCCAACTACTGAGCGAAGAGAGCCCTGTGACGTATGCCTTACACGGTTGCTCTCATTACAATGAGGTAGGAAAGAATGGCATAGGAAGGAGGCCAGACTCCGAGGTCTTTCTAGTTGTGCGGTATCAATTAGCTTGACCTAGCGATCTAATAAAGAGGGGTGAAAGGATGATCATCGCTTTGGTAGGCCTAGCGTAGCATTGAGGTTAGTAGTTTTTTTTAGACCTAGCAATTTCGGGAGGTATACTATCTATATTCTGCGTTATTCACTAAGCCTCGCGCTATTTACTATTCAATCAGGGATTCGATCTAAGCCTCTTATTGGTCTTTTGTCTTTGCTTTTCCTTATTGCATTCTTCGGACAACTCAACGACGTTCATTTTGGCTGCGCATTCTTCGGGTAAATTTTGATTGCATTCTTCAAAAAACTCTTAGACCTTCGGACAACTCTTAGATGTGAATGGAAAGTCTAAGGTATAGAAATGGAAAGCCTAAGGTGTAGAAAGAAAGCGATTCCACTACAGCCCCCTGCGAAAATGGGAACCCGCTAACTATCCGCTTCTAAGGTAGAGTTGGTGCTGCGAACTTATTCTTCAAGTTGTTTTTTTGGTGACAGAAAGAAGTTCCTGAAAGAGATGCCTTCTTAGGTTACCCATGGTGCTTTCCTTCAATCGATGCTGGCTCGAGAGCCCATATCAAAAGCATTGGATTTTAAACAAGGTTAGGGCGTTAAGGTTGGGACTACAAGGTTGCTACTCCACTTCCAAAGCGTTAGGGCAGGAAGGTTGGGACTAGAAGGTTGAACTCTACTTACAAAGCATTTGGACTAGAAGGTTTTTTTAACTAGAAGGTTGGGATGCATTCCATAGAAGATAAAGTTGGGTGTAATGTATCCGAAGAATGGGATATGGACCTATATTTAGTGGGATAGGGACATAGAGAGCGGCGCTCATTTCCAAAAAAGGGTAGGGGGCACTTTTTTTCATTATCCTCTCTTTTTTTTAGGCAAGAGTAGAAAGAGCAGCCTTCGATCCCAACCTCTAAATGGCCTCAAAGAAAAGAAAAAGAAAGGGGTCTAGTGATTTTAAGGGTGATGAGGGAGCAGCGTTGGGTGCGACCAGCTTGTATAAGATATAGGATCATAACTGTTCTTCGTCTAAGATGCCTTTCTCAATCTCATCATGATCGCCTCTCCTTCGCTCCCTTCTTTTCTTGCTTCTAAGACTTTTCTCTTTCTCCTGGTGCGCATCAAATAATAAGACTAGAAAGAAAATCGGTGAATCGCTGGGGGAGTCTTAAGAAGAGATGCCTTGTGCAGTTGGAACCAAGGATCCTAAGTGCGCAAAAAGAAAATGGGACTCTTCTCTTAAGAAGCGATACCTTTTGGAGTGGAAGCTATGAGTCAAGTGCCTTTGGAGAAAGTAGGTGATCCTATCTAAAAGCTAAAAATAATGGGTGACTGCCATCCTAGCTACGAAGCGGACTCTATCAGTTAGGAATCTGGGTAAGGATACAGGGGTCATAGATAATACAGGTCCAGAATTGAGTAAGAAAAAACCCGTGACTAGAGAAAGGATCTGGTACCAAACAAGATAGCGATCATGAAAGTCATGGTGCTCAAAACTTTGGCCCGTGCTCTGGGGACATAACTCTTGTGCTCTAAGGACTTGGCAAAGAAAGGACCAGTAGTGTATTGTGTTTTAGCGCTAGCTAGTGCTAACTACTTTGGAGCAAGTCCGGGGGGGGTGCATATCTTTACGCTTTCTTGTCTAGTTGTACTAAGAGGATGCCACTCATAGAGAGTTATTGATGCCCTAGGATCCTCGTAAGTGCTAAGGAATGAGAAGAAGGAGAAGCCCCTAGCGCAAGACCCCCTGGACTCCCTAGTAGTTTAGGTCACTCTGGTCACTCTAACACACATTTAGCACCTAACTCAAAGAACGCACATTTAGCACGTAACTCGGGGTGGGAAGGATTAAAGAAATAAAGAAAAAGCCAGAGGAGCGAAACCTAGCATCATCCCTTATTTCTTTTTTTAGAGAAACTCCAGCAGTGTTGTCTTCATAGTTATAGTACACAGCAGTTCTTAGCTCTTCCTTCGTAGCATCATCTACCCCAGAAAAGGACAAGAACTCCAAAACACAAACACACTCCCCTTTTTTGTGGCGAAATGATGTTCGGCACTAGAAAGATAGGTATTATACAAGTATTATAGAGCTGCTAAATAAGCAAAAGACACTTCTTTTTTTCGAAGTGGGAACATGCCTGCTAAGCTGCGCAAGTCATAACCCCCCTCAAAAAACTGCCAGTAAGGAATCTGAGCGCCTAAAGCTATGACTCATAGACTCCTGGAACGAACTCCCAGCAACTAAGCGCCAATAGGCTATGTGTTGTGCTCCTAGTGGTTTTCTTAGAAGGGAAGAGAGGAAAGATCCTAAGAAGAACTCCCACTCCCAAACTACTCACAGCAAGGTCAAAGCTATATAGCTCCAAAAAAAGGCACTCCATCGGTCTCAGGATGAGAAAAAGTGCTAGTGCTAGGTTTAAAGACTGTAGATGCCAGAGCATACGCTTTTTTTAGTCCCCCAACAACAACTACTTATTGAGCTTTTGATTCAAAGCTTTTTTTAAAAATAGCCCATAGGTAGGAGAGTACTACTGGCTATCACTACGAACGAGTCTATCAAAGGAAAGAAGCGCTTCAGGGACGTTAAGTGGAAAGTTCAGGTCCTCTAATCGTTGTCTACTATCAGAGTGTTGCTAATTTTTTGGGCTTGGCTGTAAGGATATTAGCCGACGAAAGCAACTCACTTGATATCTTATGATTAGTTAATGGTTGGAGGAAGTGTCATGTTCCCTACTTGCATTTTGGGCTTTCTCTCTCATGTTTTTTCCCGCTTTTTGTTTATTTTTGTTAGTTTGATTGTCTCTTTTTGAGACTCTCTTTTTCAATTTTGAAAAAAAGAAGCAAATATTCTCGTAAGAGAATAAAAAGCAACCAAGAACATGGTTTAGTGGTGTGAGACCAGACAAGTCCGTCGAGCCGACGAAGAGGTCCTTGAAGGCAAGGCCAAATACTTTATCTATGCTTCCATTACCTATTTAAGCGTTTCTTGGCATTTGGACAAGATGAGGTACAAGGGGTGATTGAGAGCTTTAGTCACAGTTTCTATTAAAGCCCTTATTTTCTGGTGGCGTAAACCCGCGGCGGATATGATGGGGATTTTTTTTGAGTCTCTTATGCTGAGGGAGAAAGATACTATCACGGGATTTATTTGATGGGCCTTGGTCGCGAAAGATGCTTTTTTTTTCGCGGTCGTTTTTTGGTTTCTTTTTTCCTTTTGGAGAGGTGTGTTTGTTTTTTTTTCTCTTGTACTATTGTTGGGGCGTTGTGTTCATTTTTTTCATCAATGAAGCTTGCAATTATGAAAAAATGAAGGTACAAGGAGTGATCAAAGGTCGAGGGATCGATTTTCCAAAGCCATTAATTGTATGATGGCTCGGTAAGACGAGTTTGGTACCACGATGGTGGTTCTAGTAGAGTTAACGACCAATCTGGCGGTTTAAGTACTAAGGTAAAGGTCTTAAAGAAGGCTTCAACAAACACCATATGAATGAGGATAGATTCTGCTAAGGTGTGGGTCTTCAGAATTATGTGCATCACATGGTCTCTTGGTGCCGAAGAGTTATAGAATTTCAATTTTCATGTTGAGAACTACTAATAGATGTGAGGTGATAGGGCGTGGTTTTCGAGGTATATAGTCCCACATTGGACACATAGAGCCTTGCACCTCGAAATATAATATCATGGGGTACGCTCTGAACAATTGTCTATATATTATATAGGGCTCATCATATTGTTTGCTTGGCAAGTTTGACCAGGTTCATTATGTTCCTTAAGGGAGAAAAAATGCTACTTTTTTGAAGTTTTCTTTTCTACATTATTTGTATATTTCGTACATCATTCCCCTCAGTTACTAGGCGTACTCACTTAACTACTTGAACATTCATAATAGCTCCTTATTTGCGTACCAATGGTTTCATCTTCATCAGAATTCAAGGGAGGTTTCTATGACATCAGAAACTCAGTAAGGCTTTCATATTTTCGGCTTACTTTTTGATTGTGATTACTTAAATCTTTATCATGATGATGAAAGACCAATGGTTTCATCTTCATCAGAATACAAGGGAGGTTTCCATGACATCAGAAACTCAGTAAGGCTTTCATATTTTCGGCTTACTTTTTGATTGTGATTACTTAAATCTTTATCATGATGATGAAAGGGATTTCTGTTTATTTATTTTTATTTTTTTTCAGATTTGTGATGTTGTTGTTATTGCTCGTCTTCTGAATGCTACTTTAGTCATGCCTGAGTTTCAATCAACTACAAGTAGCAAAGGAATAAGGTATTCTAAATGAATTTAATTTCCATTTATTTAGTAAGGTGCGCACAAAATTTGGACTTGCTATCTCTATATATAATCTGTCACCCATATTTTGTGCAGCTCTGCTTTCAAGAGTTTTGGTTACCTTTACAATGAAAATCAATTCATAGCAACAATATCAAAGGACATCATAGTTGTATAAACTCTGCCTAAGAATCTCAAATGGGAAAGGAGAAAGAAGGAGGTACCTTTGTTCATAGTAACTTACTCCACTTCTCCAAATTATTACCTTCGCCATGTTCTCCCAGTGTTAAAAGGGCATTCAGTAGTTGAACTCGCTGTAGCTGACGGTGGATGCTTGCAGGTACATGAGTATTGATTACTTGCTAATTGCATAGAAGGCTAGATCTTTATTCTTGACATGATTGTTACTTTCATTTTCATAAATGTTCCAGATACTAATTCAACTAGGTTTGATGGGTTCGGTATTGGACCATTACAGTAGGTCAATTCTTGTTAGATCTAGGTAGGTAAATTAGAAGAAGTTGTTGGTTATTGTTGTCTTGAATCTTCATGAAACTCGATCGGTGGTGGTTGTGTTGTTTGGGATAATAAGTTTAGCCACATAGTCGTCGGTACACTTTGTGGTGCAGGATTAATGCTTTTTGAACAAGGTTTTGGATTTGATCCAAAAGAGGAAATTATGGCATATAGACGTCAGATGAGGTTAGTTCAAACTAGTATGAGTTTAGTTTGACTCGGGAGATCTCCAACAACGTTTCATCTCTAGCCAAAACTACTTTAAAGTAATGATAAAGCCACTTTTATCTTTCCAAAAGTTGGAAGTAGGGGTAAATTAATTTAATTTTTTTTACTAGAGTCATTATTTCGACCCTTGATAACAAAGAAAAAAACAAGGTTCAATGTGAAAAGACTTATGGTTTAGATATAACAGCCCCAGGTTTAGAAAAAGAGAGTAAACTTCTTGTCAAACAACTGGTACAAGCCTTGTCTACTCAGTCCTTGCGCTAGAACCACCCCCGTGCGCTTGTCCTTCACATAAAAGTTAGATGGATGAAGCTCAAAAACATAATCATTGTCTTTAGCGAACTTCTTCATAGATATTAGAATTTGCTTAATTGAAGGGACATGCAAAATATCATTCAAATGGAACTTAGATTTATTTGTGTGCAAAGTAGAGGAACTAATGTGTTGATAGACGAGCTCTTTGGTTTACTTCTTAGCGAAGAAATTTGCTTGACTCAAGATTCTCACTAGGGCAAAATCTCCCTAGCGGAAAATGTTACACACCGGTCTAACAACTCAAATAATAATCGCGGTACATATCGTGAACAACGAGGATGAGGTTCATTTGGTTCACGTAATAGAGGGCGAGGTCGAGGCCGTGGAAATTATTACTCTTCTTCGACCTTCATTGGCTCCCACAACCCATCTCCAAATTGTTTCAACAGACCAATCTCCCAAGTATGTAATCGTGTAGGCCACCGAGGCGGCGTGAAATGAGGTTGCACAAACCTATAACTCTGTAGCGGATGCCACCGCTTTTGATCATTGCTTCTCCAATTTAGGAGCAACTCACCGCCTCACTTCGAATATCTCGTATCAGAATATACATTCAGATTATCAAGGCAATGTAGTCGTGTAGTCAAATGCATTCAGAATATCTCTATGTGAGAGACTGGTTCTACTCACATAGAGATAGTTGTTTGAAATGCTTCATATTCTGATAGTAGTCCACCAAGAATGTATAAGACTAAATCATCATTTGCGATTGGACGTACGGAAATGGCTAGTTAATAGGATATGGTTGTAGTTCGCTGGAAATACTTAGAGATTGCGTCAGTTCCCTTTTTCAAAGTTTGAAGTTCCATGCGTAGTTGCATCACACGGGCTCGAGAGTGTGATGCATAGATTGTCTCAAGGCTGGGCCAAGTATCTTGCGAAGTAGCAACCCTATGATTTGAGCTTGAACATCCACCGTTAGAGACGAGAAAATCCAACTTAGAAGTAGTTGATCTTGTCATTGCCATGAGGCATACTCTGGATTGGATTGCTCGGAACCTCAAGATGCGGAAGGGAGAAAAGGGGACGGATATGGTGTGGTTAGATCGACATAGCTGTGGACATCGAAACCATGGAGATATGGGAACAACTGCGACTTCCATAAGAGATAGTGAAGGTAAATTTTGTGCAAAGAAAATTAGTGAGGTTAGAAAGTGGTGGAAGGGAAGAGGTGGTTTGCTGAAGTATGGCGACATTAGAAGAGTATTCGATGAAGTATCAACCATCGAAAGTGATGGATTGCGCTCTTGATCCAGGAGGATCTAAATACCCTTTTATATTTTACGACCGTTTCTCAACGTAGATAAAGCCTAAGGGATTTTCCCCTATGACCGACCGACTTTGATCCGAGTTCGAGTAGGGATTTTATTGTAATTCGAGTAAAACTATAAGTTCACTCTATAAATAGGTCTTGTGACCCTAAAAGGGGTAAGTTTGTTGCATTGTAATTCTTTTCAGAAGCAATAAGAAAGCACAAAAACTTAGAGGAGGGGTTTTCTTCTCGAAATCTCAAACTGTTCTTATTTTTGTTCTTTTATTATTTTAGAGATCTTCTACAAATTATGGATTGGCTCTGATACCATACTATATAAGAGCAAAAACTTTAGATAGAAAAAGAGTTAAAAGTCTTTTTTTGTGATTCATGAGAAGCTCAACTGACCTCTTTATTGGATACAATATGCAATCTATTTGTCACCTAAGATTCTTATATACTAGTAAGTAGTTACAACATACTTTGATTGACTTCAAGTAGTTGTTGCAGAGAGGATCTTGTGAAGAATATCCTTATTCTTTACAGCCACAAGCAAACATTTATCTTCCCGTCAAATTTCTCTACATTAAACTTAAACGCACTAGTAATTGGACTTTCCCATCCGAGTTTCTCCTTTTCGGCCCTTGAATATGTTCTCTGGTACCAAATTGTTATACCAATCGAGCGCAAATAAGCAGAACAAAGAGAATTAGATCTAAAAAATTACTACTCTAATCATGAACCCACAATTATGTTGGATATTACATTTTATTCCAGTGCAATTGTTCTATTTAAAAGCTTGGGTGAGGAGTCTTCCCTTGGATTCTGCTAGTACTAATGGGCGGAAAATGGCGTGTAGACTAAGATGGACCTCCCCTTGTATATAGCACTAGGTTAGATAGGCTTTCCCATTAGCCCTTCTAGTCTAACAAGAGTAACACCCGGGTCCCACTGACCTGTATTACGTGTACGCTTGGGTACACACCCAACCTGTTACTAATGATATATACCGTATGTGTTGTGAAACCAGCAAACCAGATATGGTGGCGGACACGAAGATAGAATCCTACAAATTAAGCACACAAGATTTTCCTAAGATAAAAATCCCCAAATCGGGATTAAAAACACATTTGACAAGCATGGAAAATTATTATTACCAATCTCCAAAAAAGTTACAATGAAATCTCTCAATCTTACACACTACCCTTATAACTTATATTCTCCACAACGAAAAACCCTAAGAAAAACCCCAAGGTAAAACAAATAAACTCTTTCACTCATTCTTTCAATCTCTTAATCTCTAATAGTTCTTCTTAGATCTCATCTATGGATTAATTTCCATTAAATCTACTCTACCTATTTACAGATGTAAAAAATACGTACCTAAACAAGTAGAAATCCACACTAACCATTAGGATACAATCCTACCAAAGTGGTTTTCCTAATCAAACTAGTGTTCATATATCCAACTCATTATAAACATCTAATAAATCATTAGATAAGTCACCTCAAGCTCTACAAATTACCTCGGAGACTCGAGACATCTAACAAAAGCTACTATATAAATCATAGGGAATTTCTATCAACCTCAGAATGCGTCTCAAAGGTATGATCGCTTCACCAACACGCTCCCGCTTTAAAAAGTTTGTCAACTAAACCTGTCTATGGAACTTTCCATATCCATCGGATATACCCATTAACGGGGGTACAATTTTGGCAAAGCCTTCTTTCATACCAAACTATCACAGATTTATTCTGCGTATCATGACAATAGCCTCTATATCTATAGCGTTACTCGCTCAAAAAGACGATGCTGTGCTTGTATTATTGATGCTTTTGAAGCAGGTCCCAGGCAAGGGTAGATGAAAGTGTACTTGGTCTATTTTGTTTGTTAGCTGCAACATCCTTTAAAATTAAAAAAGGTCCATGGCAACTTCTTTCGAAATAACAATCTCTACAGCCTATATTCTTCCTCATATTGCACCATAGCTAGATATACGACAGATAGGAGACAAACTCAAGATATGTGCCAAAAGGTCTCGCATTCTTCTTAAAGAACCAAATGAATGGTTCATCTTTCATCTTGCCGTTTTGAAGAAAATTGAAGTCCCCTACGAATAACATTTCAGATTTTATTTGCTCTTCTGCATCATCTAGACAGGGTGACGCTTTTGGTTTTTTTGTCTTCTTATTTATTACTTGTAAATATTTTTTCAATTTGCTTACATTTACAAAAACAAAATAAGCAAATCTTTATGCTTATGTAATTAACAACAAATATAATTCCTGAATTTCACTTAGGCCATTTTTCCACCCCATCTTGAAGAGTACCAGAGGCTGCGATGTAGGGTTGCTTCCCATGCTCTTCAGTTTCGTCATGAAGTTCAGGAACTTGCCCATAAAATTTTAAATAGGTGCCACCTCATTTGTATGTTTTTTTCTTATTTCTTTTAGAAAGTGTTATGCAATTTCATTTTTCTTACAGGTTACAAGGTTCCGGAAGACCATTTATAGCATTTGATCTGGGTATGACTAGAGATGCACTAGCTTATCATGGTTGTTCTGAACTTCTTTAGGTACTATTTCAATCCTTCAAGGCAGGATTAATGACTAAGTTTATCTGTCTATCCTTAAGCTTATCTACTTGCATTGCTCTCTCTTTAAAGACATGCATACCCAACTCATTCAGTATAGAAGATCATGAATGATAAAACGTGGTATTGTGAAAGTCAAGCTTTATGTGGATTCCATGGAGCAACGACTTAATGGATCGTGCCCACTGATGCTAGAAGAGGCAAGATATTACATTACATGTATACACTAGTTTTCTTGATGTTTTAAATTCATTGGCTAATAGGATGACATTCAGCAGGATGCTCCTTCACTATTTACGTTATACATGACCCTATTGACTCCCAATACAACACTGTTACTTTAGTTTACATTTGGTAATACCCTTTTTCCCACAGGTTGGTATTCTTCTTCGTGCATTTGGGTATTCTTCAGACACAATAATATATGTTTCTGGTGGAGAAGTTTTTGGCGGTCAGAGGACAATGGTTCCGCTTCATGCCATGTTTGACAATGTAGTCAACAGAACGTCTCTAACAACCGTTAGAGAGATTACTAAAATATATGGTTGTGAAGGTTATGTGGCTAAAACATCTCACCGACCTTCACCTATTGAAGAAGAGACAAAGCTTGAAGCTTGGAAATCCTCAGGTCCTTGTCCTCGTCCACTTCCACCTCCCCCTGTCAGGCCTAAATACCCATACAACATTGAGGGTTGGTGGGGTTTGGTAGCTGCGAGCGACAACGAACCTGATAGTACAGTTGCAGAGTTGAGAGCCAATGCTCATAAACTACTATGGGAGGCAATTGACTATGTGATTTGTGTTGAAGCTAAAGTATTTATTCCTGCATTTGATCGTGATGGTAGAGGCCGTTCAAATTTATCGAGTATGGTGATGGGACACAGGCTCTATCAGTCAGCTGCATCTAAAACATATAGACCCGACAGGTAAATATTTATGTCCAGGTTTTTTAGTTTGTAATGTTTTAAGAATGATGAGCGGCGGTAAACCAAGTAGATAATGCTGAAACCATTTAGAAAAAATATTTTTAGGTTTCGTTGCCCCAGAATAATCAATGAACATTTTTTTTTGGTACATCTTGATTACTTGGTAATATGTACCTTTCCCGTCTTATATATATATATATATCCACATTTGGTCTTCATTTCTAGCAAAGAGTGGTTACCTTTGCACCAGAGTTCCGGTAGATGTACCATATTGTGGGTTTTATTGTAATGGTTTCAAACACCATTGTGTTATAGCTGCCAAATTTATATGCCACTGATAAAACCACCCTTTATCAAATCCTCTTGTATCGTGTGAAGCGATTAAAGGAATTGATTGACCGCATGAATGACTTTAGTTATGTGCTAGTTTAGCTGACCAGTTAATCTCATATACCCTAATATTTTTTAGCAGACACCTATGATTGTGTTAGTTTATAAGATTGCGGAAGCACTTAACGAATAACGATCTCTTTTATTTAATCAAAATACTACTACAAACTCTCTCTCTTCTCTCTAAATCTCCTAGGGTTCTTCCCTTTCTCTCAATACTCAATATAACATACCTCATACTCTAGGATCTTATATATATAGGAGATCTCCACCTCTTTCCCTAACATTCCTAAAACAGGAAACTACTAGAGTAATCCTTTTTTAGAGGATTCTCTAGAACAAAATATAATATCCCAAAATAAACTAACATAGGAAACAAAATAGACACCGGTCACAAAGCTGTGCACCTAGGTCATGGGTGTGATGACCCATGACCTATCAGATTGAAATGCTTTTAAAGTCATCTCATTCATCTTGTTAAATATAAAATCACTTATATAACTCTACTTCTACTAAACAGGAAGAAGGTTGCCAAGTTCTTTGATGAGATACGCGACCATCTCTACCAAGCAAACCATACGTGGTTGACATTGATAAGAAAACACCTAAGTGTGACGTCACTTGATGGACTAAATGAAGTAGGAAAATCTTCAAATCTACTATCCTTTCTCTCTCATCCTGTCCCAGAGTACTCATGCATAAAACATAATAATTTGGAGTTATCATCTGATTCTTCTAGTCAATCAACTTACTCACAACTTAAGGTTGCTCTTGGAGTTGGATACAAGTATCCTGTTTGGATTGACAACATCCCAAACTCATATTCATCTGAAAGTAAGGGTAAACAAGATGACCTTGAAGACGAAGATCCCACATCACAACTGTTCCTTTGGAATGTTGTTAGTGGTGACGTTGGTGGTGCAGAAGCAAATAACAAAGAAATGCAAATGGAAGACCGAGAGGAGATTGAGAATGGAGAAAAATTAGGAGCTAAACTTAAGCTATTGACATATTCTTTATGGATTCTGTTAGGAAACCGTGGGGGCAAATCGCAACGCGGATGCACAATGCGATTAACAAGAACTCGAAGAACTAACTCTAACCAAAGAGAATTCGAATAAAGGTAATAAAAACACAACACAAGGTTTAATTAGGTGGAAACTCTAAATAGGATCAAAACCACCCCCGACAAGCACGACGAATATATTATCACCAAAAGGTTACAAGAAATTCCAGAGATCTCAACCTCACCTCTACCCTTACAGATAATCCCCAACAAGAAACCCTAGAAAGAGAACCCAAGAAATCTCTCAGAGCAAAACTCTAATTTCTCCCTTTTCTCTCTAACTCTTTCTCACAGTTGTACAGAGGCCTTTAACACACACTCTGTATTTATAGACTTTATATTAGGTCATCAGCGAAGTACGCATCACGAGACAATCTATCGCTTTGGATTAAATCCCTATGCTTCGAATGCCCAAAAGAAAAAGCCTACTTACGGTGTCTATTCGAATAGAACTAATCTATTCGAATATAATTGTTCAGGGACTTTTGTATTCGAATAGAAATAATCTTATTTGAATACCAAAAGGTCTGGATACTTTTATTCGAATAGAAAAGGTTATATTCGAATACAAAAGTCAGCCCACCTTTTTGAGCCGTATCCCAACAGATTCTTAATGCACCACTGGCTCTATTAACTTCGTTTCATACTCTGAGAGACCTATAAAGGATGGAACTCTTTTAGGTCCTGGTATCAATGGAGGGATGAAAGATTTCTAATGGCAATTCAGCAAAACAACACTTGGCGCTATAGCTCCAACAGTTTTCAGCTATGGGTTCACTGGTGCAGTTTGCAGTTTAGATTAGTCCTTCCCAAAAGAAGATTGTTTTCTGAATGTACAACCCAAAATTTATGAACTCGTGATTTCAGCGATAAACTTGAGTTGTATTTTCGTAATTCCTTTATCTAATTGTATATATCATTTATCAGGCATTCTTAAATCTTCTAACTCTTCTATTATAACCACATAATAATTGACAATGTTTATGTCAAGGAAATTTGTAGGTGGAGTTGAGTACTTCGTTGGTGTCACTGGTTAATGAGAATGTTTCAGTTGAAGAAATTTGGTTTTGGGAGTGGCAACATATTTCTTTGAGTTTCAAACTTGGGGGATGTTTTTATGGATCGTGTTATGGCAGCTTCAGACAATTTCACAGAGAAGAGTGTCAATCGTGGAGATGATTGCCGAGTACTTCAGTCATGTGAAGTTGGTTTTGCTTTGGTGTTTTGAATGAGATGTGTTCGTGGATAGATAGTTTAGCTATGATGGGGATACTGCTTTTGCCGAGGATTAAGGGCTTCCAATGCTAGTTTTACATCTAATCTTGGTGCGCTCACGTACAAAACAAACAACAAAAAATAGTAAAAGAAAAATATGTCACGAAAAATCATCATTCTCACTTTCCCATTTCTTCATAATCCGCATCTCTCTTCATCTCCTTTCTTGAATCAGAGACTCACCCTATGGCTTGTTATTACATCCCACCTTTGTAGAAAGATCTAATTATCCACCGTTTGACACAACACAACAGACGACTCACTCAGAATCGTAAGCAAAAAAACAAACGGCACCTGAGTCTGAGTGGGTGAAAAAACAAACGCGACATTAGATTTAGATTTTCAATTGTGGATTTGTTATTGACAAATTTTTTTCCCAAATTACCCTGGAGAAAGCCGTTGCCTTCAAAAAGTTACATAAACAGAACCCTAAATCGCCAGATTTCTGCAAAACCCTAATAAATCAGATAAATCACCTCTCGAACCTTAAAGCCCTAATTGTTGTGGAGACTGATTCAAAAGTTATTGCAAACTGGTTCATACTTGATGATCCAGACTTCAGTAGAGCATACTTGATGATCTAGTCTTTTTCCAGACTTTAGTAGAGCATCTTTCATTCTTCTAGGTACATACTTGATGATCCAGTCTTCTAGGTACAAGCTATTAACCAAGGCCTGATCAGAGTTAGAAGATTAAACATTGATAAACTGATTATTAGCAATGACTCAAAAGAAGTAATGGATATTCTGAATAATAACACAAATCCAAATTGGATTGATTGTAGACTGTGCTTGAAGATAAGGAAATTGATGGATGAGTTAACTGAAGTTAAGGTCAAACTGGTTTTTTTAAGGAGGCAAACAAAGCTGTTAGTTATTGTGCAAACCTACTTACTTATATGGGACAATGCAGCTACGCACCAGATGCCTTTACTGATGATCTCAAAAGGATTATAAATGAAGATGCAAATGGAACTGTTTATTTTAGAGATCATAATTCTAGAAGCCTAAATGCTTTCAAAGTCTGGATGGTACACTGAAATGTTTCTTTTGGCTTTATGCATTTTTATGCCTAGGTTCTATAGGTTTTTCTTTATAAATGAAGCAAATTCAAAAACTCATGTTCTATAGGTTCTATAGGTTTTTCTTTATGCATTTTTATAAATTAAGCAAACTCAAAAACTCATGTTCTATCTCAATTATAACTAATGTTGATAATGATTTGAGGGTCAGAAGTCTGGAACACGATAGGCAGCTTCTCATATTGCAGCTTCTGCCATTTTCTGTCCATTTTTTGAACAGCTTTGGGGATATCTTTTCTGGCCATTTTCTGAACAGTCTGGACTAAGTTTTGAGTCTGTTTTCCATTCACCTTCTTATGTGCTTTTGTTGTATCTAATTTCTTATGCCACTCATACACGACATATATTAGATGGACTGAACCTTAAAAGACTCCTACTTTCTGATCTGAGTTAGTCTGGACTGCCTCGATCTGGAATCCTTATACTTTTGTACAATTTAGAGAATATCAAGAAATTGACGGCTTTCTTTGTAACAAATTTTGGAATGGAAGCCTTCTGTGGTTTCTAAGTATCCTAGACTTATAACTTGTAGTCTAGAAAAGTGTATTACCACAGTCCCCCACCCTTGTATTGAATCTGAAGATGCTAACTCACTTAATACCTAACTGTTATTGCCATATGTCCATATGTTATCTGCAATACCATTATATGTTTATTCTTATGCTTATCTACAATACCATCTGTCCATTTGTTATCTGCTTAAGTTTATGTTGTACAATGCTTATGTTGTTATGTCCATCTGTTATAGAGTGCAATGCTTTGTCCATCTGTTGCAAATGTTTTTCTGTTTAACTAATTTGTCTATTTGTTTGAAATGTGTTGTTATGTCGATACCACCAACGATACCACCAAAGAAATGCGACTTTTTCCAGCAATATCCACAGTTCAGACTTGACTTTATCATGAAATGTCAAGCACTGATAAACTTGCATAGACTGTCTGGAACATCTCTAAATACTCTAGTTTGGAAGACGATGAAAGATTAGCTGAATAACATGCAAGATTTTTATGTTTTGCAACATAAGGAACTGAAGAACCAATGTGATTACTTGAAGAGGCAATGGCAAGTCTGGAGAGGGTTGATAAACCGGATTGGCCATGGATATGATCCTATATCAGGCACCTTTGATTGGCCTGAAGAAATTTGGGAAAATATCATTGCAGTAAGTAAATGTAAATAATGGCATTACAATTTGATTATATCACAATTTATACATATTTAAACATCTATTTACTCTTTTGTTTACAGGTGAATTCTGAGGCGATGAAGTATAAGACCGCTCCTCTTCAGCATCGAGATTTGCTGGAGAAATTGTTTGAGGGTCTATCTGCTACTGAGGATTTTGCATGGTCTTCAGGTATGATAAGTGTACACTCCTCCACCCAGCAGTCAGAGTACGTTCCTCTCGTTGGAGTTGATTATCCTTGGGATGGTGAAGTCATTCCTTCTTATGATGCCTCTATCAGTCCATTAAGGGAGCCTACTCCTGGTAGTACTTCACGTTCTCGTACCCCTGCGCCTCAATCAAACCGGAGAAGATCAGTTGCGGCAGTTCAACCATTGGAACCAGGGGAGTTGGTCCAATCTCTGATATCTGCATTCACTGCCCAAGGAGAAAGTTCTACTTCTTCTACTAGCAATGACGACCCCAGTACTAAAGTTGCGAACCTATTAAAGGATATGGTCAGTTCATATGAGATAGATAATACATTATTTTTCAAGAGTTTGAAGTTCTAGGGAGGAAAAGACTCAAATAGCTACAGGTTGATGTTTCTGGCGCTTGAGCCAGAGCAGCGTGCTAGTTTCCTTGAAGCCATTTTAAGTTTATTGGAATTATTTGTTTGCGTATTTGTAATAACTCTTAAGATTATGATATTTGTCTTATTTGTATTAACTTCAAACCAATGTTAAAATTATTTGATTTTAGGTATTTATGTATTTGTGTTTGCTATATATACAGGTTCTTTCTTATGTGTTTGTTATGCATATGTGGTGTTGACGTTGCGTTGACGAAAGGGTGGTGGCGGTAGTAGTTCCTTATAAACTGATAGGGGTCTTTTGGCTTCTAAGTGGACATAAACTCAGACTCAAACACTCACTTAGACTCGAAGAAAAAAACAAACGGCCCTCATACTCACTCAGACTCGTAAGCAAAAAAACAAACGGCACCTGAGTCTAAGTGGGTGAAAAAACAAACGCGACATTAGATTTAGATTTTCAATTGTGGATTTGTTATTGACAAAATTTTTTTCCGAAATA
The DNA here is from genome assembly GCA_014058105.1 of Kingdonia uniflora. Lineage (NCBI taxonomy): Eukaryota > Viridiplantae > Streptophyta > Magnoliopsida > Ranunculales > Circaeasteraceae > Kingdonia > Kingdonia uniflora. Next base: position 5,620,080 of record JACGCM010000671.1, read on the forward strand.
CCCTGGAGAAAGCCGTTGCCTTCAAAAAGTCACATAAACAGAACCCTAAATCGCCAGATTTCTGCAAAACCCTAATAAATCAGATAAATCACCTCTCGAACCTTAAAACCCTATTTAGCCGAACTCATCACAGCTAAATTGCTGAGATTGTCCTTTATTTTTTCTTAAATCGAAGTGCTTTAACCTACAATCTAAAACCCTAAATCGCTCCCAATTTACTTTTCCCCAAATTCATTTTTTATCAAATCAATCAATCATGGGTGACAGATGACTCTCAGATGGCGATGATAATGTTGCAGAACCGATCTCTCGAACAGTGCAGCAACCCGTTGCTAGAGGGGATGATGAATCCAGAGTTGAAGGGGAAGATGATGGTTTGAATGAATCTAATGAAGGACAGTGTAATTATGGTTCCCAAAGTGAGGATGATGGAGAAGAGGGAGAGGATAATGAAATTGAGGAAAGGAGGAACCCTACGCTGAAACTATCTCTCAGTGGTCAAATCAAGAACCCGTTGGGAACGGATCTCTTACAATTTCTCTCGGGTCCGACCGTCCCATGGTGGATTTGTATTTGACAACGCAAGAACCCGTCGTTCCAAGTGGGTCTCCTACAATAACCCTCAAGTCCGACCGTCCTATGGTGGATTTGTATTTGTATTTGGGTCAAGGTGAGGATTCTAATGATTCCGGAGATTATGAAGAACCCCACGCAAAACCTCATGAGCCTGATGGTGAAGGGCGAACACATAATGAGGTGGGGATCCCCGCGTATCTGATTGATTCTGATTATATCGACAATAATAACCTGATTGCAGCGAGGATTCAAACACAAAAACCCTTTCAAGCATGGATATAGAATTTGATACCCATGCGGTTAATATTTTATGGAGACTCAAGCGGCAGGTTCAAGAAAGAGATTTGCAAGTGCAATCATTGAAGACTGAATTATTTCTGAAAAGTAATCATTATCTTGAGAAAAATGTCACCTTAGAGAGCGCGATTTTAAACAGTGAGAGAACTATTGAGGCTCTACAGAAAAAACGGTCAAGTGTGAGGTCTGAGCTTCAGAAGGTGATTGATCTCTTACGCTAATAGTTGTACAATTGAAAACATATTTGTAGATAGTTGTAAATTTGCTTCTAAATATGTCAATGAAATGGTGTGTTTTGAATTTTGTTTGATGTTGTGTATTTATTTTCTTCCTCTCTTTTCTCTACTCCAAAAATTTGTATTGTAGAAGTTTTCTAGGGTTTTGAAATTTGGGAAAGTTTAACTTTTATGGGGCATGTAAATTTGATATGGACAAAGAGAAAAAGCTAATTCAGGTTGCGTAGATCTTTACTTTCAGCCTCAGACTTTATTGAGGTTTGTAACACTCCCCAATACCGATTTTTAAGTAACCGTATTCTACATGCATGCCCTTCATCACATATTCATGATACTTGCGGAGTTTTTAAGATAGCCTTCAAGCGCATTTTCTACACGCTGTCACTTGAAGAAAGCAATGGACCAATTTTTTTCTATGATAGAATTGGTCTAAATGAATGACACGTTATGTGGTAGCTAAGGCGGTTCTTAGATGACGACGTTCTGCGGATCACTGATCTCGGAGAGCCTTCCTGTATGACAAGAGAAGCTTCTTGGGGTCTCTCTCTATGTTCATTCCTCTTTCCATTTCTCCTTGAATTTATTTTTATTGTTCTGTTTAATCATTAATGAATCTGTTCTTTTTCTCTTTTCGAGGATATGGTCAACTTGTAATCTTGGTGGTGATATTCCTCTTCCAATGTAGGAGATGTGAAGAAAATAAAGACCATGTATGTACTCTTAACTTTGTTTTGCTTTTGTAATTTTCAGGAGGTTCTCTATTTAGTTTTTATTAAATTTTGACTTTTGGTAGAAGAGATTAGAAGTGAAATCATGACTGGAAAAATCCCGAATGAAATAGGCAACTGTACGTCTCTTTGAACTCTATAATATCTATTCCCTTTAATTATTGCATTTTATTATTTTTTCTTTATGTGAAGAATAGTTTTAGTTGAAAAATATAATTGTACTTTATCTGATCTGGGAAGTATATCCAGAGTTGCATACCTTTAATGCTATCTCTTATGGTAATTACATCTCTTACCGAGTAGAGTTGTTACGATTAAGATAATTTCAGTGGCTAGTTTTCAATTCAAACAACTGTCGGACAACACTGTCATGGAGTTGAGTAGTCGGGACACAGGTATAGAGTTCCGTCTTTCGTACGCCTGACTAAAGCGGCCATCAATTAAGCATGAGGGACACCGATCAAGCAAAATTATTTTGTTTATCTCTATATCAATATGATTGCTTTCTTTAACTTTTTTTGTGAAAGAAGATATTAGCCTTGTTATGTCTATGTATAAATATTATACCCTTTTTGTTCTTTATAACCATCTGATAATAGTCAATAAAGGAGTTTATTTGGTTGGATTAACTTATAATGTGTTGCCCAGTTTCCGTTGTACCGTTCGATCGATAGTTTGTTACCAGTAGAAACATTCATATTAAAGAGACATTGTTCTTTGGGAGAGCGGGGTTGAGATTCAATATAATATATGCATGTGTTACTTAGTAGTCACTAATCAATAACGTATAATGTACGCATTTGTGAAGTATTTCATCCTACTGGTGCAGTTTCATACCTATTCATGTCTACTAGGGCTGTACTCGGGTCGGTTCGGCTCGGGTCCAGGCCCATTCTTGATCCGACCCGAACTTACCGGGTTACAGCAATATAAACTTGGACCCGAACCGAACAGGTGCAAAACTCGAACCCGAACCGAATCGGGTTGGTCGGGTCGGGCCGGGTCCTGAGTTCAGTTTGTTAATTTTTTTTTCATAACTAAATAGCCCATATGCAAGGCTCAGATGCAAGGTAACATATTAACAACAACATAAAACAGTAAAAAAATACAAGCCCAGATGCAAGCCCAGATGTAAGATGTAAGGTAACAAACTAGAGCAAAACACAAAACAGTAAAACACTGCAAGCCCAGATGCAAGCAGCAAAACACAAAACAGTAAAACACAACCCTGTTCAGAAATCAGAATGATACTCAACTTGTATAAATACTTCAGAAGGATATACTCTACCATGAGTCCATGATATAAATAATTCAAGCACAAAACAAAACTACAGAATGATATACTCTACCATGACATAAATACTTCAAGCACACAAAACATAACTTAAATCTGTAATTCATAGTTCATACTTCATACAGATAGATTGGTTCTAGAAAGAAAAAAGAAGTTCATACTTCATACAAATAGATTGGTTCTAGAAAGAAAGAAAAAAACTATGAATAACCTACAAGCATCCACTCTGCAAGAACAAATATAAGTTGAGGATGAAAAATAATCCAAATCTAGGAGTTGACATCTTCTAATCATCTGCAAAAGAAGAAGTTAAATATACAAGTCAAATTTGTGAAAGGTAACCCAAATCACCAGAAATAGCAGTTGGGAGCTAGCTATAGACTATAGTATTTTAAGCATTAATATAGAATCTTTGCCAAATACATACAGATAGATAAGTTTTTGTTTTATGTTCACATATTCTTTTTCATCAAGATGATACCAAATTGTTGCGGTGTCTTAATGCAGGATGTGGGGAACATTTCTGGCAGATGTCGTGATTCAAATGCATGGAACTGATTATGCTAGAATTTTGCGAGCAATATATGCATTTGCGCAGGTAGTATTTTGCTACTCATTCTTGTTGTCATAACATCAGTTCTCAATGAAATTAACATATATGATTCTCTTTCTTTTCATACAGATCCGAATAACCCGCACATACAAGTAAAGATTTGCTAATTACCAATTTGTTCAAAATCTTGGAATGCTTGCACATTTTTCTTCCTACTGAACAAAGAGTTTGAGCATAGAAAGGTACTTAGAGATTGTGATGGATCAAGTAGCTTAGTTTGATTAAACCTGCTAGTTAAATATTGTATTCAACTTATATCAGGCAGGATGTGAATTATTAGATGCAAGACGTATGACTCAATGTTCAGAGTATGCCTACTCAAGGACAGGGCTGGAGTATAAAATGATGCAAAATCTGGATTGAATCTGCTTCAAAGTGTACTTATCGAATCCATTTTATGTTTGATTGGATTCAAATTTGGGAGAATGATGATACATGAACGAGTAAATAGTTTGAAAACATATAAGTGTTGTATGATATTTGCGTGTTTCAATATAATCAAGGTAATTGGTTTAAATCTATACTGATTTAGTTATTTTTCTTTTCTACTTTTATTTTGTATTTCTGGATGAGATCAGGATTCAATTCTGTCGAGTTCCAGCTCTAATCGGATTCAAAATATGGTTTCTCGGAACATCATCCATTGCTATTGGTAAAAGTAGGCTATTTTTCATCCAAGAAGAGGCTTGGTACCATTTTGTGTTTGGCATAATATATTTCATAAGTTGCAACTGATATAATTAAAAATATCTTCATATGTTGGGGACAAACTCCTTATAAGTACAAAGCTATGGAAAGATCATGCACGCAGCAATCTTTTCCTTGCCTCGCACTAAAGAATCTTGCCTATCTGTATTTTACAAGGTTCAGACTCAACACATTATTTGATTGTGCTATATGGAAGTTTACATGGAGATTTTACTCTTAAATCTGCATGGGAATTTTGGAGGGGAGAGTATCCAAAACAAGACAAAATGGAGTGGTTATGGCATACACTTATACCTACAAAGATACAAGTTTTTGGCTGGAAACTATGGAGGAAAATTGTTAACTGTGATACTTAGTTACTAACTGTGATACAAAAGCTAAGGAAGAGAAGAAAAAGAAAAGGCAAGCAGACCACTTTCTTGAGAAATTCCTCCCTACTTAGTTATTTTGTACCGGATTCTCGGGACTGATGGTTTTCCCTTATGGGATTTGTTGTACTTAACGACTTACACATGTTGATATTTACATTCAAAATAGAAATTTGATACCCCCGTTAATCCTAGTATTCTACCACGTTAGTGGAAATCATAATCAATGCAGCCGTCAGTTAATTTCATGGTGAGTTAAAAGCTAGGAAAAGAAAAAGGAGATAGACATATTACCTATTGCAACATTCCTCCCTAGTTTTTGGATCCTGCAAGATAATAAATTTGTTTGAGAGGCTTGATAACACAATGTACTCAAAATCTATATATTTAATTGGTTAAGAAAGAAAACTTTAACGGGATAAATCATTATCTTTATAATAATTATCTAATCATGTTTAACCTGAAGTCATTTGATAATTGATTAGGCTGAACTATAGTTGGGGGATAAAAGAAATGCTTACTTGGCTGACATATGAGGGTTGCGGTGTTGTAAGCACAACCTCTACCCTTGTTAATGCAAAGGACGAGCACATCTTATCTTAGATACTAAAGAAAAATACAGTTATACAAGTACACGGCTGTCTTGTGGGTCTGTTACTGATTCAAAACTAACTTTGTGTGTCAATCATACCCATCCTATTCCGGGCAGCTGGACTTCGCTTTTAAAATGACATGCCGCCCATAAATTAATTACCTTAATCAAGGGTTAAAGACTACTACGGCCTAAGGGATATCAGTATCACCACCCCCAGAACTGTTCAACTCTTTGACTGATACCAAAATAGACTAGTATTTTAAGCATTAATATAGCCTATCGGTTCAGACTCAACACATTATTTGATTGTGCTATATGGAAGTTAAGTAAAAATGAAGTGGCTATAGCATACAATTATACCTACAATGATATAAGTTTTTGGCTAGAAACTATGGAGGAAAATTGTTAACTGTGATACTTAGTTAACTGTGATACTTAGTTACTAACTATGATACTTAGTTACTTAGTGGACAAAACAAACTAGATATTACATATACTTAGTTACTAACTGTGATACTTAGGTATGGTCTCATTTCAGCTCTATTTGCAATGTCCATAATCTTAACTGTGATACTTAGTTGCTTACTGGACAAAACAAACTAGATGGCTGCTTGAAGCTGATCATAAATCTCAAATGGGAACTATTAGAGGGGTCTTACCTAGCTTTATATCCTGGGAACTCTAGAAATCTAGGTGCAGGCTCAAATATGATACTGTGACTTTCACTGCAGAAGAGATCATCAATAAGGTTAACAGATGGATTCAAGAGATAAACTATAAGATCAAAATCACCATCAACTGTGGATTCAGTGACAACATATCTTTGTGGGTACTAAAGATCAACTCACCATTGGGGGATCGAGAACTTGGTGCAGAGAAATCAAATGATGCCATTGGTATGGATATTGAGTGCCAAAACAAAACTAATCAAGAACTCCACTTTCTTCTCCTATACAAAAATAACAAAATAATTTAATGTTTAACGCAACAATAACAGAATGTAATTAAAATGTAATATGCTCAGCACAATAATAGTATATTAAACTTACCACAACCATAAATCTAATGTTGTCTCAATTTGGAGTCCAATCCTCTATCGATATTGATGCAAGTCCCTCAAACAATTCAAAGAAATTAACAAAAAAAATAAGAGGTGTACATTTAGTTAAATTCAATTTGACGTAATATTTCTGGAGATAATTAAAGTACAAAAATGAAAATATTACCTGCATCAATCGTATCATATTGTTCGATCTCTTCCATCGAAGCTTGAAGATCAATTGGCTTTTCCCTTGTCCGAAGCCAATTTTGAGTACATATAAGAGCCTCCACCGTGTTCGGTCGCAACGAACTACGGAATGGGTCAAGTATCCGACCTCCCGTACTAAAAGTGGATTCAGAAGCAACTGAAGTAACCGGAATGGCCAATATATCTCGTACAATAAGAGAGAGAACCGGATACTTTACACAATTGTTCTTCCACCAAGACAGAATTTCAAACTTAGTTCCTTCCACTTCGTCTTCAACATCAGTTTTTAAATATTTATCCACTTCCGATGCATTTCCCAAATTCCCTCTTTTAAGTCTCTTCCACTTACTAACGGGGTCTTCCATTATATTATTTGTCACTGTATCAACATGTGATGTCGTATTTGGGTTATGAGTCCCAACATACGACTCAAACAAACGATGTAATGTTTTTTCTACGTTATCACAAATTAAAGAAATTTTATCTTCAGCATATAATCCCGCCAAACCAAACCCTATATAATCCAACTTAAACCGAGGATCAAGCACCACCGCTACTAACAATAAGGGATTGATCTTTCCAAGATCCCAATATTTGTCATATTTTTCTACCATGATTGTACCCATAGACTTTAAACTGATATCCGAATGATAACATAGTGCTTTCAAGTTAGTCTTAATACTAACAATCTCATTGAACAAGAGATCGGATGTGACATAGTTAGACCCAAAAATTTTAGTTGTTGACGTGTAATATACTTTTAAGAATTGCACAAACAACCTAAATCTATCCCAATCAACTGTCCCTGGAGGCAAACCACAAACATCGTCTTTCCCATCAAAGTGGTCCACATATAACCTATCCTCCTCCTCCAACCGTACAAACGCTTCTTCAAATTTTACTACCGTCTCCAACATAAGATATGTAGAATTCCACCTAGTTTGCACATCCAAACAAACATTTTTCTTGCTCTCGATTTTAGCGTCTTTGGCACATTTTTTCCATTTCGACCACCTAGCCGGAGAAGATCTTACATATCTAACCGCATCTCGCCCTCGAGCAATTGAAACATCAAATTTCTTTAAGCCATCTTTCACAACTAGGTTTAAGATATGTGCGGAACACCTAATATGAAGGAACTCATGTGCCAAGACTGCATTAGTCCAATGTTTTGTCTTCTTTTTTAAGCATTCAATTGCAGTATTGTTAGAACTTGCATTATCACACGTGATTGTCAATATTTTATCTATACCCCAATCTATCAAGCATTTCTCCACCATCCTCCCAATAGTCTCACCTTTATGGTTTACAACAACACAAAAATTGAGTATTCGTTTGGTTAATCTCCACTTACTATCAATATAATGCGCGGTTAAGCACATATAATTGATATTTTGAAGCGATGTCCAAGTATCAGTGGTTAAGCAAATCGTATATGATTTAAGGGCACTCTTCAACATTTTTTTCTCTTTCAAGTACATGGAAAGGCAATCCCTAGCTATAGTCACCCGAGAAGGTACTTTAAATCTTGGACAAACAATTTCACAAAAATTTAAAAACCCTTCACCCTCTACAAATCTAAATGAAAGTTCGTCAATGATCACCATTTTAGTAAGAGCTTTCCTACAAGATTCTTGGCTAAAGGTAATTGGCACAAGTTCTTGTCCTTTATTGCTTGGTTTCAAATGAAGGGTTTGTTGATTATTGTTCGAGGTTGACCGTAAAGGATTTTTCAAGCTTTTACATCTAAAATGCATATGAGCTCTCATACTAGAAGTTCCTTGGGTACTAGGATCACAACTATACTCTTGCAAGCAATAGTTATATTTTTCCTTTAAAGGAACCGTACCTTTTACTTTGGTAAAATGGTCCCAAACCGTTGATGCTTGTCGCCCACCTCGAGCTCTCTTAGTCTTAGTCGATACCTCAGGATCGTTGTCATCTTTATTTTGGCTCTCGAGCCAATTAGTAACTAAAGCTTGCACTTCTTATCCCCCAAAGAAGTCCCAATCACTGAAATATACAAAGAGCAAAACACCATCAGTAAGAACAATTTCAAGAACAATAGTAAAATCATTGTTGATAGAAAATTAGAAATACAAAGATCCCCATTTGATCATAATTTCAGGAACAAACTAATTGCAACCACTAACAATTTCAGAAAACAATTTCAGGAACAATTTCAGAAAACAAACTAATTGCAACTTCATAAAACAAACAATTTCAGAAAACAAACTAACAATTTCAAGAACTAATTTCATAGAAACAAGCATGTTAGAGAGAGAGAGAGAATACTACGTGGAGTCAAAGATGAATTGACTGCGGATTGGCTGCAATTTTGTTGAGTCATTATTGTTAATGAGATGTGGAGAAAGATGAGATGAGATGAGATGTGGATTGGCAGCTAGTTGCTTGTGGAGAAAGATGTGGATTGGCTGCTTGTTGCTTGTGGAGGGATTGGTTGTTTGATGAAGAGATGTGGAGGGATTGGCTATTTGATGAAGAGACACAGAGGAGATGTGGATTGGCTGCTTGTTGTTTGGTTATTTGATGAAGAAACACAGGAGATGTGGAGGAATTGGTTTATAATGGAGAGAGGCAGATCAGGAGATGTGGAGGGACTCGAAGGAGAGAGGAGATGTGGTGGAGGGACTCGAGGAAGAGAGGAGTCACAGAGGGAGGAGAGAGTGAGAGAGATGTGGTGGAAGGAGAGAGGCAGAGGATTCATTTCCCCTTAAAACCCTAAACCAAAAGATCTAAACCGGTTCGGGTTTGGTCGGGTTTTGAAAGGTCTAAACCAAACCCAAACCGATGAGATCCGGGTTACTTCAGTAATAATTGAAACCGAACCGGTTATGCCTCAGAACCGGACCGATTCAGCCGGGTCGGGTTGGTCCGGATCGGGTTACCGGGTTCACCGGATTGTCTACTGATACCACCTATTCATGTCTACTGATCATTATGTTTTATGTCATTGATTCTATGTAGGCGTTGGTAACAAATATTACAATGTTGTTATAACAGCTTAAAGTGGACCACGAATTCGCTTAAAGAATTGCAAGACAAGGGCATATAGAACTTCTGAGGTTTAGGCGAATAAGGCAAGCAAGAAAGTCACATAATATATGTATGCTTCCAACTTTGTCAGTTATAGTGTAAGTTTTTGTTATAGCATTGAATCTCTTTTAATCATTTCTCATCATCCTACATAATTTGATGGTTGGGAATTACATAAACCAGTATTAGAATTCCCTCTAGGGCATGTTTTGTAGCCAAAAAGAGCTGAGAAACGAAGTAGGAAATGGCCAACTTAAGAAATAATTTCTTATTTTGGTGTTTGGAGACCATAAAAAGATAAGAAATGCATTTCTCTTGATAAAATATATAGCATAAAAAGTGGGAAACGTTTTCCAACTTTTAGAAACTTGTGGGACCCACAATTTTATTTTTTTTCTAAGAAATGGGCCAGTAAACGCCATTACTAAGAAATTGTGGGTAAGGGAAAAGAATAAGTATATTGTTTCTCATTTGGCTACCAAATGTTGGAAACAACGACGAATCACTTTTTTTTTTTTTTTTTTTTTTTTTGAAGGGCGCTTAACTAAAAAAAGGGAAATAGTAAGAAAATTTTAAAGTGAGAAATAGTCTCTTGAGAAAAAATTGTTGGCTTTCAAAGACGCCCACATTCCTTCAATTTGAGTATTTATAAGATTATCAGTTAGTTGCTATTTTATAACCTTTATTTAGGAAGCCATGCCCTTTGAATGTTGCCATGTTTAACTATCCTAGCAAGCTTTCGTTATTGGATAGAAATCTATTTTTTATTTTTTCTTCTTCGATCTATTTTTTTTTTTAAACGGTTTGTAAAGATAGTCAATAATTAAGTGAGATTATTTCTACTTCAATTATTTTCAGTTTCTTCGTAGATGACCAATAACTTAGAAGTGAACTTTAGAAATGATGTTTTTCTTAGTGTCATTTCCGTATTTCTTGATGTTATTTCTGCTTTTCTTGATGTCATTTGCCCAAGTATGAAGAAATGATGAACTATTGTGTTGACAAGAACTTTTAAGATCTACTTTCCTCTTCAAGCCCCAAAATGAAAATACACCTTTTTTTCCTTCCATATAAACCTTAAACTTTGTTTTCACAATGAATATACTACGGTACTATCGACTGTGGGCGTGTAGACTTACCTAGGAGGTCTACTAATAGCGCATGCATGGAAGCTATTAGAAGTCTAGGGTTAACCAATGAGCTTTCGTGAAGGATTATAGATGACTCTTACCTAAAACACCTCCTAATGCGCAGGCATGGAAGTTGTTAGAAGTCTACGGTTAAAATGAGCTTTCATGAAGGATTATAGACGACTCTTATAGTGAATGTAGCTCTCTTCAGGGGAATAAGAGTTTGTCTTATGAATAAGGCTTTGCTAAACAAGTGTTATGGAGATTTGGCATCGATGAGCGAGGTTTGTGGAAAAGAGTGTCTATATCTATGTTTGGTGTTACAGAATTTAGGTGGAGTAGCAACTAGGTAGTAGAGATTTATGGTTGTGGGTTTTGGCATGTGATTAAGAATAGCAAAGAGTTTTGGGAGATGAAAGGTGGGCATAGCTATCATGGTTAGATTTTGGGAGGACCGTTGGTTGCTTGATTTTCCGCTTAAGCAATGTTATTCTTCGTTGTTTACTTTCTTAGGTCATCACGAAGACTAAGTCTGTAACATTTATGTGTCAAGTTTAAACGGTTCAACTTGACATCGTATGCCCTTTTGTTTCGCTTTTCTTTTTCACTTGCCTTTGAAGTTATGCTCATATTACTAGACAACTTGGAAGTCATGCTTGTGGAAACCAAATTATCCAACTAGGCACTTAATTGGTGGGACGGTCTACAAAAATCTAGACGCGAGCAAGAGTGCCACCCTATTATCGAGTGGGCTGTCATGAAGAGGGAACTTCTGGTTTATTCCCACTACTTACGAAGAGGACAGCTTCGTAAAGCTTCAGAACCATTGGCAGAAATTGTTATATGTGATTAGTACACAAATGACTTCTACTTCCCTGTTCGCGGGTTGACCGATATGAGGTAAGGGTCCTAAATACTTGGGCTTGACCGATATGAGGTAAGGGTCCTAAATACTTGGGCTTGACCGATATGAGATAAGGGTCCGAAATACTTGGGACGGAACTAAGACGGATTCAAAGTCAATTGATGTATTCGAAGTGCTTATTGTGGCAATCTTATTAGATATACTAAGAGCATCTCCTAAAGTGCCTCACTACCTTGGAATCCAAGGTGCCACCTAGGATTTTTCATCCTCCAACAGTGCCTCACTGACTTGGATTTCACCCTCCAAATCTAAGGCTGAGTCTTGGATTTCAAGACTCAGCCTTGAAATTTAATGTCGCGATTGGGCGCCTAAGTGTTGGGCGCCTATTCTATTTTTAAACAGGTGCCTAAGGTTTGGGCGCCCAATTGTTTTAAAAAAAAAAATCAAATGCCCAATTTAAACTTATGAAAAAAAAAAATTGAAAAATAATAAAGCAGGCGCCCAAACACTTGGGCGCCTGTTAAAAAATCTAAGTCAGGTACTGTTGGAGGAAATAGAGTCTGACTGACTTGGATTTGGCCTTTTTTCAACCAAGTCAGTCAGGCACTTTAGGAGATGCTCTAAGTAGGTACAGTTCAGGTTATGGGAATAGTGCCGAAAATGTTCAATGAACCAGCTGGATATGAGGGTATTTTTCACTGACTCCTAAATGAAACAATTTGTTTCCTAAATGGTGCCTTGATAAAGAGTCTACCTCACTGGTAGGATTTATTTAGTGTTGAGCAGAACTATGTGGTAGGTTTCGAAGGACGAATAATTTTGAGAATCGGCGGTAGTGATTCAAGCCGTTATATTTGATGGTCGAGGCTTGGGTAGATACTATAGCCTCTAGGGATAATGGTGGAATCCAGCCAAGCCAAGTGGATCTAAGGGGTAGTGTCGGTTCATCCCGACAACATTTTGGTTAAAATAACGTTACCATGATGGATTTTCTACATGTTGTATGTTTTTCTGTAGAGAATGTCGTGCCATCTCAAGCAAGCTTTAGTTAATAGTTCAGCGTGTATGAGCATTGGCAATCACTAAAGAACAGGTGGGGACATGAAGTTAGTCTTATAACTGACTGCTAGATGGATGAAATATGAGCTTACACCTTAACATCATACTATCTAGTGTGTGTTGATGCATGATGTATCGTCCTTTTGTAGTCCTTAAAATTCATATAACAATTGTTTATCTTTGATAGTACATTGAATTAACTATTATCTGGATTCACTTGGATAGCGGGACTTGCAAGGACTGGCCTGGTGCATTAACAAACTTGGAATAGGCCCTGGATGTATTTTTGATATTCATAGAAATGATTCTTTGGAAGGTAGCTTGACGTTCGCAGATAATCTACGAGTGAGTGGTATCCACAAGGGGATTGACCACCTTAAGGTAAGAGCAAGATGGTTAAGGGAATCGCCTAAGTAGTCAGTTCCTTTAAGTTCCAGTTAACTAGTGTTCTCCGAATTACCGAAAGACTTGATGTTGAACGAAATGAGATGAGGGTTTCAAAGTCAGTCGATGTATTTCAATGTTGTTGTGGCAAGTCTTATTAGATGAATGAGATTAATGAAGTGGGGATAGTTTTTGGCTAAAGAGCGACGAGTAAAAGTAGTCTTCAGTCTGATAATTATTGATGCAACATTCAGGGGCGGACCTATTGCTCCCCCCCCCCCCCCCCACACACACACACACACATCTTTTGTAGGGTTTTAGGTAGTTTAAAGGAGGTTGGGAGAGATATGGAGGGCTGGGTCGGGCTTCTGGGATGGTTTTATATATATATATATATATATTTCAATTTTTAGCAAAAGCCAACGGGGGGGGGGGGGGGGGGGAAGGTGTGGTCACCCACGCCCAACATCTTTCAAGATCAAGTACTCGGAAAACAAATAAGGTACAAATTTGTCTGAGATGTGCACATCACTCGAGTATTTGAAGCAAATACTTTACAACTACTGATTATGGCCTTGGTATGTATTTAGTTCAACTGCTTTTGTAGTTCAAACCTTCTCAGACTATGCTATATACACATACCGCTCTTATACTAAAGATTGAGGGACTATGATGGAGGGACTGTAGATTGGGATAGTTCTGGATGAGAAGAATTTTTTTCTAATTTCTTTATTTCATAGGTCAGCTTTTAGACTAGACTGTTGCTGCCATGCAAATCAGGATTTGCTGCCTCACACGATCACACAAATCAGCACATCATTGTTGTTGTAACAATAAATTTGCATAATTGGTGAGTGAAATGGGAGGAGTCTATCATTGCTGTTTTAAATAAAACTTCAAGATGTTTGCCAGCTTTGCGCGAACATTATCACTATAGGCACGCAAAAGTCGTATCTTCTCCAGAAGGAATCATATAGAAGCCTTAACCTTAGCCTTCTATATGTGAAATTCCAAGATATTTCCAGCCATACTCTAACAAGTTGCATCAGCATGTAAAAAATGTGGCTTAGAGTCTTAGACTGTCAAAGAAAGAGAAGATAAGGCTGCAGATTGATGTTGGCTTTACTCCACAAGGAGTAATAGAGAAGACAAAGACATTCATCCATAAGATGAGTGGCTATATTTGTTGGAAAGTGTGAAGAAATAAGTACGGTATTGACTGGGAAGGCTGAAAACAAGTAAGGGATCAAGTTTAAGGACACTGTTGTTAGGAAGGCTGGAATTTTTGGACAAGCTTTATTTTTTCTATTGGAAAAGAAAAATAAGAGATCCCCATGAGGCCATTTTGTGGAAACTTGGCACAACTTTCAGTGTATCTGTTTGGACTCTTTACTAAAAGGGTTAGCTTCTCCTGAAGACTTATATATACATTTGGCGCAAAGTGCAATTAATGGTGATCGGTTTCAGTGCAGATGCAATACTATCCTTTGATAGTGCATGAGCTCCATGGACAATGTTCAGCAAGACAGGGCCCTCATGGATGTCCCCGCGAATACTTGCAGGTTTTTGTCTTCTTTGAAGTAAAAGGTATTGCAATCTTCACTTGCCAACGGAACGAAATGTAGGGGATCTCCTTATGGGGGGTTGATTACTTTTTGGGCTTGATCTTGAGTTCATGTTTTAATTCATTGTCTCGCATTCAAATTCCCCGTCCAACATTTAAACCATGTATATGTCTGGTGGTTGTCGACATCCTACCAATTGGGGGGAACCGAGCGGAATACTTCCCCCTCCGACGTTTGGCTTTATCCAGTTAAACATGGCGCATATAATCGCGACAAGAAATAAGAAATAAACCAAACACACACAACACAAATATTTACTGTTGTTCACCCTGAAGGGATATGTCCACACCCACCAAACCCGTGAATCCACTATGTATCCGAGAAACCGTTACAAGTTCTCAAGAGATCTCATCACACTTTGAGATCTCTAACCTTACAACAATACTCACATAGAATTTCAAGGTATACAAAAGATCAAGATAACCATCAAGAAATTCGAAGTTACCCTCAACCTTATCGGAAACTGCTACTACCCATCTCGAGCGAAGCTTCTACGCCACTGTGATAGCCTACCAAACGCCGGCCAAATCCACCAGAGCGTTTTGAGTTCTGACTTTGGATATATGTTCTCTATGACTTAATATAGTTGCACGCCAAGTTTCGTCGAAAACGGATTCGGTTAAGGAGGCGAAAAGGGCCAATATGCTTCGTCTCCAGTTTTAACTTTTCCTTTTGGAAACTACCCATTTACTTAGTGGCTATATTAAGGAGGAACTTTGGTCCATTCATCCCCATGACCAAAAGAGCTTCAAGGCTTGGTCATCAAGGACCCCAGCTCATGGGCTATCTACAAGGGATAGTCATGGGTTATCCTAGGCCTAGGGAAGGCTAGGAGACATTGCCTCGCAATGCGGGCCACTTTTCCAAAGAGGGTTTTATATGGCGCCGCTATGCCCCACGGGTTACTCGAGACGCACCGCCCCTTATAGATGAACAATGTAACTAGTCCAGGCTCGTCGCCCCTTCAAATATATGTCCTTTATCTGGAATCCGGCATATTGAGCTACCCTGATCCGCTACAGGACAGGTGTGCTTTCCGTACCTCGTGCGCGTCACGAGAGATTACACTGTAGGGATTATTGAGGGAACCTTCAGCGTTGCCTATTATGAATATAGATTCGATGACCTCCCACGAGTATCCAGGATTATCCGGGTGTCGCTCTAGCATCCATGGGATTATGCCACTGGCGTGCCGCGCCCATGAAGATGGTTGGTACACGCCGACCGCACGTGCGTGTACGTCGCACGGTCCCTTATTCCGTTGTGCTCCGGGCACTGTAGAGGCAGACCCGGGCTGGGTCGTGACACGACCCATCGTCTTCGAACTATCGTTGTTTTTCCCATCGTTGATTATCTTCTTCTTGAACCATCTCTACTCTCTTCCCTTCGATTCACATCTTAGCTTAACATCGAAGATGCCCTTCCCCTCTCTTCATCAAAACCCTAAGAGAAATCTCCAACTTTTACAACCTTGAAAAAACCCCTCTCTCTACAAAGCTTAGCCACTAGACCCCTAGTGAGGTCTAGAATACAAGACACCTTCGAATTACGTATCACGGCATTTTTCCACGGCCAAAGAAAGTTACTACCGATCTCTGTTTGAACAGAGATATTTCCTTTTCGAACAGAGTCAAGTCCGACTCTTTCTGTTCGAACGGGAAAATGTCATAATCGAAGAGGAACCAATTTCTTTTTTTTCTTCTTCTCATCTTTTAAGCCGCAAAACCTAACACTACCCTAGACAGAATTGTTAAGGCCTTTTGCAACAAAAGCCACTATATACTCGGCATTTTCGTGGTAATCCGAGGGATTAGGGATATATCAGAGAATGTGCTTTGCTGGACCGGGAAATAAGGCTTGTACTTGTCATTTTTCACGTAGATTCTATGGAGTAAAATACTTCAAGGATATATTTATGCTAGTTCTTACCATTGAGTGCTTGTGGTTTGTGATATTACAAGCCCTGCCCAAAGGCCATCGATTTTACCCCAGTACAAGATGAGTTAAGTTTCCTCGAGATGTCTGGGAAGCCGGGTTATACAAGGTTATGAAATACCAACTGTATCTTATAAGTCTATAAGTTAAATTTCTCTACTAGGAGATGGATGGAGGTGTGGGGTTTGGGTGACCATGCTTTGCTAATGTATGAACTCTTGCGTTTCCATTTGTACTGCATATACTTCAGCCGTGAAGATTATTAGTTGATTATCTACATTTCTCATGATCATAAGGAGACGGTTGAACATTTATAAAACTGGTTACGGTACCTTTTCTCAGATCATCTTGAACTTTTATTAGATCAGTTGTGTTTTAACTCCATTAATGATATTGTTTTTCTAGTTAAAAAGGAGAGAATGTGTTTTTTTCAAGTAATATTATTAACCTGGATTATTTCGATTATCCCTGTATTGCATTAGGTGCGCTGGGTATGCCCACATATTTGATTTCTTCTGTGGTTTGGCATGTTTATTGTATTTTTAGCTTGGTGCAATATCTAAGCTGCTTGTGTATTTCGTCTAATCTTTCTTTAGACCTTGCTAAGGTAACCTTTCTAGGGAGATCTTTTGGGTCAGTGAAGAAAAGTTTATACCAGAGTCTTTTGAGTTGGAAGCTGTTTGTGATGGAAACTGATCACAGGACCTCTTCGTTTTCTAACAGTAGCTCTACCAACTGAGCAAGCCCTTGTTGCTTTAGATTATTGCTAGTGAGTGTGTATAGGGTGCAGAGAGGAACACAAGAGTGTTATAAAAGTAACTTAGTTGATCACTTTGGAAGAAGAAACACAACAACTCAGTTCTTTGTTACTTAGTTTTCTTCTTTATTTAAAACACAGAAACATCAATGGCTTATATAGCCTTTTAAAGAAGACTCTAGATACTAGAAACTATATCACACATTTTAATTAGACTTTTCATTATCCTAGACACAATTAAACTTTCACTAAGACTCATTGACTTCTAGAAATTTGGTTTAGTTTTCCAGCAATGCCTCCCGTTAACCAAATTTGCTTTTGATTCCCAAACTCTCGAGGTTTTGCTTGAACGCTTGTCCACCAAGTGCTTTCGTAAAGATATCTTCCAGCTGTTGATTTGTCTTGCAATACTCCATGCGTATTTCACCTTCGTTCACAAGCTCCCTTAAGAAATGAAACCTAATCCGGATGTGCTTTGTCCTGCCATGAAGAACTGGATTCTTCGTGACTGAAATTGTAGAGTTGTTATCACAAAAAAGAGTTGTCGCATCCTTCTGCTTGTGCTTAAGGCTTTCCAAAATTCCTCTCAACCAAAGGAGTTGACATCCAGCACTAGACGCTGCAATGTATACAGCTTCCGTAGAAGAAAGCGCTACAATTGGTTGCTTCTTCGAGTTCCATGAGATTACTCCACTTCCAAGATTAAAGGCATAACCTGAAGTGCTCTTGCTATCATCAATGCTTCCTGCCAAGTCACTATCCGTATAGCCAACAAGATTAACCAGAACATTAGCTTGATAGAAGATGCCATAGTCTACGGTCCCTTTGACATATCGCAATATTCTTTTAGCTGCTTCCCAATGATTTGAGTAAGGCTTTTCCATGAATCTGCTCACCATACTTACTGCATACATTATATCAGGTCTTGTGGCCGTCAAGTACATGAGATTTCCCACCAAACTACGGAACATGGTGGAGTTAACAAGCTTTCCTTCGCCATCTTTACTCAATTTCAGACCTGCTACACATGGAGATGAAACTGGATTTGCATTTTCCATCTTAAACTTCTTCAAGACTTCTTTCGCATAACTCTCTTGAGAAATAAAGATACCTTTCTTGAATTGATGAACCTCAATACCAAGAAAGTGATGTAGCTCTCCCAAATCTGTCATCTCAAACTCCTTCATCATGGAAAGCTTAAAATCTTTTAACATCTCCATATTATTTCCAGTGAAAATGAGATCATCAACATAAAGACTTACAACAATGAAGCTTCCATCCGATCTTCCTTTTGTGTAGAGAGTATGCTCATAAGGACATTTCTGAAATCCACTCTTCTCAAAGTACGAATTGATCCGACTGTACCAAGCTCTTGGTGATTGTTTAATCCCATACAACGCTTTCTTCAATTTGTAAACTTTACCTTCTTCTCCTTTCTTAACAAAACCAGGAGGTTGCTCGAGATAAACCTCTTCTTTTAGAACTCCATTTAAGAACGCCGACTTCACATCCATTTGGAATATTTTCCAATTGTTTTGAGCTGCAAGAGAAATCATTAGTCTGACGGTCTCAAGTCTGGAAACAGGAGCAAAAACTTCAGTATAATCTTCTCCTTCCTTTTGTTTGTATCCCTTCGCCACAAGCCTTGCCTTGTACTTGTTGATAGAGCCATCTGGATTCTTCTTTAATTTGTATACCCATTTCACTCCAATGGGAATCTTGTGTGGTGGCAGACCTGTAAGCTCCCAAGTGCCATTCTCCTCAATGGACTTTATCTCCTCTATCATTGCTTGCTTCCATGTTTCTTCTTTACTCACGTCATCAAATGAAATTGGATCCTCTCCCGCAAAGAAAGCAAAGTAAGCAACGTCATCTAGATCAACTCGCTCAGTTGAGTCATAAAGTTCTTGTATACTTCTCATTTTTCGGGGAGGACTTTCATAGTCGTCATCTCTTGATGAAGTCAGGGGTGCACTTTCTGTGTGTGAGAGCCAACTTCTTCACTTTCTAGCATAGGAAAATCAGTTGTACTTGTACCACCACTATAGTAAGAAGTTTCATCGAACCGAACATCCCGGCTGATCACTATCTTCTTTGTTACTGGATTGTACAGCTTGTAGGCCTTGCTCCTCTCACTATAGCCAACAAATATACACTTTTCTACCTTGTCATCGAGCTTGCTCCTTGCTGCATCAGGAATGTGTGCGTAAGCAACACTCACGAAAATTCGTAAGTGTTGAACACTTGGCTTCAGTCCATACCATGCCTCATGAGGTGTGCTATCCATCAAACTCTTCGTCGGTGATCTGTTTATCAAATAAACAGCACATGAAACAGCTTCATCCCATAGTACTTTGTCCAACTTCTTCCTACTAAGCATGCACCTCACCATGTCCATGATAGTGCGGTTCTTTCTTTCACAAACACCATTCTGTTGTGGTGTATATCGAGCTGTCAATTGGTGTCTTATTCCACGATCTCTACAATATATTTCAAATTCAGTCGGAAGATATTCCCCACCCCGATCAGTTCTCAATGATTGTATACGCAAACTAGAAAAATTTTCAACTTCAGCTTGGAAATCCTTGAAGGCTTGAAAGGCATCTGATTTTTCTTTAAGAAAATAAACCCACACTTTCCTTGAATAATCATCAATGAAGGAGATAAAATATCAATTACCTCCGTGAGATGTAACTCGCATTGGACCGCACAAATCTGAATGAACCAGTTGTAGTGGCTTCTTGGCCCGCCAAGTGAACTGCGAAGGGAATGGAGATCTATGAAGCTTTCCAATCTGACAATCTTCACAAACATCATCTGTAAGAGAAATTTGAGGCAGTCCTTTGACCATCGCCTTCGTTGATAACTGCTTCAAGCTTCCATAGTTCAAGTGCCCAAACCTATCATGCCATAGCTTCGAGTTCCCATTATCCACACTAGTGAAGCAAAACAAATTCAAGGTCTGAAGTTTTAGAGGGAACAAATTATTTTCAACAACCCCAATCTTTGCAACAAGCTGACTTTTCTTCGGCAAGAAACAAGCATTGTCTCGGAAATGGATATCAAATCCTTTCCTTAAAAGATGACCTGCACTTAGAAGATTACTTATTAACCCCGGGACGTAGTAAACATCAGCCATCGCCTCGATGCTCCCTGACTTTGCTTTGAAAGCTATTTCACCAACTCCTTCGATTTTGTATGCTCTATCATCACCAATCTTCACTTGGCCACGATCAGATTTTGTTAAACTTGTAAACACATTCTTGTTTCCTGTCATATGCTTGCTAGCACCGCTGTCAAGAAACCACACATCATCCAAGTCATTACCATGACAAGCAAGCAACAAAATGTCTTGAATACTTCTTTCTTCATGTTTCGTTTCATGTACATAACATGCCTCATTCTGCTTGTCTTCCTCTTGCTTGTACCAACACTCGCTGATAGTGTGTCCTGGTTTGTGGCAATGGTAGCATTCAAAGTAGCCACGACCCCTTCCTCTTTGATTTCCACGCCCTCTACCTCTTTGTGAGAATCTGGAGTTATGATTTTCTTCTCCTTCATCTTGGTTATTGCTTGAACGACCTCTTCCTCTCCCACGAAAAATTGAACCTCGTCCTCTATAGTTTCCACCTCTTCCACGTCCACGACTATGAGAAGAGCCACGACCTCTCGTGACATTGGACTTGAGAGCTTGATCGGGTTGAGAAGGAGGAGGAGGGTTCCTTAGATTAATTCTGACTTCATGGGCCTTCAAAGTACCTTGTAACTCTTCAAGAGAGAAAGCGGACAGATCTCTCGATTCTTCGATAGCAACCACAACATAATCAAACTTCGGGGGCAAACTATGCAGAATTTTTTCAACAACCCTTTCATCTTCTAAGATTTCTCCATTTGATGCCATTTGATTTACAATTGAAGTTGCTTTTGTGAAGTACTCCACAATACTTTCTTGATCTTTCATTTCTAATTTTTCAAACTCCGATCTTAAGGTTTGAAGACGGACCGTTTTCACCTTTTCTTCTCCTTTGTATGCTGTTTGGATGACCTCCCAAGCTTGCTTTGCATTTCTGGTTTTGGCAATTGTCTCATACACCGGCATTTCAATTGCTTGAAAAATCTGGAAAAGTGCATTGCTGTCCTTTTTCCTATTCACATTCAAAATGTTTCTTGGTCCTTCCTCAAAAGCTTCTTCATTTTCTGGCTCATTGTACCCTGCTTCAACAATATTCCACAGCTCCATTGATTTTAATAACACCTTCATATTGTTGCTCCAATAATCATAGTTTTCTCCATTGAAACGGATAATAAGAGAAGCCATGTTACTTGTGCTTGCCTTCTACACAAGTTCGTTTCAGCTATGATACCACTTTGTTATAAAAGTAACTTAGTTGATCACTTTGGAAGAAGAAACACAACAACTCAGTTCTTTGTTACTTAGTTTTCTTCTTTATTTAAAACACAGAAACATCAATGGCTTATATAGCCTTTTAAAGAAGACTCTAGATACTAGAAACTATATCACACATTTTAATTAGACTTTTCATTATCCTAGACACAATTAAACTTTCACTAAGACTCATTGACTTCTAGAAATTTGGTTTAGTTTTCCAACAAAGAGTATATTAATCTGATATTTTTGTTTATATTACTTGGTGACCATGCACTCCAAGAGGTACACAGGATTGAGTCTGGGAGATTCGATTTCTGCCCTTGTTTTTGTAGTGATGGTTAAGGTTGTGGGTAGAATGATTTTGCGAATGGGGTTGACCTACGAGAGCACTTAGGGGGAATTTTGTAGAGTCTTCTATCTCCACTTGAGTTTAGAACACACATTGATCTTCACTCTTGAGGGAGAAACTTGCCACTGGTGTTTGGGATTTTGTTCTTATAACAATTCAATTACCAGACTGTCTTTGGCCTGAAAAATTAAAGAAGCAGCTCCGTGACAGGACCAAGCCTGCTGGTATCCTTATCTGACAAAATCCTTCATATTTTGGACGCTCCTCGAAACCAGTGTTGTTAGATCTCTTACCCTTCATTCAAAGATACATGTTCCTAAATAGAGATAGAAAGGTAAGGCCGTCACCTTATATAAATCCTTGCGCACCATTGGAAATAAGGCCGGCCATCTTCTCTGGTAGTTCATTGAATCATATTGGAGTACTAAACCGTCCTAACTTTCTCAAGTAAAACAGTATAAGTCCAGTTTTGTCTTAACAGACTTCAGGACACTCCTAGACACAGACATTTGAAACAGATGGAATATAAAGACTATCTTTTATCTGCCAGAAGTTAAGATATGTAAAATGGGCATCCCCTAATGGACACCCCCTGTTGAAGGTACCCTAATGCTCAACACAGATGGTTCAATGCTAGGGGACAGAGGAGGCTATAGAGGGCTTCTAAGAGATGATAGAGCTGTGTGCTTGATGCTTACAATGGTAGAGGGGAAGCAAACACAGGTACTTATTAGTAGATGTTATCTATAAAAAGAGGGCTGGAATTTTGTATTGACAGAGTTCACCCGGACATTCAAGTTGTGATAGACTCTTCAAATGGTGGCTTACTAATGGAAAGTAAAAGAACCTCCATGGGACGGCATACTCTTGCTTCAGAGCATTCACTACTTGCTCTGTAATCGCTACCTCTGTCTTAGCTTGATTTGTGAAAAACAGCATTTTTTTAATAGAAGAACATTAGTCCTAGGCATCAAATTCTGTTGTTCGAAGCTCCTTTCGCTTTGCCACTTTATCATATTTTGTGCTAAAGGCGATAACCAACTCAATATCTTCCCCAATGCATCTCGCCACTCTCCAGCGAGCACTGGATTGCTCGCTGAAAACCCCACACCTCGTAGTCTTCCCCTTAGCAAAACTCGTACACTAATAGACAACATCCTATAAAGATTGTCCCTTGCGTCTATACCGACCAAATGTGGTGATTTTATCATATTCTCTAGAACAATGATCACGTTCACGAAATGTGAAGAGAGTCCGTGGTGGTTTTAGTAGTTTTGAGTTTGATTGGAAGAACCTCTTGATTTGTTCTTGCCTCTCAAGTTGAGAATTTTCTGAAGGATGGACGGCAGCTGATACTGATAAACTACATTGCAACGAACCATGTGAAATTCGGAGGGTTAGTACATGATGATTGTGCTTTGGGTGGACACTACAGCTTGTAGGGATTTTGGTGGAATCCGACCAAGCCAAGTGGACTAAGGGTATATATATAGCCTCAGTTCACCCGTTAACATTGTGGTTAAAAGGACACACATGACCAGATGATTTACGTTTTTTTGTGTTTTATAGTAGAGATTCAGTAATACCATCTCGGACGAGCTTTAGTCAATAGTTTAGACTTTAGCGTGTATAAGCATCTATAGTAGCTAAAACGTACGGTGGAAACAAGGAGGTAGCGAGGTAGTCTTAAGACGACTGTCAGACTTGAAATACAGAGCTTACACCTTAACATCATACCATGTGATGTGTGTTGATTTATGAGTGTAGTTATGTGTGTCTTGCTTTGGAGTCTTTATTAATACATTGGATTAGTTACTTTGTTGGTACACTTCATGGGACTTGCAAGGAGTACTTGTGATTTGGTCACCCGCGTCCACCATTTTTCAGGATCAAGTACTGGGACAACGAATAAGGTACAAATATCTCAGAGATGTGCACATCACTCTGTATTAGAAGCAAATACTTACAACTACTGATTGTGCCCTTGGTCTGTATTTAATTCGACTATCTTTGTAGTTCAAATCTTTTCGAATTGTAGAACACACCTTGGTCTTCAGGAAGAAACTCGCCACTGGTGTTTGAGATTTTCTACTCCTAATAACAAACGAGTTACCCATTGAAGTTTAAGCACTCCAATAGGGTCTTAGCGTTATTTGTACTAATGAAACCTGTTGGATTATATTTCACATAACGATCAGCAAACTTTTCAATAACCGGACCCATCTTTTGCGTATCAGTGGGCAGACTAAATTCTTGTAGACAGGCTCTGATTGCCTTGTCAAACTCCAGTCCTTCACAGTGAAAAGAATCCATCGATTCTAGGGGTATTAAGTCCTGCAATAAAACACTTATAGATTTAGATTGTCTCAGATCGATGCCACGAGCAAGATTACAAGATTAAATCGAGCAAATATGCGATAGAACATCAAATAGATTGGCGAAAAACAGAAGATTTCTTTTTTTCTAACAAATGCATCTACAGATTGAATATGTACAATACCTTAAGGAGACGCAGGATCAGTAATTGGAAGCTGCATGTTCCTCGATTATCCCATTGAGCTCAAAATTGACACGACACTTCCCTACTTATTGATTAATGTTTTGGTAGGTGAATAATTTTGGCCGGTCCTTCCAACAGTGTGCAAATAACTGTATGTTAAAGACCATAAACCCATGATAAGCTAATTATAAGCTGTTAAAATAAGCAAAAAGATATTCATGGTTCATAATCCGTCATTGTAGGAACAATCATCTATCCAAAAGTCCTTTATTAAGCTTTGCCAAATGATATATTGTCTTAAAACTCTTCGTGAAAGATCGATTTTGGACGGTCGTCCCAACGGTGTGCAAATGACTGTATGTTGAAGACCATAAAACCATGATAAGCTAATTATAAGCTGTTAAAATAAGCAAAAAGATATTCACGGTTCATAATCCTTCATTGTAGGAATAATCATCTATCCAAAAATTATTTATTAAGCTTTGCCATATTGGGTCTTAAAACTAATTCACAATCAAATTGAGATTAACCCTAAACGAAGAAATGAAATGAAGAACAAACACAATTGGTGGAAAAATTTCCCTCCCTTTTGAAGCTTAAATTGCTCAATGATTTGATTCCAATTGAATTACTCTCAAAACCCTAAGTTTCTCTTACAAAAACTTGAATTGATCTAAGATAAAAGATAGATAATTGTTATATTGCCTAGCTTTGCCCCTTTATGAGGGTTACAAGTTCCTAGTTACAAGATATGACCATTATGCCCTTGAAACGCCTAAAATATTGAAGGGATACGATAGTCGTTTGAAAGAACTCATGGGTCGTTTGAACGAACTTATGGGAACGACTAGCCAAATTAAGCCTAAGAAAAGCCTCAACAGGAATTGGTATTCTGGAACTCCGGTTCGTTCGAACAACTCTAATATCGTTCGAACGACTTGCCTATTTTTGCATGAAAATTGCCTCAGCTTGAAATGGTCTTCTGGGAACTCCGATTTTGTTCGAATGACTTATGAGTTCGTTTAAACGACTGTCTATTTTTGCCAGAACAGACTCAACTCGAATTGGTCGAATATACTCAACTCGAATTGATCTTCTGGGAACTCCAGGTCGAATAGACTTAGCTCGAATAGACTCTTCTGAGAACTCCAGGTCGTATAGACTCAGCTCTCATTGGTCGACTAGACTCAGCCCAAGTAGATCTTATGGGAACTTCCAGGTCGTTCCTCTCATAACTCGTTCGAACGACTCCAAATTTCGTACGAACGAGTTGGCGTCTTTTAAAGGGGTTCGATCTTCAAATCCTCCTGGATCAAAAACTCTTCCTGAAAGATCGAATCCAACTATTGCTTATGTTGTCCCCCTTCTTCCCAATGTGTTGCCCTTCTAGAACCACACCCCTTTGAGCATGATTTTATATTT
Source organism: Kingdonia uniflora (assembly GCA_014058105.1). Lineage (NCBI taxonomy): Eukaryota > Viridiplantae > Streptophyta > Magnoliopsida > Ranunculales > Circaeasteraceae > Kingdonia > Kingdonia uniflora. Next base: position 5,646,217 of record JACGCM010000671.1, read on the forward strand.
ATAAGATGATTTCATTTGGCATAAATTAGTCGTAAAGCTATAAAGAAGAAGAATTTCAGACTTCATGACCAAATAAGTTAGGCCAAACATTCTGAAACATCGCACAATCTCGGAGATATAAAACAGAAGTGAAGAGCAGAGTAACGTTCCAAATCCACATCAAGCATAAAAGTACATATAGATACTTACTACTTAGAGCATGGGAATTAGGATAGCCAAGTTAGCTAGCCACGTAGGCGTAAATTCAGAGAAAATATGACATGTAGCTAGGGGTAAAAAAATGTTTTTTTCAGGGTGGGGATGGATGCCAGATTTTTCAGTTTTTTTTTTTTGTGTGCGCCAATTCAATTGGTCAATTTTTATTTTTTTATATATAATAAAAAATAAAAAAAACACCGCGCCAATTCAATTGGCGCACAAATATTTTCTTTTAATATTTTTTATTTTTTTAAAAAAAATTAAATCAAATATTAAAAAATATAAAATAATAAATACACAACGCCAATTTGAATTGGCGCATGTTATATATTAAAAATATAAAAACAATTTTTTAAAATATATTTTAATACTTTATTTATCCGGGCCCACTGACACCTGACATCAAACAGGTCGCCACAGATCGATACTGATTTTCTCAAAATTTGAGCGATAGCTATCCTAAAAAAGCAAATTTTAGTGAATTTGAATAGCTAAAATAACGATAGTTATCCTCCTACTCATGCTTTTACTAAGAGTATGGGCATCAGGATAGCCAAGTTAGCTAGCCACGTAGGCGTAAATTCAGAGAAAATATGACATGTAGCTATGGGTAAAAAAAAATTATTTTTTTCAGGGTGGGGATGGATGCCAGATTTTTCAGTTTTTTTTTCTTTTTTATATTAAAAAAAATAAATTATTCTGAGCCAATTCAATTGACCAATAGAATTGGCACCAACATTTTAATTTTTTTATATATATAATAAAAATAAAAAAAACACCGCGCGAATGGAATTGGCGCACTATTTTTTTTATTTTTTTTTATGTTTTTTATTTATTAAAAACACAAATATTTAAATCAAATATTAAAAAAATAAATAATAAATACACAGCGCCAATTCAAGTGGCGCATGTTATATATTAAAAAATTCAAAACAATTTTTTAAGATATTTTTTAATACTTTATTTATCCGGGCCCATTGACACCTGAAATCAAACGGGTTGCCACAGATCGCTACTGATTTTCTTGAAATTATTAAAATTTGAGCGATAACTATCCTGAAAAAAGCAAATTTTTGTGAATTTGGATAACTAAAATAGCGATAGCTATCCTGCTGCCCATGCTCTAAAGAATGGCAGATGTTATACCTTTCAATGTCTTAGTGTTCACGTAAATTTGGTATGCAATTTGTTCAAGGGTAATGTTTAGCATGACGCTTGTGTAGTACCAAATTTGTTGTGCACATTTTTCATGAGGTGATACCGGGAATAAAGCTCATGTAGTACCAAATTGTTGTGCCCTTTTCATGAAAAATGTTTATATGCTTCATGCATAACCATGGTTTCAGTTATGAAATTGTTAGAGTTTATGTTATTAGAGATTTTCTACTTCGTTATTTCAGTATATTTCTTATATTCTAGATGTTGGCAAATTCATCTAAAGTTGACGAGGTATCGGTGAAAACTAAAAAATAAGTAATAGATTCCCTAAGGATGAATCAAACAATGACGGCACCGAATGATTTTGTGGATGCCAAAAAATCTTCTAGCATGACCTTGGCACATGAAGCTCATGTAGTACCAAATTTGGTGCGCACTTTTTCATGGGAAATGTTTGACATGAAGATAATGTAACAAAGGATAATAATGTTTCATACTAACCCATGATTTGAGTTCCTGAATTTTACGTTTTCACGCGGTTGAACATTGGTTAAAGGTTATGCAAATGAAATGATAAAGGCTATGATGGTATTTGTTCTTTAGTAAAGCTTAATGAGAAATTTACTATTTGTTGGATTTGTTTATTTTATTTTTGGCTTTATGCAATCGAAAATTATGATTTTAAATACTCCAAGATGCAAACTTTCCAAAACCGATACTTTGACAAGGCGATTCTAAATTCGATACTAAAATTACCAAATAAATACTGGTTCTACATACTATCTCCTAGCTACCACCCCTATTCTTATGCATTAAATGTTGATGAGTAGTCTACTCAACTAAAGTTATAAGAGGGAAGATTCCCCCCAAAATAAACTACCAACCTTAAAAATCAAAGCAGCCTCTAATTCTTCTACTACTAAAAAATTCTACAAAAATCAAAGTAGATTCTCCTGGATGTACTGTTTGTCTCCTTGATGTACCAAGTCTTCTAACCATCGTTACGCATTCGCTGAAGTCCTCACACAGAGGTCATTGGGGAGAAAAAGATTGTTGTTAACCTAGGGTTATTCTCGTTGTTAAAGAACGTTGTTATCCTTCTCTCCGACTATTGAAGTAACCGTTAAAGTAAATATCATCTCTAACTTTGTATCCATCATCTCTAACTTTGTATCCATCATCTCTAATTTTGTATCCCCATCATAATTTGTCTCATTTATCTTAAGAAAAGATGTTATGCAAGATGATATACATTGCTATCAATATGTACTTAATTATTTGTTTTTTGCTAATTTATCATTTGTCTTCTGCTACTTTATTATTTATTCATTACCATTTTTCATGTGTTATTTATATTATTTGTTTTCTACTACTTTATCGCCGCCATTGTTAATTTATATTATTTGTTTCAGGAATGCCTATCATTTGTTTGAGGAATGGCTGGAGTTGAGTTTTATTTTATTTATCTTCAACTACGGTAGAATTTCATCCCATAACCTTGATTTGAATCCAATTTGATTTTACCTTCAATTCTTTAGCTTATGGAGAAGACATAATCTTTATCCACACATTAGTATAATCTATTTTCCATATCATATTATTGATCATAATAACTGTATGAGTTCTCTGCAATTGGTATCAGTCGCAAGGATACGCGTTATTATGATTAATTATTAACAACAATACTGATGTAAGAGGTTGTTTTCTATGGCTTTACCTTACTGTTGTTTATGTTTTCGAAAAAGAGAGAAGAAAAAACACAAAAGCATATATTATTTCTGTTTACCGAGTATCTCTCTCTCTCAATCACTCCACCAAAAAAAATTTAGGGTGTTTTCTCCCTCTCTATTACACCGAATCAGACGATTCAGACTTTCCAGCCTCCCATATATTCAAACCTCTAATTAGTTTTGAGCACCCTATACACTATGATTTGATTATGATTTGGTGATCAACAAATGTGTAAGGGATACATTTGTTGTGTAATAGATTGTAAGATTTTGTTGTTCTTCCCCAATATCTCGTAAATCAGGATCTATTGCGATTGAGAGACATTGATGGCGCCCGATTCCAACATTTTCTTCAAACCTCTGTTGTTGTTTGTTGTCGAGGAGGATCTGTTGTTGTTGTATGTTACTCTTCTCTCATGAGAATCAATGAAGATGATCTATTTTATAGGCTGGTACCTATCTTTTCTCCACTCTTCTATAGGATGTTACCCAGTATTTGTTTTCTCAACTCTATTTTGTAGGCTTCACTGCGTTGATTTGGTTTGGTTTAGAGGTGATTACTCACCCTTATTGTAGTTTTCTGACTCTGCTTATATGTCTGCATGATTCTCATTGTTGGGTTGGTCTCTCTCTATGTGATCTTTTAATATGCATTAGGCGTTTATGTTGGTTGTTGTATATTCAATGGGGTTGTTATTTTTTGTGGAGGGGTTTTGGGTTTTCCTGGAGTTGTGATTGAGACGCCGGTTCATTCGGTTGGGGATGTGCTTTTTGCTTATAAAAGGACGATTTTGTGGTTGTCGCGAAATGTAGAAATTATATGTTGACCCTGTTAAGGGATTACAATAATTACTTAGTCATTTATCATTCATGTTTATTATTAATTGGATAATAATTTCTAGCATTAGCTATATATATCATTAAAGCTATAGGGATATAATGCCCAAGGATCTCCAATGAGGTATGAGTGAGATCAAGTAGTTGTTAGGAAGACGGGATATAACATGGGCAAATACACCCAAAGGAGTTTTATCCATAGAGTTGAACGTTTCCCCTAATTTTGAGACTACCTCGTAGAGTTTCTTTAAGACTACTTTGCACTAATTAAACTTAAAATAATTAGACCACCCAAAGGAGGCTAACCAACTTCTTATTAATTAGTGGGTTAAGATAGGCTACACGGTATGGAGAAATAAGGATAACCCTCGGCCCAAAGGTTAGGAAGTGTCTCGAGTCAAATTGTAAATGGCCAGTCTAGTTTCAAGCGTGAGTGATCACCAACTAGGGGGCAATGTATGTCAAATTACCACCCAAAGGAGGGGTTCATTGATACATAGCTGTACCCGCAGAGTAAAAAATCAATACCGTAAATATTATATGCACTATGACTCGACTATCCTAACCCCAGGTAGGATCAAAATTAAAGACATCAAGTTATAGATCTTTTACATATCAAGTTAAACGTGCATAAAATTTATTTTTTACACGTCCTAAAACAAGTCTTTGGCTCATGCAGTTATGGACCCTATGATCCTGAACCAACTAACTAATATTGAGACTTTGACAGACTCTAACTACTTCAAAGAACTGTTAGATGTCATTAAGAAACAGTTTGAAGGTTCTGCCAAGGGAATGCAGTACATTAACTTATCTCGGCCTTTATCAAGAAGTATAACGGCAGTGGAAATGTGCACTCGCACATTTATGTTTGCTTTGAATCCAATTTGGTTAATGTTCCCACCAACTCTTGGTGGTTAGATTCTGGGGAAACTGTTCACATTTTGAATTCTCCACAGGGGTTTATCAGCAGGCGGTCGGTAAGGCCTGAGGAGCAAGTTTTCCTAGGATACGCTAGAAGCCTTCCTATTGAGTTCGTTAGTACTTTTCATTTGGTTTTAGACGCTGGTATTACTTTAGATTTGGCAGACACCTTTTATGCTCCTTCGATGAAACGATATCTAGTTGCAGTTTCTCAGCTGTACTCTTTCAGTTATTTCTTTAATTTTAGACATGGTGGTTTTGACATTATTCATCTTGATTCCATTATTGGTTCTGGTCTACTAGTTGATGGATTATATCGTCTATCTCTTGATCATTCATTTGAGATATCTCTATTATGTTTATCTGCTGAGGATAATATTTAATTTACTTCTAAACGTTATAGAGTTTCTTAGCAATTTTCGATGTTATGGCACAAACGACTAGGACATATTTCTCGAAAGAGGTTAGAGATTATGGTTCGAGATGGGGTTCTTGGAGTTTTAGACTTCTCTGATTTTTAGACTTGCGTTGATTGCATTCTTAAAAAATTGACCAAGATCAAAAAATTTAAATTTACTCGTAGCACTGACCTTTTATAGCTGATTCATACAGATATATGTGGACTTTTTCCCATCCCGTCCTGCGGTGGTCATCTATATTTTATCACTTTCATTGACAATTTCTCTTGTTATACCTACGTTTTTCTTATCCATTAGAAGTCTGACTCACTTGATGTATTCAAGACTTTCCAGTTATAGGTTAAGAAACAGTTAGATCGAAAAATCAAGGTTGTCCGGTCAGATCGAGGAGGCGAGTATTATGGTAAGATCGATCAAGACGGTCAACATTCGGGGCCATTCTATCAGTATTTAAAGGATTAGGGTATTGCAGTGTAGTATACTACCCCTGGATCACCAGAGCAGAACGGTGTTTGTGAACACCGTAATCGAACTTATCATAACATGGTTCGTAGCATGTTATATTATACTGATTTACCTGTGAATTTGTGGGGAGAGTGCTTACGTTATTCAGTCTATATTCAAAATTGAGTTCCTTCTCGTTATATTCTTGTTAATCCTTATCATCTTTGGATTAGGCGAAATCTAAGTCTTAATCACTTACGCATTTGGGGTTGTCCGGCAAAGGCAAAATTATTTAACCCGAATATCAAAAAGTTAGATTCGATGACTGTTAGTTGTTTCTTAGTTGGTTTCTCAGAGAAATCGAAAGGATTCAGGTTTATTGTTCTTCTCGACCCATGAAGAATGTTGAGTGTGCTCTGGCTCATTTTATAGAAAAGGGAGATCACTTTACCAGTTCTATTCATAGAGAGGTTGTTTTTGAGGAGGGTTATAAAACTCAGAGTCCAATTGTTATTCCAATCAGTGTTGCTATGCTTCTGCGCTTATCTGATATTGACACTATGACGAGTACGATTCTAGACCCAGTTCCAGACCCCGTCTTAACACTGGTTCTCCCTTAGTTTTTTCCTCCACCCACTCCCGTTCAGCTTCCTATCATTCTACCTCCAGCCCAACTTCTTGCTTATACTCAGAGATCCTCTAGAGAGAGGCGTTCAGCCATTTCTTCATATTACCATCTTTATTCAGTTGAAGGTGATTTATTTGATTTGAGGATCCAGTATCTTTAAGTACGGCTATGACTAGTAGTTTTGCAGATCAGTGGCGTAATGTCATGGCAGAGGAGATAGATTCTATGTCTCACAACTCTATGTGGGAATTAACACCTTTACCAAAAGGATCTAAGGCAGTTGAATGCAAATAGATCTTAAAAGCCAAACGTAATTCTGAAGGGAAGGTTGAGCATTTCAAAGCGAGACTTGTTGCGAAGGTTTTCAAGCAGCGTCCAGGAATTAACTTTGATAAGACTTTCTCACCAGTTTCGAAGAAGGATTCATTACAGATTATTTTGGCTCTTACGGTGCATTATGACTTAGAGCTTCATCAGATGGACGTCAAGACAACTTTTCTTAATGGACGTCTCAACGCGGAGATTTATGTGCACCAACCCAACGGTTTTGAGACTGAAGGGAAGGTTCGACTATTTTGCAAGCTTAATCGCTCTATCTACGGTCTCAAGCAGGCGTCTTGGCAGTGGTACCTACAGTTTCATGAGGTAGTTTCAAACCACGATTTTGTCGAGTAAAAAATGGATCATTATATATACGTCAAACAGAGTGGAAGACATTTTATATTTATGGTTTTGTACGTCGATGATATTTTACTCGCTAGCAGTGACGTCTGGTTTATTCAGGAGACGAAAGCCTTCTTATCGCAGTATTTTGATATAAAGGATATGGGAGATGTCAGTTATGTTCTTGGCATCAAGATTGAGCGAGACAGGACCAGAGGGATACTTAGCATATCTAAGAGTGCGTATATCAATAGAGTTTTGAAGAGGTATAGCATGCAGGATTGCAAAGCAGGTAAAGTCCATATTGTGAAGGGAGATATCTTCAGGAAGACGATGCCAGATGAGACAGTTTCTTCAGACATCGCTAAGGAGTATGTTTTAGTTGTTGGTAACCTCATGTATGGCATGATATGTATGAGACCTGACATCAATTTTGTTGTTGAGGATGTTAGAAAGGTACCAACATAACTCTTCTATTATTCACTGACAGGCAGCCAAAAAGATTCTTCATTATTTGAAGAGGACTAGAGATTACAAACTGGTTTATAGGAGATCGGATGAGCTCATGGTCCTGGGCTACTCTGACTCAGATTTTGCAGGGGACAAAGATGACAAGAAGTCTACTTCTTGTTATATTTTTATACTTGCTCATGGCGCTATCTCGTAGAGAAGTGTCAAATAATCTCTTGTAGCTTCCTCGACTATGGAAGCAGAGTATGTGACTCGTTATGAGGCTTTTCGATAGGCTGCATGGCTCAAGCAGTTTATTTATGAGCTGAAGGTTGTTGATTTGATTTCTAGACCATTGCGAGTATTTTGCGACAATTAGGCAATCGTCAAGTATGTTAAGAATGATAATGTGACTATGGATAACAGGTATATTAACATTAAGTATCACATTTTCATTGATAAAGTGTAATAACAGATTATTGAGATTCTTTATTTGTCGATATTAGAGATGATTGTTGATCCGCTTACTAAGGGACTTTCTCTACCATCCTTCAGGGAACATGTTACGCGTATGGGATTACTGGAGTCTCTTTGAGGATCGTTCTTTTATGTAGGAGTAGTTATTGATTTATTTACTGTTACTGCATTAGGATTCTTTATCCATGTGGGAGTTATTCCCGATTATTATTTTGGTCGACATTCAGATTTGATTTTTGATTATTTAGCTACTATTATATTTGGATCCGTTATTATATGTGCACATATTCAGTTTAAATTATGCAATTACAATAAAGTTTTAGATACGAGTGATTTCATCACATGACGGTTATCTAAGTATCAAGTGCCTATAGAGAATACTGAAAAGTTTCTAAAGTTTGCTTGGACTAGATATGAGTAGGCTCCACATCCTTTGGCCTTCATTTTAATATGAGCGATAGTCTTCGCATGACGGTTTGTCTAAGTATTGAAATGGCATGTGTCTGGTAAACACATATTGCAAGACACTAATGGAAATGTACCAGCACATACATTTGCCATTCATACACTAAACTCCACCAGTAAAGAAATTATACTTAAAAGTTTTTAAGGTTGCTAGCCTGATGTTCATGATATGAATTAGGCATGTGCTCAAAGGCCTGACCAAAATTTATCCGTGAACCGTGTTAGCCACCTTTATAGTCGTAGAGTAACAGTCAAGTTCGATGTAACCTTGCCTTCATCAAATTGTCATGTGTGGTTTTATAAAACAAAAGATGGCCATCTGCTTCTCATAAAAAATAGTGAATCAGGCAAAATATATTTTTCTTAAAATTGAGTTAGCGCCGGGTGGGAGATTGTTAGATTTTTTATATATACCGACACTACTTTTCCGGTTCATGAGCACACATGTTAATAGGTTGTATAGGTGTTATTGGTTGTGCTCAATTGTTACACCAAGTTAAGGTAGGTGAGACCTAGTGTTACTCTTTATTAGGGTTTGGATGTATAATGGGAAGACCACTCTAACCCTATCAGGTTAAATAGAGAGGAGGTCCCTCTTGGAGGTTACAACACACAAAATCATCCCATTGAGGTCTGCAGCCAATCTAAGGGAAGACTCCACTCAAGAACAAGTGATCTTCAGAGAGAGAAGAGGTTTGTATAATTTGTTTTCCATATCCTATTATTGATCATAATAATTGTATGTATTCTCTACAAGAATACGAAACCACTACGCACGCTCTTTTTTATTATAAGAATGTCAAAATTTTCTGGTATGCTTCCGACCTCTCTTTTAATAACGGTAATTGGACCTAGACTATCTTAAAAAAGTCTTGTACCTTCTTTCTAATAATAGTTACTCCGGAAATAACATTATTTCCCTTTGAGGGAAAATTAACATTGTTATGTATGTTATTTGGGCGAGCAGGAATGATCTTATTTTTAATAATAAATAAATAAAAAAACCTTGCCAAGCGAGTCTATAAAAATCGCAAAAAGCTACTTATTTGACGACACCCGGTTTCCTTTTCTTCCTTGTCCAGTCTTGGAAGGTGGATGCCTCTTGTTACAATGCAGATTCTCCGTGTAGCTCTGGTTTTATTATTAAGTCTCCATTTTCTATTATTACTTGTACAGGTTACGACTCTTCCATGGCAGCACCCGGAAGAAGAAGAAGAAGAAGAAGAGGTGATTTTTGTGATTAGAGGTATGAAAGCAACATTCGAAGCAGGTCTGGAAAGAGTTCTGGTTCGTACTGATGGTCTTCGTCTCTTCAAAACTTTTGACGCAAAATCCACGAATTTTTCCTGGGGTGCCCTCACTTTGGCGCCATATATGTTGTCATTTGCGTCTTATTTTTTGGAGTTTAGATTTAAGTATATTAGTCGTTTATGTAATTTTGAGGCACACGCTTTAGTCGCCAAGGGTGCCCACTTCCCCTCTTTTGTTAACTATGTGCATGCGGAGGCAGCAAACTTGGTAAACTCTGTCACCCCTTCTATGCCCTCGAAGGCCTGCTATAGTTGTTTCCCTTTTCTTAAAAAAAAAAAAAAATCACGAAAATCGCGCAATCTCTTCAATGTTTGTGAATTATGATAGTTTTCCTCTTTGTAGATAGATCTTCAATAAGGCATAACATGCATGATCCGCTGCAACGTGTTTCTCAATCACCAGTATTGTCGATTGGGTCATATGGGTCGGGCATATGACCCGACCCATATGACTCATCTAATATGCCCATTTTGTTTAAACCGCCCTAACTAATCAAAATTACCCTTCTCCTTGAATTCTCTCTCTTCATCTAAAGTCCTAACCTAGAAAGGTAAGAGAAATAGTCTGTTTGTGTAATGGGATTTGCTTCCTACTGTTTCTATCTAATTCAGAGTCCCTTGATATTACTATTTATTATTTATATGTTGAAATTCGAGTCCTATTAGGAGTATGTATTTGGGAGTCGGTTATTGGTATATATTATGAGTACCCATATATATTATAGGTTGAGGGAGTGAAATTATAGAAATTCATATGCCGAGTTGATTTGTTTTGCATATCTGTAGTTATTCATTGAGAGATAGTCAAGTGAATAAGAAGAAGTAATTTGGATTGTCTATATGGGTTCGCGGAACTGGTCAGAATATCTAGGACCTTGCACTGCGAAAGGGCGCGCCTTCTTTTTGATGAAGAGGTACCAATTGCCAAAAGGCTCCGTCTACTTTCTATTGTTGGAGACGGAGACGAGGAGGGAGAAATTAAAGTAGTCGAAAAGGATGTCCCAGCGGAGCACATTGGGGGAAAGTACTGGTCAGAACTTGGGGAGGATTTACTCGGGTTCATTACGAAACGCCTTGCATCTGTTGCAGACTTGTATAGGTTTGGGGCAGTATGTAAACCATGACAGTCGGTTTCAATTCAGAAGTACTATTATCCTTTGGTGCTGCATGAGCTTCCATGGTTATTGATCAGAAGGACAGGTACTCACAAGGTTATCCCTGCGGATACCAGCAGGTTTTTTCTACTTTCAAGTAATAAGTTTTGTGATCTTTACTTGCCCGAAGCTAACGGAAGGAGGTGTTGGGGGTCTTCTTTTGGATGGTTGATTACTTTTGGCCTTGATCTTGAGATACATCTATTAAATCCATTATCTCGTGTTCAGATTCGTCTCCCACCACAACCATCATTCAAAAACAAAAATATCTACTTTTCTAATAATCCTACCCCACAAGATTTGCTCAAGCATTTTTTAATGAAACCCGTTATGTCTTCAAACCCTTCCTCCTCCAATACCAACGACCGATGTACTGTTGTTGCAATTCATGGGGAATATAGGAAATTGGCATTTGCTAGTCCGGGAGACAAAGCTTGGACATCTGTGGTATCTCCACGTTTAATGTTCGGAGATCTTATATACTTCAAGGGTAAATTCTATGCTATTTCTTATTGGGGAGTGCTTGTGATTTGCAATATTGAAAGCAGATGCCCAATGGCAATTGATTTTACCCCGGTGCAAGAGGAATTGAGCTCTATTGACAAGGCGTTGGGCAGATATTATCTTGTTGAGATGTCTGGAGAACTCTACCTTGTTATACAAAGTTATGAAATTCCAACTGCATCTTACCAAGTCTATAAGTTGGATTTTTGTGCTAGGAGATGGGTGGAGGTATGGAGTCTGGGTGACCATGCTTTGCTTATGGATAACACCTCGAGTTTTTCCATTTGTACTTCCAATTTTTCACAACTGAAGAGCAATTGCATCTACTTCAATGAATTGTCCAAGTTGATCGTCTACAATTTTCACGATCAGACGAAGACGGTTGAGCATTCTCTTATTGGTTATGGTACTTTTTCTCAGATTGTTCCCAATTTGCATTAGGTCAGTTGTATTTAAACTTCATGATTTACAAAGGATATTGTTTTACTTCTGCAACAGGATTATTTTCATTGTCACTTTTTATTACCTTAGGTAATGCCTATAAATCTGATTATTGTTGTGCTTTTGGAATCTTAAACGCGAGTAGCAAGAGAGAAATGTAGAAATAAAAAGATGATCTGCTCAAAACCGAATTGCTTCTCACAACTAGATTTAAATGTAATCCCTCAGATAACTCTGGAATAAAAGCTTAACATAAGAATCGATGCAAGACACCAATCACAATAATATCAACCGGCTTTACCAGAATATTTCTTCCATTCTTCTCTTGTTTTGAACCCGCCTTTCCACAACCCAACTGTCTGCAGAGCGAGATTTCACATAATGTCATCGTCCAGGACACTACTAGAAAATGGACCAACAGCCACGGTCTATATTAGTTTTAGCCACGGTGACCACCGTAGCTAAATGCTACAAACCTAACCGTGGCCAAACCACAAAATTCGTGGCCAAAGACATACTTATTTGTTTTTGGTGCCACTAGTTTTGAACCGTGGCTAAAACCGTGGCAAATGTTATTCAAAACGCGGGATCCCAAATTAAAAGTTTTATTTCCCTCCCTCTCTTCCATTCACAATTCACAATCCAAAGTTCCCAGTTCCCAGTACGAATTCTAGGGTTTTGTCAATGAAATCTTCGACCATATCTCTCTTTCTCCGAATCTAAAATCTCACAGAGGTAATTAAGTTCCAATTTCGGATTGATCGATGAGAGCCATAAGCTCTCAAAGCATATATAAGTCTGTTTCTCTAAATCGATTTGCTCGGGTGAACTCACAGGGTTTATTGAAGCCTGGAATTTGCAAACCAGAATTGAATCCCTCAAGTTCTACGTATTTATTAGTGATTCGGGTTTTTGTCAAATTTACTATTTTGCTTTGGACGTTCATTAATTCTATATCATGTTTCTCTAAAATTATTCATGATCATGTACTTGATATGGGTTTTCAATTGGTGGCTATAGTTAGGGATTTTATGATTTTGCTTTGGATGTTCTTTGATTTTTGATTTTCAATTGGTGGCTGTAGTTAGGGATTTCCCGTTATGGGTGTGTTATTAAGAGTGGGTTTTTGCTTACTCTGGTTGTGTAGACTTCCTTGTTGGATATGTATGGGAAATATGGGGTTGTTGATCAGTGGTCAAGGATTTTGTTTGATGAAATGCTTGAAAGAAATGGGGTGTCGTGGAATGCGATGATTGCGCTTATGTGAGTAATGGGGTAGAGTGGGGTGTGGTGGAGTTGTTTAATCGGATGAAGTGTGGTGAGTTTTGGGTGCTTGATGACTCTTGTGCTAGTATTTTGGCAGGTTGCGCGGGGATTAGTGATTTTAAGATGGGTATGCAGATGCATGGGTATCTTGTGGTTGTTGGGTTGGAGAATGAATGTGCTTCGGGTCTCTGTAATATGCATTTTCGATGTAGGAAAATGCATCCAGTCCTCTAATAACAAAAACTCAACTCAACGCTCACGGATGATAATTAGCAACATAGCTCTAGGAGTTGCGCTAGTACTAGAGACCTCGGCTGGATTTCTCCTATGTTTTCTTGCTGCTCCACTATCCAAGCTAGGAGTTGTTGTAGGATTTGAACAAAATAGCTCCTAACTACTTCTATAATCTTGTTGATTCTTGTTGGTTACTTTCTTTGCTTTCTTGCTGGATAGTCGCTTTCTAAACTACGTAGGAGTTGCTGTCGGATTCAAACCAATGTTTTTTAGGGAGGGCAATGTAGCTAAGCTTAGGCCGAACCTAGGATACTGAGCTCCTTGGTTTCATAGTTGGTTACTTGCATACAGTGAGACTAGTGGTATGAGCTCAGAGAAAAAAGGAGCGTTTGAATAGTTGAAGGCTCGCATTAGCTTTTTTTATTTAGGAAAGAATCTCGCTACTATTGATCAACGTACGCAAGTGCGGTTGGTATCTTTTTTGTGGGATTCCCGAGTCAAGTCGGTACGAACGAAAGGAGAGCCAATGCGCACCAACCCAAAGGAGCAAGGGAGCCGGTCATCCACTTTGTCTATAGGTAGTTTGGAAGCGAGATCCTAGTTTTTTTTTGGGGTACTAGATAATAGGTCTTTTTGTAGTTTTTTTTTTGGAGCGCTCCTCAAAAACGACATCAGCCCAACTTGTTGCAAATAACTCCAAGTCTCCAAACCCACAAGAACATCAGCCCAACTTGTTGCAAATAGCTCCCCTACTGCACTCCCCCACTATGAAAGAAGGATCCTAGCAGGATCTAAACTAAGGCCTAGGATGCAGATATCTATCGCGAGATCAAAGTCTAGTTGATCTCTTCCTGCTATGCGCGCTCTACAAAAAAAACGAACGAAAGGAAGCGTGGGAAATAGCTACTCTTTTTAGCGAAAGGTAGTTTAGAGCACTTTCTATTCTTCCCGCCTTGCTGGGTTGAGGCGAAGACTTGCGTACGTTGATCAAAGAATGATCTTCCGAAACCCAGGGCTTTAAAAGGAGTTAAGTAGTTTAGAGACGGATGATAAAAAGGATCCTTGCGATCTTCATCCAGAAATTGGACTTCTCAGGTCTACAAGTCGGTTGGGCCGGATCAGGGATTTACTTGTTTTCAGAGCTTCACACTAATGGAGAACGCCGACTGGCTCCACCACTTCTAAGCCTCCAATGGTTGTTGTTGACCATGCTAAGAGCTTTGTGAGCAAAAAGGAAGAGGATTATGATAGAGATAAAACATGTGCTAGAGAACGGGCTGAAGAAGTTCAAAAAAATTTGGATCCTAAGCACCCTAGTTTTGTAAAATCCATGAATGCGTCGCACGTCAGCGGTTGTTTTATGATGAGTCTTCCTACACCATTCTACAATTCATACTTACCAAAGAAAGACATCATGATTACTTTGGTGGACGAAAATGAAACAACAAGCATAGTAAGATATGTAGGTAATGGATTTAGTGGTGCTGGCTGAAGAGCATTCTCTACCAGTCAGAACTTAGTCGTGGGAGATGCATTAGTCTTCCAGTTAGTCAAGCCTGCTGAATTCCAGGTGTTTGTAATCAGGGCATATAGTTCGTCTGGATTTGATTGGGGTTTCGGCCTCCAATATTCAGAAGCTCGTGTAAAGCGAAGAACCCCCAAGTAGCTACTTCGGCTGAAGCTCAGTCAAAAGTTATGGATAAAGCAGAGGTACTTGCTGACCATGATGAGAGCACTGCGAGAAAGGGAGCTTTCGCAGATGATGATGATGATAGTGTTAAGACATGCTAGAGAGCTGGAAGAAGAGGTAGTTGTTGACCATGCTGAGAGCTCTCAGAGAAATGGAGCTTTAACAAATGATAGTGCTAAGACAAGCGCTAGAGTGCAGGCAAAAGAGGTTCAAAAAAGTCTAGACCCTAAGCACCCTAGTTTTCTGAAATCTGTGGTGAAGTCTCACGTTAGTGGTTGTTATCATATGTATCTTCCTACAAAATTCTGCAATTCATACCTACCAGAGAATGACTACATAATCACTTTGGTGGACGATAATAAAGCTATATGCACGGTTCAATATATGGATAAAGTATTTCGTGGTGGCTGGAAAGCATTCTCAATTGGTCACAACTTAGTTGAGGGAAACTTTATGGTCTTTCACTTAGTTAAGCTTACCGAGTTCCAGGTGTATGTTATCAGGGCACAAAGTTTGTCCCGAGTTGATTTTGGTTATGGCCTTCAAAAGTCAAAAGCTCGTGTAAAGCGAATTGCCCCACGAATATAATTTCCGCTTGAAGCTCGGTCAAATACAATAAATAAAGTAGAGGAAGGTGTTGATCATGCTGGGACTACAAGAGCTAAACCGTGCGCTATAGAGCAAGCAAAAGAAGTTCAACGTAAGCTAGATCCTAACTACCCTAGCTTTGTGAAAGCTATGTTCCCATCAAACGTTAGTGGCAGTTTCTGGTTGGCTCTTCTCTCAAAATTATGCGCTTCACACTTACCAAAGAATGATATCATGATTACTCTGGTTGATGTGAAAGATGAAGAATACACAGTGAAATATATAGTTAAGGCGCTGGCAGTTAGTGCTGGATGGAGAATATTTGTCGTTGCTCACAAACTAACTGAAGGGGATGCATTAGTCTTTCAGTTAGTTGAGGATGTTAAATTCAAGGTGTACATAATAAGGACAGATGGTTCTTCTGGAGATAATGAGGGTTCTGGCTTATGCTTTTTGAATGTTAAGGCTAAGCAAAGCGCTCCATGTAAGCGCACAAAGAGACTAAGTACTCTTGAAAAAGCTGAACGGAAACGTCGTAAGACTTCTTTGTCAACCAATTTTGGACCAGAGGAAGAAAAACCCAAAATCAGCAGGAGAGATGCTGGCTTGGAAGTTTCAAGAGGTACAATTTTACGGGCAAATCTAGACACAGAGTGTATATTAACTGCGGTAGATGGATTAAAACAGAACTCGAAGCTCTCAGAACACATCTGCCCTAAGAACTCTGACCTATGCTGCAGTCAGAAGGACTTCCTTCACAAAAATTTACCCCAGGGCAACCATGAGTTGGTTGATGGGATTATTTCAGAAACTGTTATGATGGCCGATCGTATTAAAGCTTGCAATCTTAGCACCACCAGTGTTGAATTTGATGCATGGGAAAAGTGTTTGAAAGGTTTCAAGCATTTGGGAATGGATGTCCGCTTCTTACGTATTAAACTGAAGCGACTTTAAAAGCTCGTCTGCGGATCAGAACATGATTCAAAGGAACGTAAAGAAGCTTTAGCTCAACAAGCTCGTATGAGTGGGGAGATAAAAACTCTTGAAGCGAAACTTGTTGATTTAAATGACGCCGCTGAAAAGTTAGATACCGAGGTTGCCAAGCATACAAACAACACTGAAAGCTGTGAACTGGAGCTACAAAAAGAACTTGATGCCCCCTGATGATTTCAAGTGTAAGACTCATGTTTTCTTAGTTGTGCCAACATGTTGTAGTTTAGCTAGTAATAAGATTGTACCATCTGTAACGTTACGATGGATTGGTAAATTATCAGTTGCTATTTTAACTTCAGTAGGTTCATTAAGAGTTATTTTTCTATTTAAAAAAAAAAAAAAAAGTCGGTTGGGCCACTTTCTTTGATACAAGCCTAAAAAAAAGGCAAGCGGGAATATGTAGCCATAGCAAAGAGGGAGCGAAGCTAGCCTAGTCAGGAAGATCGGAAAGATTCACCGCTACTGTAGTGATAATTGAACCCCCGGATGCAGACTATAGGCATAGGAAAAGATAGAAAGCATAGGCGCATAAGGACTCATTTATCTATATAGTGGTAGGTACAATTTCTTTTATGGATCATACTACGCATTCACTCGATTCCGGTTCAGCTATGGCGGATACCGCAGGTAAAATTTGTTATATCAAAATTTGTATAGAAGTTAATATTATTGTTATAATTGTTTAATTTTTGGAGTTAAAATTTGTTATAATAACACTAGTGTCAACCCAACGCTAGTGTTAACCCAAAAAAGAGATTTTAATTTTTGGAGGTCGTTATTGGAATGATGGATTCCCATCTTCATTACTTCAAGCAGGTCAAGTCATGTGCCGTGGATTTTTGTTTTTATCTATGTGCCTTATACTTCTTAGCTTGTAATAAACCTTTTTGTCTTGGACTATATCAGGGTTACGAGCTATTGCATCAAATGGAGCCTTATATTAATCAGGTTTGCTATTTTATTTGCAGTTTCATACACTGTGACCCATTTCATTGGTATATAGCATTTCAATGCATCAACGTCAAACGTGAGTGGTATTTTTTTCATGAATTTTTACTATTTTGAAGGTCATGACTTATGCACGGCAGTCACGAGAAAGGTCAAACTACGCGGATGCCGCTCTCAATGAAAGGATGCAAGATTACAAAAGACAGATTGATAGAGAAAGTCGATGGTTTTCAAATGGCTCTCATAGTTCTCCTAATGGAAATGGCATACAAAACATCGGTAGAAGTTCTCATAAAGTGATAGAAGCAGTTATGCAATCTGCTGCTAAGAGAAAGGTACTTTAATGAAAACACTTATATTACCATAGAACTTTATTTATGCTCTAGTTTTACTTCTTAATTTAAGATGTGTGATATTATTCAGGTACAAACCATCCGACAAGGCTATCTCTCTAAGCGTTTATCAAGCTTGAGAGGCGACTGGAAAAGAAAGTTTTTTGTACTTGATAGCCGAGGAATGTTGTACTATTATCGCAAAAAATCTAGTAAACCTTCTGTAAGTCATTACCTGAAAAACAATGTTGGATGTGTGGTATTTTGGTATTTTTATGTACTTCTCCCCCCCCCCGTTATCCTCAGGCTTAAAACGGGTCAGACTGTACCCAAAAATTTATAAAACTGATCCATAATCGGTCTGTTGATGGCCCTAGATATATTTGTTTTTAGTAATACTGAATGTAATCTTTCAGGGAGCTGGGAGTCAACTTTCCAGTCAGAGGAATCATAACTTTTCTGAGCTTGGTTCAGGGTTATTGAGCCGGTGGCTTTCTTCTCATTATCATGGTGGTGTGCATGATGAGAAGTCTGTTGCGCATCACACTATGAACCTTCTAACATCAACAATAAAAGTTGATGCAGACCAGTCGGATTTGAGATTCTGCTTCAGGATTATATCCCCATCGAAGAATTATACTTTGCAGGTACAGTTTGGAGCCCTCCATAAATATTCAAGTTTAGATTATTATTATTTTGGTATGGTACGTAACAAACCTACAGAATATTAACAGCGTTATTAACTAGGATATGTATCATATTAATATGTCGTGGGTCGTCGCGACCACGATCTATGTCCTTTGAAGTGCTATTTTGATTTTTTTTTAAATTGTGTTCTTATGGTCTTTTATCAAAACAATTTTACTGGATTATCAAAACACGTCTAGAGTATCAGTACCCTTTATTAATTGAACAAATTCTTTACTCTGTTAAGGTGTTTGCTTGTTGGCACAGGCAGAGAGTGCAGTGGATCAGTTAGACTGGATTGAGAAGATAACAGGAGTTATTGTTTCGCTGTTGGGCTCCCAATCACCTGAACCAGTAAATGTTAGTAATTTTTCCATAGCAATGTTTTCATTTTATTTCTTAATGCCATACACACACTCCATTTTCCCAGTTGTACTCAATATATAGGTATCTCTTTACATTATGATTAATTCCTTAAGAAACAAATTCCTAAATAAAAACTTCTCAAATTGTTACCAAGTTCTCAAAATTCTCATTTTTTCCGGAAGGTGTTCTCTCAGACAAACAAACAAAATTTATGGCAAAAAAAACTACGACGAACGGTTCTTTAGAAGAGTTCACAGAGTTTATAAAAACCTTTGAGCAGGTGAGAACCTGTCCATTTTGGAATAACTAAATAATAAATTGGCTGTATCTATCAGGAACTATAGAACCATTTTGTGGTAAGATTTTTATATGGTAATTATTTCGGAATTACTCCTCCTTTGATCATTTACATTATGCATATATTCCATTTCCAGCGTCTCCCTGCTAGTCCCATTGGCAGTTGTCATTACCGTTCAGCCAGCAAGACCAGTTCGTTTGAGAGCTCATGTGATTTTGATCACTTGGCAAGTGAAGAATATACGTCTGAAAGGAACCTCTTGACTGGACATTATGGACGCTTAGCTAGAGTATCACAGCAACATCGCTTGAGTCTAAAACTTGAGAAGCCAATTGATGTGCTGAGAAGAGTGTGTGGAAACAATAAATGTGTTGATTGTGGTGCTCCTGATCCAGATTGGGCATCGTTAAATCGTGGTGTCCTCATTTTCATTGAGTGCTCGGGTGTTCATCGTAATCTTGGTGTACATATATCAAAGGTAAATTAAGCTTAACCATTTTGTTTAATTTGAGCTCTCAATGCATGCAATAACCAATAACAATAATGTGGATAATAAAAAAGTTTATTTGGGTACCAATCAGATTCCTCTGGATAAACTGGTTGTTAAAGCTGATGCTCTTTCTAAGATACCCGGTGGTCTATAATCAGGGGCGGATCTTCATAGAGCTGAGGGGAGGCAGTTGTCCACCCTCAACTTTCAGAATAATGATAACTTCACAAGAAACCATTATTTTTTACATATTACGATCTTGTGGGATCATCAGGAGTATATTAGATTATTAGTTACCAACAATGCTGTAGGCGCGTCCCCAAGAATCTTAACTAAGAGAGGTTTACTACTCATAAAATCGTACGCTTCATACCAAAATTATGTCTTGTTCTTTGCACTCAAGAAGTGATGTTCAGGATGATGACAGCCCAAGAAGGCCTGCTTATGCATAGCCAGATATATTTTGAAATTGAGTATTTTCTACTCGTTTATTACTAAAGTTCACTTTGATGTACTCACACAGTTTTTCTCAGCCCAGTAAACCTAAGGAATTTGATCCCATTTCAGTGAAAGAGAATTTTATTCATGCTAAGGTATTTCTCTGAGAAATCGTATTTATCTTTTCAGAAGTTATCATTTTGTGGTTTTACCTTTTAATATAGTACAATGATTTGCATTCTTACTTTGCTTCAGGATTTATGGAACATCAAATTGATATATAGGGAATTATTGTCTTGTGAATAATACGTGAGTTAGGCACAAGAATGTGCTTTAGGTGATCTGGAGTCTATTTCACATGCCTTCGGCATTTCACGCCCTCAGTTTGGCTGCTTTGGCACTCACCTTCGTGAAAAATTTCCTGTTTAGTTCTAGCCTTCCGCACTCTACTCGTCTTTAATGTGCCCCCTCTCATTTCCAACTATTGATGAAAGAAACTAAGCTACCCCTTCCAATTTGGAACCCTTTTGTGCTACTATAGAGCTGCTTGGAATCGGTGCGAATCACTAGGAATGTATTTACTGCTGAGTATATAAACTGTGTTGTACCACTTACAAGCGATTTGACGAGCAGACCAACCCAAACTGTTTTCTTTCCTTTTTGGACCTTTTCTTTGCTTTTTTCTCACTTGTCGTATGTATCATTTTTAGTAAAGATATATTGGAAACGAAGACAATTACATTTATTTACTCTTTTGGCAGTATGCAGAAAAGCTTTTTGTTTGCAAATCAAAGGACGATCAGCTCTGCCATTCTATAGCCCAAAATATGTGGGCTAGTGTTCGGTCCAACGATAAGAAAGCATTGTATCGCTACATCATTAGCTCTGATACAGATGTTAATATCAAGAATGAGCATGAATCCTTTCACAGTTCTTTTATTCTAGCCAAAGTAATGAAGTTGCACGAACAAAGTCTTGGTCGAACTTTAGCCACGGTTAGTTTTGTAGTAAATAACGAGTATTAGCCACAGACGAAACAGTGGTAATTAATAAGCATTAGCCACAAATATTATGGTGGTGATTGACATGTATTAGCCACGGGACATTTCGTGGGAAAGTTCGTAGCCAATGGAGCCATTTGCCACGGTTTATAATATATCCAATGTGCATTAATAGCCATGAAATAGATACGGTTCTACCCATGGCTATATCTGATTCATTAGCCACGATCGAGTTTGTGGCTGAGCATTAGCCACACCACCAGTTGACACGACCCTGGGGCACGAGTATACCTATGGCAAATGGTATTAGCCACGGCCAGACAATGACCATTGACATTGATTCTAGTAGTGGGAGTACCAAAGATAGCGACATAAAAAGTGATTTCAAATACAAAAAGGAAATATGCATTAGAGGCGAGGAAGACCAGTATGTATGAATATTTTTAAAATCACTGGAGTTAACAGTAGTTCGGAGAGTATGAAATGGAATATTGAAATATTTGTGATTAAGAAGCTACTCCATGTGGAACATTACTGGCAACCCAATAAATTGCAAATATTGTTTGAAATTATCTTCTATTAAGTTAAACTTAATGATATATGATATAAACAAAAGTATCATAAGACTAGAGAAATAACCATGTTCCTTTAATAAAAAGTTCAGATTTTTCCATTTTAGCTAGTTGGTAATGAAATTTTTGAGTCCTTAGATTAATCGAACAATTAGGTCAAATTAATTAGGTCCAAAATTCTTTAAATCAATTTTCCAATAACGAAGTACTAATCTAATCCAAATTGATTATACAATCTAGTAAGAATAAGCAATTATCAATATGCAACTATAATCAACACACAAGAACACGTAATTTTAACCCTGTGGAAAACCTTTCCCAGGAGAAAAACCTGAGAAAAACCCATAGGTCATTGTCGATTCCTCGACAACTAAAATCCAGTATAAAAAAGAATCTAAATCACTTGCAGACTCGATAAGCACATCATGTGGTTACCTATCTTCAATCACAATTCTCGCAATCAATCCTCCGTTCTCGCAACGCATCGCTTCGGATTACGCACCAAAACTTTTTAAGCTCGAATCCCCCAAGCTCTCAAATCACAAAGTTGAAATTAAGTTTATGTAATTCCAGATCGATTCGACTAGAGGGTTAATTCTTATTGAATTCTCTGGTTGAATTCTCTCTTTTCTCAAAATATCTCAAGCCCTAAAATTCATTTTGGAAGAGGTGAAGTTCAAAATAAAAAAAGAAGCTTTTTATAAGAAAACTAAAAATCCCATGCTCCGTTCGAGCAGAGCAAAAGTCTATTCCAACAAATAGGGTTATGACTGTTCTATTATGTTCGAACATAACAAAAGTCTATTCGAACAGAAGAAAAATTTATTCGAACAGAGATGGTTCTGTCAGGTCTATTCAAACAAAACAAAAGTCTGTTCGAATAGAAACCTATTTTCATAAATAATAATAATAAAAAACACACTTTTTTTGTTCATTTTGTAAAATATTAATGGGCTAGAGTATTTGAGCGAAGAGGTACTAAACCAACGTACTTTTTCGGTGCCAGTCCAGCTGTAGTCGTCCCATGTACACTCTTTGGCGATGAATAACCACGAGATAGTGCTGACACTTAACACGAAATGAAACTAATACCAAACATGGATGTTTCAGGTAATGTATTACTTGCGAGGACTTTGAGAGTTTGCTCACCCATTCCAATGAATTTCCAGATACATGCATAAAGGATAACGGATATATAGAGTGCATCGAAGGCAATAAAAAAAATAACAATGTCAACAAGGTTTTTTGCCATATCAGACATACTACAAACATAAGGAAACGCATACGCCCCTCTAGCAACAAGAGCATGGGCTTCCAAATTACAAGTTCTACTAAGAAATAAAAACTTGAAATCCTGAAAGATAAAACAATAGACAAAACAACTTTAGCTAAGTTGATAGCTCCACATGTGATATCAGCCGAATCTTTTGCAATCCTGGACGAGGCAATTACAGTAGGATAAAATAATGATATTTCATTGGGAGACTTTACTTGCGCATCCCATATTTAATGGGTGCGCATCCCGGATGACT
This sequence comes from Kingdonia uniflora, assembly GCA_014058105.1. Lineage (NCBI taxonomy): Eukaryota > Viridiplantae > Streptophyta > Magnoliopsida > Ranunculales > Circaeasteraceae > Kingdonia > Kingdonia uniflora. The sequence goes on from JACGCM010000671.1 coordinate 5,669,454, forward strand.
ACTCCCATATTTAGAGGACAACAAGGTGATGGGCCCTACCAAACTAAACTCTTTAAGTTGTAATTAAATTTCTCTTATATTTGTTTTACTAACCCCACACCCCAAACTTTATGTAATTTCGAGCGCAGAGTTGGGGCACCCAAAATTGAAAAAAATTTAAAAAAAGAAATTTCTTTGTAATTTCAGTCACAATTTGGGCGCCCAAAACTAAAAAAGTTAAAAAAAAAAAAAAAAAAACAAACTCTGTAATTTGGGGCGCAAAGTCTTCAAAATTTGGTCACCCAAAACCAACAAAAACTCCTAATTTTTTTTTTCAAGCAACTGAATCTTAAAAATTCGGTCATCTTGTAAATTAGCACCGGTAATTCAAGCGAGTTTTCTTCTCCTTGTCTCTCATCTTTGTGACATGCTATCTTTCCCCCGAATCAAAACGCAAGGGACTAATCCATGCGTTAGTTAATGTAAAAGACCAATTGTTAGTGTGTTTTTGACTACTAAAGCGAGGTGAACTCAGCGGGGCAGAAAAGGTAACCAAAGCGTAAAAGTTTCTCCACGTATTTCTTATGTCCTTTTGGTTGCCAGTATCACCATAGAAGAACCCTATTGGTTACCAACGTTAGCGATCCCACTTGCGCTCGTATTCGAACCTTTTAACCTTCCTTTCCCCCGGTCTAGAGCACACCCTTTTTTTTATAATGAACCGCTGATGTCAGAATCTATACGACGACCGAGTAGAAATCAGCGATGCTTTTCTTGTAAAAAAAATTAGTCCTAAACTACCTGAAGACGCGTTATCTAACTAACGAATCGCCCTTATTTATCCAAATATATCCAAATATCAAAGGGGATCTGCATTGCGCACTTGTAAATTAACATCTATAAGTGGTAGTTTACTGAAATTGTGATCATCTTCATTGGTGAAATGAGCATTTACTTCATTCTACAATATCAAACATGTATTAGAGAACACACATTTTTCAACAAAATTGTCCCAATCCATAAATAGAAAAGAAAAAAACAAGATACCTCGAGGTTGAGGAAATTGAAATAAACGTATGGAACACCATTACAGTCTACGTCCTCGTAATGATCGTAATTGTCGGGTTCTAAGTTGATGGGAGTTATAAAAGGTTCTCCGCCGAAATTAGGAGCATCTCCGGTGCCAACATGATCTCCGGTACTAACATGATCCATTGAGGGTCTTCCAAAGTGATGTTTTAGGAATGGAGGGAAGATTATAGTGATGGTGGGAAGATTATAGTAATGGAGAGAAGAAGCTTTTAACTAAATATGGAGGGAGGAAGCTCTTAATTAAAGAACATAACTAAACATAAATCTAACTAAATCAATCTAATTTGGGGTGTGGGAGAAGTAAAAAAAATGGTTTGAAAAATTGTAAATATTTAACACTTGGAAGGGCATACTTGTCATTGGGTTGGGGTGTATATCTAAGGTAAAAATGGGGTGTGCAAGTAGTGGCTCCCTATTTCCTTTAGTTAAACTTTTAGGCACACACGAGGCACCCTGGAGTTGGTCTTAGGTTAAGATTTTCAATCGTGGATTTGTGATTGACAATTTTTTTTCCCGAATTACCATGGAGAAAGTCGTTGCCTTCAAAAGTCGCATAAATAGAACCCTAAATTGCCAGATTTCTTCAAAACCCTAATAAATTGCGTAAATCACCTCTCGGACCTTAAAACTCTAATTAGTCGAACTCATCCCAGCTAAATTGTTGAGATTGCCCTTCATTTCTTTTTAAATCGAAGTGAAACCTACAATCTAAAACCCTAAATCGCTCCCAATTTACTTTTCCCCAAATTCATTTTTTCCCCAATTTCAAATCAAATCAAATTAATCATGAGTGACATAAGACTCTCATATGACGATGATACTATTGTAGAACCGATCTCTCGATCAGTGCAACAACCCGCTGCCACTGACAGGATTGATTGTGACTGTCCCATTGTAGATTTGAATCATGGAAGGGATGATGAATCTAGAGGTGAAGGGGAAAATGATGGTTTGAATGAATCTAATGAAGAAGGAGAGTGTAATTATGGTTCCCAAAGTGAGGATGATGGAGAAGAGAGAGGGGATGATGAAATTAAGGGAACGGAGGAACCCTACGCTGAAATGATCTCTCAATCGTCAATGCAAGAACCCGTCGTTCCAAGTGGGTTTCTTACAATTACCATCAAGTCTGACCGTCCCATGGTGGATTGGGATTTGAGTCATGAAAGGGCAATCAATACTGGAGAATCAAGAGTAGATGATGATGAAGAAGATGGAGGGAACGGACCCCATGCTGAAACAACGATCTCTTAGTCGTCAACGCAAGAACCCGTCGTTCCAAGCGGGTCTCTTACAATTACCATCGAGTCTGACCGTGCTATGGTGGATTTGGATTTGAGTCATGAAAGGGCGATCAATGATGGAGAATCAAGGGTGGATGATGATGAAGAAGATGGAGGGGACGGACTCCATGCTTAAACAATGATCTCTCAGTCGTCAATGCAAGAACCCGTCGTTCTAAGAGGGTCTCTTTCCATTACCATCGAGTCCGACCGTCCGATGCTGGATTTATATTTGGATCATGAGGGGGATAATAATTCTGGAGATCCCATTGGGAATGATGAAAGTGTGGATTTTAATGATTCCCGAAGTGGTGATTATGAAAAAGAACCCCACAGAACCTCATGAGCCTGATGGTGAAGGGCGAACAAATAATCAGGTGAGGATCCCTGCGTATCCGATTGATTCTGAATATATCGACAATAATAACCCGACTGCAGATGAGAATCAATCCAATAACGGCAGCGAGGATTATAATACAAAAACCCATTCAAGCATGAAGATAGAATTTGGCACCCATTTGGTGCCTGTCCAGCTGCAGTCGTTCCACGTACACTCTCTGACGATAAATAACCACGAGATAGTACTGACACTTAACACGAAATGAAACTAATACCAAACATGGATGTTTTAGGTAATGTATTACTTGTAAGGCCTTTGGAAGTTTGCTCACCCATTCCAATGAATTTTTATATACATGCACAAAGGATAAAAGATATATAGAGTACATCGAAGGCAATAAAAAAAATAACAATGTCAGCAAGGTTTTTTGCCATATCAGACATACTACAAACATAAGGAAACGCATAAGCCCCACTAGCAGCAAGAGCATGGGCTTCCAAATTACAAGTTCTACAAGGAAATAAAAACTTGAAATCCTGAAAGATAGAAATAATAGACAAAACAACTTGAGCTAAGTTAAGAGCTCCACATGTGATATCAGCCGAATTTTCTACATAATCCTGGATGAGGCAATAGCAGTCGGACTAAATAATGATATTTCCTTTAGTTAAACATTTAGGCACACCCGAGGCACCTTGGAGTTGGTCTTAGGTGCCGTTTGTTTTTTTGGGTTTGAGTGGATCTGAGTCTGAGTGGATCTAGGTCCACTTAGAGATGTTCACTATCTGAGTGGATGCCTTGACGTGTTTGTTTTTTTGGCTAGTTAGATCTGACTAAAATTGGTAAATACTAAAATACCCCTCTCAGTTTATAAGCAAACACCCCCACCTATTCATTACCAATACCACCACCACCACCCCTCTGTCACCAGCGCTAACACCACATATACATACCAAACACAAATACATAGAAAATAACCTGTATATATAGCAAATACAAATACATAGAAAATAACATGTATACATAACAAGCACAAATACATAGAAAAATAACCTGTATATATAGCAAACACAAATACATAGAAAATAATTTGTATATATAGCAAACATAAATACATAGAAAATAACCTGTATATATATAAAGCACAAATACATTGGTTCCTAAAATCAAATAAAGTTTAGCATTGGTTTGAAGTTAATATAAATAAGAAAATATTAGAGTCTTAAGAGTTATTACAAATACGCAAAAGTTCCAATCAACTTAAGAGAGCTTCAAGGAAACCAAGACGATGCTCTGGCTCAAGCCCAAGAAAGATCACCCTGTAGTTGTGCTCATCTTTTCCTCCCAACAACTTCAAACCCTTGAAAAATAGTGCATCATCTATCTCATATGAACTGACCATATCCTTCAATACTTTCAGAACTTCAGAAGTATTGTTGTCATTGCTAGCAGAAGTAGAACTTGCTCCTTGGGCAATGAATGCATATATCAGAAATTGGACCAACTCCATTGGTTGAACTGTCCTCTAGGTAGAGGGTCCACTTCCCATGTTATGAGTTCTTGTTACAGCTATGCACCTCTAGCTTTATTCTCTAGCTTGTGCACCTCTAGTTTTATCCTCTTGACTATAACAGATAAACATAACAACATGGTCAATAGATTTGGTACCACTGTACAGATAAACAAAATAACATATAATGGCATATTCAGAGACAAAGATGAAATATTAACTAAAGTACTCTATGCATAAACATATAAGCCCTAATATTAACTAAAGTACTTTATGCTTAAAAGGGTATCCAAGGAGGACTAATCTTAATTTACATTATCTGAATCCTTTTAAAAAAAAATTGTTGTTGTGATAGGGGCAAAGCATCTATCCATTAACATAAACTAACATAAAACAGATGGACAGGTAAACATCATAAAACAAATGGACAGATGGACAAAGCATAAACAGATGGATAAAACATCTATCCATTAACATAAACTAACATACCCTATCAAACCATACTAATGAGATGAGAAATATCCATTAAAAGCATCCATTAAAAGCAATATTCATTAACAACTTGGCTTAAAAGCATCTATCAATACCCTATCATACCATACTTGTTGAGCTGTTATGCGTACAGCTTTTGACCCTATACAACTTGGTTTGAAAGGAAGCTTTCCTATCTGTGTCAAATAAGAAATATTATATTATATTATATTAATTAAATGGTAATAACATGCATATATAATTTTGTGTAATAAACTTTAAATACCTCTAAGATTACTTGTGCCTGCTCAAGTGTGGTTGATATCGTCATTGCAATCAAATTGTTCAATGCTAAGGTCGGGTGACACATGACATTTTCATTTGAGAAAGTGGAAGGAAAGAACATGTAATATGAGTTAAGTATATAACCAACAACATGCAAATCTGAATGAAGTTGTTTTTTCCACCTATGATCAAATATCTTATAAACATTAGCATTTTGTTGCGGACCAAGGAAAGTTGTTATCACCGCTCTTGATGTGCACAAAGCATTGAAAAGATACATCTCGTTGGTTTGTCGGAGTCCACTAATCGTAAGAATTTTAATAATGGTTCTACCATAGCAACATCACTCCTAGTTTTTTTTTCTAAAAATTATCAGACATAATAATTTTTTGGACAGCTTTACTAGTTGATAGTTTTGCATAGTTTGATTCTTTATACTCAGTGTCCACAAAAAGTTGTTGAAGATGAACTTGATTTTCCATAATACTATGAATTGCAATGAAACTTGTTGCAAACCGAGTTAGAGAAGGGAGAATAAGGTCATGACGGTTTGAGTACCCTCTGAACTTCGCAAGGACCCATGCATGAGCATAAACAAACTTTGATATTTTCCTCGCATCTCTAATGGTATCATTTAACCAACTAAATGACTTTAAATCCTCTAGCACAAGGTCAATCACATGGGTTGCACAAGCAGTCCAATATATATGACGATACTCGATAGCTAGTCTTCTACCAACATCTTTAAAATTTGATCCCTGGTCTGTCACTATTTGGACAATATTTTTAGCTCCAACATAATCGATTTCTCTTTAAACAAGGTTATCAAGTAATCAGCCATTAAAGGATTGTTATCAATATCAACGCTCTTCAAAAAAGTGATACCTACCCAGCAATGATTTTTTTATGTTAGTATTGCTATATAAGCCACTAAAATTTCCAAATCGCAAGTATTCATTATTCTTTAACTTTAAGTAAATACCTGATGGGCAATAGACAAGAAAATTGACGAGTGTATACTTCGCCTTGTCTTTCCAACTATCTGCCATTAGGGTGCAACCATAGTCCTTCCAATACAATCTTTGTCTTTGAATCACTGTTTCTTTTATTACATTTTTCCTTCTGTAGAACTGGATTAGCAATTTCATAAGCCGTTGGAGGTCAGAAAGTCTTACCATAATTTGCAACCGAGTTAAAAGCTTCAGAGTACGATTACGACGAAGCAATATTAAAAGGGATAACATTTTTGTAGAACATCGATACTATTTTGCCACATGCGTACTCCCTAGAACTCGACCCTCCACCCATCATGTTCAGAATGGTTTGTTGAGTTTCTCATCATAGATTTTGGGAGTGTAAATCAACAGAGTGTCGACCTAGAACTCTTAATGATGATGATGATCCTGTAACAAGAGAATGTCGCGATGCTGACCCTTCGTTTGAGCCTCTGCCACGACGAAATAACCTACCAAGTAGCTCCATACTTCTAGTCCTCGTAGGTTGTGATTCATATCCACTTCCCCACCTTGGGATGATAATCAGGTTCACTAACATCTCCAAAACTGTCAGTAATATCTTCAACTTCGTCACTATCATCATACGGCGATCCTTGAGGTTCCCAATCCCGCAGTTGTCAACGAGAATGCTTATTTTGCCTTATTTCTTTAAGAACCTGAATAGCAAGCTTTCTTAAATCGGTTGTTGCATTTGGGCACTCGATAACAGATCCGCGTTGAGTTGACAAATGCTCCTTAAAGTGGGTAATACCAACAGTTATGACCTTATTGTAGTAATTGTATTAAACAACTTTTGGTCCAACCATAACGCAATGATCATAGAAATCCCCTGCACTTCTCGACATTCTATAAGTTAACCAATAAAATATTATAAATTAGTACGATAAGACAATAAATTAATTTTAAGCTAAATACCATAGAAGATGGATACATCCTTAATTTTAAACTAATTAAAATTATGGATACCTTTCTTACTTGATTTTGAATCATTCTTAAAAGTGGTAGTGAAATGGATACATGCTTGAGTAAGTCACGATGTCAACTCTTTATAGAAGATGTCTCTACTCTACTATAATTATTTTTATATGTTAGTGGTTTACCACTTTAGTCTTTCTTTCATATCACAATTCTATTGGTTTGCCACTTTAGTTGTTCTTTCATATCACATTCGTATCATAATGGTAGTGGTTTACCAATTTTCCCATCTTCTGCAATCATAGCTACCACTTTCGATTGCTTTACTTATTTTTTAGTTTTTTTTCTTATCACTATGCTAGTGGTTTGCCACATTAATTATTCTTTCATATCATAATGGTAGCGGCCTACCACTTTAATAGTTTTTTCATATCACCTTGTGGTTATTTCATATCATATCAAAAATAATAATTTTCGTCACCTTAGTGGTTATTTCATATTATATCACAAGAAATGATTTTCCTCAAGAATCATATAACGACATATAATTGTTAGATTTTCCATCTATACCGGCACCACTCTTCCAGTTCATGAGCACACATGTTAATAGGTAGTATATATGTTATTGGTTGTGCCCAATTGTTACACCAAGTTAAGGTAGGTGGGACCTAGTGTTACTCTATATTAGGGTTTGAGGGTATAATGGGAAGACCATTCGAACCCTATCAGGTTAAATAAAGAGGAAGTCTCTCTTGGAGGCTACAACACAGAAAATCATCCCATTAAGGTCTGCAACCAAACCAAGGGAAGACTCCACTCAAGAGCTTGTGATTTTCAGAGAACAGGAGAAGAGGTTAGTATAATATGTTTTCCATATCATATGATTGATCATAATAATTGTATGCATTTCCAATAATGACATCATATAACGATATTATAACGGTGTATAGCGTTCGTTAAAAGTAAATAAAAATATTAAAAATAACATATTGTTATAACAGTAATAACAGCCGTTATAGCATAAAATAACGGTTTATAACAACAAATAACGAGTGTTATTTTTAGAATGGAACATGGGGTATAACTGAACGGGCTCAAGGCGTTACCGTTATAATGATTGTTTAAAATCATGTTCCATAGCAATAACCACCAGCAGCAACCACAACTATAGCGTCCCATTTAAAGGACCCACCATCAGTCAATCCATAGTAATAAAGCCAACACCAACAACCACAAATATAGGCTCTAAATGCTTAACTACCGTAAGCATTATACTAATAATAAATTATTTAGTTTCTCCAAAGAAGCGCAATGTAATGGACCAAGTGAAAATCTCAAGTATTCCCTTAACCTTACTGACAACTATAATTTGTCACTTGATATACACTTAATACGTAATTTTCATCTATATCTTAAAATGGTGTTCCACTTGAGGGACTCAATTCAACTCATAAAAATCGGTGGAGTCTATCTAGTACATAAATCAAGTAAAATAACTCTCAACTTGGTATGGGCTTAATACATAATTTTCATCCATTTCTTAACTAATGCAGCAAACACTCATCTTTTCATTCATTAAATATAATCTTTAAATACCTATGATCTCTCTGTCTTTATTTTTATTTATTTACTTAAAAAGCGGGACCTAAGTATTAATTATTTTACAATTTATTTAAATTACAAAAACTATCTCGAATCATGAAACCACTAATATCCAACTTCTGAATCATACACAAAAGCACTAAAACTAAATAAAAACCAAATCATAAATCTTTATTTCCTAAAACATATCATTACTTACAAATCAAAACATTGGGTATTAATAATAAAAAAATACACAATGTAACCTGAAAAGGAGAATGAGATTATATACCTGTTTCGAGAAACATTGCGAGATACAAGTTCTTTCACTTCTTAAAAGCTTTGAGAGTAAGATAACCAGCTAAGAGTAGAAGAAACCCAGTTCCAGAACCTCCAACTAATAAAGCAATGCTTCCCTTCTTAGCAAACCCAATCACCCCACCTACAACTAGAATCAACCCGTATAGGATTATAAAGTAGAAATCGTGCATTTTGAAACAATGGGTATTGAGGGATTGTCGTGTTTTTGAGGGATCAAATGAGGGTTTTCAGAGATCAACGAATTGTGATTGGGTCAATTGTGAAAGTACAATATCGTATTGCTTAGTTTGAGGAGAAGCTGCTGCGTTTGGAGGAGATAAGGGGGAGGCGAGGATTAGTTGTTGCGTTTGGAGAAGATCGAGGGAGAGAGAGTTGTTGGAGGTGAGGGTTTCGTTCGGGGAGGAGTTGGGGAGAAATGTTTTCTGTTTTTGTTATTTTTTATTTTGGTGAGGGTAATTTGGGGAGAAAACTTAGACTCAGACTTAGGCCTCTCACTCAGCTGGCTTATTGGATCTGAGTGGAGAGAGGAGTACTTAGATATTTTATCTGAGTCTGAGTCTGAGTGGGTGAAAAAACAAAAAACTCTAAGTGACTTGAGTCAATCCAAATCACTGACTCCATTCTGAGATGGCATTTGTTTTTTGGGCTGACTCCACTCAGTTGTCTGAGTCTGAGTGGAGTCGGTGATTTGGGCTGATTGTAATCACTAAGAGGCATTTATTTTTCCTCTCACTCAGACTCAGACTCAACCCCAATAAGCTAGCTGAGTGGGATGTCTGAGTCTGAGTAGAATTTTTCTGCCCAAATTACCCTCAGAATAACAGAAAAATTACGAATCAAAAATCATTACTTCAAAAAAAATAAAAAATTACAGCTCTCCCAAACCCCAATTTCGATCACTCAACTTCGAGAACCATTTACAAAGATCATCTCCTCCACAGCTCTCTCGATCTCCAACAGCTATCATCAGCTCTCCTCGATCTCCAACAACTCTCCTCGATCAAGAACAGGTGCGTCGTTTCTTCTCTTGATTTGCTTGAATATTTAACGATTAATGATGTTGATGTTGATGTTGATGTTGTGCAATGTTGATGTATTTGCATTCTTCTCTTGATTTGCATTCTTCTTTTTTGTTATAAGATCACATTACAAACACGAAACATCCCCATCATCTTAAAGCTTTAAAAAGTGAGAATGGGGACATAGAGGGCATAATCATAGTATTATTTTAGAGAGTATAATCATAGTGTGTTTTTCTTATATGATTGTAATTTATGTAACTTGTGATGGGTTATTAGCAATTTCTGTAACTTGTGTTTTTCAATGGCTTCTGAATCAGGTGACCCCTCTTCTTTGTTTCTAATGAATTTAATGTTGTTTTAGTTGAATGGGTTATTAGTAATAGTATATTAGCTTATGTGATTGTAATTTCTGTAACTTATGATGTATTATGTTGTTCAAGGCATATATATTGCACTGAGATGAAAGAATGAATTTGGAAATGAGAATTAGAGATAAAATATAATGAATAAATTAAAGGGTTTACGAAGATTATTACAATTTATGGTAGATTAATGCTCCGTTTCGTACACCGAAAAGATTTGTGATCGGAAACATCTCCGGTTGTTTAGACTTTAGATAATTGTTGACCATTGGATTAGCACCTGTTTAAATACCAAAATTGTTTGTTAGAGGGGGAATGTGAGATGTACCCTCAACCTCTTGCTAATGTAATTTGATCTCCAAGCAGTGATTTTGAATGCAATGTTGTCTGTAATGATGTACGTATGAGAGTTAATAATGAACTCATTGATGTCAGTTATGGATAGCTTATGCTGTTATGATACTATTTTGTGGATTATTTGATATTATTTTATTGATTATTTAATACTATTTTCTTCATTATGTATTATTAGGGATAATGAATCAGGTTCAATGGTCATTAGGTATTCTTACTATTATTATTTTGTACAATGAGATAGTCAAACAAAATAGGAGGGTTTGCCAAAGACTATGTAATTCTGTTCGCACTAGCAAGGCATATGTCCAGAAACTTCTAGAAGGTCCTAGAACAGTAATGCATAATATGATGAGGATGGAGCCAAACTCTTTCAGATCTCTAGTTGCCCACTTAAGAGATATTGGGTTGTTGAGGGATAATAAGCATATAGATGTCGAGGAGAAGCTTGCAATATTCTTATACATCATTGCGCACAACATGCGAAATAGAGCTATAAACACCTTATTTCAACTTTTTGCTGCTACAACTAGTAAAGTCTTCCATGAATGTCTTGATGCAATGATGAAATTTTCAAAAGAGATGATAGTGCCTACTAACTTTGATGCACCAACAAGACCAATTAAACATCATAAAAGACTTAGGGAAGGGGTTTTTAGAGGAGCTGTAGGAGTACTTGATGGTGCAATAATTCCTGTAAGTATTCCAGTAAAGGATCAAACACCTTACAGAGCAAGAGGTAGAGGGATTTGCTTCCAGAATGTGATGGCCATATGAGATTTTGACATGTATTTCACATATGTTGTTGCTGGTTGGGAAGGAGTTGCCCATGATTCTAAGGTTTTGAAAAAGACACTGAACAAGCCAGCCCACAACTTTCTCATGCCTCCAACTCGTGGTAATAGTCATTCTCTTTTTGTTGATGCTTATCACTCTTTGTATGTCTCCTCATGTTACCTTTCCTTGTTTCAGAGCAATATTATCTATGTGATGTTGCCTATAAATAAACAAGAGGTTTTATGACCCCTTACAGAGGTGTTTGGTACTGGTTGAGTGAATATAGGAAAGAACAAAGGCCTAGAAACCCACAATAGTTGTTTAACCATGCACATACTAAACTAAGAAATATAATTGAGAGAAGCTTTGGTGTACTGAAGGCAAGGTTTCCTATTCTTAGATCAATGCTTTCTTATGATTTTTCCACATAGAGAAACATTGTGGTTGCATGCATAACAATTCACAATTATCTAAGAAAGGTTTCCCTTAATGATGAACTCTTTAAACAGTTTGAGAATGATTGTATTGGGGTTTAGAGAAATGAAGGAGTGCATGTTGCAAAGTTGCCACCTAATGCTATCTTATTTGGGAAAATTGAGCATACATCAGCTATAACTCAAAGAGATATGCTTGCATCACAATTACCACTAAGCAATGCTAATGCAGCTATTGTAGAGTGATTTAGTTTATTGTAAACAATAACTCTTTAACAATGGTTTTGTAATATGTTGTTTATGCTGGGACAACATCTATTTATTAATAGCATTTCTTTTTCTGGTATGTGGTGTTATTGGTAGAAAATAATATGCAGTTCAATGGTGATTTACAACTGCATTTGTGGGAATGGGGTTACATTAATTCCCCAAAGATCTGACAATCCGAATAGAACATATTGCAAGTGCATGTACGCGGTATATTATGTATTCTATTTTTTATATTGAATTTTCTATTTTATTATCTATTATTAGTTCTTTATTTTATATTTGTATATTTCATAAGACACCTAGGGATTGTGGGTTCTGGTGTTGGGTAGATGAGTATTTGTTTTGCGCTTGTGGAAATGATCTATGTAAGCTGTGCTTTGCAACTGTTAGTAAAAAAAGATTTTATTGTTGCCCACTCTTAAAGAGTAAGCAGGAGAGAGGTTGTAGTTGCCTCAAGTGGTTTGAGGAAGTAAATGGTGAATCATCTACTTCTACTCCTTCTACCACTGCCACTCCTACATTTGCTACCTCTACAACTATTGAAGATTTGGAGATCAAGTACAAAATGAGTTGGCTATGGCCCAAGCTAAAATGGAAATGCTTTAATCCATCACAGAAGACCTAGCAAAGATAAAACAAAAGAAGTAGTGTGTTTTAAAAGTTGTATGAGTTCTTTTTTGTAAGCATCTTTTGGACTATGTAATTAATTTAACATGTAAGACTATTTTATTACTAAAATATTGTAAGTTTTCCACTTCAGATGCCTTTTTTAGTTATTGGATCATCTATACAAAAATGGATAGATGCTTGTAATATTAATGGTTGTTTGATTCTGTTTGTTTGTTTACCTGTCTATGAACCTAGTCAGCTAGTGTCATTTCCATCCATTTTCCATCCATTGGCTACTTAGCTAGTTATTACAGTCCATTAAGGTTTTTCATATTGATACTCATACATGCATCTTTTCATATTGATACTCATACAAATAATCTTTTCATATTGATACTCATAGAAGGCATCTTTTCATATTGATACTCATATAAGGCCTTAAGACCCTCACAGTCACAATTCCCAGGTTTAATTATTATTACATCCAACTTATGTTATTCCATCCATAGGTTCAACTGGTATTGCATCCATAGGTTCATCTGAGCCACCTAGAACAACTCTTAGTGTACCATCCAGACTTTGAAGCCATAGACTAGGCCTCATGTCTTATGGTAATCTAAAATAAGCAATTCCACTTGCATTACCTGGTTTAGTTTTTTTGCATCCATATTAGCTTGTGTTGGTTCCATATTGAGTTGTAGCATTAAGGGCAAGCTTCCTTACAGAATCTGCATCTATTAAGATCTTGCATTACCTGGTATAGATGCTTATTACATATACCTATGCCTGTTATGGATAGATGCTTATTGAATCTTAATGGATAGATGCTTATTACCTATACTTGTTATGGATAGATGCTTATTGAAGTTGTTACCTGTTAATGGATAGTTGTTAATGAATAGATGCCTAGCTGTTATTACTGTTGTTAATGGATAGATGCTATTTGGATAGTTGTTATTATTGCTGTTAATGGATAGCTGTTATGGATAGATGTAACTGTTAATGCCTAACTGTTAATACTTATACCTGTTGTGTGTTTCCACTATTTTTTATCAGACCTTGTTTAAGTAGGAGCATCTGAAAAATAGATGCTCCCTATTTTCTTCATCTGAAAAATAGATGCTCCCTGAAAAATAGATGTAACTATTAATACCTATAACTGTTAATGCTCTATGAAAAATATATGCTCCCAAAGTTTGGTTCTTAATTCATTCCATGCAGATCTAGTGCTTATTACCTATACCTATTATGGATAGATGCTTATTAACTATACATGTTATGGATAGATGCTTATTGAAGCTGTTAATGGATTGATGCTTATTACCTATATCAGTTATGCTTTGTATCCATCTGCAGAACTGTTTGTATATAGAAGTGCTGATTTGTCTATTTGTTTGAAATGTGTAGTAATGTCGATACCACCAAGGAAAATAAGCTTTTTCCAGCAATATCCACAGTTCAAATTTGACTTTATCATGAAATGTCAAGCACAAATAGACTTGCCCAGACTGTCTAGAACATCTCTAAATACTCTAGCTTGGAAGACGATGGAAGATGAGCTGAATAACATGCATAATTTTTATGTTACGAAACATAAGGAACTAAAGAACCAATAGGATTACTTGAAGAAGCAATGGAAAGTCTAGAGAGGGTTGATAAACCGGACTGGCCATGAATATGATCCTCTATCAGGCACTTTTGATTGGCCTAAAAAAGTTTGGGAAAATATCATTGCGGTAAGTTAATGTGAATAATGGCATTACAATTTGATTATATAACAATTTATACATGTTTAAACATCTATTTACTCTCTAGTTTACAGGTAAATTTTGAGGCGTGGAAGTATAAGACCGCTCCTCTTCAGCATAGAGATTTGCAGGAGAAATTGTTTGAGGGTCTATCTGCCACTGGGGATTTTGCATTGTCTTTAGGTATGGCAAGTGTACCCTCTTCCACCCAGCAGTCAGAGTACGTTCCTCTACCTGATGATATGAACGTTGACGATACACAAGTTCCCCTCGCTAGAGTTGATTATCGTTGGGATAGTGAAGCCATTCCTTCTTTTGATGCCCCTATCTGTCCAGTAAGGGAGCCTACTCCTGGTAGTAGTTCCCATTCTCGTACCCCTGCGCCTCAAGTTGGTGTACGAACTCAATCAAAACGGAGAAGATCAGCTACGACAGTTCAATCATTGGAGCCAACGGAGTTGGTCCAATCTCTGATATCTACATTCAATGCCCAAGGAGCAAGTTCTACTTCTGCTAGCAATGACGAACCCAGTACTGAAGTTGCGAAGGTATTGAAGGATATGGTTAGTTCATATGAGATAGATAATACATTATTTTTCAAGAGTTTAAAGTTTTTGGGAGGAAAAGATGAGCACAGCTACAAGTTGATGTTTCTGGCGCTTGAGCCAGAGCAGCGTACTAATTTACTTGAAGCCATTTTAAGTTGATTGGAACTTATTTGTTTGCGTATTTGTAATAACTCTTAAGATTCTGATATTTGCCTTATTTGTATTAACTTCAAACCAATGTTAAAATTATTTGATTTTAGGTATTTATGTATTTGTGTTTGCTATATATACAGGTTCAAGGGGGTGGATTTAGAAATACTCAAGTCTCAAACACTCAAGTCTCACTCAACCACAACCACTCATCTCTATTAGATGAGTGGCTCTCAAAATTTGGGATTTCTTATAAGGGAAATGAGGTGGAAAATTAGGGGGTCCTACCTGCCCTACTCTCTCTAGCCGTCACTCATATTTATCTCTCTCTTTTTAAACCCAGCCGTCACTCACATTTGAAATTTTGTCTCTCACTCTCTCTCTCCCTCTCTCTCTCCAAACAAACCAAATTTCCCTCCAAACACATCTATATCACTATGTCTCCCTCACACTCTCTCTCTCTCACTCTCACTCTCACTCTCACTCTTACGAACAGTTCGAGTATCTCTCTCACTCTGTCTCCCTCACTCACTCTCTTTCTCTCCCTCACTTTCACTCTCACTGTCTCTCTCTTACTCTCTCGTCATTAGAGACTGAGACTGTCATTCAAAGAGAAAGTACCCATTGAATTCAACCCTTCGAAGATATTGTCCATTCCTTTTGGAGCAGCAGAGGTTGGGAACGGTTTAATAGTGGAATTCGACAACTTCAAGGTAAATCTCATTATCATATAAAATTACTGTCTATTCTTCGTCTATACTTTTATGTAATGCAATTTGGTATTGAAACTGTCAAATATTATCGAAATCGTCAATATTTGACCTAAATAACTAAAATTAGACTTTAAATTTGAGTTATTAACATCTAGGATTGTCGAATTCGAAATATTTAACCTAGATAACTCAAAGTACATTGAAGAATTGTCGAAATTAGGAATATTGAAGTAAGATTGAGTAATTAACATTTAGTATTGTCGAATTCGACAATTTAGCAGTATAAATGTTGTTATGGTTACATAATATTGTCGAATTCGACAATTATGGAATTCTCACGGGTCACATCATTTTTTTATTAAGCTTGTTTATAAGTCTAAATTGTCGAATTCGACAATAGTTATATATAACTTGTAGCTATTGAAATAGATTATTATCGAATTCGGCAATTTACCAAATGCAACTGAACTTATGTTTGCATAATATTGTCGAACTCAACAATTACCAAGTTAAATTATACTAATCTTTTGAGTAATAAATTATGTGCAGGTACACAATGAATAAGAAAGTGTCTCTGATCGCTTCTAATAGAAGAAAAAGAGAGTCGACTAGAGAAGGAGATCTAGTTACATATAAGATAAAGAGAAAAACTATTGAACAAGCACAGTCGTTCCTCTAAATACTGTTGACAGTGCAAATGAGTGTGTTAGTGAAGGTGTAAATATTCCAACTGAGTCTGCCGAAGGTGTGAATATTCCCAAGGATTCAGAATTTGAGACTGAGTCTGCCCAAGCTGGTTTGGGAGTTCAACCACCGCTCCCAAATATTTACCCTAATTTTGATGAAAATATTCCTATTTTTGGGGGGAATTCTGAAGGTGAGGAGGCTACAACCAACAACGATGTAGGCTATAGTGATAAAAGCCTACTGAGGAGCTTCAGGTTCTATAGAGCGAGGTCGATCGCGCTAGGGCAGGTATATTATTTAATGGAATCTCATCTTTAATTATGTTATGTTATTCATATTATTTATAGTTACATTTTGTTGACATGATCAATATTATTGTTCAGGAAAAGCTTCTCATTCGTGTTCATCATCACTAATCTACGCGGAACCTTAGAAAGGAACCATAAGTGGTCCAAGATTTCATAAAGTTGAAGGGTTTGGATAGGATTGGGGTCATATCTTATAATTATTACAACTCTGCCATCATTTCTGCTTTTGTCGAGCGTTGGCAGCCGGAAACTAATAGTTTCCACTTCAAATGGGGCGAGATGACTCCAACTCTGGATGATGTGGAGCAGTTGGGTTGCCCGCAGATGGTGATGTCACGGTCATTGGTGGTACCTGGGGATTCCCAACGATTCTTAAGGTTTTCGAGAACAACCTCCTGTAGGATTTAAATGCTTTTAAATCTTTGAAAGCTAGGGGTACTAGGAATTCATTATCACTGAAGAAACTAAAAGAACACTATGCATACAAGTTAGAGAAGGTTCTCAGTGACGGTACCGCTGCAGCTGCCAAGAAGAAGAAAGGGCTAACAACGAGGTCTGTTGCTCGTACATATATGTTGTATGTCCTTGGGTCTTTTCTATTTCCCACAAAAAAGAGAACAAATGTCAGCGCACGCTACCTTGTCCTGTTTGCCAAGGACAAGGTGGTAAAGAAGTGGTCATGGGGATCAGCAGTTCTGGCCCACATGTATTATAATCTGGGTGCAGCATCTCGAGATGATGCGAGACAATTCGTATGCTGTACCACGCTACTCGAGGTGATTCTGAACTCATTTATGTAACTGTTTTTTAGATATGGTCTCAACCTCTACTAATTTTATTTTGTTTATCCTATATACATGTAATCAAGGGTATTTGCACATTTCCCAAAGCTTGGCGGGATCCCCAAGGAGATGGACTCCGATGTATACGAGCACTGTACTTATTGGAAATGGGACGTATCTGTTACGAATAAATATGGTGTTACAGCTTTGCTCAATTTTAGGGAGGCATTGGACAACTACAAACTGGAGGATGTAAGTTCACTACCCTTATATACTGCTTCAAAATTGGCGAATTCGAAAATATTGATTAAGTATATCTACTAAGTAAATCTAATATTGTCGAATTCGACAATTATTCAATTTCCTTTGAAAGTGAATATGCAATATTGTCGAAATCGACAATATCCCATTTCAAGTTAGTATATAAAATAGTAAAGTAAATTGAATAATTGTCAAATTCGGCAATATTGATTAACTATATTTATTAAGTACATCTAATATTGTCGATTTCGACAATTATTAAATATCCTTTGAAAGTGAATATACAACATTGTCGATTTCGACAATATTCCATCTTAAGATTATCTGGTCGAATTCGGCAATGTTGTTAAATCCTTCTCAGGCCTAGTGGACAAAATTTCTTAACTTAATGGTGCATAATACATTTGATTTATTTTTCATGTAGGTTGTATGGGACCCATACACAGATAAAAGAGATTCCCTACATGCATTCAAGGAGGTCACCTTTTTTTATGGGGCATTAGCAAGTCCAGATCATGTTCAGCCCTACTACCCAAATAGGGTTGTGCAACAGTTCAATCGGGAACAAGGCATTCCCACAAAGTGACTATTGACAGAGGTTTTCGACCTATGGAACGCAAAAGTGGCGAGGAAATTCAGCCCTAAGTATGAGTGGGTTGATTTCTTCTCTAGCCAAAAGTGGAAGGAGTTCGTTTTGAAGAAAGCTGATAGGGGGCGGAGGGTACGAGAGAGACCTCTAGTATGTACAAAGGCATACTTGGAGTGGTTTGCCTCTGTCTTGTGGACTACGATCTGTCCGATTACTGTTGACCTGGCTGTAGATGATTCTGGAATTCATCAAAGGAAGACTGCCAGTGTCAATGAGCATGGTGACACCCCCGTGCACCAATATGAAGATATTGCTGAACAATATGATGCATCGGTTAGTACATGTTAACACTATTTTTATCTCACTTTCTTATATTATTTTCACTTTAAACTTTTTAGTATCTAATATTTTGTTTACTTAATTACCATTTCTGCAGCATCATGAGCACTCTAGTCTGTCTCCAAATATAAACCTAAATGACCATCAAATCACAACACTAAATGACCAGCTTCATAAGCTCAAGGAGGATAAAGAGGAGTCTGAAGCCAATAACAATCTAAGAGAGGCCATCAAAGAGAATGTCAGTCATACTTTATCTTTAGTTGTGCATAATGTTAGTTTCTATCTATAGTTATTAGTATAAGCAATTGTCGAGTTCGACAATTATTACAGTGTATGTGTAAATGAACAAATATAAATTCTCAAATTCGGTAATTTTCACAGTTATTCAGAAATCATCTATATGTATTATTGTCGAACTCGACAATTACATAGTATTATTGTCGAGTTCGACAAAAATATAGAAAGTAATCTAAATATTTTATGTCAATTTAACCTCAGACAAGGGAATATGATCTGCTTGAAGAAACCATTGAACAAATGAAGGCGGAGATTGAACTAAAGCATGTAGTTGACGAGTAATGTAAGTTTGGAGGAAAAAAATACCAAGTCTATTTATCCTAATGTTGGAGTTTTTTTTTCAGCATAAAAAACTAGTTAATTCAGAAGAGAGGAAGAAGACTTTGGAAGTAGATAACAATGAATGGGTATGACATATTCCTAACTCTTGTACCTATTTGAGATTTCTCTGTTTAATGCATAATTTGAAGTTATAGTTGTCGAATTCGACGATTACTATCTTCATATTGTCGAATTCGACAATATTGGTAATATATATTTCCAATTGGACAATATATAATTGTCGAGTTCGACAATTATGGTACTGTAATTGAAATTATGGATACACAATATTGTCGAATTCGACAATATTGCTCTACTATTACTGCTTGTTCTAATATGAGAACTTGTTGTAGGAGGTTTGGCTTCAGGCATTGAAGAAGGCACTCGCAAGTGAAGGGATAAGAGATATGGGGGACCCAACCTTTGAAGAACTTTTTGAGCATAATGAAAGATTCTTCACAATAGCATAGCAAGGACCCAAGGGAAATTATCAAGAAAACTTGGTTTGCACGGCGGTAACCCTTGAAAATGTTTTCATTGCTAGGAGGGAGAGAATGGCTAAGAAGAATAAGATACAATAACTTTTATTCCAACCGTGGACGAAGTATCTTATAGATGTTCGTGGTGTCGAAATCACTGATAACAATTCTGGTTTTAGGGTTACTGCCGCGATTCAGCACCAGAGCCAACATAGATTCCCAGATGTAATGAAATCATTGAAAACCTTTCTCTGCAAGGACCTCACATTCTGGAAGAGTATCTTCAGCCAAACATTGGGTATACAATTCACTGCGGACGGTGAGAACGCGTATCAAATTCTGTTGCAGGCGTGCTCTTATGGTCATCAACATGTGGAGTATAGGCATATGGCGCATTTACTAGCCACCTACTATGAGAAGGTTGTGGTCTTCATTAGCCACACTGAAGCATATATATTTTTACCCCTGTATTGGGCACGTAAAAGAAATACTACTTCAAATGAGGAGAGGTTCCAAAACCTAGTTATGGATACTAGTAAGTATTGGTGGTTTTGTTTGGGGGCGGACAACCATTTCGTTCGCTTGTTTCCAAGGTTTAATGCACCAATACCTCTACTTTCTACTATTTTTTGCAGTCATGTAAATCTGGAAATTCCTCCAGGTTTTATAAAGAACAACTGACTAGGTATTTTGATTGAGAGTAAGGCAGTTCAAGGCATTACTTAAAGAGCAGAAGTGTCAGGGGTATAAAGTTAATGGCATGGTCGTTGTTGGTTTGTCGACAACCAAATAGGGTTGTCGACCAAATCTTTGTATATGACAGTTATGTTACATCAATGTTTATTACAGTATATAATTTTTTTCCCTTTTGTATATGACAGTTTATTTAGTTCAATGTTTATCGCAGTATATAATTTTTGGTAGAACACTCTATTGTTGATCTATTTTTGTAGTATATACATTTCTGTTATGTCATATGAATCTCATTTCTAACTCTTCCCTCTTCAAAATGTACATATTGCCTCTGAAGAATATTTTAACAGTGCACTTGAGTGTCTCTAAGAAATAAAATTTTGTCGATTTCGACAATAATTTAGTGTATATGGTTACTTGCAATATACAATATTGTTAATTTCGACAATTGTAGTAGTGTATTTCCAATTATCCATTTGTAATATTGTCGAACTCGACAATATTACAAAGGGTAGTTAGTTTTCTAGGTATATAATATTGTCAAAATCGACAATTTAATATAATATTTTCAACAATATACAAATTCATAGAGGGTGGGGGTGCATAAAGCAACACAATCCCTAAACTGTAAATAATTCATTGATATTTTCTCCGTGAAATACGACATTGCTATTGTCCTAAATTTCAATTACAAAGCAAATATAATGTTGAATCAACATACTAATTTCTCATTTGTCAATAATATTCAATACATATTTATTAGTCAATGAACGTGAACTCATATTTTCCTAGATGTTGTGCTTGTTGGAATTTGAGTGCAACGGCTGAATAGATTCCCCATTATTGTTGTCTTCTACATGGAACAAATTATTGTAAATATGGAACATATTATAGAAAAATCACGCAGAAGGTGTCGTTTATGCATAGTGTCGAATATATACTTACTTGAATATGCTATCATCGTTTTGAGAAGTGGGCATGTCCATTTGTCATGGTTGCCGAGTACTCCATAACTTTTGCATGTTCTCTTCTTCTTCTTCATAACAACCTCTTCCATTTCCCCCCTTCCATCTTGCCCCTTTCTTGTGATCAATCTTCGCCCGACCTTTTGTTTGAACCACGAGAGGGTTTAAAATCATAGTTCCAGACACCAAAGAATCTGGGACATAAGTTGAGATATTTTGTTGTGATGTATCTATCTGTGTTAAAGCGTCATCGTAGTTTTGAAGGTAAGACTCAAGCTCGTCTAGCTTCAAAACCGTAAAATCAAAACTTTCTTTCATCTTCGAGGCCCTTTCAAATAAGTTTGATGCACGAAGGGATAGGTGGCTATGACGTAAGGCATGTCGTAAGTTATCTTCTTCTAACTGACTTTCATCATACGACCTTGAAAACTTGTTTGCACCAATCGTCCACCTTGTTATAATGAAAGCCTTTAGTATTTTGAGAATGTCGTATTTCGAGAAAACCATCAGGAGGTGACAACATGGGAGTCTAACATACTCAAACAACTTGTATCCACAATTACTAGTTAGCTTCTCTAAGTCTATTTGTAGCTCAAATGACTCGGCACAACCACTATGAGACTTCAGCGTAAGTTGTCGAACGTTGCCTTCTACGTGTCTTTCTATTGCAACGAAGCGAACAACCTGGTCAAATTGATCCTAAAGTTTGTGGAACATTATTCTGGTGTAAATCATTACAGCATCTTTCAGTAGAGCCTGATGAGGTCTAACTTGACGATATCTGTGTTCTGATGCAAAGTCTTCTGCACTTTCTCGCTCGTATACCTCTATAAGGGCAGCCTCATACTTGGTTACAAAACTGTACAACCCAGTTGTTATTGGCAACCAACCATTAAAGAAGTTGTTTGTGGACTCACTCTGTCTTGTACTGCTCATCCCTGCAAAGAAAGTCTCCCTATTTCATAACAGTATCCATCTTTGTATAATATTGAAGATTCATTGCATCCAAACGTTATCATCCAATTTATGTTTCTTCATTAGGTCCATCCACTTGGTTTCAAACTCTACAGCCTCATATGTGTTGTGCATTATCGAATCGATATCTTCTTTGAATGTAGATGGTTCCTGATAAACATGGCCGATTTTCTCAGAAAATTTGTTTGTAATGTGCCACAGACAAAATCGATGTTTGGTGTTGGAGAAGACCTGGAAATAAACTAGAACTTAGAATGAAAGTGTCTCTGAATATTATATGATATTGTCGAATTTGACAATTTAAAAGTGTAATTGGATTGGAGTTATGCTAGCAATTATTGTCGAATTCGACAATTCGACAATTGTAACTGGAGTAACAATTATCGAATATTATCGATTCTGACACTATTGATAATGAAAAATCGACAATATACTCCAGTTAACAACTGTAACTCGAGCAATAAGTGTCCAAGTACTTCTTTACCTTGGGAATAACCACGACAATAGCTGCATCTTGATCGGTGATAATTGACACAGGGTGTTTGTAGTTCATTGCCTTCAGCCAAGTATGGAACAACCATAGAAATGTATTTTCTTGCTCATTTCTTAGCAGAGCACATCCGTATTGAATTATTTTGTAGTGGTTGTTGATCCCTGCAAACGGAGCAAAGGGCATCTTGTGCACATTCGTCTGGTACGTAGTATCGAAGGTTACGACATCTCCAAATGCCCCATATGCGCACCTTAAACGTCCATCGATCCAAAAAAAAATTAGTGCTCGGTCATCCTCATCTAATTCTATGCCAAAATAAAACATCGGATCTGTAGTTTGTTTCTTCCTAAACCACTCCAACGCGGTTTGTGCATCTCCTCTGACTAGTCGTTATTTATTTATTTTGGCGTTGTGGTTATAACAATCCCGTTTGCTAAAGGTTCTATCTGGGAATAATGTCGGAACCTTGCTGACCGGAATATTGTGGAGCTCAAATGCCGCTGTAAGGTTTTTTGCTGCTTCAGGAAAGAATCTGTTGACCTTTATCCGATGTTGATTTTGTGGAGATGCGAGGTTATGGTTATGGATATTCGTGAAACTTGTGACCACATATTTGCCTATTTTGGTATTCCAATTTATGTTCATTGTTGCTTTACACCCACACTTATCAGATGATCTTTTATTGCCAGCTACGTCACTACTCTCTGGATTCCCAAGGTTTTTCTTTGAAAAGCCATTGCTCATACAACAAAAGTGGGCTCTGCCTATATCATCCGATCTCGGACGCTTAGTAGAATTACGTATCTTGGTAGAGAAACCCTGCCTTCTTCCATATCATTCATACCACAGACGTGCATCCTCTACAGTATCAAAATGTTGACCCTCGTATGGGGATTCCGCCGAAAATGGGTCTACAATACGTTCATTTTCACACTTTTCTGGGGACTCCTCGCCAATAACTTTTGACCAATTTTCATCGACGGAGTCTTCCATTGTCAATCTGACTGAGAAGTTCGCGCATAAAAGAAATGATTGTGAGTTTTAAGTAAAGTAATTGATCAAAATATCACAAACCAAACACAATTCAAGTCCAACCCATGTTAATTTCATAATTACATCACATACTACAAAAGACAGAATACAAGATGTAAACAATCACACACAAAAACCTGTTGTACCATACAAAATTTATTCATCACTTGCTGAATACTATAACTACTTCATTACATGTACCTGCCAACAACATTACAACCAGAATACCTAATCATCAAATCCTAAACTGCACCGACAGAACCGGAGCCTTCCTTCCTAACCAGTTCCCTGGCCTGGGCAACCAGAGCTGCTCTCCTCGCCATTGGATGCAGGATGACCATCTGCAACTGACAATGCAAATCGAAATCCTCCCTCCACAATGCTGCCTCAGCCTCGCACATTCCTTCGTAGCTCGCCTCACGCGGTGGCAATGATGGATCGTTCAAATTAACCGAACCAAAATAATGCAGTACCAGTTCGTCATATAACTGCTTAATACGGAGAGAAGCAGCCTCCCGACTACTCTGAGACCTCGCCTTCACCATCTCCGTTGACTCCGCACAGTAATATTGTCGAGTTTGACAATTTAGTTACTGTGACTCAAACATTCATTGTAAAATATGTCGAACTCAACAATTTAGTTACTGTACCTGAACGATTCATATGTAATATTGTTGAGTTCGACAATTCAGATATTGTGTCTGCAACAATCATATTTAATATTGTCGAGTTCGACAATTTTGTTACTGTGAATATTGCATTCATATGTAATATTCTCGAGTTCGACAATTTTGTTACTGTGAATATTACATTCATATGTAATATTCTCGAGTTCGACAATTTAGTTACTGTGAATATTACATTCATATTCAATATTGTCGAGTTTGATAATTATAGTAGTGTATGTGAGGATCATACTACTGATATTGTCGTATCCAACAATTATTTAGTCTTAGTTAAGTGTTATGCAAATAATTTGACTAAATTGTCGAATTCGAATGGGACCCACCAGCAGGTAATCAATCTAAGAGAAATTATACAGGAGATTGCAGTCTTCTAACAAATTTCACAGGGATTAAGTAGGGGTGAATACCATTATTCTAACAAATTTCACAACATCCAAGTGTACTACTAGCGAGTAAGGGTCAGAAAGTACCTGTCGAGTAAGTGTACTATCAGCAAGGGTGTCAAAGTTCTTTGGAGAAATCAATTGCACCTCTAATGGCATAATCGCTTCCCTTTCTTAACTGAAATCTCACCTCTAATGGCAGAAATCGCAAGCAAGATTGTGTGATATGAGAGAAAAAGAGAGTGTGCGATATGAGAGAGAGTGTGTGTGTGTGATATGAGAGAGAGAGAGAGAGAGAGACTTGACTGATATGAGTGATGGGTTGTTCAAATTTGAAATTTCTTTCAAAAGAGAGGGAAATGTGAGTGACGGCTAGATATAGTGGGACAGGTAGGACCCCCTAATTTTCCACCTCATTTCTCTTATAGGAAATCCCAAATTTTGAGAGTCACTCATCTAATAGGTGGTTGAGTGAGACTTGAGTGTCTCTAAATCCTTCCCCTATTTTCTATGTATTTATGTTTGCTATATATACAAGTTATTTCCTATGTATTTGTGTTTGTCATGTATATGTGGTGTTGAGGTTGCTGACGAAGGGGTGGTGGTGATGAATAGGTGGGGGTGGTTCCTTATAAACTGATAGGGGTATTTTGGTATTTGTCTATTTTAACAAACACTCAGACTTAGACTCTGACAAAAAAAAACACTCCAAGGCATCCACTTAGTATCCACTCAGCTAGTGAACGCTTATAAGTGGACTTAGACTCATACTCAGACACAAACACAGACTCAGACACAGACACAGACACAGACACAGACATAGGCTCAAACTCAGACTCAGGCTCAGGCTCAGGCTCAGGCTCACATTTGCTCATCACGTGAAACCATGTGCCTAGCGTGATCCCAATTCCCATCTTCATGTCCTTGTACCCTCTTTAGTTTAATCTCAACTCATAGCGCACGTTATCTCGTGCCAAAACGCCACCTAATTTGTAAATCAAGAACGTTCTAGGGCATCATCTCTCTCTCAGGCCAACCCTCTTCGGAGACACCATTGTTGGTGAGTCTCTCTTTCTCTTTGTTTCTCTTTGATTTGGTCTCTAATGGGTCTGAATTGACAGAGAATTTGATTTGATGGAGATGATGAAACATGGAAGGAGTGTTAATGAAGAAGAGGAAGAGGACGAGGAAGAATACGTCCCCAAAAAGTCGGGTTCGTCTCAGAAAGGTACGTTTTATCGTTTTTTCGAATAGAGTTTTGATTTTTAGTTTGTAATTTGTGGGTTTTGGTTGATTAGTTGATGGGAAGAACACTGATCAGAAGGTGAATACACCGCGGTCGAAGCATTCTGCGACGGAGCAACGTAGGAGGAGCAAAATTAATGACAGGTATGTTAGCCTTAGTAATTCTGTTTTGTAGTAATGTACAAAAAATATGTTTGCTAAAAGGCGATTTACGGGTGGGTAAATCACGTTGAAATCACTGAATTTACTTTAATCTTATGATAGTGCCAATGATATTAGCTCCCAATAGTTGAAGAATTACTAAAGCAAGAAAATTGTTATCAGACTGTACACTTTTTGAATGAAATCACTGCCTTTAATCAAGTAAGCGTGCTAGGTCGAGTGTTAATGTAGGTAAATGTACTAGTAGTATATTTATAACTTCCCTAGGCAGTAAGTGGATGAAACGAAATAAGCTTCTGAGTTTCCACCTCCAACCACTGCTATGATCTGACTTTCTGTATCCATAACAGACTAGTGATTTTGAGATTAAGCCTCAGCATTTATTTTGTTGTTTTAGGGGTTTCTATCAATTGTTCACCTACCCGCTTCATTTGGTGTTCGAGGTGCTAATATATATCATGATCTTTAGGTGTATGATGTGCCCAGTGACTGATATACCCAATCTAGTAGAAAATGCATATCCTTAGATCCTCCGTCTTCCACCTCTGTCTGTCCTAGGCGCTTATTCTATTATCGGCAAATCATCTTATTTTAAAGATTCCTTGGATATAAGTTTATCATGTATGAAGGAGAGCTCTTTTGTGAAAGTAAAATGAAGTTATCTGGCTGACATTAAAGGTCTGTCCCTATTTGGAGTAAAATGAAGCGTTCATAATGGGTGATGAGGATTTTGAAGTGGGCAAGATCAGCCTGAAGATGAGGTGAGAAATTGTGTATGGATACTTTGATATTTGTTGGAGCCTACGTTTCACAATTGGGGTCTCTCAATGAACTTTTGTTTTTTGCAAAACCTTGTCCAAATTCCAGACATTGTGCTAATCTTTGTACAAAATAACTTAATTGGGGAGTGGGGGAAGGCCCCTACTGTAACAATCAAGGTAGATTCCCAAGCATCCAAATTTTTGTATGTCAATTCAGATACGTTCACTTTTATTTTCCAAAGTTTGAGATAGTGGGGATTTGAGATGTTTACAAGTTGGCTTTAAATCTGTTTCCGTGCTCTCTCTTGTTTTAAGGTGAAGCAGCTGTTGATAGTCCTCTTGGTTTTTGGGAATTCCAAGTTTGAGTATACTAGCATTGTAAGTCTTAGGATCAAGACATGAAGGCCAAATTAGTATGTTGAGATTAATATTGAGAGTGGTTTGTGTTTAGTACAACAGTTGCGGAAGAGATCGGCCAATTGTGTAGATTTAAAGCTCCTTCGGTTAGAGGGTGGGATTCCAGCGTATAAATGTTTGTCCTCCTGATTTAAAGTTCATTGGAATCGATTAAAAGATGTATTCCGGGCTACTGCTAGACTAATAATAATGAATCAGATCTGTGTCTAAACTATGTATAAAAAATTAAGAGGCTAAAACGCGTGATAATTTTCATTAGCATAAGGACTTAAATAGAATGATAAGGTAGTTATCAACTACCTCATACATGGGAGTTTAGGGAAGTTGCGAGTTATTTGTAAACTGATAATATAAATCATTAGGATACTAAATTGACTTATTATAAACACCACTAGTATACATCTTAAAACTTCCCCACAAGCGAAGTATGCAACTCTGGACTTCCAACTTGGATTACGATATAAAACCTTCTTGCTTAAGAAAAGTTGTCAAGCTTCAAATATCACATTATCCTGTGTAATAGTGTAAGAGGTTTGATTAGAAACCTTGAACGCAAACAAAGATACTTGCTTCAAATTGAATCCGCGTAATTGATAATATAATTGTCAGTTAATGGCATACATTGATCAAATGCAGTAGTTCTGGCAACAGCAGATATAACGGGTGAATACTGAATATAACCTCGAGCATAAAATCTTGGACAAAATACTGAAATAGTAGATACGAAATTATAACTAGCTACAATTCTTAGCAAATATTGATACCGAATATCACTGATAGCCAAGCAACTGGACAGGTTTTGTGATAATTAATGCCATAGATCTGTGTATAAGTTTAGCCACCAAATACACATTCAGACGCTTAAAAAAACTATCAAGGTGATCTTTAATGGTAAATAACTAAGGGTATTCAAGCGTTTTCTTACCCCGAGGGAAGAGGAGCACTATTCTAAGTCCAATTCTGACAAAAGGCTCCCATATCTTTATCTATAGCCAGTTTAAATTCAGAAGATCAACTGTGTGCTTCTAAGTAGTGGTAACTAGAACACAGGAGAAAAAAAGAGAAGCATTGAAGAGGAGAAATATGATGTAGAGAGAAACATTGAAGAGAAGGAGAAATATGATGTAGAGAGTCAAGATTACTGATGGGGTGCTTTAGTACACACAAAGGACTTTGCTTATACTAACAGGCAAATTATCGTTAAACTAGGCTTATTGTTAGATCAATTGGAAGAAAATGTTACCTTATAAGATGAATCAGTTAAAGTGGAGAGGTCTCAGCCGGAGAAGATCATATTGTCGGATGCGCTAAAGCTGACCGCCCAAGGTACCACCTGTCCTTTTGTGAATGTCTTGACTCTGAAGAACCTGCCACGGAGAAGATGGAAAACCGAAGTAATTGGAAGAAGAAGAAAGATCAGAGGTAGCACTCTCCCCAGTGGAAACAAGATCAAGTGCAAACTCTTGGCCCAGTGGTGGTTGTGACCCTCCACCCGAGTTGGAAACTCAGGGTTCGAAGCCCCATGGATCAAGAGAGGAGGTGTGTGTTCGAAGCCCCATGGAGTTGGAAACTCGGGGTTACGAATTCCTATATAAAACCGGCTTACCTTTTAAAAAAAAAATCTCTGGACTCATGTTTACACTAGTAAAATAATGTCGAGAGGCATGAGAATGACGTAGGCTATCTTTCTGGGTTCCAGAATAGTCCCAAAAATTACACTTAAAATCTTGTTGCAGATGTTATATCAAGCCTTGATTTCAGAATTTGATTAATTTCTACTCACCCAAAAACATGACGAGCAAACCAAAAGGATTGCTGCTAGGATTTAAGAAGAGATTAGAGAATTTGACTCTTGTGTGACAATATCATGTTAATGAGAGAACATGTGGTGGGAGTGGTATCTTTCCTACGGGTTTATTGAACATGAGCATCTTGGCCATATCAGGAAGATAGTGGTTCAACCATTGGTTGGAGAAGTGTGGACAAGTGGTTTGGTGAATTACACTAGCTTCATACACGCGCATATTATGAGGCATTGCTAGAATGAAAGATTTCTATATTAATATCTAGTTCAGCTAAAATATTATTGTAAAAAAGTACAGATTGAGTATGAGTGTCTCAATACGAGTATCGGTGTAGTATGAGCATTAATAAGTTATGCGTGGCCACATATTCTTTTCAAATGGTCTCTTTAATTAGAGAGTGCCAAGCCACCATGGAGATTTAGGGCTCTGCTTGAAAACATTATAGGATTAGGAGCTCTTTAGAGTCCTTTGAGGTTGACCGCACTTTGCCAAAACGCAGTGCCACTCTCTTCGATTACGTGCGAAGAAGCTAGCAAGAGTGTTGAGTTCTTTCTTTTCTTACTTTGCTTTTGAAAGTTCAATGACCCCTAGCTTCTTGTATCAACCACTATTTTAGATCATTTGTGGGGGGGGGGGGGGGGGGGGGGGGGGGGGGTTAGCTGTAAAATGTGTCCCATTTTAACTCCATTTTTTGTTTATATATACATCTAGTAGGGATCTGCCTTGCCTAACCTGGCCTTGCAGAAAGAATTAAAATGGTGATCAATTGGAGACAATTATGAATTCCTTTTCATTGAAATAGCCAAGTCATGCGAGAATAATCATTCACAAAGAGTACAAAACCATGATAACCAGACAGTTTTTATTTTTGACGGCCCCCAAATTTCCAAATGAATTAAATCAAATGCTCTCAAGGCTATGATGCTCAACACTAGATGGAAGCAAACTATGATGACGATTACCGATTGGCAAGCTTCAAATTCTTAAAGAGAAACATGGGCCAAATTAGGTATAACTCAATACAATTTAAGACGAAGGAGGTGTTTGGAAATCACAAAAGCTTGATTACCTGCATTCCCTATCCAATCTGTGGATGTAGATTGAAAGTTACTGGATGTCTGAGAGAGGTGCTTTACGTGTATTAACCTTTGTCTCTTCCGCGTCAAACACCTATAGGCAGGCACTTAGATCATTAAACTTCCTTAGACGACCGTTTTCTTTGAAATAAGAAAAGCAAGAACCGACTTGGAGCTCGCCTAATAATCCAACCGCGGACCAAGGTTTTTTCTTTGAGTCGTTAAAGTGCTCTTTTGTTTGACTTGAGATTTCTTCTGGTCCATTTCTGTCTTCTGTCTCCTTTACAATGGAGCTCTTTGTTTTTTCTTTCTCATGTACCAAATCCAAGCTCTCTGCAACTCAAGGCATGCGTTTTGATGCTGTGGTCGAGTCATTCCTCCAGTTTCAACCTTCTTTTTCTACTCTCCTATATTATCTGTTATCTCGTGGATGTTGAACCTGCAATTTTATCAATATTTGTAGCTCGGTAAAAAAGTGGAAGTCGTATAACTTTAGTAATGCGAAAAAAATATGTTAACTATTATGTTGAGGACACTGTCCCTTATGCAATTGGTAGAGCTTGTTTTTGAAATTGTGCAATCTCTCATTTGGAGATCATGATTTATGATAACTATGATTGTCTAGGTACACCTTAGCATAATACATGTGACCAGGGCCGGTGCTAAGGTTTTTAGTGCCTTAAAGGAAGCCTCAAAGTGAGGCCCCATACATATTTTTGAACAAAAAATCACTGCCGACATTTTTTGTGGCAAAATGGGTGGTAAATTTTAGTATATCTCAATGTAATCATGAAAGCAGACTACAAATGTTTCTAAACAAGTACACATTTCATGACGATTTTCTAAAACATATCTAATGAGCTCTTCTTCAAACTTAGTTTTTGAAACCTAAAAATTTCAAATTGTAGTGGTGTAATGAGGGAGAAAGAAAGAGAAAGTACAGAGAGGGGGATGGGGCTTAGCATGAGATTGGGCTCCACATTTGGTCTTTGGTGGCTGTAGGCTGCAAGTTTTTCACAATCCACATTAAAGAGTTCTACAAAATTATAACTCTCTGCTTTTAGCCTACTTTGTGTGACAAACACAAGAATCCCTCGTTTTAAGAACTCTTAGCTCTTTTTAAAAGCTAGAGGGACTCTTTTTCTCATCCGAAACAATTGGGAGCCTAAATGTTATTTTTCGAGAAAGACTAGTATCTCATCGAGTGAATTACAAAGCATTCCTTTGATGCCGTTCCGAAACTGGGGCCCAAAGCAACCACTTTGGTCGCTTTGTCTCAGCGCCGGCCCTGCATGTGACCATATGTTGTGATTAGTACAAGAAAAATTTACTTCTATCTTTAGTTCTTTCAGTATATATATTTACCTTGTAATGGTTAGCTTCTTATTAGGAGATTAGTGTTTCTCTATTTAAATCCCTTTTAGTATAAGTGTAACCACCTTTCAACAGGCTATAAATATTTGTATTGGTTTATCTTTGTATCAGAGGGGTCCCTTTTTCTGATCTTGAAATAAAGCTAGGTTTTCTCATTCCACCGACGACAAAATATGTGTCTTGATTCGTCTTAGTGTCCATGAATAGTGACATGAAAATTGTCTCGTTAAGATGACCCAATAGTCATCAGATGAACACAGAGTTGTTCAGATTTTGAACTTTTCTTTTATTGTCTGATCAATTTAGCGCGGTTATCTCTGCATATTTCCCCCCTGATTTAGGAATTAGGTATGTATTTCTCTTTTTAGGTTCTTCATGTGGTTCTCTGATGCATTTATTTGGTCTTTATTGCATGATTTAGAGTGATTATTACTGTGCAATTAGCTCTAGCTCTCTGTCTCCACTTTTTTGCTGCCACAATAAATATTATTGTGATTAATTGATTATCAACTTCTCCTGTTGGTTAATGCTTTTTTTATCTTCAATCATTGGGATTTCTTGGTCGTGATTCCAAAGTTTTGGCACAAATATTGCAAAGATGTCATTCCATGTTTATAATGGGCAGTGGTTTGGATTTAATGTTTTCGGTATCTCTAGAATCAAAGAAATGAAGGAGCAAAAATTGGGGTTTAACAAATCTTTATTTCTTTTTTTGAGTTGGTAATCTTTATTTCTTGGTTTTGAGAGAAAGATGTATCAGTGAAAGAAAAGCAAAGGTTCTTTATAGAGATATATCAATGAAAGAAAAGGAAAGGTTTTTTATAGGTGAAACTCTGTAGGTTGACTTGGTAATTGTTGATTCATGATGTTCAGTTCTATCTCGCCAATCTGCAATTTTCTCCTTCCGTTTACTTTTTCTCGGCAAATGTTTTTTTGAGTCTATCTTGCCAAATCTTGTATCGTACTTTTCATTGTTTCTGTTTTGCTATGAAGCAGCTTGCACTTGATGATGTCTAGAAACATGCAAATACATTTTATATTCGGTAATGCTATGAAAATCGTAGTGTTCCTTTACTAGTTATATCGTGATCATTATGCGTAGTGTTATTTGTTGTTGCCGAATTGTCTGACCGACTCAGAGTTATAAAAACAAATAGTACGAGCCTTAATTGACATATCCATTTTAGGTAACCTACTGCCAACCCTGGCAATGGGGAATAACTAGATTTCAGGTCTAGGCTTAGGCACAACGTCAAAATGAACTGTTCTCGTTTGGGTCCACAGAACTGAAGATCAATTTAAATATGAAAAAGAGTGGCAATTTTGTTGGGTTGAAGATCAAGTTTTGCGTTTCTAATTTCAAAGTTCTCGAACATAGAGTAGATGAGTATTTGACAAATAAATGGTATTTCAAACAAAAGTACCATTCGTTTGACATGGAATATATGGAGTGTGGTAATACGTGGAGTGCGGTGATTTGTGGTGACATGCGGTAAAATCCAGTCGGTATCTTTTGATATGGTGGTGAAATTATGGTGAAGCACGATTGAGATATGTGGTGATTTTAGTTTAGTAAAATTCTGATGATTTCTATCTTTTTCTTTCCCCCTTTTTGTTCTCTTTCGTCTAGTTATTTTATTGTCATGTAGGCGTGGGTGGACCAAAGTGGTTTGGTTCACATCGTGATGATATCTCTTCCCCTCTTTTCTATTTTTGCATCTTTCTCTTTGATTATTTGTTTCTATATCATAATTCTCTTTGTTTATCAGATGTACGTGGACCAATGTGTTGGTTGATATTTATGGTAAAATTAAGGTGTTCCGGATTTATGTATAATCAACCATGCGAAAGAAAATGGCTGATTCAAAATTGTTGTGGTGTTACTCGTATGCAACTGGAAGTGGAAATTCCACAAGCCCAATGAGCCTGAGATGTTATATGATATGTTTTAGGATAGTTGCTTGGGAATCCCTCTTCATCCTTTTATGGAATCCTAAAGTTGGGAGACTATTTTGTGTGCCCTAGATTAAACTTGAAGATTAAGGGTTGAGTTCGAAGGAGTATCTTTAGTTTGTTTGTTGTGTGCAGTTGATTTGTGTAAATCAGAATGAAGCCATTGTTATTGGTCGGTAGAGCCATGTGTAAGTGAGGCTTGTTATTTGTGTTTTTGGTTGGAGATTTAAGCCAGTTGTTTTAAGTTGAAGACTCAAATTGATTTTTGTGAATCGTGGTGATTCATATAAGTATGGGTGATGATTTGGTTGAACTTTTCAAAGTGAGTTGTTAAAGCTATGTTCATCTTAAAGATGCAAACATGCTGCGCTAGTGCTCTTTTGCCATCCGTTTGAGGTGGTGTGATGTAGATTGTGATTCTCTAGGTACACCGTTGAACTCGAGGCTTGATACATTGGATTGCATGTACATATTAGTAGCTGTAGTTTGTTTTTATCTTTAGCCCTTAGGGTTTTTTTGTTTGTGTTCTATAGCATGAAGATCTAGAAGAGAAGAGTGGAGTGGGGTTTGGATGGGAGTGGGAAGAACCTCGTGTCATGCAGTCACAAGTCACATGCTGCTGGTTATTTGGACATCTTGCTTAGGTTACATGATTTAAAAAAGACGCCAGAGGGCGGGGAGGTCCTAGTAACGACATATGATGATAGTAGGGTAGGAGTTGGATCAACGTCTTTGATAAGTATTTGAGGCAAGGTAGTCTGATGCGTCCGTTGCGACCTCTTTGTTGCTACACATCCGACCACACAACACCTTTGATGCGCCCTTGCGCAATTGTGATGCATTTTAACGCAAAACGATGCAATACGCGTTGCATCGCAAATTATGTTGGGATATTTTGCGACCAATTTTGTTTTAAAATAGATCCTTAAATCCCTCTCGAGATATGAACACAAAGCAAATAAAAACTCCTAAATCTTTCTTTTTTCTCTCTCTCTTCCCCTCTCTCTAGCAAGACTTACTCTTCTACTATCTCTGGCGATTGAAAAAGGGTTTGAAATTCCTCTCTTTAAAGGTTGAAGATTGAGGAATTTTGTTTCCTAGGTTGAGTTTTGTAAATAATCATCCTCTCTCTACAATCATCTCTACAACAAGTTAGTAATCTCTCTCTCTCTCTCAGGGTTGGGTTTTGTTTCTTGGATTCTCTCGATATTTCGGATTTATTTTATGGGTTTCTTTGAAGAATTTTCCGGGCTTCTTTGAAGACATTTTTTTTTTTTTTTTTTTAAGCTGGTTTTTTTATAGGGATCCGCAGCCCTGAGTTTCCAACCCCATGAGGTTTCGAACCCACGACCTCTCACTAGGTGGAGAGGTACTACCACCACTGGGCCAAGAGCCCTTCTTTGAAGACTTATTGTCGGATTGTAGGCTAATTGTTAGTTGATTATAGTCTGATTGTAGGCTGATTATGTTTTGTGTGTTTCGCTTCTTAGTTGGGTGTTCTTAAATGTCTTTCTCCGCTTCGAATGTGATTGTGGAGAAAAAAGATGAAGGGTGGGAATATGGGGAAGCATGAGACCACACGGGTAAAAACGCATTTTGGTGCAAACTTTATGGTAAGAAAACAATCTAGATTGAAAGAACACCTTATTGGCAAATATCTGAATGTTACTAGATGTCCTAATGTATTGAGTGAAGTGGCAAAGAAGTTAAAGGACATGGTAGATAATGTCAGAAAGGAAAGAGAAGAGAAACGAAGGCTTGAAGAAGAAAAAAAAAGCGAGCACATGAAAAAGAGGAAAAGGAAGAAAGTGGTGAAGAAGAGGACTGTAGTGGTGGTGTTACTTGTAGGAGGATATGCAACAAGAAAGGGAAGACTACTAAAGTGAATGGTCCGTTGGATTGTATTTACGAACCTGTAAATAAGGGGCAAAGGAAGGCTGAAAACAAATTCGTAAAGAAATGCCGTGCATAAGCTATTTTTGCCGTTACCTGGTTTTATGATAAATGGTATAGCATTCAGTGCCGCTCGATAGGGTACCGAGGAGGACTATTGGGGTTTAGCTACAACCACGTACCTACTAGCGTCGTACACATTTTATTGACGAGGAGGGCAAGGTTGATGACATGGAGATTAATGAGGTGGAGGAGGAGGATGGTAACTCTGACGATGATAGACTTGTATCTGGGGAGGAGGACGAGGGTGATGCCGAGCCCTTAGCAGATCCTTAGATTTAAAATTTACTATTGCGTTATCTTATTTTGGAGCAAATCTTTAGAGTTGGTATGTACTTGTTACTTTTTAATGCCTTTTAGATCTTTGAATACCTTTTAAAGATATTTTGATATGAAATTTTGGATTTGCTCATTTTCTAGTTATTTGAAGATAAAGTGCTTATGAATCTTATGTTTTCATCTATGTTATGAAATTTTGAATTTGCTCATTTTGTTATTGTTATTTATGTATAGTTTGATTATGTATGTTATGCTATCGTCTCGGTATTGTGTTCATAGACTTCAACTTCAATGGAGGTGCAGGTATTTGAGCCCCGTACCTCTTGCGTATGATGCGAGTGCTCTACCATATGAGCTATACTCCCATTTAAGATTTCTATATATACAATATATATAGGTGTAGATATGTTATCCAATGTATTTTATGGTATAACATATCAATATATGCTATATTTTACTTAACATATCACAACATGTCGCATCGCAGTTGTAATACGTATGTTGCTTAATGCTAGGTATGGTCGCATGCACATTGCAACACTACCTTAATTCGAGGTAGTAATGCACACCATGTGTTGATTTTTGAATAAGCTTATCATGAGTTCGAGTTTGGAGATAAGATTTGATGTAACTAAGATATTAAAGACAAATTAATGGACTCTAAACTCTGTCTAATTCATAATTTCAATAACTCATAATTGAAATAACTCTTAAAACTCCCAAATTACCTAATAACCAAATAACCCAATAACAACTAAGAAACTAAAGACCTGGGGATGGCTTTTATAAAGAGAAGCCCTAATCCCACTAACATTAGGGTTCCTAAAATTAGGAGACTCTCTCCAGCAGTTAACTCCTTAACCTATTACATCGATTATTAAAAAGAAAATAAACGTGGAGAGAGTTGTGTCAACTGAGTGACCTAGAGAGAGACACCCTCTCTCTAACTATACGTACGTGGTCGTGAAAACCGTGATACATCAAGATCACATAATACTTTTGATTTTTATTCATCTACTTCAATGTTCTGAGTCTCTTCTAGCATTTTTTTTAATTTTTTTTGTGCTTCATAGAAGGCATAGTTTGTGAAAGAATGATTTTGATCTCCCAGATTGATTTTAAGAAAGCTCCAAAACCAAATTTGTGGGTTATTGATCCCCTGTAGCATTATTCTCGAGAATAGTTAAGAAACAATCCCAAATTGACCTGAATGAGTAGTACAAAATTTACATTTTTATGTTGTGTAAATCACTCAAACATAACCCAAAATTGATGATTGCTAGCATTTGGCATTTATAGCATACATGCAATTCCAATACATATGAAGCTTCCAATATGGAAGTTTCTTATTCATAAAATACTAACAAATAAAATAAAATAGAAAGGACTACTAAATAATTGTGGGAATCTTCATATGTATTGGAATTGCCTGTGCCTGTATGCTATGATACTCATCAGATACACCACCTATTGAAGCTATGTTTTTTTCATTAGTCTTTCAACTGACATGATAATCTTAGCTGGATTCAGCAATAGGAACCTATGAAGTGATAACTTAAGTGTGAACATGCTAACCAACTAGACTGGCTTAAGGTCAACACTTAAGATGGTGGTTTTGTTGATGTGAAGCTCCTTTGTTTTTCATGAAAAGAATGGAGATCCTAGTGACTTGGTGATATTCTTAGTTTGTTTCTCAAAAATAGTTTGCCAGAAGTGAATACTTTTTCTTACACTAAAAGAGGAGTTGATCTATAAATTTCTGATGCAGATTTCAGATATTAAGAGACCTCATTCCACAGAATGATCAAAAGAGAGACAAGGCTTCATTCTTATTGGAGGTACATAAATATTTGTTATGCTATTATGTGCGCCATGCAATTGGGTTCCATTAAATGATTAATGAATTATCTGTTATCTTTTTATAGGTTATCGAGTACATTCAGTTCTTACAGGAAAAGGTCCATAAGTATGAAGCGTCATACCAAGGGTGGAGTCAAGAACCCACGAAGTTGACACCATGGGTAAATTCCAATCTCTCGCTTTATTCTCAGCTGTCAGATCTCACGACTTTTGTGGTAATTACGCTTGTTACTTGGGGGCTTGCATGTATTGTGCACTTGTGTGCATGATAATGATGCAAACCTGGGCGTGCAAGTGTGCATGTGTAACAAGCTCCATAAACGTCATTTTTTTTTACTTTCGCTAGGTCAAAATTGACTTTTTGTTTTCGTTTTTACATATTAGAAACTCAATAGCTTGAAGTAATGGTCAAAGTATTTGTGGTGTGGCAGTGATTTTACCACTTCCCATCTAATATAAATTTACATGTGTTTTTTTCTTTTCAGAACCATCAAAATTATTTTTATTATTACAGTAAAAGTTGCCATTTTTTCCTCTTCTGCTCAGGGAAATAGTGGTTATTTTTTAATACGACAAAAACAATTCAAATTCTCAACGTCCCACTATTTTTTCTCTTCAGAGCTTGTTAATTTGTTTTTGTACTTCTATTGACCAAAACAGCAAGTGATTGTCCTTCATATCATAGTTAGTAGATATGTTTTCTCATCTAAGATGGAGTTGAAGTGACCATCTACTCTTTGTTTAATACAGAGAAATGGCCACGGAATTGGAGAAACTATATTTGATCATTCTCGAGCAATGAAACAAAGGAAGTTTGAAGAAAATAGTGTTTCCATACTCTCTGGTATGCTTACCAACGCACAGAACCCGTTAGAATCTGATCTAAGCACTAGTACTGCCTACAAACCGATGGAGCATCAGATTGGAATTGCAGACATGGTGGTACCGTTGCCGGTTTCTCAATCCGCAAACACATTCCCTACTATGTTAGGAAGCAGTGGGCTTACTCAACCTCCCCAAGGACCTATGTATGATGGAGATAACATGGTATCCCAGTCTGAAGACCAGGTGATGCTGAGTAGACCAACTGAATGCCCTGATACAAATGAAACTTTAATTGAGCAGGAGGAACTCACAATTGAAGGGGGCACAATTAGTATTGCAGGTGCATACTCTCAGGGGTGAGTCAATTTCAATCTTGCACTTTCGCTGGGTTTTTTTTTCTTAGCCTAGTTTTTTCGCAATGCAAGCTGGGGTTGAGGCAAGAACCCCAGACCAGAGTATATTAAAGAATATGAAAAATTGCTACAGCCTAGAATACTATTAACTTCTAGCATCCCCCTCAATAATATCAATAATTTCTGGTGCCAAGGAGCTAGGGGTAATTACAATCTCTCCTAGAGAGCTACAGAAGTTAGCAAGAAAGTGAGCACATTTATGACATTCTGTAAACACACTTAGTTCAATCTCTCAGGATGACTTATATCCCCCTCTTGTTGCACAATAAGTTCTCTCAAGTTTAGAGTAGGTATATTCTCATCAGGTGGTTCCCAGGTACACTTTCCTTTGTAGCTGTTTAAACTTTATAGATATGCCCCACAAAGCAGCATGACTCCCTTAGCAGCATGGCTGTTTCTAATGAATCAAGCCTGAACAATCTTGTCTTAGTCTCTGCGTAGATGGTGTTAACATTTTTGATGAGATTGGGCTTGATGTTCCTGAAAATGAGATTGCTTCTTGCAGTCCAGATGTGATAAATTAAGGAACAGAAAGCAACTGAGATAACCATTGAGGCAGTTTCATAGTATTCAGAGAGCATACCTGTTGAAGAATTCCCACAAGCCTGTTATACTGACAAGAAGCTAAGACATCCACCCATAAATCTTTGGCAACTACGCTAGACATACAAATGCGGTCTGAGTTTTCATTGTGAGCTTTACAAAAGTTGCTGCAAGATTGAGTCAAAATATTTCCTTGAACAAGTCTATCTTGGGTGCCCAAGAACCCTCTCAGCATTAGCCAAACAATGAAACTGTATCTGGGCACTGCTAGCTTATTCCAGCATAGCTTGGTCCATTTTGAGGCAGATCTCAGTTTCTCAATTGTGGGGGAAGCTGCAAATTAACCTTCAATAGTGGCTGTTTAAACAATTTTATTCTCACCTGCAACTTTGGAAATTTCAGGAAGATTTGTGCATGTTTCCAAGAACACTTATAAGATGTGCCACTTTCCATTCACCTTCAGCAATCACGTTGCGAACTTTTGCATTGAATGATAGATATGAATCATACTTGAGCTGTATAGGAAATTCTTCTGCCATGGATCCGACCAAAACATGTTAATTCTACCACTGCGCCATAAATGGTTCATAAAGCTCATGGCTTCATCTCTATGTTAAGGACTTTAGCTCACACTGAAGAACAATTTTGAGCACGTTTGATGTCCCCAAAATTTCTCCCCTTAATAAAATACTTCTAGAACCTATTTTACCCTTGCCCATCTTCAGCTATAGCCATGTAAACCTCATTTCAGGAAAGAGGAACAATTCTGCTCACAGCTTTCCCATGCCATAAGAACTTGGCACATCATCATTCAATTTTATCAACAATATGGCTTAGGGAGAATGAAAAACTTATCCAATAAATGTGTATATTAAGCAGAACAGACTTGATTAGTTGCATTCTTCTTACATATGTTTTTTTTGTTGTCAATATGGATTCTTGCAATCATTTTATTATCTGGACTTGAGCCTTGTAGATATTAGAGGGAATCCTAAGTTTCTGAATGTTAGTTGAGCTTCTTGAAAACCCAAGATCACACTTATTTGTTACTTTACTTCCTTGTAAATCCGAGAAGAATAAGGGGCAGATTTGAGATAGTTTCCTTCAAGGCTTGTGATATGATTGATATCTTTAAAACATTTAGGACTCTTAACAACCTCGGCAGAGTTAACATATTAACATCACCAACAAAGAACACTAATAAGTCATTTGCAAAAGCAAGGTTATTTAACATATGCCTTTTACATCAGTGGTGAAGCTTAAGAGTGTTATTCATAGCCTTTTCCGGGAGGTCAAATGTCTCCATACCAAGACAAACATGTATTCGGACATTGGATCTCTCATCCTGAGGCCTATGTGACCTTGAACATTTCTCTCAATGCAACAATTGATGGAGATTAAGTCAAGAGGGGTTTATGATACATGCTTGAATCCAGTGAATAGACATGGGAGGGAAAATCATGGCTTTAAGGATGGATAAGAAAAAATCTCAATAGACAAGGTTGTAGGCTTTCTTAAGTTCTATTTGTGTGGTGCATTTGGGTTGTGGGGCATTTCTGTGGCAGTTTAGACGGTTATCATCAGATATGTTTTCACCTTTAAGGAAAGCAGATTGGCTTAGGCTTACAAGAGAATCCATAACTGATTTTGAGTCTTTTGGTGAGAAGCTTCGAAATGACTTAATAAGTGTCATTGCAACAATAGAGTCACCAAATGTGTTTGGGTTAGGAATTTTTGGAACAAGGGCTATGTAGGTTGCATTGACTTGTCTCAGCATTTCCCCACTTCTTAAAAAGTTTTTGATAACATTTAGAAAATCATCTTCTATAGTTTCCCAATAATTTTTCAAGAAGTGGGCATTTATCCCATTAGGCCCTAGGGCCTTAAAATTGTCAATGCCAATTAAGGCTTCCCTGTTTTCATCTCATGTGACCTCTCTAGTGAGCATGGGGTGGTCTTCACTCCTGACCTTGACATTGAACTGGAGAATCTAATTCTCCGAGTGTTGTTAGATGCGCTGCTGCTTCCAGGAATATTCTGGAGATAGCTTACTGCCTCGCTGGCTATAAGGTTAGGATCCTTAATTCTGTTGTTGCTGTGGTTAGTGATAGAGGTTTTAGAGTTTTTAGCCCTTTGAGCTTTATGGAAGAAAGCTGAATTTACATCTTCAAGCTGTAGCGAGTCCACCTTGGATTTCTACTTAAAGAGAGATAAAGATTCTTCCTTGCAAGCAAGAGAAGGAATTAGTGCTTGCTTTGAGATGCACCTTGTACTTCTCTGCTGAGGGAATTGCCTTCTCAGCTGCCATTTTTTCAGCTCTTTCTTGTTGGTGGTGTATTTTCATCTTCTTTTTCTGCTGGTTCTTACTGCCTGTACTAGTTTTTTTCCTTACCACCTATGGTAGTTTCAGCATTCACAAGTACCATGAGTTCTTCCTGGAGTCGAGCTGTCCCTTTCCTCCACTTTATCTCTTGAAGACTCCTTAGCCTGCACTATGTTTCCCATATATTTACTAATTATATTGTTTCTTCCTCAGTGCCTACAGTTCAGTAAATGCAGATATGATAGTAAGTGTAAGGTCTTGTTTAGTATTAGGCTTTATAGGTCACTTTTGATATAGTATCCATCCCCACCAGCTTGCCTGTGGGTTTCCATATTTCTTTTGATTCCCTTTCTAACTCTTTTTCTATCCTGACCAATCAGCATTCCAGTCTCCAATACATAAGAAGCTGCTTTATTGTGCCCAAAGACCTTACAGTTAGAGCATTAAGCTGGCACCCAATTGTGTTAAATATCTATTTCAAGCATATTATTATTATCCACTTCAATAAAAAAAAGAATTGGGGAAGTTACTAACTTCTTTCATTTCCACACAGATCCTAGCAAAGGATCTCTTTTTCTCTGCAGTGGCTCTATCCATAAACATAGGCTTGTCAAGGGCACTAGCCAAAAGACGAAGGCCTATAGGGTTTTAACATTGATATGGGACATTCTTGAACATAACCTATATTGATAGAGTTGACATTTTAGTGAATTCATACTCAATGAAAGGTCTCCAGGGTCTGATTATCCTGATAGTGATTTTTTTTTTCCAATGGATGTGAGCATACTCTGGATCGGAATCATGGAGAAGTATTGACTTGCTTTGTGAAGTGACCATTTTAAGGGCCTTTTTCCTATCATTTTCATTCATACACTTGCAAAATACAAGTTATTCCTCCCTCTGATTTTCATATCAAAAGAACGCTTCCGTTCCCATTTCTTAGTCAAGGTTTCTTTTATGTAGGAGTAAGCAAATCTTCTCCCAATAAAATGCCCAATTAGCATGCCCTCACTCTTTTTAGTTTCTTCTTGGAAGTTCTTATATTGGATTTTAGCCACAGCTTTCCCATCAAGAAGAGCAATTGGGGTGTACAAGAGTGGGTTGTTACTTCTATGATTGTGCGAGGATCCACAAAACATGGCTGCCGATGAGGAAGGTTGAAATTTGTTTGTTCTAGGCATCAGGTGGTTTGCAGGGGTCACTCATAAATGGTAAAGTTCACCTAATTGAGACTCGAGCTGTTCTTGTTGGTGTCACTCACAGTTTGATTACTCACAAGGTTCTTTTTGCTGGTCTCTCTCAAGGTGGTTGTTGTTTGAGTCTCATGTGGGATGGGGTCACTCAATCGAGGCATAGGCTGTATGCTACTGGTCTCACACACAGTTTGAAGAATCTCAGAATAGTTTGGACTAGTCTGATTCAGTTTGCTGGTGTTTGAAATAGAGCAAGGTGATCATTGCATTGAAAGTTGCATTATTCAGTAGTTAGTCCATTTGGGGATATATTTATACAGTTGGGCTGCTCAATAAGACTGTCAGTGACTTCATAAACCTCATCCTCATTGCACTCCTTAATCTTGATAAATCTCGTGCAGGCTAGCAGAAGTGTCATCAATAGCATTGAATAGGGTAATGGCTCCACTAGCTGGACAGGTTAAGTTCTCTTTGTGCTTTAGGAGAGGCATTATTCAGAGCTAGAGATTTGAGTTCTTTTAAGTACTTCACCTTCTCTTTTCTCTTAAGAATTCTGTTGGGGGTAGCAGGTTTGATTGGATTTTTGTCCTTGAGGATCTTCAACTCCCCCTTCTTGGTGGGATTCCTATGTGTTGTTCTTCACATTACTGGCTCCTTCGGTCATGGCCGGGAGAAGAAGGTGATTGTTCGACCTTTCTTGCTATATTTGGAAGGTGGCAACTAAGAATGAGATTAGAAATGTTTATCTCACTTGAAAAGGAAAGATACATATTAGATTGCTTCTCGAATGCAGTAAATCATCAAGATTAAGAGCTAGGATCTGAGTGTAAAGTCAGCTGACCCAATTACCCCTGGAATGTTTGAAGAAGACTATTTCCAGAGCTAACTATTGATAACTCCATTCCCAGAGCTAAATTCCCTTCCTGATTTACTTCCCACTCTTTAAAATAGTGGAAGTCGTAGCCTAGTGATGAGACTTGTTTTGCACAAAAAATGCATGTACGGTTTTTGAGAATTTTGTACTTGTTATCTTTCGAAATCTTGGCATTACATTTTATATGGCTTTCTACAGTTTCTGATCTGCTGTAGTGTAACTTACCTTTCTAAAGCTCAAATAATGATTTATTTGAGATTGCAACAGAATCTCTAGCCAGCTCAGTAGTCAGTTTTGATTTGTTTAAAGCGCATGGATGGTCGTCTAGACTGTCAAGCACAGATACAGTTTTAGGGTGGGTGATCTTCGATTTTAATAAACTTCTCTAGAGTTGTAGTGCTAAGCTTTAAGGTCCAATTTTGTTACGTATAAATTTCCGTACCTTTGTCGTTATCTCGTCAGGAACCAGTAGAACAAAGTCTCTGGGCACCAAAACAGAACTGGCACATGGTCCTGCTGCGATTTCCTAGTTTATAAATATCAATGTTCTCATCATTGCTAGGACTTTATAAGAGTTTCTTTATGTTGAAAGCATTTAACATGGGGCAAATTTCTGTAACTGTTCATCTATAGTAGGACATGATTATATTTTTTCTCAACTCCTAAAATTTAATTGTACAATGGCTATATAATTCATAAGAATATTC
Organism: Kingdonia uniflora; assembly: GCA_014058105.1. NCBI lineage: Eukaryota > Viridiplantae > Streptophyta > Magnoliopsida > Ranunculales > Circaeasteraceae > Kingdonia > Kingdonia uniflora. The sequence goes on from JACGCM010000671.1 coordinate 5,714,290, forward strand.
CTCTTATTATGTGTTTTGTATAAGCTGGTAGTAACTGTGGTTTGGATTTGTGGAACAGGTTGTTGAATAATTTGACACAGGCACTGCAAAGTTTAGGTGTTGATGTTTCACAAGCTAGTATCTCAGTACAGGTTGATTATGGGAAGCGAGCAATTAATAAAATGAGCACTATGACATGTGATGATAAGGTATCATTGTCTCTTCAGCTCTTCGTTTTTCTTTCCTACGGAATATGCATACTTATTTCCTTTTAACAGAAGGAAAAGGCACAGTATTTTCTTAACCTCAATCTATAAAGGCTTAAAGTTTAAGGATGATACACTAAACTACTCAATGAAGCTTAGTGTGTTGATAATGACGGCTCAAATGAGCTTGTAATCTGTTTCGAAGTTCCCAAGGATTCCCGTGTTGTAATTTCTGAGAGGAGAAAAGCATGTGAACGTGTTGTAATTTCTTATCTGATGAGGCATGTCGGTGGATCGTAGTTGTGAAGTAAGAGACTTGATTTTGATATTAAAAGCTCTTATTTTTATGAGATAAGAGAAACGACTTTATAAGGTGGGCGTTCATTAGCATTGCACTTGCCTATACATTCTATAATAATAACAGCTCCAAATTTCCAGGAGTCTCGTAAACCAGAGCCACTTAGTATATTTACCTATAATATTTCTCATCTGCCATTATTACTTGAACTTGGTCTCTACTTCCTAACTGTTTTGTTTAGGTTAAGGTAGGTAGCATGGTCTGTGCTGTGGCATATATATATGGATTAAACATCAGCTTTTTGCGTGTTATATTTCTGGGACATGTATACTAACTTGCAACCGACGATACGCGACATAAAAATCTAATGTTTTTGTTATTGATTACGTGTTATATTTCTGGGACATGTATACTAACTTGCAACCGACGATACGTGACATAAAAATTTAATGTTTTTGTTATTGATCTAAATATTTTGGCACCCTTTCCATCATCTCTCTGATAAAAATGTGTTTGCGTTTATTTTGATGTATCCTTTTCATTATTAGATACTGTTGTATTATATCAAAAGACAGGATTCGTATTCTTATCCAGGTTATCGTAAACCTCAACAATGTAATTTTTACTCGGGAGGGATAAGTTATGATATTTTCCTATGGTGTCTGAAAATTTGTTTTGGAAGACACGTTTTTCCTGAATACTTGCAATTTCATGACAATTTGTTGCAAAACAGAAACATGTACTGTACAGGATTTTAACTAAGAATGTTTTTTCTGCTTTTTTCTCTCCTTCTATAGGATCATGAAGACCCTTCTTCTAGCATTCGAGCGCTGACACATTCTAGAGACCCGACCAGTGGTGAGGACTCAGATTTACCTCAGAAGAGGATCAAGACGGGGGAAAATCCAGTATGACTTCCTCTGCTAAACTGTTTTTTACCATTGTTCTCTGTTGTGGTGAGATTTTCCTGCTTTTGAGGGTTTATTGATATCATCCTGATGCTCAAGTGGAATTTGGAGCATTCCAAAAGCTGTTAGATCCCTCTTTTACAAATTATATGGTGGGGATAGGTTGTAAATGATGTTTGGTTTCTGGTTTGTGAAGACATGTGAAGAGTAGCCTCACAAACCTATATTTATATGTTTTTTTGTATGTTACCTTAAGTGATTACATGAAGGATTTATGCATCATGTTTAAAATCATTCATCTCCACAATTATTTTCTTAGATATTTGCTGTAAAACCTATATGTACTGCAGAGTTATATATTTCTGTTGGATTTGTATGATTCTATGGACTTGACAGTTTAACTAAGAGCATTGAAGACAGTTACGGTGTAAATTTGTTACCAACACTAAATGTTTATAAATTTGGTAAGGTGATATAAATTTCAGCCCTGATCGCAGAAATGAAGTGGGTTGAATCAAAAGGGAAAAAGTTTGATGTTTGAGGCAAGAAGAAAAACTGATGTAAAATTTAATGGGGCAGTACGTAGTTACGCTGCCGTTGTGGATACTTGTAAGCCTGAAAACAACATTAACAACAAGCCTGTTGGTATTTATTCAAGCATTACTACTTTTACTTTCAGTCTTGATTTGTATCATCAAGACAAGATTATCATTCTATGGTTAAAGTTTGATGCAAGGCACAAGGTTGGACAATGTACAACTAATGTACTCCCCAAGTGTTTCCCTTCCTACTTTCTTTATCTGCTAGTGTAGTTACCTGTGTTGCAGTATATTGTCTACACTACATAGTTCGTAAGACAGACGAGAGATGGTGCATTAATTATTACGAATGTAATCCAATAGTGATAATAATGTAGAGAGGGTCCTTGACGCTTATCCCACATGGCTATTCAACTTTATCTTATTTTTTGTTGTTAGGCAAGCCGGTTTTATACACAATGAGGTTTCGAACTCACGACTCCTCTCTTGGTGGAGGGTCACAACCACCGCTGCCAAGAGCCCAATGGTCCACTCAACTTCATCTTCAAGCCGAATGGCCCATTCAACTTCATCTTTAAGAATTCTCACCGGTCCGATGACGTTACACTTTAGCAATATTTGTTCCCAAATTCCATTTGAGAAAGAACAGTCCTTACTCCTTATAAAGGTGACTTGCCTTTAACATCTAACTTTGCACTAACTCATGTTAAAGGGGAGTGTTTCAATTCTAACTCAGTCTAACTCCTACCAGTTAAAGGCTAAACTGTTTGTTTTTTTCTAATAGTTAGAGCTAACTAAAACCCCCAAAACAGAAGAATACCTAGATGCCCCTCCTTTAATAAAATATCAAATAATTATTTTCCCACAACTACCTCCACCACCACCACCATCTCCACACTACCACCGCTACATACACCATGTAAAAAAGCATACACCCTACACACCACACAACATAAATACATAACAAAGCATAGGTCTACATTTCACCATAGAGGATAAATACCCCCGCATTTATAATACAAAACATCTTACAACGTGCAAATACACAATTTCATATAACAAAATAAACACCTTGCCAAACATATAACATAACAAAAAATTGGTTTACATTTATTCATAGAAGATAAGAAAAAACATACACATTCATATAAATTCTTGAAACATAGGTCTACATTTCATCATAGAAGTTAACAACCAATAAAGATTTAAACTAGTCCTCCAATACTTGTTGTGTTACCAAACTGACCTAGCCACCTAAAACTCCATAAAAAATTTAGAATCTTGTAATGATGAGTAACTCATAACCTCTACTGAACCTGCAAATGAACACAAAGGAAAAAAGAAACATCCATTTAAGAAATGAAGGAGAAATAAATATACCGAGTTTCTGAAGAAAGAAAAAAGCATAAGGGAGAAAAGATATTACCTGTTACAACATTTAGCTGTAGGACATTACTTATAAAAAGATCATATTTGAAAGGTTCTACTAATTACAACATTAGAGAGAGTACCAACAAATGCTTAGGTACAAATAAACAGTCCATGAGAATGGCAAAGCTTTGTTTCAAAGTCTCTTCCAACAGTTCTTTAATTGAGATTGGGGGTGAATACATCTCAATAACCATGCCATAAGAGCTTGAAATTGTCCACTAATGGAGTGTCCATAAAGAGCTTGAGATTGTCCATTAATGGAGTGTCCATGAACAAAAAAATAACAAATGAAATTCTTACTTTGATAAATTTATTACAAAACAAAACAAGACTCTCAAGAACATCTAATCTCTCATGATCATTCATGAAATCTTTAAAATTTCCACAAAATGATGCATACAACCATAATTCATCTAATGAACACCAAATTAATAACATAAAAAGTAAACTATAATAAGTTGGAGTTCAAGCCCAAACTGCATGAAACCCATAAATTATACATAATTAGATCCTAATCTGATCCCGTATACCACAAATCACATCTATACTATTAAGCCGAATGCCCTTATAGTGTTCGAGGTTCGCCGTCCATCTTTTTGGTGGTCCCTCCGTCCAATAATAATGTGACACGTGTACTTGGCATGTTTTTTTAAAAAGAGTTTTCCCTCTTTCAAGAGTTGTGACTCTTCAATATATCTCTCTACAGTTACTTTAACGCATAAAATTTCTCCGTCTTGAATATTAAGAATCCTATGAGATTGGGAGTCCAACACTTCAACTGGAAAGGAGTCAATCCTTCAAAAGTCAAAACCTCTAATCCGATAAATTTTATTTTCCATTTCTCTGTCCTTTCATTACTCTTCAACTTAAGAACGTGGAATCCTAATTTATCAACAAATGTAGTCTCTCTCTCATGAATGTGATTTACAAGAACCTAACTGTCATTTTAGATCATTGATTTTCTTATAGTCTCAGTATGTCCTGATTTCTTAATGATTTTTCATCCGATAATATATTGTTGATTCCAACTCTTTTGTCAGATGCTTCCGATTCTTATAACTATTTTGTTCTTATGATGATTGTTAGATAATTATTTGTATTGGTGATTATCTAGGTAACATCTTTCTAGGTTGAACAATATTCAGATTGTGTTTTCTCAAACTGCCTTTCATTTGTTTTAACCTATAATTAAGGGATTTTTTTTTATTTTTTATTTTTGTAAAAGTTGAGCAGGGAGGCAAACTCTTATGAATAACACACAAAAAAGTATAACATGATGGGGACAAAAATTCTACCATAATAAAATTTAATAGGTTTGAAAAAGGCGAGTTACACGCTCGTAGGGCGTTCAATTACACTAGTAAATATAACTCAAATAATGGGGTCAGCCACAGAAACAAATTCTCCCATATACACACTGAGGTCAAAAATGTTACTCAATTATAGTTCAAAAATGAATTTAATCACAACAATCATAGTTCAATTACATGGTTCAAATCACAATTCACAATCACAGTCCTAAACAATGGGGCTTTAGGAAGAGAAAAAAAATGATTATTGAGCCAAAAAATTTGAGAGAGAGAGAGCATACCGTCGGTAACAGTGTGCGTTTGGGGAGGGAGAGAAAGCTTGAAACTGTGGGAGGAGACGAGATGGGAAGAGAAAGAAATGAGTCGGGTCTGTTTTTTTATTTGGGGAAGAGAAGGACAAGGGTTAGGGAATAAGGGCTTTGTGAGGGGTAAAAAAGACTTACAAAGGGCATTAGAGCCTCTTACCATAATGGTGGTGGTGGTGGTGGTGTGGAGATGGTGTGGTGTTGTAGGCGGTGGTAAGGAGATTGTGGTGGTGGTGGAGGTGGTTGTGTGGAGGTATTGGTTTGGGAGAGAGAAGAATTATTTGATCTTTTATGAAAGGGAGGGGCATTTAGGTATTCTTCTGTTTTGGGGTTTTTAGTTAGCTCTAACTATTAGAAAAAAACAAACAGTTTAGCCTCTAACTGGTAGGAGTTAGAGACTGAGTTAGAGACTGAGTTAGAACTGAAACACCCCCTCTAACATGAGTTAGTGCAAAGTTAGATGTTAAAGGCAAGTCACATTTCTAAGGAGTAAGGATTGCCCTTTCTCAAATGGAATTTGGGAACAAATATTGCTAAAGTGTGTGACGTCATCGGACTGGTGATAATTCTTGAAGATGAAGTTGAATGGACCATTGAGCTCTTGGCAGCGGTGGTTGTGACCCTCCACCAAGAGAGGAGTCGTGTGCTCGAAACCTCATAGGGTTGGAAACCCAGGGTTATAGATCCTTATATAAAATCGGCTTGCCTAACAAAAAAGAAAAGAAAAGATGAAGTTGAATGGCTATGTTGGATAAGCGTCAAGAATCCTCTCTACATTATTATCACTATTGGATTACATTCGTAATAATTAATGTACCATCTCTCGTCTGTCTTATGAACTATGTAGACAATATACTGCAACATAGGTAACTACACTAGTAGATAAAAAAAGTCGGAAGGGAAACACTTGGGGAGTACATTAGTTGTACATTGTCCAACCTTGTGCCTTGCATCAAACTTTAACCATAGAATGATAATCTTGTCGTTGATGATACAAATCAAGACTGAAAGTAAAAGTAGTAATGCTTGAATGAATACCAACAAGCTTGTTGTTAATGTTGTTTTCAGGCTTACAAGCATCCACATCGGCAGCGTAACTACGTACTGCCCCATTAAATGTTACATCAGTTTTTCTTCTTGCCTCAAACATCAAACTTTTTCCCTTTTGATTCAACCCACTTCATTTCAGCGATCAGGGATAAAATTTATATCACCTTACCAAATTTATGCAGACATTTAGTGTTGGTAACAAATTTACACCGCAACTGTCTTCAATGCTCTAAGCTAAGCTGTCAAGTTCCTAGAATCCTACAAATTTACACTGCAACAGTTTAACCTCTAACTGGAAGGAGTTAGAGTCCGGTCCATTTGTTTTTTTTTTGCCTCCGAGTTGATCTGAGTCCAACCTGATCCAAGTCTGAGTCTGAGTGGAGAGAAAAGAAGACTCAAATTCAGACTCAGATGGCATATTGGATGTGAATGGAGAGGGCAACTTTAAGTGGAAAAATAAATCTAAGTCTGTGAAAAAAAAAGAACACCTCTGAGTGTAATGAGTTAGTCCAAATCACTGAACTTAGAAAATTCCCAATCTAATGACCAATCATAATGATATGCTAGAGTTTGTTATGCTAAACATCACAATCATTTCTTCCCCCTTCAAGTTTGATGTTTATTTATTGTTGAATTATATTTGATCTTATAAACATTAATCTTTAATAAGTAGCTTGAATCATATAAATTTTGTGGTAAATCCCTTCAAGAATATGAGCTATTTACCAATAAATTCCCTATTATTAGGAGTTGGGTCCATGCCCAAGCTAAGAACCCAACTGGGTTGGGGTGTCCTATTGGACTCCTAACAAGCCCATAGGCCTTAGGGTTTATGGGGAGAGTTTGAGTTGGTTTGGTAACCTATTCAATAGGGTTATCTCATTTTGTATTACGTACAATTATACAGTTCTCCAGATATCAATAAGAAATTTATCTTTCTCCCTCTCTCAATTGCTCTCCAAATCTAGAACTGTCAATCTTCTATATTATTATATTACTCAACACGTTATCAGGTCGTAAGAAGAGAAAGAAAATCACTCTCTAATAAGCATTTTCAGAGAAATCTTACGATCAAAAAGGTATTTTACAGATTTATGAATTTAGATTCAATTTCTATCTATTCAATGTCTTGTGATATCTAAATATGGTTTAGTAGAATTTTTTACTAATTTTTTCGGATTAAAAATAACATATTTTGGTAATTTTTACCCTTGATAAATGGATGCTTTCAAACACAAATTACTTTCTTTATGGACATCAGATAGAGGCGAGAACACTTTGGTTAGAAAACCTATCCCAAGAGCTTTCTAACGGTATATGACACATCTTAAGAAAATGTCTCAATCGCCAGAAAACTCATGTTAAAACTAGGCAGTTTCACGGCCAAAAATGGTGGTTTTAGGTCATGATGATGTCAACATTTTTTTAAAATAATTTATTTATCTGTTGATGACGTTATCATATTCATTGTTGACGTGGCAGTAGGGTCCACAATGATATGTGTCAAGGACACGTGGCATGCTGGCATGGCATGACCCATTGTAGGCACCTGCGTGGCACATACTGTGACACATGGCAGTCATCGGGGGTGATATGTGGCAGTCACTGGCCGATTACTGATCCAATGATCGAAGTGACACGTGGCAAACACGTCTGGCTGTCACTTGCGGGGTACGTATGACAGACATGTGTGGCACGTGTACAAATCGTTGACCATGTCAAACTAGTCCAAACCGGTCAACTCGGTCCAGGCGTTGACCCAGATCGAGTCAGACCGGTCCGGGACCGGTTCAGATGCTGAAACGGCTATAAAAAGCCTATTTCTTGGTTAAATTGAGTTCAATTTTTTTAAAAAAAATTCTATTGACTAGAGCTATTCTGTGGGGGACCCATTTTTAATTTTTTTTATGAAAAATATTTTTAGGAACAGATGCTTCGTATAGGAAAGTTGACTCACTTATATAAGATATAAACAAATGGATTAATATATATTTAACTATCTTACAATAGTTAATAGAATATTAATTGTATGCCCCTAGGATACTAATTATCTTGATCGGGGATCACAAATAATACGAAACCAAGACTAATTTAGGATGCGACTAGGTGTCATATCTAAATCACAGTTAATTGTCAATGACAAATAATTAGAGTTCAATTGGGAATTGACTTAGTCTTATTTCTAAAAATTTGGTATATGAGGAACCAATTTTTTATATCTATGTGCAATTATATGTTACTTGATAACATTTAGAGGTATATATGCACTGATAGCAACCTACAGTACCCTAGAATATTAGTTCAAAGAAATGCATAATCAACCTATCTTGTGAACCCAACAGACTTCGGGAACAGACTTCGGGGTGGGACTACTTGTCAGCTAAACATCTAATGCCCATCATATTTATAGTAAATTGGTTATTTGGCTAGAATATATAGATCTTTATAGAACTTGAGGGCTTATAACACCCTAGTTCTTAGAATAAGGAAATGATACATCTAGCGGTTTTGAATATCAATCATGGTTACGATTCTATTAAAACGCATACCTAAGATTAAGATGTTATTTTTACGGGGTAAAATTTGGGATTTAATTATTATAAAAGAATTTTATGAGTTTTAGAATATGAATAGGGTTCAACTATAATATGATTGTGAATAATTTATTTATCGTTATTCTAAATACTATGATCTGTCTTTAATGCATTTGATATGTTTATCAAAAAAATTTACTAATTACAATATACATTTTGCATTACTAATGTCTGCGAAACTAAAAAAATGTTGAATTTCCACCATTGCTGCTCACTGGAGACAATTATCTCACTTGGTCTATTGACGCTGACTTATTCTTGAAGTCTTTCGGTCTACAAAAGACCATCATCATTGGCAACAAGGAGGATCCCATGGATAAAGCAAATGCTTTATTTATCCTCCGTCATCATATTCAGGATGACCTGAAGACTGAATACCTCAACAAGGTTGAGCCAGCTAACTTATGGGCAAGGATAAATTGGCGCTATGGTAAGCAAAAGAGGATCATGTTCCTAAAGGCGATGCACCAATGACATAACCTCAGGTTCCAAGATTTTAGGACGATCGCTGATTATAACTCAACAGTCCATAAAATTACTTCTACACTTAGAGCTGTGTGAGAGGAAAGTCATTGATGCTAAAATGGTAGAAAAGACTCTATCAACTTTCTATGTTATTAATATTGTACTTTAGAGGCAATATCGGTGAGAGAACATGATGACTCATAAGGTCTTGATTCAGGCACTACTCCTCTATGAGCAGAACGATGAACTTCTGATGAAGAATTACGCTATACAGCCTTTGGGGAGTGCGTCGTTGCCTGCATCAAACAATGTTCAGTTTTAGAGAAATAATAATGCATGTTAGGGACGAAGACATGTAAGGGGGGGGGGGGAGGGAAGGATACCAGGGATACGGGAAGGGCGGGAACTATAAACCCTTTAGCCCTAGGAGAGGTAAAAGATTAAGAAATCTGGGATACCAGACAATATGAAGAAGGAGAAGAAGACAGATCATGGATCTACTTACTTTAACTGTGGTGGCACAGGACACTGGGCACGGGAATGCCATGTACCACGGGTAGCTACAGATAATAGAGTCTGGACCCACCATACAATTGTTGACACTAAATCTACCTTAGTAGAGCTTGTAGCGTCAGACTTCATTGTCAGCACAGATGTTGACTTGGATTAACATACGGAGTAATCTCTAACGATTCCTCAGTAGACATGAGATATCACATTAGAGAGAACACTTGTAGTTTCTTTTCTAGTACAAACTTGATTTACTCTTTTTGTCAGTATTTTTGATTTTGTTGGGAACATATCATTTATATTTCAATAAAGTTCTCATGACATACATGAGATTTTCAATTTGTTATAAATTGTGATTATTCGAATTTATTGCTTGAGAAGTAGTTAAATTCTATGTATGATAGTTGATCTACTATATATACAACCCGCCTATGGATTTATCTGCTCATTGAGCATGACCGATAATTGGATGAGTGACGACACATGTCTAAGAGACATTATTATCACACACTCGATCCTTTTGAGATATGAATATATTTCTTGTCTAACCTTGTACATCGGGGATGGCATGAATATTATTGGCACGGCCAGCATAATAGAACGCACTGAGTACGTCATTCTATTACTTTATAACGGTATGATACAGGGTATCTATGTTGGGTTACGGCTAAAAAATATAGGAAGTCGTTCGAACGAGTCATAAAGTCGTTCGAACGAAAACCGCGTTATTTGTTTTTGAAAGTTTGTTTTGGAGGATATGGTTTGTCTTGTGATGCGTACTCCGCTGATGACCTAATAGAGAGTCTATAAATATAGAGTGTGAGTTCAAAGCCTCAATATGTGAGAGAAAAAGATCTAGAGAGATAAAATGGAAAAATCTAGGGTTTTACTCTGGAGAGATTTCTTGGGTTTTCTTTATAGGGTTTCTTGCTGGGGATTATCTGTAAGGGTAGAGATGAGGTTGAGTGATCTCTAGAACTTCTTATAACCCTAATTGATAATAGATTCACCGTGCTTGTCGGGGGTGGTTTTGATCCTTTTGGGTTTTCACTTAAATTTAAACCTTGTTTATGTGTTTAGTTGCTTTGATTAAATTCTTTGTGCTTAAAGTTAGATTTTCAGTACTTGCTTAATCATATCGTGTTCCCGCGTTGCGATTTGCCCCCTTTGTTTCCTAATAATTGGTATTAGAGCGAGGTTTGAGGCAAGTAGAGAAGCAAGATGGGAGGATCTAAGTACTCTAATGCGATCAAATTGATGTGGAGAAGTTCGATGGGAAGATTAATTTTAGATTGTGGCAAATACATGTCCAAGATATCTTGATTCAAGGCAGGTTATGTAAGGCACTGAAAGGGAAGCATATACCTAAAACTTTGGTTGAAGGTATAGTGGCCCAGAAAGCCGACGATGATGAAGAAGGCTGGGAAGATCTGGATTCAAGAGTTGCAAGCTGGATTCTCCTTTGTCTCGCTAAAAATGTTTTGGCAAACGTGGCTGGAGAGAAGACCACAAAGGGTCTTTGGGAAAAGTTTGAAAGTTTGTATCAAACAAAGAGTCTTTTGAATCGCTTATACCACAAGGAAGGACTTCATACGCTTCAGATGGATGAGGGTACGAACGTTGGTGATCCCTTAGGTTCTTTGAACGGGATCATTTTGGAATTAGAATCGATTGGAGTTGAAGTTGAGGATGAAGATAAGGCGCTTCAACTCATATGGTTTCTTCCGTCTACCTTCAAGCATCTCCAACCTGCGTTGATATATGGGAAGGAAACTTTGAGTTTTGAGGAGGTTACAAGTACGCTTCTTTCCGAGTAGAGAAGGCTTAAAGGGTAGCAAATCCTCTGTGGAAAACTTGGCAATGGTGGCTAGTGGGAAGAAAAGCTTTAATAAGTTTAAAAAAGGACCATGTTGGGGCTGTGGTCAATCGGGTAATTATAGATCGGATTGTAAAGCTGGGAAAGGTAAAAAAACAAATTTGTCAAAGGGCTCCAAAAGTAACACTAACAAAATGGCGACGGTTACTAGTAACGATGGTGATGTGGTACTCCTCGTGGTGGCCACTGATGGTTCTTGCCATGATAGAGGATGGGTATTTGATAGTGGGGCTATATTTCATGTATGCGCACACAAGGCATGGTTCGGCAAATATGCAAGGTGTGAGGGTAACAAGTTTGTGTCGATGAGTGATAGCTCTCGAAAGCCGATTTTGGGAGTTGGCGATATTCGCGTGAGGATATTCAATGGACACATCATAGTTCTTCATGATGTTCGACATGTGGCAAGTATGACTCATAATCTAATTTTACTTTCTGAATTAGATAATGAGGGTTACAATTACTCTGGGTGAGGTGGAGTAATAAAAGCTTATTGGAAGTCTTCTTTGATCATGAAGGGAGATTTAAGCGAGAACTTGCATGCATTGGTTGAGAAATCAGTGGGTGGAGATGTGAAGGTTGTATGTATTGATAGAGCTATAGAGATTTCTTGAAAGGGGAATTTAGTTTAAGGTGCAGCAATGGCAAAGTCTACAAAGATGATCGGAAAGTGGGTTCCGATTGGTGGGTCTAGGAAAAACCTAGACTCGTGTAATTCTTTTAATTGAGAAGTTGCTCACAGGGGCAACGCGACAAAGATACACGACGAATGCAGTGAAAGAAATGATTTTTTTCACCGAGGTGGAGATTGTTGGGTTACGGCTCAAAAATAGAGGAAGTCGTTCGAACGAGACATAAAGTCGTTCGAACGAGTCTTAAGTCATTTTAACGAAAACTACGTCGTTTATATTTTGAAAGTTAATTTTGGAGGCGATGGATTGTCTCGTGCTGCATACTTTGCTGATGTTCTAATAGAGATTCTATAAATATAGAGTGTGAGTTTAAAGCCTCAATATGTGAGAGAAAAAGATCTAGAGAGAGAAAATAGAGAAATCTAGGGTTTTACTCTCGAGAGATTTCTTAGGTTTTATCTCTAGGATTTCTTGCTGGGGATTATCTGTAAGGGTAGAGGTGAGGTTGAGTGATCTCTGGAACTTCCTGTAACCCTAATTGATAATAGATTCGTCGTGCTTGTCGGGGTTAGTTTTGATCATTTTGGGTTTCCACCTAAATTTAAACTTTGTGTATGTATTTAGTTGTTTTGATTGAATTCTTTGTGCTTAGAGTTAGATCTTCAGTACTTTCTTAATTATATTATGCTTTCCCATTGGGATTTTGACCCCTTTGTTTCCTAACAATCTAGTCCACTTTATAAACTAGTAAATCAAGTCGGATTTTACTGAGTTTAGGGAGATACATGATAATGTTTATCACGTAATGACTATTAGAGAAAATGACAGACAAGGTTTTGTGCATTCACTCCATGTCTAAAGGTTAGAATACACTATTGGAACAGTTTCTAATACACTCCTCAGGGCTTGGATAACGAGGAGAATTATCGGGATAACATCTCAACTTTCCTTAAAAGGAGAGAAAATCTAAAGACTGTACATGTAACGATTGCTTTCAAGGCAATTCTATTATTTCATCCTAGTATAACCAAGGTGGAGTGGGATCTCCAAACTTTGCTCCAAACGCATCCATGAAGACACATGCGGACCTATCCATCCACATATTGGCCCACTTGAATATTTATGGTCATAATCGAAGCATCTAGGAGATGGTCTTATATTTGCCTATTATTAAAATCTAAGAATGCAGCGTTAGCATGACTTCTTACTTAGATCATTCAATTGCATGCTCAGTTTTTGGATTAACCGATCAAAGTCAATCGATGCGACTTGACGGGGGCTTGAGAGTATGACTCACATGCTTTTGATAATTATTTTACCGCTAAATGTGATAGATGATTGAGCATCGTGAGTACCCCATACCCTGCCCAACTCGAGATTGGCGGAGAACCTAATCAAGCGATTTAGGATAATTGCCAGGCCACTTTTATTACGATCACAACTTCTAGCTAATATGTGGGATATGCATTCTTACTCCCTCAGCACTGATTAGGGTTCGTCCCTTAACAAATCATCAAATTATTTTTTCTCAAAAGCGACTAGTAACTGGGTCGGAGCCCGGTGTCGCCCATCGATGAACATTTGGATATTCTGTACAGGTTCCAATCACACCATAATGTATGAAGATGGGACCCTCAATGTCGGCCTGCTATTATGTGGGTTATGATTCACATTTATCACTGGATATTTAGAACCCACTGGCAACGTATATACTGCAAGGCAAATAATTGTTACTTTGATGAGACGATATTCCTAGTATTAGAGGGGAGATATTACAGTCAATGCTGAGGATATTTTCAAGAGGTCTTGGAAAATACCATCGTTGTCTCATCTAGATCCTTATACATAAGTTAGGTGACAATAAGATTCAAAGGATTACAAACCTCCAATAGGTCATAAATAAATTGCCAGACACATTCATAGACACTATTGAAGTACCATAAGTGTATGTACCTACAAGTAATACACCTATGCAGCATAACGTTCTAGGTGAATTAGTACCGCAAATGAATCTGAGGCTCGCACTCAGTGCAGAGTACCGTTGGAAGAAAGTATTATGAGCCGGGGAGCTACAAAATATGGGACAAATATGACTAATGGTGTAGTCGGTTCATCGAGGATGAAACCACCCATCGACGAGGTAATAGAAGCTATACGGCCAGTTGATGCATTAGGAGACTAACCCAGAGTGGCACATATGTATGATAATAATAAGATCTTGATCTATTAACAGTCTATAATAAACAACGTAGGATCGTTCAGTAGAGATTTATCGATAAGGTATTCATATTCATTGTTGTGCTCGCCATCAAGGATGAGGATTCAGAACCACTTATTGTAAATAACTATGTGTTGTTATATATTGGCCAAAGTGGGCTTCTGGAATCTAAGTGGAGCTCAGCTTTCTAGCATAATATGAAGTGATACAATTGAGTCTATCGGTTATAAATGGGAAATGTACAGAAACACGATTAACTCGGAAAGATAATTTGGTTAAGGCAAGACTAGTTGCCCAGGAAATCTTTAAGAGATCTAAAATCGATTGAACTGTGACCTATTACCTAGTTATAAACGTTATAACATTTTGGTACTGATCAGTCTGTCAAGTTACCGAGGACAAGCTAGATATGCGTATGATGTAAATATTGCGTATCTAAATGGGAAACTAGATACGAATATCTACATAAAACCACCTGGGAGATATATAAGCTTCTAGAAGCAATTAAGCCTGACACACGAGGTGTGTAAATAATAAAACTGGAAAAGTTATTGTTGACTTGAAGTAATCAGGGCCTATGAGACATAGTAAATTGACTGAGTATTTGAAAGTCGGGGACTTTGCAAATATCTTTATCTGTCCATACATTCTTATTTAGAAGACATATATTAGCTTCACTCATCATAGCAATGTACTAAATGATTTGGATATCATCAGAACTCTGGGGGAGATCGCGAGAGCCACCGAATACCTTGGGAAGGAATTTGAAATACACGACCTTGGGAAATCAAGTAGTGTCTCAATTTGCAGATCGAACATCTTGATAGTGGCATACTCATACATCAAGCAATATATATCGGAAGAGTTATCTAATACTTCGATATGGATGTAGCACACAGTGCTAAGTCGTTTATTGCGCGTCCATCACTTAGGTGTGGACAACGACATCTTCCACCATCCTAATAGGGGGAGAAACTCCTAGGGCCTAGGTGCCATAGCTAGGAGGTGTTTTGCTATAGTTAGCTGGGTATACTATACCCAATGACTCATTCGTAGTAAACTGTTTGGCTTGCCATAGTTATGTTCCTATCCAAAGGCACTGGATTTAGACCAAGCACATTCTGAGGTATCTGATCGGTATGAAAGACTGGGGTCTGTTATACTCGAAATGGTAAATGTAAAAGTATAGAGTACATCGATACATAATACTTACATAAAGATTCTTGGAGATTGATGAAGCAGACGGTGGTAGCTATACCTCGAACCACGAAGATTCTTGCACTTTATGAAGCTGGCAGAGAATGTTTTTGGTTGCATTCTATGATCAACCACATCAACGGGAGTTGCGGTCTTGATCAATGTTGTTCAAGTCTATTTCAGAAGACATCTTTGCAAATCCATTCACGAAGATTTTTGCACCACTTATGTTTAAGCAGCTAATACACAGAATCATCTTATAGAAGATTTACTTATCAATATCTCAGGGAGATATATCTCAGAGAGATCGACGTCAGGGGGAGTAGTCTTAGCCTGACATGAACACATGCGTATTGTACTTTTTTTTCCAGATAATGCAATTTTTATCCTAGAAGTTTTTACTGACTGGAGGTTTGATGAGGCAACGTATACGCGTCTACAACCCATACATGGCATATGATTGTACTCTTTCCTTGTACAACTTTTTGCCCAAGGTGGTTTTGCTAGGCAGATGTTTTAATGAGGCAAGTCGTCCTGGTATGGAATACCCCAAGGGGGAGTGTTAAGAGTTGGTCAAAGCCTAAGCTAGGAACCCAATTGGGATAAGGTATCCAATTAGACTCCTAACAAGCCCATAGGCCTTAAGGTTTATGGGGAGAGTTTGAGTTGGTTTGGTAACCTATTTAATAGGGTTATCTCATTTTGTATTACGTAAAGTTTTTTAGTTATCCATATATTAATAATAAATCTTTCTATCTCAATTGCTCTCCAAATATAGAACTGTTAATCTTCTATATTATTATATTACTCAATACCTATTGTAATAGCCTAATTTCGTATCTCAAACTTAGCCTTTATACCAAGGAAATTCAAAGCTTCTAGATAAATAATGGAAGAATACTAACACAAAGTTTAGCGTGGAAAACCTTTGAATAGGTTAAAAACCACGGCCTCTCTTGAGGATTTAAAAAGAGAGAGGTTTATTGATAGCTACTAGATATTACAAGAGACGCTTTGAGTATTTTAGTATAGAGTTTGAGTGAGCATTCATCCATCCTATAGCTGGGATTCTATGGTCATATTTATTGGTCTTATAATATGACCGTTTGACGACCATTATTATCCTTAATGGCGGATGTTACAATGTATATTTAATAATCTTTGAATGGACTGTGTAACGGTCTGATCTTACTATTTTGTAATAGCTTCATTGATTACGGTACGTTTGCTTAACTCAAACTGTTGATGTAGAGGTCAAAAATGATGACTAGAACTCTGTAACTGTAATGTGTCTTCAATAGTGTCATATGTTATATTGATAAGGTCGAGTGGTCTTATGATGGTTGAAGATGAAGCATGAGTCTGAGATGTAGAATAAGCCACTACAACCGCCCCCTCTTAGCCAATAGTATGATAACATTGTGGGCAAGTGGTATTGGTTGAGAAGCTTCATTTAATACTACAATTTATACCTGAGAATCATTTCCAAAGCATCTTCATGAATATCTTTTTGTGGCTTTTAGGTTTTCTAGAACCAATGGTTTTAGTCAATTTTGCTGCATGGGAAATCCTTCTGACGTTGGGAATTTGGAGAGTCGGCTTTAATGTTGACCGTAGTATAAAGAGGATTTTGACTGGTGTGTGATGAACCAAGTATTCCTCCTAAATTTTCTTTTGTATTTCTCTTACGTTAACTGTATTACTGTAATTTGGAAACTTCTGAGTGTTAAGGACATGGTAACGACTAGGCAACGGTCTCGGGAGGCTAGGATTCGAGTGAAGATGGAAGAATTCTGAGTAAGATATTTTGGTCACCAACCCTTGTACTTACCAAAGCTAATTTTGGTATCTCCTACCTTTCACAGGATGTCCTATGAGGAGGTGTTGGAGGCAAAAGACGACCATTTCCAGATGGTGCATTTTTATTATCGGCTAACATCGGAGAGGGAGCGCTGAAATAAGCGTAGCTGTTGACGGAGGAAGTTGTTAGAGCTGAAGATGAAGCGGCAGGCATTCATCTGAGGGAGTCTCATCGGTACCCTGCTGGTGAGTGGATCCTGTCTAAGAAATATAACCTTTCTTCCTTATTTATCATGCGGGATGGTAGGGGTTAGGGTGGAAAGAGAGTGGTGGAGGAGGTTTTTCTTCTAGGGACCATAGATATTGGTCATGAAGAAGATCCTTCGGCCGGTGCTGTAACTCTTTCAGTGATTTCCAGTTCCACTATTTCCTGGCCCATTCATGCAGAGGATCAGAGTTTGGAAGTTGCTTCAATTTTGCATTTTCTTCCTCGGTGGCTGCTGAGAAGTATTTTGAACTGTAACTTGATGTAGTTTGTAAAGTAATTTATGAGCTGTCTGGAACAACTATTATCTGTAAAGTAGTCTATAAGAAATATTCAAATTAATGAAATATCTTCGTTCGGTCATTTTAATGTTGTGTTTCGAACATCTCAATTTGTATATATAGCTTTCTGTGTTAACATAGAATTCTGTAAATATATAGGTATGAGGAACGCTAGTTTTCCATGGGTATTACTAGACAAGTCGAACTGTAATGAGCTCAGTGTGTATATCTATAAAGGGTAGTGGAAGTTAAGGCTTGTAAAAATAGAATAGTTCGAAAATGGGAAGAGGTCGCGTGGTGAGATTAGGTAAACCAATTGTTTAAGATGTTTAGGTGGTTGGTAGGGTATGTGGATGTCTGCGAGCTACTGATTCGAACTGACTTGAAAATGCCTGGCCGTATGGAAGTAACTGATATCTGCCGGTAGGTGTTACCGCTGGACATGTTTAAGTTGTATGTTTCGATCTCCAGATCTGTACGCATAAAATTTGAGGAGATATTTCATAACATGAAAAGTATGACATGTCACAATATTTTATGGCTTCTGCTGATATTTGTGTTTCCAAAAATTTATGCAATATATCTTTCAGCAAAATCTGCGGGGTGACTTAGATCTTCAGAAATCTTCAGTTTGGCTATATAAAGTAGTGAACCGTGGTTTTTATGTCTTGTATCGTATGCCAGAAATAATTTTGTTGTTAAGGTAGAGTGAGCAACCATGGTTAGGACGCGTTCTTAGCGTGTGCGTCATGCATTAGAAGGTAGGTTCCATATCAAGGTCGCTGAACTTCGTGAATGATACTTTTATCATTTGCCTTATGATGTTGTGCTTCCCAGGAGGTCGCTGAAATTAGATGGTTTAGATGATGAAGGTAGAAGTGCAGAGGTTGATCAATTTTTCTGTGTTTCGTGAGTTATTGTTGGATACAACTTTACAAGAAGAAGCTATTCGAGAGATCGCACAGAACAAGCTCGCTGAAGAAGATAAGAGAGCAGCAGGAGGGAAAATAATACCATGTGGTGTGGTGAATCATCTGGGCTGTTTTAAATTTAACTATATGTGACTATAATTTCAAACTGTGAGAGCTCGAAAATGAATAAGTAATCTATTTTTAGTATTCTGTTATGGTACTCTGTTAAATGTAGAACGGGGCATGTTGATGCTGCGAATAGAAATAAATAAAAATAAAATGTTATGTTTTACTGTTTGTGTGACAGATATTGTGGATGACAGCTGTTTGATTTTAACAACTATGTAGATAGTTTTGAATTTGAATATTGAGCCATTTTTGGAATGTCATACGATCTTGGTGTAGTATAAAAGTAAGGTGATTGGTCATGTATACTACTTTGGGAAAGATGTGCAAATCTTTTTTAATGGCAAACAATAGAGACAGACGTGATGACAGTAGACACTATCACAGAAGTTATGATGATGTTGTGAGATGAAAAGACATGTCTGTAGAGACAGTAGGGGTGATTGACATATGTCGGAAGGAGCCGTCGTTTCGTAAATCGAGGGAGAGTATAAAAACTTGTATCTCTCTCCCTTTTAAATTGTCTACAGTTATAGAGAGAGATAAAAGTGGTATAACCCATATATCCATAGAGAAGAGACGTTTAAGTTTTAAGTGTGATTTGTTAGGGAAGGCTGCATCTGTTGAGAAAAAATTGTTGGATAAATGACAAGAGCGGTTAATCCCTGTGAAACGTTCGGGTAAAATAGAAGATTGTGGTTCTTCGAGTACAGGTTAGTGAAAGATGCTTCTGTTTTGTTTATGTATGTTGTAATATGTATATGATGTTGTATGTTTATCACTTTTGATTTAGGGAGAACAAAGTTGTGAATGTACGGTTTTAATATTATGAGTAATTGCCTATAATATTCTATAGTACACAAGCTTTGGGTATATGAATAGACTGTAGAGAAAGAAAATACTTTTTTTGGAGAAGAAGAGGGAAATTAAAATGATTGTCTGTTGTTTTGGAAAATTGAAAAACAAGCGTGTTGATTGGGTAGAAACATGGGTGGGGTTGTTTTTTTACTGTGTGTAAGGTGTAGCATGTAACATAGAGATAATGATAAAATATTTTATGTATCTGTAGGTCCAGTATGCGTTTAAAACCTATACATCTCATTAGTAAATTTGTAGTAGCATCAAGTTCAGAGGAAACATCATCGTCGGGGAGGGAGGACGATTGTAATATAATAGAAGAGACTGTAGATAAGATAGACGTTACTGTAGGTGTAGAGGTTGGGGAATCCAGTAAAGTAGAGAAAGTTATAGAGAAAGATGATGCAAAAGGGAAAGATAAATTGTTTTTCATATATCCTGGGGGAGTAGATGTAGGAAGGGAATTTTTGAAACATAAAAAGAAATTACAAGGAGAGTAGGGAAACTATATGATGGACCAAAGTCGTTGGTTTAGGGCCTATGTCCTAGGAAAAGGGGAGGAGGTGGTATACTATCAAATCTCATGTTTGGATAAGTGTAAAAGAGAGATAGGGATTAGTGAGGATGTTGAAATCTTGTACTATAATGGCGTTGGGTTGGCATGCCCGAATGATGGGGTTTTGTATTATCTGAATCAGGTCGTTTATGGCCTTAAAATTCCTCTGACCTTCTTTCAAAAAGGGGTTATAAATGTATTGCAGTGCTGCCCTGCCCAACTGAATGGGAATGTGTATGAAATGATGAGGGTATGTGAGGCACTGAATAATAAATAGAAAAGAGAAGGGACTGCCAAGTAGTTCAAAGCAGATGATGTCCTCAAATTTTATAAATGAAAGTTCGTCAAAGGTCGTAATAGTGGTTATCTGTATAGTGATTCGTCTAGGTCAAAATTTATTTTTTGATTTTGAATTTATGGGTAGACCATGGAATGACCACCTTGTATGGGTAGGGGCAACTATATGCAGGTTCCAGATGAACCAACGCTCGTCCTGAACCATAAATATTATAATCCGATTAAGTAACATTTGTCAACTTTGACCACCCATCAGCGTGTCTTCAAGCTGTTAATCATGTTCTTATTTCTTATTTGTCAGGTCCCAATCTTACATTGGCTCTTGACAATACCAGTTTGTTCAATTGCGTTGCTCAGAAGCATGTCGAGTTAAAACAAGTACTTGGTGAGTTAGGTATCCAGAGGGATAAGATGGTAGATTCCATAGTGCCCAAAGATCAGCGAGCTCACAAGAACTGAGTTATGGCTAAGAAGAAGGCCTGTTTGTCTGTTGATGATATCACTAGTCTTCCTCTGCTTGCACTGAAAAATACGAACGTGAAACGGACGACGCGGAGGTCAAGAAAACCATCTCTGGGAACTACGCCTGTACTGTAGTGGTGATCCCAGACAAAGAAATCATTAATCCTGCTGCTAGAGATGTGGTAGAGGGGCAGGGGGTGAGTGACGTTACTCATTCAGATGCAGAGAGGATTTCGTCGAAAATAAAGCAGCACGAGGATGAGGTTAGTGTTCGTACTAATGTCAAGGCTGCGACCAAGATGAAAGAACTAGAGCAACAATACTGTACAATGGCGAGGGCTAATCCACAACATCTCGATGAAGTGTATCTAGAACATATTTTTGTGGTATGTATTGAAATCTTTGATGCACTATATTTGGAATATGATTTGTTGTTTTGAACTTGTATTTTTATATTGACAGCTCTCGATGCTGATGAAGGGAGCAACGAAGTTCATTAAGAAGAGGAGCCAAGTGTTTGGAGATCTTACTCAAAGGCTGGATGCTCAAATGGCCTGAATGAAGGAGCTCGAAGCTGAGCTCGAAATAGAGAAAAAGAAGGTAGAAGATGCAAAGACTACTGAAGAGCGGTATACAAAGCTGTCTGAGCATGATAATGTTATGTCATAAACATGGGATACATTATAGGTGGAAAGAGATTGCTTTGCCCAACCTTTTTATAGCTTTCGGTTGACTGTGGCTGATGTAGAGTTGGGCTGAACTGGCAGATATAATGAGATAGTCTTTCCTTCGAATGTAGAAGATGAAGTGGTGGCTGATACTGTTGCTCCAGCCGATGTATCTACTATACCAACTGAACCAGCTGTAGCTGTTGAAAAGAAATTGGATCCTCCATATGAGGTAGAGATCAGCAAGAATCTTTAACTAATATGTGGTATTCTATTTCAAACTATGTTATTCATTTAACTTTGATGGGATTGTACTCTGTATGGTCATAAAAATGCAAAGTTTGATAGACGCTTTTTAATATATTCTACTTGAATGTATGTATAATAATGAGATATTTGTAATTTGTGTAGGAGGTAAAGCAGTTAAGAAAAACTATTTATGACCTGAAGAGATTGTTGAGTGGAGTGAGGGATTTGGTGGCTCGTGTTCAACAAGTATTAAATAAAACTGAGTATAAAAGAAGGCAGTTTAAGTCTAACTCGGAGAAAATTTTTAAAGAATTATATGACCTCCAGTATATATATACTAAGATAAAACTAGAAAGGGATGAGATTTTAAGAAAAGAAGAGGAAATGGGGGCGTTAGTACAAAAACTGAAAGAATTGACTTGTTTTAGTGACCCGAATGATAAGGCCAGGTATCAAAAGCTGTTGGTAGCTCTGACATTGTATTTTGAGGTTGAAGTAGATAGTGAACGTGGTTTAAAAATAGCTTATGTAAAACTCTTGAAGGAAAAGGGTATAGTACCTGACCCAGCTCAAGTAATGTTTCTAGCTCTAGAAGTACGTAATCGTCATAGTGTAGATGCGAAAAAAATGTTCAGCGCAAGCTGGGGTGTTCATTATATAGGATGATATAGAACCTTTATATGATGTTTTTAGCTTTATTTAGAACCTAAGGGGAATGAGGATTATGTTTTTCAGGATAAGGAAAAAGCAAATAGAGGTTTAACAGAAGTTAGAGGGTGAGTTAAAAGAGTTGCAAGATGTATTGTCACAATATATGAAGCAAAAAATATCTTTAGCGACGCAATTGTCAAAAGAAGTAACTGCTCAAAAGAAGATAGAAGGTGATGTGAGGGTTTTAGGTGTATTGCAAAAGGAAACGCATAAGCGTCTGCACAGGGCGCATAGGCAGTTGAAGGAGCATTTGTATCCATCACGAGCAAAAGTCGTAGCTAGAACGGAGTACGAGCGTTATATATAAAGTGTGATTGATTTTTATGGAGGGGAGCTAGCGAGGGTAGAGAACGAATTTAGAAAGTTTGTAACTGATTGTGGGATGGATTTTGATATGGAGAATGTAAAAGCGGAAAATATGTGGTTTACAAATGATGAGGAGGAAAAGGTTGCTGAAAAATCCATTCCTAGACCGAGAGAAAATATCTCAGAAGAGGATGATAAGGAGGTCGAGCGCTTGGTACCACGGTCACGGTGAAAGCAACGCCAACAAGAGGTGGTGATCTTTGTAGCTCCTATAGATGTTCGAATATAAAACTCAAAGAGTGCGAGAAACAAGGGGAAATCCTCCCGTAGCTTAAAAAACGAAAGTAGATTAGTTCAGTTACTTACCGAACTTGCATATGCATTAGATCTTTGTAAACTATTTTTGATGTTAAATGAAATGTGTTCTCTGTGATGACCATATAGATAGATCAATATATCGATATTACTCAAATATTATGCTCTTGAGTAAACATTTATTCACTGTGATATGTAATATGTAATATGTTTGACTATGTAAATTAGTAGTTATGTGAATATTGATTGTTACTGTAGGGTGAACTTGCAGAGGTTCAGAACCAGTGTGAAGTTTTACGTGTTTTAAATAAAAACTTGGAAATGACAGTAATGGAAGAAAGAAGTACAGTTGCTCATTTGACCGAACAACTGGAAAATAAAGAGACTGAGCTAGCCATTGAGCTGAGAAAGATGGAGGGATTAAAAGAAGTTATAAAGAAAAAGGATGCAGAAATTTTAGGTATTTTGGGACAAATCAACCAACAAGAGCCGGAGTTGACACCTTTGCGAACTTAAATTATAGAGCTATTGACGGTGTTGGAGAGAGAAGAAGAAAATGTTAAAGATTTGCAATATCAGGTAAACACGCTTGAAGCGAAGAGATTTGGTGCGCGATCAGCTATTAAAGAGGTAAATAATCGTGCTCGTAAATTTGAAGTATTGTGGTATGTTACAAACATGATGTTAAAAGAGATAGAAGATACCCATAATGAGCAGAACGAAGCGATAAATAAGGATTGGCTCACAATTTGCGCTTTAGAGCATAACGTTAAACGTTGGGGTTAGACGTTTTGGAGTATAAATCAGAAAATGGGGAACTGCGTGATGCGAAGACCAAATTGGAGGCGGATCTTTTCAAGGCTGGAATAAGTCTTAAGGAAGAAGTGTTAGAGAGGAAGTGTAATCAAGCTCGTATAGATGAATCAACAGGCTTGGTGGCAAATATGGATGAGTTTATGGTGATAATGTAAGGTCATAATGATGCGACGTTGAGTAAGAAACGAGCGGTGGAAGAACGTTGCAGAAGTTTTGAAGCTATGTTGAAGGAGGATAAAAGAAAGTTTGTCGAGTTTGTTTTTCCTGATAAAGTAAAATATGAGGCTGGTGATGTTCATGAGAGAGAGATGACGACAGTGTTATCCTTCTTTGTGTTTGAGTTCAAGAGACTAGAAGTGGAAAGAAAAATTGCATATGATAGCTTGGTTGCTAATGGTGTGCAATGTGAGATGTGGTTGATACGATCTAAGTACCTGGATCCCATTATGGTAAAAATTTGTGCTCTTACAAAGAATAAGGTTAAAGAAGGAAAGCAAATTGTGACTGGGAGAATGCCAGAGTTCATGCGTTTGCGACTTCGTAGGGAATGTTCGCGTAGTGATATGCGGCCTGATAGCTCAAGTGACAGCTCGAGTGATTGATGAGGTATTATGACTGTTAGAAGGGATTATTCGTACTATACCAATGAAAATATAATAGATAGAGTATAATAGTATATTTGCACTGATCTTTTGATGAACCATTTATGGTGCAGAAGTCTGGTAGTCGTTTTGTAGAACTACTAGTCATTTTGTAGAACTACTAGTCATCCTGTCATAGAGTAGATGATTCATTTGGCTAAAACGACAAACGCTTTGCAACAAACGAATTGTAACATAATAAAAGATCAATTTGGCTGAAGCAACAAATAATTTGTAATGTAATAGAAGATCAGTTTGGCCGAAGCACAAACGATCTATAATGTAATAGAAGATCAGTTTGGCCGAAGCAACAAACGATTTGTAATATAATGGAATGGGATAAATGTAATATGTATATAGAAGTACTTGTATGATATATTAGAAAAGTACTGTAATGTAGGGCAACCAAATACAAATATTTCATTGTTGTAAGATTGACGTATAAAAAATATTAGATAGAGTACAATATGAAATAGTATAAAGTACTCTAATGTAGGGCGATCAAACATAAGTATTTCATTGATGTTAAACTGACGTACAAGATGATGGATTTATTAAGAAAAATATATTATGATAGATTATCTTTAATATAGCTTCAACCTCCTTGTGTTCCAAGGGTTAGGCACTGGATCCCTGTATTCTGTGGTGAGGTCGTAGGAGCCCAATCCACTTTTTCTAACAACGATAAAAGGACCTTCCCAATTTTCTGCGAGTTTTCCAGTATTGACTTCTTTTCTGTACTTTGGTATCTCTTGGAGGACGAGGTCTTTGATTTCAAACTCTCGATGACAAACTCTTTTATTATAAGATCTGGCTAAAGCCTGATGATATCTTCATAAGTTCATGATTGCTCTATCTCTTATTTCTTCGATCCAATTCATGTTACATGCCAACTAGAATTCGTTTTCTTCGTCTGTCATGGTATGATCACGTAATGGGTGATGATATTGAGTGGGGATGATGGCCTCAGTTCCGTATGCTAACAGGAATGGCGTGTATCTAGTAGATACTCGCGGTGTTGTTCGATATGCCCATAACACATGTGATAACTCTTGCACCCAATTACCCTTCTTTTCTGTCAGACGCTTTTTTATTCTATTGACGATAGTTTAATAGTACCCAATTCTGAAGACTCCTGCCAGATAGGCAAATGAATCAGAATGTTTATTTTCTCCACAAGGTAAATGTTCAATAGTAGCCTTCTTGAATCTGCTTATTTTATCGGCTACTACTGCGGCGTAATCAATCATTTTTCCATTTTTTAAAAACTTCTTTGTATAATGGTTCACAATGAGTAAAGAGTCCATGCACACAGATAACTTGGAAACTCCGATCTCTAGAGCCATATCTAGACCATGAATTAATACATCATATATGGTCTCATTGTTGGTAGCTTCGAAGTTGAGTCTGATTGTTTTTTTAATTCTATCATTGGAAGGCATAATAAAGATGATGTCGATGCCTGACCCCGCAGGTCTAGCAGAACCATCAGTGAGAAGACGCTAACCTCTTTGAGATATCCAGTCTGAATTTTCTTCAAACTGCTCTTCATTGATTTATGTACTATCTTCTTCCTAGTCAGGATCTTCTACTGGGAAGTCTGCAAGAAAATTTGCTATTGCTTAACCTTTTTAAGAATATCGTGGTTCGAAACGTATATTATGCTCGCCAAGAGTTACCGATCAATGTTGGACTCGTCTGGATTTCTCTCGCTTGGACAAGATTTTGCGTAAAAGATAATTTGTCATTACTCGAACTGAGTGGGCTTAGAAATATTGTTTTAACTTTAATGATGTGTCAACGAGAGCTAACAGTAGTTTCTCGATCTTGGTATACTGGGATTCTGTTGGAGTGAGAGTTTTGCTGATAAAGTAGACAGGTTTCTCCATTTTCTCATCAAGTCGAATAAGGATAGAACTCAATGATTCGTTGGTAACGGCAAGATATATGGTGAGCTCTTCTCCTTCCCTAGGTGTAATCATCACTGGTGGTTTGCCCAAATAATGTTTGAGTTCTTAAAATGTGGCTTCACATTCTGGAGTCTACTCGATCTCAGGATCTTTTTTAGGATTCTTTTTCATTGTCCCTTCACGCAGTAGGTCGAATAACCATCGATACCGATCTGAAGACTTGGAAACAAAATGATTTATTGCTGCTATCTTGTCTACTAGCTTCTATACGTCTTTCTTTATTTTTGGAGAAGGCATAAATAATAGCACACGAATACGATCTGGATCGGCCTCTATACCTTACTTGTTGATCAAATGTCCCAAGAATTTTCCTGACTGGACCCCGAACTTGCACTTGTCAGGATTGAGTCTTATTTTGTAGAAACAAAGAATTTCGAAAGTTGCGTATAAATATGCGATATGGTTCTCCTTTTTGAGACATTTACACAACATATCATCAATATATACTTTTATCATTTTTCCGAGATGGTCTTTGAACATCTGTGTCATCAGCCTTTAATAAGTGGCTCCGGCATTCTTAAGACCGAAAGGTATAATATTGTAGCAATACATGCCATGCTCTATAATGAAAGTTATTTTCACTTGATCATCGGGTAGCAGAGGTATTTGATTATACCCTGACGCAGTATCCATCATGGATAAGAGTTTGTGTCCTGCAGTAGAATCGAGCAGATGGTTTATGATAGGAAGTGGAAAACTATCATTCAAAGTATATTTGTTGAGGTCTGTGAAATCCACGCATACTCTGATCTTGCCATTTTTCTTCGATACTGCTACAATGTTCGAGATCCATTATAGATAGTTGGCTTTTCGATAAAACCAATTTTAATAAGTTTATCGATCTCTTTGTTGACTTCTTCCTAGAGTCTTGGTGCTAATGTTTTCCATTTTTGTTTGACGGCTTCAGCTTTATCTTTTAAATTAAGCTTATGGCAGGCCAGATTGGGATTAATGCCCAACATTTCGTGAAACATCCAAGAGAATACATCACTGCTGTCTTTAAGGAACTAAATAAGAACATCTTGTTATGCTGTGGGTAGAAGAGTTCCAATAAATGTTCCTCGTTTGTCCCCATTGATTTCAACGTACTCTGTGATTTATACACTTGGCAGCTGGTTTTCTGTAGAGTTCACTGTAAAGTTTCCTGTAATGTTCCCTATTGTTTTCTGTAATTGCTATGCGAGCTGTGGTATCGATGGTTCTGGTACGATGGTAACAGTATTTTCACAAGCTCGAGTTAGCTTTTGATTGTCTTTGATTTCGTAAATGGCGTCATTTTATTCGAATCGCAACGCCAAATGGTAGGTCGACGGAATAGCTCGCATATTATGTAGCCAGCAGTGTCCCATTATCTCCAAATAATGGGATTTTGTATTGATGATGTAAAATATAACGTCAACTGTTGCTGGTCCTGCCGCTGTTAAATTTACATATATCAATGTCACTAGGCTATACTTTATCGGCCAGCCTCATCTGATCAATCGTTTTTTGAAAAAATAGTTTGATGCTACTACCAATATCTACCATCATTGTATGTAGTACGACATTTCTCATTTTTAGCATGATCACCAATACATCATGGTGAGGAAAGTTGACGTGGCAAACATCACAATCGTTAAAAGAGATTCCTGTGCGTTGGAAGCTGGATACGGGAAGTAATCGAGCTTCTTTATCATCCATGGACAAGTCGTGGCATTGGCCGATACGTCGTCTTTTGCACATGTTCAATTTGTTAATGGTATGAGTTTCAATAAAGTGGCTGAGGGAGATATGGTATAAATGCTTCTCCTCTGCCGTTTCTTTGACCTGTACGACCTCTGTAGGAAGTCTGTAACTCCCATTTTTGTAATTTTTAACATCCACAATGTATTCATGCATTCGTCCATCTGCAAAAATATACTCCAACAGTCGCTGTAAAGTAAAGCAATGTTCTGTCTCATGATGTCGGACTTTGTGATGAATACAATATGGTTTGTTCTTAATGGGTTGGAGATACTGTGCATTATAAAAAAAACTTATCCTTTAAGTATAGGATAAATGTTGGCTATGGTAACAGTTTTGGCATATTACTGCCTTTCCGAGGTCGATCTTCATTAGATTTTGTTCTCTTCCTATCTCCTCCATGATTAGCAGCGCGATTGAAATCTTGGCCTGTGGATTGATCTCTAGCTGTCAAGGTTGATTTCTAAGTTTTTTATCTGTTGGACACCATTCTTTCGAGATTGATATACCCGTTGACTTTTTCGATCATGTCCTCAAAAGTTGTAGGTTTGTTTAGAACGAGGTACTCCTTTGCCCTTCCATCGATGAGTAAACATTGGTGAAGGGCGAAATAGTAATCTTCTGATCGAGTCGATCTACCTTTCAAGCCAACTCCAAGAATATTTTAGTGAATATCTCGAGCTTCTCTCCTGGTATCTGCTTAAGGCTGAATAGAGAATATAAATTCTTCTCTTTGTCTCTGCTGTACGAGTAATTCTTGACGAAGAGTTCCCTTAATTGCCCAAAAGTCGTAATGGACCTTTCTGGTAGTGTGTGGGACCATCGCAAAGGTTCGCCTTGTAAACTAGTAGGAAAAAGCCGACATAGAATGTGGTTGGATGTAGAATGTAAGCTGAGAACGTCCTAAAATTCTTGAACATGTTCTACTGAATCGGTCCCCTTGTATTTTTAGAGTGTGGAAACCAGTGGGAACTTCACCATCCAGCAGCTCTTGTGCGATCGAGCTCTTCTGTAACCTTTTGTGGATTCCTTTAGTGGTCTGAACTTGAGCATCGAGAAATTCTTTGATGCGCTTTTTAACATGTTCCTGAGTCACGTACTGACGAGTTATGGTGGTTGATCACGGGACTTCTCCTTCGCGAGGAATGTGGTCGCCACTTCTTTCACTGATCCGCTCGAGAGCCAGAATTTGAACTCTTCCTCGGGGTGGCTCTTCTTGTCTGACTCCATCGAGACCGCCATCAACTTCTTGGTGTACTTCATATATCATAGCGGGCTCGCCCCCATGTTGCTTATGATTAGATCAAACTTTACCTTCCAGATTGTTCGCGTGAGGTCCTATCCTGTCGAGAATGGAAACCCATAAAATAGTTGGCAGTACGCCTTTGTTTTTCTGGGTTGCGACCTGTTGACTTTGCAGAACCTTCAACGCATCCTGGACGCCTGCTAGTTGTTGTTCCAGAGCTGCTCGCCTTTCAGTTTTTGAGTTGAGATTGGCCCACAACTCTATTAGTGCGACATTTTTTTCTCCTGGAGAAATTGGCGTGCTCTGGTCTGGAAGTGTCATCTCGTATAAAATTAATCAGCTATTTTCTGAGACAATGAGTTTGAGAACTTCGTTTCCACAGACGGTGCCAAATGTAATAGCCTAATTTCGTATCTCGAACTAAGCCTTTACACCAAGGATATTCAGAACGTCTAGATAAATAATGGAAGAATACTAACACCAAGTTTAGCATGGAAAACCTTTAAATAGCTTAAAAACCATGACCTCTCTTGAGGATTTAGAAAGAGAAAATTTGATTGACAACTGCTAGATATTACAAGAAATGCTCTGAGTATTTTAGTATAGAGTTTGAGTGAGCATTCATCCGTCTTATATCTTGGATTCTCTAGTCCTATTTATAGGTCTTATAATATGACTGTTGACGACCATTATTATCCTTAATGACGGACGTTACAATGTATATTTAATAATCTTTGAACGGACTGTGTAACGATCTGATCTTACTGTTTTGTAACAGCTTCATTGATGACGGTACATTTGCTTAACTCAAACTGTTGATGTAGAGGTCAAAAATGATGACTAGAACTCTGTAACTGTAATGTGTCTTCAATAGTGTCATATGTTATGTTGATAAGGTCGAGTGGTCGTATGATGGTCGAAGATGAAGCATGAATCTGAGATGCGGAATAAGCCACTACACCTATGATTTTTGTAAGTACTCAAAGTGTAACATGAAATCACTTCTATCGATCCAAAAATAACCATAAACCGATACAATTCTACGTGTAGATTTTGCTTGCACAATGTTGAGGGGAGGCCTGAAAAACTTTTAAGGGGTAAGATGTTATATGTTGTAAAAGTTGGCCGGGGAGAAAGTTACCATATGTAAAAATTGGCCCAATAAGAAAATAGCAGCTTAGTTAGTTACTAAGGAAGGGTTTGGCATGCCTTCGATTAAACAAAAACTCGAAATTCCATAATTCTTCTCTTCTTCCCAAGGAAGGAAGGAGCCATGGATTTCTGGCAGAGAGCTAAAAACTTTGCAGAAGAAGCAACAAAGCGATCTCAACAACTAACCCAAGAAACAATCTCAAGATCTCAACATCTCACAATTGGTTCATCCAAGATCTCTGATTTAGTCTCTGAAGCCACAAAGAAAGCAGATCAGATCAAGATCGAAGCCTTCAAACGAGCTGACCAATTCAAATCACTCGCCGAAGGCTATTCCCCCTCTCTCGAATCGAATCCCTCTCCCTCTCCCTCGCCTGAAGAACTCCAAGAATTTGGCGTTACTGATGATCTTAGAGAGTTTGTTACAGGGATTACTATTAGCACTTTCAAGGATTTCCCAATAGAACAAGGTACCCAACCCAGTTTTTTTTTTTTTTTTTTGATTAGCTTTCAATTGTGATTCAATTTACTTTGATGTTATGTAGATGAACCAGAAATGGCTGATGTTGCTACGGTGTCCAATGTGCGCCAAGATCTTACGGAGTGGCAAGAGAGACATGCGACACTAGTTCTATCGACTGCCAAGGTAGTTGTTCATTTCTTATTATCATGAATTACTGTTATGATACATTCTGTATGTAGTTCGTAACTTAAAGAGATGCCCAACAACAAATGGTGTTGTGGTCTGACAAATGTACCTTCGTTTGGGTTTAGGAAGTCGAAAATACAAAGTTTATTACAAGTATACCAGGAAATAGGCTTTTTATGTGTAAAAAAGACATAGACTTTATCTTTTTTTTATCTCTTCCCATACTTTAATTTTGTAAACGCAGATTATCTATTGTATCTTTCATTTGGCTAAAGTATTTAAAGCACCACTATTAACTTACTGGATTGGGTCGTTTAGGTACTGCTTTGTATAATTCTGCTACTAATGCAGACTGGGTTGTTCACTCAGTCCAAACTCTGTTAACTGTTTAAGTTTTTGGTGTAATATTATGGGTGCGTGAAAAAATAAGTATTTAAAGCACCAATCTCCACAATCATGAGTTGCTTGGTGCCCTCAGTTTCGAGTAGTTCCTATTGTTTGGTTTCCATGACAAAATAGGAATCATGTAGCTTGTCTTTTGCAAAAAAAGAAAAGAAAAGAAAAAAGGAATCATGTAGCTTGAGATGTAATATCGTCTAAAATAGTGAATCAGTTTTAAATCAGCTCTCCAATGAACTTCTCTTGCAGGAAATCTCACGGTTAAGATATCAGTTGTGCCCACGATTTATGAAAGAAAGGAAATTCTGGAGGATATATTTCGTACTTGTTAACACTCATGTGGCTCCGTAAGTAATTTTTCATTTAGCAGATTCCCACTCCTTTTTGTCTATCCTTTTTAGTATTGAACTTGAATCTTAGCCACTACGTAGAACTCAACCAATTTTTTTTATTCCCCCCCCCCGCGGTAGATAAAGCTCTGAGATTTGCCCCTGTTTACAACGCAATTCTCTAATTCTTACATTAATGTAATTAAGGATCAAGATCAAACAAAGCATAATTGACACTAAACTCTCTCTTATTAAATTACTTGATCAAAACCCTAATAACCCAAAATAACAACTAAATAGAAAACTAACCTAATGAGGCTTTTATAGAAGTAGGAAGCCTATTATCCTAATTTTACTAACATTAGGTTTAAACTAAAGAGACTTTCTCCAGCAGTTACCTCACTAACCTATAACATCAAATACTAAATAGAAAATAAAATAAACATGGAAAGAGTGGCTTCGACTAAACGTCCTAGAGAGATATGCCCTCTCCCTAAGTATACGTACACACGGTGAGAACCCGTCCTGTGATACATCATACATGGTATCAGACCGGAACATTCAATCAATTGGGGAGTTCAGTCTTTCGCTTCTTTTTGTTTTTTGTATCGGATGTAGTTATTCAATCACTAAGGGTTCTGCCAAAATACTGATTTAAGAGGTGAGAACACCTTCCTCGAGGCTAGATACTAAGCCAATTCCTCATCTTCCAAATGAAAGGTGATAAATTCAGACAAAGCATACTGTTTAAAAACTGTATCTCCATCACATTGGATCTGGCCATTATGAGATGTGACTCGTAGTGCATGCTGATATGGCCAAAATCACATGAAACGTCTAGGATGCAGCATGCCTTCAAACATTCCAACCTTATAGAAAATCAGAGGCGCTGGCAAATTCAGATCTAGAATCTTAAACTGCAGGACGGATTCAAATTAGGAATTTGTCATAGATGGAAACCTTCTGTTAAACTTCAACATGGGTTAGGGTCTGTTGGTTCTAAAGACCCTCATTTCCAGTAACTTTACATGTTTGACGGTAGAGAGAAAAAGAGTCAAAGTAACTACATTGTACTGAAGGACTGAATTAAGTTTCGGTTATAACTTGACCATATATAGCCTACAAGAACGGGTAAAATGACGAACTAATTCTAACTCTAATACCCCAGTCAAACTCTAGATGGTACTCAAGTAACATCGAGAATTTGCAAGTAAGAACAAAGTGATTTTCAGAATTCAGATCCGATGCGATATCCAGAAACAACAAGAGCCAATACCTGGAAAAAGTTGAATTGCCAAATGCAAAAGCAGATGTGAACAAAGAATAACCCTCCAAATCCAATGGGCGCAATCAAGAAGATGTAACCCAACCAAGTGTAACCAACCTACTGCCTGATTCTAAGCTGATGCAAACTAACCAAGAAATCCTAAACATGTGCGAATTAGCCACTATATCTTACACATGCGAACTAACCGCTAGACACTGAACAAGTACGAAACCACCAAATCTGAACAATTGCAATTAATTGATACTAACCAGAAATCACTGTACATGCGAACTACCTGCCAAATACTCCGAGTATAAACCAAAATGAGAATCGATAAACCTAGCCAAACATTAGAAATTTTAGATGGTAGGTTAGTCACTCGTCAAGACAGAACATCTCAAACATCTTCTGCAAGAACAAGGCTCGAAGTTATGTCAAATCGATAGTAAATTCCTGGATAATCATATTGTGAATCCTGAAATAAATTCTAAATACAAGGAAAATTATTCCTTTCAATACATGCAAATATAAGCCTTTATCGTTCTCCCTAGATTAGAACTTTCAAACCAATCATTGCTACTTGCTAATCTGACATCATCTATGAGATGCGAACTGATGTCGTACCAAAATAATTAGTTGCTGTCCAAAACCTGATTTTTATCAACAACGAAAAGATTTTTTTCTTTTTTATGTTTTTCGAAAACCATCCAGCAGAACAGATTTTTGTCTTCCTAAACAATTCGGCATTATCAAAAACAATTTTTTATTATTGAACTCCGGAGAACAAAATTATTACGCGGAAGAAACCATAGCAGAGAAGAAAATCCTTTTTGTAACCTCACAAGAAATCCAAAGATTGGATTCATTTAAACCTCACCAGAAATCCAAAGATTCAAGGATTCAATTAACAAAGAAAACAACTTGATGATCCTAAAACCACTTCTATGATACCATATTATAGATCTGAAGGTAGGGAGAAGAAGAGGTAAAGGAACTACATTGCCTTGAAGTGATGAAATGAGTTTAAGTAAAACTTGGCTATATATATATATATCCTAAAAAAAGAAGGTAAAAGGACTAAAGTGCCCTTGGGCATTACTTTAACTAATTCTAGCTCTGGTCTGCTATCACATACACATATCCAATGTAATGTAGGTCTAATCTGCTTGAATATATCCCATATAATGTGATCCCCATTATGTTTAGGCACCCCTTGGGGCCTGTCTAAACGACATGACCTGGTGTAACCAAACAGAGCAGCAGAAACTTGAACCCTAGTGGAGGCTCTAATAACAGATTGTATGAACAATACACAAAAACCTAGGTAACAATGACACGGATACGGGTGTCGGATACCGACACCCGTGCGGGGTGTCGGAAATGCCAGAAAATAGTTAAGTACCTTGTAAATAGTGTTGGACACGTGTGTCCGAGTATCCGAGTGTCGGGCACGTTTTATTTTGTTAAAGTAAAGTGTTGTTACCTAGACCAAAACCTTGAGGCTTTGATGAACTCACTTATTTGGGTCTTAACTTGCTTAGTCTGTAACAAGCTGGTGTGAGCGGAACTTTAGCGTATGCTCTTTTTTTTCTGCGAGATTTCATCTAACCGTTTAGGTACTCTGAAAAACAGACATACAGCGATATAGGCCGACATTTTAAACCCAGCTATTATATCTTTCATTTAGCTATGGTTCAATGTCTTTGAGAACAGTAATGACTGAATTATATAAATAATAACATATAATAATTAAGCAGGTTTTTGCATGATCCTTTTTCCTTATTGTGTTTAACTAAGATCACGATCAGCCCTTTCTCAGTCAGTTTTATTTGGGGGCGCTGAACTCGTTCCATTTCTTATGATCGTTAAAGGCCTGCGCATATTGAAACTTAATGAAATAAAAGATTTTCTGATATAGGAACCTTAACGTGATCATAATCCAGTATCGATCTCAAATGTTTATATAATAGTCTGCTTTCTAATTTTAATTAGGTATGAGAAGCGGTACATGGAGCACATTCAGTTAAAGTCAATTGAAAAAGCAATTGAGGGTAAAGAGAAGGATAATCCACCAGTTGGGACAACATCTAGATCAGAAGCAATAGAACCAAACAGGCAGATTAAGACTTCAACTTCGTCTGCTGAGCAGGACTTGGATATATTTCTCTTGGGGGATCTTGGAAGTGATGATGAGGGCTCAGGAGGTATGCACTTGTATTCTGCTCCAAAACGTGGTTATTATTCACATTGCTTATTACACGAAAAGTTACTAATTCTATTAAGGCACTAAAGGACTGACTGCTTATAAAAGAGAAATAAATAAAAACACTAGGGGACTGGCACGTGCAATACATGTGATGTGATGCTCAAGTAATGTGATAGATTCGGACCCCATTTCTGAGTCGTAATTATGTTGCAATGTGATGAGAACATCCAAATGTTTTTAGTCTTTTCTTCGAAGCAACCTGCAGTTGGAAAATGGTTGTAAATACTTGTCCTAAAAACCCAGTTTTCATGTGAGGAAGAATTCTCAACTTTGACAGGGGAAGGGGGATTTGGAAATTATCTTTATCTTATCAAGAGAAAAAAGATAAAGAAAATGTGGAATGTAACTTTGATTATAGGTAACTTCTATGCAATAAAGACGTTATTGGCGCACTAAATTTGATAGGAATAGTTTTTGCGCATTTTGGGGCCCACATGCCTAGTTGGCGCAACCCTTTTTTAAAGAATATTTTATGATTATTTGTTTCCTAGTTTTTCTTTATTTTGTTTCCTAGTTTATCTTGGAGAGGTTTTAGAAGATGGGGGGCTCCTCTAGAAGAGGGGGTATTGGGTTAGTAGATGAGAGGTTGAGTTTTGAGAAAGGAACCCTAGTTTTGGGTCTAGAGAGGGGTTGTAAAGACGTGATTTTATTCTTTAATTTTCAGCAATTAATCAAGTTTTGTTTTCTTTTAATTCGTTTTATTTCCTTCCACGTAAGTTCGTGTTTATGAATTGGTACTAGAGCTAGGAAGATTCTGCGAGTTTTTTTTTACACCGATTGCTACAGTGATTTCAGCGTGCTATAATATTTTTCGGTATATGCTACAGTGATTTTTGCTTCTAGAACCAATTCGTTTTTGGGTTTAGATATATATATGGGAAACAACAAAAAGAAAACGGCGTCAAAACAACCAACACAAGGTGATTGACTTTGTGATCTTGAGGACAAAGTTGAAAGCTTCATGGTTGCTACGGAGAAGTCGTTAGAGGAATTTAGTGCCCAATCCTAGCGAACTAATCAAACCTTGAATTCAATCTTGAAAGCGATCACGTCTAGCGCTACTAATGGCCAAAGGGGATTTGACGCGGGGGTAACGGAGAGTGTAATGTCGGCTAGAAGAAGAGGAATTCCTGTGGGAGGGTTTATGCGGGATGCAAGGGTTGTAGGAGAATTTACAACAAATATGGGAAGCATTGGGCGAGGTAGAGGATCTCCTAAACCAACAAATTTGGAGACCCAATTCAACGAAGAGGGAGCCGTATTTATGTCAAATAGTTTTGACGGATTATACGTAGAAGATTTGGGGAGCGACGACCAATTGGGGACTTCGAAGAACAGGATCACGTTTCTATTAGGGAGGAGAATCTTCTCCCTCTTAGGGAAATCAGGTCAGAATCAACGAGGGGGTCTTTAAGCCCAAACCCGAACGCGGAGAGAGTGCCGAAATCAAAATCTTTGGGGTACAGCCGGGTGCCCTAGGCGACTCCGATCGACCTCTCCAGCCGCCTCAGACGGACGTCGGACGTATCGGAGATCGTTGGCAAGAGTTTTTTATCTGATTTGGAATAAGTTTGACGACCGTTCGAGTACGACAGTAAATATGTTGTTTTAAGCATCCGAATAGTGTTAAGCATGGGATTTTTGTAGGCAGAGTTATTGGGTACAGGAAGTACCGCGGAAGGCTACCTCTACCAAAAAAAATTTGCAGCAGAGGAGAGTTGATAGGAATAGTGTTCGCACACTTTGGGGCCCACATGCCTAGTTGGCGCAGCCCCTTTTTACAGAATATTTTATGATTATTTTTTTCTTAGTTTATCTTTATTTTGTTTCTTAGTTTATCTTGGAGAGGTTTTAGAAGGTGGGGGACTCCTCTATAAGAGGGGGTATTGGGTTAGTAGAGGAGAGGTTGAGTTTTGAGAAAGGAACCGTAGTTTTGGGTCTAGAGAGAGGTTGTAAAGACCTGATTTTTTTTCTTTAATTTCCAGTAATTAATCAAGTTTTTTTTTTTTTTTTTTAATTCGTTTTATTTGCTTCCACGTAAGTTCTTGTTTATTAAAATTAGTAGCTACTCATTGGATAACAGTAGATAACTTTAAATACTTGTCATCATTTTAAAGAATTTGAAACTCTGACTTTCTGAGACTGATCATGATCTTATCCTGTTATTGTTGTTGATGCAAATACTCGTGACTTTTCCTCTTATTGTTGTCAATCTATTGAGCTTTTCAGATAATGCTGCAGGCGGTTTTGATGACGATTTCGACAAGATATCGGTAAGCACGAATATCTTTTCTTATAAATCTTGTTTTTTTGTAGTAGACTAGGTAGTTACTAATAGTTCCAATATGCAGGAGAATGGTGATGATGGTGATGATGGTCATGGTAAACAGTCAATGAAGACAACTGCATTATAGTAGGTTGATGATGCCTCTATACATAGGGAAAAGTTGTTGCAGGGAAAACACGAAGGTGCATGCAGTGTTATAAATGTTTATGAAAAGAAATCCAACTCTGTGGGCTGCTATCTGCATGAACTTACTTGATTCTGTTAAATTCATGATCAAGCTCTATGCGAATGAATCTGTCATCGTCAGCAGCAGCGATTCTCATTATTATCGTGGTTAATACTACTAGTACTGTTGTAATTATTTTCTTCAGATTGTTTTTCGTGGATATTATGTTTCCACAATCAGGAAAACAGACATACGATTATAATGTGTATTCACCATACATGCTATAAACATGGGTACTCTTTAGTTCAGTACGAAATTCGGTAGTCTGCTTCAACAATTTAGAGCATCCAACCATATTGCTTGCAGAGCTATAAACCATGGAGCCATTACGAGCTGCTGTTGAGATTCTCTAATCACACCTCCTGTACCACAAAAACCATTGCTAAAGGCAGATACATCAGTGTTATCCTTCATTTCTACAATTTGTATCCCCTTTACGTATAGAAACTCAATTTTTATCCCCTTACGAATAGAAATTCAGTTTGTTTATCTTGGTTTCCCCCCTCCATATTAGGGCTGTCAATGGATCGGTTTCGGATTGGATTAGCTACAATCCGAATTTGATCCGAAAGTCTTGAAGTAACATCCATATCCGATCGAAACTTTTATAGGTAAATCCCAATCCGAATCTAGGTTTGGGGAACCGAATCCGAAATCTGATCTGACCATATTTTTATTTGATGACTACAAATGTTGATAATGTTAGGAACCATTCGGTTAGGCCCAACCCGAACTAGGTTTGGGGTGGCCCACCGACTCCTAACCCTAGAGAGTTTTAGAGGCTTCTATTTAACCCAATAAGGGTAGTGTTTCTATAACCTAAGAAGTTCTAATGAAAGCCTATATGTTTATGTGTGTGCATGGTTAGATAAATTGTAGTTTACTTTTGTTTTCAACACGTTATCAGCATTGACTCCACGAGGAGTTATTTGGATTATTAGATATTTCTCTCTTGATTAAGGATTAATTGCGTTGCGGAGAGGTATAACCATTTTCCCTATTAATTCTAGTGATTTATGCATATAGTAATGATTGGATCTATTCGAATGTGATTGTTTAGATCTGATTAGGGAAAAACCTGGCCATTTTAAGCGGGGGCTTCTTTTTTTAATAAATTATAGATTAGACATTTTTTTAACCTATTTTCAAAGGTCAATTTTGAAAGATATTTTACTATTGATTTTCGACATTATTAGACTACGAGTGTAATTTTGTTGCATAGCATGGGTTCCAACGATCGCTAGCGTATATTGTACGCCTCTTGAAAGTAAACGGATCATCGGGAAATTGGTCGTGAAAACAACAAAAAATTACGGCGGCTGACCTAAGGATGACGTCATCTTAGGGTTTCAAGTTTGCTGACGTCATCCCCTAGGGTTGATGACATCATCAGACTATGGTAGGATCCACAGTGCTGACGTGTTACTCCAGGACAAGCTGAGCTAGTAGGTCCCACACATACTGATGTTGCATACCTTATCAACTGATGTGGTAGGGAGGGTCCCACAAATTGTTGACATGTCAAGTACTTGACAGTGATGACATGGCACATGGGGTCCACGTGCCACTGATGACGTAGCACTGAGGGTTCGACATGTTACCGTGTCACAGCCACGTAGCAGGTTGATGTGGTACCGAGGATCCCACAATTGATGATGTGGCATGCCACGTGGAACCGTCGACGTGGCACATGGGTCCCACAATTGCTGACGTAGCATACCACGTGTCATGCTGACATTGCACCTGGGGTCCACAAATCTGACGTGACGCTGACATGTCATGCCATGTATCTCACACACGTGTTGCCACGCGTCTTGATCACAGGCGTGTCATGTTTCTTAGAGGCACGGTGACACGTCATCGGGTTCAAAACCCGATCCAGATCTGACCCGACCCACAACCCAGTCCAACTAAACTAATCAGTTCGTACTCAGTCCGAACCAGTCTGAACTCGGTTCAGACCGATCCAAACCAAGGCAAAGCCAATTTTTTTATGAAAAATAATTATATAGGGTTAAGCATATATTATAGTTTTTATTTACAACATTTTATATTGGATATAAAATAACATTTTAATTTACCTAGTCTCTTACGAAAGCTAGTAAAATTTTAAAACATTGTATGCCCCTAGATACTATTTATTCTAATCGGGGGTTAAAGATAAAATGAAACATTTACTAATTCAGATACGACTTAAAGTCATTTCTGAATACACTCTAATATTCAAAATATTATCGAGCACTCAATCGCTAATTGACCTAGTCCAGTTTCTAAAAACATCGCTAATTGACCTAGTCCAGTTTCTAAAAACATCGCTAATTGACCTAGATCGTTAGTTCCAAGATAGGTTTAAATACATATTTGGGGAACCTAACAGAGTTCAGAGATAAAACCACTCATCTGCTTAACATCTAATACCCCCACATATTCGTAACAAATGGTTCATTTGGCTAAAATATACAGACCTTATAAAATTATGAGTTTAGGAAACTCAGGATAGTTAATTAAGGCGCAACAACAAGTGGTTTTAAATATGTTGTCTTGGCTAAGACATAGTAAAATGCACTTCTTATGTTAAGATCATCTCTTTTACTCGGTAAATTAGTGATTTAACAAATACAAGGAGTATTAGAATATGAACCAGGTTCACATATTAACTTGATTGAGAATCAGTTACTTTCCCCAATTTTTCTAAATTACTATGATATTCATACATGCATGAGAATGTTTATTGTTAAATTACTACTAAATCAAGATTTACATGTTGTATTTCAGATAGCTACGAAACTCAAGAATGTTGATTTGGCGCGTTGTTACTTTTTGAAGCCAACTACCTCACTTGGTGCTTGGACACTAAATTGCATCTCAAAGCTCTGGGACTTGAAGAGAGAATTATTGACAAGAACACTGAGACTCCCAATACTAACAAGGCAAAGGCCTTGGTCACTCCCCGTCACCACATCTGAGGGGATCTGAAGACGGAATACCTCATTGAGACTGAACCCAGTGACCTCTAGGCCAACTTAAAAGAGCGCTTTGAAGAACAGCAAACGGTTCTACTTCCTAGAGCAAGGCACCATGAAACACACTAAGATTCTATGATTTTCATACTGTATCTGACTACAACTCAGCAGTCCACAAAATCACCTCCACACTTAGGTTGTGTGAGACACCGATCACTGATGAAGATATGATAGAGAAGACTTTATCCATTTTCCATGCCTCCTACATTGGCCTCCAAAGGCAATATAGGCAAGAGGGATTTAAGAAGCACTATGCTCTTATTCAGGCTCTGCTACTCTCTGAGTAGAATGACAAACTACTCATGAGAAATCATGAGATGAGGCCAGCTTGGAACAAATTGGTACCTGAGGTACACAACGTCAGAACTCAGGGAAACAGCAATCGCGGTCGGGGGCATGGTCGCAGTGGTGGACACACTCATGGAGTACACAACGGGAGAGAGGGCAGGAATCAAAATTCCCTTGCCCCACAAAGTGGAAAGGGGGAAAAATGAGTTGGCAAGAAAGGGGATGGGAAGAATAAGCTGCCTAACAAAGGCTCTCCGTGCTTCAACTGTGGAGGGATTGAAGCCTAGGCGCAAGACTGTAGGTTATCTAAGATAACCAATGATGTTCGTGTTCAAACCCACCATATGACTGTTGATGTCAATTCTACAGCGACAAAATTTTCGACAACAGATTTCTTCGAGGATACTAATGCAGTAATGAACCAGACTCATGAGTAGTCAGTCGCACCTTTTTATTGAATGATTAATGTCACATATTAAGAGCACATAGTAGTTTCTTTGCTTGGTTGTCAGTAGTAGATTTGATTTGTTAGTACTTTTTCAAGATTATGTTCGAAACATAGTGGTTGGTTTAGTTTAATAAGTACTGTGACATACATTCAGTGTCTTCATCTATAAGTTCTTTATTTTTCGGTTATAATTGTTGTTTATATATATATTAGAATTTTTGCTTGGCATAGTTGTTAATTCTATTGTATGATAGTTAATCTGTTATATACAGGTTGCCCATGTGGATATTTCTGCTCATCGAGCATTTTTTATAATCAAATGAGTAGCGACATCTGTCCGGTGACAGTGGTACTACCACGCCCTCGATCATACGAGATTAGAAATATTTTTCCTCTCAAACCCTGTGCATCGACGATATCACGACTATCACTAGCTTGGCCAGCATGATATAAGGCACTAGTACTACTACCGAACGGTATGATACTAAGTATCCAGTCCGTTTTATACACGAGTAATTCTACCAATAATTTACTCAGCTTTTGGTATATCCATGACAATGGATATTAAGTAGAAACTAGGGGAGAAGGACAAAACCAGGTTTTGTGTATCACTTCGACCACTCCCCAAAGTCAGAAAACTATATTGGAACGGTGACCAATACACCCCTTAGGGCTATATTCCACAGACATTCGATATGTCGAGACCTACGCTATAATGAAAATTTCTCCCATACAAGAGAAAACATTCAAATTTTGGTACAATCGTCTGGGACCATAAATAAAAATATCGAAACCAGCGATTTTATCGACCCTTCACCATTCTGATTTTATCATGGTATTTTGATTTTATCACGATATTTTTGTCACTCAATATTTTAATCCTTATAGGAAGAACCGGTTTATACCTAAAAAATATGTATTTATCGATGATATTTTTGGTATTTTGATGTTTAAAACGATAAATTTTAATGATCTTTAAAACGAGTGGAGATGCGAATAAAATATAAGAAAGTATTTAGAAAAATGTCCAAGAAAGAGTATAGGAGTCTCAAAAAATATGTGAGCTTGGAAAAAAAATTAAAATAAAATGTGAAGGAATATGAGATAATTATTATTTATTGAGATAACCATTATTTATTATAACTTGGTATGAGCAATTCAATTACAAATTTTAACTTGAAGTTTAAGAATTGTAAGATAAAGTTATTGATAAACTAATACATATACGAGTGACGCGGCTCCTCAAATTCATTATATTCTGACTGTTGATTGACGTTATAAACATTCCAGCAATACTCCTCCCACGTCAAATGCTTAAAATAGAGATCCCAATTTCTTATGCGGTTCTCGTACTCTTGTTGTAGCAAGTACGACATAATACCCAGGGGAGGGCAACTGCTTACAACGATTACGTGAGCTCTTCTTCTTTGTGTGTAATTTAGTATCGAAGATTGGGATGACTCTTCAAGAACATATCCATATTCGAAGAATAGGTCAACGTACAGATGCTCGTTACCAAAGACCTCTAGGCGAGCTGATTTACTGAGCATCAAAGAGGGACAAATGTGGGTAGTAGACACTGCCCATGTTGCCCAGGCTCATACCATCAAAGTGCGATGAAAGGGAACCTTCATCATAAGTCCAACGACATGATCCTTCGCCAAACCTATATGTCTCTTTAGTTTTTCTAGCCCTTAAAGGCATCAACTATGTATGGTTATAAGTTATAACTTATAAGAGAATAATCATTTTCTCGATAATGTTTGTATTTTAGTCTTTTGGTCTTCAGATATGAGACCATCTTCTTTGAAGTCTTTAAATGGGTGGCCATACCTCTTTTATTATAAAATAAATCTCATACTCCTTAGGTTTTGAGAATGTTAAAAGTTAAAACCAATTATCTCTTAATACCATCAAATTATCGTGATATTTTGGTGATAAATTGATAAAATTATGATACATTATCAGATTTATGCCACAAACTAGGCATTGGTGAACCACTGATAATATCGCAGAAATATCAAACCGACAAATTTTTTTAAAGATATTTATCTAAGTATAATTAATTTATCATGGATATTTTAATCTATGTCTGGGACATCAAGGTTCTAAGATAATGAGGAAGATTATCGACGGTAGCTCCAAACATTCTTTGAAAGGAGAAAAGATTTGTGTACTATGAGACTGCCCTTGCAATGCCTGTTATTAGGGTAAGTTGATTATATGACCTAGCATGACCAAGGTGGAGTTGGTGTTTCCAGCCTTTCTCCAATTTATCCATGGAGATATATGTGGACCTATTAATCCACATAGTGGCCCATTTAGGTATTTTATGGTCATTATTGACGCATATTTAAAATGGTCACACGTTTGCCTATTGTCTACTATGAACATGACACTTGCAAGACTTCTTGCACAGATAATTCGTTAACGGGTTCATTTCCCAGAATACCCGATCAAGTCGATCCAACTTGACGCCGTATGTGAGTTTACCTCCCGTGCATTCAATGATTATTGTATCTCTAATAGGATAGATGTAGAACATCTGGTACCCCATGTCCATACCTAGAATGGTATGACAGAGAATCTAATCAAGAGATTGCAGACAATTGCTAGATTACTGATATTAAGATCTCAGCTTTTAGCTACTATTTAGAGTTTTAAGCATCTTCGGATGTGCCATGCAGGTGTCGATAATACCTCCACAACGCACGAAAATGGGTCCCCAACGCTGCCTTGGTATCTACGTGGGTTATGATTTACCATCTATCATCTAATATTTGGA
Organism: Kingdonia uniflora; assembly: GCA_014058105.1. NCBI lineage: Eukaryota > Viridiplantae > Streptophyta > Magnoliopsida > Ranunculales > Circaeasteraceae > Kingdonia > Kingdonia uniflora. Next base: position 5,759,127 of record JACGCM010000671.1, read on the forward strand.
ACTCACTACAGGCAACGTCTTTACTGTGAGATTCGCAGACTGTCACTTTGACGAAATGATTTTCCTGGCATTAGGGGGAGATATGATATATAATGTCATAGAAGCTCTTAAGTTAACTTGGGAAACACCATCGTTATTACATCTGGATCTCGTTACTAAAAAGAGTGACAACGAAGTTCAACAGATACTTTACTTACAACAGGTCATAAATAAAATGTCAGATGCATTCAACGATACTGCTAAAGTGATAGAGGGGCATGTACCTGTAAGTAATACTCATGCACGATTGAAAGTTCCAATAGGAACTACCATGCCTCACGCAAATGAATCAAAGGTCAAGAGAACCCGTGGACATCCTCCTAAGGACAAAGAACCGACTTCGGGAAAGCGGCAAAAATTGGGACCAAAAATGACTAATGGTGTAGTCAGTTCATCTAGGATAGAACCAACCATTGACAGGGCTACTGTAACTATGCAACCAGTTCGTATATTACTAGGCATGCATGACATGGCACATAGCTATGATAATAGAGAAATTTTAATCAATTATGTTTGCAAGGTACAACTTGGGACCGTTCTAAAGTTGTTATCAATAAAATATTCACATTTGCTATTGCGCTCGCCATCAAGGATGATAATCCAGAACCTCTTACGGTCAACAAGTGTCGTAACCGTAAAGATTGGCCAAAATTGGAATCTGTGATCCAAGCTAAGCTCAGCTCGCTAGCAAAACACAAAGTGTTCAGACCTATTATCGTAGGCATAATACCATAAAGCCTATCAGTTATAAATAAGTATTCGTATAGAAACGTGATGAACACAGAGAGGTAGTAAGATACAAGGCAAGAATAGTTGCACATGGCTTCTCATAAAGACCTCGCATCGATTACGATGAAATTTATTCTCCAGTCATGGACGCTATAACATTCTGTTACCTGATCAGTCTGTCAATTGTCAAGGGTAATCTATACATGCGTCTTCTAGACATAGTTATTGCGTATCTATATGGGAAACTAGATACGGATATTTACATGAAGCTACTTGAGGGGCATATACATAATAAAACTGGATAAGTCACTGTACGGTTTGAAGCAATCAGGGCTCATATGGCATAATAGGTTGACTGAATATTTAGAAGTCGAGGGATTCACAAATAATCCTATCTAGCCATGTATTTTCATTAATAAGACAAAAATTGGGTTTGATATCATTGCAGTGTACGTCGATGATCTGAATACCATTAAAACTCTGGGGGATATAACGAGTGTCGCTGAATACCTTAAGAAGGAATTTGAAATTAAAGACCTTTGAAAAACTAAGTGTTATCTCAGTTTGCATATCGAACACCTTGGTAGTGATATACTCGTCCACCAGGTGACATATACCAAGCGGATCCTCAAACAATTTGGTATGGATGCAACACACAGTACTAAGACGCCTATGGTAGTCCGTCACTTGAACGCGGATATGGACATCTTCAACCTTATGGATGGGGGGGGGGAACTCCTAGGGCACTAAGTGTAATATCTAGGAGAAATTAGTGTTTTGTTATACTTAGTTGGGTGTACTAGACCCAATATATCTCATTCGTGGTGAACTGCTACGTTTGCCACAGTTCCACTCCTATCTAAAGGTACAGGAATAGGATTAAGCACATTCTGTGATACCCAAAAGGCACAATAGACTTGGGTTGATTCTACCCAAAAAGTGGTAAGCATAAATTTATAGGGTACGTCGACGCAGGATATTTGTCAGACTCACATAAAGGCTGATCTCAGTTGGAATATGTGTTCTTGTATGGTAATATAGTAATATCATAGAGATCATTAAATAGACGATGGTGGCTACCTCTTCAAATCATGTAGAAATTCTTGCACTTCACGAATCTAGCAAATAATGTTTTTGGTTACGCTCTATGGTGAATATCATCAATGAAACTTGTGGAATAAATTATGTCCAGAGGGACCATACTACTCTATATGAAGGCAATGCTGCTTACATCGCTTAAGTTAGAGGAGGTTTTTTCAAGGGAGACATAACCAAACATATTTCACTGAAGTTGTTCCATATTCACGAATTACATAAGATGAATGAAATTGATGTTATTCAAGTATGTTCAGAAGGCAACTTAGCATACTTATTCATAAAGGCTCTTGCATATGCTACATTCAAGAAATTGGTACACAAAATAGGCATGCAAAGTTTATATTCATTGACGTCTCTAGGAGACACATCTCTGGAAGATAGACGTCAGAGAGAGTATTTTCCACCTGACATTAGCACATGTGTGTTGTACTCTTTTTCTTAATAGGGCAATTTTTTCCTTGGAGGTTTTACTGGCTAAAGGTTTGGATGAGGTAACGTTATATGTGCCCACCGCCCATCTGTGATATAGGATTGCTCTTTTTCCTTGCATAACTTTTTGCCCAAAGGGTTTTGCTAGGCGAAGGATTTAATGAGGCAAGTCGTCTAGATGTGGGATACCCCAAAGGGGAAGTGTTAGGAGGCTAATCAGTTAGGCCAAACCCGAACTGGGTATGGGGTAGCCCACTGACTCCTAACCCTAAATAGTTTTAGAGGCTTCTATTTATAACCCTATAAGGGTTGTGTTTCTATAACCTAAGAAGTTCAAATGAAAACCTACCTTATCTCTATAATTGTGTTTATGTGTGTGCATGGTTAAATAAACTGTAGTTTACTTTTGTTCTCAACGTCACAAAGCTTGAGCCCATGACTAAAAAAGTTTTGAAGTAACATCCATACCCAATCAGATCTGAAACTTTTATGGGTAAATCCGATCCAAAATTTGATCTGACCATAATTTTATTTGATGACTAAGAATGTTGATACAAAGGCTTGAATCCATGACATTTTATGGGTTTAAAGAACTAACTACCACTAGCTGGATGTAGTATAAATTATTTTCTTATTGTACATAATATATTTTTAATTGTTTTAGAACATTAAAAGTAAAAATTTATTAATAAATTTGCTAGGAGTTGGGTCCGGCCCAAGGTGGGAACCCAACTGGGTTCTCCTAACAAGCCCATGTAAGTTAGGGCTTTATGGAGAGAGTTTTAGAAGGGCTATATATATATATCTAATTAGGCTTTATGCCTCTGTAACCTTTTGATTCATCATATCAATAAAACACTACTTCTCCTTCATAACAAGTTTATTAGATCTCTATATATGTGTTTGATTGCTAGAGTGTTTGATATCCAACACGTTATCAACACGCTCAAGAGTTATTTAGAACAATTTTGGCATTATTAGATTATCTCTCTCATTATTATTGGATTAATTACTTTGCAGAGAGGTACAATTGATAGATCGTATCAAATTGGGTGTTGTAATATAGGTTAGGGTTGTCGTTCTTCAGGGATGCATAGATCAAATTATATTTCTATTATCAAATTTAGTACTGCAAATTACAATATAATATGAAGAATTGATCATTAATGCCCCAAACATCAAAGAGTTCAATAACTAAAATAGGGTATAAAGGCATCATAATTCATCGAGAAAGGGCTCCCATTTTCTGGCATCTCTCGCACGCTTTACAAAATGCATGCGCATCGCGAAATAAGATAGGCCAATAGAAGCCGCACTACAAAAAATTCGCCACGGTTTTCTTAGAGCTAAAGTGACCTCCACATGCTTGGGTATGACAAAATGATAAAATATTGGTTAACTCAGACTGGGGAATACATCTTCTAAGGATTTGGTTAGTACAATACTTAAACAAATCTGGATCATCCCAAAAGAAGTATTTTACTTGACTAAAGAATCGATCTTTGCCAGGTTGTGTCCAATGATCGGGAATGGTATCTGTGGCTAAGTAATTAGCAATGTCTGCAAACCACGGCAACTCAGGAAATAAATTCACAGCCGTAAGCTATTTATCTGGGAAGGATTCCCTAATCGGCAAGAACTCATCAACAGACTCAATCATTATACGGGAAATATGGTCGGCTACTACAGTGTCTGACCCCTTTTTACCTCGAATCTCAAGGTCAAACTCTTGCAAAAGTAATACCCACCGGATTAGCCGTGCCTTTGCATCTTTCTTTGACAAAAGATGTCGAAGCGCGGCATGATTCGTGTTAACAATCACTTTAGATCCTATAAGATAAGATCTAAATTTTTTTAACGCATAAACAATGGTTAAGAGTTCTTTCTCGATGGTCGTGTAATTCAATTGGGTATCATTTAACGTTTTACTAGTGTAGTAGATGATATGGGGACGTTTATCAATCCATTGTCCCAAAATAATGCCTACAGAGTAATCAGAGGCATCACACATTAACTCGAATGTTTAACTCCAGATAGGTGGTCTAATAATGGGTGATGTTGTGAGCTGAGTCTTAAGCTTATCAAAAGCTACAAGACAAGGTACATCAAACTTATAGGCCACATCTTTGGCCAAAAGGCTACTTAAAGGACGAACAATCTTACAAAAATCTTGAATAAAACGACAGTAGAAACATGCATGTCCTAGAAAGGAACGGACGTCCTTGACATTTCGTGGTGGGGGAAGGTTAGAAATGACATTTATTTTGGCCTGGTCAATTTTTATTCCTTTTTCAGAGATGATATGCCCAGAACTATTCCCCTTTTCACCATAAAGTGACATTTCTCCTAATTTAAAATAAGGTTATTTTCTTGACATCTGAGTAATACTAAGGAAAGATGATGAAGGCACTGGTCAAATGAGTTGCCAAACAATGAGATGTCATCCATGAAAACTTCAAGGAATCACTCTACCATGTCAAAAAAAATACTTAACATGTAACGCTGAAACATCGCAGAAGCATTGCATAAGCCAAAAGGCATGCGACGGTAGGCGAATATGCCAAAAAGACATGTAAAAGTTGTTTTCTCTTGGTCCTCGGGTGCGATGGGCATTTGGTTGTATCCAGAGTAGCTATCTAAGAAGCAATAAAATGTGTACCCAGCGAGTCGCTCGAGCATCTGGTCAATGAAGGGTAAGAGGAAGTGATCTTTCCTAGTGACCGAATTAAGCTTCATATAGTCTATGCAGACTTTCCATCCAGTGGTTATTCCAGTGGGTACGAAGTTGTTATTCTCTTTCTTTACAACAGTGATTCCCAACTTTTTCGGGACAACATGGATCGGGCTAACCCACAGACTATCAGAAATGGGATAGATAATCCCGGCATCAAGGAGTTTTAAAATCTCTTTCCAAACTACTTCGGCCATTGTCGGGTTCAGTCTTCGTTGTCATTCCCTGGACTTTTTTGCATTATCTTCCAATTTGATTTTATGCATGCAAATCGAAGGACTAATTCCTTTAATGTCCTCTATACTCCAGCTAATAGCTTTCGTATTTCCCTTAAGAACACAAATCAACTTTTCAAAAGTCTTACTCACAAGACTCTGGATCATATTGCACTTAAGTGGTTCAGGATTAGAAGGGGAATGCGAAGCATTAAAGATATTTAATTCTACTGTCATGTTCCCGAAGGTCAACTTCATAATTCCATTGCGGCAGTTGATTACTGCATTAGCTGTTGCCAAAAAGGGATGACCAAGAATCACAGGGATATCATCCTCAGGGTTTGCCACTGGTTCAATATCTAACACAACAAATTCTACTAGATAAAGAAACTGCTTAATCTGGATCAACACATCTTCAACTACACCCCTAGGAATCTTAATGGATCGGTCCGCTAGCGGCAGGGACCTATTTGTGGGTTTAAGTACTCTAATATCCAATTGCTCATAGACAGAGTAAGGAATGAGGTTCACGGTGGCACCTAAATCATGTAGAGTTCTTCCTATCTTACAGGTCCTAATCGAACATGAAATTGTAGGGCCTTCTGGATCTTTGTACTTGGGAAGGGATTTATGCAAAAGGACAAAACTAACATGCGCATCTAAAGAAATAGACGTATCACTCTCGTGAACATGAAAAACCTTTTTCGGGACATGTATGCGCCGCTTTAAATTGCAAAGATCTTTGAGGAATTTTACGTAATTAAGAATATGCCTTATGGCCGTAAGAATAGGAATGTTAATCACGCAATGCTTAAAAATTCCTAAAATCTCCTCATAGACATTGCCCTTCTTAGCCAGAGTTAACCGCTGAGGAAAAGGAGTCAACGGTTGAATAAGTGCTATCGCGGTTTCTTCCTCACTTACAGGTTCTTCTATGGGCTTACTTTAAGTTTCCTCTTTGGGTTCCTTAGGCATTTTTACCAGATTATCAACTTTTGTACCACTCCTAAGAGAAATGATGGCGTTGACTCCATCACGATTAGAAGAGCTAGGATATTCATTATTCCCTTTAAGATTAGATTGTGTTTGACTAGGGAACGTTCATTTATCTTTCGTGCTTATCTCTATTTCCATTTGACCAATTTGACCCTCAAGTTTGGCAATAGACGACTGGATTACTTGCATAAATGCCTTAAGAGTATCTTCTAAGGACGTGGTTGGAGTAGGCAGATTCCTATTATGCGGAGGAACATAAGGCACATTAAGGGGAGCTTGGTATGATGGATTTTGTTGCCACGAGGAACTAGACTAGTGATGGTTCACTTGGTTGTACGATTGATAAAGGGAGCTACCAGAAGAACCTCCTTGGTGGTAATTTCTACTTCCTCAAGAATTAAAGTTGTTAGAATTATTATTCCATCCACCATTGAAAGGTTGGCTATTGGGACGTCGATACATGGCATTGGCTTGGTCTTTCCTACCATCTTTTAAACTAAGCACGTCAGGACAATCTTGGACCAGATGGTCCAAACTCTCTCAAACTACACAAAGTGGCATCGCCATATGGTTAGCAGAAGAAGTGGTAGGGTGTTTCTCCCTTTCCGGTCTCTAAGTTCTCAATTTTAGCAAGAATTGTTCTAAGAGTAGCAGACTCTGAATTAGAGTCCACTTGGTGCACATTTGTACTATGATAAGGTATATCCTCTCTTATCGTTTTCCATTGGTATATCCTATCCGCTACATCATTTAAAAATGTCCAAGCTTCAGTGTCAGTTTTCTCAGCAAATATACCCACGCACATAGACTGAACACGAGCTCTAATGTCATAATCTAGACCTTCATAGTGAGTTTGAACTATATCAATCAATTAAATCCCGTGATGTGGGCATCCTTGCTCTAAATCCCTAAATCGTTGTAGGTAATCCTATAATGACTCTCCTCTGTTTTGCGTGAAGTTATAGATATTCTGTCGTATCTTAGCAGTTTTGTGGTTAAGGAAATACTTTTTCAAAAACTCCTTAACGAGTTGTTCAAATGTGTTTACAGAGTTCTCCTCAAGAGTGTACAACCAATCGCGTGTGTTTCCCATATGAGCAAAAGGGAACACACGTAATTTTAGAGAATCCACTGTAATACGTTCAAAATTGTAAATAAGCATATGATCCCTAAAGTCCCTAAGATGGTTATACGGGTTTTCAGTAGGACTACCATGAAATTTTGGGAGCATAGACAAGAATCCCGGTTTTAACTCAAAGTTTCCTACATTTTTGGGAATCACAATACACGAAGGTTTACTCACAACTGTAGGATGTATTCAATTGCGGAGAGATTCTCTTCGCAGTAGCAGCAGGTTCGGGACCATTCCCTTCAGTCCCGCTCATATTGATTCTAGTAGCGTTCTTAGTCTAAGTTTGGGTGTTACCCCAATTAAACATACAACTCAATCAATAGATGCAAACACATTAAAAGACCTAAGAATGATACAAGCACTCAAGAACATTTTACTGGTATCTTTTTTTTAAGTTAAGTTATGAACCCAGTCTCAGGGTTCAATGCTCCTACTCCTAACAGTAGATCGGTTTGTACTTGAGTTATTTTTACTTGTTTTTGCGATAGCTCGCATGCTGTTTAGTCACCTAGATGCACATGTGCTAGAAGGTGGGGCGAACCGCTTAGAGTCACCTATCCACACTAGCTATGCCAGGGAACGTACGTCCTCCAGCAAACGTAGCCACTTATTAGGTTTTCCTATTGAGTGTGTTGCTCCAGGTCCGAGCGAAGCCTTTTGATTAACTATGTTTTTTATGGCTTCTTATCTGAAAATCTTTTAAAGTGGTCGGGACTGTCGATACCAAAAAGATTCAAAATTGAGTGATGAACTCCCGGGGTCCTAATGCGTGGGCACGCACGGGTGATGAAATCCCATTTTGGTTCACCCTTATCTAGGCGTTGTTAGTAAAATTAAACATTTAATCAATCAAACAATAATTGAATAACGATAGACCGCGACAGGGAAGGTGTGGTAAAAAAATGATTACCTACACGGCAGCCTTTTTAAGGGCACGTTTGGTTACCCTGGTGAAACCGTTAGGAAGGCCCACTCAGGATCGTTGATGAAGTACGCATTGAAACGATTTCTGGCCTGAGTGGAGGTTCCAAAGTTGTACCTGCAGCAGAGTATAATTTCCTCACCTTACAGAGCGTAACTCAATAATCTTTACACAAATATTTTCTAAATCCTTACAATACTAAAAATATATAAAAATTTAAACAACTAGAAGTCTCCTTCGCTTTGTCACTTTGCCTTGATGTTGGCTTTGTCGCTTTGCTTTAATAAACCATGTCCAGCTCCTTCAATAAACTTGAAAAACAGTATTTATGTATGTCTGTGTTCGTAAACCAAGTATGTAGCAGAAATGCTCCCCAACTGTCTAGATCGAGCAATAAATATCATTGCTCCCACAAGAGGAATACATAGATAGAGCTTTTGAACAACAGTTCATGATCCTAACTCGTTCTTAACAAGAACAAGCTCTATAATACTTGGTGGATACAAACAGAGTTATACAAAAGAAACCGTATGGCGACGAAGATAACGATAACAACCCTTGATCAAATACTAAAACAACATAAAATTCAAACTTTTAATAAAATAAATCAAAAACATAAACCTAGAAACAAAGTAAAACCTAGAGTAAACTACTGGAGTAGAGTAAACAAAGTAAAACCCAGAGATTGTGAAACGATTTACCCTAATGAAGAGAACCCAATATTCTTCAAGAGCAATACAACCCTGTCACAAGCACAATCAGTCTCCAAAAGAAAATATATTGCCTTGGACATCCAGAAGACATGTCTCTAGAGAACTTGGAAAACCAGAAACAACACTTCCTTCCCCTGAGTTTTTTCCTGATCTTGCAAGGATAGTCTTCCAACTTTCAAAATCAATCAACTTTAGAGAAAAATCATCAACAGCTGAACCCAAATCAATTACTAATCACAGAGAATACATTAACTACAAAATAACTTCAATTTCAGAACTTCAATCACAGACTTTCAATCAAAAACCCTAGTTTCTGTCAAATTCGAGCCCAAATTAATCTTTAACTCCTACAAAATTTAGGGCACAAAGGGGCAGAAGGGAAACTTGGTCGAGCAACAATGAAGGTTTGAAGGAAAAACTAGGTATAAAATTTCAGATTGAATCAAACAAAACGATACTAATCAGCGACCAAATCGATAAATCCAGAGTAAATCAGAAGCTTAAACGGAGAGAAGATCAACTTCTAATAAATCCTAATCAAACATCAATCAAGGGATGTAATCGATTAAGAGAGAACAACATAACTTAGGGCAACCAGAAGAGAGAAAGTTTTGTTCGTGAAGAGAGAGAGATAGATTCGGTGTTTTTAGAGAGAGAGAGAGAGTAAGTTATTGCTTTCATCGTTGTTGTTGTTTTGAGAGAGAAGAGGTGTTTTTAGAGAGAGAGAGAGAGTCGGTTGTTTTTGTGAGATAAATGTGGCGTTTGTTTTTTCGACTGACTGTAGTCAGAGGTCTGAGTCTGACTTCAGTCAGTGATTTGGTCTGAGTGAAGTCACTTAGTGCCGTTTGTTTTTTGGACTGACTACACTCAGACTCAGATCAAACATCTAATTGAGCCTCTCTCCACTTAGATCCAATAAGCCAGCTTAGTGAGAGGTCTGAATCTGAGTCTGAGTCTGACTCTGAGTCTGAGTGTAAATTTTGTTCCGAAATTGCCCTCGCAAAAAATCAAAATTATAAATACAAAATCAATTTCTTCTCACTCTTCTTCTCCCCAGCTCCTCCCCGAACAAACCCCAATCTCCTCGACCTCCTCCTCGATCGAGATGCCTCTTTCTCTTCTTTCAAATTAGGTTAAAAACATGTCTCTGAGAATCAAAGCAGTAGTAGATAAGTTCGTGAAGGAGCTCAAAGAAGCATTGGATGCAGATATCCAAGATAAAATCATGAAGGAGAGAGAGATGCAGAGTTACATTGAAGAGAGAGAAAGAGAAGTTGCTGAAAGAGAGGCAGCTTGGAAGGCTGAGTTATCGCGTCGCGAGGTAAATTTGATATCCAGGTTTTCATTTGCATGATATGAGGTTAATTGGGTGTTTTACAGAATCTGGTTTGGTTAAGTTTTAGTAATTTTGACCTAATTTGGGGGAGTTGGAGTTTATGGTGGATGAATTAGCTTAGTTAGTATTGATTTGGATGTTTGGGTATTCATTAAATGAGCTCAATTGGGTATTTTTAGAGAATCTGGGATTTTGTTGTTTATGGAAGTTGGAGTTTATGGCGGATGAATTTGAGTGAATTTAGCTTTATTAGTTTTAGCATTGAGTGTTATTTTGGGATGAACTTTTGTAATCGTTGTTAAATCAAAGGGGGTGTTTTATTTAGTGGATTTGATTTGAACTTTGTTTAGTTAATCAAATTGAGTAACGGAACTAAAATAATGTACAGAAGAAAGGGGTCTACCTACAAGCAGGTACCTTCAAACAACCAAACAACAGAAAGAATGTACAATAAAAAGCTTACAAGCTAGAACCTAGTGTAGATATTCCCCACCACTTCCCTGTCAACTATGTCCTTCAGATCCTGAGCAAAGGAACTAGGGGTAAACTCCATTCAAGGCACCCCTAAATAAAGCCTTGCAAAGTTGTCAGCAGCACCCTTAATCTCTCTGAAATGTAGTATATCTCACAAGCTTCCAACTAGCCCATAAGGATCTTAATTCTTCTCACAAGATTTTTTGCATCCCAAGTTGGCACAACACTCGGTATGAGATAGTTCAAAGCAGTTGTAGAGTCGGTTAGAATGCAAAAAAAATTAAGGTTGTACTTGTCTGCTAACACTAACCCCATCTCTATTGCCTTCTACTCTTGAGTTGTAATAGAAGTGGAGCTGTAGGAGCCTGAAGCCTCTAACTAGTATGCCTCTGTAATCCCTCATAATTGCTCCCCGCCCACCCTTAATGTCCACAATTGACCCATCAGTGTTGAGAGTAGTAGGGAGGGAGAGTTGGTCTCCACTTGCATTTTACTGGCTGTTTAAGGCTAAAGAGCCCATGAAGATTCCAGGAGGCGAAAAAATGCCTAGCCTGAGGAGTATCATACAAGTCAATCTCCTTGTAAGCAGCTTTCAATCTAATCTCTTGAACTATCTTATACAACACACTTCTTAGGGCACTCTGCTTTTGTAAAAATTCTGGTGAGTTGAATACCAGTTTCTTGGTAGTAGCCATGCGCCCATGCCATCATTACCATTAAACTACTAACTGCCCAATCTATTTTAGTGCGCCAGTTCCCAATAGCTCTGCTATACCCCAATTACTTAACGAGTTCAGTCCAAATGAAGACAGAATAGCTACGCTAAAAGAATAGATGTTGTTCAGTCTCATCCTAGTGCCAGCATAACACGTACTTGTTAGTTTGAATAGTGCACCATTGCAAAAGTTTCTCTTGAGTTTTCAAAGCCTTGTGCAAGGCCTTTCAAGTGAGGAAAATTTGAGTGAAGAATAAGGAAAGGGAGGGGGCTCTATTCTATTCTAGTTCTAGTGAGTCTAAATCTCACTTAGTGATTAGTGAGATTTAGAGCTAATTTTTGATGATTTTGGTGTACAGAAACTGTAGGCATAAACTGTATGGTCTGATAGGCAGAAACTGTTTATGCTTATGCAGAAACTGGAACTGTACAAAACTGCTATATTATCTGTTTATGCTTTGTACAGAAGGAACTACTATATTTATCTGTTTATGCTTTGTACAGAAGGAACTGCTATATTATCTGTTTATGCTTTGTACAGAACTGCTATAGTATTTCTTGTGATGCTTCTGATCCTAATGGAGTTGGTCTAATCTCTAATATCTGCATTCACTGCCCAAGGAGCAAATTCTACTTCTGCTAGCAATGACAACATCACTTCTGAAGTTCTGAAGAAAGATATGGTCAATTCATATGAGATATGACGATGCAATATTTTTCTAGGGTTTAAAGTTGTTGGGATGAAAAGATAAGCACAACTACATAGTAATCTTTCTGAGGCTTGAGCCAGAGTGTCGTCTTGGTTTCCTTGAAGCCCTCTTAAGTTGATTGGAACTTTTGCGTATTTGTAATAACTCTTAAAACTCTTATATTTGCTTATTTGTATTAACTTCAAACCAATGTTAATCTTGTATTTGATTTTAGGAACCAATCTATTTATGTTTGTTATATATACAGGTTATTTTTCTATCTATTTGTGTTTGCTATATATACAGGTTATTTTTTATGTATTTTGTGTTTGGTATATATACAAGTTTTTTTCTATATATATTTTTTATGTATTTGTGTTGGTTATATATACAGGGTCTTTTTTATGTATTTATGTTTGTTATATATACAGGTTTTTTTCTATGTATTTGTGTTTGTTATATATATAGATTATTTTTCTATGTATTTGTGTTTGCTATATATACAAGTTATTTTTTATTATATTTGTGTTTGGTATGTATATGTGGTGTTGGTGTTGGTGACAGAAGGGTGGTGGTGGTATTGGTGATGAATGGGTGAAGGTGTTTGTTTATAAACTGCGAGGGGTATTTTAGTATTTGTTTATTTTAATTAGATCTAACTAGCCAAAAAAAAAAACACTTCAAGGCATTTACATAGATAGTGAATACCTCTAAGTGCACTCAGACCCACTCAGATTCACTCGGACCAAAAAAACAAACGGCCCCAAAGAGTGTTGGTTTTGTGGGAGATTTGTTGAGAGTTTAGAGAGAGAGAGAGATGTCTGGTTCATAAATTGGAAACTTTACTTGGAGAGAGAGAGAGTCGGTGTTTTGAGAGTTGTAACAACTTTAATGTTGCCTTGCTTCGACTATCACTCTTCTGACATTACTATAACCTGCACATAACACATAAAACAAATACCTCAAGCGCAACAAAACAAAAGAAAAATCACTAATAAAAACAACGAAAAACTCGTCAAACGGAACAATAATTTAATAACAGAAACACGATTTTAAAATCGATTGCATTCTCGGCAACGACGCCATTTGATAGACCGTATCAAATCAGGTGTTGTAATATAGGTTAGGGTTGTCGTTCTTCAGGGATGCATAGATCAAATTATATTTCTATTATCAAATTTAGTACTATAAATTACAATATAATATGAAGAATTGATTATTGAAAAAAATAATAACTTACATTGATTGATTTTCGAAGATACTCCAAAAATAATATAATATTCTTTCTCTCTTGAAGAATACAATAAAGCTACGGTGGTTAACAAGAGATAACTAGATGAACTCTCCTCTTTCTTCACAACTCTCTCTTTATCCCCTAACAAAGTCCTCCTAACTCTCAACAACTCCTAGTTTTGTGGAGATCTTTTAGCTAAGTCTTGACTACCAAGTCTTTCAGCAGCTCTTGACAACTAGGTCATCTCCAGCAATAACCTTTAGCTTGTAAGAGTTGGGTTTTAGGAAGGGTTTGGTCGCAAATGTCTCATTACCTCCAATAGTAAAAACATACTTCAATTAGGCCTAGTAAAACAATAAATAAGGTTCTAGATCATATAAATTTAAGGACAAAAATAGGCACTTTTCATGCCTATCAACGATCTAATTTAAATTTTTTCGTTTTTTTACATGTTTTATATTAATGATCTCATGCCTAGGGTTCAGATTTACTATTTACGTGTGAAAAAGCAATTTTTTGGCGAAAAAATAGATTTTTTACCCTTGTAAAGGGTTTTTTGAACGGGATATTTGGGGATTATTTTGACATTAGAATTGTACGATATTATTTTTGTTGCAATCTTACCTTTCCGGCAGTATATTACACTCCATTGGAAGATGTCCCTGTCGACAGAAATTTAGCGTTGAACTTAGGCAGTTCACGGCCAAAAACCATGTTTTGATGGTTGATGAGGTCAGGATGACGTCATCAGACCTTTAGGGTTTTTTTTTAATAATATTGCTAAGGTCATCTAGGGTTTAGACCCGATCCAAATCCAATTATGAAAATCATACCTAATCAGTCCAAAACTAGACCAGATTTGCTTTGGTGACGTGGCCGGGATGTGGGACCCATAATGCTGCGTAGCAGTGTTTACTGTTAATACAGGGCAATAGGACCTACACGTGCTGACCTGGCAGGGACACATGGCATGTATGGACCCCACATGTGTTGACGTGTCTCCAGCTCAGTCCAAAACTTAACCCATACCAAGTCAGACTGGTCTAGACATTAAAATTGGCTTTTATAGCTCAATTTTTTGCTAAATTTAGTAATAAAAAAAATTAAAAAATTAATATTAACTGGAGGGACCCATTTTTTTAATTTTTTATGAATTTTTTTTTTTGGAACGGGTACCTTGTATATGAAAACTGACTAATTTATATGTGATATAAGAATATAGATTAATACTTACTTAAGTATCTTACGATAGCTTATAGGATATTAATGGTATGCCCATATAATACTAATTATCTTGACCATAGATCAAAGATAATACGAAAACCAAGACTAATTTAGAATACGGTTGGGAGTTATATCTAAATCACGATTAACTCAGGTACACTAATTATTGATCAATTAGGAATTAACTTAGTTTTATTTTCTAAGAACTTGGTGTCTATGTGCAATTAGTTGTTATGTGATAACATTTAGAGGTATATAGGCACTAATAGCAACTTATAGTACCCTAATATGTTAGTTTAAAGACGTAACTAATATACATATCTAATGAACTCAGCAAACTGCAGGGTAGGACCACTTGTCAGCTAAACATCTAATACCCCTTATATTCGTAATAAATAAGGTCATTTGGTTAGAATATACAAACTTTATAGAACTTTAGCGATTATAACACTCTAGTTGTTAGAATAAGGATCGTAACATCTAGTGGTTTTGAATAGCTGTCTTGGCTAAGATTCTATTAAAGCACACTTTAAGGTTCAGATCACTATTTTACAGGGTAAAGTTGGGATTTAACGCTTAATAGGATCTCATAAGTATAAAGCCGCGAGCAGAGTTCACTTGCACGTAATGATTGGAATCATGTATTTTATTGTGCTATATACTATAAACCACAAATAATAATTGAAAATCATGTACTTAATAGGATTTAATGAGTTATAAGACATGAAGAAGGTTTACCTACGATAGGAGATGAGATGATTGGAAAAAAAGAGTAGGCTATGGGCTCATGTTAGCATTTTTTTAAAGAGTGGCAAACTTGTAATTAAATCTTCAAGTGCATGTTAGCCATCTCCTTCCCATCATCAAGGGCATTCTTGTAATGATTATTTTCAGCCGTTGATGATGAGTTAGCCCAACCGTTCGATCTAGTTGCATTCGGTAAGTAGGTTTTATTGTAGCAGTTCCAAGTATTAGCTGCTTTCCCTTTATAGTAATTTTTCTGGGTTTGAGATCTAAGCTTGATTAAGGACGAACTCGGGGAGAGGGCGATGGCCCTGTCCAGTGGGACTGGAGCTACCGAGTTACATCCCACTACAGCTAACACTCAATCCCTTCCAATTGCTCATGGAGTCCCGTTGAAACGTTACACAACGACTGAATTGGTACAACTTTCAAGGGGTCAAGCTCTAAAGAAGAGTGATGGGGAGGTCTCCGAAGATATGAAACAATTAGCAAGGATACTTCTGGACACCAGAATCAAAGAGATACCTTTAGAGGAAAGGAAAAAAGTTCATTCTAGAGCTGAAAAATGGGAAGAGTTCTCCAATAACAAACGTCAAAATGCATCACTCTCATTTTCGTGAGCAAAGGGCAGCAAGAAATGAGAACGTACAGAGTGAGGCTAGCTCTCAAGGGAACTCTAGTGGAAATCGATCGAAGGTGTTGGAGTTACTCAGGGGAGAGACTTTGGTCAACTTAATTGATTTGCAGAAAATTGTCAGAGGCAAGAGCCTAATGAAAAACGATGCTCCAATCACGGATGATGAGAAAGCATTAGCTCAACAAATACTAGAGGAAAGAGTGCAAAAAGCCAAAGCTACTCTTCCAAACTCCAACACCCAACCCATCAGTGACATAGTGGAGGCAAGTCAAAAAAGTGTATGCTGATCAGAGTTTTCCTGCTGATAATTGTGCTACACGAAGTTACTGTGCCTGAGCTTCAGACGTCCAACAATGACCTTATAAGGGCTAATGTTCCAGATCAAAGGATTGAGGTGGAGGAAGAGCAACCTGGATGTAAGCAAGGGAAGGGGGTGCAATGTGCTTGTATTACATGTCTGAATCATCAGCTGGATACTTTAAAGATACCAACCACTTCTGATGATCAGGGTAAGGGAGCCAGCACTGAGATAGGGAAAGTGCCAGATAACACAAGAAGTTGGGCCTCCCTACTTTCCGTTCCGTCTAAAGGAAGAGGAAAAATTCCACTACTATATACTCCTTGTGTAGGAAGTGAGGATAACCCAGTTATTGAGGTTGATGAAGCTAAGCTTGAGATGGAAAACAGTAAATTTGAAGAGTACTTAGTGGGCAGCTTTATTGGGAAGAAATTGGCATATATCTTTGTTAAAGAAACACTCACTAAACTGTGGGCCTTGAAAGGAGATTTCGAAATGTCTACAAAGGGATTTAACATGTATTTTTAAAAATTCTCCAATCAACAAGATCGAGAAAAAGACCTTAGAAGTTGGCTCTCAACATATAGCCAGTAGATTGTTCATTCTTCGGCCATGGAAGCCGTTTATTGAAGTTGAAAAGCTTGACCTTAACACTATTCCAATCTGGGTGGTACTGAAAAATGTACCCATCAACATGAGAAATCATGAGGGCCTTGGGAGAATTGCTAGCTCAGTGGGGATGCCCTTGTATTTGGACAAAGCTACTGAGGAAGGAACCAGAATAACCTTCTCTAGATTCTGTGTTGAGATTTCAATGAAATGCAAGTACCCAGAGGTGATTACTCTAAAGTGCAAGAATGGTCAGCTGCCACAGATTTATGCTGAGTATGCATGGTTGCCTATCAAATGCGTTCATTGTCAAGTTTTTGGACATAATGTGTACAATTGTGAGCATGCCCCACCCCCAGAGAAACCCAAGAGAAACCCAAAAAACATCAGGAGCCT
Source organism: Kingdonia uniflora (assembly GCA_014058105.1). Lineage (NCBI taxonomy): Eukaryota > Viridiplantae > Streptophyta > Magnoliopsida > Ranunculales > Circaeasteraceae > Kingdonia > Kingdonia uniflora. Next base: position 5,776,487 of record JACGCM010000671.1, read on the forward strand.
TTCTTTCCACCCAATACCCGAAAGCCTGCAAACACAATCAATATAGTAACACAAAGAGGACCCCAGACATCCAAACCAGCAAAATCCAACTCAAATCCCAGGGAATTACAGAAGGCAATGCCTCAAGCTTCAGCTAAACCTACTACAAAGCAGCAATGAACACCAACCAGTAACAATGGCATTGTCAAGACTTCTAATAAATTTCAAGCTCTAGCCCAAGAATCTGAGAGAGTAACTACCACAATGACTGAAGTTGATGCTCAAGGTACCAATGATGAAGATTTTGAGGCCAAGGGTGAAGCCATTGAAGGAGAGACGCAACTAGTCAATGAAGGTGCTGATGCAGGCCAGAATTCTGAAGGACAATGCAACAAAGAAATAGAAGAACATGAACCTGATAGTCCAAATGGAGCTGAAGCAAGTGGGGCAAAAATGGAGAAAAGGAGAGAAAAAAACCAACAAGAAAGAAAGAAGAATGAAACAAAAGCTAGATAAGGTTCTTAAGGAAGCGCTTGATCAAGTGACCCCGTCAGCAGGCAAGTACCTCAATGAGGCTCTGGTATTTCCAACACAACCTAAATGCTTGTAATGTGCAACATCGGATGCTGGAATATGAGAGGCCTAAATGACCCTGTTAAGCAAGTCGAAGTAAGAAACTGGATTAAAAAGTACAAGTTGGCAGGTATTGGTCTGGTTGAGAATAAAATCCTTGAAAATAAAAAAGAAAGAGTAGAGGACTATTTGTAAAGATTGGGAAATGATCCGAAACTACTTCCACTCCCCTAAAGATAGAATTTGGTTCTGCTGGGATCCCAATTTGTTGACAGTTGCCAACATTGAGATCGAAGAACAAGTGATTTCTATGGAAGTCACTAATGTAGAACAAAAAAAGTTTTATTTGACTATTGTGTATGGTTGTAATGAGAGAGAAAAAAAGAGAGAAATTGTGGGATTATATTATAAGAAAGAATGTTAATATGACCCTTCCTTGGGATTTTATGGGGGACTTCAACTCTATTATCCATTCCAATGAGAAAGTGGGAGGACCCTCAGTTACTAATGCAAATTTTTGTGATTTCTTTAATTGTATACAAGCCACAGAACTCATGGATTGTAAGTACAAAGGAAGCTTTCTCACCTGGTCAAACAAGAACACCCTTGGGAGAAGAATCTTTTGCAAGCTCGACAGAGTATTGGTGAGCAGTGATTGGATCAATGCCTTTAACCAGTCTGAAACTGAGTTCCTTAAGCCTGGGGTGTCTGACCATTCAGCCATGGTATTATACATCCATCAACCTGTCAAGGGAAAAGCAAAACCTTTTAAATTCTTCAATCACTAGACGTAGGATGCAGGGTTTATTGATCTGGTTAAAAAAAGCTGGGAAACTAGAGTGGTTGGGAATCCAACATTCTGTTTTATTCAGAAGATGAAAGTGGTCAAGAAGAAGCTTAAAGCCATATTTTCTTGTGCTTATGGAGGTCTAAGTGAAAGAGTTCAAATGGCTAAACAAAAGCTTGAAGCTGTGCAGGAAGTGCTACATGATGATTCCGCTAATATTGAAGCTGCATTAGATAAAGACAGTAGGCTGAGGAGTACACAAATCTGATCAGAGATGAAGAAGCCCAAAGCAAACAAAATTCCAAAATATAGTGGTTAGGTCTTGGTGACTCAAACACTGCCTTTTTCCACATATCCATTCAAACGAGAAGAGCTAGGAACAAAATATCAGGCATGGTGAAGATGGAAATAAGACAGAAAATACATAAGACATCACTAGACTGGGAGTTTATTATTTTATTGGAATTATGGGAACAAAGGAACCAGAAAACACTGATTGGGATTTTCTAAACAATGTAGTCGTTGAACAGATTAGCAATGAGATGGAGGAAGAGCTCAAGAAAGATGTAACAAGAGGAGAAATTGTGCTAGCACTCTCCTTACTAAACAATGACGAGGCTCCTGGATCAGATGGATTTACGGCCTTATTCTATAAGAAAGCCTGGAGTATTATTGGAGATGATTTTATGAGCGCAATTCTGAACTTCTTTAAATCTGATAATATGATCTGAGAGCTCAATGCGACGATTATTGCTCTGATACCCAAAAAGGAGTGCCCCAGAAGGTTTAGTGATTACAGACCTATAGCTTGTTGCAACACAATGTACAAGTGCATATCAAAGATTATCACAGGCAGACTGAAGATGGCTATAGGTCAGATTATCTCGCCCAACCAATCAGCCTTTATCTTGGGAAGGAACATTACAGAGAATATTCTACTGTCTCATGAAATTATTAGGAATTATCATCGGAAGAATGGGCCAAAGAGGTGTACTTCCAAGATTGATCTGAAAAAAGCCTATGGCATGGTGAGTTGGAGTGCAATCTTAAAAATCCTTGTGAAATTCAAGTTTCCTTCTAATATGATCAACTGGATTGAAGCCTGTATCTCTTCTCCTAGGTACTCGATCTCAATTAACAGTACTTTGGAAGGCTATTTCCCTGGGAAGAGAGATATTAGACAAGGGGATCCAATGTCTCCTTATATTTTCGTTATGGTTATGGAATTTTCACTAAAGCTCTTTGGAAGGAAGTGGAGATGGACAGATTCAAGTTACACCCAAAATGTTACAATCCTCCTATTTCACACTTGTGTTTTGCTGATGACCTGATAGTGTTCATGAAAGGAGAAGAAGAGATGGCACAAATTCTTGATTCAACCCTGGAGAATTTTCAGTACAATACTGGGCTACAAGTTAACTTGGAGAAAAGCAAGATATACTTTGCAGGCATGTCTGACTTAGAAGTTAGTGTCATTGGTCAAGTCCTTGAATTTGAAAGAGGATCTTTGCCTGTAAAATATCTGGGTCTTCCTCTTATTACAACTCGTTTAAGGCACACTGATTGTCTACCTTTGGTAGAGAACTTGTTTAAAAAGGTTCACTCCTGGAAAGCTAAATTCTTATCATACGCTGGAAGACTCACCTTGTTGAAGGCTGTGCTCAGTAGTAAGCAGTTTTTTTGGATGAGTTGCTTTGCCCTCCCTCCATCAACTATCAAAGCTCTCACTTCCATGTGCAGACAGTTTCTATGGGCAGGAACAGACGTTAGCAAGAAAGCCTGTTTAGTAAATTGGAACACCATCTGTCACCCTAAGAGTGAAGGAGGTTTGGGGATAAAGAAGTTTGGGGTTTGGAACACAGCTGCAATCCTCAAGAATGTCTAGCAAATTGTGTCCCGTAATGATTCCTTATGGGTGAAGTGGATTTATGCAAATTTGGTCCGTAATCACAACTTTTGGGCTCTAACATGCCCTCAGGATTGCTCATGGTCTTGGAGACACATTCTTAAAGCTAGAACCGCAACTGTCAACCTGGTTCATTACAAGATTGGTAAGGGTGATAAAACAAATCTGTGGAGAGATACTTGGCATCCTCTTGGAGTGCTGAGTGACAGATTTACTGCCGCTATGCAATATGATTCCGTTCTGCATATGAATGCTCCTTTGGAAAAGTTAATCAGCAATGGTAGATGGAACCCTCCAGCAAAATATGCCCTCAGATTATCTGAGATTGGAATGAGCTTGATCAAGTGGAGATTGATGTTGAGGGTGAGGATGAAGTAATCTGGAATCCAACCTCAACTGGTGAATTCACAATGAAAAGTAGTTATCAGAAAATTAGAGATCAAAATCCAATCTGAAGATGGGCTTCATTAGTCTGGTTTCCTGGAAACATTACAAGGCATAGCTTCATATCTTGGCTGACCTTTAGGGTAGCTCTCAAAACTCAATCAAAACTCAAATCTTGGGGCATTGTGAACCAATCAAAATTCTTGTTCTGTTGGGATCATGAAGAAGTGGAAGCTCATATTTTCTTTGACTGCAGCTATGCACACTGGATTTGGGGGAAGCTGATAGAAAGAATGGGCTATCACAGAGCAGTTCTAGGCTACAATGAGGAGCCTCAATGGGTGTTGCATCAAGCTACAAGTAAATCAATCAAAGCACTGATCATGAAACTTATACTTAACTGTTTTATTCATCATATTTGGAGGGAAAGAAACAGAAGGGTTTTAAAAGGCACTCAAAGTGAAGCTCGAGGCATCCTGCAATCCATCATTACTATTGTCAAACTGAAGCTTGCTGTTAAACAGTTTTGAATTCATGACTCAGAAGAAAATAGATACATTGCTGAGCTGTGGAGTTTGAACAGTGAATGGATTACCCCAGAAATCAGTTTGTGCACTTGGAAAAAACCTAAACCAACTGTTTGCATGATTAATACTGCAAGTTCTCTGTCAAACGTTGGCAGTTATGGAGCACTCTTGAAAGAAGTTGAGGGGCCAGCAATCGTCGCCTGTGTTGGAAGATGTGTTGCTAAATCTGTTATTTACCATGAATTTTAAAGTATAAAAGAAGGGCTGAAGCTGGCTATCAAATACATGAGAGATAAAGTTGAAATCAATTCTGCTTCCATGTTAGCAATCAAGATAATCAACAAAGAAACCAAGCCGGATTGGCAGTGTAAGGCAGTGGTTCGAGAAATTCTACAGATGGGTGAATACTTTTCAATCTTTCAGCTGTCATCACACCTTTAAAGAAGCTAATAGAGCTGCCATATTATCCTTTCCAAATCTCTGATTGAGGTGGGCTTTGGGAACTGAAAGCTACAGAATTCTCTGATGAATTAAAGCTTCAAATTACTGATGATGAGAATAGCAAAGCATACTTTAGAGTTCATTAATTTGGTTTTGTTGGTCTCTTTGGGTGTTAGGCTCCCTGTTTCTTACTTGTGCTCTTGAGAGAAGAGGGTTGTCCCCACCTTTGGTTTTTTTCTGTTTTTATTCAATGCTTAATTTCTTAAAAAAAAAAAACAAGTTGGGAATCATGGACTTAAATAGTATGAAATGTCTTTACGCAAGAAATATTTATCAAGTACTACTACTGGTATTGATTTACATGCATACATAAGAGATGTTGGCGACACTTAGAACACAGAGTGCCTCCCATGTTGTAACTTTATTGCGGTACCAATAAACTTGACCTATATGAATACTGAAATCCCTCTGTTATTACAGAATCTGGAAAATACTATTATTAAGAGCAATGAGACTCTAAATAACAAAGTATGAGCTTTGTTTGCACCATCGCCCCAATATTCAGGAAGACCTGATAATGGATTACCCTATACTATTCTAGTATTGTATGACTGTAGCATAATTTTTATTCGGCAGTGCAACTCCACTATGAAGTTTATGAAAAAATAGTTGAGGTAAATAAAGATATTATGAATATTCTATTAAATAGAGATATTATGATGGATCACTGTGCACGCACACCTAATTCAAGTTCTCCTCATTTCTGAGCAAAACAATAAGTTATTGGTTAATAACCACAAGCTTATGCCTAGTAAGAGTAAGCATGTGCTTGGGTCACATAATATTGGGTTTAGTGACAGGTAAAGTTGTGGACAAGGTCGCAACCATGGATAGACGAGAGGTGGTAACAATGGCAGGATTAAAATTCTAGCCATTAGTAACGAGAGGCAAAGGGAATAAGAAGTTTACCAATGGACCAAAATGAAAGATGAAGAATTTTAAACTAGATACGAGAGAGTCGGGCACTAGGCGTAGGATTGCAAGGCAAACCAGACGATCCAGAGAGATCAACCCCAAACTTATCACGTGATCGTAGCTGATGCAGACCCCGCTACGGTAAAGTCTGTGGCCTAGGATTTTCCCCATTATACCAATGCCGCTTTATATCAAGTTCTAAGAGTGATCATTAGAAAATTCTCAATAAATGTTTAATGTCACCTAGAGATCTGATAGACGTAGAAATACGTAGGATTAATACACATAAAAGTATCGTTTTGTTAATCTCGATTTATTATTTTCTAATGTTAGTAGCATTTTCTTATTTTCAGGAACTTAACATTGTTGGAGCTAATAAGTAGAAAAAGACATCTAATAGAAGGTATAAAGAGTTGAAGCATCTCTAGCAGTCTCTCAGGTATAAGGAAGATGTCTACATTCAATGTACTTGTAGATTTTCTTCATGAAATAAAGATGATGAAGGACTCTATAAGGATTAACATGAGATAGTATTTATCTAATAGAGTTTCAGAATTATAAACAAGTCTCTCATATCTCTTATAAATAGGAGAGCAATTCTATGTACTTTTCACATCTCAATCTCAGGAAGAAATAAAGCTTACAGTTTTTAGTATCTCTCTCTTTTACTCTATTTTATTTTATGCGTTTAATTTAAGTTGTGATCAACACCATTAATGGAGAGCTGGTCTCCTTAGCTTAGGCTAAGGATTGAACCTTCGGTGAAGTGAGCTAAATTGATGTTAATAGTAATTTAGATCTAGAATTAATCTTCAATTCTCCGATTTGTAGTTACGAAGAGTTGATCTAGCCATGACAACTCTAAGTTACTACGAATATGAGGAAGATGCTGAATTAACCATATTCAGTTATTTTCACGCTCAAAGAGAATTCTAGATCACTAGAGTTAATACTCACCACCTAGCCATGGAAAGGAGTTTATAAACCCTAGATCCGATTGTCCATGAACAACGAAGTTCTTACCTAGGATTTTAGCCACAAACCCTATATCTTAGACCCAAATAGACCTAGCCATGGCTATTACGTGTGGATAGAAGCTACTATTTTCATATTGCTTTAGTAAACTAAGTCAGAGGTGATCCAAAGCCTAGGTTCTTTTCCTTATAATCGTACTGAAAGTTAGTAATTTAGATTTATATTTTAGTCTAAAAACATTTTTATCAAAATTAGTTGAGATTCGTTTATTAGTTAATTAGCAAAATATATTTTTAATACGTTTACTCCCCGTGGATTCGACCCCCGCTTACCCTTATTATATTAAGGAACCCATAGTTTTGAGCGGGGTATTTAAAGACCGAGTTTTTCTCGTATCAAAATTGGCGGCATTGCCGGGGAGGCAACGGTCTATTAAATCATTATTTTTCGATTTTAGCTAATTAATTTATTATCTTATTTTAGTTGTTAAGTTTGCCAACTTATTTTATGATTAGATCTCTGAGATTTCTTTCTGAATAAATTAGTCTCAAAATTTTCTTATAAGCGGTTTCGGAAATATTAATTTTGGAAGAAACATACTCAGTTTTCATCAAAAGATGTGTTCCTGAATGTTTCACAGTATTAGACCATCTATATTTTATAATTGGGAAATACTTTTCTATGAAAGTTTTAGATAATTCAATGCCCTTTCTGAATAGCTATAAATCATATTTTTCTGTTTTGTCGTTTGAGAGTTACAGCCTATTGAAACAACAGTAAAAATAGTCTCAGTAAAGGACGCCGCTGTTCATTAATCACTTGTTTTGAGCGGTAGGGAAGCTAAATTATAGAAATCTTCCTTCTTCAATGTATTTCCTTCCTGAATTATCTTTCCAAATTGGTATTATTTAATTCTCTCTCTCAACTGAGCTGAATGATATACTCATTTGAAAATCAGGACGTCATAAACTACAATATATTAGAAATTAGATTAATATATATTTTATTTTATTTGCAGTCGTAAGTTTACTAATCCTTTTTTCTCTTGTTTTTTGCAGGATAATCACAAAGTTAGTACTCAGAGATCGTGAAGAATTTATAAAGTACATTGGCAAGCTTCTCTCTAAATCCTTCTTGTACCCTCTAAATGAAGGGGAATCTCCTTCTTGCGCCCCCTAAGTGAAGGGGCGGCCACAACTTCACCGGGAAACACTTCCCGTAGGTTGGTCCTTCCTTAAAACTTGACATATAAAAAGGGTTCATCACCACTCCGTCCCGGCATTAGGAAAGTAAGTCGTGTGAACTGTTCAAATATACGGTGCTCTTAAATTAAAAAATGTGTTGTGTTTGGATCGACCTGTTATCGTGTTTCAATTTTCGTTCCATGTTTACCATAGTAAAGGCTTTAACCACTAGGGCTCTTCCGAGGGATTTCATCACCCAAAAGAATCTTCAGTGAGTGGGACCTCCCACCTAGGGATGCGGAGATATTCGTATCACACATTCCTAACTGTCATGACCTTTAAATTTAATTAAAACTTAAAAAGCTATTAATAAGATTTCCAAGGGATTTCATCACCTGAGGAATTAGGAGGTACCGGGCCAGGGTACCAGCACGGATTCATAGGAACCACTTCAGCCAAGCGCCGCGAACCATCAGTTGTTAAGCAACGTCACCGTTCCGTGTGAGTTACGTACGATAAGATGAGGCACACGGGCGTGAGGGCTGATGTTCAACCACTAAGACCGTTGCTAGCATAGTAAAGCTTTTGGGTCAGGAATCACACACCAGCCCGACTTACCCAATTTGATTAACATCTAGATTAGGATTGACTTAGTTAATTTAACTTTAAAAACCGTTGATGTGTTTATCTTAAATTGTGTGTTTAAATTCCCGTTGAATTTTACAATTTTATTTCATTTCATTTCATTAGTATATGCCCAAATACGATCGGACTAGGCAACACATTAATATACCACCAATTCCTAAAATAGCTAATACGACTAATCAAGTCCAACAGGAAGACCTTCATGCCATATACTACGTTGAAACTGAAAATGAATTTCTTCATAAACCAATGGGTGACAAGTCACTGAGGGAGTCTTTTTTTCCCGTTTCGAAAAACTTGCCAAAATGCATTTAAGTTGCCAGTAATTACGGTAACCCAGTTCAATATCAAACATTTGATTTTGAGCCTAATCCCACCTTTTCATGGACTCAAAAATCATGACCCATACTTACATATCGATGAATTTGAGTCTATCTGCCTAACGTTTCGATGTAAGGACATAACAATGGAGTACATATATTTACTCGTTTTCCCATTCTCTCTTAATGACAAGGCAAAACGTTGGCTAAATTATTTGTCATCCCAGTCAATTGACAAGTGAGACATCCTTAAACAGAAGTTTAAAATCAAGTTTTTCACCATGCAAAAAAATGACATTTTAAAATATGATATCACTGATTTCCTTCAAGAAGACAGAGAAAATTTTTATGAAGCATGAGAACGTTTTAAGGAAAATTTGTTAAGGTGCCCCCATCATGGTTTCGAGAAATTGGGACTAATCCAATTTTTTCTACACGGGTTAACTCTTTCAACCCGTAAATCTATTGAAGCCCGTAGCTCAGGAAAATTCTAAGATATGGATGAAACTGCCGCATATGCATTTCTTGATAAATACGTTGAGATATCCTAGCAATGGGACTTTACTTCCTGTGATCGTAGGCCAATTAGAAAAGGAGGCATCCTTGAATTACCTAAAAGCCTCGAATTAAAAGTCCAACTAGACTCTCTTACACGTAAAGTCAAGGCTATGGCCGTAGCGAAAGTAGTATCCCCTAAACCATCTTACATTCCTGGGGTCTGTAATTTATGCAATGATCCAACCCATTATGCACACACGTGTCCACAACTCCCTGAGTTAATTAATTCTAATCCGGACCACGTTAATGTTATCTTGGATAATGAAAGGAGACAACACCAAATAATTTTGGTAGATCTCCTTTGCAAAATAACCTAACATTTTCTTAGAAGAATAAACCACAAGGGCAATCCAGTTATAATCCACCACCATATCAGCATAATCAAACATACCCGTCCAAACAAGCCCACCCAGTTAGTTTAGAATCCACACTCTAACAGTTTATAATAGAGATTAGGCGGGTAACCCAGCAAATTTCTTGGGAACTTTCAGAAATACGAGCCTTTACACAAAAGTTAGACACCCAAATAGAACAAATAGCAAGTCAATTAAACGAGAAAAGAGAAAATTCTTTAGTCAACCAATTGCTAACCTGAGGGCCGCCTTTGAGGTTCATACCCAACAGAGCTCACCTGAGAACATTGAAACTGCTCAAGTAGTTATGACCCTTAGGAATAATAGAACTATAAAAACTAGACCAGACCCTATACCGTCAACTAAGAGTAATTTGGTTTCCAAATCTCAGGAAAAAGCCCATAAAAATCTAGCATCTAGCCAGCCCGAAATAGTAACATCTAGGCCACATCATGTTCCAACTCTACCGGACCTAGTAGACAAGCCTTATGTGCCTAGGGCCCCATTCCCTAACCAACTTGTTCCTGCCAAAAAGAACAAAGGCCTGAAAGATATTCTCGAGTTATTTAAACAAGTACGGATTAACATTCCACTCTTGGACGATATCGATTAGGTTCTGTCATATGTTAAATTCCTTAAGGAACTTTGTACAAAGAAACGTAGAATCGGAGTTAGGAAGAATTATTTTAGTGTTGAACAGGTTAGCTTTGTCCTACCATTTGAAATTTTAATCAAACAAAAGGACCCAAGATGTCCCACCATTCTCTTAGTAATAGGAAAACACTACATCCAGCAGGCCCTCCTTAGTGTAAACCTTATTCCATTTTGTATTTATGAGGACCTCGATTTAGGAGAACTTAAGCCCACCAGGATACAACTTCAACTCGCTGATAGATCCACCAAAACTGCTAGGGGCATTGTTGATGATGTGAAAATTAAGGTGAACAAATTTTACTTTCCAGTAGATTTTGTAGTCCTTGATACACCACCGATTTCGAATGTCCATGGCCAAATTCTTATTATTTTAGGTCAACCCTTCCTAGCTACTTCCAACGCTATAATCAATTGTAGAAATGGAATAATGAACCTAACATTCGGTAATATGACCTTGGAACTAAACATTTTTAACGCCATAAGATAATATCAGGATTCTGCTGAAAAGTGTAATATGATAGGCACCATTATCTCTGAACATTCAAGGGACGACCTCTTAGAAGACTGTCTGGAGGAGGACATCGTTGGTATTCACGAGTCAATCCTAAAAAACATTTCAGTTGTTCTTGAAAATAATCCTCCTGCATACACTCTTCCTCATCGGTATACTCTCAAATTTGAGTCGCTCCCTATGTCTTCTAACCTCCCAGTTCCTTCTATTGTGTCACCGCCAAAGCTTGATCTTAAAGTACTTCTGGATAATCTAGAATATCGGTTCCTTGGGCCTAACAAAACTCTTTCTGTTATTATTTTATCTTCATTGGACTTAGATCAGGAAAATAAACTCCTTGCAGTACTAGACACCCACAAAGAAGTAATTGGATGGTCAATAGCAGATATGAAAAGAATAAGCCCATCAGTGGTTATGTCTAGGATACACTTAGAGGAAGGATCTAAAATATCTCGAGAACCACAACGACGTGTGAACCCTCCAATGAAAAAGGTAGTAAAGGCTGAAGTTATAAAGCTTCTTGATGCGGATATTATTTATTCTATCTCCGATAGCTCTTGGGTAAGCCCAGTCCAAGTGGTACCTAAGAAATCAGGTATTACTGTCATCAAGAATGCAAACAATAAACTAGTACCCACTCGCACTCAGACAGGATGGCGAGTTTACATTAATTACCGAAAGCTAAACGCGTCCACTCGAAAAGACCATTTCCCATTACCATTCATGGATCAAATATTAGAATGTTTAGTTGGTCATTCATTTTACTATTTCTTGGATGGCTATTCAGGATACAACCAAATTTCAGTAGCCCCCGAAGACCAAGATAAAACTACTTTTACTTGCCCATTTTAAACTTTTGCCTACCGTCGCATACATTTTGGCCTATACAATGCACCCGCGACCTTTCAACGGTGTATGTTAAGTATTTTCTTAGATATGGTAGAAAAGTTTTTAGAAGTCTTCATAGATGACTTTTCCATTTATGGCTCCACATTTGATGAATGTCTTCTAAACTTAAAATTGGTTTTGATCCGGTGTAAAGAGAAAAACTTAATCCTAAATTGGGAAAAATATCATTTTATGGTAAATCAAGGAATAGTACTCAGCCATTTGATATCATCTAAGGGGATAGACGTTGATAAAGCAAAAATTTATTTGATTTCTTCTCTGCCTCCTCCTAAAATAGTGAAGAACGTTCACGCATTCCTCGAGCACGTAGGTTTTTATCGACGATTCATTAGAGACTTCAGCAAAATCTCATGACCTTTATGCAATTTACTTGCTAAAGACATCCATTTTGATTTTAACGATAAATATTACAAGTCTTTTGAAACACTTTAGTCCTCATTGACCACATCACCGATTATCCAACCACCCGATTGGACTTTACCCTTTGAAATTATATGTGACGCTTCAAATTATGTTGTGGGTGTCGTATTAGGACAACATTTTGAAAAAACACCCTATGTCATTTGCTATGCGAGTAAAATACTGAATGATGCCCAAATTAATTATATGACGACTAAAAAAGAGCTGTTAGCCATCGTCTTCGCGTTAGAAAAAAATTTGTCATACATTTTAGGGTCAAAAGTCATTGTGTACTCTGACCATTCAGCCCTTCGATATCTTCTTAATAAAAAGAACGTTAAACCACGTCTTATCCGTTGAATCCTTTTACTCCAAGAATTTGACCTCGAAATACGTGATAAAAAGGGAAAGAAAACGTCGTTGCCGACCATTTATCGCATTTGATATTTGACCACATTAATAAAGACCTTCTTATTCTTGGACATTTTCCCGATGAACATATAATGAATATTAATAGGGTACCCTAGTTTCCCGACATTGCAAATTACTTAGCCACAAGATACATACTACCATATTTAAGCAGACAAGATAAAAAGAGATTTGAAACAATCTCTAGAGGATTTATCTGAGAGGATCCCTATTTATTTAAAGTTGGCGGTGACCTAGTGATTCGTCGTTGTGTCCCTGAAAATGACATTTCACAAATTTTAAAAAGTCTTCATGATGATGGTGGTAGTTATTTTGGTCCCCGTAGAACGGCTAATAAAGTACTTCAATGTGGTTTCTATTGGCCTACTTTATTCAAGGACACTTACGACCATTGTTCACGATGAGACCATTGCCAAAGGGTTGGCAACATGGGTCGTCGGGATGAAATGCCTCTTAACAATATTTTAGAGGTTGAAATTTTTTATGTCTGGGGCATTGACTTTGTGGGCCCCTTCCGGTGTCTAATGGTTATTTGTGGATCTTAGTAGCAGTTTACTATATTTCTAAATGGGTGGAAGTTGTACCATATCGAACAAATGATCACGCTATCGTAATTAACTTTATAAATGATAACATTTTAGACTGATTTGGTATACCTCGTGCAATTATAAGTGGCGGTGGAACTTATTTTTATAACCGTTATTTAAAAAGTCGTATGCACAAATATGGCATTACTCATAAAGTTGTCACCCCATATTATCCATAGACAAGTAGGCAAGTAGAAGTTTCAAATTGAGAAATTACAAGAATTTTAGAAAAAATTGTCCGACCAGATTATAAAGATTGGTCCACCATCTTAATGATGCTCTTTGGGCTTATCGAACTGCTTATAAAACCCCGATTGGAATGTCACATTATAGATGTATTTTTGGCAAAGCTTGTCACTTGTATGTGGAATTGGAACATAAACCTTATTGTGCAATTAAGATATTTAATTTTCAAATAGACGCAGCAGGACATCATCAAAATCTTCAACTAAGTGAGTTAGAAGAAATAAGACAAGAGGCGTACAACAATGCCAAAATATATAAGGATCGGACCAAAACATATCAGGATAAACATACAGTCAAAAAAATCATTACACCAGGACAAAAAGTCTTATTGTATAACTCAAAGCTACGTTTTTTTCCTGGAAGATTATAAACCCGTTGGCATGGCCCGTTTGAAGTCGTAAGCGTACACCAAAATGGTTGGGATTAAGTAAAAAATTATCGTACTTGGAAAACTTTTAACGTCAATGGCCAACGTCTTAAACCTTATCTCGAGACAATCCTTTTAAAAAAAATTCCCTGATATAGATCTTTGCGACCCCGAATACAAAGAATTGCCCGTCCCCAAATAATTTATTGACTTCACATAAGTTTTGGGTACGGGAGTTTTGTCTAGCTGTAGACGATAAAATTAGCATTTTCTGTGTGGCAACCCACGGCACATTCAGGTGAGAAATTCTAATTTTCCTTTCCTTTTTATTTTTTTGTTCTCCAATATTATGGACAATATTTAATTTAAGTTTGGGGGTAGGAAAATCATTTTTAAAATATATTTTTTTGAAGAAAAGTGAAATAATGACACTCTTGGCAATTTATGATGTACTTTTGATAAATTTATAACATTTAGACTAAATTTATTTTGCCATAAATATTGGTTAAGAAACCCTAATAAATCTAAAAAGTAACCAAGAACTTAAAAGCTTACAAGTATACACTAAAAATTTTTGCACACCATCTTAAATTAGATGTACTATCTTTTAATTAGCGAAAAATTCAAGTTAACGTGGTATATTTTGAAAACCTACACTTCACTATAGTTTTGTAATTGATACATTTTATAGATTATTGAACAGTTTTAGGGAAATCGAGTATTTAAGTTAGGAATAATTCACTCCAAGGGAGACAACTGCCTAAGAATAAGTTCATTCCCGAAAGTATAAAAAGAAAATAAAGAAAATAAAAGAAGCCAAAGTTGCTCTTAAAACTTTTACATTGCCAAGGCTACTAGCATGATTAAGAACTGAAAGATGAAAAATTATCACCAATCTCGAGTATGACCATGAACTATGTGAAAAGAGCAAAAAAAATGTTACTTGTGAGAATCCTGAGTCTAGGTCACGAAGGGGCACAAAACCTCGACAATCTTAGCCAACTGGTGGGGATTGTCGACCGAAAACTCTTTGTTACAGAGACTTCACTAAGAAACAATGTACTCAAAAAGGCTATGAAAAATAAGATATCGGGGAGTAAAATTAACTAAGGCACTTGTCAAACTGACCATTAAATTTATTCCAGTAAGTACTCGACTACCATACACTGACTCAATAATTCTAGACAACGTATTAAGCAATAAAACTATCTTCACAATACACTCAGATATATCTGGTAAAATACTTGAATTTCTTTTTAATCATGAGGTAGTATCTCTAGCTTCGAATAAGTACAATATATTTTATGGTATACTCGGAGAATACTAGGTTTTAAGGAATTTCCTGTTTGTATATTGTTGTCATAACTAAATAATAATAAATTGACAGGAAATGAGTCTCTTGTCATTTAGAATTGCCATAATGTCATTATTAACTTTTGTGGGCATAGTCACTGTAAACCCTCACGAGAGAACACTCGTCCACCAGGGACACCTGGGGGTTTAACGGCTTGTTACATACGCTAAATGCAATCACGAGTCCTGCAAAAGTGGTTTTCTTTATTAGTTTAATTTTATTTATTTATTTTACTCGAGACGAGCAAAATGGTAAGTTTGGGGGTATTTGATAGACGCAGAAATACGTAGGATTAATACGCATAAAAGTATTGTTTTGTTAATCCCGATTTATTATTATCTAATGATAGTAGCATTTTTTTATTTTCAAGCAATTATCACTGTTGGAGCTGATAAGTAGAAAAAGACATCTAATGGAAGGTATAAAGAGCTTAAGCATCTCCAGCAGTCTCTCATGTATAAAGAAGATGTTTACATTCAATGTACTTGTAGATTTTCTCCATGAAGTAAAGATGATGAAGGACTCTACAAGGATTAACATGAGATAAGATTTATCTTATAGAGTTTCATAATTGTAAACAAGTATGTCTTATCTCTTATAAATAGGAGAGCAATTTTATGTATTTTTCACATCTCAATCTCAGGAAGAAATAAAGTCTGCAATTTTTAATATCTCTCTCTCTTTTATTTTATGCGTTTAATTTAAACTATGATCAACACCATTAATGGAGAACTAGTCTCCTTAGCTTAGGCTAAGGATTGAACCTTCGGTGAAGTGAGCTAAATTGATGTTAATAGTAGTTTAGATCTAAAATTAATCTTCAATTCTCCGATTTGTAGTTACGAAGAATTGATCTAGCCATGACAACTTTAAGTTACTACGAATATGAGGAAGATGTCGAATTAGCCATATTCGGTTGTTTTCACGCTCAAAGAGAATTCTAGATCACTGGAGTTAATACTCTCTACCTAGCCATGGAAAGCAGTTTATAAACCCTAGATCCGATTGTCCATGAACAATAAAGTTCTTACCTAGGGTTTTAGCCACAAACCCTAGATCTTAGACCCGAATAGACCTAGCCATGGCTATTACGTACAGATAGAAGCTATCGTTTTCAAATCGCTTTAGTAAACTAAGTCAGAGGTGATCCAAAGCCTAGGTTATTTTCTTTATAATCGTACCGAAAGTTAGTAATTTAGATTTATGTTTTAGTCCAAAAACCTTTTTATCAAAATTAGTTTGATTCGTTTATTAGTTAATTAGGAAAACATATTTTTAATACGTTTATTCACCGCGGATTCGACCCCTGCTTACCCTTATTATATTACGACACCCGTAGTTTTGAACGGGGTATTTAAAGACCGAGTTTTTTTTTCATCAAGATCATTGCCAAGTAGTAACTTTACTTATTGCATAGTAGTTGTTTTGCTTTATTAGTACTATCATTGACTGAATTGGGAACTCTTCACTGGTTAGTTTAATAGAATGCTCGTGACATGTACTAGTTCGGTATAACCTCTATGAGATTGTTCTTTGATTTTTTTTTATGAATTTATAGCTTGGGGAGTAGTTAAATTCCATGTATGATAGTTGATCTACTATATACAGCCTGCCATATGGATTTATCTGCTTATTAAGTATTAATTGATAATCATATGAGTGGCGACATATGTCTAAGAGACATTAGTACCACGCACTCAATCCTTTTTAAGATATGGGCATATTTCTGGTCTCTAACCTTGCGCATCGGAGATATCACGAATATCATTGGCACGACCAACATAATAGAAAATACTTAGAGTATCACACTATTACTCCCTAACGATACGATATAGGGTATCTAGTCCGCTTTATACACTAGTAAATCCAACTGGATTTTATTAAGTTTTAGGAAGATACATGATAATGGTTATCACATAAAGGCGATAGGAGAAAATGATGTATATATACATGTTTTATGCATTCCCTCCATATCTAAAGGTTGGAACACGCTATTAGAACGGTTTCCAATACACTCCTTCGGGCAAGGATAATGAGGAGGATTATCGGAAATACATTTTGATTTTCCTTAAAAGGAAAGAAGATCTAGAGAGTGTACGTGTAACGATTGCTTTTAAGGAAATACTATTATTCGTCCTGGTATGATCATGGTAGAATTAAATCTCTAGCCTTTGCTCTAAACGCTTCCATGAAGACATATGTGAACCTATCCATCATAATAGTGGCCCACTTGAGTATTTATGGTCATAATAGATTTATCTTGAAGATGGTCTTACGTTTGCCTATTGTTAACAACTAGGAATGCAACGTTAGCACGACTTCTCACTTAGATATTTCGATCGCAGGCTCAGTTCCTAGATTGACCGATCAAGTCAATGAGACTTGACGGAGCTTGAAAGTTTGACTCATAGGCTTTTAATGTCTATTTTCTCACTAATGGAATAGATGATTGAGTATCGTGAGTACCCCATTCCATACCCAACTCGGTTTGGCAGAGAACTTAATCAAACGATTAAAGCTAATCATTTAGCCACTGTTATTATGATCATAGCTTCTGGCTAGTGTATGGGTTATGCATTTTTACTCCCCGCAACACTAATTAGGATTCTTTCGATATAAAATTATCAAAGCTTTCCTAATGCAACTAGTAACTGGGTGGGATCCCAGTGTTGCCCTTCTGTATACATGTTTATGTGTTGTACAGGTGTTAAGGACATCTTTGCAACGCACAAAGTTGGGTCCCCAACATCCACCTGGTATTAAGTGAGTTATGATTCACATATATCAATAGACATTTGAAGCCCACTGGCGACGTATATATCGTAGGGCAGATTATCACTTTGATGAGACAATATTTCTGACATTGGGGGGAGATATGACAGTTAATGTTGAGGATGTTTCCAAGATTAGTTAAAAAACACCATTGTTGTGTCATCTAGATCCCTTTATATAAGTTAAGTGATAATAAGGTTCAACGAATTCCAAACTTGCAATAGGTCATAAATAAATTACCAGACATTCATAGATAATGTTAAAGTATCGTAGGTGTATGTACCTGCATGTAATATACTTACACAGCTGAACGACTCGCGCTAAATGTAGAGTACCGTAGGAAGAAAGTATTCTGAGTTTGGGAGCTACAGAATAAGAGGCAAATATGACTAATAGTATAGTCGGTTCATTGGGGATGGAACCACCCATCGACGAGGCTATAGTAGTTACGCGACCAATTGATGCATTACGAGACAAGCCCGGGGTGGCACATATGTATGATAATAAGGAGATCTTGATCTATTAAAGTCTGTAATGGCATAACGTAGGATCGTTCAATAGCGATATGTCGACAAGGTGTTCATATTCGTTATTGTACTCGTCATCAATGATAAGGATTCAGAACTACTTATTGTAAATGATTATGTGTTGCTGTACATTGGCCAAAGTAGGTGTCTAGAATCCAAGTGGAACTTAGCTTGCTAGCATAATGCGAAGTGATGTCATAGAGCCTGTCGGTTATAAATGGGAATGGTACGAAAACATGATTAACTCGGAGAGATAATTAGGTCAAGGTAAGAATAGTTGCCCAGTAATTCTATAAGAGATCTGACATCGATTAGGATGAGACCTATTCTAAAGTGCAATAATGTATGCGTGGTTCGAGGATATAACAACTATCGTCTGCTTCATCGGTCTCTAAGATTTTGTCGTATCCCCGTACATAAACACATAATCCATCTGACAATGGCCTCTATGTGGGTCTGACAAATATCTTGTATCGGCGTATCCTATAATTTCCCGTTTACCATTTTTTGGATAGAACAGACCCAGTCTCTCGTACTAATCAGATACCTCATAATGTGATTGATCTCCTTTTAGTACATTTGGGTAGGAATAAAACTATGGCAAGCCAAATAGGTTACTGCGAATGAGACATGGGGTCTAGTATACCCAGCTAACTATAGCAAAACACCTCTTAGATATGACACCCCAGCCCTAGGAGTTTCTCCCCCATTACGATAGTGGAAGATGTCCTTCTCCATATCCAAGTGATAGACAAAAATAAGCGACTTGACACCGTGTATTGCATCCATATCGAAGTGTTAGATAACTCTCTCGATATGTATCGCTTGGTGTACGAGTATGCCACTACCAAGATGTTCAATCTACAAATCGAGACAATACTTAGTTTCCCCAAGGTCTTTCATTTTAAATTTCTTCCTAAGGTATTCGACGGCTCTCGGGATCTCCCCCAGAGTTTCGATGATATCCAAATCATTTAGTACACTGTTATAATGACTTAAGCCAATATTTGTGTTCTTAATGAGAACACATGGACAGATAAAGTTATTTGCAAAGTCCCCGGCCTTGAAATACTCAATCAACTTACTATGTATATGGGCTCTTAGCCAGTTGTATTACGTACGCATCTCATGTGCATTGGGCTTAATTGCTTCTAGAAGCTTATAACCTAACACCCCCCACCCCACCCCGCGGATAGCTTCATGTAAATATTTGTATTAGTTTCCCATATAGATATATGGTAATTACATAAGACACATGTCTAGCTTGGTCTTGACAACTGACAGACTGATCGCTATTGAGATCATACTTGTAAATTATGAGGTCAATCCGACATTTCTACATCGTTAAACATAACTTTGAAGTTTTGATATAAAAAAAAATTGTCAACTTCAAAATGAGAACAATATGTTATATTTCAAATCATTTTTCAATGTAGATAAAATTTCTAAAATAACTTGATTTTTGTAAACATGATCTGCATAATAAGAAGATCAAATTCGTAAAGAATAAACTTCTTAAAACATTTATGTGATTCTCATAAATAAGTGTCTAGGTGAGTGTCCGATAAGGGAGTGTGCACAAATTTGCTAAAATAAGGAGACTCGTTTAGATAGAAGATTGAAGAGAGAAAAATGTATTGTCAGTTGTGTGTTTTCTAACCAACTCTTCAATACTATAAGATATTGGATCAACCTCATCTACTTAGATATGATTTCAATTTAATCATGTCCATTTGACAATTTGTTAAGGATAAATGAGTAAGAGCATCTCTTGTGATGCCTCTTGGTGCAAAAACACAAACTTGAGTTTAACTCAAGTTTAAGCTGAATGTGAGGTGGCAGATCCAACAGTTGTGACTTAATCGTATCAGGCACATAACTGTTAGGAGCCTAATTGCATCCAGGGGCGAAGCCAGAAACTTTGCCTAATGAGGTCAAAGCCTTCTATAAACTTAATTAATTTTTTCTTGCAAATAATAAATACAACATTAATATAAAAAATAACAAAAAATCTTAATTAGATTAAAAAAAATTGTTTTATTAGTGGAAGATCAAAAAAAAAAACTAAAACAGATTAAACTATAAATATAGAAGTTTTTAAAAAGAAAAAAAATTCCCCAATGTCTTTAACAAGTTTTCAATCCTTTTAACTTGAATCGACGAGTCTTCATAGTTATAAAATATTGCATGATTGTTTCATACGTGATGTCTTTGAGGGTTTTCTTCTCGATGTATGCAACCATACAGTCATTCAACCAATCATCCTCCATCCTATTGCGCATGTAGTTCTTTATAATACGGTTAATTTTTAGCCCAATTTTTGCAAGAATTGGGGGTTTCAATCGAATTAATTAATAACTACATGTTTTTTAATCAATAAATCTCAAGTTACTACAACTAAAAGTCTAAAACCCTAATGTCAAAGAGTTTAATAATAGCTATATGTATTTAGAGAGAGAAATGAATAAAAATACCTTAAGAAAATGTTGGAAGAAGACTCCATATACCAAGAATTGAAAATCCCCTCATTAATGTGCTATTAACATTTAACAACAAGCTGACCCGATCCGAACCGAAACCCATTAAGATCATGATATTTTAAAACCAACCCAATCATTAATAAATTCTTGAATCCACTGACGATCCGATCCGAACCGTTAAGAAGCAAATGACATTTAATCTTGAATTTTGTTGTTTTTAGTCAAAATGTTAGTATTACATTTTGTTTATTTTATCATTATTTTTTGGGATGTTTTCATGTTCTTTGTCTCTTGTATTCTCTTGAAAATAATTCTTTTAATAGGGGTCGCAGATCCGGAGACACTCACCTTGTGGGCACTCACTGAGACACTCGATCTCAGCTACCCATATGAAGAATGGGTAGTTAAGATTAGAGTGAAGTGGGACTAATACAATTCTCTCCAAAATCAAAGCACATGAATGTTTCTCTCTCCTCCCGAAACCCTATCTATCTCTCTATTTTATCGATATGCCTCTCTCTCTAGAAAAATAGCGATTCTCTCTCTAGAAAATCGACACGTTTGATAAAATATCAGGAAATCTCATACTCCCGATCACATTCCCACTAACCTAATCTTTCCAGTTTATCTCTATATATATACAATTGGATAGCGTATGTATCATTCGATGATTTTATTATCAAAATTCGACAAATTTTACATATAGTTTTTATCGAATAATCCTATAATTCGACAATTGAGTAATATATAATTCGATATATTTATGCCCGTGACATGGAGTGTCTACATAGTGTCCAACGGATCGTGGTATATTTTTCTATGTTATATTAGGTAAAACTAAATACAGATCCATTAATAATTGGGAGCAGATCTTACTGGATTGGAACACAAACCGAGGTTGATATGCAAGCAACAGGTACATGCCGTGTAAGACTCCCAGTCTAGCACTGCCAACAATCATTGGTCTCACTGACCGACCATTCTTATCAGTGCAACGTGGCATCCTCCAAAACCACTCAGGCTTTAATAATACAAGAGCAGTGGCCGACAACAGTACTCTTGTGCCCACCGTACACGTGTCTAAATAAACGGACAACTTGTTTTGTTGATTAGTCTACCTTTCTGTAATTTTGTATTTTATTTTCATTGTTCTATTTGTGATCATGCTCACTAGTTTGGATGGTCACAAAAGAGTAAAGAGAGAAGTCGGATTGCGTGATCATCGAAGGCCGTAAATGCAGGATCTGGGGACACTAACAAGTGGAGGTGGAGGTGGAGGTGGAGGAGGACGAGGGAGTAGAATGTTTGGTGGTGGAGGATTAGAGAGGATTCGAGTAAGACCATATCCATACCCACACTTACCTCAAAAGTGTCCGCGATGCGATTCATTAAACACTAAATTCTGTTACTACAACAACTACAATCTATCTCAGCCTCGCCATTATTGCAAGAGCTGTAGACGTTATTGGACTAAAGGAGGAGTTCTGCGTAATGTTCCTGTAGGTGGTGGTTGTAGGAAAGCTAAGCGTTCCAAAACCAACGACAACAACGTTAAGAAAATATCAAGCTCCAATGAGAGTACTAGTGAGAGTTCAAGCCTTACTGCTACCACAAACACACCACCACCAACAGCAACAATCCCAGATCAGAACGTTCTTGATTTTAACTTTCCTGCAGAGATCTCACCGTTCTGCTTGAATACTGAGTTTCTTTTACATCATCCACATAAACAAGAGCTGAAGATGCACGAGTGTTTTGGTACACTTCAAAATGATTTGTCGTTTCAGGGGTTTAGTGACCAAAATAATACTAATGCAACGGGGTTGTACAATTCTTGTCCGACCATTGGCGATCAAGGTTACTATTGGAGTCAGTCTCATTGGAATGATTATTTGTAAGTTGATTGTGTGAACTTGATATGTCGTGGGTCGTTTACACCCTTACCGCGTCTCTCTCTCTGTCATTTTTAGATTATATTTCCTTGTGTCCTCAATACTAAGTCATGTGTTGTTTGTTTAAGCCGTATAATAGTTGCAGACTTGCAGTTGCCCAATTGCCTATATTTTTGTTGGTCTACTGGTGTTATACATGTCCCCTAATGCGGTATGTTGTGCGGCAAACTCTTTCGGCCCAAAATTTGTATTTGTATTTTAGGACATTGATAAATGCTAATCTTTGCCCTTGTCTTGAAAGGTTGGTGCTCCATACTCTGAACGGGACACAATTATTTTGCAACAAATTATTTCACAGATGAATCTTATAACATCAGTATTATAACATTTATAACTGGGATTTTGGGTCAAAGTTTCTCAACAAACCGAGTAAAAAAACTTGAAAGGGAGACAACAGCAACCATATGGCAACTCTGTAAATCCAGTATCTCTGTTCACCGTATTTGCCAAGATACTGGTGAAACCTATGGTGAGATCTCAGACATATAGCTCAGATTAACGTAAGCATAAATTAGCTAAGATTAACGTAAGCATAAATTTGGGGACTCAAAAGAGTTTCATTTCATCATTAAGAAATGTGTAGGAAGCCTTTTTAGCAAGTACTCTTTTAAGACTACTACACCATCTAGAGCCTCAAACAAGTAATATACATGTATGCAAGCAACCAACAAGAATCTGGATGTGTATGTAACCTTCAGTTTTTTCCACCTTGAATGGCAGCCTGAACAAATTCCTCACACCTTGTAAACCCTCCGGAGATCACATCAGGCAATGCACCTATGATGTCAAATGCCTCCTGCAAATCTACAGCAGAACTCATATCTTCGAGCCACGATAGTAGGTCTTTAGAGAACCCCACCATTTCTTTTACATTTACAAGTCTCTCTTTCATCAAAACCTCCCAACCCTCCTTCCCTCGTTCCTCTTCTTTCCCCAACGACGACTCTTTCGATGACTTGCACTTGAAAAATTGTTGGAGTTGGTCGATTAATCCGGTGTACAAGAGCATTGGCTGGACAATAGAGAAAAGGTCTTCACTTCCAGTTTCACTGCTACTACTACCCCCACCAGCTTCTGATCTTAGTATTGTAGTTGCTGGATCGCGGACAGAACGACCATGTGTGTGCTGCATGTACGCATGGTATATCCCACGCTGTAAAAATGAACTGCGATGCGTCAACCAGGATTCATACGATTCAGAGAGGAGAGAATTCACCATCATGAATTGGACAGTTTCTTCGGATCCAGTAGAGAGACGGCCACCACCGACTGATGGAATTGAAGGTTTGGAAGAATCTGATAAAGAAGAGGAGGTTAAGTAGGATGAGACCGCTTTCGCCATGGTCTGAGTCTGAGTCGAGCCTCCTTGATCAAGGAGGTGGCGAGCCATCTGAATCATGAAAGGAAGAAAACGGGAATTGCTCTCCTTGCCCCCACCTTTGCTGTCGGTGCTAAATGAAGCCCCTGTTGCAAACCTAGCTAGCATCTGCATCACATACAAGATCATGGAGATGTGATCAAAAGAAGCACAAGCAAGAAACCTTTTAAATAACAAACCAATCCTGAGGAGCAGCAATAATATCTTACATGATTCAGAAAGTTAGAAAAAGGTATTTACTACAAAAGGAACACGTGCAAATAATGAATTATTACACTGTAGAGCTTTGCCTGTTTTTCAACTACCTAAATATGACAAATTGTTCTTCCCAAAGAAACAACTGAATAAATATCAAAACAAATTGAGTGGTGATCATCTTGGAAATTTCATGTGAAAGGAACTCCTGCAGATAGTAAACGGACCGATAAAACCAGGAAGTTGTTACCGATGGTTACGCAACGGTAAAGCAAGGGTTGAACGACGAAAACCTTTCAACTCATGCAAAACCTTTCAACCCATTTTAGCATTTCTAGGGAATAATTACTGTAGGGGAAAGGAAGAGAACCAACGCGATTACTTGATGAATCAGTGTCAGTCCTTTCTATTTTATGTTTTTGTTTTCAGTTCTTCAGATATGTAATAAATTTTCTTTTTTTGTTTTTCAGTTCTTCAGATATGTAATAACTGATAGGAGGTTTTAGAGGTAGATATTAACAGTTGCAGCCATCATTAGCTTAGAATGTGGCTAATTCAGCCGGCTCCGAGCCGCACGTTCATAGCAGTTTACGGCTTGGAAGTCATCACTGTTGGCAGTCCAAGCCACGCTAGTAACAGCATATTACTTGAATCCCACAAAATATGGATCTGTTATTTGCAAAACCAAGTGGGGAATTCTTTTACCGAGGAAGCCAAGGACTTCCAAGCGTTTGATTAGAAAAGACATGATCAAAACCACCACTCAAACTACAAATGGCAATCTTGAGATAAGTCTGTTTAATAAATGCATAAGAATATAGATAAGCCCATACCAGAACAATGTCATACGTCAACAACCGGAGACGGGTCCCATCTGCGCGTCCAAGTGCATTAAGGCTGTCCCAATATTGGTCCACGTAACGGACATACTGGGTGATGGAAACGGATGGGCCTCTCAAGGGGAATAGACAATTGCAAAGAGTCTCGTTGTTTCTGAGTGTAGCTCCATCCCATTCTTTTTTAGGGTTCTTAAGAGCAGCATCAGCTCGCTTAGCCTCTTGATGGCACTGGAAATGTATGATGTTAAAATGGCTAACAGTGGTGTACACACACTCACCACGTGAACTGCCTGAAGTGCCAACACCAAGGTTTACTCGCTTACTGTAGGAGTAAATACCCAACATATCATTAGGCCGCAAGCTGTAGCCCTCTCTACAAACCATGCAAGCCACCCCATCCTCTTCCTCTTCCACATCTTCCAAGCCTTCAATGCTTGGTTGTGTAACAATTATTCGCTCACCACCATCTGATGATACTTCTTGATGCATCCCAAGACCCTGTTAAACCAACTATCAATCATATTCTGATACATTACTAAGAAATGCATCAATACGACAATAGCATCTACTAAAGCAACAAGTTTTTAAAACACTTAAATTCATCAATATAACTATAGCATCAACTAAAAAAAGAAGTTTTCCCTCTTACAAAAAACAAGAAGTGTTTCTAAGACACTATTCAGGGTAAGCCTCTATTCAGGGTTCTTTAAATTTAGTGGTAGTCTCTCTCTCTCTCTCTCTCTCTCTCTCTCTCTCTCTCTCTCTCTCTCTCTCTCTCATCATTTGCCCGACCAATCCATGGGGGAATGTGAGACCCCGCCAACACACTCATCTATTGAAGAACTCTTTATAGCAATTTCTCAATTAAAAACTCACACTAACAAAACCACATCCCACCTTGGTTTTACTACTGGGTAATTAATCGTTTAGGCAAGGGTTTTCACTATTTATCTCGAGAAACCGGTAAATTCAAAATTCATGCGATTTCAAAAGGTTTTGCCTCTTTCTTTGTTAAGTAATTCCGTAAACTTCTCATGTAATTACTAAAATTAATAGTTATCAGGTAAATACTATTTTCTATGATGAAGCAAGTCTTAAACGAAAAAATAATAATAATTACATAATGGGTTCTAATTGTGTGAATCGAGAGATCTTATCATATTCTTGTGACGTGAATTGTCCTCGCATAGTCGTTTCTTACAGTCTATGGTTTATTTACGTTTATGTTATTTTAATTTAAGTCTCTCTGCTAGAGAAGCTAAATATGTTTTTAGGGAGTTCCTAATTAACCAACACAAGGTTAAGAAGGTAATTTTCCTACTTTCAAGATTATTCCTAATTAAGGTTTCTACTCTTTTATGTTCTATAAAAGGGAGGCTAGGTTCTCTATTTTATTTAGTTGTTGAAGTTGAAGTTAAGAATTATATTTCAGTAATTTAGTTTGTGTTTTAGAGTTAGAGAAAACTCTAATCTTAAATTAGGTCTAAATTAGCGTAATATACTTCTAAATTTTACTTCGGCGTTGAGAGTTTACGTCATCTTGAATAAAATGTGATTTTAGAAATTTTACACCGCAGGAGGATTTAGCTTACATACTATGCCACATTGTAAGCTGTTAACATGAAAAACATAGGGACAAGTAGGATCTTAACCATGTATGAAGAAAAAGGTAATAATAATGAAGTTCACCTGAAGTAACTCTTCTCTCTTCCTAAGAGCTTGACGCCGCTTCTCATCCCTGGTTGCATGGCGCAACTTGCGAATTTTTTCCTCTAGGAACCCATCTCCCTTGCACTCCTTATCAGATAGTGTATCTAACAAATTTTCGGCTCGAGCACCTATCTCATTTTCCCCAGCAACCCCCTCCAAAGCATGAAGCAACGCCAATATACCATCTCTATCAATACACTCTTGCGTAGCCAAGTGCCCCTTCGCCAATCCCTGCAACATAGACAAGATCATTGGGATTGATGGAAGCCCTAAACTGACTGCCCATTCTGCACTAGATTTAAATCCAGCTTTTCCAGAAACAGCAAAGCTCTCACTCAAGTATCTAACAGCAATGCTAACAACCCCCTTCTCCAAAATAATGTCCTTGAGCCTCTCCCCACATGAACTTGTTTTCAGTGACTCGGAAACTGCAACAAAATTCTCCACTGTAAACTGCTGCCTCGCTGCTTGTTGAACCATGTTTTCATCCTCCGGATTGTCCTGTTTCTGCAGCCTGTCAAATTCACCCCAATCTCGCAGATGAGGATCAAAGTGCTGTATGAGAGCCTCCATTGCTGCCGGATCACCATAAGTCAAATAAGGCAGGATCCTTGCCACCATATCAGTGTTCCTACGCTGTTTGTTAGACTTCTTGAGGTCTGAAGGATGGCATAATCTCTCCAAGAACATGAGGACTATTTTCTTGGCCTGTTCACTGGCACCAGTTTCTTCATTATTGACAGCAAACACGCTCTGGGTGATGCTAATATCACTCTCATTTGCTTCCAATGTTAGACTTTCAACAATCAACAGAATGCCCTCAGCTGGCTCCATAGCATCCACAGAGAAAGCACGTTTTGCTGTTTCAAGAAGCAGAACAAGAGCTCCTAGACGTAACAAGGCCCTCCTATTCTCTCTTATCTTGCAGCAATACTTAAGGAGATTGAACACCAAAACTAACTTTTCTTGGTTGGACTTCAAGTCGTCATCCCCCAAACTCTGTTATTCAAGATTTTACCAGTCAGATGCAAAGAATCTTACCAGCCAGATGCAAAGAAAGTAAGAAAGATAAAGAAATAAAATTAAGAACAAAATAATAAATTCACAAAAAATTGGCAGCAGACACTGTCAACAACAAAATTGGGAATCGTAGACAACAACACATAAGAGCTGACATATGCCTGTAAAAAAACACCGCAGCATGAATATAAGCAATGGAACTTGATACCTAAACATGAGTATATTTACACAATGGTCATATGTCCCTTAAAACTAAAAAAAATCAAACGCAGCATTGTCTATAAGAAGAAAAAAAACATGTGGCGCATCATGAATGAACATCATTAAAAAGTACATTTTGCTAGAAAGAAGAAAGTTATGGTACTAAAGGAAAAGGTGCCTAGAATGCTTGCTTGAGTGAGAGAGTGAATTAGTTCGTAGTTTTTTTTTTAAAATTAAATATGTTGACAATATTAATTAGAATTTTCCATAAGTATATTATGAGTTATGAAATAAGAAACTTCCTTAAGTTCGAGTTATGAAATAAGAAACTTCCTTAAGTTGGTAGAATTAGAAAGCCTAGTTTATAAAAGTGATAGGCTAAAATTATTGTTATTAGGTATTTTTGGATAGAACTTGGTAGAAATAATATGTGGTTTCCGCTTTATCAAACTGAGTTCAATTGAAACACTAATACGGATTGTTCATGGATTATTTTTGATCTTATTAAACCGCCGCAAGGATGTTTCTTTATGCTAGGAACCGAAAAAGACTTTGGTTGTCTTGACTAAAGCATTTACAGTTCCAAATATACCCCTCTCACAATCAAATATTTAGATGCAAATAAGGTACAAAGTTATGACAATAAGTTTATGCTTTTAAGTTATTATCGTTATACATTATATTTATCTCTTTTCGCCATCTCTTCCATGTTTCCTTCTTTTATAATCGTCCCCTTAAAACTCTAACAAATTCAATCTTTCCCCTCTCACATTTGTTTTGCCGAAAAGTTTTTCAATCCTCCTCTTTCTTGAACCAACTCCCCAATTATGATGGTGATTCCGATTGTGCTTCTCACAAAGTTTTTATCCTATATTTTAAAATATCAAATTGCTATTCTGATTTTCTTTCAGTGCTCAAATGATTTGAATTTTTAATGATGGTGGTGTTAAGAATTTTGTTGGGGTTTCATGGGTTTATTTGAGGTTTTATTTTAGGCATTTTTTATTGGATTGCACTTGGCGTTGCTGAAAATAAAATTTCTTAAAATTTCTTAGACAAATGGTAAGAAATTAAGGTTAATATTTTCGAATAAATTTGAAATAACTTTTGAAATTTGTCTTTTCTTTCTGAATCATGTGTTGGACTCTTTAATAACAATATGATAATTTGTTCCTTTTGGTACGAGGTTCAAGGATTTTGTACAATTATTTTTTGATGTATTTCTCACTCAATTCGTTTCGTGAAATTATTGAGAATTTTTGCGGGAGTTCTTAGTTTCATGAAAACTGAGATTTTTGCTCACTTCTGGGTGGGGGTAACGTTGTGAAAGTACTACTGGAAAGTCGCAAGGTTTCAAATCATTCCCGTGAGTTCTTTTGGATATTCATCAACTACAGGGAGCCTGGCTTCAATGTCAATATATGGGGGTGTATACAGAAAAGGTGGCTTTATTAGAACATAAATTGTGTTTGGCGAGCCACCCAACATATATAGCAGCTTTGTAACTACCTGGAAGAGAGCATCAATGAATACATGAACCCTAAATACGTCATCATAAAGAGTAAAAAGGATTCCATAAGTAATTTTCTTTGAAAAATTCATTTGGGTAAAAGTTACGCCGATTCATTAAGATTTTACAAATATTTGTATAATTTTTGCGAGACGAGTTTGCGTAGTGTGTTTTTTGTCTCAAACATATGAATTCATAGCAGAAACATAACAGCTCAATGTGGAGAGAGTCCAAAATCCAGGCAGGAACCATATTCACAAATATCAATGAATTTTCACATGATTTTATTTTTCATTCAGGTGCGAATTAATGATATGTAAATTTCCAAAATTATTCTCTATATATACTACCTAAATGCAGATTACTTTGTACGAATATAGATTCTTGATTGTGTACTCGTTACGATGATTATGGGTTGTAAACTCTAATTAATTTGCTTATTTTTCCTCGTTTACAAGTAATAAGAGGAAAGTAATTGGAGGATCGGACTCCTTTTGAAAGTGATGAAGCAAACTATGCACCTGGATCATGCTTAAAATAACTTCAAGTCCACCATACTCTCTAACTGCGCCGGCTATTGCAAATTCAACCTCAGGATCCTGAGTTTCTTCCTTGTCTTCCTCCAATTCTTTAATCATGGGCTCAGTAGCCTCACCATCTAATCCCTGATAAATACAAAATAAAATAAGAACATGTCAAGCTGCTATAGTTACCGCTGCAGCGAGCTTTACAAAAGTCAATTGTTCAAATATGAAACTTTAAATATAGCATCGAAAGGTATAACAAACCTGAAGCCTGTACGTCACTGGCATAGGTGGGCAATCTCTAGCAGGTATGGAGGGACTTGCAGATAACAAAATAGAATTGCTAATGGCATGACAATGTGATTTTTTCCAAACTTGATCATAAACCTCAGAGATGCTCAAGTCTAGAGATATTATATTCCCAGCTACCAGCAACTCCATGCCGTAGTCATCTTCAACAAGACCTAAGAGTTCCAATTGATGGCAAATCTTATTTTTGACGTCTCGCATTAAAGGACCAATCTCAGCACTGGAGTAAGGATTTTTGGTCATTGATCCCCTGATAAACTCTTCTTGGGTGTGCGCTTTATTCAAAACTAGGAGATAAACAGGCTCGGGCTTTGATGGACAAATCATATTGCAAAGTTGCTCCAAAATAAACTGCATATATGATTAAAACTTGATTGGTAAAGCTTTACGGATATCAACTGAAAATTAATTAACACTTCCTTGGGAAGGAACAACAGATGAAGAAAGAGTTAAGAATGAGCTGATAACATTTAGATAAAGCGTAGAAACTGATAAAGAATGGAGTTTCAAAAGTGAAGTCAAAATGGTTAAAGAAGGTATAGTGGAAGCTGTTTTGGAAAGTATTGCTTTATCCGTCTTAATTGGATAACACGTCAAGGTGCTAGGTCCCTTACCACACTTTTGTATGAAAATATCTATCGACTTATACACAGAATTATTTTTGCAACACGTCTTTTCATAGATTTTCCGCAGAAATAACATTTGAGCTTTCCTCTGAAACACAAATAAAGTTCCATTTTAAAGAACCATAAAAACTATCGAAATTTGGGTGCTTAATATGATGTCTACCTCAAGCTTGCTGAATAATTATTAGGACCATGTAATTGCTAAGATGGCAATAACATACATTAGTTCACAAGGAAAATGGACCACGCAAGTGCATGAAAACGAATTGGAAAGGCCAGGTGTTGCATTAACGGGGTAAAAAGATGAAACAAATACCGTTGGAACTGCAAACTGGAATTATTTTACATACCAGAGAAGTTCGCCCTTTCTTCTCGCCATGGATCTGTAAACCAGAGATACATGCCCGAATAAACTGCCGTTTGTTTTCGCTGCTTTCAAGAAGAAGACTGTCCAGGAGATCCTTTAGATTCCTATTACAATCGCTTATTAGCTTTGTCTTCTGCACAACGAGACCTCGAATGACGATAAGAGCCTCAAGGACCTCGGAAAGCAAGTCATCTCGCATGAATCTAGAACCAACATCAGATGGATCAGGAAATAAAGAGAATATAGTTTCACTAATAATATAAATTATGTGGAAGATGAAATATACCTGGATCGGATATTGGGAACCTCAAGAAACTTATTGAGGAGCTCTATCAGCTTATGGAGGATAAATCCCTGTGATATGTCAATTCGAAGACTCCTCTCTTGTGATTCAACATTACTCACCTCTTGGGTGATTAACCGAGATAAGGTACTTAGACATCCCCTAGCAGTCAAGAATAGACGAGCATCTTCTGAGTCTACCATTTTAAACAGTAACTCAAAATATTCTGCGGCGCTTTCACCAGCAGTCAGAGATGCAGGTAGCAACGCCATAAGTAAAGCTAAAATTCTTAACTGTCTGGCTGAACTCTGTGTGCAAAGCAAGCTAATCAGTGTACACATCTCCAACCTTATAGACTGTGAACATGCACTTAATGCCAATTCTGAGATCCAAGAACCCAGCTCAAATGCTGACAGGTTGCTCTTAGCCACCCTACTACAAGCCCGACGTTTCCATCTAAGAGCAAACTTGAGAGCAAGATACTCAAATCTCTGAGACCGGGACCTTTGCCCAGCAACTCTCACTGCCTGAGATACTTTATAGCGCCTCCTAACAAAATCAAGATATGAAGTTCCTTTCTCCCATTCCGAATAGCTAACTAGTTGAATATCCTGTGCCTTGTGGACACCATCCCACTTTTTTTCTGATAACCCCAATACAGACTTACCTCCACTAGCATTGGCATTTATGGGACTTACGCCATTATCATTCTTTGCCTTAAGGACAAAAACAGCTTGATCTTTATCTGGTGTGTCAGATTTTGGAGGAATACATGCCTGAGATATAATCCTCAAACAAGGAAGAATGACATGCTCAGATATAGCAGGATGTCTAGCACCCAATTTAATAGAAGAGAATAATAGCTGGAAAGCGACACGTAACCTTGATTCCCAGAATTCATCCGTCATTGAACAAGTCTCTGAAAGCAGCAACAATTCCTCACGAGTAGCCAACGCAATATCCATTGAGCGATGATGTTCAAGACAGTACAATACTTTTTTCTGAATAAGACTGTTCAACTCGGCCACCGCATTAGTATCATCTTCTGAGAAAGCACACAGAACAACTCTCGCCTGAACACGAGCAGGTTTAGGACCCTGATGAATATTATTTTCAAACAACTCAGACAAGATGCCAGCAGCAACAAGCTGTTTCCTACAATTTTGGTGCTTTGATAACACCTGTAGCAGCTCCAGACACTGTGTAACAAACGTGGTAGCACAACCGTAACAATTATTAGGCGACCTTGGAATTGCAAATTTTGAAGAAGCCACAGTATTATGATCAGACTGTTTGCGGTGAAGGTAATCCATTAAAACATGACGGAGCCCCTGTAGAGTTTGGACACTTTTACTAACAGAATCAAAAGCTGCTTTGCACTTCTCCCCATATAGCACACCAAGAAGAGCAATTTTGCGATTTATCTTACAAGAAGGTCCAGGCAAGGAAACCATCATTTGTTGAATAGAGTCCTTCTGTTGCGAGTCCATATCATTCTCATTAATACTTGTTACGAGCTTAAGAAGGGGCTTTTTAAAACCGAGAAGTTGCTGATATCTCCTGTGAGCATTTTCTGATTCAGATTCAATAGCAGCTAAGCCTTTCTTCATATCCTCGTCATTCTCCATGATATCGAAGGAAAAACTTGGTTTCGCCATGAAATTAAATTCAAATCGACCATATTTGCTATACCCACATTCATTGCAAAGGAAAGAATCTAGATTCTCGTAATTTATATTGCGACATTGTCTGCATTGATATGCATTTTCATGGCAATTGCCACAAATTCCATGCTTATCAGTGACAGATCGGCTGCAACGGGGACACTGCAATGACTCAAGAGACGAGGCTTGGAGATTCTCATAGAAAGAGTCAAGCTCAATCATGAAATTACAAGCAGTTATTGGGATAGGAAATTCAAATTTAAGCTCTGTTTGGTTGAAAGAAAGATGACAACTCTTTGCACGCTTCCACAAGGACCAATTGTTCTTCAATTCCGACAAGTCTGTCACAGGCCTATTGTTATAGTAGAGGTTCAACACTTTGACGGATTTTGACTTGCGAGCATCGTGAACATTCATGGTCACAGTTTGGATGGTATAACTTCCAGTGCACTTCACTATTATACGGTTGTCAGTGAACTTCGTTTCGGATTTCAAACTTTCTAGTTTCATCCGGCTGTAGGGAACTTCAGGGCAGCTACAAGCTACACAAGGCTCACTTTCCAGATAGTAACCATCAAATTCAACCAAATAGCTTAAGGTATTATATAGGCGCGAATTTGGATGATTGGCCAAGAGCTCATTTTGTGAATGGAGAGTCTCGAAGATGCACCTAGTTACATCAGGAGTCAAGCATCGGCTCACTAACTCCATTTCTTGTTGCTTTGAGCTATTACTATCAGGTACCGTCTTCCCCAATAACCAAGTGACTAGCTCAGTGTACTCAGTAATGTTCTGACCATACATAGGAAGGCATGCCACTTTCTGTAAAAGAGCAGTTAACATGGTCTCCTTAAATGAATGTTTACCATGATGCCAGATGCCATAGAGAACACACTTGGCTTCAACACGAACAGTATTTGAATTCCATTCCAGTAGAAAACTGTCAATAAATTGCCTCAATACAGTGTCATTGAAGATAGCAACAGATTGTTCCATGTCCAGATAAGACTTCTCGGGACCAGACTCACCTCCATCCTCATTTTTCTTATTTTTCAAATCTCCCACCTTACTAGAACTTAATCCTACATCCCCCGTATCACTTTTCTGAACAGAATCCTTTCCCGTATAAAAGGCTAAATTTAGAAGCTTTAGAGTCTGGGTGACTGATTCTTCGCTGAAATAAAATATTCCATTAATTAAGAAGAGGAGGACATCAGCATGCCTTGAACAGTACTTTTGCCAATTTCGCGGCCTAGCAGCTGCTACTTCTGATATAGCAGACAAGCACTTTACTACCTTAACACTTCTCTCATATGAAACACCGGGGTTTTCAAAAACACCAGATTTTTGTACTAATTTGTACAGCTTCTTAACTTCACTTGATAATTGCCAAGAGTCTCTGACATTATAGTAATGAGTTTTGCTTCCACATAAATGAAGAAAAAGCCTTCGCGCATACCTCCTCACGAACGTTGTATGTGGATTGTTAATATAGCTGCACAGAATATCCTGATATCCATCCAACTTCAAGTCCTTAATGGCGGAAGGTTTCCTTTCCCCAGACTTCTCCGGCCTAACCAAGCTGTAGAGAAGTCGGAAAGTGTTCTCTAACAACAATCTTTGGTAGTCCATAAAAATATCCGTACGGTGAGCTTTTGCATATGAATCTGAAAAGAAAGGAGAGTAGTTTCCAGCTGGTAAATCTCTCCGAACAGTTAATAGAGCTCCACATCCTAAACCAAGGTTACCACCATCTTCAATATTTACAGTAGATGATGACTTGAATACGTGCAGTAGCTGCTCTAAAATATCCATAAGATAATTAACAAATGTTTGTTGCCTAAGAGAGCAGCAGGCTCGAAGTAGCTGAGAAACAAACTCGTTTTTCTCCTCATCTACAGGAGATAGAGCAGCATCTGAAGTGGATGACAGAGCATTCTTTTCTTGTGTAGTATCTGCCGTACTACCACTGGATTTGTGTTCACTGCCGGGCTGGTGCCAGTTTCGAAGCATCAAGGTGAAGTACATGAACACAAGGATTACGGTCTCCCCAAAAGAACTACGAGTTTTTGCTACAAATGATTCATTCACATTGATTTCATCCAAGAACCATTGAATAAATTTCTCCATGTCCAAGCTGTCAGGATTTGAGCTATCTGTGAAAGGCCCACCCACTGCAGATGATAATCTGTAGAATAGTTGCATAACAGGAATGACTCGGGTACCACTAGTAGTCTTCTCCATCCATCCTTTCAGTTGCTCTACCAACTCCAATAGAAGCAGAGAATTTACAACTCTCTTTGAAGCAGATATTGAAACTGTTCTTTGATTAATCAAAGAAGGTGAGGGGAATTCTACAGGTTCATCGTCGGCTTCCAATAGATGTATTGATGGAGATGAACTCTGAATGTTGGCATCCTCAGAAGCAGCAACTGGCAACAAACTAGAACCAACGCTTAATTCATCCATAGAAAAATGAATTTCATTACCATCTCCACCTATGGATTCAACTTCAATGGGAATTGCTGACATGGGGTGCTCTCTACTATGTGGCTGAGGAAGACGATCTGCATCCAATACTTGATAGCATGCCTCACATAAATCAAAATCTGGGCAGACGGTACAATGCCATCGATGTCGGAGTATAGGAACAGTGGAGCAACCATCACAACAATACTGCACTGATGAAGTAGCAGAATCTTCTTCAATCAAGACTTGAGTAATTCCACCAGTTGCACTAGCAATATCAGAAGATGCAGCAGGTAGGGTGGTCGATGCAATATTTTCCACAGCATCATCAGTACCCAACATAGTCTGCTGTGGATATGGAACCTGGAGCAATCTAGAAGAGATTGCCAAACTGAACAAAAGATAAGTCAGCACAAGAAATGAAAGAAAATAAAATGAGCTAAGACATAAAACAGCAAAAATAGACCTGGTGGAAGTCTGAACAGCCTCATAAGGAGCAAAAAGTAGTTTCTTGAGTAATGCAACAGCAGGTGCAACTGAATGCCTACTGCCAGTATTATTCTGATGTAACACAAGGCATTCTGCATAGCTATAAATGAGCTCCACTGATGGTACGACAATTTTGTTCATAGTTTGAGTGTCAGGTTGCTCAATATCCAATATTCCCCAGAGCACATCCATCAACCCATCTATTACGCCTGAGCCTACATTACACGAATTATAAATAGGATACCATTAGATATTTTACTTCATTACAAAGCATATAAATGCATTAAATATATTTTCTTACAAATCAAGGAAGAAAACTAAATTCAATCATAGATAATACCGATAAGCCAGCACAGAGGAAGTAAGAAATAGAAATTGGGAGGTCATAATATAGGTCAAGCTATATCCATATCCTAAACTGAGCCACACTTTTATAATCTCTTTTGTTTGATAAATATAGCAAAGAGAAATTACAACATACAAGAAGGAAAGAAAGTCATACAAAAGAAAAATCAACAAACGAGCAGACACAACAAAACAAGAATTTTTATCGGAACTTTAATTTTCTTTTTAGTGTCTTTTTTTTTTCCTTCAAGTTTCATTATATTGCTCTCTAGCAAAAATGGTAGTACAACATCAAAGGAAAAAATCGCCTCGTAGCATTTCCACGGCACAAGCTCCCCTCTTGTGCCCTTGAGTAGGTGGAGTAGTTCCCACCTAGTACATAGCAATGTTTTTAAGTTTCTTTCAAGGGTCTGTTAGCTATCCCAGTTTATTCTCAAACGAAAAGGTTGCGAATTAACCTCACAATCATTGGTAGAAATAAAAAATAAACTATGAGCTTGTCACAGGAAAAGGAAAAAAGTCTCCGGTTCCAACTTGCATCTTTTACAAGATCATATGAACTTTGTATACACTCCTCTGACTTGGCCATCTCTACAACTTGCTCTGGAAATAACAATAGGACTTCCAATCGAGTCCCACCATGTTGCAGGTGACTTAGAACAAAAGAACAAATCGACGTAGTGAATCAAATTTAATGCCGAAACATGAAGCACAAATCATATCTCATTATGAAAGCTGGTGAATAAAACAAACGAAAAACTGAGCAAAAAGTTTTTTAGGAAAGTTTTTCATGGGGTTGCTGAAGAAAACCAACTTGTAGAGATGATGAACTTTATTAAAGTGCAAACTCGCTGAATAGGAGACTATTCGTGAAGCACCCAATCCAAGATCAAATAAGAAATACAGGGGTAGAGATTAATATAGATTATAAGGTCTTTCTAAAGTCGCATGAATACAGAGCATATTATAATTGCAAGAGGGAAAAAAGCAAGGAATCTTCATCTTTGAGAAACGCGCTCATGTTTGAATAGTTCAAAACCTTAAAGTTTGACGGTAGATTCAAGGAACAGTTGCAAATCCCATTTCAGTGGCAATTAAGGAATAAAATTAACTTACAAGAATGTAATTGGAGATCTCAGAGTTTCGTAGAGGATTTTATCTTTGATAGAGCGGTAGGACCGTAGGAGGTAAAGAGAAACGAGCAAAATTGCAATAACTTTAATATAAAAACTACAACTAGCAAACCAGTAGTCCATGGAGAAACCACAATCCATAAAGGAATCACCGAGAGAAATCACAAAAGAGATGAAATATCCAAGAAATGCACCCCTAGGATACCAATTTGATGGTAATACTTATGTGGAAGCCAAAGAATTGAAGATACAATATGATAAAATTGAAATTAGGGTTTGTAATTTCCATAAAAATAAATTCGAAAATCATCTCTAATTAACTATTTGGGGGAATATTGTCTGGTGACCTCCTTCTATATTGGACTCTTATGTCAACTACAAGTAGATTTGTTCTTTAAATTAAAAACCTATTTCAAAACCATACTTAACGCATATTGATAAAATATTAGGAGTGTCCCTCCTAATCATAGTTGGCAGAAGAAAGAGACATCCTCGAGATGTCACCGGTGGTATGTGTCCAAACATCAGGTCACTAAATAAAACACTATTAAAAGTGCAAGCTTTTGCTTCTAGTTGTCCAACATGTATTTGCCTTACTATGCTTGTTATTTCGTCCCAGTTTCAGATGCTTCCTAGTTCCTAGTTTAAGATTGATATACCACATATAGACCTAGTCTGTTACGGACTAAGAAAATTCTTGTAAGAATAACGGCTATTATGGTGAGCAAACATTGCCTTAATGAATCTCGCTAGGTGCTATCTAGCATACCCGTCTCCGTTAAATCGCAATAGTGGAGTGGAGGGGAAGTGTAACCTGGAGGGAACTCGACAAGGACAAACTATTTTGGGTAGGGCATGGAATTTGCAATAGTATATATCTTGCTTGTTTTACGCAATTTTTTGTACTATCCGCACAATTTCATCAATATCGAGGTTACTCGTAGTAAGAGATGGGCACATTGGCATATGAGACGTGACGGTTATGAATGGGTTGGACTAACAATAACGAGAGGGCACGTGAGGCGTGGAAGTTGTGATTGTGCTGGACTATCAATAATGAGAGGGCCCAATAGGTCATGAGATCAATTGGGTGATGGCGTGAAGTGCCTATGGGTGATGTTGGTTGGATCATTCCTGGTACTTTCTTGGTTGGATCATTCCTGGTACTTTCTTGGTTGCCAGTCTTGATAGGAAACTTTATTACTTATGTTTGCACATGAGTCTTTCTCTACACGTATGTCCTGTGAATTCACATGTTTTGACCATGAGATAAGGGACGATCAATTCTTGAGTTCTTGATTTTTTTTCCACTAGATGTTGGACTGTATAGGCAGGACATATAGACTTCTTAATGGAGGGATTTCGACAGCCTGAGGGTTGTAACTACTTTGTTGTTGAAGCGACTCCTCCACGTGTATTTTGAGTAAATTCATTGATACCGCATTCTGTTGAATAAGTATTCATTTCTTCTAATATTACCTAACACCGCGGTGTTATTAATGTCTCTAGGACTTCGTTCTTAGTGACTATCCATACCAGATTCATTATCGGGGAGACTCTAAGTTGCAATTATTCTCCCCCTTTGGTATTCTTAAGCAGCACCATTATCCATTTTGTTGGACAAGTCCCATCAGACTCATCATAATGTCGAATGGAAGACTTACAACTAGCGTCAATAGAGGACAATGGTAAGCCTCGAACTCCATGATTGAAGGCACAGTAAGCTGACCCTAGAGCTAAGAAAGGAAACTTTCAGGAGAAAATGAAAAAAAAATATTACCCTCAAGCTCCCGATGCCACCTATTCATAGAGGGAAAGTAGGGTTAGAAAATACGGAGTTGCCATTCGATGATGGCAGTTATATAATGTCGTTAGACTCAACCGTCTTATTAAAATCATTATGGGCCATAGGATAACAGTGCTAAGCGCCAGTCATCAAGGCAGGCAGGCAGGCAGGCAGGCAGTTAAGGTAACATGAGTACCAACTTAGTTGCTACCTGTTTGCTCATGGCTTCCTAACATTGGAATGAAGTCTACACTCCCTTGCAAGGATAGAATAGTGTCTTGTAGATGAGCGTAATGCGTTTACCAGTGCGTCCCTCGTCAGTTATGCTCGGTTACCTCATGTGTTTGTGTGGTGCTTTGATGGCGCTTGTGCAATCTGTAATCATAATACTTCCTTCCAGCGTCATTCCAAAAGACTTGCATTATGGAATGAAGTCTACATACCTACCTTGCAATGACAGATTAGCGTCTTGCAGATGACCGTGATGAGCTTAGCGGCACGCCCCTCGTGATTTGTGCTCAGTTACCTCATGTGCTTGTGTGATGCTTTGATGACACACACAACGCCCTTTTTTTATCTTGTGTGTCATGTAGAGACATAATACTTGCGTTTTGGAATTTTTCATGCTTCATTCGGCGGTGACATGGCCAAATATGATTTGCCACAAAATTCACGGTCTACATTTCTGCATATATCTATGATCCACTTAATTTAAGTGTGCCGCTAGGATATTAGTAAGTCACGTTAGGCGTAAGTTAGCTCACATAGAAATCTTGTATGATATAATAAATGTTATTGACTCTCCTAAGACAATATCGCCTCGATGTTTTGTTTTTTCTCTCAGTTTAAATCTATATAGACACACTACTACATATGAGGATGAAGGCAATAGAAGAGACGGAGATGTTGACTACGAATAGTGCTTAGATTTCAGCCATCATCTTCTTCCAAGAAACAAGTTGTCATTCTTGGGAATCATAATGAAGCATAATCGCGATGGTAAAGTTTGAAGACTGCAAGGTAGAAGCAAAACATAGACATACGAACTGGAAATATTATGATATGTCACGGCCTAGAGGGGTGTGCTCTACCAAGTCGCGGCTTGGGCGGGCCGCCTAGGTCAACACGGTTTGACTCTCTCTCTCTCTCTCTCTCTCTCTCTCTCTTAGAACGTTCTAATATTTCATATTTTTTAGTATTTTACCTAAATTAGAAGTCTTTATTTTTCAACTAGTATTAGGTTTTATTATTCGTTTCCAATTAGGAGTAGGTTTCTATGTTGTAATATGTCTCATTCATCAATAAAATGAGAGCCTTTGTACATTTTAGAATTAGGTTGGATTAAATGGAAAGCTAATTTGCTAAAAGTTACGTTAAGTTTGGGGGGAAACTGCAAACCCTAGATCTTTTAGATCTGTATTTTGATTGAACTGATAATCAGTTGCTTCCGCCTAATTAGTTCTCTATATTTGGAAAACTTAGATTCAAGGTGTTTTGTTATTTACTTGTCAAATAATGTGTAGTGGGTGTTAACCGGTTAGATGTAGTCAATGGTGTTCTTCATTGGGTGTTGGAGTTGGTACACTAGGAACAACCTTACCCCGGGTGGGGATTGATATGTTTAACATGCGATACTACAGCAAAAAATATCCCAAGAGATAGACTAGAAGCTACATCCCTCCTTTCTCACATATCTGCCTTAAAAATCTATGCCCAATAATGCGCGAAGTTCAACTAAATATGGTCATGTGTGCAGAACTAAACAATAAAAACATCAATTGAAAAAACAAGTAGCACAGAATATAATACCGTTAGTTTCAAGAAAAGTGGCCAAATTCAATCTACGATGTAATGCAATTTTTAAAATTGCACGCATCTGAGCTGTAAATTCTTCCAGGACCAAACTCCCTGTTGCACCACCAACTCCCAGCCTTGAAGCAAGTACAGGTAAAGATTTCATAATCCCATGAAGGCGCATTGTATCTTTTACCTGAAAAATAAATCAAATAAGTGAACCTTACCCTTTAAGCAAAAAATGGAAAGCGAAAAAAATCCGCATGAATTATAGAAGGAATCGTTAAGAGAGTACATGATAGTAGATCTCTCTTTTCGGGAATAAAGACTGAAGAACATGGCAAGCAGCAAATTGTAGCACTGGTTCTCTGTCACTTTCAAAAATAGTTTCTAATAAATCCTTGCATTTTACTTTACTCAGCTCCATTTTAACCTGCTCAATTTCTGAACATCCACAAATCCTGCTGCAGAGTATATAGAATCTGGAAAGAAGCTTCAGTCCATCTGCTACCACTTGCTCCTGAATAGATTGCACTGGCCGACACTTGTTCCCAGCTTCAACAACCCTAGAATTAGAACCATGTGCTTCCATATCCAATACTGCATCCACTTTCTCTTTCCAGCCAAATTCATCCTTGGCCCTACCATATACTTCCAGTGAATCTATCCTCGCCAATGTAGATCCTTTGAAAGTTGGACCCACAGAGATTGTAAATTCTTCATCAGCAAGGAGTGATTCAGAATTTGTAAACGGAATATCATACCATGATCGCATGCCTTCAGCAATTTTTATTACTCTTTGGAAAATGGTAACTTCAGATGGAATGTGGTTCACTGACGAATTACCAACATGCAGCCGGAAACCAACCATGACTATGTCGGGGTTTGAATTAGACACAGCTATCTGCAAAAAATTATAATCAAACACCATTCAATTACAAAAGCAGAAAAATAACTTTTTCATATACCATATAACCACAGTCGCATGAAGCATTAGTACACAAGCTCTAGTATTTCTGCTGCACTAACAGCAAGCACGAATTGGATACATCCAATGTACATAACACACCTCACAATCTGGTGGATATGGGAATTATTTGCATCCATAACTCGTGAACTTAGTACAATAAAACAAACAATAATATTATGGATAACTGCCATAAGAAATACTGATTGCATGATAGTTACACAACAAAAAAATAGATTAACATTGTGTTACATTACTAGAGATAGGGTTACGATGTATAGCGCAAAAAGAGATCCAGCCAAATACAGGAAAACTAAACCGGTATTTGTGGCTCAAACTAGCGAACCAAAATCAAGAACAGCAAAACTGTCCGACACAATTGAAAAAGCGCAGCGGTTAGTGCCACACGAGATACTTCA
Source organism: Kingdonia uniflora (assembly GCA_014058105.1). Taxonomy (NCBI): domain Eukaryota; kingdom Viridiplantae; phylum Streptophyta; class Magnoliopsida; order Ranunculales; family Circaeasteraceae; genus Kingdonia; species Kingdonia uniflora. Next base: position 5,819,309 of record JACGCM010000671.1, read on the forward strand.
ATTAATGAGTTGCATATGTGTCTATTTGATTTTCACTAAAGTATGTGAGAATCAAAAAGTCAATCGTCTTCCCAAATGTGGAGACATCTAGCAAGCAAATAATACAGAAAGACTGCAAGAAATTGAGCAAAATAACTATGTTTATAAAGAAGAAAGTGAGCAGCACACGATAAGAAATGAACTCTTCATATGAAAATTTATTTGGTTTAGAGGAAAAGGAGCATTCTTGAGCAAATAAGGCGAAAATAGAGAAGACGGAGAGGCAATAGTACCTTAAATCCTGCAGGGTTGGGGCTCTCTAGAAACCCATCATCAGATGCCAAACTTTGTTTAGTTCCCTCAGAGTCACTATTTCTGATGGCATCACCACTCAACTTCACGTCAGCTGTGATGCAAACCGTTTTCTCAAAGAAATCAAGAGGAAACTCCGGATTTATATCATAAACTTTACTGCAAAGAATATCAGACCCCAATTTCTTTGTTTGACCAGAACTCACAGTCCCTCCTCCATCGGCTCCCACAAGAGGGATGTGTGAGTATATCTGGAGACTGCCATCATCGTGTAAAACAAGATAGTGGGATTTATCTTTGGATAAAGGCTTGTAAGCAGTTATGCCAACCAAAGGCAAGGCAGTATGACGCATGTTTTGTGCAAATACGTCCTGAAATCCCATTGATACAACAAGTACAACATTGGATTTTACGCTTGAGGAACAGACAAAAAATCCACTACCAGCCAGCTCTTTCCAGTGATGCAGTCCAGCAGGTCTAAGCTTACCATCTTTCTCGTCCTCATATACAGTAGATATCTCGCTAAGAGACGATGCATTATCATCTAAGCTTCCAATCAAGGTAGTCCCATCTTGATAAGATATGAGAAGTAATCTGTAAGATGATGAAAAGTACAGAGACAAGCCTTTTGACTGTATGTCCTTACCCGAAACCTGAATAACTTCTTTCAAAGGCTTAGCTCCAACATCACTATCCAACGACAATTGGAGCCTAAACAAACAACCAAGTTCTGAAAGAACAAGAAGAAAACTATGTCCTTTATGAGCCACAACAAGCGTTGCATCAACAATGAGATCATCAGACAACGTGAAATAGTGAATGGGACTGATATTATCCCGGGACAAGTCGTATATCTTTACAAACATGTTGGTGACCACCATTAGCTGAACTTGAGATCCCGGAACCCAATCCACCCGTCGGATATAAGCTCCTTGAAGAGAAAGCTCAAGCGGCAGACGGTCGGTCACTTCACCACGAGGATTCAATGTGAGCACCTGGCATTCCTCATATCCTGCCACAACAAGATAATTCTCCATAGCTGGGTTAAACATAAGATGTACAACTTCAAAGCGAACAACATTCTTAGAGAGAGGCTTAACATTGGTCTTGTCTGCTGTCACAGGCACAACAGTTGCCTGTCCAATCAGCTGTCCAACATCAAATATGGAAACCTTTTCACCCTCTCCAGCTGCAAGTCTTCCTCTAGTATTAACACTTAGCAAAGACTTGACAAGAGAACCACTAGCTAGATGAGATTTCAGATCCCTAGCATTTGAATAATCCGACTTTATCTTCAGATCCAATGATCCACTTTTGTAAGCCTTTTTCAACTGCAAAAGATCAACACTGAAGGAAAGCACCTTATCTTTACCAAGCAAAACTCTTTTCTCTTTTGAAAGGTTAAAGTCTCTCTTACTAGTTACCGCAGGAATTAGTTTACTACAAAGTCTAAGAACCCGAGACTCCACATCAAGATCTTCAAGTACAACTGCAATTCCATCTCGCAGTCCCGCTGGAATAGATAACTTAAAAGAGTTCTGTATGTCTACATAACAATCATTATCCATATCGGAGTCACTATCTGGCAGCTGACCTCCGTCCTCTGAAAATGGCATTAATGACTGATAATGATAACTAGCAGCATTATTAACTGGTTCAGTACTGCCTCCGGTGAATTTTCGAGGCTTCAAGCACTGACAGCTGCTGCCTCTGACACCACCAGCTCCACAATCACAAAAAAAGCGGCTCAGGCGAGAATAAACAACACGATGACCACGATGACAAACCCTAGCACAAACTGAGCAACATCCTTTTGAAACTGTTAAATCACAAGTATAGCAAAAATACCAATGTTGTTCCATGAAATTGCTGCCACTTGATGTAAATGTACACACTTTGGAGGCAAGTGCTCTCTCACTATTACCGTCATCTTCGTCATCTCTGTCTACGCTAGCCAACTCCCCATCAGATGTACCATCGTCTTCATCTTCATCTACAGAAGTTGCATCACAATCAATGGATGTTGATCCTGTTTCTTGATTATCCGAAAGAAGTAAAGTGTCTATCTTTTTCTTTGCACCTACTGCTCGAGAAACCATGGATACAGCCCCAAGACCATTATCAGACGTATGCTTTTTGGAATACTTATCCAGGACATTCTTACCTGCCCCACACTCACTCAATACTATTCCCAAAAAGCCAAAAAGAAACTTTAACCCTTGAAGAAAATTGTCATCATCAGCAAGTTTCTCCATTAACATGACAGTCCTGTTTAGAAGCTGCTTCATTGTAGATTCACTGTTAGAGAGTTGGATAACCAAATGAAAATAGGCTTTGGCTGTATGGATTTCATAAGACATGAATGCCATATCAAGAGACATCAGCATAGCTTCAATGACATGATTATGAAATTCATTGGACTGAGTTTCAGAAGGCGAGGACATTACTTGAAGAATAAAATTCATGGTTGATTCTCTGAGCAAAGGGGAACTTCCTTTTGCATTCGTAACCCCACTTGAAGCTTCCATTGTCCCTAAGAGCCTCTTTTCCAACCAACTGGAGAAACGAATCGAATCTAGTTCAAGAAACTTGTTTTGGGCCTCCCCCTTAAGACCAGGACAAAGATTTCCAGAAAAAAGATCTACAAAAAAGTTAAGAACCTTTACATTTACTGACTCCGAGTAATACCCATCCAAGGCATCAATGAGAACCAACAAATTGCCCAATTGGTAACCACAAAGGTCCTTCACTTCTTTAGACACGTCTTTGTTAGTACCCAAATAGAACTTGAAAACACCAACTTTTGCGGGATCCTTCATAAGACCCTCCATAGCATCGACAGCCCGAGTAATTAACATCTCATGGGTATTACTGTCAGTTGCCCCTCTGCAATTGATATCCTTTACAAAACCTTCCATGTGCTTCAATGCAAAAAGATAATTGTAGTTCAAACCCTCCTGGCATCCACCCGATAAGCTGCTAAAAATAACTTCACATCGTCCATGAATGCACTGAAAGATCCTATCGGACTTAATAGTCATCAGTGAATCAACAAGCTGACGAACTACCTCAGGCTCTAAATATAAATTCATGCCCACATCTTTAATCTTGATTAATGCATCAAGAGTGTAAACAAGCTCCCGTACCATGAGAACACAAGAAACAAGAGCTCCACTTGAAGTTGTAGAATGAGATGGAAAACCATGCAGCAAACAACTCAGAAACATCTGATTCATGTTTGCCAAACCACTTGTGCGAACAATCCCTTGCAACTTTGACAATAAACCATATACAGACTCCAACTGACAAGAATCTGATCCACTCATCTGAAGAAGCTTATCTTGAGCAGTTTTATCAAATTCTATATGTTTGGCAAGGAGCAGGGGTGAAACTTTATCTGAATGGAAATTAGTATAATTAAGGGTACATAGAAAAGCTTCTTGAAGAGCCTGCAAATATCTCTTCAGCAAAGATGAAAGAACCTGGAAGATCCAAGCAACGTGATTCTCCTCGATCACAGTGGCAACTGTGCTTTCAGCATAAGCTAGATAGACTCTTCCCTTAGAAGTGTTTCCAGTCCGGAGTAGCTCCACCCCAGGGATTTCATTTTTTACACAATATCCACATACCCCATCATAAAGCAACGAGAGTATTAGAGAAATCCACGCCCCATTTCTCAAGAAATCCCATCCCATTTCAGTAATCCTATCTGATATATGTGAAGTATGCAACTGCTGAAGCATACCAACTACGACTGCTGGAAAATCACTAACAGTAGAACTGCTTAACAATAGATGGCTAAAGTGAAAGAAGTACTCCGTATTTGATGTTTCAAGTATCTGCAGGCTGTTTCCAGAAGTTGCAGGGTTCATGACAGGATTATCCCAACAAAGAATAAATATATATCTTTCAAGTATGAGGTCTTCCACTGCTTCAGCTTTTTTACCTCTCCAAAACCCCATAAACGATGAAAACAAGGCATATATGTCATCCCAGCTAAAAAGCAAATGCTGCAGGGCCTGATTATCTCTGGAAACTGGAGATGGATGCTTAGTCACGTCAATTAGTTGATGAAGCAAACTGCTTATAACAGGATCTTCCTTCAACGACTCGCCCATTAGATTCTCCATAACAATCGATGGCCATGACAACAAATGATCATTTAAGTAGTTAGGAAGACAAGATCCAGAAAACGGCACTTCCCTCAACTTTGATCTTATATCCACAAGTAACCATGAAGGGCAAATAGATGGGTAAAATATGACATAGCGAAGCATCACAATCAGCCTTGAAACTAACAAAGCCCAGCATGACAGTTGCGAAATGCTGAATCCATCCGTAGGAGCATCAAGTTCTCTTAATGAAGTAAAAATTATGTTTGCCAGAATTTCCTTTTGAGCCTCGTCACATAAATGGAATGTCATAAGAACAATTTCGATATGAAAATTACAAGGAAGAGCCTCAAGAAGTTCCTTGAGACTGGGACACTTCACGCTGACATACTTTGCCTTTTCAATAATAAAATCAATATATCCCTTGAATATTTTGGTTCTTAAGGGGGTTCCAGACAAACCCCTCCTGCAAATAAGGATATGAGCTAACAGAGTAAGGGTGAAATCATTATACACAAATACGCCATCTTCCAAACTCAAAATTTGATGAACAAGGAATTCTTCAAGTGAACTAGAGAAAGCGTGCTGCAAGAGAAGACTGTGTAATAGCTCGAAGCAGTTCTGATTAATATGCCCGACTAACCTCTGTGATGGTAATAATGCTGCACCACTCTCAGCTTCAGATAAACAGGCTTGACAATTAAGAATGGATAACAGAAAATGGATATGGCCCTCACTAAGCTTTTCGCAGGCATCCTTATATATCGAAGATGGGCATTCCGGAGAAAATATGCATTGCTTTAGAAAACTCAACAATTCACTTGCTGCTTTAATAGGCATATTGCAATAGCTTAAGACACATAAATTAGCAACAACTGAAGAAGGTAGCTCAAGTCCATCAGTAGAGCCAGCTGTGCGACCAGCTTCAGAAAAAAGATTTCCAAAAAGGGCTTCATCTTCATGGCTTATAGCACTTTCCAAGTCCGAGTGGCCATAGGTTTTTGAACAACTGGAATGTGATCTCTCAAATTTTGGCTTAAGTTTTACTCCTTCTGCATGAAGGAAAAAGGTGAGATGCACTAAAGTGTCCACCCAATGACTTGAAGATGGAAACATTATCTTCATTTGCTCTTCACATGTGTATCGTTTGAGCAAAAAGATCTTCTCAGAACGAACATGACATGAAACAACGTTCACCTCAGAAACAACACTGGAGTCAAAAGGATCCGTGTCCATTTTTTCCTTCCAAATAAGAGACTGGGATTTCGGCAATATATTATCTCGTATGATCTTCAACAGGTATAACACAGTTTGAGGATAGTAAACCAGTGGGGGCCTTACTTCTGTATCAGATATGCTATACCTCCACATATCAGAACCCAAAATATCAATTATAGTAGCAACGAGACATGTCTGTACAGTGTGCAAGAGATTGCTGTCACAGAAAATACCTTGGACAATGTGAAGAAATTCTTCCAAAACTAATAGTGTGAGACTCTCAATACTATTCTCAGTAGCACCAAACTGGTAGTTTACAGACTCAAAATTGGGCCTGAAACTGAACAGGCTAGGCAAAGCATCAGTGCATGAGGCGACTGCTTGCAACAACCCCACATCATATGTAACAATTGGCACATCCCTCGTAAGATTTCCAAGCAACTTCAAAATTCTTAAGCTTAAAGACAATCTTGCGCGGAAATTGCCCAGCTCCATCTGATCATCAAAAGACTTTGGCCGATGAAAGAGTTCTTTGCACAGCGTAACAAGGCGTGGAATGCACCTCATGTGGACAACCACCCAATGCTGAGATAGAGAAATCGTATTATTCAAATCCTGGCGAAAAGCATGTTCAATTGAAATTGTACTCCCGTCATCAATATGCAGACACTCAGAAGCTAAAATCTTTAAAACCTGGTCCATAGGCTTCTCTTCTTTTGAGCAATTGATCCCTTATCAAGCAAAAAGAACAACAGAGTTTCAGATGAAATTCTAGCCTAATAAGATTACGTACTTGCATAAATCGGAAGCTAACTACTTTTCCATTGAAATTTTTCCTAGAGACTATATCCTTTGGAAAATAATCACAAATAATCCACGGCAGTTTGAATACATCTTCGCAACAGTTCTCCACAATACACTTTGCTGTTTGTCAAAATTTTACTGATCGGAAGAAATGTAAAACTCAAAAGACAGTACGTGTTACCTTACTAACAACTGAAATAGGAGGGTAAAGGTGTATTGCGAAAAAAAAGGAAGAACAGATTTTAAATAAATAAATAAATAAATAATAAGATCAGCAGAATTTCAGATGAAGTTCTAAAGAACTAAGTTTATGTAGATAGCACATCCAAGAAAGTAAAAAATATAAAGTTTTCAATGTATATTTTCTAGAAATTATTTTGTTTGGAAGACTATCCCTAATGATCTACGGCAGTGTAAATACATATCCAAAGGGGTTCTCCACAATACACTTTTCTGTTTGGGGAAATGTAAATGATTAGAAGGAAATAAAAAACTGAAAAGACAAGTACGTGTAACATACTAACAATAGAAATAGTTGGGTAGAAGTGAATATACCTTGCAGATTGCAAGAAGTGTGGCTGTCCAATTCTATGCCACCAGGTTCAACTGGAACAACAGGCAACAACTCCAAGAGAGAAACTTCAAGACAGGGAAGTGGTACATTGGGTTCTTTATCCATTCCATCAACTAATGCTATTTCCAGTAGTTGTGCAACATTATTCTGTACAACTCAAAAATTTAGACGTGAATAAAAAATTGTCAAAGAGTAAAACAATTACTAACGAGTTTCATACCACTTCCATCCAGAACGAGAAAGAGGGAGGGAAAGAAAATGAATAGACGTTTTAGACACCAATTGCTTGGTTGAGACAGTCATCTGTTGATACACGTCTCAAAATGAAGAAGCTGAAAGAGTGGTCTTCCAAATTCTTAAAATGGTAATGGTGGTATAACTATTATGTTGTAGAAGTACAAACTACTATGTTTAAAATCAAATAATATGTATGTTAATTTTGGTATAATAGGTTAGGCACCAATTACTTGGTTGAGATAGGAAACTGTTGAGACGCAGCTCAAAACTAAATAAGATGAAAGGAGTGGATTTCCAATTCTTAAAATGTTGATAGCGGTATAGCTTATATATTGTAGTAGTAAAAGTCTGTTAATATTGGTATAATATATTCGTGATTAATTAACTACAATGTTTATGGTGGTGTAACTATTATGTTAGTTGTTGTGTAACTAATATATTATATTAATGGTGTTGTAACTATTATAGTAGTGGTGATATCGAATACAATTTCGTGGAATCCCTATTCTTTCACTGAGTTTACCTTGTTTCATAGCAACCATGTAAAGGGGGACCTATCGAATTGGAGCTTGAGAAACTCTTCCTCTCTTTTCCTGTGCGCTCTTGGCAATTTGGCTAAAGAAAATATGAGAAATCTAAAGGAATGGAGAGTGTTCAAAGTTTATAATATCGATAAAATCCTCAACGTCTTGGTGATGAAAAGCATCTATGGATTTGAGGGGATTTTTCTTTGAGGATCTCATGGTTGGTTAGGTGTATCTGGGTGTTTAGTATATTTAATGGCTTTTTGTGTGGGTTCTGGTTGTATTGGCAGGTCAACAATTTTAAGCCTTACTTTGGCATTAGTATTGCCGTGTGTACCTTAAACAATTAAGTTTATGGCCATAAAAAAAAGAGACAGAAAGAGAAAGGGACAGAGAGATTGAGTTCTTGAAACAATCTTTTGGATCTAAAGCTTAATTATGAGGTGAACTGCATTTGTAATCTTATTGTTTTTACTAATTATCTGTTTAGTCGTAGTTGCCCAAGGTTTTCACTGGATTTGGGGTTCTCTCGCGCCATTACGTTAGTATCTTGTTGTAATGCCCCAGCATTTAAATTTGTTTCAAGTATATATAACCTTATTTAAACTAATAGACTTAGTTATATAAGGTTTGGGGCTGGGTTATTATAGTAAAACTACTACCGGGTGCACAAAATATTCCTAATGTCTTTCTTTTTAAGAAGTAAAGGCCACATGAGTTGGAGAAAGGTGACTAGGGTTTTAGATTAAAGGGTGGGCTACCATTTTTCATAAAGGGGAGATTTCATCCCTAACAACAGAGATACAACTAACACATCCCCAAGAAGAAGAGTGAGATAGAGAAGTAAAGAGGAGAAGAGATAAACTTTATTGTCTATTCTCTGCCACCCAAGAGAGGAAATCAAAGCTACGGCAATTGGCAAAAAGGAAACGAGAGCGAATCTTCGGCAAGTCGAAGGAGTTTTGCCGGTGAAATTCGTGGTGTGTTCCGCCTTTATTTTACGAGGCAAGTGCATCGATCCTTAAAAATTAATTATAACTAGATTTTTTGTATGATTATTGTTCTCCTTGCGGTACCTTCTTGTAGGCATTGCTAGAATTCAGTTATGGCTTGAGATAGAATATACCCAGATGAGTTGACCAACAACCTAAGTAATGTGTTTCTTTAGCTAATGTAAGTATGGGAGTTGTAATGGTATACCATTTACACTTTGATTATGTGATTATGGTATTCAGTTATGGTGTTATGGTTCAGTGATGGATCGTTATTAACCAAGTATACAGTTATGGATACTTCACCAACCAGGAGGCTAAGGTCTATAGGACACTGTCATGCAAAGAGAAGAGATATAGCTAGATTATGTTTTGAAGGCGGTGATTATTTAACACCATATAGAACTCAAGGAAATTTGGTTTGGTTTTTAATTTAGTCTAACAAACAATGGTTTTGAGTATAAGCTGGTATAATATAGGATTGTTCTCAGCTTGTCTAAGCATTCTTGGTGAGGCAACTTTAGGAAGTTTCCTATACAAGGAAATTATAGGCAAATTATAGGCAGATCACACTTAAGCAATTTCATAGTAAATTATGAGTGTATAAGGATAGAAGTCTATCCTAAGTTGTGTTTAGAGTAAGATGAATATTATTTATATGAGGCGTCAATAACATAGAGAAGGAGTTCAAGGTCATGTGTCAAGTGTCAAGTAGAGCGACTTGACGACTTTATCGTTGTCTAAGAGTTACGCACTAGAGGTAATAGTGCACTTAATTAAATTATTAAGACTAGTAATAAGAGTTGAGATCTAAAGAGGTCGTATAGAGAGAGTCGTGTTTGAGATATCGTGCACGATGACTATAAGTTAATGTACCATTGAGCATTCGTTTCGGTCAGGTCTAGTGGTCAACCTTCGGCATTTCCATGGGTACAAATCCCTGAAAGAGCATTGGTCAGGTTACAAGAATTGGCAGATTCTATGGCATCTCCATGGGTACTAATCCCTAAAAGATATTGGTCAGGTCCAAGAGTGACATCACAGGCATCTCTGTGGGTACTAAACCCTTAAAGAGAAACATCCGGAGAGGACTGGATTATTCTTCCGAGCAGAGGACGGAAGAGAATCGCTAATGACCTATTGGGTACATGACACTTAGGACACCAACCCACTTCAGACACTAGAAGTCGTTATCAAAGTTCTAAGAGAGATTGAATGCAACCTTATTAGTTTACATGTAGTCGGCAAAACAGCTAAACCTTAACTTAGATGCTACAACAAAGTATTTATGATATTAATATATTCCATAAGTTTGTTAATTATACAACACTATCTTTTATTATTACTTTAAGGATTTCGTACTTGCTTAGCCGTGGCTTGCTAACGCCATGCGCGATACATATTCAGGACCAGGTCATTACCAACGTTCTTTTAGTTTATTTTCCATTGATGTGAGATTCTATTTTATTTCTCCAGTTGTAGCCATGTTCATGGCAGACTTGTATAAGTTGTTGGGTTGACAGTTGTTTGATTGATATTTTCACTGCGTACTAAAATTGTGTGAGTGTAGCGGTGTTAATTCGTTTAATTACTACATCGTTGGGGTTATCCGTTTGGGGATACCCAACCTATTTACAGCCTTGAGATGCATATTCTGATAAGTTTCAGATTATAAGTTTTGGGGTATGACACGTGTTTAGTTGCCTTGTCATTTAATTGTTTTTCTCTTGTTCTTATTTCAATAATTGATGGCTTGTTTTGGCAAAGATCTAGAGACAAGGGGATCTCTAGATAACTCCCAGTGGATGATCTCCTCCAAACCTGACTTTCATGATTATGTGCTTGTCTACAACATTTTATAACTACTAGCATCTAGATAGAAAACCTTAACTTCTAATTTATTTTAGTTAATCTAAATATGCTAAGATGGATGCTATCATATAGGAGATCCATATTCTGAATGTGGAAGAAAATTGAATGTGTTGGTTGGCGCAACCAAAATCAAGCTTGAAAATCATGAAAATGTGATTAACCTCCTATGGTTAACCTGAGAAACTAACAAATGGATAGCTTACAAAATCTTCGTCATTTGAAATAGGATAATTTTATATGAGACAGTATACAGAATTGAGCGCTGATCCACATGAGGTAGGAAACTCTCTAACTCTCATTACTATTCCTCTAGTTGGTCAAAAATCTCTGTTATGTGCTATTTGAGTTTTATTTACTGATGTTAAGATAGTAAAATGCCCGACTATTTGACACCTAGTAAAAGACGAGCTCAAGTGTACACATGCAAAATATCCCTTGTTTCCAATTCCTCTATAGAAGAGCAACTGCAACCACGCACGACTAGTCGAGGCATACTGTGCATGCAGCTCACATTTAAAATTTTCCAATTCCTCTATAAAAGAGCAACTGTAACTACACACGACTAGTCGAGGCATACTAAGCATGCATCTAACATTTAAATTATTTTTTACACACAGAAGTAAAAAGTCTTTGAAAGTCATTTAACCCATTTTTGTAGGTGTTTTTTCTTCTCTCATATATCATACTTTAAGACTTGTTCTTTTCTTTTCTTTTTGCTAACTAAGCAGAAATTTGTATTAACTTTTTTTTTTAAGGAGTACAGAGAAAGCTTTACATAAAATGGATAAAATCATAAAAAGAGGTGCATAGACATCATTGCAAGGCCTTAACATCTCAACTAAGTTAGAACCACATGACCTAAAACTCACTTACAGCTGCCTCTGATACAGGGAAAACCTATAATACTCAACAAAACGATCTTCTATTACTTAAAAACTGAGGCTTGCCTGGATGCCATTCTCCTCTTGTGCCGTAAAACCTTTTGTACTTTGCTTTACATAGGTTAATTACTCAATCTCCTTGCAACCTATATCTTCTCCTCCTATTGATAACCTTAAGTATCATTGAGCAGCATGCTCAAGTTAATTCTGACATTATACTTCCAGTAATATTATGTAATATGTTATACAATATGTTTCTAATAATTATACAAATCACATTTTAGTTAGGATGTAAGAATTGACTGCTCTAGGATCCAACCTACTTGAGATGTGGACTAGTAATGTACTGTTCGTACTCCTGTCCTCTACGTTTGAACTTCTTTAAATTCATTTTAAGGAAAATATTTCTTACTTCACCCAAAAAGGTGTTGGACTCCTGTATATATCAACTGTAACTATGAACGAAGATTACTCCTCCCATTTGTTCACATGCGACTCGTCGTATTCATGTCCCCAACAATTTCAATAGCCCTTAGGTATTCTTTCTTCTAAATACCCACCTGACATAAGTTTTCAAAGTAAAAAGATTCACCACCGTGCTTTAACCACTACAAGCAGAGATAGTCAAGTCTCACAGCTGTCGTTGTATGTTATTGTATTTTACCCTCCTTACTATTTCATAAGAATTATATAGATAATGTATGCCTGGTGCTAATTCACCTACGACTCTTTTCACTTGTTTTTAGCATTAATAAAGAATAAATGAGAAACTAAACTAGGAAATTATTACATGAATTTAGAGGAAAAACATTCTAGTCTACCCACCAAAGACAACCCAACTTTAAACTAAAGTAAATCAGATATTCTCCTATTTTGAGTTGTTTCCAATATTTATCAAGGAAACGGTAATTAAACAAAACATGGATACCTGAAGGCAGAGATCGTCACTGGCATATGCCCATTTCTCCAAAAAACATGTCGCAAACTCCAATGACTGTTTGATAATTGCTAGAATACCCGGTTCCACTTGTTCAACTGTTAGGAAGAAAAATATTAAATTAAGGACTTAACAAGAATAGAACACTAGAATATAAGGAAGTCATGGCATTCAGAAATTACATGGTACAGCTCTAGTTGGAGAAACAATTGACTTGGCGATTGACACCACTGCTTGAATTTGTGACTGGTTCCAACTTTGGAGCCCTAACTTCCCATCTTCGGTCTCTTGAACTCCATGTTTGAGAATTGAGTAGAATTTATGTGCGCCAGTTGTACAGGATTCAGAGCGAAGTGAGTGCGAGAGATCTATAGGACTCTTATTTGCTTGTAGAAGCTGCAAAAGCTTCGCAATTTCATCCATGACGAGAGTACACGAACTAACAGAAGACAAAGCGGTGGGCGTAATGTAATATACTGAAACTATGATCAGACTCCTAAATCCAGAGAAAAAATCCCCTTCATCAGTAACACTTAACAAAACCCAATTTCTATCAAAACAAAAAACGGAAACAAATTAAATTTCGCATATACCTGTCTTCGTCTCAAAACTAAGAATCCAGAGCTCGTTTACGAGAATCCAGACCTCCCAAGCTACAAATACATAGAGAGAAAGAGAGATGTTAGGTCAGATATCTAAAGATAGAGCAAAAGAAAGGGTTTAGAGCAGATTTACATAACAATACCTCGATTTGATCTTGCCGAGTTGCAGATGAACGAACCCTCTCTGCTGGAGCTCAAGTGAGAGAGGAGGTGAGGGTTTAGGTCAAAATTTGGGTTTTTGAGATCGCAAATTGGCGAAAATAACAAAGATTGAGAGAAGGGTTTATGGAGAGAGAGATCTCCAGTTTCTTTTACAGTCGGTGAAGTGGAAGGAACATTGTTTCAAAATGCTTTTTTTCTGAAAAAAGTTAACATTTTTGTATTTTTATAAAAAGGAAAAATGCTTAGGGACCTTACGTGGATTTGGATGATGGGTTACCTTTCTTGCAAGAAAACTAGAAATGTAAGCTACAAAAACCAAATATCACTAGTCTAGGGCAGGACGGTGTGACTTGGCCGGGAATGTTAAGGCCCTTATGAAATTAGAGTCGGGCCCTACTGCGTTAAGGGCTGGGATGGCCGTGCTCATAGGCTATAATATGAACCCTTGCTCACCCATTGACCCTAATGTTAGGGCTTAGGGTTAAGGGTCCCTTATATATTATATTAGAAGAAATTTGAATATTTTATGATGGGAAAATTAGAGTAATTGTAGGGATATCTCCCTCGACCTGTGCCAAACTCGAACTACTTCAATACCATACTCACGCATCATACATGTGATATACACAATTAGCAATAACACCTGTAATAGCCTAATTTCGTGATCCGAACTTAGCCTTTACACCAAAGATATTCAGAGCTTCTAGACGAATAATGGAAGAGTAATAACACAAAGCTTAGTGTAGAAAACCTTTGAATAAGTTAAAAACCACGACCTCTTTTGAGGATTTAAAAAAGATAGTAGTTTTTTTTATAGCTGCTAGATATTACAAGATCAACTTTGAGTATTTTGTATAGAGCTTTAGTGAGCATTTATATGTCCTCCGCCCTCTCATCTCGAATTTTCTAGTCCTATTTATAGGTCTTATAATACGACCGTTTGACGGCCATTATTATTCTTAATGATGGACGTTACAATATGTGTTTTATAATCTTTGATTTGATTGTGTAACGTTTTGATCTTTGATGTTTCGTAACGGCTTCATTGATGAATGTACGTTTGTTTAACTCGAACTCCTGATGTAGAGGTCGAAAGTGTTGATTATAACTCTGTAACTGAAATATGTCTTCAATAGTGCCACGAGTTATGTCAATGAGGTCGAGTGATCTTATGATGGTCGAAGATGAGGCATAAGTCCGAGATGCGAAATAAGCTACTATATGACGGTTCTCAACCAAGAGCATGAGAAGCATCATGGGCGAGCGGTGTTGGTTGAGAAGTTTATTCTATATTTATTACCTGATGTTGCTGTTTTAATTCTGATTGTGCCAAAAATGTGTCACGTGTATGTTGATGAGGTCGAATGGTTGAAGATGAAACATGAGTCCGAGATACGAAATAAGCCACTACAACACCTAGACCACAAACTGACGAAGAACATGGATCGAGTACTACGGATAAAATATAACCAGTCAAATATATATGTCTCCCACGAACTAGCAGTTATAAGTCCAAGCTACCACTTACCCCACTTTCAGAATAACGTGCTTTTATACGACGTCGAATTGAGAGTGAGGTCTATAAAAGGGATGAGTTCCATAGGAGAAAGGACATAGAATTTTACACTTCAGAACCAAGATTTTATAGGTCAAGAGATCATAAACTTGTAATCAAAATTCATCCTCAAGCAATAAAAGTTACAGTTACTAAATCCTCAAGCCGAAGTCGTGGTTTTTACCTATTCAAAGATTTTCACGCTAATCACCTGTGTCATTCTTATTATATTAATTATGTCACAGGTACATTTGGTGTAAAAGCTAATTTATAGCTATTTCGAGCTACTACGAAATTAGGCTATTACATTTGGTACAGTCTGCGGGAAAGAAGACATTTCCACAAAATCCTAAGGCATACAGATACTTCACCTTTAGTTTCAATTTCTAATCATAGTGACTTCCAAGAGACCAGCCACCGAAGTCCAGATTGATTCTTTAATCAAACCAAATCAGCTCGCAGAGTTACGGGTAAACCTCCATGCTAAAACAGAGAAGCGCAATGAGCTCGAACATTAGTTACTGCATGACCGTGAGCTCCGCGAAAAAGAACTAGACAACAAGCATCAATCTCCTCAAATAGAATTCAAGCGACATGAAGAACATATAACAATAATGTAGAATAAGATAATCAGCAAGTTTCCCTTCCCAGGGAACGTGATCAAGTACCCGCGAACTCCCGAGTTTCGGCACAGGAAAGATTGGGACCTTGAGGAACAACTAACAAAGAAGCTTTTCGACGTCTCATAAATGAACCACACGGACCAAAAGCTTCAATTCATTTGGGAAGAGAAGGTTAGTCCGACATCAGTAGAGGACGTCGACCCTCTAAGCATCAAGAAGAGGAGCATCGACCTCAATCTAAAATAGCAGCTCGTGATCGCTTGAGCGAGGGTATTGGTACACATAACCCCTGACTTGTACGCCAAGTCGCTCAAGCACCACGACAGTATGTCACACATAAATATATGGATCAGCGCATCAAGGAATTAATCGAAGCTCAAGTTCTCGGCACTAATGATGATTTGACCAATTTGCAAGGTAGTCTGATTACTAAAGAGTTATTTGATATGGAAGTACCGACAGGTTTCCATACTTTAAAGATATGCAAATACAAGGGCATTGATCCGAAGGAACACATTTAATAATTTTGTGATTCACTGGGATTGTATTCCAATTTGAACCACATTTTGTGTCGTCTGTTCGCCACAAGCCTACAGGGAAAACTACTCCGATGGTTTTATTCTCTACCTTAAGATTTTATTATCATATTTGACCAGCTACAGAAGATGTTTGTCAAGATGTATGATCACAATAAAGACAAGGAAGCAAATTTATATACTCTCATTAGCCTTAAACAAAGTCAAGGAGAGAATCTCGAAGTCTTTGCAAATAAGTTTTTGGAACTCGTACGAAAAGTTGACAATCTCGTTCAAAAAACAGTTGTTTCTGCGTTTACCAATGCACTTTTAATCGATTGCAAAGCGAATGAGCATCTCTTCTTGAACAAACCTTCGACCTTGGAAGACATGATTACCAAGGTCAATGGGTATGTCGACCTAGAGAGAATGATGACTGAAAGGCATAAATCTACTAAAAACGTCATCACCACAAAATGTCAAAACATAGATCGAAACAGTGAACCGAATGAAGGCCAGGGTGATTAAAAGCGATATAAAGCAAACACATACAAATTTTAGAAAGTCGATTTATTACCCAAGCCGGTCCTCCCCAAAATGAATGTCTGGATCTCAACAAATTTTCCCATGCTTGCAAATGGCAAATTATATTGTGTATCTCAACCACTAGAACCAATCGAAGGCAAACCGTTGCTGGAATACACTTTCAAAGACGGGAGAATGCACGAGTACATTATCGATCTGGAAGGATATAAGAATGAAAGTTATAAGACGCAAGTCGAAGTAGTTCAGATCGAAAATCAATCCGAGGAAAAATACTTGTACCATATGTACCACAACAATATGATCAAAATCCCTCAAATCAATAACTATTACAAATTCAAAAAGTGGAGATTAATAGAATGCTATGACCTCACAGTTCAAGATAAAAAAGCTAAACTCCTTCCTAAGTCAAGCATTCGGCATACTGGGATTTCATTTAAGGATTGCGATATCAATCACGTCAAGTTCCCACATCATGATGTTCTGGTTATTATGCTAAAAATGAAGAAATTCGTCATGCATACTATGATGATCGATACCGACAGTGGTATTGAAATCCTTTCTCTGAGCACAATCGAACATATGGGATTAACCGATCAAGTTATTCCAAGCGACATCGATATCAGTGGGTTTAATGGGTCCAAAGAAGAATGTGTTGGGAAGATCATCCTACCCATTACCGCTGAACCCACCACTATCAATGTTATTTTCTACATCATCAATGCCAAATCCCGTTACTTGGAAATTATGAGCCGCTGCTGGATTCACAACATAGATCAATCACATCCATGTACCATCAAGCACTCCGTTTCAAACTCAACAACAAAATCTATAAAATCAAAGGCTATCAAAAGCTCTTACTAGCTTGCGAAAATACCGTCTCTGCCATACTTGACACATTCCATAGATTTGCTGCATAGCAATTATAGAAAGCTGGTCACATCGATGATCGGCCTTTCACATAAAAACCTACATAGTACATAGACATCGATGGACCTAACAGAGGTACTTATATTGGTACCAAACTAGTCCCCCAAGAGAAAGACCCTCTCGTTCACTTTTTACAAATGAATCGAGACGTATTCGCTTGGACTTTCAAAGAGATACCGTGAGTCAACCCAGCCAAGACGTATCATAGATTGAGTATCAATAATAAAGCCACGACAGTCAAATAGAAACAGAGAAGACTATCACCTCATCTCAGAGATGAAGTCAATAATAAAATCCACAAGTTAATCGAAGTCGAATTCATTCAAGAAGCTAAGTACCCATATTAGATCTCTAACATTGTCGCAGTTCCAAAGAAGAATATGAAAGTTCGAGTTTGCGTAGATTTCACAGATCTAAACAAACATACTCCAAATGATAGTTTTCATTTTCCTATCATTTATCAAATCCTCAATTAAACAGCAGGACACACGTTATTATCTATGATGAATGCTATTTTAGGATACAATCAGATACCTCTCTTAGAAAAAGATCAAGAAAAGACCACTTTCATCACTAAAAAGGTCATTATTGTTATAAAGTCATGCCTTTCAGACTAAAGAATGTTGGCACAACTTATCAAAGGTTAATGATAATAATGTTTAAGGAACATTTAGGCAAAATCGTTGAAGTCTACATCGATGATTTGCTCTGCAAAAACTTACAAAATAAGGATCATATCAATGATCTCGATAAACTCTTTCATATTTTATGATCATATCAAATGAAGCCCAATCCCAATAAATGTCAATTCGGAGTGCACTCGGGCAAGTTCCTGGGACATCTCATCAGTAAGAAAAGGATTGAGGCCGATTTAGATCAAATTTGAGCTCTACTCGACATGTCATCTCCAACAACAAAGAAAAACGTACAAAAGCTCGCTGACAAGATTGCAGTTATCAATAGATTCATCTCTAAGTCTTCAGATCGATGTTGATGGTTGTTCTTATTACTTCGAGGGTTTACCACAAGAGGCAAGGCAAGGTTTTAACGAACGAAGAGATCAAATGGACAGAAGAATGTAAAGTAGCATTTTATAAACTTAAAGTCTCTATTGGGAAATCTCCTGTAATGAGTACCCCGATAGACAATGAGGAACTGATCATCTATCTCACAGTAATTGATAACTCTTTCATCTCGATCCACATTTAACTTAAAGGAAAGATTGAGAAACCGGTGTATTTCATCAGCAAAATCCTCATTCCAGTATAAATAAGGTATTCAAATATCGAATGACTGCTCCTAACCCTTGTTTATACCTCACAGAAACTCAAACATTATTTTTAAGCTCATTCAGTCAAAGTCACGACGAACCACCCACTTCGGGAGGTTCTATCTAAGAAAAAGAAATCAAGAAGAGTACATCAATGGTCAGTCAGTTTGGGTGAACATACTATCAAATTCGAGCTAAGAACTTTAGAAAAAGGTCAAGCAGTGGCTGATTTTATGGCAAACTTCCCCGTCGAAGATCCAGATTGGGAAGAGCATGACCCCGATCTCGCAGATGAACTTACAAAAGATCTACCTACCAATCCCTTTGATAAACGAGCTGAATTGGTTACGTAAAAAGGATGGAAGCTTCTTATAGATGGATCAACAGGACCCGCAGGATCAGGGATAGGGATCGTACTGATTACTCCTTCCAATGACAGAATTGAGAAATCCATACACCTCAATTTTGAAGCTTCTAACAATGTCACAGAATATGAAGCCTTGATCCATGAACTTGATTTGGCACTAGAAATTAGAGTTCCTGAGCTATCAATCTATACAGATTCATTACTTATAGTCCACCACTACTCCGAGCAATATAAGAAGAATGAAAAGATGGTCAACTATGTAGCCCTCGTCACTGATAGGATGAGCAGATTTAATAAAGCCACTCTCGACTATTTGCCTCGAGGAGAAAGCAGACACACCAATTTTATTGCTTCTTTAGCCGGGGTCTTGGGTACATAAACAAGATACCTCACGATCAAAGTCATATCAACGCCCAATATTGGTCTCCCCTCAATATGCTCGATCAATACTGGGGGCGATGAAGATGATGACAACGATTAGAGGAAGCATTTCCTCACATATATCAGCCCAAAGAATAAGTGTGATGGGCTACTTCCAAAAGATCCCAAAGAACGCAGACAATTAATTGAAAACTCCAAACGATACACCATTCAGACGGGCCATTTATATCGAAGATCAGTCATATGACCATATCTCAAGTGCCTCTCGAAGCAACAAGCAGATGTGATGCTCAAGGAATTACATGAAGGGACTTGTGGCTCCCATGTCGCAGGTCGCTCACTCAGAAACATAACTATTACACAAGGTGTATTCTGGTCTGGCATAAGAAAATAGGCTGAAGAATATTCCTACAAATGCGACGCATGTCAATGACATGGTCATCAGATACGAGCACCTGTACTCGAACTCCATGTCAGTAAGGTATTCTGGCATTTTAAGAGGTGAGCACTCGATGTCGTGGGAGAATTCCTAAACACATCGGGTAATCGAAGATTCTTACTCATCGCAACGAACTAACAAAATGGGTGGAAGCAGTTCCCCTTTGTCGTACTCATTAAGAAGAAGTCATCTCATTTATCTGGGAACACATCATTACAAGATTTGGTTGCCCCCACTTGATTTAGATCGATAGCAGGCCCCAGTTCGTTGGATAGAAGGTTGTTGTTTTTCTCCACAAATACATTATTCATTCCCCATCCAATCCATACTACCCTCAAGGAAATGGACAAGCTGAAATTACCAACAAAATGATAGTGGATGGAATCAAGAAAAGACTTCAATCACAAAAGAAAGGAAATTGGATATGAGAGCTGCCTCATGTCTTATGGGCATATCGTACAGCACCAAGACAATTAACCAAATATTCCCCCTTCCTCCTTGCTTATGGAACTAAAGTCGTCATCCCCATCCTGTCAATGATCACAAGCTAATATACACAAAAAAAAAGTTTGAGCTAGCCTGTAATATGAACTGGATCGAGGAGATCCAAGATTAAGTTATTGCCAACCTGGTCTGATATCATCATATGCTAACCAGTTCGTATAACAGAAGAGTTTGAAACCGTGAGTTTCAAATCGATGATCTAGTCCTTAGAGAGATCCTTAAGAGTAAAAAAAAGTTACATGCAGGAAAACTTGCAAAAAACTGGGAAGGTCCATTTCTAATCATTGGCCACACTGCCCTTGGATCTTACTACCTCATGACATAGAAAGGCATCCGAATTCCAAACCCTTCGAACACTAGACGATTAAAACGATATTATCGCTAAATTCTTAGTTCTCAAGCACAAAATACATCCATTATCATTTTTTACATTCTACAAGTGAGATTCTAATCTCCAACAGTGTGTATATTATATTCTACTAAATGAAAACTTTCAAGTTTTTTCCCACATTATTCTCTACAGACATACATGTAGCATCTACTAAATCTCAAAGATTAAAGCAAATGTAACACCAACTTTCAATCTAAGACATCTATCATCTACTAAATTTCAAAGATTAAAGTAAATGTAATACTAGCTTTCAATCGAACATATCTATCATCTACTAAATGTCAACCATAAAAGCATAAGCCAAACTAGCTTTCATCTGTCTAAACATCTACAATACATAACCAACAGGCCATTTATACAGGTTTTTCTTATGGAGGGTCAGATGAACTTTCCCCTACAGGCAAAGCTCATAAAGATATAAAATCTAGTGCTTGCGCAAACACAATCCCCCTTCCTCGATCTACTACCTCTCGAGTAATGGGACCAATTTTAGTTTCCATAGTGTTCAAGCAGTTACCTTGGTCTACTTCAACCTGACAAATATATCTTTTTAGTAAAAGATCTAATAATCATGTAACTTATCTCTTTCAAACTCGAGCCTCTTTACTTCTATCACAAAATAGACAATGACTGTCCTTATCTCCATCGAGTGTACCTCTTCCATGGACATCCTATGTCGGTTCGAAATGGCCAACTCAGCAAAGTCCACCTTCAGTAACTTACGATGCTTATCCAAATGTGCGTAATGGCCCTTTTTTCACTCCAAACGTTCCCCTAAGTCTGACACAGCATTATTCAAATCCGCCACTAATCCCATAACATTCTCATAATCATCTAGATTTTTCTTTTTTAACTCCTCAACTTCACTGCGCAATACAATCAACTCTACCTCACTTATATTACTTCCCCCGACACTAGCTTTCTTCAAGATTTCATCCTTTCTCTTAATAGCTTTCCTCTGACCACTATCTATAGTTTGCTCATTAGCTTTCCTTATAGCAGCTCAAATTTAAACCAAATCTATCTCCAACTCTTTAATTCGATCTTGGACACCCACAACATCACTCTTTGCCACCTTAACGTTACTCTTTATCTTCTTCGACCTCTCTATAACTTCCACATTCTTGCTATGCAAATTCGCCTTCAACTTTGCCACTTGTTTATTAAGTTTATCACAAGAATTTTGAGTGACGCCAAGATTAACATTTTTTACTTGTACGGTCTTCTTCAGCTCCTTAACTTTACTATTGACACGCGCTAAATTAGCTTGTGCTTTAACAAGTTCAACTTCCTTCCTATCCATTAGCCCCCTCAAACTAACAAGATTGTCTTCCAGACCTTTTGCTTCCACCTCTAGCATTCTAATGCGATATTGCGTGACATCTTCATCCTTACCTTTCGTTCCCAATAATTTTACCGTACTCTTTAATTTCGCCACTTCATTCTGAATACTAACTAGTTCCCCCCTCCAATTTTTCATTTTCCGCATCCTTACTTTTGATATGATGGGTCAGATCATTTACAGTCTTCTCTGTTGTAACAAGTTTGATCTCCACTTTGACATATTGATCAGCGCACTCTTCATGTGCCTGCTTAATTCTATCAAATTCGAGCTTAAACTTATGATTGCATTGAAGAACATATTCTTCACTCGATCGTACCGTCTCTAACTCGGCCTGCACAACAAGTCGGACTCAACGATACTTAACAAATATGATAAATATACAACAGTGTACTACATTACTAACATATCTAACAGGCAGTTATCTATGTCACAAGCCAACAAAATGAAATAATATTTTGCCCTCAAGCTACGACATTTTCTCGCCCTGGTGACAATACCATATACATCTCAAAATCAGATGAAACCACTTATTCTCGCATATTTTAAAGTACACCTTTTATTTTATACTCATTCTTTCTCTCACATTAATTCCATAAAGCTTTTATTATACACTTTTTGGGTTACTTTCCTTATCTTTATTGATATAGCAACTAACCGAGATTTTAAGCTAACATGATTTCTATCTTCCCTCTTATATTACTTTTCTCTGTTCCAACCCTAAAGAAGTTACATATAAGGAAAGTCTAAAATTTTAAGCTAACATGATTTCTATCTTCCCTCTTATTTACTTAAGAGTTTTGCTCCTTAGTGAGCTATTTCTCTAAATCCTCAATTCTGAGGCGCAAACCTTTAAGTTCATATAAATCAATATTTACAACGTATCTTAGATTACTCCATAATTATCCTCCACATATATTTCATTCAATAAAAGTCTTCAATTCAAAAATAACAACAATGTTTTAATGTTTACTCTGCCTTCTCATCCTCTCCTCCTTTCTCTAAATTTGTCCTCGTATAGACCACATCCAACCCTTTTACCATCTCTTGAGGAGGGTTACCTCGTACATCAGGCTCTTCTTAATATCGGCCTTCTCCACTTCCATATAACGCCCCTCCATTATAGCATCATTGTCGGGCATGGAATATCCCACCTCATGGAGCTTTTGACCAAGGTTATCACGAGCCACTACAACTTCCTCCAAACTCTATTTTACCTCTTCTGCGAGCTCAAGCATGGTTTCCTGAAATAAGTCCTTAAGGGTCTTTATCTCCGAGCTTGAACGTACCTTCTCCTGAACTTCATCTTCCTCGAGCTGAGCAATTCTCTTCTCGAGCTCCTTCTTCCCATCATCAAACCCGAGGCACACTCCCTTCAACACACGAGCAACCTACAGCAAAAAGGACTATTCAACTCAAAGATTATACATAAATATAATAAATCAAAGTATTACACTTACCCTACACAGCTCTAGTTTTATAGCCAAGTCCAAACCCTTAGCATCTTCCCAAGCAACCACCCTCATCTTATTCTCCACAATCAGTAGCTCGTCCTCCAAGATCAGACTTGCCCCAACTTCCTTCACCTCGTTTACTATAGTCGGAACATCCATTTTTATCTTATTTGAACTCGTCGTGACCTCCCCACTCTTAGTGGTTGCAGAGTTTGAACCATCAACTTTAACATTTTTCCTCTTTGGGTACCTTTAAATTAATTTGTTGGATGTAGCCCCAGCAGGCTTTGTCTTTAGAGACATCGGTCCAGCCTTTGTTATAGTTTGACATGTTGTATTGTCTGAGGCTGACTTTCTTCCTCCTGAGGTCACACCAGCGCCAATCATTTTTCTCTTAGCTTGAGACTTCTACACTTTTTTTGACCTATTGTTAGCCCTCTTGAACCTACTAATCTCGAGCTCACCCAATACTATCTCGAGACTTGTTCCCTCTCGAACTATTGCATCAATTAGAGATTCCTTTCTCACCACTTAAGAACGAGGATCTGCATACAAAAATATAACATTATTACACACATACATGACACTAACACAAAAATAACAGTTTGATATCGCAACCAATTACTTACTTTGCTTCAAAGTTTTATTTATAAGGTTCATGGGTTCCATGTCCACTTATTGGAGACAATCATTTTTCACCTATATCAAATTATCATTCCAAACTTGTCCTGCCGAATTCAAGTCAAAGAATTGAGGTCGAGACGAACTGAAAGAGAAATACGCACCCCCAGTTGCCGCATAGTATTTTAAAGTATAATACTGCAAAATATCTAAAGGAGTTATTCTCCTTTCCACCCCCTTATAAGCCCACCGCATGTTT
The DNA here is from genome assembly GCA_014058105.1 of Kingdonia uniflora. Taxonomy (NCBI): domain Eukaryota; kingdom Viridiplantae; phylum Streptophyta; class Magnoliopsida; order Ranunculales; family Circaeasteraceae; genus Kingdonia; species Kingdonia uniflora. The sequence continues at coordinate 5,843,709 of JACGCM010000671.1, forward strand.
AAATTCTCGCATACATTTATCACTTCTCACATATTCTCATTCAGTTAGGTCGAGCATGCCTCAATCGTATTCATAACATCTTTTGCAAGATTGCTTTAGGGTACAATCAACCCATAGTCTGACTGGGCAAGGTAGCACATAAACCCCTAATCCAAATTACTTTTTACATCCCCATTGAAATACTTAAGGGAGATAGACTGATCTACTTCCCTCCTACATTTCTCATACTCCAAATCAGGCAGCAAGAAAAAGTATTGATCACCATTCTCAACAGTACACCCCCTAAACGACCTCCCAAGATATTCTATCGCCTCACCCCATACACCGCCTACGCTACCTTTAACTTTACAAAACTCTCGAAACATATCTGAACCTACAAGATAGGGTACAAACCAGGGAAATCTAGAAACTCTAATTCATTTTTCCCCTCCACCTCTAACTCTACTGCATTCGAGATATTAGTTCTTAGCTCGCCCCCACAGATTCTACAATATCATCTTCTACAGGTACATTATTAATCAAATGACCAAAGGTTGAAGTCTCCATATCAAGAGTAAACTCGAAGTTGAGCCTTATTCCTACAAAACTTTTTCACGCCTCTACCTACATACAGATCCAGGTATTCCAGTCATATATATATATCATACAACACACACATGCTTTTCATACAATACTCTAGATTACAGGGAAAAAGCTACTTTTAATAAGTCTTTTTAAGCTTAATAGAGGACCTCAATGTTGAACTTTTAATTTGAGCAAACCCCAAAACATACTCATGAATACATATTTTTTTTGCAAAACAAGCTGGGGTTAAGGCAGACCCCGACCAGGAATTAATAATAAAGAAAAAAAGGGATTATAATCTAGGATACACTTTTCCCCTAGCATCCTCCTCCATAATTTTATACAATGGTTGGGGCATGGAGCTAGGGGAAATTACAATTTTACCTATAGTATCTAGAAAAGTAGATAGATAATCAGCACTGTAATGACCTAATTCCGTAGTTCGAAATGGCTCGAAATTAGCTCTTACACCAAATGTACATGTGACAAAAACTAGTATAAAGTAAGAAATGACAAAGGTGATTTAGCGTGAAAAACTTTTGAATATGTAAAAAAACCATGACCTCGAGTTGAGGGTTTTAGTAACAGTAACTCTTATTGTTTGAGGCTGATATCTTATTACAAGTGATATCTCGAACTATAAATACTTGATCTTGTAAATAAGAAGTTTTGTGTTAGAGTATAGAAAATCTATCTTTTTTGTCCCTGTCTCTTCTGGAACTTTTACTTTATATAGACCTTACCCGCAGCTTGTTATCGTGTTGAAGCACGTTCTCGGAATAATGAGGTAAGTGGTGGTTGACTATGTAACTGTTGAGTTCGTGGGAGACAGGGGTCTTTGACTTGTTCATATTCTTCTGTTATGCTCGATCCACGCTCTTTAGCAGTTCGCGGTCTAGGTGTTAATGTTAACTGTTTATGTCACGTGTGCAATGTGTGAGTCTGATATGGAGGTAGTTCGAATTTGAGTTAGGTCGAGGGATAGGTCCCTACAAGCACAGTGTTAGGTTCTCTATACTTGTGATCCACTCTTAAATATTCGAAAGAGTTTCTAACTCTTTGTATGTTATTGAGCATGACCTTGCATTTCCAAGGTGGTTTAGCCTTTCCCCTAATGTATGTTACCATTGCCTCTAAATTTGTAGCAATCAAAAGTTTCTCAATCCTCATATTAGCTCCAATGGTCATACCCTTATTTATAGCCTGCATCTCATGATATGCGTTGGTTTTAAGTTTCTCTCTTCCTACAAAAGCAATTGTGCAAGTCCCTCTGTGGTTTCTGATAAACCCTCCTTATCCCCCAAGATCTCCCAAAGATCCATTAGTGTTTAGCAGATAAGTGCCTTCAGGTGGTAGCTCCCACTTGAAATACTTGATAATTTTTTGCATGAAGATCGGCCTTATGTTCCAGTCTTCATAGCAGTTCCTTGCATCTGTTGTATCCTGGACAGTTTTGATCCCCAGTTGCAGTCTAGTGGTTATCTCATTCATGATGGAGTTGAGCAGGCTTGCAAGTTGTTTATGAGAGTTATTGAATATTTTCTCATTCATAAACAACCATATATGGTACACCATGGTAGCTACACCATAGTACTTATGAATGCATTAGTGTGTATGTCTCCCCAATTGTTTGGTTGGTCTAATTTACATTGGCATATTACAATTTTACATTGACATATTACACTTAGCGTTCCGACTCTGGCTCTGGCTCCCGCATAACATTCTGCCCCTCCCCGACAGTAATTATGCCCATCGCCTAGCGCTCCACCCCGCCCCCGACAGCATAGGTTTGATCCTAAAGTTGAATAAGAGCCTTTCCCAGTAATCTCTAATACACCAGTCAATTGATTTCTTATCACATTCAAGAGTCCATGGAAGGGAAGAAATAAAGTTTCTAAGTATGGCTTTATTGAAAGCAGGTAATTCTATATCTTTATTTGATTTTCTATTTTTACATATTTTCTTTAAGGGATTGTTATTTTTCCTCATGACTACTCTTTATCACTAAAAGCTTAAAGAAGACTTGATCTAATCATCTCATAATATATGATAATCACAAGTTTGCCTCAGTTTCTTACGTTTATTATTTTGTTCTCTCCTTTGGATTCATGGTTCTTTAATGTATGGCAATTTTAGTAATCCCTCTCTATTACGATAATAATACGATACTAGGACTGTGTTTCCGAAACAAGTTTCATATGATGCTTTAATAACCTTAGATATGAAGAGTTATTTTTCTCTTCAATTATTTTCCATTGTGACGTGTGATGTTAATGCTCCATAATGCTACTTTGCACTGATCTCCTCCTTTATATACCAAAAAGCATGGTCTTCTATCTTAACAATGAAATTAGGTCTTGCATCAATCTCATCTTGGTCGATTTGTCTAAAGAAAAATTACCCCCCTCCATGTCTAAACTTGATATTATGGATTTTGTGCTTAATGTCCTCTATCATTTAGTTGTATGTATTGCTTAGGATTTTGTTGTTTTGAACTTTAGTTGTTGATGTTTACATAACATTGATATAAGGCCTAATTTTCTCCATGTTGCTTGGATTTTCTTTACAATCATGTAACCTGTTCAGATAGAATATAAATAACTAATGGTTGCTTCTCATTGCTGAAGTGCATTTGATCAAAAACGAAGTTACAGTTCAGACTACAATAATATATGCAAGTAAAGTTACGGTTCCAAAATGCAGGCCTACATACAGAAATACAATGCATTGTAGTTTAAAGAAAGATCAAATGGAGGGAAATGGAACCTACAAGGTGTACAAACGTAAAGTAATTTTTTCATTGATTCAACACATCTCTTGACTGAGCAATCTATATTTAACTTGGTCATACAAATGAAAAATATTTTACACAAATGATCTTATATTGTGGTCAATTGATGGTGAATGTGTGTTTATTCGAATAACATAAGTTGACACAATATTTGCTTCAGTGAATTAAGGTACATATTTTTACTCATAGGATAGTGAGAAGCCAAAAGAATATGTGATATTCGTTAATTTATGTTTTAAATGTTTTTGCACAGAGTAATTCATACATGGTGTAAAACTTGCACTATGTCAGCTTACAATACTTGATATATGTTCGCACGGGTTAAAATGTTAGTTCTTAATATAGAGCATTACCCTAATTTAGGGGCACACCTACTCTTATTCATTCTGATACGCATAAGTAGATTTGCAAAAAATTATATGGGGCACACCTCACGCTCACCCAATTACTACTGAGATCGGTTTTCTTCAAACGCTAACTCTCCCTCTCCCCCCTCCCCTCTCTATCCCCAAACCCCATTTCCTTCAAACTTAATATGGTGATTTTTCTCTCTCTCTTACTCTTACTCTCTTTTTAATCTAATACATGCGTCTGCAATAAAATTACAAATCCCAGGGGTTTGGAACACTTGGGGGCTTATTCTTATAATCAAGGCTTTTGAAACTCAAATCCAAGGGGATATCAGGAACAAACAAACTAAAATACTTGTGCTCATAGTGCTTTTGTATTTATTTTTCCTACCTATTGGAGGCATCTGACCACCAACTTCTAGATTTAGATGAACAAAGTGAATATTATTCATAAAACCAATGGTTGTGATCGCGGAGAGCTTTTGTTTTATCGCATCAAATATTGTCAATATAGTAATTAAGTATTTCTCAGTTTGTGTAGAAGAAACAAAAAGTGTGGGGAGTTTAGCTAGAGTAGGACGGTAGAAGAGGGGTGCTACCATAAAAAATATAAAATAAAATTTTTAAAAACCTCTAACTATTCCTCGTGATTCACATAAAATATGATTGACTTTTTTCTTCTTCAACCATGTGCCCAAATTGGGAATAGGTGTGCCCAAGTCAACTCGGCCAAACTTGCGAGCATGCCATAATGGGGGAATCATAATATTTGTATGTTCAAAGGGCCACTTCATGTGCGTGTGTAAGGGCACTAAAACAATATAATCTAATTACAAAATAAATAGATATTTGCCGCTGATGTTTGAACGCTAATATATAATCTATGACATTTAACATCAATAAACTTTGGTTAAGTGGGTATGATTCTTAGCTTTGACGTTGAACTCATGGCTTTGACCCCAATCTCTAAAATTTTGAGATCGGATGCTAGTGTAATATTTTTGTGTTTTAACGATTTAACCATTAGTAAATATTTGGGAATGCTATAACAATCATTTATATAACTATTTAAATTATTGTTTAGACTTTAGACATAGGATGAAGGCGTGCCTGAAAAAGTAATAAACTATGGGTGTAAGCTGAGTTGACTACAAATAGCATCCCTCTTTCTCCTCGAGACTGCACCATACCCTATAATAATGTAGACTCCACCATCCCATTTCCTCGAGGCTGAGACCCAGTGTAGACTCCACCATCCCTCCTCCTCATAATTTAGATTCTACAGTCCCTCCACTTGGGTCCCAATTACCTTTCTTGATATGACTAATATTTTCAAAAAAATAAAATAAAATAATATATATTTGCAAATGAGCCCCTGATAGAATGGAAATTTTCAAAAAGTTTGATTAACTGTCGGCAGCAAAAAAGATATAGCTGAGAGGCTACAAACGCATGAGACGCGTCAATCATGGCAGGTGTGTGGACCGACTAAGAGTATGGGCAGCATGCTCGCTATCGCTAAGATAACGATCCAAATCGATCAAAAATCACTTTTGTAGATTCGCCATGCTCAAATAGTATTTCTATTGAGAAAACCAGTGGCTATCTGTGGCGAGTCTATTTCTTGCAGGGATTGTCAGTGGGCCTACTTGTGAACCATTAAAAAAAAATTCCTAAAACAAAATTGATTATTAAATTTAATAAAAGAGTTGAGTGCCAATTGAATTTGCGCAACGCCAATTCAATTGCCCAGTTAGAGGTGGCAAACGGGTCGGGTTTGGGTTACACGGGTCGGGTCAAACGGGTTCACGGGTCAAATAGGCAAACCCTAACCCGACCTGTTTAACTAAACGGGTCAAATAATCAAACCCAAACCCGACCCTGATTTAAACGGGTCAACCCGACCCGACCTGTTTAACTATTTGGGTCGGGTTTGGGTCGACCTGTTTAACCTGAACAGCTGAACATCAAGTCATCAACAAAACATAATTATCACTTATCAGAATTATCACTGCAGAAACAACATTAAACTTCAGAAAAATCAGTTACAGGCACTCAGGCAGCCAAATCAATTATATAATCAGTTACAGTAAAAATCAGTTACATCATTACACAGAACTGTAACAGCAAAAATAGCATTACACAAACACTGAACTGTTAAACAAAATCAGTTACAGCAAAAATAACATATTCAAATATCAGATAACAACATTACAGCATTACAACATTATAGCTGTTCAAAAACAGCATTACAACACCCAACCACCACTTCTTTAGGTATTTCCCGATAAAACATTTAGAGGAAATTAAAACCTTAATGGCGAGGATGTGATGCTTTCTTAGGTACTTCACCCAGCCACCACTTCTTTAGGTACTTCACCAAGATTGCTCAACATAAACTGCTTCAACTTAATTGGGTCCTCTTCCAATTCTTTATCTAAAATTAGCACGATAAAGATAGGTAAAATTATTGACTAGATGCTGAGAATGACTACAAAAAGCAGTTTGCATACTTACCTTTGATGGTAGATGGGGTATATCTCAAAAACCAATACATTATCTTTCGATTGCAAGGCAAGAATCCAGGTCGAAAACCCTCTTCAAAAATCTGCAAGAACGTAGGTCCAAAACTGTGGTCATCTTTGAACTGTACAAGCGCAATGCCCCGGATTGCTAATCACCCAGTAAATAATGGCTTCTTAAGACCTAGCCATTTATCTACCACAGAGTTCACTCCATCATAACAATTAATACCTGAAAGTTTGAAAGGAAGGAGTCATGAAGTTGAATTACTAAAATGAGTTTCATGTATTTATATAGACCACTAATCCAGAGTCTGATTGAAGAATGAAGATTGAAGACTGCGTCTGAGTCTGAGAGTTGGAGACTGATTGAAGAATCAAGATGTTTGTGTAAGTGAAGTGAAGTGAAGTGAAGATTGAAGAATCAAGATGCTAGATGTTGAAGATGTTGAAGATGTTAGGTTTTTGTTTGAGAGATAAGATATTGAAGAATGGTGAGTCGGCTGCTGTAAGAATGAAAAGTGAAGAAGAGTGAGAGTTATTTAGGTTAAGGTTTGTTTGATATTTTTCTTTGACTGAAAAGGGTACCAATCACCTGATATTTACAATAAGCCCAAACGGGTCACGGGTCAACCCGAATTGTTTAGGGTAAACCCTAACCCGACCTCTTTAATAAACAGGTTAGGCGGGTCGCGGGTCATTTGACCCGCGACCTATTAAAGCAAAACCCAAACTCTCTTAAAACCTGGTTGGGTCAGGTCGGGTTGGCGGGTTGCGGGCCACTTTGCCAACTCTAGTCGCAGTGCATATTTTTTAATATTTTATTATTAAAAATAAATATAAAAAATGTTGTACGCCAATTCAATTGGCGCCAACTCTAGCCCCTGGGCTACTTCTATAGCGAACTATCAAGATGTCAGGCTCACACAAAACTGGAAGGTCTCACCTCCTTATGATACTTGGCACATGTCCTACGAACTAGTAGATGACGTGGCTCTAACCTTCGAAGAATAAAGAGGAACGGGTCAAGGACACCTATCCCATGAACTAATAATTACAGGAACAACCTCCGAAAGCTCCACCACTTTTTCCCCCTAATCTAGGAGACATGGTGCTTAGAGTTGGCAAAGTGATCCACGACTCGCCACCTGACCTGATCCAACCTTATTTTTGGCGGGTTTAGGTTTGGCCTTAATAGGTCGCGGGTCATTTGACCCGAACCTGTCTAACTCATTTAATAAATGGGTTGGGTTTATCTTAAACGGTTTGGGTTGACCCGTGACCCATTGAAGTTTGATTTGGGCCAATTATAATTTGTGATTTTTATGTTTGAGAATAAACGAGGTACTAAGCAAAACCTTACTGTAACTTTACATGAATTTTATGCCTGAGAATTATCTTGGTGTTGTCAAAAGGTAGTACCTTTCGGCTTGAAACATTTATGTAAGTAACTCAATACATGAGCTTGTCACGAGCATTTGGGACCAGACAAGCTCAATAAATGGTCATGTATTGCCTTCTTTAAAATGGAGATAAGGCATGCATAAGACTTGTACATTTATTTTCTTTATAATTAAAATAAATACATTATGTGTTTATAACTTTTTTTAAGAGAGGTAAGCCTAAAAATCATGTTCTGAAAGCCTATTTCTTGGTAAAAAAAAGGAATAAGCGAAAAAGATCGAAAAGCTAGAGCTAGCCAACTAGGACCTTTGGGCATGCGACTAAGGTTGTTGGACAAACCCAATTTAAGGCTGCTTGAAGTACTGTTGAAGCAAATTTATCCTACATAAAGTTCGTTTAAGAAACATTAAACATTAATTAACTTGGAGCCTCAAGCATTGCCAGAGATAGTCTGATATTGGCAATATTTTTTTCTTCTTCTTCTGAATGCACACAAATGATTAGCCAAACAGCGTTAAATCTTTGCCACGAATTCTCCATTAACCCATATAGCAATACACGCTTAATTAACATGGATGTTTCTTAATAATTTTGGTGAACTGCCTGGGAAAATTTTAGGAAATTTCGATAATATTTACACCCATGACCCGACCCGACTCGACTCGACCCAAACTCGAATTAATATTTAAACATGTCAAAAGGGTAGGATCGGGTCGGGTTGACCTGTTTAAATTAGGGTCGAGTTTAGGTTTGCATTTATGGCCCATGAACCTGCTATGACCTGACCCGTTTGCCACCTGCTGCTGCCCATGAGCTATGGAAGAGATTTATAAATAGAGTAGGGCTGATAGATAATGAACATAGGTTTTTGGAGATATAAAATACCCAATCGGCCTAATTCCAGGGTACTAACTTTTGTAACTTGTAATTTTCAAGCAATAAATAAACTCTTTCAAATCCTCGAGCTGATCATGTCGTGGTTTTTACATATTTAAAGGTTTTCACGCTTAATTCGTGCCACTTTTAATTATTTGTGTACAATTATTTGTGTTGCAGGTACATACAATGAGTGTAAGAAACCAATTCGAGCTAATTACAGGTTTCATAAACATATAGATCATTGGAGGAAACTACTTTGAAATCACTTGAAAGTAGATTTTAGGGTGGTTTCGAATTTGGGAGAAACTAATTACGTGTTTTCAAATGGGGAATACCTTTGATCAAAACCTATAATAACTTATTTCGTATCTCGGACTCAAAGCTTCATCCTCGACCTCGTCAGCATACAAGAAATACTACCAAAGATATATTCAATATTTCTCAGTTCGAGTCATCGCTTTCGACCTCCACATCAACAGTTCGATTTACGCAAGTGTACAATCATCAATAGAGCCGTTGTATAACAACAGAGGTCAGGACGTTACATCATCTGCTCAAAGAATATCTTACATCTACTTTGTAGTGTCCACCATTAAGAATCTTAATGGTCATCAAACGGTTATATTATAAGACCTATAAATAGATGTAAATTCTATACAGAAGGATCCCTATTTCGAAACTCTATAGATTCATAGTGCTCATTATAATAAGTTAGCAACTTCAATAAGATCACCTTTTTTTCTCAAAATTCTCAAGAGAGGTTGTGGTTTTTAACCTATTCAAAGGTTTTCCACGCTAAATTATCCTGTTGATTATTGTTTACTGTTCTTGAGCGTTCTAGACACATTTCATATAAAGGCTAAGTCCGAATCCCAGAATTATGCTATTACAAAACCCAAATATGGAGTCTAAGTTCTAATATTCAGTACGCAATCGAAGGCATAGTCCAAAAAACTCTGCGCAAACATAATCGAATATATACATGGATGGGTTATTATTATGTTAGGGGCCGTTTTTTTTTTTGCTTCCGAATCTGAGTGGAGTCTAAATCTGAGTCTGAGTCTGAGTGAGTGTCTGAGTCCACTTAGAAGCGTTCACTAGCTGAGTGGATGTTGAGTTGATGCATTGAAGTGTTTGTTTTATGTCTGAGTCTGAGTTTGAATGAGTGTTAAAATAGACAAAAGACCAAAATACCCTTATCAGTTTATAAGGAACCACCACCACCCCTTCGTCAACGCAACATCAACACCACATATACATAACAAACACATAGGAAAGAACCTGTATATATAGCAAACATAAATACATAGAAATCCTTTCGTCAGCGCAATGTCAACACCACATAACAGACATATAGGAAAGAACTTGTATATATAGCAAACATAAATACATAGAAAATGGCCTGTATATATAACAAACACAAATACATAAATACTTAAAATCAAATAATTTTAACATTGGTTTGAAGTTAATACAAATAAGGCAAATATCATAATTTTAAGAGTTATTACAAATACGCAAACAAATAATTCCAATCAAGACATAAGGGCTTTAAGGAAACTAACACGCTGCTCTGGACGAAGCCTGATAAACATCAACCTGTAAGTGTGCTCATTGGATCCTCCTAAGAACTTCAAACTCTTAAAAAATAATGCATTATCTATCTCATATGAACTGACCGTTTCCTGCAATACTTGTACAACTGCATCACTAGTGTCGTCATTGCTACCAGAAGTATGATTAGCTCATTGGGCAGTGAATGTAGATATCAGAGATTGAACCAACTCCTTTGGTTCCAATGGTTGAACTGCCGCAGCTGATCTTCTCCGGCTTGATTGAGGCGCAGGGGTACGGGAACGAGAAGTACTACCAAGAGTAGGCTCCCTTACTAGACTGATAGGGGAATCATAAGAAGGAATGGCTTCACCATCCCAAGGATAATCAACTCCAGCGAGGGGAACTTGTGTATCGTCAACGTTCATATCATCAGGTAGAGGAACGTACTCTGACTGCTGGGTGGAGGAGGGTACACTTGCCATACCTGAAGACCATGCAAAATCCCCAGTAGCAGATAGACTATCAAACAGTTTCTCCAATAAATCTCTATGCTGAAGAGGAGCGGTCTTATACTTCTTCGCCTCAGAATTCACCTGTAAACAAATATGTAAATAGATGTTTAAACATAAGTATTTATTGTTATATAATCAAATTGTAATGTCATTATTCACATTAACTTACCGCAATGATATTTGCCCAAACTTCTTCAGGGCAATCAAAGATGCTTGATACAGGATCATATCCATGGCCAGTCCGGTTTATCAACCCTCTCCAGATTTTCCATTGTCTCTTCAAGTAATCTCATTAGTTATTCAGTTCCTTATGTTGCAAAACATAAAAATCTTGCATGCTGTTTAGCTTATCTTTCACCGTCTTCCAAGCTAGAGCATTTAGAGATGTTCCAGAAACTCTATGCAAGTCTATTTGTGCTTGAAATTTCATGATAAAGTCAAGTCTGAACTTTGAATGTTGATGGAAAAAGCTGTCTTTCTTTGGTGGTATCGGTTGTGGTATCGTTGGTGGTATCGACATAACTACACATTTCAAACAAATAGACAAATTAGTTAAACATAACATATTGCAGATAACAGTTGGTGGTTTGTACAACATAAGCATAAACTACACACAAAGCAATGGAAATGGATATGCAAAATGGAAATGGATATGTAGCCACTGGCAGACCTTATTGATAATAAGATCAGCTTGCATTGTGATGTCTTCATATCTCTTCTTACACCTTGCTCTATAAATTTCCCAGCATATTAAAGAAGGCAAAATACCAATTATAATGCCTACTTGTGACTTGGTATTTACAGCACTAAACAAAAACTGTTTTAAGAGCATATCACCCAGGAACAATAAGTAAATGCCCAACTGGCTATTATAGAAATGGATATGCATAAACTGGATATGTAGAAACTGTTATACTAAAATGGATATGCAGAAACTGCCTAACTGTTATACTGAAATGGATATGCAAAAATGGAAATGCCTAACTGTTATACTGAAATGGAAATGGATATGCAGAAACTGCTTAACTGTTATACTGAAATGGAAATGGATATTTAGAAACTGCCTAACCCATGATAAAACTAGTTCAATCCTCTCTCAGTCAACCTAGCAAATTCAGCTACTGCTGCAGCAACTTCCACATTATTATTAATATATGCAAACACCAGAAAAAACAAACGCCACCTTAAAGGGATCTCTAATGCAAAAATGTTAACATTAGCTGATGTAACCTTGAAGGTATGTTTCTTATCCCATATTTCAAGCAGATACTAGTAACACTTGAAGTGTTATTTTAGAACAGTAAGTTGTGTATATGAATTTGTTTTTGTCTAATGTGTATAAATTTTTAACCTTTGCGTATCCAGAAACTGTATGGAACACCACTTTCGAAACCTACATTTTCTAAGCTGACCCATCTGATAGTGGATACAACTTTTTTTGTGAGAGAACTTACTACAGAAAACACCTAATCTGGAATCTCTTGTGCTGCCCAAGGCAAGTCATTAAGCATTCTTCAATTTAGTATCAATTTTCACCAAACTTTTGCTAAGCACTTGAGCTTTGACTCACAAATAGGTATTGGAAAATTTTCGGGCAGAAGATTATAGGGTACATGAAGATTTTGAATATTGGATGGTCCCTGGATGTTTGCCAACACATCTGAAAGCAGTTAAGCTAGGGATTTTTAGCAAAAATAGAAGTCTTGGATATAAGTATGAAAGGAGGCGTGAAATTTATCTGTCCTTGGTGAAGTACTTTTTGAAGATTGCGAGAGTATTGGAGAAGATGACTATTGTATCATTGGATTATTTTCTGGAAGATCTGGTAGTGAAGATGGAGGACCATGAACTGTTGCTAATGCTTCCTAAAGCATCGGACACTTGTGTAATTGATTTCTCTTAAAAGGTACTGCTCATTCTATCCAATAGCGGTATATTCTTCGTTCATAACGCCTGAGATCATAATTGACCAATCGAATGCAAAACATAAACAATAACCAAACAAAAGCTACTGGATCTTACATCTATAAATATGTTCTCCAGCTGCCTTTTGGATATGCAAAAAATATTAGAACAGCTCTTACCTTCATTTCATCCTACCAAAGATTCTTCCTTTAGTAGGTTGTTTACAAGTAACTGTTTTTGGTAACTTTTATCAAAGCTATTTGCTTTAAACATTGAAGACTTACCTCTTTTTCATAACCCAAGCAGTAAAGGAATCTCCAAGTATACACATTAATTATGTAAAGATAGGTGACAAACTCTTTCTTATTTGCAATTCTTTATTCTCAATCTAATCCATCTGACCTAAAGCTAGAAAAAATGAAGAACACTAGTACTTAAGCACACATGGTGTTCCCCAAAACTTATGAATTGTTACTTATCAATCAAGATCAATGGAAGCCTTAACATGGCAAACTCTTTCCGTATGCATAAACTACACACAAAGCATCAGAAACAGGCCCTACAAATATGATTTTATAAACTGCCTAACTGTTATAAACTGTTATAAGCAGTTCCTAGTCTTCAAGAAACTATTCCAAATTTGTATGGATGTATGGATGGATGGATAACAGTGGCAGTTAGGTAGTTGGGGCTTCCTTTCTTAGTTTCCAAAATGGATATACACTCTGTATATACAAATTGAATTTTCTAGTCAGTCCATAGTCTGTTATATGCCACTGTTATATCCCAAACACCGTGTAAGGAGCAGATGCCTCATATTGCTCCCTTTATGATGTTACAGAAGAGAAATGTTATGGCAGATGGATATACAATCCATATTGCTCCCTTTGTATATCCAAAACAATATGCATTTACATATAGAATGATTGGGAGGCCTTATAATGCTTCTTAAAATTTCAACTCTGCAGGATCTTTGTGGGCTACCCAAGGAGTTTGGTTATTAAATGCTTATACTAGATGTCACATGGGAATTATAACAGGTATTATGCCTAGTTTTATTTGTTGGGAGATATGGAGAGCTAGGTGCAACTCTAAATATGATGGCATTGCCATTGTGCCTAAAAATGTCATTGGGAAAGTAGTACTGTGGATTCAAGGCATCAATTCTAAGCTAAAGATTTCAAAGGCTGCCTCTTTCAGAGATTAGATCTTTCTGCAGGAGTTACAACTACATCCAAAACACCTTAGGATTAAGCCTTTATAAATCATCAGGTGGATTAAACCTAATGAGCTCTAAAAACCATAAATGAATCCATTCTGAAACAATTACCCATAACTGAATCCATTATGAGTAACAAAATCTCCACAAATGAGCTCTAAAAATAGCACAAGAACAACAGTAACAGATAACTGATATATATTGTTCTGTAGTACGAATCATAAAGGGTAACAAATAATCACTATTAACATTCAATCCCTAAATCTATCATAAACAAAACAAAGTGAAGAAATTTAGACCTAAAATAGAAATCAAATCTTGTTCAAATCAGCTAAAACGTATTCGTATTCGTAGGAGGAGTTGCTTTTGGAGGTGATCGAGGAGAACAGTTGAGAGATTGGCGGGTTTTCGTTTGGGGAGGAGCTGCGGTTTCGTTTGGAGAGGAGCTGGTTTGGAGGAGAAGTGAGTTTTTTTTGTAATTTTTTTTTTGTAAGGGTAATTTGGGTAGACAAAATAGAGTCAGAGTCAGACTCAGCAATAAGCTGGCTTATTGGGGCTGACTCTGAGTGACCCAAATCACTGACTCTGACTCTACTTAGCCACTGAGTGAGCGAAAAACAAACGCTTCTAAGTGCCCAAATCATTGACTCCACTCAGAGTCAGACGACTGAGTGGAGTCAGCCCAAAAAACAAACGCCACTTTTACCTCCCTAGAGTTGGGTATTTTGCACTCAAACGACTGAGTGGAGTCAGCCCAAAAAACAAACGCCACCTTTACCTCCCTAGAGTTGGGTTTTTTGCACTCAAACTCACATATAGGGCCGGGCTGAATGCACAACAAAACCCCAATTCTTATTTCGACCCTGTCAAAAATCTTCTGATTATTCCCTCGTCTTTTTCACCCATCAAACATAGAGATCATTCCATTTTATTTTCAAAAAGAGGGAACTATAATTTGAAATCACTTGAAGTAGATTCTAGGGTTTTGGTATCGAATTTTGGGAAACTAATTACGAGTTTGTTCTTGAGATGAGGTGGGAGAAATTGCATTTCAACCCTAGGTTGAAAGATAATCTGGATGAGAAGAAGTCTCCAGGTCGAAAAGGTGGGATCTTTGGGCCTGGTAAGAGATGGGGACACACATGCAACACTATCAAAGGAGGGAAATTTCTTTATGTTTTTGGGGGTTATGGTAAAGATAATTGCCAGACCAATGATGTGCATGTGTTTGATACAAGTGAGCATTGTCAAATTTTCACTATTTATCTTTGTATTTGACTATTTGTTACTGTGAGTCTTAAATGTTTATGTTTTTATTTTTAATTTTATTTTTATGTTTATTTGATGGGGGCTTAGTTTAATTGATACCTTGGGGTTGATTTTTGTGTTTTTTTTTTGTTTGATGCGTATTTCAACTTGTAGTGATTAGTGAGTACTTTTTATTTTAATTATTACCCTTTTGATGTGAAGGGTGTTCCTAAATTATGGCATTGATCAGCAGATATTATTCGCTGAGTAATTCCAACACGAATTTTAATTATAGGAAATCAATATATAATAGTTACAGAAAAACTTTTATTAGGTAAGTTATTCTCTCATGGATGGGCATTTTGACACGTAATTTCTAAACATGTTAAAAGCTCAATGTGAAGAATTGCTTCGTGTGCTAAAGTGGAGGAGTCAAATCTTCTTGGGAGAAATCGCCAGGTGATTCACTTTGGACAAAAGAACTAAATTATAGATATTATATTTGCAAACCTTCATACATATGGGCAGAAATGTCAACTTCGATATTCGAAGGAGTAAATTGCCTGCCATTCTAGTCGACGTCTTCATTTGAGAGATTATCTTACCGAGAGATAGCTACAAAGTTTCATTATTGCTAGGAATTCCGCGTTTTCAACTTCATATCGTGATTACCAAACTCAAGATTTACAAAGAGACCAAATGCTGTAAGCTACAAAGAATGATTAAAATATGAAGTTCACAGTTTGATATCTACAAACATAGAATGCGGTGTTCAGGATGAGGGGAAAAGCACGATCTAGAAATTTGTTGGGATTTTCGATTGGAGAAGAAATGGCTGCGTGTTTTACGGAGAAGAAAGTGTGTATTTATTATTATTTGTTGTATTTAGAGGGGGTGTTCCCGGGTTTACATAATATTACTTACAATCTGAACTTAGTAGATTGGTTCGGAATAAGTAAAGCATTAGTTGACTTATTTAAAGTGCTGAAAACTGTGTTTCTTATACCCATTAAGACGTTTTTAATGAGAAAAAAAAACCTAATTTTTAAGATTAAGGAAATATGCTCAAAGTAGTAAACCTTGGGACGGTGTTTGCAAACAACCGAGAGATGAGGAAGAGTGGGCATTTTTTTTTGAGGGGGGGGGGGGGGGATGTTTCAAAGGGAAAAAATCCATGTGATTGTGAAAAACACTCCCTACGTTTGCTTTATTATGTCAAGTAAGTTAAAACAGCAAAAAATCCTTATGTCTAGTTGGGTGAGTATGATACTTTAACCTTTTAGTTCATGGCGCTTATCCTACCTCACGTTGAGGGAAGGGGCCTTTATTTAAGTCGTTGGCAATAATTTGAGCATTCAGTTTTCTATGAGTTTGTTTATTGTGTTTATACTTATAGTGTTTTTTTTTCCTGGTGATTGCAGTCAGACAGGCATGGAGCAAGCCAATGGTGAAGGGAGTCCCACCTTCTCCGCGGGATAGTCACAGTTGTACTACTGTAGGGAACAATCTTTTTGTATTTGGGGGTACCGATGGGAAGGACCCACTCAAAGATTTGCACATTCTAGATACTTGTAAGTCCATGCCCTCTTGTTATAACTTTATACATTTATCATTTAATGCCCAATTTATTTGAAGTAGTAAGTGGTCACAGGGTTTAACTGAAAATTAACAGTTCTTAAGCAGTTTTAGCAGCTTATTTTGTATGTAGATTGGAAAGACTATGTCCCATGCAATCAAATATACTTGGATTATACTGAATCTATTGTTATACGTTGTATATTTTAAAGGCATAAAACTAGTCACATTGCAAGGGCTTTTGCCAATTTGCAGCTGAAAACAAGGGAACCCGCACCCTTTTTCATCCTAAGCAGCCCATGTTCATGGATCTTTCATCTGCTATCCTTATTTAATTGTTAAACATAATCTTAAAAGCTGCCAATTTTCCGCTACGCGATACTCTATTGTAAAGTTGTAAGTTAAAGCTTCGCATATGAGTCTAGTTCTACTTCATCTATAAAATGCATCTTCTCTTCTGTATTTGTCTACTCGGCGGTGAAACTTGATTAAATACGTTTTGACGTGCGCTTAGGTCTGACTTTGTTCAAAAGGTTTACGTTTATTTATTTCTTTATTAGTTACATTAATGCTTGTTAATGAGTTGTAATTTGTTTATAGCTTCCAATACTTGGATATCTCCAAGTTTACGTGGCGAGGGACCTGAGGCACGGGAGGGACACAGTGCGGCACTTATTGGCAAACGGCTATTTATATTTGGAGGTTGTGGCAAGTCGAGTAATAATTCAGATGAAGTATATTATAACGACCTTTTCATACTGGATACAGGTAAGCTCTTTTTTTTATTTTTTTTCTGTATATGGCAGCTTGTAATCACAAAAACGTACTGTCACCAATGATGTGTCAAGACATGGGGTGGCTCCCCACCGTCGTACGGTTTGGTGGGTCTTACCTTATGCCCATGTGGGAGGCACATTTTCTCTCTTTTCTAGAAGATTCTTCTAGTTTTATTTATGTTTATTTGTTTCTAACTAGTATTCTTTTCCTTCAAGTATAAGTTTCCTATTTCTATTAGGTTTCTAATTATAACGAGTCTCCTTTCTCTATATAAAAGGAGAACTCCTCTAGGTTATTTTCTTAGGTTAGTTTTAGTAGAACTTTGTTCTAGGTTTTTGGTTTGAGATCTAATAGAAGTTAATGAGTTTCTAGTTCAATTCGAGTGTTTTCTCTTTCAATTAATTGGTTACAAAGATGACCTTTTGCTTCCACGGATCATTTGTACCAATTTTTCTCAAATACATGTGATATGGACTTTATCTGGTGCTACCAATTTGAAAACCACCTTATATGTGAGTTTAAAGGAATATGTTTTAAAGCTTATTGGATACTTATCGTACAGGTTTGCGCTGAAATCTGTTTCTCTGCGTCACTGTATCATCTAGGTTGTTAAAAATTTATTGTCTTTGATGCAAGAAGCACGTGAAATGATAGATGGCATTGGCAATCATGGAAATGGAGGATGATATGGTCGCAACAACTGCCAATTATCCCTGTCATACGTTAGATTCCCCAATTCGTATGTGGTATTTAATGAATGGGCTTCGTTCATTTCCCCTTCACATGCATCATATCTATCCTTTTGCCCTGCCTCCCGGGGTTTATCCGCCTTTTTTTTTTCTTCCAATTTTTCCTGACGAGGGTGATCCAGTTCATTATATATTACTATCTGCCTGACTAAATATTGGGGCATGTGTCATTCGCACAGACATACATGCCAGGCAAGTCAGGATAAATTCTGTCGAGTGGTCTCCGTTGGTGGTCAGTCGAATTGAGAACCTTGTACTTCTTGAGGCCTGGTCCTAAACTGCTGCATCAACCTCTTTGCCTTAATTGTTTTCCTTTTTACGATATTCTCTTAAAAATTTCGGACAACAATTGTGGACGAATATTGTGTACCAGATATGGATTCTTATGCATGCCCATTCCTTGATAGTTACTTAGTTTGGGTATCTAGTAAATACAATTTGCTTACATTTGTGTATATATATATATACAGCTTGTTAATATGTATTTTTCACATATTGATTCACAGAAACGTTAGTTTGGAGACGTGCTGTTACATCTGGACCTCCACCATCGGCACGAGATAGTCATACCTGTTCATCTTGGAAGCATAAGATAATTGTTGTTGCTGGTGAAGATGCTTCGGATTATTATTTGTCTGATGTCCATATCCTTGATACAGGTTTCTATCTTAATATTTCGGAACGAATTTATATTATTTTTTGATTGATGGCGCAGGGCTGTGTACTTCATATGCTCCAATGGTTCTTTCTATTTTCTCTCATTAGTCTTTGTTGACATTTAACAGATACTCTTGTTTGGAAAGAGCTTTGCACTTCAGGTCAGATATTACCGCCTCGTGCCGGCCATTCAACTGTCACCCTTGGCAAAAACATGTTCGTTTATGGAGGATTTACTGATGACCGGAATCTTTATAATGATCTCCATATGCTTAATCTGGGTAAGTATTCATTATTGCCTAGTGGGTTATACATATGCTTGTTCTGTTGTTATACTCTTTCTTTTCCGTAGGCTAAGTATCACGTTTTTAGTTTAAATTAGCACAATTAGTATCATAGCTATTTAAGTTGGAAATAGAGAGGACTGAGAGGTTCTTGAAAAAACTTTTTTCTATGTGTTCATTGTATTAGGGTTTTGGGATGTTTCATAATTGTTGATAAGTGGTTCCCCTAAAAATAAATGTAATGTTCATATTTGTAGAGATTAAGTTCTTGAGGGTTCTGTTTGTTGGAGTATATAGTGTGTCTACGCGTATACTCCTCTTTTAGTCCCACATTGGTTAGTAATAAAAGTAGTTTAGTGTCCCCTTGCTATATAAAGAGCAGTAAAACTTTTAATAATTAGAATATTGGAATATCAATATTTTCCTCCCCTTCTTACTTCTACATGGTATAAGAGCCTATTCGATCATGTAGACGACTTAAAGGGTTTTACGCTTTCGTCGGCGGCGGCCTTCGTCGCCGTCTGACAACTAAAGTACGATATTTTTTTTTTCTTCAATCTTTCCAGCTTTTGGATTTTTTAAAGATTTTTTTTAGGTTTGCTTTTTATTTAGTAAAACCCTAATGTTATTTCGCTTCACAATAGCGGCCATGCCGCTTGAAGTCGACCTAACATTATTTCGTTTTTACGCTTTCGTTTCCTCCATCAACTTAGTTTGACCTGATTAAGCTCTCTCTCTATATTTATTATGGACTCGATTATCTCTTGTTTTTCGTGAATGACAATTTTTTTGTACCTGTCGTGAGATGCAATTTCTCTCTTTGGATTGGATGAAGGCGTTAACTACCTTCCACCATGATCATGAGATACTAATTTTTCTAGAGTGATTCATCACTCCTCCAACGATTTTTATTTTTTACGGTGATTTGCTCTTTTCCTCTAGTGATTATCTTATTTATTTTTCGCCTAGTTCACAAGCCGTAGTTCAAAAATCGAGTTTTTTTAAGAGAGAATTGACAAGCCTTGCTGATTTTTATCGCTTTCTCTAGTGATATCTCTTTGAATCACTATGTTTTTTTTTTTACTTCTTTTTTCATCGCTAATGCGGTTTGAGGTCTATATTCTTATCATTAGATGTGATCTTTTTTATCATATTTTGTTGTGAGTTGCAATTTCTTATGTGGACCGGGTGAAGATGTTAAATTCCTTCTACCACGGTCATCTCTTTCTTGAGTGATTTCTTCCTCGAGTGCTTTTATATTCCTCAAGTGATTATCTATTATCTGAGTATTTTGTTTTTCTTTCCCTCTCGAGTAATCATCTCTACCTCTAGTGATTCTCTCTTCCTCGACTGATCCTCTCTTTTACGGTCTTTTCACTTTTACCTGTGTTTTTCTATTTCTTAAGTATTTATTCAAGATATTCATATTATCCTTACATGAGAAAATGGGCAAGTCGGTAGTTGCCGCCGATTTCACAACTTTTGGTTATGAAACCATGTGTGGGAAAAATAGCAAGTCGGATATTACTGCCACTAATTTCATGGGTGATGTGTAAAACTTTGAAATGTTTGTGCTGCTGTGAAAGGAAAGATTGGAAGAAGGTTTATCAGGGGGAGCTTCAATTTTTTATTAATTTTATTAGTGAGGGAGTGATTGTACCTTTGTGAGGGACTATCTATTTGTTCTCTTATTGTCATCCATTTTGATACGAGCATGTGCATATCAACGTGAGGGGGAGTGTTGGACTATATAGTGTGTCTACACTTATACTCCTCCTTTAGTCCCACATTAGTTAGTAATAGAAGTAGTTTAGTGACCCCTGCTATAGCTATATAGAGCAGTAAAGCTTGTAATAATTAGAATCTTGGAATATCAATATTTTCCTCCCCTTCTTACCCTTCTTATTTCTACACTGTTATGGATGGAGAAGAGACTACCACAAATGTAGTATAGAAGGAGTTCTAAGAAACCGAAATGGCACTGGTATCACAGCTTTCCATGGAGAAACAAATTAAAGTCAATATTGACTATTGAAGTTAGGGAGGTTCTTGTGGGACTACACTTATGTATTGGTATGGATTCTAAATTTTCTCCCGAAGGATAGAAGGAAACATAAAACCAACTTGGAGAGTTAAGCAAGATGTCACGTGAAACAGAACTATCTTGAAGCAGTTTGAGGGTTTTGAAATCAAGCCCATCTATAGGGGGACTAATTAAGCAGCAGATCATCTAGCAAGCATTGATCCCATTATTCACTTTTTTTATTATTATCTTGCAGAGATTTTTACTGAGCAACTGGATAACATTTTTCATCAGGATGCTTCAGGGAGGGGTTCCCTATTTGCGGATGTAAATACTATTTTTTAATATACCAGGTAGTGGTCTTGCCTAATCCTATTTGCGAAAAAAGAATCTATTATTGTAAGCGTTAAGGATTTTCCTGAGACTGTTTAGGTTTAGAACCCGACTTTTTGATAAAACGAGATAGTCACATTTTTTATGCGAGATACATGATAAATTGTCTCATTTTCTTCAGAAAAGTGGGTGTACACGGTTAATTGTGTTAGAGAGTCCCCTACATACATATAAATGATGTCCCTACCCTTCAAGTTAGAGCATATAGAACATGTAGATCCCAGCTTGTTACGTAAGGGACGAATTACCCGAGATAATTTCTTTGTTAACTTGTCACCCAAACTGTTTTGCTGATTGAATGTAGTCGTAGATATCTCTTCCTCTACACCATGCTCCAATAAAGTTCAGTAGCTTCCGTGTGCTTCGTCGGTTTATGATTTTGGAATTGGTAGCAGTGAAGTGTCTGTTTGATTATCACAATGGTACACAGCCTACATCGCCCTTGGAATTCTATTGGTTTGTTCTTAATAAAACCTGTGACTAGGTTACAGCCCGCATGGTATAGACGCACAGTAACTGTAAACCGCCAATTTGTATGGCTACTAGCATCTTAGAAATCTGTAATGGAGATTGTAGTGGTGGTCTATACGACAAGCCTCTACTAATAAGGTTTTCAGGTACCAAAAGTTAGGACAATATTGAACAAGTGCGGATGATGGGAGCATTCATAAACTTGACGACTAACCCAGCAATAAATGTAAGGTATGGGTATAGTTTCTGTGAGATGAGTCAGATTGTCAACGAACAGAAGATAGCATAAGGGGTCCCTGATATAACTCCCCCTATTAGGCAATAACTTTCAAGTAGAGTCCTTAGGTATATCAAGGGACATACTTCCTAAGTCCTAACTAACCATCTTATGTAGGACATCAATGTGACATATTTGCGGGGAGAGGTTGTGGGCCTTTTATGGAACTGGCAACCTCAATACCTAGAAAGTAAAGAGAAGTCAAATTTTTACTCAACGGCTCTTTCAAATGAGTCTTCACGTCAGCAATACCACCCACGCCACTCTTTGCAATTATAATATCCACATTGAAAATCAGAATGACCACACCTGAAGGAGAATGAATAATAAGCACAGGGATCAGATGATGATCATATGAAGCAAAGCTGCAATGCGCAACACATACCCAATGATGAGAGACCTTTCCAGGCCACGAAATTATGTCTTCAATCGACTTACCTATCCCGTCAATAGAAATCCAAGTAACTAGGCTATATTTATTTATTGCTTACACCTTTAGTCAATCGTTATGCAAGATTCTTACATTTAAAACAAGATACAATGATGACATTACACTGAAGGAAAGGGGAGATGAGTTCCGAAGGGAAAAGTCATATAGAATTCCATGCCAAAGGTGTGAGTGTAACCTTAAAATCATCAGGCTAATATTTTTATGTTTTAAGTGGGGTGTTGGCTGGGCCAAATTCTGATTTTGATAGAAATGACCCACGACCTCGTCATTGCTAGATTGAGGGTAGAGGAAACTTTTTATTATTATTTGGAACACTGTTGATGAACTTGTCAGGGACAATCTGTAACCTGTGGAAAAAACGAAGGATCTGTTCCAGCCAGTAGAAGTACAATCAGTCTCGAAAGATTCAAACACTGGAAGTCAGCAAAGCAAAATTGCCATCCAAATGCGAAAAGACGGTGAAAAGAGTAATTTAATGTGCAAGATCAAGTACTGTTCTCAAATGCAATATCGTGCAGGCATGAAGGATGATTAGTAGACACAAGACACAAAAGTGGACCTAAAATATATTCCAGTAGGATGTTAATACATCATGTTCGTTAAGTGTCTGAGACGTGGAGCCTTAGACTCAAGAATATTTTAGATTTTGGCGTAGGTCATAAAGGTGCTCGGTTAGATCCTCCTCGGGTTCTCATGCCATATCCATTACTACTGAACTATTCAGCTTTTGTTAGTCTCAATGCTCAAGCATGCTTTAGACCGTTTTAATATCTAACCTATGCCACCTGGAAATGTTGACCGAAGTTGCTTGCTCAGATACATTCACATCGGATCAATTTGACGCACTTGTGCACGACATCGGTACAGAGAACATGTGTCCTACGTTAGCTTTCATTACCATTTTTAAAATCTTATATACGAGATGATGTGTATTAAGTTGTCAGAAGCTTCGGTTTAAGATCACTCACTTAAAAACGAAAATCAACTTTAGCTTTATTAATTTCTACTCAAACTCAAAATAAAATAGCATCTCTTTTGGGCGGTTATAAGAGAAGCCTCCTAGTTCTACCCCAACTTCTACCATTAGGAAGTTTCTTTGATCCTTACAATACTCCATAATATCCTATGTAACATTGACTCGGGTATGCGTGTCGGTGTCTAGTACAGATATTGAGATACTGGGTGTCGGACACGGCGAAATGAAAGAAAAGTACCTTGATTATTATCGGACACATGTGGTCAAGTGTCGGTGTTGGATACATCAAAGTATGCCTTTTCCAAGTTGTGTAGATAATAGTCTATGTAAACTTGGAATCCTTATAAAATCAAAAGCTAAATAATATAATAATAATAACTTCTAGCACAATGAAAGATCTTAGGTCGCCTCGGGATACGTGAGTAAAGGTGACATGATCATATAACTCAACTTTAAAAATTCCTCAAAAGAAGTTTGATATTGAATGTCCCTGTCAAATTCTTTGTGGTTCAGGATCCTCTCATTGAACATTCCATATCCATCAGATATACCAATTAATGGAGGTTTAGTGTTGTAAAACCCTCGTGCATACCAAAGCTAACACAAAATATGCTTTGTATAGGAATTGTAGTCTCCGGATATTTGTGCCACTTGCTCAAAATTAATTAGCCTCAAAATTTCTTGCTACTTCTGAAAACATTACACACGCTCCTTTTTTGGATTCTTGTCATAAACCTGCGTCGCATGTCACTTAATAAAATTACCGAATACTCGTAATCATTCGAGTACTCTAGAAGCTATGTAGTTAAACGTGTGGTAGGAGCTATCTGCTAAACGTGCTAGGAGTTATGTTGCTAAATCGTGCTAGGGGCTTTTTTCTTAGAGTTATTGCTTTGCCTAGCCTTGCCCTACCTCACTCACGCGAAGAGGCCCCGAAGATTTCCCCTAGTATAACATCACAAATTTCATGCGGACCACTGAAGAACAATTGTAACATCTTCATGAATTTTCACCATCTCCTATTTTAACTCATCAGTGGACCTTTCAGTAGAGTTAGCATGTGCTTTAGCTAGTGTTTTACATGTCATTGAAGTTACAAATCAAAGTTGACGTGAGGAGCATTCGCAGAATACTGAATTTGATAGAAAGTGATGTCGCATCCACTTTACCCACGGTGTATTCACACACACCATGTCATCTAGGTAACTTAATGCCCAAGTTACTACTAGGGTTTCCTAGAGTATAGTTTGCTTATAATAAGTGTGTCATTGTACTGTGCAATTTTCTAAGTTAATACATAATACATATATTTATCTCCTTAAACTTAACTTGGTTTAAGAGCATATCGATTTTGAAGAAAACTTGGGGTTTTTCTCTCTGCCAGTGGCGACCATTACCATCGTTGAACCGTCAAATTTGGTCTCTTATTGTTGATTTTTTTTCTCTTTTCTTTTAGATCTTCGCATTATTCATAATTTTTGTTTCTTTGATAGGTCACGGGACGTCTCCACCTGCCAACAGGATGTCTGCTCTTAGTTGGCTTTTTTTTTTTTTTTTTTTTTTCTCTCTCTCTCTCTCTAGGATATTCCTCCCTCCTTTTTTAGTATTGTTAATAATTATTTGATTTGTCTTAGACTTGCTTTAATAAAAAGACTCCAATAAAGTTCCTAACTATGTAAGGTCTCTTTATTCTATAAAAGGGAGCCTAGGTTAGGGTTTTAGTTAGAGTTGTTTATACAAATTAAGGTAGAGAATTTATCTAGTTTATAGGTGATTCAATAAAAGTCAATGATTATGTTATTTGATAGTAGTTTTCGAACAATCTTGCTTCTGTGTTGCTGCTGTATATTAAATTGGTAGCAGGGCCGTTTATAATCTTTGAGGGAGTTCAATTTCTTACAAACCATGCCTTCTAAGAAGCAATCGAAAGCAGTAAAGAAATCGACGGAGGAAAATCAAACACCGAATTCCGAGATCACCAAACAAAGGTCTCCGATCCTACCTCAAAGCTCAAGATGATAAGTTTATTCACAAACAGAGTGCCATTAGCTCTTACCAATCGCCTCCGATCACCTGCCGAACCCACCGTACGTAACGGAGAAGGGTTGAAACTAGAGCCGTCGCAGTAACAACAACAGTTGTCTCCACCTTTGGGCCGCGGGGTTATTCCCCAATCCTTCGAAACCCCGACTGCGCACCACCAACTATGAATCAACCGGAACTTCATCATGACACAGCTGTCAGCATCGTTTATGGTAAGAAAAAACAGTTATCAAAATTAACAAACGATAGAAGAAACAAGGAAAGCTTGCTAGCAGAACCCTATGCGCTTCTACGAACGTGGACAGCAACAAGCCGTAACAGGAGATAAGTTTTTATTCGTTTTAGCACAACAGCAGTCACCATCGATGGTCTTAAAGCACGGTACAAGAAAAGGGGTGGTAGATGATTGTCTCCCTCAAGTCTTGGTCTCTTCACCGCACACCAGCTCCTTCTACAACCCGTATGGGATTCTGAGTTCACTACTTGGCTCAGATTTTAATGGTTCCGATTCGATACTTCACGATCCTTAAATTCCCATTTTCGGTGATCCAGAACCAAATGGGCCAGCTGTAAAAAGGTCCAAACCAACCCAAGTGCCGTCTACCAATAATAACATCCTTATAGTTGATTCAGTTCTACGCCCTTTCACCACGTGCAGTTTTGACCTGCTCGATCCTGTGACGTGTTCGACCCACCATATGTCTTTATTATTGAATGGGTTTCTTGTCTGGATCTGGTCGACGAAGCCAACACTCATTTACTCGTCAACAATTTAACATTTACGAGGACGGGTGTGGTTTTAAACCCACTGGGTTATATTTATTGAGGTCGACGGCAACAAATGGGTTCTCCACCCAGAAACCAACATCACTAACACCCAGTTCCTCGGTACGGCGACCACTATAAGGATGATTCTAATTTTGTGAGACACCGACAACTAGGCAGATATGGGTATTGATTTAGTTTTCGCTCTTATTCGTGTATTACCAAATACAGATCAGAATAATAAGCTTAGTTTGTCTGAATATTTGAAATGTCACTCCTTTCCATGTCCCAAACTTGACTCCAGTTTTCACTTTTTATTTCTTCCACATGTCCAATTTTTCTTCTATTTCGTTTACTAATGTCTAGTTTTATTCTTTGGTATATCTTAATCAGTGCCTGTACTTTTCAAAAAAATAAATTAATCAGGGCCTGTACCCTTCATCTTCTTCTTCTTGACAGACACGGGTATCTGGACAAAAGTGCTGGCTATAGGTGAAGGCCCTTCTGCTAGATTTTCTGTTGCTGGAGACTGTCTGGATGCATGGAAAGGTGTTCTTGTTTTCATTGGTGGTTGCAATCAGCACCTTGAGGCTTTGGAGGATATGTATTATTTACACACAGGTTTAAATGCTATTTAACTCTGTATCTCTCAATGATTTTTTGACATAATGATATAGGATTGTCGTTGTAACTTTTTTCTTTTTCTTGGATAAGATATCTGGTTTTGGGTGATAGTATTGAACTTTATTACTAATAAAATCTGAAATGTTTCCCATTGCTAATTTGGAATCTATTACTACTCTAGATATAACAATGGAAAATGGGCAAGATGAGCAGAGGCCTGAGAAATTATCTATCAGGAAAGAATTGAAGAGGAAGTGCCAAGAACAATATCTTCCTATGACCTTATCGTTACAAGATAAAGGTGTGGCCAAACTTGGGGTGATGCCGGACATATGCAAGGCGACACCTTTGTCATGCTATGGTCAGGCGGGTAAGAACTGCTCCACTCTTGCTGTCATTGCCTTCTCCTGTCCAAATATGCTATTGCTATTCTGTTCTATTATTTTTAGAATGTAGTAAAAGGTAATTATGTGATGCTGAAGGGATTCCTTTTTGATGTTCCACATAGCACATGTAGTTGCTTTGACCATATGATTATATGATTCTTACGGCCAAGAATAGATTTTGTACAGTTTCCATCTTGTAGTTTGCGAGGAAACTATATATGAGGCCGGGTTTGATGCGAAAGAGTAGTAATAGAACTTGTGGAGATGTTTTTCTCACATCATAGATATTCCTCTCGTTTACTGTGGGGTAGATACAAGGTAATCAAAATTTGGCTTGAAATCTGCGAGAAATTAAATATCCTGTCTCTCTCCACCTTTTTTTCTTCTTCTTTCAAAAGTTACGGTTTATAATTCTCTAGATGATCAGCTTCTTCCCACATGCGATGAAGAGCTGCATAGTCGAAAAATAAATATTACCGATTCAAGTGATAGATCCTTGAATAAGTCTTCACTTGGAAGTATGTCGAAATCTTGACTTCTTATGTACTTCGGCCAAGTTAAGAATACGTAAATATTACTGAACTTCGGAAGCGTCAAGTGAATTATTCATAACATTACTGTAAGATTCTCTGGTTCTGATTTGGCATAGGAAGGATCTGAATCTGCAGGTTTCATGGCTTCCCATTTATGTACAAGTTTGCTGTTGCCACCAATAACTGTCGGTCAGATTTCAAGCACAGAGAATTTTATTTTCCTGCTCAACTTCACAGTTGTTGTGACATGTCGGACCCTGCACATGGAGATAGATCCAATTTTTTCACAGTTTTTTGCGTATAAAGTACCAATATATAATGTTTTTCATTAGAATTTAACCTTGAATCTTCATCATATAAATGCAGCGACCATATCTGAATATACAAAATGCCACTTACACATGGATCTATTAGAGACTATCCTTTACATGGGCTGTAATAATCCAGACATGGAAGGGAAGGAGGGAGGAGTGGGTGAATTACTGAAAAACCCTTGGTGAAAATGGAAGAAATGAAAGAAAATGACCTATCAATATCGTATCTACTAACAGTTCGTTTCCACAACTTCTACCCCCAAAATGGCAAAACTTTAAAATCACAGTGAGCATGGCATTCTGGGAGACCAGGCATTCGAAGTTTTACACAATTTTTTTGGAGACGTATCTAGTTGTCGCACGACCAAGGATTCGCAAAACTGCTACAAGAGCGATCAACACACTTCCTTTGACTCTAATTACATGGCTATCCCCCTACCCAACCGAGCTTCTGAGGAGGCCCTATTTTCTAGTCTGTGTAGCTCCTGCATTCATTCTCTATGGTTACAGGTCACTGACTCACTGCGTGAGAGGATTTCATGCGGTTCATGGCCATCGCACCGATAAATACAACCAAGTTGATTTTTCAATTTACCTAGCAATCTAGCATATACATCGTATAACACCTTAACCTTATCAAGTGTGGTAAGCTTGGGATGTGATGATATAACCCTTCCACAAGAAGTTTGTGAGCAAGTGTCATTGGTAGACCTTGGGTCAATGTCCCAAGCGAATAATTAAAGATCTCATAGTTATATATGAAGAAGTTTAGGATTCTAGGACTAGACTGTCATGTGGTAGTGCGAGATGATAGGCTTCTTGATTATTCCTTCTAAAAAATGATAGTTGTCTTTACAGTGTATCAAGAACATACATATTCAAAATTTTGGGGACTTCCTCAAGGTTTCCCTACTCTGTACGATGCTGGCGCAGTTGCTTGCTAAAAAGGACATACATGTAAAAAGCTTGCCAGAAGTGTGGCTTCCATCTTGACAAACATGCGTGTGCTGTTGATGCGCAAGCCGCTGAAATATATACCATCTAATGAACATCCTGTCTCATGCGCAGTATTTTCTTGAGATCCATGCCTGCGTACTACCATTGTTCTGCCATTTTCAGAAAGCTCTTGCATATTTTTTTTCTTAAACAAAGGTTATGTATTTGAATTTTTTTTTTGCCGACCTCACTAGCTCTTCTAAAGCAGCTTTTGGTTAAGGACTTGAGAGGGTAATAATATTAGAAAGAGACGTAGCTTATGTTTTTCTATTAAATAGGAGATGCATACTAACGAATAGTGTTGTCATGCAGAAGACAAGAAAGATTCTACATTGTATGAACTAAAGCCTTCACAAGAGAAAATATTTGAAGCCAAGGTAACCGAAGCTTTTCATTATGGGTATACAATCGAAACTAATATCGGTGGAAAGCCTCTTCGCGGAATACTTTTTTCTTACAAACCAAGCTTTGCCAATGCAACTAATTCGTACCTTAGCAGGTGAGAGTGATTATTTTGATCAGTTTCTATGTTATGAAAATTTAGGTTTTAATAATTTGTAGCTTCGGTTTATCATTTTGATGTGGTCTCAGGAAAAGCATAGGTGAAGAGGTTAGTGGTGTTCAATTGGATGAAAAATGCAAACCCATAATAGAATCTGCTAGACCTCTAGAGGAGGAAGTTGGAGATTACAGACAAACAGACGAGACTCATGAAAAGGAGTCGACATCGCAAGATTCTCCAGTGGAAACAACTCATGCTTCAAGCTCGACTAGTTCAACACCTGTTGATAATTCGTTGCACCATATGGTTAGTCAGTTCTTACCTATCTAATTTGGAGAAGCCATTCTGCTGTTTTTTATGCGTTGCCTACAATCTGGCTATTCAAACCTAGCATCTCTCTGCCCCCATATACACATATACTAGCAAATACCCGTTTCTTTCCCACAAAATACTTCTTTTGACCCAATTTCTTTAATTTGTTAACCTGTCGCCATGCCTTCGGCACATGCCGAAATTGCCGCCTGTTTGACCGCTAGAACCCGTGACCACCAGTCCCCTTAAACAATGTTTTGTCTATGCCACAGCCGTCCATTAGAAACCTATGACAGCTTTGCATGCCTTAGGCATTACTTTGTGAGGCTTCAAACACTCTATATAAGTACTTTTATATGAACTATCCGTGCCATGAGCATTACTAGTTGACTCATGTATGAGTTGAAGTGAATTTTTAAAGTGTGTTGTATTCACCAGTACTACACATACTAATAGATATTCATAACACTCCATCAAACTCAAGATGAATCATACTTTCACCCTATATAATATGGACACTCCATATTCCCACATAATCCGTGTCCAAATGTGTCAGACACACTTAGACTCGCATAGACACTCCAATGGGTTCTTCTTGCTTAGATCATCAACTTCTTGACATAAGTCTTAGAAAGTTTCCAATTCTTAGACATGTTATTCAACCCTACCAAGTATTATCTTTTTTTTGCAAGGCAAGCCGGTTTTATATAGGGATCTGTAACCCTGAGTTTCCAACCCCATGGGGTTTCGAACCCACGACTCCTCTCTTGGTGGAGGGTCACAACCACCACTGAGCCAAGAGTCCAATGGTCCTACCAACTATTACCATTGTTTTATGTTTGTTATTAGTTGTAAATTAAACCATGGTTTAATTACATAATGTATACAATCATAATACATTCACAGATAATAAGGCACAATACATGAATTGCGAAGATAAATATTATCTTTTTAGGTATAAGGCGTGTCCGCGTTTTCGCTTATTTTGAAGCCGTCGTGTCCGACATCTCGTACCCGTATCGGACACCGATACACATACCCCAGTCGATGTTACATAGAGTTTCACCATTAATTTACTGCGGAAGTAGAGGTGATGCGAGACGCATGCCATGCATACTTCGAGGAATATCTGTTTCTCTCAGCTTTCTTCCTTTATATTCTCTTATTTAGTATCTTATTTCAATTCTAGTTACACCTATTAAATTAGTAAGGAGATTAGGATATATCTATAAGGGTCAATCCCCATAGTTTATTCACTTTGATTTTCTTATTGAGATAATGATCAATAGACGTAAGTGAGCTCTTCATATAAATGTTTGATTTAGGGATTTTTATTTGTAATTAGCAATTTCAGTTCGTTGCTAATTACAACTAAAAATCCCCATAGTTTATTCACTTCGATTTTCTTATTGAGATAATGATCAATAGACGTAAGCGAGCTCTTCATATAAATGTTTGATTTAGGGGTTTTTTGTTGTAATTAGCAATTTTAGTTCGTTGTGCGACTTCATTGCCTAAACCCATTACCCTTCCTATTGAGAAAGTAGATAAACCAGCAAAACAACATGAAGCTTCAAAACCAAATGACAAATCAGATCCACGATCTTCACAAGTGAACACTCCTAAAGATAAAGGAAAGATCCCTATTACAACTACTTCAATGCAAACGAGTATGGGCAGTAAAGAGGAATGGCTCGAAGTTCAGAAAAGGAAAAGAGGAAGATCAAAAAATGGTAATGCAAATAATTCTTTAAAGAGTAGAAACCAAAATTCAGCCATAAAAGGGGACCCAAAAGATAAATACAAGGGTAGATAAACTTAAGATAGGTAACTCTTATGGGGTACTTGTTCCCAAAAATCACCCCCCACACTAATATAGTGAAGATGCCTAAAGGGCAAGTTTGGAGTGTCAGAGGACGTGATAGACCTCATATGCAAAGAGAAGTCCAGGCAATGATCGAAATACATGACATTGACTTCATGAGTTTAGTTGATTCAAGAGTAAAACAAGAGAAATCTGAATCTATCAAAGCCTTTATTGGATCTACTTGGAAGTGGGTTCACAACTACAGCTCTTCCTCTGGAGGAATAATTTGGGTATTATGGAATCCTCATTAAATTGACTTTAAAGAGCTTTCTCAGAATGATCAAGCCATTACAGGTGAGTTATAAATTATCATCTCTGGTAATGTTTTTGTTCTTATTTGTATCTATGCAAAAAACATTGCTACTCAGAGGTCCAGCCTTTGGAGTTTTTTGGACATTGGCAATTGTTAAGATCTAATGCAAGGCAGGATAATGTAGACACTCAAGATGAGATTGAGATTACTAATTTGGGTACTCGTTGCAGTTCCCTGAAAACTCAGAACCATCAAAATTGTCCATTAAGGATGGTGGAACAAATAATCCATGTATCATTCTATAAAATCCGATGGATACAGCTACTTCTTCACTTTTAAGGCTGGTTTCTTAGGAATTAGAAGAATTTTAAATTATGAAAGTTATAAGTAGATTAATTCTTTCTTGATTCGATTGGTTAGGGAGTCGGGGTGCGGAGATTCATATTTACATACTAACATGTAAACTCATTCTTGTAATGACCATCCAGATTCTTCATTTCTTTGACCTAAAGTCCAACCCCTTTAATTAAGAATCCAAGAAGCATTCTAACTAAAGCAAATTGTTCCTTATACAAAACCTTAAAATATGTAGATCATTTTCTCTGATGTTTTCAAGCTCCAGCGTCTATAAAAATAGTAATATACTAATATTAAGTAGAAGTTAAGCTTTTCTTGATACTATTGGTGCATCTGCCTAGAGTTTTATGAGCTGCGTAATTTGTACGACCTTAAGCTCATTAGAGAGCTTTTGGTGGTTTTGTGATTCATGATGGGTTCTTATTCCGTGGTTGCATTTTA
Source organism: Kingdonia uniflora (assembly GCA_014058105.1). NCBI lineage: Eukaryota > Viridiplantae > Streptophyta > Magnoliopsida > Ranunculales > Circaeasteraceae > Kingdonia > Kingdonia uniflora. The sequence goes on from JACGCM010000671.1 coordinate 5,876,686, forward strand.
CGTTTTCCCTTTTGCTCTATCTGGACCCATTTATTATGGAGACATATGATGGAATATCAAATGGACACTTTGACGTGGGCAAAACCTTTATGAGTATTTAGGATAAATATTTTTTTTGCCTCTCTTCGCTGCTGCATTATGCAGTTGTTGACTCCATATAGACCGTCTTCTGATGTTTCTATGGATTTTATATTGGGAATATCATGTTCTCAGTAGAGGTATGGACTCTAGTTTTACGATGGTAGACAGGTTTATGACGATGTCACATTCATATTTTTGATTGGCGATCAGTTACTTGGTGTTCCATGTCCTCTCAGTGCCGACAATGTCCTCAAATTCAGAAGTTATTTCTTGAAGGAATTTTGAAATTGATAGGGTTGCAGTTACTTTTTTCTAGCAATTTTCGATCTCAAGAGCATGTGTAACCGTAGGCAGGGAATTTTATTGCTTGTTTGGTATTATGTTTAACTTTCGGAATGAGGCATGCCTTTTTTTGAGAAGTGAGGATGGGGTACATGCCCCTCAATTGTACTATATATATGAGAGAAGGGTGCCACTTTGAAATCCGATGGTGTTTTTCATAGCAGTTCAAGGGGTTGATTCACTTTTGGACATGCTCCGTTTGCTTTGCTCTTCTTTTCCAAGAATAACCTTTTAGTAACTACTATTGTAAGGTGAGTAGAATGAGAGATTGAGTAGTTCCGGCTTTGAGAAAAGAAGTGATGTGAATGGCCGTCTTAGACACCCTTAAGGTCTCTCTCTCTTGCAATATATTTAGGGTTAGGACTTGGCATCTCTCTCCAGATTTGTCATTGGATTTATTTTCTTTGTTTTGTATTTAATATTTTATGTTTTATTAGATAAGTACCGATATGTATTATAGGTTTTACTTTCTATAACTATAGGGAAACCTTCTAGAACTAGAAATAGGCTCCTGTAGTGAAGATATCTATGTGGTGCTGCAAATCTCGATTGGAAAAGCCGACAAAATTTGTGAGCCTATTAAAGACGTAATGGAAAACGTTGGTAAAATTAGGAGGTTAGTAATAAACTACTTGCATGCGTAGGGCATGTAATGCCTGAAGAAGACGAACACGTGGTCGGTATTACGCTGGTAGCTAGGGCTACTCCATACAAATCTTTACCATAAGATCTCCGCCGAAGTCTACTGTGTCAGCTACTCCAGCTCCTTCCACCACCAAAAAGCCCTATAGAGCTCCTCCTAAATTCCCTCTAGGTCTCCTACAAGAAATTACGGGAAACCTTTTCAGAAAAGAAATCTATTTTTGCTATAGAAAATATGGCGAGTAAAGTTGATTTAACTTCTATCCCGCCCTACAATTTTCTCTAAGAATGTTTCCTGCTCTACAGTTACGCAATCTCTTAACAAGGGTGTCACTTGAAGACTACCCAAAAATCTTGTGCTTGACATTTGGTCCTGAAGTGGCTTATATCTCTCCCGAAGATGTAAATCCATATTCGTAGTTGAATTCAACAAAATATGAGGAGGAATATTATGTTAATTTAGTACGGATAAAAGTAGTAGTTTTTTTAGTAGAAGGTAATTTAATAGGCTTAGGAGTATGAGACTTAATATAACGTAAAATCAAGTCGCGGAGGCAAGAACTTGAGAGATTACGTTAACCTAATTGTGAAATTAGAGTTTCTTCTGAACTCTAAACAAAATTAAAACTCAAATAAAAAACTTTACTGAAAGCTAAAACTTAATTCTCTTCAAATCATCAACTGCAAAACAATAGAACATAGCTTCCCCTTTTATATAACACAAGGGGGCCTACTTCTAATTCAAATAGAAATATACTAAAATTGGGAAAATTTACTTTCTAACCTTGTGTTGGTTAAATAAGCAAGTTCCTAAAATATACTTAGAATCTCCAGTAATGGAGAAACTTGAATCAAAATAACATAAATAAAGATAGCTCATAGACGGTGAGAAATGATCATGAGATGATGATTCACATCAAATCCCTTCCTCTTCGAAAGATTTCGACCGCAAAATCAAGGGGGAGGTGTTTCTGAAGAAGCATGTGCAATCCATGTAGGCCCAACAGAATCATCGTCTCCATCGTCTTCTGTCAAAATCCGCTGACCTGTAGCTACTATGTGCTCTCAAACGCCGTCAACTACTAAACCAATTCGTTTGGCAAATTGTAGACAATCTCGTTTTTGGTGACCTGGTTTTCCGCACCCATAACAATTACCGTTCACATAAGTACACGGAGCGGTATTGGTAGAATTAGCAGGTGCTGCTATAGTGGAAGATGCTGGACGGTTCTCTGTAATCAGTAGTTCACTTGCCTGCTTAGCTAACTAGACAATATCTGATAAACCGTAAACTTGTTGAAGTCCAATTAGTTCTTGGAGTTTATTGGTTAGACCACCTTTATACTTGCTAACCAAAGATGTACTCCTCAATAGTAGAGAGACCCATCTTCAAAGATTGAAGCTTACCAAAGATGACCTAATCGTAATTCATTGGAATAAATCTCTCTTTCATATCACATCTTAGCTTTGACCACTCGGTAATCATTGGATAACCCTGATATCTGTGGGATTGTTGTACATTATTCCACCAAGTAAGCGCGTAACCAGATAACCGTGATTCAATAATTGCTACCTGTTTTGGATCCCCATAATACTTATAAGTAAAAATCTTCTTAACTTTGTCTAACCAATCAATAAAGGCATCTGCATCGGACTTATCGTAAAATTCTGGAACTTTTAAATGTAAATCATGGATTTGTTCAGTAAGAGCTCGTACAATATCAGTACCTCGGCCATGTCTCCGCGGTTGACGCTCAAATCGTGTCTCTGCATAATAATCATCGTCATCCTGGTAACGAGTAACATACAGGTGTCGGGGTGCTCGTGGAGATGATCCCATAGGTCTTTGTCGTTCCTGACGATCACGTGGTGGGACGTCAACCGGAGGGTTAAGACCATGACCCTGGCCTTGCCCGTTGAATTGCTGTTGGTGCTCAAAATGTGAAGCATATTGCCCTCCCCCTTGATGTTGCCTCTCTCACTGACCCCGGCCTGTAAATCCACTAAACCCTTCATCATCTTTATGAGCCCAATCATCAACGAAAGGGTACGTATTCCTTAAATTATGCAGGAAACCATCACTTGTAGTATACTGGGGACATGCTGATATATGAGGTAGCATTGGAGTCGTGCCGAAAATTTGTTGTATTTGTGGTGGGGGTATGGTCGAATCCCAGCATGATATACTACCGGAGGGCGCGATGAACTCGCTCTCACTGGTGGCGACTTTCCGTTATTATGTTGATGCATCGAAGGAGGATCAAAGAATTGCGGAACTGAGGTAAGTGAAGTGCTGGTGTTGACGGGATTGTCAGCTTGAATTGGCGGTGGTTGGTATGGGCTAATTCCCATAAGTTTATTGTTGGTGTGAAGTGTTGCAGGTTGGTAGTATATCATTCCCACTGGTGGAAGTCTAGATGGGCTGAAGAGAAAGGTAGGAGATGGGTTATAGGAGATAAGGTTTGTTTGTTGCAGGTGGGTGGTGGGATTCATGGTCGTGATCGGAGAGTTGTTAGGTTGTTGGATTGGTGGTAATAGTGGGTAAGGAGAAAAGAGAAAGTGGAGGAAAGGAGTTTAAATTAGAGGAGAGTTGTGGGTCTGTTAGGGAAAGAAGAAGAGAGAGGTTGGGTTGTAGGAAAGAGCCTTGGGTCGAGTCCAGCCCATCACCCATCGTGTCTCCAAACTCTGGGTTGGGATCCCCAAATGGTTTGGTGATCCAACCCACGCACCGATGTTTGGATTCCATAAGGCATATCGGGCTTGGGCTTGACACACCTTGGTCCAGGCTTCATATTGTCATGGGGACTTCTTGGTTTTGCTGGGATTAGGCTTCATTTGTCACGTGTTGGGCACGTTGTTGAAGACCCATGTGTGAGCTGCTTGGACCTGTTGTTATGTGGATCTATGGTTGGGACGTGGGCCGCTGGTTTGTGGACGGTTCAGATCTGCAAACAGGGTTGGGCTTGAGTGTTCTATGTGTTGGTCGCGTGCTTGGTCAACGAAGTGTGGCCCACGTGGCACTCCTTCCCTGCAACTGACCTGCCGTAACCCTACATTAGAATCCAGCGTGGCCGATGTTTCAGCCACCACCGCACCCCCAAAACCCATTGTTTGGACGCCCATAGTTCCGGTGACCACTCCGTTTGTGGAGCTCAACAAATCTTCAACCGGTAATGCCGCAAAAGGGGTAATAGCTTCGATGCTTTGCAAGAGGTTTTGCACGGATTTGGTGTCCGTTTCAGCTATGATCGGTGGTAAGTTCGTCGACGTTTCCTATTGTGTAGGGATTTGGAAAGTACATGAAGCAATTGACTCCATAAGCCGATCAAATTTGTTAGATAATTTATCGTATTCTTTGACTTTGTTGGTCAAATCTGCGACTTGTCGTGCGATTTGAGCGTTTGTTAGTGGCGCCATAGGGAACGAAATGGTTATAATACCAATTTAACGTAAAATCAAGTCGCGGAAGCAAGAACTTGAGAGATTACGCTAACCTAATTGTGAAATTAGGGTTTCTTCTAAACTCTAAACAAAATTAAAACTCGAATCAAAATTTCCTGAAAGCTAAAACTTAATTCTCTTCAAATAATCAACTGCAAAACAATATAACCTAACCTTCCCCTTTTATAGAACACAAGGGGGATTAGAATTAACAACCCTAATTCTAATTCAAATAGAAATCTACTAAAATTGGGAAAACTTACTTTCTATCCTTGTATTGGTTAAATAAGCAAGTCCCTAAAATATACTTAACATCTCTAGCAATGGAGAGGCTTGAATCAAAATAGCATAGATAAAGATAGCTCGTAGACGGTGAATGTTAATTACTACGATTGTGGAAAAATATAATTATCTATAATTGCAAATTCTAGGGTTTCACTCAAAACTCAAAACAAGAGAATCAAAAAACAAAGATGACCTTAACATCAACTTATAGAGAAAATATTAAGTACCCACGGGGCATGGCATGATATATCAACTCTCCCCTCCTAAGAAGAATTCGACCACGAATTCTGTAGCTGCATATAATCATCGTAAAATGTCGGATCTATCCGTGCAAAAGATTTCCCCGAAATCCATGAATCCTCCTCCTCCGAACGACCAACCCTGCGTATCAAAAACTTTACATCTCCTGCTGCATCTAAACGGCTATCCAGTATCTCATCAATCTCGTCAGTCAACTCAACATCAGGCGTCGATGTCACTGGATGTGATGAAATATCACAATAGAACTTTGTAAGAAGTTTAACATTGACAACCTTAGAACGTGCTCGAGGAATATCAAGCTCATAGGTATTGTTGCCAATGCGCTGAATGATGCGGTAAGGTCCCGATTTACGCAATAGAAGTTTAGACGCCATGCCTGTGTGTCATCCTTTCTTAATATAAAACATAACCAGTCCCTCTGATGAAAATATAACATCCCGTCTATGCCAATCAACCCTCTCCTTTACCCCCCGCGTAAACATCTGCTAGATGTCGTTGAACCTCCTCATGAATTGCCCGAATGGACGCAACAAACTCTGCAACACTATTAGAAGTAGGTACTAACTGAGGAATAGGTGCCAAATCCAACGTAATATCCGGTGAATACCCTGTCACGATCTGGAATGGAGATAGTCCCGTTGAACTGTTGACAAAATTATTGAATGCAAACTCGGTCTGTGAAAGGGAAAAATCCTACTCTGTAGGCTTGTCCCCTAATACATCATAGTAGATCACCCAAACTCCGGTTGACTACCTCAGTTTGTCTATCTGTCTGAGGGTGAAAAGCTGTGGAAAAACGAAGTTTGCTGCGTAGCAATCTCCATAACGTCCTCCAAAAATACCCCGTAAACCGTCTATCCCTATCAGAAGTAATCGACTGCGGAATCCCGTGTAAACGTACCACCTCCCTAAAGAACAGTCGAGCCACATGAGCTGTATCTTCCGTCTTGGTGCATGGTATAAAATGCGCCATCTTAGAGAAGCAATCAACTACCACAAAAATAGAGTCGAAACCCCGTGCCTTCGGTAAGCCTGTGACAAAGTCCATCGAAATGTCTCTCCAAGGGATAGAAGGAATTGGTAAGGGTGAGTAGAGGCCAGTGTTCTGCTATCGCCCCTTAGCAGTCGCGCAAGAATAACATCTTCGGATAAAGGTATCAACATCCCTGCGCATAGTATCCCAAAAGTACCCTTAAATACCCCCAAGACCCCATCATGGATATCTACAATCAGTCGTTCCCGCACAGAAGAAGTCAGGACACCGAGGGCTATACCCTTAAATACATACCCATCATGGATAGTGTAATCCTCATGAGAACCCTGTTGTTGCCCACATAACTCATAAATAGGCCCAAAATACTCATCAAAAGGGTTCAAGGCACGTAACTCAGAAAACCTAAACACTGTAGAGCGTAATGTAACCAAGAGATGAGCTGCCCTACTGATCTTGTCAACAAACCAACTCTGAAGGTAACTGAACTACTTTGTTTACCTGTTTGTCGAGGTCCTTTTGCTGATTATGCATGTGCCATATCACGTCATAATCCGAGTGAATAACAAACTCTCGGTGAACCAAATAATGTTGGGAATACCGTAAAGATCGCACTACCGCTAATAACTTTATATCATACGTGCTGCAGTTCAACTGTGCTCCAGATAACTTCTCACTGAAATAAGCCACCGGCCTCCCTGACTGTGAAAGCGTCGCACCAATCTCAAGTCTTACATGCGTTTGTCATATCCTCGAAACCGGCCCTGAAAAATCTGGTAATGCAAGAACAGGAGTTGTGGTAAGCTTCTGCTTGATCAATCGAAATGCCTCATCAGCCTCGGAAGTCCACTCAAAAGGCACGTTTCCCATAAGGGAAGTGATCGGTGCCATAATACTACTGAACCCATCTATGAATCGTGTGTAGAACGTAGCCAACCCATGAAAGCTCTGCACCTGTGTCGTGTGTCGTGGTGGTAGGGACTGGCTAGTTCTTGATCATATCCATCTTCTCATTCACCTTGATCCTATCTGACGAGATAACGTACCCTAAAAGCTGTATTGCATCCACTAGGTAAGAACACTTCTTCAACTGAAGAAATAACCGGTGCTGACGTAGGGCCTCTAAAACTCTCTCCGCATGAATGAGATGCTCCTCCTTGGTGCGGTTGTGGATAAGAATATCATCGAAGTAAACAACCGCAAGCCTCTCTGTAATACAGTCACGTAATACCTCAGTCATTAATCACATGAATGTGGACAGTGCATTATAGCGCCCACAAGGCATCACTAACCACTCATAGAGGCCGTCTTTGGTTTTAAAATCCGTCTTCCCACTCGTCACTCATCCCCTGGTCGCATACGATCTGGTGGTACCCACTTTTAAGATCTAACTTGGAGAATAACCGAGCGCCATAGAGATCATCGATAATATTCTCTAATCTAGGAATGAGGAATCTGTACTTCACCGTGTTCTTGTTAACTCCTCGACAATCAACACACATACGGTAGTTCTCCTCCTTTTTGGGGACTAATAGTGCTGCTACTAGTAACATACTCTCCCTCAAAACTCCTTTGGCACATAACTCTGCGACCTGTCTCTGTAACTTTGCATATTCTGTTGGGGTCATGCGATAATGGAGCAAATTAGGCAGCGGTGCCCCTGGAATCAAATCAATGCTATGTTGAATATCTTGTAACGGAGGTAACCCTGGTGGATCTGGTTCCTGGTAGACGTTTGGGAATCTATCAGAAAGTAGCTGTAACTCGACAGGTACTGAGGTAGGTGCGGTAGACATCGCGCAAACCAACGCATAAGCAACCCCCTGTCTACGTCCCTCTGCTTGGAATCTGCTCGTCTTACGTACTAGAGCCTCATCTGGCGGCAAACCAACCCATCGTTGCCTTATGCCCTTCCACATGAAGACATATACGTTGGGCCGTCCGATATGTATTGCGGTCCTCTCCCACTGCGAAGGCTTACCCAAAAGTAAGTGACATATATCCATCTTGATAGCAGTACATAAGATGGATTCTTCGTATTTCCCCATCTTAATCTTCACACGCGTGCGGTATAACACTGATATTTCCCTTTATTGACCATTATTCTGTATTCACCTTGGGGTGAGGCACTAAGTTAAGACGTAATTTATCCGCTACGCTCTCAGAGATGAGATTATTTGTTGACCCCCCGTCTATAATTGTCTCCAATCCCTTTCCTTGAGCCTCTACTCGTGTGCGGAATAGTGCATGCTTCTTCCAATACTCGTTGGCCTGAACCATTAATGTCTCTCTTAGTCAGGGACCTACATAAGGTGAGTGCTCTTTGCGGTGCTTCCTGCCTTACCTACTGGTGTGGTAAATGATCTATCCTGATTTCCCTTTCAGGCATCACCCTCGTGCCTTCCGAACCTGTCACCGGTCCCGTAGGAATCTGCAAGTCCCCCCTGAAACGAACATTCTCTACTAATTGGCGTTGTCTTTCCTCAGTTAATGTCGGATCGGCGTCACAGGGTGCCCTTGGCGTACCTGCGTCGAACTCGTGGATCTCCGACCCCTCTCTCTCCACGTTTTCGTGACTCAATCTGTCGGTAATATGATCTGTTGTAGGGGCATGCTCATGCCTCTCGTAGGTATGCCATGCCCACGCCTTGGTTGTGCCCTGCCTGCGCCACGCATGCCCTGCCCTTGTAGCATGCCAGTATCGTCTCCTCCAACTTTCTGGTCTCTCTCGCGATCTAGATTGCGGGTTTCTTCGATCTCCTTCATGTTAGGGTCTTCTCTCTCTACAATATTGGCCACCCTAGTCACCGGCGATATCTCCTTTGTCAATGACGAGGAATTCTGCTCTTCTCCGATCGTTCGTCGAATTCTCGGCAAGGGTTTTGGATTGGGGTTAGTCTTCTTCGGTTGGGCTTGGAATCATTGATCACGTGAACCTCTCGCATCAATGGCACAACTCCTCGTTGTCCTTTGATCGAGAACTCTCCAACATGTCTTCGTCTTTCCCACCTACTAGATCAATCGCACGGTGAGCCTCTCTCTGTAGTCTCTTCGAGGTGTTTCATCTCCAAGCCATCTCTATCGAATTTCTTCGATTCCTCCGCCACAACTCCCGCCTCCAACCTTGCTATCTCAAGAATCGCACGATTAATTTGTTAATTACTACGATTGCGGAAGCATAAAATTACCTCTAATTGCAAGTTTTAGGGTTTCTAGAGTTTACCCCAAACTCAAAACAAAAGAACCAAAAAACAAAGAATCCTTTAACATCAACTTATAGAGAAAATAACAAGTACGTGGCCTCATGGGTCAGCGATCCACGAGGCATGATGTATCAGTGAGAAAAGATCATGAGATGATGATTCACATCATAATAAGTAGAAGTTTTGTTAAGTTTAGTGATTAAAATAAGGTTAAATCCCTAAATAATCTATCCTCTCTCACACACACATACAAAGATTTTTGCATGAAGAAGTTTTAGGGCTTTTGTGTTCTTCCACTTTCTAAGGGCAGCATCTCTAGCTTTAATTTACTACTAATGGAGTGAACTTTTCCCATCTAACTGAGATTTCTGTTTTGATCAAAGTATCTATTGCTTGGTGATTACTTTGCACCTAAAGGGCAATTTTGACCAAAAACTTGTGTTTGGAAAACTTAGTAAAAGATTGATTGGTGTATTCATCGGAGAGCGGGACTGTTGAGTTTATGATGCGAAGTGACACGATACTTGTACTTGAGATGCAAGCAGAATCTCTTCCCCCCTCCAAGTTTGGTAAAAAAAAAGTTTGTTGTAGGACCAGGTTACTTAACTTGGCCTCCCCGACGCTCCAAACCTGTCTCCACCCTTGGTTATGAAGTCTATGTTTGAGGTAATAGATGATTGATATTAAAAAAAATAATTTTTGCTCTTTCCTCTTTCTTTCTCTCTTTATCTCTGTAATTCCCTTCGTATTTAACTTAAAAATATTACTATTTTATCTTTATGTAAATTGACTCTATGAAGCAGTGTAGTAATTTACCGTAAGAGGTCAATATATCAGATTTATTTTGAATCTTTATCGACTAAGTAAACAATTTTTGAATATTATACTAGGCAAAATGTTGTGGGCTTACTCCAGATGATATTTACTAATTTTGGTATTTATTGCAGCTCCCTGAAAATTCGGAACCATCAAATTCGCCCATCAAAGATGAAAGAACAAACGTTCCATGCAATTCTAGCGTAGACAATCCTGGTGTTAATCCTTCTTCGGAATCCAATGACGTGGGTACTTCTTCGCTTGTAAGACAAGGTATAAACAACCTTCTATAAATATATCTACAGTTGTTACATTCCTCGATACTATCTTACGATGGATGCATAGACTATACTGGTGTGATCTATATCCAAACTTGATTCATGGGCCATTAGGTCCCTCATTTTTATACTGTTAGTGATAATTAGTTTTTATTTGCAGATGACTTAGTTTCAAGAATCAAAGCAGAAGTTTGAAGAAACATGAGCTGACCTGTTAGTGTCTCGATCTCCTTTACGTGGTTGTGATACACATTTAGCTGGTGCGACTCAGGTGCCTTGTAGACCTATTTCGCAGAGGAAGATGAAAAGAAGCTAAATTTGGCTTCACTCTGCTCATGGACTTTGTATGTGTTTAACTAAGCTGAGTGACACGGTTCACACCCATGTACTGAACGTTACTGGTTTGTGAACTATATGGTCTTTACTGAACTATGCCATCCTTTTTGCAAAATTTGAAAATCCTCTAATCTCTTGTGTACTCGATTAAGGTTTGGTTCTTGTTTTAGTAAATTGTTTATTCTCTTAACGAATTAAGAAGAAGAGGTCATTAGCCATTCTGTTCTAGAGATCTTTGTCCAATGTATGTATGCTCAATTCTAATGGTTAAGGGTATGCAATAGATGTTCATCCTTTCTTACTCACATTTGAACTCTGTCCAAAGTTAATTGTTCGTTGTTGGAAGGGCGTATTTCCGCCCATATTGCTTTTGCTAACAGATCCATATTAACAGCCTTCATTGAACATAATAAAGCAAGTAGATCAGGTTATACAATTGGTGTAGTTTGTGTTTAACCGGGTATCATGCTTCAATTTCTCAGATCATATTTCTTCAATTGGGGAGCCAGTAATCAACCACGGACCTCGTGTATGTCAGACTAGTCGACCCATATACGGCAATACTTAGGTGGATGAGCACGTTAAGAGATAATGAGTGATGTCTCACAGAACAGTAATCTTCGAGATCAAAATCAAGTATAACCAACAAAAAAAAGTTTGTGAGATGATGAGGGTCATTCTTGGTTGATTTAGAGTTCAAGTCACTTGATTTACAAACTCCCTCCTTAAATCCAAGGCTTCAAAACACAACCTTTGAAAGCTTATATTCTTTGAAGTTTTCCACAACTCCTTAGATACTCTAAAGAATCTTCCAGGAATCCACAATTTTTACCCCATCAGACGAAAGTCCTAGCTTCGCTTCTCGGCGGAAGGTTGAGCTGAGTGGTGTAAATGGCGGAAGCCGAATCAACTCAATAACCTAAACCAACTTGTAAGGCACCAACGAAAATTATGATAATAAATACTACTTTTTGTCATATTTACAAAATCAGACCAAAGGAACAATAAATTCTAAAATCGATACTGGCAAGAGGAAAAACTAATTTTGCCCCTACTAAAGTTGTAATATTACAATAGACAACCACCTGTTTTTGGGTTCCACAAGTACGAATGTCACATCCGAAACAATAAAAAATTGTAAAACTCATTTAAAACTATTATATCAAGCCACGTGTACGTGTAAGGCAGACATTGTCACCATCTCATGAATTACTTGTCATTTGTTTTAGTACATTTTGTCCTACCTTTTACTAGATTTGTTATTTGTAAGAAGACAAACTCTTTCACCAATTCTGTTACTATTTCTCGTCTTGTTTATGATCAGGTATCGCGTGCGGTTCACAGGAGTTTGTTTGATTTTTGGCGTCAAAAGCGATCCTGATTCATCGAACAGTTTCTTGTTCTTACTCGACCGCAAAAACCGTTTCGATTATTTGTCACAAACCGTCTGTGTGACTGTTGCCTACCAAATGTTTGATTAAAGACCAGTACTCTACTCTTTGGGCATGGAGGAAATGATGATACTCTACTCCTGTAGATGGTACTCTACTCTACTCATGGAACAAACAATGGCAAATCGTCTGGATGGCTGCTACAAACCAAACTATGTAAATTATTTTGAGAAACTCTAGCATTCTTTCCGAGAACTATGTCATTTGGTAACAGCTAGTTGCCATTTGTCTTTTATAACTATGCCATTTGTTTAACCTTCTTTGTCATTTGTTTTATATAACTTTGCCATTTGTTATGAAAAAAGATCAGCTACTTGAATATTACAGTAGGTTTGTAGGCCGTGGGCTCCACAAGTACGAATGTTACTTCATAAATAATAATAAAAAAAGTTCAAATAATTTAAAAATGTATTATCACCCTACGTGTCCAAATTTAATTCCTCAATATACATGTGTCATTACTATTTTGAGACGTGTAAGGCAGACCCTGTCACCATTTCATGCATTTGTTATCATTTGTTGAATGCCAATTTGTCAGGCTTTTAAACATAAGTTATATTTAATCATGTAGACTATGTCACCATCAGTTATATTATTTGGCATGTATTTACTGTTGTTTAGGGCTAGGTAACACGTGCGATTCACACGAGTTCTTCTGGCTTTTGGCGCCAAAAACCATCCCCATTCCTCAAACACTTTCTTCTTACACGGCCACTGTAAAGACCGCGAAAACCGTAATAACCGTCCTGATTCTACACATCATGTGTGTGATTGATAACTGCAAAAACCGTCTCGGTCGCACAAATCATTTTCTCACAATCGTCGTGAATTTACCCATCGTGTGTGTGTAATTTCAGTGGCAAATCACCTCTATGACTACTGCCTACCAAGTGTTTGATTAAAGTATATTTTTTCTTTCACAATAAAGTCTGATAAAAAAGTGAATGAGCAATAGGGCTGTCAATGGATTGGATATAATCCGAAATTTGATTCCTTTTTAGGATATGGATGTCATTTTTTCCGATCCGAATCCGATCTGATCCGAATAAGGAACATCCGAAATAATTTTGGATTGGATTCGGATGGTGCCTAGTCCAATCCGATAAATATCCGTTCAGAAGTTATATACCGATATATTTATATTTTATAAATGTTAATGTTCTACAACTATTAGAAATATATTATATACAATAAGAAAATAGATTATAACACATCTAGCTTGTGGATAAGTGGTACTTAGTTCTTAAAACCCATGAAAGGTCATGGGTTCAAGCCTTTGTATCCACATTTTTATTCATCAAACAAAATTATGGTCGGATTGAATTTTAGATTCGGACCTCTGAAAATAGATTCAGACTGGATTGGATTCGGATGTTACTTATAAATGGTTTTGTGTGGATAAGTGGTACTTGTCATTTGGTTTTGCATTTTTATCATGTTGTCATTTATTATGTATAATTTATCATTTTTCATTCAACATTTATCATTATTATCGATTCCTACTATCTTTTCAATAAATTTTCTCTTTTGTTCCTGTCTTGTCAAGTCGTTCTGAGACGAAAATATTATTTTTCATTTGTTATATATGGTTTGTCATTGGTTATATATGATTTCTCATTTGTTATCTTTGATTTGTCATTTGTTATATATGATTTGTCATTTGTTATCTTTGATTTGTCATTTGTTATATATGATTTGTCATTTGTTATCTTTGATTTGTCATTCTTCATATGATTTGGCATTCGTTATATGTGATTTGTAAAATATGAACCAACGATTATTCTATTTGTTAACTATGATTTCCAATTTGTTAATTATGATTTATTATTTGTTATGTGAGATTTGTCATTTGTTATCTGATATTGTTATTTGTTACATAAGATTTCTCGTTTGTTATATATGATTTGTCATTTGTTATCTGTGATTTGTCATTTGCTATATATGATTTGTTATTTGTTATATATGATTTCTCATTTGTTATCTTTGATTTGTGATTTGTTATATATGATTTTCTATTTGTTATATAAGATTTTTCATTTGCTATACTCCATTTATAATTGTTATCTATGATTTATCATCATCTTCATCTTCTGTATGCTAAGATTATATTTCTTTAGTTTGAAATTGCAATACTCATTGGGCACAATTTTTTTTTATTAGCTCGAATATTGTTATAGATCACAATTTATATTACATTAATTTATATCAGTTTACTCACTCAGAGGTGCTGGTGGTGGTCGGTCTCCCCTACCACCACTACCATCTTCTCCTTCGTAACCCCCACCACCACTGTCTCTTCCTTTGATTCTATTCAAGGTACCGGAAAGACATCATCGGACGTACACCAGCTGCTTCATCCGCCGCTGTAATAACATCCTCTGCCAGAAGACGCATACAGTCCATCCGCCCCTCCTTCAACATCATCATATAGTAAAAGCAGAGCATTTGATAATAATTGTAATCTGCCTCTTCCACCTTTTCATACATCATCCCATGGAAGGTAGGACGCACTGGAATGGGAGTAGGAAGTTCAAGGGACTGGGTCCTAATATATCGAAGCCGCAACTCTTGCATCTTGGCAAGAACCCTAGCCTCATACGCTTGGTATCTGGTAGTCACTATATTCTTCACAAAACAGTTACAGAGAAAATAGTTGCTGAAGATTAAAATAAAGGAAGTACTTGCCGAATAAACCACAACAGTATTTATACCATACCACTGCAAATTACAACAGTATTTAATGATGAGTTCCAAATTCCTAATGTCAGAATGAATTTAAACATAACAATCTTGACCAAACCCATTGGAAATGATCCCCGGGTACTAAATGTAGTGTCTGTGTAGTTGAATGTATTTATCATTTAATGAAATATGTCATCTATCAAGTCATTTGTTTTAGCATATTTTTTATTTACCATCTTATGTCATGGTATTATTAAAATGTTGTTATTTACTATATATCATTTATCATTTCCCATTCAACATTTATCATTAGATTTCTTTACAAAGCTTCAATCAGTTGTCGAAGACATTGGCAATAGGATGGCTGCTAGTCTTACAACTATAGATTCCAATCTTGAGCGTATTGCTGACATAGCTAAATTGCTAAAGGAGAGGTTAGATCTAATAGATGAGAGGTTGTCTGATCTTGAACCATAGATTTGCCTATCTTATGTAATGTTGATGTTCACTAGAATTTGTAGTTCGATTATCATTATTTATCATTTGTATTGCAGCTTTAAGCATTTGATCCTTAAGAGTTTAACATTCTAAAGCCAGAAATTAACGTTACTAAAGATAATGAATATTACACTTCACAACTACATATTTTTTAACTTGTTAAGATCTAGAGATTTTAACTTGGACAAAAAATCTTGCAGCATCTTTGTTCTGACCTCAGAGATCCTTAGTTGAGTGTAAGTTTCATTTGTAATAGTGTCCAGGATCTGATTACTCCCTTGACCAAAATTTATGATTTCTTATGCCGTTGATGATTGTGGCCTTTTAGAATCATCGGGTGTAGAGGATTCTCAAAACCAAGTTTTAAACTGACAATGGTATTATGGGCAATGGTAGAATCTCCTACCGGGCAATTTAAAGACTCTGTAAATGAGACCACAATCGCACTTTTTTACCTCATCTACCCACGCCCAAAAACCACACCCGCCAAATTTATGAGCCATTGACAGAACCAGTGGTTAGGGTTGAGGCTTGTGCGTGAGAGACGAAAATCATAATTTTTATCGTACCAGCAAACATGAGAATGCATCGTTGGTAGAGAAGTATATAATGCTTGAGAAATGGAAAGAGCTAAAAGCAAGTGTGTAGGTTATGTAGTTAACACTCTATGGTGGTGATAATTTACTGCTGGAAAATGAAAAGCTATTTATAAAGAATTAAGAACAACTTATATGAGGATGATACAGTGACAATTAACTTTTATTATGATGATACCATTGGTTACAACAAATGCCAAATGCTCCATTTAATTTTGACAACTTCTGTCCTATACAGTCGATGTGACAAGTCAATCTTTATTACTTGATTAGACAACTTAGCTTAAAGTCAACTTTGATTACGTTTAGAACAAGCTATCTATCCAAAAGATCCACGTGGTTCCCGCCACTCTAAATACTAAACCCTAAACCCTGCCACGCGTGATTCAAAGTCCCAATGCAATTCTCCTAAGTATAAAGAATAAAACCTTAAAAGTTCTTTTCAGCTATATATTCTCAAGTATCAACTACTCAATCAAACCCTAAACTCTTTTTCAACTTCTCAAGAAATGTCGCACTCCCACTCTACTCGATTTAGCAGTGTCTCTTCCAGTAACCCTCAAGATTGGTTTGAGGCGGTAGGGATTGAGGAAGATCAGGGTGACAAACGTCTCTTCATGTTGAATATAATTTTCCTAATAAAGTAGGATGTCTCTGGTAAGAAGACGCAACTGTTGAAAGAACATTATGAAGAGTTAAAGGAGAAATTAGGAGAGTTCGATGAAATTGAGGACGAACTGGATAAAATTATAACAAAGAAAAGAAAGCGTTCTAAAGAGTTCAAGTTCCATATCCGCTTCTTGGAATATCAGCTCTGCACTATATAGTTGGACCGGGATGAGGACAAGAAACTGTGGGAGGAGTAGGCCTGTAAAATTAGCTGTCTCGAGTAGAAGATCATGGTTATAGAACGTGATCAGAATTCCTCAAGTGAGAAGTTCTGAACATTTGTAATATTTTGTTTTTAGCTTGTTTTTAGGTTTTAGTATTTTTGTTGTTATGAACATTTGTTTTATTTTGTTTCGTTTCGTTTTTTCGCTTTCAATTAGTGATTTTCATCTGATATGAGTAAAACAAACTGCTAAAAAGTTCTATCAAAAATGATATTACTGAACCAAACAAATGATAAAGAGTCCATGAAAAATGATAGATAAATATTGAACTTAATAAAACTGGTGATAACATTTCAACAAATAAATGATAAATGATCGTTAAACAATGACAGTTCAGGACAGAAAAAATGATATACTGCTTACAAACAAATGCTAAGTTCTTTTAAACATATGACAAGTCGATAGGACAAATAATGATACTTGATTAGATAACTCAGTTTAAATACTCATTGATTATTACTTACGTGTACAACAAGAAATGACGACACCAAAATAAAAATACCTTTTGCCCTAAACTTCGTGTAATCCTTGACGCACGTCCCTTCCCAATGCATTCAATCCCCCTTATAAAAACCCTAATCTTAAATCAACTATTCTCAACTCTTCAACTATTCAAACCCTAACCCTAAACTCTTTTTAACTTCTCAAGAAAAATTTCACACTCCACTCGAGTTAGCCATGTCTCTTCGAACACTCCATACGATTGGTTTGAGTCGGTAAGGATGTAGGAAGATCTACATGACCAATGTCTCTATAAATTGAATAGACTATGCCTAATGGAGAAGGATATTTTTGGTGAGAAGGTGTAAATGCTGAAAGAGCATTACGAAGACTTCAGGGAGAAATTAAGAGCGTTTGATGTAATTCAGGATGAACTGTATCAAGTTATAGCTGTAATGGCCAAATTCCGTAGCCCGATAAGATTAAGAATTAACTATCACACCAAATGAACCTTTAACAATACTCTACTAGAAAGTAAGAAATGCAAACATGTATTTTTAGCGTGGAAAATCTCTGAATAGGTAAAAAACCACGACCTCGTATGAAAGATTTTTGTAAAAGTATATTAATTTTTTCTTTGACTGGATATCTTTATTACAAGTAATTTCTCAAACATAGAAATGCTTTTGATCTTGTAAATAAGAATTTTTGAGTAATTTTTCTGGTCCCTCTCTCTTCTAGAACTTTTCCTTTTTATAGGCTTCTTCACAACTTTTCATCGTACTAGAACACATTTTCTGAATAATATGATTAGTGGTGGTTGATTGAATAATTGACAAGTTCGTGGGAGACATGTGTCTTTGACTGAAAAACATTTTCTGGGTTTAGCTCGATGTCGTTTCTTAAGTAGTTCGTGGGGTTGGTTAGAATGTTGACTGGGGTATTATGTGCTAAAATTGTGTGAGTCTGAGATGGACGTGAATCGAACTGAGTGAGCTCGGTTACGAATAAGGTCGAGGGATAAGTCCCTGCAATCGCCCCCTCGCAACCAAAGTCACAAGGCTTTGGTTGAGAAAAAAAATATGTAAACAGTTATAAATTCGAAACAGAGTAATGGTGGCATTTGACTGGTGGAAGTTACATGATTTTGGGAGGTGACGGGTATTAAATGCTGATGCAGATGTATGTAACGGTTGCGTTTGAATAGTCACGCCCATAATAAATGATGACGCTTGGGAAAATGTACATGCACAATAAAGTTAGGGTTATATAAAGAGTACCTTGATCAACTCTTTGAAACAATTCTTACATGTTTAACTTTCTCTGAGATGGTGAAAACTCGGAGTATGGCTCTTGAAGAGAGGATTGCGTCTGAAGAGCAGAGGTTAAAGTTGAAGTACTTTGGTGATTGCTCCTTGGAAATAGAGATCCCATCCCCCGTTCCCCTGACGTATCAAGGCTTGTTGGAAGAGGAAGCGGTTGAAGCTGAGGAAGATTTCTACTATAAGTAAAGATTTCATGTCTTCGTCTTGACGGGCGAGGAATGTTGGACTTGTCTCTGCACTCTTGCGGAAGACAGGGTTAGGTGTTCATATGCAGGGAAAGGTGTATCTGCAGGGCATATATGCTAATTTCTTGTGTTACCGTCGATTCTAATGTCGGGCCCTCTTCATCTCTACCAACTCTTCGGTAGTGGTGGTTATAGAAGAGGCGGTGATGGAAGTGGAGGAGGAGGATGGAAAGGGGGATCTTGCTGAAGCATTTCCATCATAGTTTGGCACTCAGAAGACCTTTCATCTTGTTTTGTGGGTTCCAACACTGAGTCCACTGCTTGCATGGTTCTTGCTTGGAGTTCGACTGGGTTTTAACTGAGCCATGTGGGGGAAGATCTTTGTTGGTTTCAATATCTTTTTTGCATCAGGGTGAAGAATCACTGAAGCAAGAAGAATTGGAATATATGATTCCTCTGTGTGCCTGAATAACCTGTAGCTTTTAAGAAACATGGAAAACTTGTTATCTGTAAAGTACCTGGAGTTCGGTGCTAGACGGATAACATTCTACTATATTCCTGTATGAAAACTTGTTATCTGTAAATCGTATGTACTATGTTTGATATGAATAAAGTTGTTATTCAAGAAATTGTGTATAGAAAAATGTCTTTGAATCGAATTAAAATGTGTTCTGTGTTTGTTAAATAACTGTGGATAAGTGATAAAACAATATTGTAATGCCACTCGATCTGATGTGAATACGTGCTAAGATCTTTGTGCTAATATAAATGATTT
Source organism: Kingdonia uniflora (assembly GCA_014058105.1). Taxonomy (NCBI): domain Eukaryota; kingdom Viridiplantae; phylum Streptophyta; class Magnoliopsida; order Ranunculales; family Circaeasteraceae; genus Kingdonia; species Kingdonia uniflora. Next base: position 5,896,208 of record JACGCM010000671.1, read on the forward strand.
GGGATAGAAATTGTAGGAAATATGTAAATTCGTGCTGTTTCAGGTCGATAGAGATACTACTTGTGGTAACGTAAGGTCAATTTAGTAACCAATGTGTGTACTAGTGAGGGGATAAGTGATAATGAGTGAGTCCAAGATTTCGGGTTTCTGCTACGTGATACTAGGTAACAACCGTGTGAAAAGAATAAGTGATTGAGAAACATATAAATACTGATAGCATGACCTGCAAAAATTCGGGAGAAGGATAGGATGGTACAGACTCGATCTCAGAGGATTCATCATGCCGCAAATGGTCGATTGGCTATAAAAGCTGCTGAAGTACGAGAGAGGATCTTTGGTTTATTTGGTTACGACGCTGAGTTACCAATGAGGGAATGTCAGCTTGAAGGATTAGATATAAAGAGAAGAAAACTTGAGTATGCCCGTTACTTTTATGAGTCATTCTTTCGTGTATTCATGAGGGATTCGGTAGAACGAGAAAGGTTAGTAGATTTGATCGCTGAAGTGGAGATCGAATTCGAGGATATGAGGATCGGCGAATGATGTGATTATATGCTAGTTTCTTAAGTTTACCAAGGCTGTGATGGATGTTGTGTAGAGTGCGTCTTATGAATAAAATAAATGCTGGAATGTAACAGAAATAATATAAGTCAATCGGATCCCTGATAGGGGCGAATCTATTTTGAGACTGTTCAGCAAACATTTTGAATAAATTTGAATATTTGTACAATTTTGAAAATGACGTCAATCACTATAAGTATGATAAACAAGGACTGTGAAACAAAAATATGTGAATACAGAAGCTTTTAGCTTTATTTTGTATGAAAATAGAAATAAAGCTTTGACACCCACAGTGCGAGTTATCATGAGTGAGGGAAGGTCAAAAAAAGATATGGAAAGAGGGGAAAAATATGTTAAAAAATGAGGTGAGTTGTAATGATGGAGAGGTGGTTTTATCGAAAAGGTACAAGACATCTGACATGGAGAGTGGAAAGGACTACTCGGTTTTGGAATCGAGGACGGTTCGTGCGAGGAGCAATAAATGCTAGCCGTATGAGAAAGAAAGGATAAATAGTTTTTCTTCATCTCCAAACAAACGTTTATCATAAAAAACTTGAAGAACACTCAAAGAGAGAGGCAAAAAATCAGGGGAGTCGATAAAGAGTTATCTGAAGGCGATAAACGGTTAAAGAGGGCAAAAGATTCGGGATCTCGTAGGTGGCAGTACAACAGCGTTGTGAGGGGAATGCTTGATTCTACTGCCGATTCTCATTCGGATACTAAAGGTTAGTAAAGATATGTACAATATATTTTTGATGTTCTATAGTTAAAGATACATGTTATACATGACTGATTGATCAGGGATATATGTTGAATATATGTATGTATATATGCATACATAGATGGAAGAATGATAAATACCTTAACCTGCATGTAGGTCGAGCGTGAGAGGCATCCTTGTAGGTAAAAAACGTGCCTGTAAAATTTGTTGTTAAGATGGATAGTTCGTCTGTTAATGAGGTCTTAACCTCTGGTCGGATGAATGAGTCTGATAATGAGGGGGAAGGAGGATTGGAACAATTCCCAGGTTTCCCTGGTCAGTTGGTATCTTATCCTTCGGGTTCTGATGCTTTTAGAGAATTTTGTAAAGCCAAGGCGGCTGTAGGAGGGAAGTGGAGCAAATGTGTAGAGTTTGTCGGTAGGCAGTTTAGGGGTTGTACGATAGCGGAGGGGGAAGAGTATTTTTACCTGTTGGTGGATTTGGAAGTTGAAAAATGAGATAGGGGTATAAAATGATCGATCTCGTTAGAGTATTTTGATGGGGATATCCGGAGTGACCTCTCCGAGGGATTTATGTGTTGCTTATCTCAATTAGAGTATGGGTTGAGTCTTCCCCTCACCAATTTGGCGAAGGGGATTATGAATACAATTGGGGCATGTCCTGTTCAAATGAACGGGAACATGTGGGAGGTATTAACTGTATGTGACCATCTGAATGAAATGTGGGAAAGGGAGAAAAAAGTGAGGAGGATAACCCCTGAGGACGTTTTGTAGTTTTATGGGGTGAAAAATTTTAAGGCCAGTGGGGGGTCGTATTTCTGTGCGAGCGTTACTCGGCGTTGATTTTTCGATCTGAATTCAGCAGGTCGAACTTGGAATAACAACATCATATGGGTGAAGGGTAATTGCCTTCAAAGAGATGATGAAGAACTTTTGGACTTTTGATTTAGATCTGTAAAGCAAAGCAAGTATAAACATGCATATATAGAATTATTAGTATGTTTCGCTGACAACTGTAACTGATAGTAAAAATGTTATTATTGTAGGTGTGAAGTCTACAGTGGAAATGAAGAAATCCTTGCCGGACGTAGTTGCGGAGGAGGAAACTGAACTCAAACTCATTTTGGGGGAACTCGGCTTAAGTAGAAATAAGAGAGTTGACAGTAGGTCAAAAAAGGTGCGAAAGGCTCAATCTACTAGGTTGATAACGGGGGTCGATGAAGGAAAAGGCAAACAAGTGGTGAGGATGCTCGAGCGAATCCTTCCAAGACTCCTGGAACTGGCAGTTCAGCCCCGCCGAAACCCGTTAAGCCGAGCAAAGTAGCTCAACTCTTTTCGAATAAGTGGATGCTAAAGACTTTGCCGGTCTCGGATGTCACAAAAAGTGGTGAGGTCACCAAAGAGAAAAGGAGGAGGGTCAAATCCTCTAGGGAGAAGGTCGTTGAGGCACGACCTGCTACGGTGGATAACCTTAGGGAGGTCGAGGAAAGGGCTAGGTTGGCGGCTCTCCAGGGGGAGGAAGATACGAGCAAGTTGGTAAGTGTTATATTACCAGTAAAAAATGTTAATATACTTTGAGTGCTGTTAACTAAGATCGATTCATTTTATGTAGGTCACTCGTCTCATGAAGGGAATCTGGCTCGGTATTAATAAAGAACAATCCAAGCTGAAGCAGGCGAAGAGTAAGCTGGAGAAAGACCTAGCTCGAGCCAAGACTGAAGCCATGAAGGAAGTGAGGCAGCTGAAGGCCTCTCACGCTGTGGCGATCTGCCAGCTACAGGTCGAGGCAAATATCAATTTAGACGAGATGGTTGAGGAGCGTGACCGACTAGGTCATCACTTGATGCTGAAGGGCTATTCTCAGGAAGAGGTGGATGCCATTAAGGCTGACACCTATGATGAGGTGGAAGATGAAGAGGTGGAGGATGTAGGATTCGTGGATGGTGTCTCCCGCCAGACAGTACTTGACAATCAAGGGGATGACGTCGAGCTCCCAGAAGGGGGGAGTGAGAAGGTAGGGTAGACATGTGTCTTGTATAAATATAATTTGAATCGTGTATGGGGAAGAAAACTTCTGTAGAATGACTTTGTTTATAAACCTTTTATAGGCAATTAGAGAGATGAGTTTCAGAATTAACGACCTAGAGTCTGGCTTGCTAGCGAAAGAAAGACCTCTAAAGCCTTGCTGTCTGCTCAAGCGGAATTACAGGTTAGATCAGAAAAAGTTATTTGATTTTCATATTACACCAACATTAAGTTAAGTAAATAGGATATAAATGCATGGCAAAAATCTAACGCTATTAATACTAAATAATATGTCGAAAGTGTGTACCTTGTACGCCGAAAGAAGATTCATGTAGGGTTCATCCGCGAAAGGAGTCCAAACTTCTAGTCAAAAAGCACTTGGAAGTAGATGTTTAGAAATCACAAAGTCTCTTAGAAATGTAGTATGTATATGCAAGAATTATACTTTCTGAATCGAATTGTACTAAATCTTGTTATATGTCCCAGGTTGAATTGGATGCATCTCGCGCACGTGAGGATCACGCACTCATGTGCAATCAGGAATTTGCGGAGCAGTTTCATAGGATGAAGGAGGCGAATGAGAATAGAGAGGATCAATATGTAAAAGTGCATTTCAGACTTGAGAAGTTGAATCAGGTCATCTCCGACCTAACTCGTCAGGTCGAGGAGAAAGATTCTGGGATTAAGAAGAGGTTAAAACATTTATCCGCGGCAACAGAACGTGTCGTGAAACTTTAACGTCAGGTTGATACGTTGGCTGTGAAGGGTAAGTAGGCTGACACGGCTCAATACCTTATTCGAGCACTGGAACAAATAAAGGAACGATTTCAATCTAAACTTCAAAGATGTAGGAACAATCTAGAATGAATGAGGCAATTTTTTTTTGAAAAGAACGATGAGCTGAGGGTAGCTCGAGAAAATCTATCGGCTTCGGAAGCTGCAACAGAACATTTGTAAACAACCCTCCCCGCCAAGGATATGGAATTTCGTGAGATGTAGAGAAGATGCGATGATTTAAACGAAAGAGTGGCTCGGCTTGAAGCCAAAAGGAACCAAGCCATTGCTCGTGCCAAGAAGGTCGAGGCTAGAGAGCGTTCAGGGGGAAGTAGAGCTGAGGTTAAGGCTCCTCTAGTTCGAGGGGATGTAGTTAGTCTCTCAGGTCGCATCAGAGAGCTTGAAAGTGATATATCTCGAATTCAAGAGCATGTTCAGAAAGGAAATGCGAATTTGAGGGAATGTCAGCATAAACTGGATGTTGCTCTTATTAGGGAGAAAGTTCTGGAGGGGGAGATAAAAGCAAAGGACATGATGGTGAAGAGGAAAGATGAATTGTTAAAAGATCTACCAGCTAGGGAAGAGTTGAACGCATAAATTGTGGGACTTCGTGCTCGAGTAGTAGGCTTAGAAGCTACAAACCTAGCTGAGTCAGCGCAATATATTGCCAAATTGAAAGAAGATGCTATTTATCACGATAGGGTTGATGCAGAAATAATTGCATGGAAGGATAATTTTCCTAGGCTAAAGGTACACCTCGTGAGGTTAAAGACAAGACTTGCAACAATGATAATACCTGGTGTGTCTCGATCTGACCTGCTAAGGGTGATCATTGCATATTTTATAGAGGAAGTTAAAAGACTTGAGTCAGAACGAGATACCTTGCTCAAAACTCTGTCAGATAAGAGATGCACCTGTGGGGCTATGATAGATCGAGGGAACTATCTAGGTGCCATGGAGACCCAACTGGGCCCTCGAACTGCTGAATCGGTAGAACAAGGTAGGGCTGCTGTGTCCCGCGAACTAAAAGATAAACCTCTTGATGATGTGGGGGAAAACATTGCTGACACTCTATCAACAGACAAGAATCTTCTGTAATATGATTTTGACCTGAAAATAAATATAATTTGTCGCAAACACATTGAAATAGATGAAAGCTAGTATGACCATTGCCTTATCTTGTTTCTGGTTAAGTCTTTGATATGAAACAAATTTTTGCACTTGCTATAATCGCAGAGATATAGAGAGGCAGCTAAACCAAGTGTTATCCTTGATCTAGGCCAATTGTGAGATAGCTAAACCAATTGTTACCTTGATCTATGTCGATTGTGAGACAGCTAAACCAAGTGTTATCCTTGATCTAGGTCGATAGAAAGACAACTAAACCAAGTATTACCTTGATCTAGGTCAATTGTGAGACAGCTAGACCAAGTATTATCCTTGATCTAGGTCGATAAAGAGACAGCTAAACCAAGTGTTACCTTAATCTAGGTCGATTGTGAGACAGCTAAACCAAGTATTATCCTTGATCTTAGGTCTATAGGAATGTTACTGACATATTGACAAAGGTGAAAGCTAGTATTCTATATGCTTTAAGATGTAGAATGTGGACGAATGTTCATGATGAAACCGACATTTGTTCAAAGAAAAATTCTTTCATTGATAGTTTAGAATTTACATTGGATGGAGATAAGAATCTCACTTTTGGAATTGAAAAAACAAACATCGAACAATGGAAAAGGAGTAGTAAGACGCCTAACGATAGTACCATTTCAGTCGTCTAGTGGTCCAAGGATTTGAAATGGGGATTCCCTCTTTTGTCATGAGATAGTATGATCCCAGGCCTGAGAGACTTGTGATAATGAATGGACCCTCCCAATTATCGACTAATTTTCCAGCGTGAGGCTCTTTGCGATGTTGTGGAATCTCTCTGAGGACGAAATCTCTGATTTGAAAAGTTCGGCTCCTGACTCAGTTATTATACGATCTGGCAAGCATATGATGATATCGACCTAGGTTAGCGGCGACGCGTTCCCTCGTCTCATCTATCATATTGAGGTTGCAAGCCAATTCGAACTCATTTTCCTTGTCGGTTAGCCCGTGATCACGAACTGGATAATGATATTTAGAAGGAATAACAGCCTCGGTGCCATAAGCAAGGAGGAATGGGGTACACCCAGTAGATTATCAGGGAGTGGTTCGATATGCCCATAAGACGTGAGGTCGTTCGCGAACCCAATTTCCTTTTTTCTGTGAGTGAAGCCATTTTTTGACTTCATCCACGATGGTTCTGCTGGTGATTTTGGCTTGACCATTGCCTTGAGGGTAGTATGGATTTGATGGTGAGTGGATGATATTGTGGTGATTTAGGAATGATACGACCTATTCTCTTACAAATTAGGGCCCGTTATCGATACGAATTAGGTGGGGGCATCCGAATCGAGTGATTATGTGGTTCCAGATAAAAGAGATGACCTCCTCTTCTCTGGTTCGACATAATGGAATTGCTTCTACCCATTTTGTAAAGTAATCGGTAGCTACGAGTAGGTGACGGTGATTACCTGAAGAGTTAGAGAATTCGCCGACGACGTCTAGTGCCCATCTTTTGAACGGCCAGAAAACCTTGCTGACATAGAGTTTGAGTGCAGGGGCACGTATCATATGTCCATGTCTCTGGCAGGTGTCGCACCTGCGGGAATACTCTTCTGCTTACTTGCGCATGCCCGGTCAGAATATTCCTTGAGTTATAGCTCGATTTGCCAATAATCTACCCGCGGCGTGGGAGCCACAAGTTCCTTCGTATAGTTTACGGAGCAGTTCATCTGCTTTTAACTTTGAAAGGCACTTGAGGTAAGGCCCTGTGACGGAAGGGTGGTAAAGCATACCGTTCTAAGTAGTATAATGTTTTGAGTTGTGGATCAATTGTCGGTATTCTTTTAGATCTGTTAGGAGTGGTCCATTGTACTTGTTGTCGACACCGAGGTTGGCTAAGAAAGGCTTTCACCAATCGTCGTCTCCCCCTTTATCGCCCCCAGTGTTGATTGTGCATAAGGAGATGTGGTTAATACTGGGGGTTGAAATGATTTCGATCTGGAGATATCGAGCTTCTGTACCCAATACCCCGACTAGATATGCTAAGGAATCGGTGTGTCTATTTTTTCCTCGAGGAAGATATTCGAGAGTTGCTTTCATAAACTTACTCATCCTATCTGCAACGAGGGCTGCGTATTCAATCATCTTCCTGTTCTTCTTATATTGCTCTGAATAATGATGAACGATGAGTAATGAATATGTGTAAACTGAGAGTTCGGGGACATCGAGCTCGAGTGCTAGGTCGAGTTCGTGAATGAGAACTTCGTACTCGGTGACATTATTTGAGGCCTTAAAATCCAAGCGGATTGATTTCTCAATTCTGTCATTAGAAGGGGTAAAAAAAACTATTATGATTCCTGACTCTTCGGATCCTGCTGAGCCATCTGTGAGAAATCTCCACCTCGACGTGGTGATCTAGTCAGCTCGCTCGTCAAATGGCCTGGGGGTTGGAGTTTCTGGCGTGGTCCGGGTCGTGCTCTTCCCACTCGGGATCCTCTACTGGAAAATCTACGAGAAAATCGGTAGCGGCCTGACCTTTTTTAGAATGACGCTGTTCGAACTTGATATCATGTTCGCCCAAGCTGACTGATCATTGTTGCACTCTTTGTGACTTTTCTTTTTTGGACAGAACTTCCCAAAGTAGGTAGTTCGTCATAACTTTGACTGAATGTGCTTGGAAGTAGTGCTTGAGTTTTTGCGATGTGTAAACAAGGGTGAGGAGAAGTTTTTTTTATTTTAGAGTACTTTGTTTCTGCTGGTGTGAGTATTTTGATGATGAAGAAGACTGGTTTCTCTAGTTTCCCTTCCAGGCAAATGAGAATCGAGCTGGGAGAAGTATCTGTGACTGCTAGGTAGATTATTAGTTCCTCATTACCTACTAGGGTACTCATTATAGGAGACCTCCCCGAATAGATTTTGAGATCCTAAAAAGTTGCTTCGCATTCTGGTGTCCATGTGACTTCCGCAGTTGGTTGAACCTTTCCTCGCTTGGTGTATCCGCGAAGTAATAGGAATAGCCAACGACAGCGGTCTGAGGATTTAGAGAGAAAACGGTTGATGACGGCAATCTTGTCGGCGAGTTTTTGAACGTCTTTTGTTGTCTTTGGAGAGAGCATGTCGAGAAGATCCCGAATTTGATCTGGATCGGCCTCAATCCCTTTCTTGCTGATGAGGTAGCCTAGGAAGCGACCAGAATGTACCCCGAATTGACACTTATCAAGGTTGAGACCCATTTTGTAAGATCGAAGGATGTTGAATATTGTGCTGAGATCTGTGATGTGATTATCTGACTGTACGCTTTTACACAAGAGATCATCGATGTAGACTTCAACAATTTTTCCCTGGTATGCTTTGAACATAGTAGTCATCAATCGTTGTTATGTGACCCCTGCATTTTTGAGCCCAGGGCATGACTTTGTAATAGTAAAGGCTACTTTCGGTGATGAATGTTGTCTTTTCTTGATCTTCTTCCAGTAGTGGGATTTGATTGTACCCCAAAATAACGTCTATCATAGATTGGAGATCATGGCCTGCTGTTGAATCAATGATCTAATAAATGTTGGTAAGTAGGAAACTATCCTTTAGAGTGTGTTTGTTAAGATCTGTGAAATCTACGCAAACTCAAACTTTTCCGTTCTTCTTTGGGACAGCGACAATGTTGGATATCCAGTCCAGATACTAGGCTTCTCGAATGAATCCCACTTTGATCAATTTCTTGATCTCAGTGTTTACTTCATCTCGAAGTTGAGGTGAAAGTCGTCGTTGTTTTTGTTTGACCGCCGTGGCGTTGATGTTGATGGCTAACTTGTGACAAGCCATGGCTGGATCGACTCTGGGTATATCTTCGAAAAACCATGAGAAAACGTCTCGATTGAGCTGCAAGAACTGAATGATAACTTCTTTCTCATCCTGAACCAGTTTGGTCCCGATGAATGTACCTCTATTGGGCCCATCGATATTAACATATTCTGTGGGTTCCTCTATAGGTGATTGATCGACGAGATGATCAATTTTCTATAATTGCTATACGGCCAACCTGTCTGAAGTATCTAGGATCGCAGAGACAATGTTTTCACAAGCGCGAGAGAGTTTCTGACTACCTTGATCTCATAAATACCATTGTCATACTTGAATCAGAGTGCTTAATGATAGGTGGAAGTGATTGCTTCTATATTATGTATCCAGCAGCGGCCCATAATCCCAAGATAACGAGACTTGGCATTGATGACGTAGAAGATGACATCGATGGTGGCTGGTCTTGCGGTAATAGGTAAGATAATCTTGCCTACTCGTTCCTTTCTGGAGCCATTGAACCCACTGATGTTTGTGCCACTCTGAATGACTTGGTCGGCCAAACCCATTTGGTCGACCGTACTCTGAAAAAGAATTTTAATACCACTTCCAGTATCGATCATCATTGTGTGCATGAAAAACTATTTCATTTTGAGCATTGACTAGCGCATCATGATGTGGAAACTTAACATGGCTAGTATCGCAATCCTCGAAGGAGATTCTGATTCGACGATTGCTCGACTCAGGAAGAAGTTTGGCTTCTTTGTCTTGAGGTATAAGATCACAACATTCCGAGAGCCTCCGGCGCTTTGATCTGTTGGAATTGTTGATCTGGCCAATTTTGATCATGTTGCTGAGGTGTATGTAGTAGAGATGCTTCTCATCAGCCCTGTCGTTGACCTGAACAACTTCGAGTTATTTCTTGTAGTTGCCATTTTGATATGACTTTAGGTCAACAATGTATTCGAGCATCCTTCCTTCTTTAAACGTGAACTCGAGCATCTGCTGTATAACATAGCAATTGTCAGTACAATGATGATTTACCCTATGGTGTAGGCAAAATGGTCAATTCTCGATAGGTTCCAGTGGTTGAGAGGCACGATAGAGCGGGTCTTTCAACAACAGTGGGGAAAGTGTGGAGATTCAGACGTTCAGTTTTGGGAGGACGGGTTTGCTTTGCAGACCGCTTCTCCGAGGGTTCCCAGTATTTCCCTTGGTGCGTTTCTAATCTCCCTGTTCCTCCTTAGGCTTACTGGTCCATTCTACAGGTGGGGATTTGGTGGAGCGGACAGACTTGGTAGACTTTTGTCATTCAGATATCATCCTCTCCAAGTCGACGTAACCGTTGACCTTGGTGATCATCTCCTCTAACGTCGCAGGTTTGTTAAGGAAGAGGTATTCATTGGCTTTGCAATCGAGCAAGAGAACATTGGTGAATGTGGTTACAGCTGTCTTTTGGTTGAGGCTATCCACCTCTCTTGCGAGCTCTAGGAATTTCTTTACAAAATCTTCAAGCTTTTCTCCGTATGACTGCTTTAGACTGATTAGAGAGTATAAGTTTTCCTCTTTATATCTATTGTGAGCATGCCCTGATGAACTATTTTTGTAGCTGATCAACGTGTAGATAGAATCCTCAGGAAGAGAGTGGAACCATCAGAGTGGTTCCTCCTATAGACTTGTGGTGAACAGGCGGCAGATAATGTGGTTGAGATTGGAGTACAACCCTAATGAATCACGGTATTGTTGAATATGCTCCTTCGGATCAGTACCTTTATATTTGTGAATTTTAGGAGTATGGAAACCTTTCGGTACTTCCATATCGAACAGTTCTTTGGCAATCGGGCTCCCTTGTAGCTTTGTGGTATAGCCGGTAGTACCCAAAACTTGTGCCTTGATCAATTCCTTAATTCGTTGATCCATGTGTTCTTTTGTGACGTAATGATGTATTGGGTGAATTGCTGGACGTGCAGACAAGGGATGATGAGTTCCCGTACCTTCACTCAAGCGATCTTGTACTTGAACTTGATGTAGGGGTCGCTGGTCTTCCTCCTGATGGACATAAATTTGATGACCTCAACTGACTTCTGATTGAACTCCTCCCCCCAAATAGATGGAGGGTTGCAGTCTGTATGGCATATTCTACAAAATGGCTTTGCTAGTGGCTCCCCGAAGTCCCAATCTTTCCCTTGCTGAAATGCGGGAGGTTTTTGGGAGTTAGTCGTGACCCCTGGCTGGAGGAGCCTGCTGAGTATTTTGAAGGGCTTCGAGTGCAGTCTACATCATCGTCATTTGATCTTCGTGCCATTTGAGCACTATCAAACGGGCTTGTCACTCTACATCGAGCTCCTTCTCTCGGATCTCGCAATCTTTTGTCAACTGAAGTTCGAGCTTGGCGTGTTTCTCTACCTCTGCGTGGAGATCCGCCCGTAACTCAGTGAGTTATCCTGGATCCACAAAAACTTCAAGCTGAGTTCCTGCGGCTTGTCGTCTGGAAGAAACCATAATTGAAAATTGTAATGAAAGACTGCCTTAGGGTATCGTGGAAATATAATCTTTCCCACAGACGGTGCCAAATGTAATGGCCAAATTCCGTAGCTCAATAAGATTAGGAATTAACAATCACACCAAATAAACCTGTAACAATACTCTACTAGAAAGTAAGAAATGCAAACAGGTGTTTTTAGCGTGGAAATCCTCTGAATAGGTAAAAAACCATGACCTAGTATGAAGGTTTTTTGTAAAAGTATCTTTATTTCTTTGACTGGATATCTTTATTACAAGTGATTTCTCGAACATAGAAATGCTTTTGATCTCGTAAATAAGAAGTTTTAATTAATTTGTCTGGCCCCTGTCTCTTCTGGAACTTTTCATTTTTATAGGCTTCTTCACAACTCTTCATCATGCTAGAGCACATTTTCTGAATAATGTGGTTAGTGGTGGTTGATTGAATAACTGACAAGTTCGTGGGAGACAAGTGTCTTTGACTGAATAACGTTTTCTGAGTTTAGCTCGATGTCGTTTCTTAAGTAGTTCGTGGGGTTGGTTAGAATGTTAACTGAGGTGTTAAGTGCTAAAATTGCGTGAGCCTGAGATGGAGGTGAATCGAACTGAGTGAGCTCGATTACGAATGAGGTCGAGGGATAAGTCCCTATAATTGCAAAGATAATTAAGCATTTTAAAGTGTTAAAGTTCCATATGCGCTTCTTGAAAATCAGCTCTGCGCCGTAAAGTTGGACCGGGATGAGCACAAGAAACTCTAGGAGGAGTCAACTTCTAAGATTAGCTGTCTCGGGCAGAAGATCCAGGCTTTGATGTACGATCTGGAATGCTCAGAACGTGATCAGGAGTTGTGAACATTTGTTCTGGTTTTTTTGGTGTTTAGTTTGTTAGTTTTTTGTGGTAACTAGTACTTTCCCTTTATATGAATGAACATCTATTTTGTTTTGTTTTGTGCTATTTTTTTGTTTTTTACTATTAAAATAGTAGTTTATGTTTGATATGTGGCAAACAAAACATTCGCAGTTATGTAAGAAAATAATGATGATATATGGGGGGACAAGTTTAATGATGAAGTTAACAAAATTGATGATAATAATTCAGCAGACAAATGAGAAATTATTGGCGCACAAATGACAGTTCATAAGCAAACAATGATATCATGGAAACAAACAAATGAGAAATTCTTCTTACACAAATGACAGTTCAGAAGTAAACAATGATATCATAGAAACAAACAAATGATAAATTTTTCGTGCACAAATGACAGTTCAGTAACAAATAATGATATAATGGAAACAAACAAATGAGAAATTCATTTTAAACAAATGACAGTTATATTTAGACAAATGATGATTTTAACAATACTGACGATAAAGATCATACAAACAAATGATACATAGAGTACCCAAAATTATCAGTGTAAACTGATTGCAACATCTTCATCTGGGATGACAGGTGGATCAATACTCATCGTAAAAGACTGTGCCATTATCGGATGTGTATTGTCATCGGATGGGATTGGCAGAAGCTTACAAAAATGATGATTGTGTATATTTTTTTGATACTTAACTGCAAAATCTTAGTTTGGTGACAAGGCCGGGCATTTTTTCCCTTCTCTTCCTTTGCGTGCGAGGACGACCGGTTCAAACTATTGGAATAGGAGCACGAATACGTGGATCAGTTTAAATTTTTTTTTGACTTCTCACTTCCTCTGATAGGAATCCATATTGGTTTATAAACAGCCTTATATGTATCATTTGTGAAGTACTCTGAGACACGTGTAGTTGGATCAACATTGGCAAGACCGAGAGTATATACTCCGTGTTCACAAGGTATACCCATCATTTGCCACCAGCGACAAAAACAAATACCATCTTCAATATTTACTGAATCGGTTTTTCCATAACTAGTCATCTAAAAATGGTGACGTGATGAATGAATCCTACAGGTTAGTGAATCCGCCATAAAATTTTTGCTCTCACAGTGATTGGTATCCCATGACGTTAAACGTGCCTAACTCTTCTCAGCTTTGTCCCTATACATGTAGGACATTTCCAAACAGATTCTACGCAATTCCTCAATAAACACATGGATAGGGAGATCTCTCACTTTCAAAATAACGTTATTCCAACTCTCAACATGATTAGTGTAAGCCACTCCGTATCTGAAAAAATGACAAATAATTTAAATAAAATGCCAAATACGTAAAACCTGATGACAATTAAGATCACACAACTGCAAAAGGAATAATAAAGGACTGATGATAAATAATGGCAAGAAAATGACAAATAAGTATGCAAATGGAGTAATAATGACTATTCCTGAAATAACAAATAAGAAGTTGATCAATAGAGAGTTACAATGTACCTACTCATTGGAATGTATAGATTATACCATATTTCCTTGGGAATACCTAGTATGTATTGGAGTCCCACTAGATCCATATTTCAGATAACATTTATGTATTTATCAAAATTAATGGTGGTTAGGGCCTCTGCTGCCATCCTAAATGCGATCCTCATGCTTTCGAGGGTAGCTTTAACATTGTTCGATATGTGGAGCGCACAAAATGTATGGATTGCAAATGAAAACACCTTGGGTACAGTATTAATAATTCTGGTGTTCCTGTCAGAGATGAAGACGAATCGAGTGCCATAACCGTGGAAATTAGACCCAAACATCTCCAGGAAGTATGTTCAACTTTCGGTGGTCTCCGAGTCTGTTATCAAAAATATAAGTGGAAAAATATGATTGCTTGGGTTAATGGTGATGGTTGTTAGTAGAGTCCCACGATATCTCCCTTTCAAAAAAGTTCTGTCAATTATAACAACGGGTCTTAATAGTTAATAAGTTTTTTTGGGAGCACCAAAACACAAAAACACCTTGTGAATCTCTTATCCTTACAACTCGTAATTTGTATCTCAAACACCAAATCTGGGTCTACTAACCATACTTTTGCAATGTAGCTCGTAAGTAGTTGGTATGCATGCTCAAAGCTTCCTCGCATCTGAAATAATTACGTAGATCAAATGAAATTGTGGAGCAGACAAATGATAAACATTAAAGTACAGATAACACAGTGAGTCGACCAAATGATATGCGATAAAATAATAAACATTGTTATACAAATGACTTGTATGAGGGAACAAATGACATATAAAGTGATGATACCTCTACGTGGGCTTTTTCTTTCGCACGCCAGGCAAGATTGTATGTTATATCAATATTATTATTAATTTGCATATCATCAAAATTTTTGGAAGGTTTGTAGTTTGGGTCTTTTCGTAGTTTTTGCTTGATTATAGAAGTAACTCATCTATTAAACGTTGCCTTATACGCGATCCCACCATCAGTTTCTACTTAGATGCATGTATGCACGGAGTAATAAGTACTGACTCTAAATATGGCAGAACAAACCAACCTGGATGTGTAAATCTGCCAAGAACATTTATGACCTTTGTAACGTACCACGATTTTATATTCGTAGCTCAGAACGTGTTTGAGATTGAACTTGTTTACAACTGCATAAGCTCTTATGTTATTCTTGAGTTCAATCTTATCTCGATATAGATCACCAATGTTAAAATTTTTACTGAAGTCATAGGGATCTTCCATGTACGTAGCAAATTTAAATCGAAAATCCACGAGATCTTTCAACTGTTCGGGCTGTGGCTCAAGCTAAAATTCACCTGAATAAATGGGAAATATGCTTCTTAGCATGATACTAATTTGATAAGAAATGTTAAAAAATACCTTGCCAATGACAAATTCTACGAGCTTACTTAAAGGTTCAGTTTGTCCAATGATAGTTTCAGGTTCAATTGAAAGAGACACATTAGTTAACACAAGTTTATTTGAAAGAAGAACATTTGTTAACACAGGTTCATTTGGGAGATGAATATTTGATTGAGATATGCAAGGTTTTGAGAGAGGAACATCAGTAGGGATAGTTTAAAAAGGTTTATTTGATTAAGAAACATTAGTTAACACAGGTTCATTTGAGAGATAAACATTTGATTGAGGAATGCTAGGCTCATTTGAGGGAGGAACATCAGTACAGAGAGTTTCAAAAGATTTATTTGATTGAGGAACATCATCATCATCTACTAAACGTTTAAACCTATGTGGATCAAGCCCTCTGTCATTTGTTTTAGGGTAACCCCTGTATTTAGGTTCAGGATCAGGAAATAAGTTATGACGCAAAGGTCCCCCTGCTTTGGTGGTGGACAACCCTTTACCCGAAGAACATAAATTAAAAATAATGTTCTGGGAGTTTTGGGAAGATACCCTAAGCTCATTAACAATCCATATGTGAAAGGGTATGCCGAGATTGTTTTTATGCATATTGATCATTACGGTAAAGTTCTGGACTGATGAAATTATGCATGCACAACCATGGATGAAGTTGTACAGCTTATAGTCCTCACGACGGATTTCGCTTGTTTCTTCAATGAGTGTAACAAAATCTTTATATGACGAGTGCGCTCTTAGTGAGGTAAGTTTGGTACTTCCTCCAACATATCTAACGATTGATCCAATCTTTGGACGTACGATATCCCCCCCCAAATGAACAATGGTATAAAACTGAGCTCCATCAATCCCTAAAACAAATGATATAAATAAATAATTTCGGTGATAAAGTAGCAAAAAAAAAATGAGACAAATGACAATAAAAATGATAACGAAGCAGAAGGTAAATGATATAAAACTCAACTCTAGCAATCCCTCAAACAAATGATAAGAATCCCAAAATAAATTATATCAATGAACAATTCCGGTGATATAGTAGCATATAATAAATGCTAATAATGACACAAGAAAAATGGTAAATGATAAAGTAGCAGAAGACAAATGATAAAAAAGTAACAGAAAAATAATTATGTACAAGTTGTATCGTCTTGCATAACATTTTTCTTAAGAAAAAAGCCTTCAAATCATGATGCGGATACACAGTTAGAGATGATGGATACAGAGTTAAAGATGATATTTACTGTAACGGTTATTTCAGCGGTCGGAGGGAAGGATAACAATGGTCCTTAGCAACGAGAATAGCCTAGGATAACAATGATCTTTTTCTCCCCAATGACCTCTTTGTGAGGACTTTAGCGAATGCTCAACGATAGTTGGAAGACTTGGCACATGAAGAAGACAAATAGTACATCAAGAAGAATCTGCTTTAATTTTTTAGAAGCTTTGTTGTTGAAGAATAAGATGAAGAAGAAGAAGCTTTCATTTTTTTAAGGTTGGTAGTGTATTTTAGGGGGAATCTTCTCTCTTATTACTGTTCTTATTACTGTAGCAGATTAGACTACTCAACAACTCCAGTAGGATAGTTTCTCATTTTTTCTGCATTATTTATCAATTTTTTTGCGAGAACTTTGTCATTCGTTTGGAAATCATTGTAATTGTTTTGTTATAACTTTATCATTTGTTGAGTAATCTTTGAGAGTTGGTAGATTTATTAATGTAGCAGATTAGACTACTCATCAGCATTTAATGTTAGAGAATAAGGTGACAACTAGGGGGTAGTAGGTGAGACCATTATCGATTTGTTAATTTTAGTATCAATTTTGGAAGAGGCTTGCCAAAGTATCAATTTTGTAAAGATGGCAAAAAGTAGTATTTAATCTCATAATTTCCGAGGCACCAATAACAAAATAAAACTTTAAGAAAGTTACCAACTTGTAAAGCACCAATATCAAAATAAAACTTTAAAAAAGTTACCAACCAACAGTAGAAAGTGTCTTACAATAGGCTTGGCTAAATTATATAGAAGTCACGAAAAATGTCCCCATCCGCCTCTGTTCTATAATTTTTTTTTTCTCTCCCTCATATTTCTCATGTTTTGGTCGTTTGCAAGACACCACCCCTGGTTTACAAGTCCAGAGTATCTAGTATAGTCTTTTTATAGCTAAAATATAGAGGAGAAAGTACTAAAAACCAAGTTTTCAGCTTCCCTAGGAGAGTAGTTATTTTGGGTTTTAATACTCTCTCTCTCAATATTTAGGAGAAAGAAAAAAAAATTGGGTAGCCACGTTTAAATTTTTTATAAGATGAAATGTATGGGATTTTAAGAAAAACCTATTAGTGCATCTGCAATAGTAGGGTGGGCGAATTCACCCAAAGGCTAGGTAGATTCAATTCACCCCAATCCACCATACAGTGGTTAGCCAAAAGTATAAGGTGAATATTAGCCACCATAGTTCTGAACTGTGGGGCACAACCTACGTCCCAGATTAAGCCACGTCTCAACATCCTAAACGTTCAATCCACATGCACAGTTCAGAACTGCGGGGAGGGAGAACCAGTTAGATTAAGCCAAGATTTTTTTTTAATTAATGCCGCGCAGTTTAGAACTGCGCGACAAGAGCCTACATGAATTGCCTTCGAATTGCCACAATCCTTTTCTCATATCATAGTTATTAAGTATTGCTTCTAGTTTAAATACCCAAACCCAACTTATTTCTCAAGTTTCTCAACCCTTCCTTTTCCTAGTAATTCAAGCTCGTTATCCAATGATTAATAATGTCGGGAGAGCCTAGTCATTTAATTCCCAAAACAAGACGTAGGCCAAGCTCCGAAGTTAAACTAAGGGGGAAAGAATTGGTCACGATTATGTGGCCGTTAAACTTCACAGAAAATGATCCTTCCCTAACCCTCGAGGATTTGCACCGAGTGGATATTCGCCTGGACAACTGGGTCTACATTTCCATTGGATTGGAGGAATTGCTGGTAAGCTTTTTGTGTAAAATTTATGTATTATTAACGTTGTTTGTCAAATGTTCGACGAAATGCCCAAATAAAAATTTAATAGGTTAATGTGTTGATTTTGCAGAACCGAGATGAAATATAATGTAAGGGATCACTAGATGAGGTATTAAAGTCGTTCCAATGGATTGCCAGGTATCCTATATTGAAGAGGCTGGTCGATAATATGGGTTTCGAAGAGTTTTTGGGGATTAAGACAGGAAACTTGGATAACCGCTTAATTCATGCTCTCGTTGAACGGTGGTGACCTTCCCCCCATACATTTCACTTCCCTTGTGGAAACTTGACATTATGCCATTAGACTTCGTCATGCTAATGGGCTTGTATTTTGGGGTGGGTCTCAAACTCCCAAACGACGATAAGTACTTGATGTCTGAAGAAGCATAAACAATGTTCCCCAGAATCGCAACCAATGTCATAGGGTACGGTAACATCACTTTAGTTTATTTGAAAACCAGGAAAAAGGCTTTGAATCCTAAAACCAACAATTACAACCAAGATATGGACATTATGTATGCGAGGGCATTTATTACATATATGATGAGTAATATCTTCTTCTCAAATACTAGCACATCTCTACTGGCCAGTTATCTTGTAGCTTTGACATACCACCATATTTTAGGCGTATCGAGGTTCGACTATGGTACTCCGATCATGGCGGCTTTATATCGGGGACTAGATGAAGTCTCAGTTCTAAAGAGTAGGAAGGGGAAGAGATCAATCACAGGCTTTTATGCTCTGTTGGAGTTCTAGTTCTTTGAGTACTATCGCGTTGAAATGTATCTGGTGAAGGTGAATAACTTTAACCATATTTATCCTCGTATGGGTACATGGATAGATAAAATGGCTAGTTCGGGGTCTAAAATCCATCATTTTTTTACTGTGATCAGAGAAATGATAGAATGGAATAATATAACCAACATTGATTGGCAACCATGGGTGAGGTCTAGACAAACAATCCATCTAGAGGTAAGAGTTGCCAAAGAGCTTAGTGAAAGAAGGGTTTCATTAGTTTTAGTCCCATACGGGAATGGTACGTTTTGGTATTTAGGAGACCGTTGTATGCATTAGAATACTGGGCATGATAGTGTTCCCTATGGCCCCCCACAAGAGATTATAAAAATTTTACGATACGATCATGAGTTTTATCAGGGATTGAAAGATGTAAACTTCTATGATGGACACAATTATATCAATGTTGACGTAAATTACATTTCATATTGGCATTTGGCTCATTCAAAAGATCGGTTGTAGTTTAGTGAAGAGGGCCGGTAATACATGGATGGTTGGGCATGATCTAGTGAGGCCCGATGTTGCTATACCACCTACTTCCAGTTTAGCCACGTCTTCTCAGGTGCAATACTATGGTGTTGAGGTATACGTCGAGGAAGTAGGGAATATGGGATGGTTCATGGAAATGGCAAGATGCAGTAAAGAACGTAGACGACTACCGATCCCGGCCCTCTAGGTACCATACCCATGTCTACCTAGGTATAATGTGGATGAGTTGTGGAATCAAAACTAATGAATGCAGTATGCAGCATATAAAGATTCAAAGCAATACTTTTAACGTACAAAGGAGTTAGAGGAACAGCTGCGTCGGTCACAGGAAATTATCTGAGTCACGGGAGAGAGACTAGCTGATATGTCTATCAACTATCATACAAAGCCAGAAGTTCAATGTACCTATGACGAGAATCTCACATGTAGCAGACGCGCCTGCTAGACAAAGAGAGGTCGTCTCACTTGGGCTATAAAACCATTTACATTTTGTTTTGTTTATACTATCGAGTTTATGTTATGTTTTCATGTGGAACTTTGATATACTATGTTTAATTGATTATGCATTATGTTTAAACTTGTGTTTGCTTCAAATACTAGGCTTTTTCAAGTGTTTGAATAAAATTCTACGTGGAGAGGAGTTGATAAAACAACTAATTTTGATAATATTGCAATATAGGGAATGCGTTTGATGAAATGTCTAAATGAAAAAAGAGAAAAATAAAACTAAGTATGAAGAGATGTACACATAATAAAGGGTGCATCAGGTGTTTGAGGAAATGCCTAAAAAAAATCACAAAAAAAACTAAGTATGGAAAAGGGAAGCAAAGGCAAAAGTTGTAGGCTCTTGCCGCGCAGTTCAGAACTGCATGGTAACCTAGAGAGACACGTGGCTTAATATGGTCACTCTATCTAACATGTAGTTCAGAACTGCAGGGCAAACATAGAGACCAGATTAAGCCACGTGTCTCCTAAGATTGCCACGCAGTTCTGAACTGTGCGGCAAGAGCCTGCAACTTTTGCTTTGCTTCCTTTCTTCATACTTAGTTTTTTTTTTTGGTAAGATTCTTTGAGGCATTTCCTCAAACACTTCTCTTGCTCTCAATAATGTATGCATTGGTTCATACTTAGTTCTTTTTTCTCCTCTTTCGTTTAGGTATTTCCTCGACCATCCCTCTATTAAAAAATTAGTTATGTTAGTTTTTTTATGAGCTCCTTTATACGGGAAATTTCTTTAAATACTTGAAAACTCTAAGTATAGAATGTATTTCTTCCCTTCTCCATACTTAGTTTTTTGTTTTGTGAACTTTCGTAATGGCATTTCCTCAACCATACTATATTATTTAATGATCACTGTTGTGATACTTAGTTGTTTTATGACATCCTTTCTATACTTGGGTTTATTTGGTACTCAATGACGTAATATTTTGTCCTGGCAAACTTGTTGACCAAGTAGCTCAACAATAATATTCTTATAGAAACTTGTTAACCAAGTAGCTCAACAACTATATTCATGTGAAAACTTGTTGACCAAGTAGTTCAACGGCTATATTCATGAAGAAACTTGTTGACCAAGTAGCTCAATGGCTATATATTCATGTGGAAACTTGTTTACCAAGTAGCTCAGTGGCTAGTTTTTTTTTCTATCTATAAAGGTCATTCATCTTCTACACTCTATGCTTTTAATTTTCTACACTCTCCTCTATCCTTAGCTTACAAGCAAAACCACTATGTCATCCTCAAGCTCTCAATCTAATTCTCAAAATCGCTCTCAATCCTCCAAGTGTCTACCAAAAACAACCAAAAAACTGCTACATTTTGGTTCAAGATACGTGACTAATTCAACTCATTCTATAATGACTAATCGATGTGGCGATCATACAACGATGTCAATTGCGCGTATAAGGGGCAACTAAATAAGGATTGTTTAATTTTTAGAGGCATCATTCAAAACCTCGAAAGCCGATATTTTACCGACATTGGAACGGGCGACTTCATAATTTTTTTTCTTCTTTTGTTAGGTAAATCGTACTTAATAGAATTTGAAACTTGATTTCTAGGAGTGTATGTCATATGAGACATTGGAAAAAATATAAAAAAAACTATTTACATTTGGGGAGGCTTTCAAAGTTTTGGAGCATTGCCCAAAATGGTCACAAATTAAGAACATCGGGCAACCTGACCGTAACATCGCTAGGAAATCAAATTTTAATAATAGCCCGGGTACTTCCAACACCGATCCCTCTACACCTACTTTCGACACTCCAAATGTCATAATTTTGGATGATTCTACCGACATGGATGCACCAATATATGCTTGTGGGGAAGTACGATCGGACGACAAAAAAAAATACAAGGCAAAAGAAGAGGCATAGTCAAGTATAGGTTTGGGGGGATGAAGATGTTTGAGACGATGACAAACATGATGGCGGCATGGAATATAAGATACGAGCAGAAGAAAGAGGAAAAGGAAGCTAGTGCTAGAACACGGGAGGAACAATAGTTGGCTAGAGAGGCAGAGATTTAAAGGAGGTGTGAAATAGAGCTAACTTGAAATAAAGCCATAATGAAGTATATTTGGTTAAGGTGATGACAACGGACCCAACTAACCTACTACCGGCACAAAAGCGTTGGATGAATAAGCAAATTAAACTTTATTTGAAGAAGTTGAAGGAGCAGTGTCCAAGTGATGACGACGTTTCAAGTGATGAAGATTGATGTAATCCTTAGTGGTAATAGTAGTTCTTAAGTTCTATGTCATTTCATTATTTGAATAAAATTATTATCAATCGTAAGTATTCCGCAAAACATACTTCAATCAAGTAGAGAAAATACATTACAACTTCAACATAAAACTACAAACTTCGAAATAAAAGACATTACTCCGCCCATTTTTTATTCCACAAAAGCACGTCAAGTTCATTTCGTAATTGGAAATGAGCACCTGCATTTCTAATTTCATGAATCTTCTCAATGTACTATGTCATAGTATTGATCGTGTGTTTGGATTTAACGTCTCCTTCAAAGTATCTACAGTTTTTTTAAACTCGGTATCAATATCTACTTGTTGGATGTAAGTATGACGTTCATCTTCGATGATCATGTTGTGCATGATTATACATGCGTACATAACATTTTCTAGATTACTAAGCTTCCGAAATTGTGCACTATGTACCAATATTTCAAACCTATTTTGTAATACCCCAAAATAACGCTTTACGTCTTTCCGGCATGCTTCTTGCAATTTTGTAAAATATCTTTCGGCATTGTTGGATGAATTTCTTATGGTTTGAACAATTATTTGCCATTTTGGATAGACTCCATCCGCTAAATAATACCCCATAGTGTACGGGACCGTGCCAATATTTTAATTGAATGGAGGCACAACTCTATTAGACAAGTTGTTGAAATGCCACCCTTGATGTAAGACGTTCACGTCGTTGTTAAAATCGGGCACCCCAAAGAATGTGTGTCATATCCAAAGATCTTGCGATGCAACCGCTTCTAAAATTACCGTCGGGATTTTCTTATACCCGGTATATTGTCATGCCCACCCGGTAGGATAATTCTTATATTTTTAATGCATACAATCTAAACTACCTAACATCCCTGGAAAGCCTCACGATCCATTCATTTCTAACAAGTGTAATGTATCATTTTTATCGGGAGATCTACGGTATTAAGCTTTGAATAGTGCTATAATTGTTTTGTAAAATTCTTTTAAACTCAAATTATCCGCAGACTCCTCAATTTAAACGTATTCATCTTGGGCGTTTGCGCTCATACCGTAACATTACCTGCGAAGTGCACACGTTATCTTTTGGTGCAACGATAAGCCCATCGTCTTAGCGGTATTTTCTTTTTAAATAAAATAAGGGTTCGCAGAAATAACTTAATCATGAATACGTTGTTACACACCTTCTCTCTTACGGAATCGATGACAAAATGAGATACCTTTAAAGACTGGGTTGACACCAAAATAATCCCGATTAAGGCTAAAATTACCCAATTTATGATCACAACATTTCTACTTGTCAATCTTTCCTATTTTACTACAACCCCGCCTCCGTGATGATGTCGCCTCTTGCTCTTTTTCTTCTGCTTCTCCCACCTCTATGAGAACCTTGCTATACTCATGAATTATCATAATTTGATGTTGGAAGAGCTCTTCACTTCCAGATGATGATGAAGACGATGATGATAAGGATGAGAGTGGTGGGTCAGACATGATTAGGTCAGACATAATTGGGCAAAATTGATAATAATAGAATAGAGTAGAGTTTAGAAAATTAAGATAATAAAGTTGAGTGTCGAAGAGTAAGAGAATAGAGTGTACAAGATGAATGGTTTTTATAGATAAAAAAATATCCATTGAGCTTCTTGTTAAACAAGTTTGGTGAAAAAAACTAGCTGTTGAGCTTCTTGTCAAACAAGTTTGGTAAAAAAAACTAGCCGTTGAGCTTCTTGTCAAACAAGTTTGGCTAACAAACTAGCCATTGAGCTGTTTGTCACACGAGTTTTCCCAAAAATATAGTCGTTAAGGTTCTTGTTGAACAAGTATTCCCAAAACTATAGGCCTTTTGATCACCAAAAAACAAAACCAAGTATGGAGAGGGGAATGATAACATTTTTATCCAGGCTCTAGCCGCACAGTTCAGAACTCCGTAGCATGAACTAGCCATTAGCCAAGTTTAAATCCCAACTGTTCACGTGTCTCTATCATGAGCGTACACTCTGCGCGCAGTTCAGAAGTGTGGGGCATGGGAGCCACTTAAAGCTTGAGCGTACACTCTTAGAGCACAAGTAGTTGGTTTTTTATAATCAAAGAGTTGCATAAACATTAAGTTCGGTTCATACAGTCTGTTATTGCCTACAGTCCCATGGACACAAAGGTTTACAATTAAGGGGACGGATTTGGGGACCCTAAGATAATTGACCCTAGCCAGACCCTAAAGGAGAGCCACTTATCTATATGAGATGAGTGGCTTAAATAAATTAAGTTTTTTCTATTTCAGTAATGAGGTGTATATTCTCTGATGAGGTGTATTTTCTCCCATGAGGTGGCACTTTATCACTCCCCTCTATTATTATTTTAAATTTTAAAAGGAAACAACTCTATCCACTCTCTTACCGTACCTCTCTCTCTCTCTCTCTCTCTTATATCTACCACAACCAACAAAATTCATAATACAAAATCCTCCAAAATCCATTTTTAAAGAAAGCAAATGCAATTTTTCCCTTTGGTTTGAGAGAGAACCTGTGACTCCCACAAAATCACTAGTAATCGATCGAAAGAAGAGATTAGAGTTTGTGGAACTACTTAAAAACACGAAGCTGTAATTTCGTTGGGTTTGTAAGTTGGTAGTTGTATGTTAATTTTTGTGGGTTAAAGTAATTGTATGTTGGGACCCCTTGTATTTTTTTCCTCTTATTTATGTTATTTGTTAAATTTGTAGGGTTTCAGATCTGAAACGATTTTCTTTATGAAGAACAACGATTTTCTCA
Source organism: Kingdonia uniflora (assembly GCA_014058105.1). NCBI lineage: Eukaryota > Viridiplantae > Streptophyta > Magnoliopsida > Ranunculales > Circaeasteraceae > Kingdonia > Kingdonia uniflora. Next base: position 5,921,225 of record JACGCM010000671.1, read on the forward strand.
GTCCCGAATAATAGTTCCCCACTTGTCTGATCCCCTAGAAAAGAACAAAATAATTGGGGTAGTGATTTCATTCTTAAACATTTAACCACAAATCCCATATGCAATTGTCAATATATAGGGGTAGTTGACAATGTTGTGGACTGTTGTGAACCAGCCATAATTCTTAGTATGTTATTTCAATGTGCTCCCCAATATGATGTGGTTGTTTGTTGTAGTTGATAACCCATTGCTTCCCATGTAAAACATCTACTTTTGTGGACTATATGTACCCTATATGGCATGCTTTATGTTGATAACTCGTAGCTTCCAATGTATAACATCTAATTTTATCGATGGTATGCCCTAATCGACAATATGGTTTTGGGTATGTAGTACTTATGGGTTGTCGACAATATTGTAGATGTATGCTATTTCAATGTGCCCTCCTAGTATGTAAACCTATGTGATTGTTTGTTGTAGTTGATGACCCCTTGCTTTCGATGTAAAACTTCTACTTTTGTGAACTATATGCCATACTTTATATTAATAACTATTAGCTTCCAATGTAAAACATCTAATTTTTTCGATTATATGCTATGCTCGACAATATGGTATGGGTATATAGTGTTTATGATCATCTTAATTGTCGTGTAATCCATTAATTGACAATTCTTTTACTTTAATTGCATTGTTCACAAAGCTTTAATATCCGAGGTGAGAAGGTGTATGATTCGTTTGCTAGTTACAAACTATTACTTGGTCATTACAATGTGGAGTATAAGCACATGGGCATTTGCTAGCTACAAACTATTACTTGGAATATAAGTGGTTTTGACTTAATTTCCCATTTGAAATTGGCTATTGTTTCCATTATGATGTTGTTCTAATTATTATTTGATTAGTTAGAATAGTCGACAATTTTGATTCATTATACCGGGTGAGTTTTGTCAGGATGTGCATTACTCGACAATAAATACATACCCATGCATATATAACATTCTCATTAACATCGAGCATTCAACAATTAAGTGCCAAAAATACAATTAATCGACATTACAATGGATACAAACTCACACTACTAAACTATCATAATCCATAAACGGAGAGGGGCAACATCAATTTCAACTTCGAATACATAGTAAATCAATGCAGTTACAATACAATTTAGGAGTTTCTCAAATAGTTTTGAATAAACTAGTAATGAAAGTAAATACATAGATCTTAAAGCAAAATCATAACTTAATACAACATAACAAAATTGACTTAATACAACATAACAAAATTATAAAATAAATGAAAATTAATTTAGAATTGATGTATATAATTGTCGATGTGCTACATAGATGACAATTTATTATTGACCACTAGTGCAATCGATAATGTATTGTCGATGTCCCATATAATCCACAAATGATTGTTACAAACGAGACTCTTACAACCATCGGTAGATTCTGATTATCTATCATGTCATTATCCTTCTCAGTCAACTCAACTTGTGGTTCTTTAGAAGTTTTTATTCCCTCATCCATGTTCTTTCTTCTTTTAGTCATTCGTGGTTGTTTGTTGAAGTTAGGGTGTCCTGGATCTTGTCGTTCTGCCTTACATTTCTTCTTACTTGAGGTTGTTTGAGGTATCTTCCCTTTCATTGCTTATCTCTAAAAAATATTATAGGTCAAAAAAAATGTGAACTTAATGATGCAAACAATATAATTAAAGTGTGAGAATTGTCAATTAACCCATTACACGACAATTTGGCATCTCCGTACGCACTGTATACCCAATACCATATTGTCAATCATGGCATGTATTCGATAAAAACAAATGTTTCACATTAGAATCTAGGAATTATCAACATAAAACATGGCATATAAGAGAACATATAGTCCACAAAAGTAGATATTTTACATATAAGATAGGTATTATGAACTACAACAAACAACCACAGTTCACATACTGGGAGGGAACATTAAAAAGAAGAAAAATATTGAGGTAACTTCTTTTCTATTGCTTAACTGTGTAAAAGGTATAGGTGTTAACTAAACTATGTGAACAATGCAATTAATGTATAATAATTATCGATTCATGCATTGCACGATAATCTCGATGATCATAAGTACTATATACAAAAAACCATATTGTCGATCATGACATGTAGTCGACAAAATTAGATGTTACACACTAGAAGCTATGAGTTATCAACCTAAAATATGGTATATAAGGTGCACATAGTCCATAAAAGTAGATGTTTTACATGGGAAACTAGTGATAATGAACTACAATAAACAACAACATAGGGTTTACACACTGGGTGGGCACATTAGCATACAAAGAATAAATAATTATGACTGGTTCACAGTAATCTTCAACATTGTCGGCTACCCCTAGTCATCGATAATTGTATCTAGGATTTGTGGTTAAATGTTTAATAATGAAAACACTACTCCATTTACCTTTATACTTTTCTGGAGGATTAGACAAGTGGGGAACTGCTCTAGGGATATTCTATATTGTAGATTAGGAGCAAGGAAACTTACCAATGAATTCATACTTGTTTTGGGATAAAATCAAATCATACACCAAACTAAGAGCTATACATTCAACATCAAACTATAATAATTATGGATCAACATTAATCAACAATAATTATGGATAAACATCAATCAACATCAAACTATAATCTGAGCACAAAAACATAAAAAAAAAAGAGTTTAGCGGGTGGGATACCTGAAACTGAATCAAAGACAATTAATCTCTAAGATCAGTATGTTTTTAGATGATTAACAAACTTTAAACTCAATGAAATCGTAGCTTCGCGTTTTGAGTTGATCCGCAAACCCTAATCTCCTCTTTCGATCGATGACTAGTAATTTTTGGGAGTTACAGGCTCTCTCAAGCCAGAAAACACAAACAAGAGAGCACAAACCACATTTAATTTCTTTGGCAATGAATTTGGGATGATTTTGTGTTTTGAATTTTGAATTTTGTTGGTAATGGAAAATAAGAGAGAGAGAGAGGTACAGTGAGAGAGTAGAGAGTATTTCATTTTCAAATTTAAAGCAATAATAGAGGAGAAAGGAGAGTGACACGTCATGAGAGAGAGAGAGGGAGGAAGCCACCTCATTACCACAATACCACTTAATATCTATATAACATTCTAGAGTACTTGCATCAAGAGAAACACTACTTGATGCGTCTCTCGAGGGTAAAAAAAAGATCAACGGTGCACATTGTTTTTACTCTTTCAAGGGATAATTTTGTAAATACAGAAAAATAAAAGGGTAATTACTCCCTACGATTTCATAACTCATCCGTAACCAACTATCTAAAATTAAAACACACACCTGTCCACATATGACCAAACTTCTGCCATATGCTGGAAGTTGGAAGTTGCATGTGTTATACTGATGACATGTGTCCAACTTATACACATGACATGCCATGTTTGAGAAACCACCCACGTACTAAAAACTACCTACTAGAACTACAGACATTGAAATTTAAACTTTCCTACCTTTCCTTCACAAACCTTCATCTCTTCTTCCATTTATGAACTACTTTTTCGCTAATCCTCAAGGCTTATCTCATCGATTATCCTTCTACCAAAGTACAAGGTTTTTTTTCACGCTCTCTCTCTCTCTATCTCTAAACTACTTTATGGAATTAAAAATTTTGTTATTATTTTTTTAAGTTGCGTAGCTTTGCTGAATCCGATTGTGTTATTAGGTTTCGATGGGTCGTCTTTGCTAAATCCAGGTGTATTTGAAAGTATCTTTTGTTTATTATCTTGCCAAGATTGGTGTTTTGCGTATCTACTTTAGTTATATAAAGTGAAGAATGATTTTTGCTTTGGTTTCTACTTTATTCCCCAAGGACTCATTTTACATGAAGAACACTAAATGGTATTTTAAGGAAATATTGTTGTTGTCGATGGGTAGTTGGGTTCACATGGCTATGTTTGTTTTCCCAGGGAAAATAATTAGTGTTTGTGAGAAAATATTTTGTTGGTGATGGGTACATAGAACATGTTTGCCTACGAAATTAAGTTTTTTAGCAGGATATTTTGTAACTTTTGTTGTTGAAATACTCAGGTCCCTGTTTGGGTATTTTTACTATGACGACCTTGGCATTAAGTTGTCTTTGCGGCACATGTCATCCACGTGTACTCATTATGGAACACAGAAAATGCACAAAATTGTATCCTAGGGCCTACACCGAGACTACAACAATAGATAATAATGAGTGTCCTGTGTATCGCTGCGACGAAATAAACATAGTTCATGAATTGACGAATGAAAAAGAGGTTGACAATAGAGACGATGTTCATTACCATCCATATTTCACAAGGAAGTTTGACTACCATATCAATGTAGAAGTGTGTGCAGGAGTTAAATATGTAAAATATCTACACAAGCATTTGTATAAGGAACATGATCGTTCCGCGAAATACGAGATGAGATTTGGTGATATTGGAAATGAAAGAGTCTAAATGCCATTTATGTACAACATTGATGTCTACTGTATATAACAATTATCATTGTAATATTTGTACTTTGTAGGTTCAAACTTCCAGTATTAATTATTTACTTTCCAAGAATAGCATTTGATGTGCAGATTTCATTACATTTGAATCATTTTAATTGTCTTTTCACTAAAATTTGCAAGCAGACAACAATCATAGAAAAACAAAATGCAAACGTCCCTGTAGAGATCCATTTGATAAGAATTATTCCAATCGTTTGAAATTAGCTTCGAGTTTCTAATGAAGACCAAACTCTTACAATTGTAGCTGTAAATTTATAAACAATAAAATTTACAATGGTAGCTGTGTAAAATATAGCGCCGAAGGTTCTACATGACATACGATGTAGCGCCGAAGGCACGTCGACGTATTCACCGTGACCCAGTCACGGGTAAGCCTATTAGATGAGTGGCTCTTCCTTGAAGGGTATGTTTATGATGTGGGTCCCGAATCCGTCCCCTAACTGAAAACTCTTCTAAGAACCGATCCGTGTCTCACGAAAACAACCAATAAAACTCAGTCTTCCCTTTTCTATATAAATCCCTAGACAAAAATTCTCAATCCTAACACACATTTGCTCTCTCCGAAATTTTCAATGGCGCCGAGAGCCGAGAAGAAAACCATCGAAGAGAAGAAGGCCGAGAAATCCCCAGTTGTGGCTGAGAATAAGATCCCGCCCACTGATAAAAAGAAGAAGAGATCCAATAAGAGTGTCGAGAGTTACAAAATCTACATCTTCAAGGTCCTCAAGCAAGTTCACCCTTTCCTCCAAAGCAATGGGTATCATGAACAGCTTCATCAATGAAATCTTTGAGAAACAAGAAGTATACTATCTCATCTAGGGAGATTCAGACTGCTTCCTGGAGAATTGGCCAAACATGTTGTCATCTCTGCCATATCATGTAAGTTTCACTTTCTCTAATCTCATTTCAGTTTTTAACTTAGGTAAGATAGATGTCCAATAATTATAGTGATTAGTGAAACCTGTCTTTTGATCCCTAAATGCAAATTCTTTCTATTTGCAACCTTTATATTTACCCACTTTTGGCGGTGGTCCGAATTTCACTGCAGAGCACGAGAGTCATATTAATATAGAGCATCTCTAACAGTTGCTGCTCTGAATCCAGGCTGTAATTCAGATCTAGATTCGGAGCAGGGGTGTGGAGGCCAACAGATTTTCCCAAGTGCTCCAAATGAGGTGTGCTAGGTGCTTAATCAGATTTTTAAATTAAACACATGGTTCTGAATTATTAAAGATTCTAGGTGCTTAATCATTAAGGGTCCAGCTCCGAATCTGGATTCCGATCCCTTTTAGTGATTAATCCAAATATGGATTCTCATTGGGGGTTTAGTTTGAGACATCTATACTAATGCTCTACTACATCCGTTTTGTTTTTTCCTCTCTTGTATTATCAATATGCTTTCTAATTCTACTATCTCACATTCTTAATTGATGGAATCATAATTAAAGCCAACTCCGGTTTTTGTCACTGTTGTATTTCACTGGGAGGACGATGATGATATTTTGAAGGTTTGCTCGTCGTATGTATTGGAATCATTTCCATGCCGACAACTAAATTCTGAGTCCTCCATTCATCACAATACCCCATCTCAGTGGTTTGCTCACCTGATGAAATCTTTGTTCAATTGATGTTTACATCTAGACCGTTGGGTTAAAATAAAAATAAATCCAGAGGTTATATATGCTTTGCCTTGTGCTTGGTTCAGTATTTCATCAAGCATTAAGTGCTGTTTTCGCTGAAGTAATCTATTCCATTATTAAGTCTGATTGTGCCAAATAACCGGCCAAGTAAGTTGAATGACAAACTGCAAGTCTGGGGAACAAAGTCTATAGAATTACCAAATACAGTGGTTAATCAATTATTTATCTGTTGAATATCTGGAAGTCAAAGTTGAAAACCTCATTATATCTTCCTACAGCATACCTTACTCTTGTTGCTTTGTGTGCTCTCATACTTTGTTCCCACTTCCCATTTGTACGATATACTTTTCCGTGTCACCTTTGGTGGTATTAACAAATTCCTCTTCTTGCAGTAGATTATGATCATGGTGGTTTGCAAAGGAAATCCTGGAAAGATATGAGGCCCTTCTGATAAGGATTGGAAAGATCTGATTGTGGTGTACCTAGTCATGTTAAACAAATGAGACTGCTATTCTCTGTATGCCTGGGGGATGAGGAATTGTTGATGATTAGGCAATTTGGATTATGATAGCGTTTGCCTATGTTGATCTATTTATTTAGTTTTTCTTTTCTTTTGATTTTCGTACGGAAACAATGGCATTGTACATACATTGTCTTCAGCAGTTTTTTTTATCGTGCATTTTGAAGTTTGATAGATATTCATTTGTGTTAATGGGAACATATTTGTCTCCGAAGAACTATTTAAACTGCTTGAACACAACAATTAGTTAAATATCTGCCGTGAGATTTATTGGACAAACTGTAGTGGTGTTAAAGGCAGGGGTTAGTAGGATTCAGGATGGAAGCTGCAAATGATGAGATTTAATGTGTTTTCATTGTACATATCAAATAATACTGGGTTAAAGGCACGGGTTTCTTACTATTTCTGAAACGTAATATGAGGTTCCCGGGGATGGTTTAGTTTTACAGTATCTACTAAGCAATAAATAGTGTTTTAATTTTGGGGTAACATGTTTACAATTCTTAATAATTTGGTTTCACAATAACATCATCGTCCTTAATGATTGAAACAGTCTAAAACCTTGTTTACATGTTTGGATAATTAAGTGTTTGAGTTGTGTGCGACCCCACCTAGGGGAGTTATAAGACTAAATACTCAAAGATGCTTCACACAACGACACTTGTCCAAGCCCGATCCTCCTCCCCTAAAGATATTCAAGCTTGGCTCAGGAAAATGTGGGGAAAGCGAAGCACAAAACATTGTATGTGAGAGCCCCTCAACACTGTTCATAGGGAACAGGATATGGGGACTTCAAATTTTAGGCACAAATTTTTTTTAGCGGCTCGTGCCCTCCTTGCTGACCCGGGCAAAACAACTCTAAACTTTGTTACGCGCCTATCACACACTTTCAAGCGCAAAGCTATAGCGCCTGGCAAGAGTCGGGGCCACATCAACACCCATATTATCCAAACTGCGGAAGCGGACCTGACACCGGCTCTCAGTTATCAATGATTGTCCTCTCCTGGAACTGTAGGGGGACCGCCAAGCGGTCCACCCTTAGGGAGCTCCTGACCCATAATTCCAAATTTTACCCTGATATTATCTTCCTCTCCGAAACCAAAACAATTAACCCGGACATGCTTAGAAAATTCAATACTCTAGGGCTCGTTAACAATCACTCTGTTAACGCTTCTCCGCAACACGCGGATGGGCTTTGGCTTTCTTGGAACACTAACCTCGACCTCACTATTCTCGCTTCCTCCCCTAATGGTATTGACGCGTTTATCCAGTCTCACGCCCCCCTTCACCCTCCGTCTGCTGAACTTGTTCCGTGGTTATGCTCCTTTACCTATGGCCCCCCCGACTACCAGCATCAAGCTTCATACTGGGCTTCTATTGCTAACATGGCGCGCTCGGTCCATATACCCTGGATGATCATCAACGACTTGAACTGTACCACTTGCAAGGAGGACAAGTATGGTAAGATTGTTTTCGATCACACGGCCCCCAATCCTTTGGAGTCTTTTATCTTTGATGCCGCCATGATCGACCTGGGATCGAGCGGTGTCCCCTTCACTTGGTCTAACAAGAGGAGAAGGACTGATCTGGTGAAATAGCGTCTTGACCGCGCGCTGGCCTCTATCCCTTGGCGTACTACCTTCCCGGATGCCACCATCCAGAATCTTCCCATCATAGGCTCGGACCATGGTCCTATCATCCTGAACACTGAACCCACTAGAACTAACCTGTCTAAGCAATTTCACTTCCAATCTACCTGGCATAAAAATAATGATTGTCTCAAGGTCATTTCTAATGCCTAGGTTGAGGGTCAGCGTGGATCCCGGCAGCTCAGGCTCTGTAAAAAGCTCTGCCACACCAAAAAAGAGCTTATTGCTTGGAATAAAGATGTTTTTAACCACAACTCCATTACCATCCGGCATATTAGGAACCAGATTAATGACGTTCAGCAGAGACTCACCTCGGACGACAACTCCACCCACGAGAGGGATCTCTAGAGCAAGCTCCATCTCCTTCTAGATCAGGAAGAAGCTATATGGCGTGACAAATCTCATGAGCTGTAGCTTAAGGCAGGGGACCGAAACACTAAATTCTTTCATATCTCCACCATTTGTAGAAGACGGCACAATGAGATCAAAAATATTCGCAGGCCTGATGGTACTTGGGGGCAGAATAGGCAAGAAATTGGGGATACCTTCTTGAGTTTTTACCAAGACCTCTTTACCCCCTCCCACCCCTCTTTAAAGATCCAAGACCTGAACATTATGGAGAAGCTGATCACGGATGAGGATAACGCGTTGCTTACTAAAGACCCCTCTTTTGAGGAGCTCAAGGAAGCTCTGTTTTCAATGAACCCTCACAAGTCCCCTGGCCGGATGGCTTTACGTCTTTGTTCTTCCAGAAGTCGGGGGACACGGTCAAGCATGACCTTTTCAAGGCCGTTCTTCCGTTCTTCCAGACCGGAAACCTCCTCCAGGAATTCAACCATACAAATGTTACCCTCATCCCCAAAAAGAAAAACCAGGAATCCCCTGAGCATTTCCGTCCCATCAGCCAGTGCAACGTCAAGTTTAAGCTTATCACCAAAATTCTTGCTGCTAGGCTCAGTCCCCTTCTCAACAGGATCATCTCTCCCGCTCAGAATGCCTTTATACCTGGTCGCCAAATTTTTGATAACATCATCCTGGCCCAGGAAATCCTTGCTGCCCTCATAAAGAAGAAAGGAGCCTCGAGCTGTATGGCTGTTAAGCTTGATCTGAGTAAAGCCTTTGATAGAGTAGAATGAGATTTCCTCTACGACACCCTTAATGCTATGGGCTTTTGCAAGAAATGGTGTGACTGAATCCAACAATGCATCTCCACCACAGAGCTCTTCTTCAATCTTAGAGGCACCACCTATGGTCATCTCAAGCCCGGGCGTGGCCTCAAAAAAGATGACCCTCTCTCCCCATCCCTCTTCCTCATATGCTCTGAAGTCCTCTCTCGGATCATCCTCAATAAAGAGAGCTCTGGTACCCTCCATGGCATCAAGGCGGCTAGAGGTAGCACTCTCATCTCCCACCTTCTCTTTACGGATGACAGCTTCATTTTTTGTAAAGCCAATCTCGAAGAAGCAGGGTCTCAAAGAAGCTCTCAATATCTTCAAACTTGTTTCTGCCCAAGAGATAAACCGGGACAAATCCTGTATCTTCTTCAGCAAAAACTGCCACCATCGCCATCACAAGCTCATCCAGAAAATTCTTCACATTAAAAAAGACACCTTGGGGGAAAAGTATCTCGGAGCTCCCCTTACTTTTGACCTCTCAAAAGGATTAAACTTTCAGGAGATCATCACCAGAGTTTCCAATAGAATCGAGGCCTGGAAAGCCAAGAACATGTCCCAAGCCGGAAAGCTTACTCTTATTAAAGTTGTTAACTCAGCGATTACATCCTACCAGATGGTTGTGTTCCCTTTCCCTAAGAAAATCTGCAACAAGCTGGACTCCCTAAATGCTAGGTTCATTTGGGGCACCAACAAGGAAGGAAAATCAAAAACTCACCTGATCAATTGGAAGCAAATTTGCAAGCCTCCTAAGTTTGGGGGCCTTGGCATCCGCACTGCTATCCACCACAATCAAGCTATGTTGGCCAAGCTATTATGGTGCCTTATCAAAGAACTAGATAAGCTTTGGGCTCACAACATGTGCACAAAGTACACTCCCAAAGAATCCCCTATGTTTGCCATTGCCCAGCCGACAGACTCCTGGATCTGGAAAGGGATTATCAAAGCCAGGAATCTATTTGGCCTGACCTTTGTTGGCACATCAGTAACGGCGCTAACGTGGACCTTTGGCTCGAACCTTGGATCCCGGGAATTAGATTTGGTAGACCGGCAGGCCCTGCCCCACTCCATCGTCCTTTTGATCGGGTCGCCGATTTGATTTTCCCGATCAGCCACACCTGGAAAGAAAATACGATCCAATCCATTTTCCACAAAGATATTGCTGACCTCATCATGGCTATCTCCCTTAGCAGATGCCTGACAAAGGACACCCTTAGATGGAAGCATGAAAAGAATGGTATTATTATTGTGCGATCTGTTCACAACTATTCCCTCCTGGAGCAGACTCAAGGGGGGACTCCTTTTACCAATGCAGACCCCGATGGTTTCATCTGGGATACTATCTAGAAAATGAAGGTGCCTTTCTGCATACAACTCTTTCTTTGGAAAGCCATCCAGAGTGGCCTGCCTACTAAGTATAGACTCTGGCATGGAGATAATAATTGGGATACTAACTGCCCTAGATGTGGCATTGAGACCGAAACTTCCTCGCACGCTCTGTTTTTCTGCCCCGAGATCCAGGATTTTTGGTCTCAATCCGACCTCTCTCTGGACTTTAGAAACTGGAACTATTCAGATTCTGTTAGCAAGATCATTCAACGGTGCTACCAGCTGATAGGCGGTACGGCCGGCCTACCGGCGTTCTGTGGAAGTCTCAGCCCCATTATGTGCATTGTGTGGTCGACCATAAGTGGGCTTGTCTTTGAGCAAAAGAGCTCGTAGCCTGCCGAGACGCTCAAACGGGCGAAGCTTTACACCTTACCTCAAGCCAGGGATCCCCCTCCGCCTTTTCTCCATAAAGCCCTGCCTATCCCTAAAGAAGGATGGCACACCATTTATGTGGATGCTACCTGGACCAAGCCCGGCAACCCAGGGGGGACTGGTTTCATCATTAGATCTTATTATGACTTTATTATTTGTGCAGGTTATGATTCAGCTAGAGCTGCGGACCCCGAAGAGGCTGAGGCAATCTCAGTGATCCGAGGGATGGAAGCAGATCACAGATTGAGGCTTGACCGGGTGTTCCTTCTCACAGACTGCCAACGGCATGTTAAAGCCTTTTGAGAATGTTCTGATGACCTATCCTGGGGAGCGCTTACTCTTACACCTGATATGTGCGCTCTTGCGGCCCAGTTCCAAGATTTCCAGTTTGCTTATGTTGAGCGCTCAAAATTTTTTGTTGCACATTTACTTGTTGCTAGGGGTGTTGTTTCCCCATCTTTTGTTTGTTCGGAGCCCCTTGAGGCGTCCATTTTTGCAAACTCTTTTCTTCCCTGCCTTTAGGCGTGTTTATTTATGTTCCTTTTGCCTAAAAAAAAAGATAACTAAGTGTTATTTGGAGCCCACAAAATAGAATAAGAAGACGTGTGTTTTGTGCTTTCATTTATCATATTTGGAGAGAAAAAAACTCAAGTGTTTAAAAGTGAGAGTAGACTGGCAGAAGTAGTTTTACAACTGATAATTGGTGATGTGAGGTTAAAACTTATAAGTGCCGATATTGAAGTTGTTTATGATAGGTTTAATAGGGATGATCTGTATAATTGGGACATTCTATTAGTTGGAAGATTCCGTGAAGGTACTTGGGCTCTTAACATTGATGGAGCTTTATTGAGGGCTCTTAACAATGTTAACTCATGAATTAAGGGGTATCCATACTGGGTGTAACTTGGCATAAGCAAAGGTGGTACTTAAATAATTAAGCAGTGCTCTTAGAGCATCTAATGTAGGTGCTCTATAGTTAAAATAAAGAGGAGGAAATGCTAAAAATCAAGTTTTTAGTCTCCCCAAAAGGTAGTTATTTTGGGTTTCAATACTCTCTATTCTCAACGGGTAGCCACCTAGACAACTTTATAACGTGGAAAACTTTTTTTTAACTAAAATCAATACATAAAAAGTGTTTAGAAAAGTTAAAACTACTTTTTTTTAATTTTTTTCTTTCACGTCATATATATTTTTTTTTTACATGAAGTAGTTTTCGAAGAGTTTATTTTTTTTTACTTTTTCAAATATCACTTTCCAACTCATCTTGCTAGCTATACTCTAGCTAGGCTATACCTTGGAAAGTCAAGAGATTGGTTAACAAACATGCATGGACTGTTAAAAGATACCTTTGTATATCATCCCCAGCCCTTACTAAATAGTGGGAAAGTAGTGGCAAAATAATTTATGTGCTTTTTAAGTTCAAATGATTTGGTTGAGTATATTACCGACTCGAAATGATGTTTTTTTCGTGAAAATGTCCTAAGGTCGAGATTCGCGGTTAAGTGTCGATGATATGATAATCTTGGAGTATAATTTGAAATTATTGATTGAAACTCGGAAACAACTTCGAAAAATCTGATTTGGAGGTCTTGGGTTTTGGCGGAGATCGCTAAAAATTAACCATAATCGAGCCCAAAATCTTCGTTGTTGAGAGAGGTGAAATTTGAAAGCTTGAAATCGATTTGAGAAGTGTGTGAGATCGCCCTCTAATGGTAGTTTGGTTCTTGGTTCGCTGATAAAAAAGTGGCATATAGTTTCTATGGGGGCGTGATTTCGTAGAGGGGAGATCACACTCTTACACCTTGAGGGTTTTCTTTGACAAGAGGTTTTAACAAATATATATGACAAAAATAATAAGGATTACTGTGCTAACATACTTACCGGAGTCCATGAATTGGTATTCTCTATGACCTCTAGCGAGGATTTGAATAGAAGATTGCATATATAGATTGGGTTACAGTTCGAATCAAGTAAGGTCTATAGATGCTCGAAGGTTGGTGATGTTGGAGAGGGTTTAGGCGGAGCTTTTCTTACCCCTTCATGGTGTTTTTTCTTCTCTATTTATAGGAGATAGGAAAGGGTGAGTCACCATGAGAGGTGATGTGGATCGGTGGATTTCTCATAGTTGGTGCTGCTGCGCATGCAGACATTTTTATGGTAAAAGACTATGATCCAGCTACTCGATACAAAGATCTATTAGATCGTGTCCTTAGGTACCGCGATGCAATCATATCACATCTAAACTGGGCATGTATATTTCTAGGTTTTCACAGTTTTGGTTTGTATATTCATAATGATACCATGAGCGCTTTAGGGCATCCCCAAGATATGTTTTCAGATACAGCTATACAATTACAACCCGTCTTTGCTCAATGGATACAAAACACCCATGCTTTAGCACCCGGTGCAACAGCAAGCACCAGTTTGACTTGGGGGAGGGGGGGGGGGGTTTAGCAGATTACATGTATATCTTTTGGGGCAGCTGTCTCGTACATGAAGTCGATTCTGATACTGTAACTGTCTAGCAGCTTGTTTCCATTATTATGTCTGGTGAGCTGGCTGTCAGGTATGTCTGTCTTCGACCATGCATTAATATGGTCGAAGCCTTTTTGGGTATGATATTGGATTCTGAGGCTGATCGACTATATTTGGCTTTGACTATAGTAGTAAGCTTCGAAGCGGCCTTCGAGTTTTCGGTTAGTCTTGGAAGGCTTCGTGGAATTCATACGCCTTTGATTGTTTTGTTGGGCTTTGAGTCCCTAGTAGGCTTAGATGTAGCCTTCGAGTATTCGACTAGTCTTGAAAGCCTGCGAGTAGGCTACTATAGTTTTAAGCTAAATTGATTATGGACGAGCATTCTTATAAGTTATACAATGGCATGTCAATGATATGTGAGCAGGTTTTCATGACTTTTCAAGTTGAATTTTCGTTGCCGTAAAATTACGTTCAGACATACCGCATTGCAAAAATGGTGCATTTGCTTTTGTTGGTTCTCATTATTTCTTTTGGCAACCTTACTCCTGTGGAATAAATTGAAGCATCCTAATCTTGAGTATAGTTTCCTTCAAACAGTTAAAATGAGTCATAATTTTAATTTTAGGGGGAGTGGCCAAATTGACTGCTTAAATTCTTACTTTCACATGATTCTACTTTGAAATCCAAACCCTGAATTATAAACCTGCAACTTCTCTGTAGGGAAATGCCTAGATTTTAATGTTTTGTAGGGAACCCTTCCTTTCGCACATCCATATGTTGGTAGTCCATTCCTAAGCTGCAGGTTAGTAACATTAATGCCTTAGGCATGTAGTTGGACGAAGAATTTGGGAGTAGGTTGGCAAAAAAGTTTAAGATATGTGTTCCTTAGATGTGATAATTAAAGTTTTCGGAGCCACGGAAACTATGAAATAATTAGGGTATTGAAAATTAGAAATATTATTGATAACTCTTGCAAAATCTCCAAATCTCTCTTATTTGAGTTGTACAGATTGCTATTCATCTATTAAAAAACAACCAACTAAAATTCCAGTGAAAGATTTTATTTAGACGAAATCGAAGATTTTTGAAACTCAAGCATAAAAACTCATAAAGGGAACACCAAAAAATAGAAACTTCCTAATCAAAAACACACTCCCAAACCTATTTTTCATAGCTCTCAAGGAAACTCGAGCACTCTTTCCAACTTATGGTCATGTCATTTACATCACACTGACGCAACCAATTACTCTTTGCATGCACCAAGAATTGCCATACACCACCAGACAATGAAGAACAACCTAACAATAAAAATATTCGATAATAGCTATAAAATTACATCATACCAATTTCCCATGTTAATCCAAATTCGAGATTTTATTGTAATATGGCTAGAGCAAACAAAATTTTAAAGTAATACTAAAAGGTTACACCCATCAAATCTTGGTTAGACTTGACCTTATGTTGAATAAATTCAGCCTGAACCGATCCACAATAACATCTGAAATTGCAAATACTATACTACCATATGAACTTTTGTAGAGGTGTGGGTATGACACAAAAATGCATTTCCACTCTGTAAACCCGTGACATCCTTCGGATTCTAACTCTTCGTGGCTACAATGGCCATAATCTGACTAATTGTGTCTATAATCAAACCCTAAAATCCTCAACATTGACTGGATTCGAACCAAATCACGAATAAGGGAGTTGACCATATATAATACATTTAACTTAAATGATTCAAACACTACCAATTTGCTTATTCATTTATGCATCAATAAGGCTGAATTGAGATTGGCAGGAGATGACAACTACACCATCAAAAGTTACAAAGTACTAACCCTGATATGAAATTTGAAGATATCTGCCATCATCAACTCCACCTGAAATCTCCACAATGGAACCCTTAAAACTAAACCCAATGATTGTAAGAAGATGTTGAAACTCATTTGGGGATTGGACTATTAGGGTTTTTCCCATTTTGAAGATTTGGGAGAGACGATTACATATCTAAATCTCTTTAAATCAAACTTATTCTAGTAAAAGTTTATTCTCACTAGAATGAGTTTTTATTAGACGATTACATAAATTCTCAGACGATTATATACGGCTGAGAATGAGTTTTTATCTCTTCTTGTTTATCCTTTAACAAATGTACCCCGTTTTGTTTTATCTCTACTTCAATTATTGTCCAAAGTAGCTCACAGATGAAACACATCTAATGAGGCTTTTTTCTTTCATCCAACTGCAATCCCTCAACTTTAACTTTTGAGAGATTAAAGAGGAGGAAATAAGTCATCCATGGCCGTAGAGGCAGTTGTTTCTATTATCGTAGAGAAACTTGTTGACCTACTTATTCAAGAAGCATTTTTCTTGAGCAGTGTGAAAGGAAAATTGGAATGGACCGTAGACAAACTAAGACAAATAAAATGTTACTTAAAAGGAGCTGATGCGAGAGAAGGAGATGAAAATGTCAAGAACTGGGTCAATGATTTAAGGGTCTTGGCTTTCGATGCAGAGGATGTTAGGCCATGTTTGTTTTTTTTTTAGGTGAGAAGAGGTAGGAAATTTTGAGGTTAGAAGATTGGAAAAAACTCGCGTGCGTTTGGCTTAAGGTTAGAACTTGTACTTAAAATCTTTATTTCTAACTTCAACTTCTCACTAGTCTGTTTGGCTGAACTATCTAATTTGACCACAGATTAAATGTTTCTCCACAAAAACGTCAAAAATACATATAAACCACATTTTCCTTTCTAATTCATCATATATTAATAAGGTAGAGAGAGTGAGAGTTAGAGATAGATAGATATAAAGAGTTGTATGAGGGTTGGAGAGAGAGAGAGAGAGAGAGAGAGAGAGTGAGTGAGAGAGTTGTATAAGGGTGGGAAATAGAGATGGGAGAGAGGGGATAGAAAGAGAGGTAAGAGGGAGAGGCAGAGAGAGAGAGAGTTGCATGAGGGTGGGAGAGGTAGAGAGAGAGAGAGTAAGTTACATGAGGGTGGGAGAAAGAGGTGAGAGAGGGGGGATAGAAAGAGAGGTGAGAGGGAGAGGTAGAGAGAGAGTTGCATGAGGGTGAGAGAGAGAGGGGATACAAAAAAAGGTGAGAGGGGGAGGTAGAGAGATAAGGGAGAGAGAGAGAGTTGCATGAGGGTGAGAGAGAGGGGATATAAAGAAAGAGGGGATATAAAAAGAGGTGAGATGGAGAGGTAGAGAGATAAGGGAGAGAGAGAAAGGGGAGGGAGAGAGAGAGAGAGGTGGAGAGAGAGGGGATATAAAGAAAGAGGGGATAGAGAGAGAGGTAGGAGAAAGAGGGGATATAAAAAGAGGTGAGATGGAGAGGTAGAGAGATAAGGGAGAGAGAAAAAGGGGAGGGAGAGAGAGAGAGAGGTGGAGAGAGAGAAATAAGGGAGAGGGAGAGGGAGGGAGAGGGAGAGGGAAATAGGGTAGGGGGGAAATGTTGGGTGGGTTTTTATTTGGCTTATTTGGGGTAGGGGTGGTTTTTCATTTGGCATATTTGAGTATTTTGGGTTTGAAACGACCAAAATGCCCCCACTTAAACCGGTCACGGGTGTGGAAAATGACCAGACCACGGTATAACGGCAAAACGACCAGTCAAAGCCAAACTGGAAGTTTTTTGGTTGGAAGTCAAGCCAAAAAACTTCACAGGGGGGGGGGGGTGAAGTTTTGAGGTTGGAAGTAGGCCAAACTTCCAACCAAATTTCCAGTTTTCATTTTTTTTGGAGAGAATGCCTACTTTTATAAATAAAAAAAAACATGCCAAAGGTGAGAAGTTTCCAAAAGATCACACATCTTCTCACCCTTGACCAAAAAACAAACATGGCCTTATAGAGGCTTATATCCTCAAAATAAATCTACAAAAGCGGATGGGATTCATTAAGAGATGCTTTCGTGTTCAATAAAATATTTATTCTTCATAAGCTGGGAAAATATATTGAACAGGTAAGAAATAAGATCAGTGATATCTCAGAACGTCAGACAAGGTATGGCATTGAAAACATTGCAAGCGAAGCGGGTCAATCATCAAAATCAACTAGTGAAAGGCTAAGTTTGTATCGACAAGCTTCCCATGATCTTGATGAACATGATATTATTGGTTTTGGAGAAGATATAAATGTCTTGACAACACGATTGATTGAGCAACTCCTGCGCCGTTGTGTAATATCCATCGTTGCTATGGGGGGATCCCGTAAAAGCACACTTGCTGATAAAGTTTACAATTTTGATGCCCTGAAGAATCATTTTAAAGCTCGTGCTTGGATCAATGTGTCTCAAGTATACGACCCGCAAGTCTTTTTGCAGGACCTAACAAAGGAGTTCATGAATCTCAAATCAAAGGACTCAAGAAAAATGACAGTAAAAGAGTTGAAAGAGCTTGTGTGCGAGTTCCTGATAGGGAAAACGTATCTCGTGGTCATGGATGATGTTTGGAAGTCTGATGTCTGGAAAGTTCTAAAAGCTTCCCTCCGTGACATAAAGAATGGAAGCCGAATCATCATTACCACTCGCATCATGAAAGTCGCTCTATAGGTTGATCCGGTAAGTCCTCCACATGAGCTCAAACCTTTAAGGGATGGTGATAGTTGGGATTTGTTTACTAAGAAGGTAATTACTACACATGATAACACTCAAAGTTTTGAGAAATGTTCTTTCCCAATGCAGCTCGAGAAACTTGGGAGACCTGTGGGGGATTACCACTTGCAATTGTCCTACTAGGAGGTCTTTTAATAGGAAAACTTGAAGATTATAAAGCATGATCAATCTTCCTCAAAAGAATATATTGACAACTCAGCCAAAACTTGACACCATGCCCCCAAATTTTAGCTTTAAGCTATAATGACTTGCCTTCCTACTTGAAACTTTGTTTCCTTTATCTCGGTATTTACCCTGAAGATTATGAGATATATGCGCGGAGATTGATTAGGATATGGATAGCAGAGGGATTCATTGTGCAGCGTGGCAATGAAATAGTTGAGGATATCGGAGAGGAGTACTTGGAAGAGTTGGTCAGTAGGTGTATGGTACAAATAACACAAAGAAGACTATCCAAGTACATCAAGAAATTCCGCATTCATGATCTTTTAAGTGATCCATATCACATCTTTCAACAATATTTACTTTACAATAAAAGTGGGCTACTCCATCACCATCTACCCACATCTCTCTCAACTCTTTGTCATTGTGAATAAGAAATGGGGATCCCTTATGTAGACAACATACCTCAATACCTGCCCCTTTAGGAACATTGTCACACTCTTCCTCCATGTTTATTAATGTAGATTACCTCTACATTTGGAAGCATTATACCCTTGCCACCTTTGTAGTCTACATATTACCACCCCGTTACACTCATATCCCCTACTCTCCCCCATAATTGATAACCATATCCCTCATATCCACTACCTGTTACAACATAAGAGCAACAACAACAAAACAGTGTAAGAAGCAAGACAAGACAAATCCCCAAATTTAAAAAATGAGAACAAACTTAAACCCTAATTTTTGTACAATCCAATTAATACATAAATCCCCAATTGGAAAAATCTCATTGATACAAGTAAACTCACAAATACATAATTTGAAAACCCTTAATTTTTACAATCACAACAAGCCTTAATTTTATCAATTACAACAAACCTTAAATTTTACAATAAAAAAAAACTCTAACTTGTTTCAAACTATAACAAATACAAATTAAATCAAACCCACATATACCATACATAGAGAGAGAGAGAAAGAGAGAGAGTAGGTTTAAAAAGGCTTACCTTTTCAATGCTTTCCTCTTCGGTGTTTTCTTAGGTGCCACCATTTTCCTTTAAAAGGGGTTTTCCCCATCATTAATACAAATACAATAGAAAGAGAGACAGAGACTGAGAGAAAAAAATAGAGAGAGAAAAAAAGTTATCATTTTCCCCTAAATGAGATAGGGAGAAGAAAAGAGTAGGCAGGAAATTTGCCGCTGAAAATGAACACCCAGGATCATGCCTCGTCGCAACATAATTAATATGAGAATTGTCCAATTTAAATATGGATCGTTGGGCAATAGCTATTAGATTCATGCCACGTATCTAAGCTAAATCTGGTTTTAAACTAAAGCCTAAGAGCATCCACAACAGTAGGGTGGGTGAATTTACCCAAAAGCTAGGTAGATTTAATCCACCCCACAGCAGTTAGCCAATAAATCAAGATGAATATTAGCCATCGCAGTTCTGAACTGCGGGGCACAACCTACGACCCAGATTAAGTCATGTCTCAACATCCTAAACTTTCAATCCATACGCGTAGTTCAGAACTGCGGGTAAGGAGAACCAATCAGATTAAGCCACGTAAATTATTATTTTTGAATTAATACCGCGCAGTTCAGAGTCTGCATGAATTGCCTTCGTATTTCCACAATCCTTTTCTCATATCATAGTTGCTAAGTATTGCTTCTAGTTTAAACACCCAAACCCAACTTATTTCTCAAGTTTCCCAACCCCTACCTTTTCCTAGTAATTCAAGGCCATTATCTAAAGATTAACAATGTCAGGAGAGCCTAGTCATGTTATCCCCAAAACAAGACGTAGGCCAAACTCTGAAGTTAAATGAAGGGGGGAAAATTGGTCACGAATATGTAGCCGTTATACCTAACAAAAATGATCCCGCCCCAACCCTCGAGGATTTGCACCGAGTGGATATTATCCCAGACAACTGGATCCACATTTCAATTAGATCGGAGGAATTGCCGGTAAGCTTTTTGTGTAAAATTTATGTGTTATTAACATTGTTCGTCAAATGTTTGACAAAATGCCCGAATGAAAATTTAATATGTTAATGTGTTATTTTTGTAGAACCGAGATAAAATAACATGTAGGAGGTCACTGGATAAGGTATTAAAGTAGTACCAATGTATTGCCAGGTATCCCACGTTGAAGAGGTTGGTCGATAATATGGGTCTCGAAGAGTTTTTGGGGATTAAGGTGGGAAACTCGGATAACCGCTTAATTCATGCTCTCGTGGAACGGTGGTGGCCTTCTACCTATACATTTCACTTCCCTTGCGGCGAACTTGGTATTACGCCGTTAGACATCGTCATGCTAACGGGCTTATGTTTTGGGGTGGGTCTCGAACTCTCATACGATGATAAGTACTCAATGTTTGAAGAAGCACAAACGATGTTCCCCGGAATCACAATCAATGACATAAGGTACGGTAACATCACTCTAGCTTAATTGAAAACCTGGAAAGAGGCTTTGAATCCTGAAACTAACAGTTACAACCAAAACATGGATATCGTGTATGCGAGGGCATTTATTGCATATATGATGGGTAATATCTTCTTCTCAAATGCTAGCACATTTCTACCGGCCGACTATCTTGCAGCTTTGACAGACTACCATATTTTAGGTACGTTGAGGTTCGACTGGGGTACTCCGATCAAGACGGCTTTGTATTAGGGACTAGATAAAGTCTTAGTTCTGTAGAGTGGGAAGGGGAAGAGATGAATCACAGGCTTTTATGCTCTGTTGGAGTTCTGGTTCTTTGAGTAATGTCGTGTTGGAATATATATGGTGAAGGTGAATGCATCATTTTCATCGAGAGATTTAAGGTATTGAGCTTTGAATAGTATTATAATAATTTTGCGAAATTCTTTCAAACTCAAATTGCCCATAGACTCCACAATCCGAACATATTCGTCTTGGGCATCTGCGCTCATACCATAACATAACATAACATGCGAAGTGCGCACGCTATCTTTTGGTGCGATGATAAGCCCATCGTCTTAGCGCTATTTTCTCTTTGATTAAAATAGGGGTCCGCATAAATAACTTGATCATAAATGTGTTGATACATACCTTCGCTCATACGGAATCGACGAAGAAATGAGATATCTTTGAAGATTGGGTTGGTACCAAAATAATCCTGATTAAGGCTAAACTCGTCCAATTTATGATCATGGCCTTTCTGCTTGTCAATCCTTCCCATTTTACTACCCCCCGCCCCGCGCCTTTATGATGATGTCGCCTCTTACTTTTTTTTCTACTTATCCCATCTCCATGAGAACCTTGTTATACTCATGTATCATCATAATTTGACGTCGAAAGAGCTCTTCACTTCTGGACGATGATGAATACGATGATAAAAGGGATGAGAGTAATGGGTCTAACATACTTGGGTGAAATTAATAACAAGAGAATATAGTAAAGTTTCATATGTGAAAGGCCTACCCTTCGAACTAGTTCAAACTTGAACTACCTCACTATCAGACTCACGCATTTCATATGTGACATGAACAGTCAGCAT
Organism: Kingdonia uniflora; assembly: GCA_014058105.1. NCBI lineage: Eukaryota > Viridiplantae > Streptophyta > Magnoliopsida > Ranunculales > Circaeasteraceae > Kingdonia > Kingdonia uniflora. The sequence goes on from JACGCM010000671.1 coordinate 5,943,264, forward strand.
TGCCACATAGACCACGAACTGATAAAGAACGTGGATCGAGCACTATAATAAATGTGAACAAGTCAAAGACACCTGTCTCCCACGAACTAAACAGTTGCACAATCAACCACCACTTACCTCATTATTCGAAGAACGTGCTTCGACATGATAACGAGCTCCGGGTAAGGTCTATTTAAAGAAGAGATTCCATAGGAGATAAGGGATCAGAAAAAACATATTTTCTAGATTATAACACAGGAATTTCTAGATTCTGAACACCACAAAACTTTTTATTTCAAGATCAAGCATTTCTAGTTCTAGAGATCACTTGTAATAAGATATCAGTCTCAAGAAATAAAAGTTATTGTTACTAAAACCCTCAACTCGAGATCATGGTTTTTTACCTATTCAAAGGTTTTTCACGCTAAATCACCTGTATCATTTCTTGCTTTACATTAATTTTTGTCACAAGTATATTTAGTATAAGAGTACATTTTGAGCTATTTTGAGCTACAGAATTAGGCCATTACATTTGGCGCCGTATGTGGGAAAGACGACATTTTTGCAATATCCTAAAGCATTAATTCACTCTACTATTCATTTCTAATCATGGTCACTTCCAAGCAACCAACTACAAGAATCCAGCTCGATCTTTTAGTTGAGTTGGAACAACTTACAGAACTACGGGCGAATCTTCATGTCGAAATAGAGAAACGTAATGAGCTCAAACGCCAGTTAACTCTTGACCGAGAACTTTGCGATAAAGAGCTCGAAAAGGAGCGTCAAACTCGTTTTACAGCATTCAAGAGACATGAAGACCATATGACAACCATGCGGATTGCATTGTAAGCTTTGCAGGACATTTAACAGGCTCCCTAAGCCAAAGATCGTGATTAAGTTTTGACAAACTCCCAAGTTTCTGCACGTGAAAGATTAAGACCTTGAGGAGCCATCAGCAAAGCCATTTCTAGAAGTATTCAGCATGAGCTTTAACCTTCTATTCATTTGGGCAGCGAAGTTAAATCTGATATCAGCATAGGTCTCCAGCCTTCCAAATATCAAGAGGAAGGACAGCGACCTCAACCTCGGATTCCAGTACGTGATAGCTTGAGTGAGGGCACCGACACTCATAATCCTCAGCTACCTCGCCAAGCCACTCAGGTCATACGTTAGTACGTCACACAAGGGCATATTGATCAACGTATCAAGGAGTTGATCAAAGATCAAGCTCTCAGCAACAAGGACGATTTCACCAAGTTACAAGGTAGTCCACTTACCAAAGAGTTATTTGATATGGAAGTGTCGAAGGGTTTCCATACTCCGAAGATACCCAAATACAAAAGTACCGATCCAAAGAAGCACATTCAACAATACCGCGATTCACTGGGGTTGTACTCCAATCTCAACCATATTCTATACCGTTTGTTCATAACAAGTCTACAGGGAGAACTGCTCCGGTGGTTCCACTCTCTACCTGAAGATTCCATCCTCACATTCGATCAACTACAACAACAATTTCTCAAGATGAATGCTCACAATAAAGACAAAGAGAAGAATTTATATTCTCTTATTAGTCTTAAACAGTCACAAGAAGAGAAGCTCGAGGCCTTTGATAAGATGTTTCTGGAGCTCGTGCAAAAAGTGGACAATCTTGATCAAAAGATAACTGTTACTGCTTTTACCAACTCGACTGCAAAGCCAAAGAATACCTCTTCTTAAACAAACCAGCAACCTTGGAGGATATGATCACCAAGATCAATGGGTATATCGCCCTGGAAAGGATGATGACCAAAAGGCATAAATCTACTAAATCCGTCCTAACCACGAAAGGTCTGACTGTAGAATGACATAATGAACCAAAGGAGGACCGGGGGATCAAAAGCGTTCCAAGGCGAACACTGGTAAATCTCGGAAAGGCAATTTATTTCCCAAGCTGGTCCTCCCCAAGATTAATGTTTGAATCTCCATAATTTTTCCAATTTTATCAAAGGACAAGTTCTACCGTCTATCTCAACCACTGTAACCAATCGAAGGCAAACCGTATTGCATGCATGCATCATCATGACACTAACAACTACTATGCTTTATAGAGGTTGCTAGAATATATCTTCAAAGATGGGAGAATGTACGAATACATTGTAGATCTGGAATCATACAAGAATGGCAGCTACAAGATCTAAATTGAAGTAGTCCAGGATAAAAATTAAGCTGAGGAGAAACACCTGTACCATATGTACCATAACAACATGATCAAAATTCATTTGATTAGCAACTCTTGCAAATTCAAGCACAGAAGATTATCAAAATGTTGCGATCTCACACCTCAAGATAAAGAAGCCAAGCTTCTTCCTGAGTCGTGCAATCGTCGGCTTGGAATTATATTCAAAGATTACAACATTAGTCACGTCAAATTTCCACATCATGATGCATTAATAATAATGCTAAAGATGAAGAAGTTTCTCGTGTATACAGTGATGATCGATACTTGAAATGGTATTGAGATTCTCTTTTATAGCACAATTGACCAGATGGGATTGATCGATCAAGTAATTCTAAGTGACACCGATATCAGTGGATTTAATGGTCCAAAGAAAAAAGAGTAGGTAAGATCATCTTACCTATCACCGCTGGACCAGCCACAATCAACGTCGTATTCTGCATCATCAATGCCAAGTCTCATTATCTCAGGATAATGAGCCGCTGTTGGATTCACAACATGGATGCCATCGCTTCCACTTATCATCAAGCACTTCGCTTCAAACACAATGATGGCATCTACAAAATCAAAGTCAGCCAAAAGCAATCCAGAGCTTACGAGAATACCATCTTTTCCATTCTAGATACATCAGATATATACGCTGCATAAAAATTATAGAAAGTTGGTCACATCGATGATTAGCCTTCAATAGAAGAACCTACAGAGTGCATAGACATTGATGGACCTAAAAGAGGTACTTATATTAGTACCAAGCTGGTCCAACACGAAAAAGATACTTTCATTCACTTCTTACGAATGAATCGAAATGCCTTTACGTAGACTTTCTAAGAGATGCCCGGGGTTGATCCATCCAAGGCATATCACAGATTGACCATCAACATCAACGCCACGGCGGTCAAACAGAAACAATGTTGACTCTCACCTCGTCTTCAAGATGAAGTCAACATTGAGATTGATAAATTAATCAAAGTAGGGTTCATTCAAGAAGCCAAGTATCCTGATTGGATCTCCAACATCGTCGCAGTTCCAAAAAAGAATGGAAAGGTTCGAGTTTGTTTTGATTTCATCGATATAAACAAACACACTCTAAAGGAAAATTTCCCTCTTTTAATCATTCATCAAATTCTTGATTCTACAGTAGGTCACGAACTCTTATCTATGATGGATGCTGCTTCTGGATATTATCAGATACCTCTCTTGGAAGAAGATCAGGAAGGACTTTACTGTTACAAAGTCATGCCCTTCAGACTAAAGAATGCAGGCACAACTTATCACCGCTTAATGGCAACTATGATCAAGGCACATCTTGGGGATATTTTTGAAGTCTTCATCGATGATCTCCTGTGCAAGAGTTTATAGTCAAAAGACCACATCACAGATTTATCCACAATATTCAACATTCTACAATCTTTCAAGATGCGACTCAATCCTGATAAGTATCAATTCGGAGTACATTTAGGCGAATTCTTCGGCCATCTCATTAGCAAGAAGGGGATTGAGGCCGATCCATATCAAATTCGAGCTCTCCTCAATATGCCATCTCCAAAAACAACGAAGGACGTACAAACACTTATAGGCAAGATCGCTGTTATCAACCAATTCATTTCTATGTCTTCTGATCCTAATTGTTGGCTATTCCTACTGCTCAGTGGTTGTACAAAATAAGGAAAAGTTCAACCCAACGAAGAGATCCAATGGACATCAGAGTGCGAGGTAGCTTTTTAGGAACTCAAAACCTATCTGGGGAAGTCTCCCATCGTTAGCACCCCAGTAGATAATGAGAAACTGATTATCTACCTGGTAGTTATATACACTTCTTCAGCTCGGCTCTTATACGACTTGAGGGGAAGATTAAAAAGCCAGTCTATTTCATCAGCAAAACCCTCACTTTGGCAGAAACAAAGTATTCTAAAATCGAGAGACTCCTTCTAACTCTTGTTTATACTTCATAAAAACTTAAACACTACTTTCAAGCTCATTTTGTCAAAGTCACGACAAACTACCCAATCCGGGAAGTTTTGTCCAAAAAAGAAAAATCACGAAGAGTGTAGCAATGGTTAGTCTGTTTGGGAAAACATGATATTAAGTTTGAATAACGTCATTTAGAAAAAGGTTAGTTCATTGTGGATTTCCTCAAGGATTTTCTTGTGGAAGATCCTGATTGGGAGGAGTACGATCCTGACCATACAAAAGACATTACAGAAGATCCACCCACCAAAGCATTTAACGAGCGAGCTGAATAGATTACAAAGAAAGGGTGGAGACTTCTTACAGATGGTTCAGCTAGACCCGCAGGGTCAGTGTAGTAGCATATTTTCCAAATTTGAGAAGAAGAAACTAATAAAACTTAGTCGAAGATAGTTCATCATTCAAGAAGATGTCACATCTGCGACTACAAAGCTTGACCCACTGAAGTAGCCATTATGCTTGGTCAAATAAAGCCGTTGCATGGAGATCCGCGAAGTTTGCCCACTACCCGCCAAAATAGGAAACTATTTTATTTTTGTAACTATCTATATCTACTATAAATACAGGCAGAAAATATGTTAATCGGATCCGTAACTCTACTAATCATACATTCTTATGTCATTACCAATTAGCAATTGTAATAGCTAGCAACTGTAATTGAACTTCAAAAGTAAATGAAGTCTGACCGAGTCTAGAGGCTTAAAGATTAGCAAATTCACATCAAAACTCTTCAAGTTGAAAGAAACGAGAGGAAAAAAGCCATGGATCAACAGAGTTAGACACATCTGAAAGAAATAGAGAATTTACGAAGACATCAAGACTGGCTCACTGGCCATCAAACGTCACCTCCCCAAGCTCGGAGTGATCATCACTCCAAGGCAACCCAAATAGAGAGCCTACCAAGGGAAGAGCGAATTCGAACTTCTCGATCCAGATCAAGGAATCCAGACAAAGCTTCTCGACATTTTTGACTCACATCTTCAGTATCGACAACTCAAGGAAGTCGACGCACACTCCACCTAACTCCCCTGTCACCGGTGGGACGACCAGTAAGAAACAGGTTGGGACCAAAAGGACAGGGTGACTTTGATCCTCAAGTTGTAGCTGCACCAAATACTCTGTAATAATTTATTACCTTAGATGACCTAAATAATAGGATCCAAGCCATATACTCTGACAATTCAGGCAGAAGATCTGCTCTCAATAGGATTGAGACGAACCTTATTTCTCCCCATCTTGAAGTCATGCCCATCCTAGAGAATTTTTACATGCCTAAGTTTTATCAATATGTAGGCCTCATCAACTCTCTCACCCACGTCTGACACTTTAAAGTAGCAGTTGGATTATACTCTAAACTTGATCACATGCTTTGTCATTTATTCAACAAGAGCCTTAAAGAAGAAATCTCAAATGGTTTTATACTATTCTTAAAGGTTCTATCACTACATTCAGCTAGTTACAACGCCTCTTCGAGTCAAACTATGCTCATGCAAATGAATGAGAAATAATAATGGATTCTTTGTTCTTTTTCGAGTAAGGAGTGAAAGAGACCTTGATGAGTTTTTACAAGTATTTTTTGCAGGTAATAAGGAAAATTAGGAATTCAAATCCCAGGATTGTCGTTCCAGCATTCACCTCTGCACTCTATATCGACTCCAAAGTTGGAGAAGAGCTTACCATGCATAAACCCAAGACGATGACAGAAATGATCGATGTTGTTAATAACTACATCAAATTGGAACGGTCTACAAAGGATGAAATGAAAGCTCCTCAGTCATTCACTCTAATAATGCATTTTAATCACCACCTTTGAAGTCAGCAAGTAATGGGACTTCCAAACAGCACGGGGGGAATACTAACAATGTTAAGAAAAGATATAAAAAGCTAGACAGACCCATCCCAGTCTTGCCTCCTATGACAACCATACTTTCTGCTATCTTAGCAACGATAAAGGGAGACAAATTATTTTGAGAAGCACATACAATTACTGATGTACCCAATAAACCCCTGTGTCAGTATCACAATGTGCATAGCCACAAAACTAACAACTGTTACTCTATGATACAGATCTTTCACCGCATTCTACTCACAGGATGACTACACAAGTATGTCATCAACGTCCAGGTATTCCTCGAAGAAGAGACCAAAAGAAAGGAGGTCGAACATGAGGAAAGGTAAGGCTAAGCTCGTCATCTTTACATGATCGAAATTAAGAAGGGAAAAAAGAGAAAGAAAGATGATAAAATTACATCTTGCTGCAAGATGACATCATAGAAAAAATCAGCAAAACTTCTTTCCAGCTTCAGCAAGGCTAAACATCCATATCACATTTCCTTTGAATACCAGCCATGTCAGGTACCCTCATAATGACCATTTGGTCAGAATGCTCAAAGTAGGTCAGGACTACCTATACACACTTCTTGTTAATACAGGAAGCATAACATATGTTTTATTCAAGAGGGGATATTGATGTTCTAGGCCTCAAGGATTTAGTCAAAGCTTTGATAATGACAATCATCGGGTTTAACGGTTCCAAAGAATCTGTCATGGGAGAAATCACACTGCCTGCTCAAGTGGGACCAGAAACCATTTTCATCAAATTCATTGTCATCGATGCTGAATTGAAGTATCAAGGAATCTTAGGTTGAAGTTGGTTACATTCTATTAAGATTGTACCTTTAACGTATCATCTGGCCTTGAAATTTCTAACATATCACAGAGTCTATAAGATTAAAGGAAGTCAAGCTATGACATGAATGTGCAAAAGTACCATTACTAACTCTTATACGGCAAAACTTCTAAAAGTATAGCAATTACAGCAATAACCACCTCTAACATTTGAGCAACATGATACTGAGGCGGTTGACTCCATTGAACTCGATGGGCCCAGACAAAATACCTTTATTGGCTCAAAACTGATATCCGATAAAATAGAAACCATGATATAACTTCTAAATAAAAACGTCGACATCTTTACATGGTCTTTTCAAGAAATGCTAGGCATTGATCCCTCGATAGCATACCACAATCTCAACCTCCTTCCGGACAGTAAAGCAATGGTATAGAAATGTCGCAACTTAGCCCTTAGCCCCCCCGCCTTGGCGAAGCCGTGAATGAAGAAATATATAAGCTCTTTCGTGTATGATTTATTCGAGAAGCTATCCCACATGGGTCTCAAATATCGTGGCAGTCCCAAAGAAAAATGGAAAAATCATGGTCTGTGTCAACTTTACAGAGCCAAACAAGTTCACACCGAAGGATAGTTATCCTCTCCCTCTAATCCCTCAACTCCTCGACTCTGTAGCAGGGTACAAACTTCTCTCAATGATGGACATAGTTTTTGATTATAATCAGGTTCCTCTTGCCCAAGAAGACCAGGAAAAGACAACATTTGTTACGGAAAGGGGTCTCTACTATTACAAAGTAATACCTTTTGGATTAAAGAATGTAGGAGCCACTTATCAGTAACTTGTCACTCAAATGTTTAAAGATCATTTAGGAAAAATCATGAAGTATACATCGACGATATGATCTGTAAAAGCTTACGACGAGAAAATCATTGCAATAATCTGTAGACCATCTTCGACATCCTTCGTACTTGTCAAATGAAACTCAACCCAGAAAAATACCAATTTGGTGTTGTATCGGGTAAATTTTTGGGTCATTTTGTTAGTAAGAGGGAAATATAAATTGATCCATTACAAATCAAAGCACTGATAGCAATGCCATCTCCTCGAACCAAAAAAGATGTACAAATGCTTGATGGCAAGATTGCAGCTCTTCAAAGGTTCATTTTAAAGTTATCTAATCGATGCAAACTTCTTTACCCTCGATTGTGAATTAGCTTTCCAAGATCTCAAAAGATAATTGGGGAGTCCTCCCATAATGAGTACTCCCATTGACGATAAAACACTAACAATGTATTTGTCGACCACAAATGACTCTAATAGTTCCATCCTTATTCGAGAAGACGATAGTGTGGAAAATCCCATATACTTCATCAGTAAAAGTCTCATGCCTGTTGAGAAAAGATATACAACAACTGAGAGACTGCTACTCGCCTTTGTGTATAGCTTTCAGAAACTTTGACCTTATTTCCAGGCTCATCCCATTAAAGTCATTACCAAGTTTCCCCTCAAACTTGTACTCTCTAAAAAGGAAAAGTCTCGAAGGGTTCAATAATGGTTTGTATTCCTAGGCGAATATGATATCTCTTTCGAGCCTCAAATCTCGATCTCCCCAGTACCCAAAGAAAAATCAAAGAAGAAGACAATGAACAAGGACTTCTCTGCAACCTCAACTGGATCGAAAAAACTCAGGATCACGATATTGCAAACTTGGGGCAATACAATGACACTCTTAAGAAAGCTTACAACAAGAAAGTTAGAAAATGAATATTTGGCATTGGTGATCTTGTCATTCAACGCATCCAGGACAGTACTCGACCTAAAAATTCTGGCAAGTAATCTAAAAACAGGGAAGGGCCATATATTATAAGTGACAAGAATGACAGTGGAACATACTGGTTGATGACTGAAGATGAAGTACAACTCGAATATCCGTAGAATGCAACCCATCTGAAAATGTTCTACAGATAACTGCTGTAACCGCTTTTGAATAATTTAAATAAAGACATCCTTACTATCAATTACATCTTTCAACTGTACATTTACTTAGTTTCGACACATACTTAACAAGTATGCATCATAACTAAGTTTCATCTCTTTGACAAACAACTATCCAATTACAGGATAACATTATTTGCACTTCATTATCGAACAAAACATATCATATTTTTTCCTTTATCACAAAATCCATATATCCCATTGAGGAACAATATTTGGTCATCATTTTTCATTCACATAGCTATTACACGACACTCTTTCCACCATCTCAGATACTTGCTTAAAAAATAACAATCTGCATATTATCTACATTACTATCTATACTATCAATCTTGTCGAATAAAAATCTTAGCATAATTTTCTACCAAAAATTTATGCATCTTGAATAAATTACTTCAAAAATATTCATCGACAACAACCATATCATAAATTAAGCATTCAAAAAGATAAACAAGAAATTGTTTGGGTCCCATCGACCACTTGTACATCATTCATTACCATAATTTTTTTTTCATAAATTTTCTATTCTACAAGGGGAGAGATCAGAGTATACACTTTCACTGGGCGGCCCGGAGTTAGCTCATCCAATATGCCCTCGGGCACAGTACCCTCGAGAATGGTAGCCACAGGAGCCTCAAGTGCCTCAAGAGCTTTATCCTCTGCATCGGAATTTAGAAAAAACTGATTGCAAGCAACAACCATACCTTTATAAAAATATTTTCTCCCCTCCAATTCCTCAAACTGCTCAACAAAATTGGCCTTCATCTGCTTGAGAGAGTCGATGTTAACTCGGTCAGCTTCGGCCTTCACCTCATTGAGGACTTTGGAATGCTCCATCTCCGTCGCCCTCCGGGAAGAAAGAATCTATTCCTGAACATCTCCTTCGAAGTTTGTCTTCATCAATGCCAAATCCTCCTCTTTCATTTTTGCTAGATCAACCCTTATCTGCTCAATCTCTTTCCACTTCTCCATATCCCAGGCCTTCTTTGCCTCGCAAATGGCCACATCCTTTGCCTTATCGGCCCCACACTTTAGCTTCTCAACCTTTACCTCCAGGCTTTCTTTCTCCTGGAGTAAATCCTCATTCTCCTTCACCAACTCCTTCTTGATATTCTTGCAAGCGAGGAGTTGGTTTGCCAAAGTACCAGCACCGAGAATGCGGGGTTTAGCCTTGATCAATAGCTTATTGATCTACATTGCAGTCATAATATAAGTTTTTAAATGAGGGACCAAATTCTTTAGTCAAAGCACATCAGATAAATTTTTAACCTTGTTCATGTTTTGGTGCCCTTCGATGAGGAAGGATGATAGAATTTATGCCTCCAACAAGCAGTCATCAAACTCCTCTTCAAGAGAAGTCATTCCAGGGGAATCTACCTCCATGGTCTACTGGACCTCAGCCTCAGACATCTCACCTGACTGCTTTTTCGTCAGGACCGAGAACGATTTCTTCTTTATCTGCAAATAGGCAGCCATTATTGGAGGTCGACTATTCATAGTCCCTGATGCCGTAGTATCGACCTTCTCTACCTCCTTAGCAGGATATCATCAAGATGCCCTCTTTAAGGGAAGAATTAGAGGAGCAAGTTGGCTGGCAGCCATCCTTTTTTTACTCTTCCCGAAGGCTTTAGTCAGCAGAGCCTCCATCTCTACAGTCATAAAATTTATGGTGTAACCACTGAGAGAATACTTCTCAAGGGGCAAGCTTGAATCTGCGGCCCTCTTGTTCCTGGCAAACATTTTCCCGTCGATAACCGGGATTTTTGTCCCTTTAGCACTGATTTTCTTTAAACCGGATTCCTAGAAAAGGCCGTCTACTTTTTCTTGGTCGACAACCAACTTATCGATCCGATCGAGGTAACCCTTCCTGATGTTGTACAACTTTTATGAAACAATCGAATTTCTATCGATCTCCTTCAAAGCTGTACGAAAACAAACAACAAGTTAGACAACAATTTTAATCGAACACAAACAAGACACAACTTTGACATACAAATTACCTAAACACACACATAAGTGGAAGATCTTTCTATTCACATGCTCCCCCAGATCTTTCTTATCGAACTCGAAGTTCCCCGAGACGAGGAGACATTCATCAAAATACTGCCCCCCTGTCGATACCATTTCGTAAAAGATGGGTTTCTTCAGGAACCTCACCAAATACCTATACCCTAGCTTCTGTGGATTTTGTTTAAGTGTGTAATACATACATAAATCATCTAAAGTGATAAGATATTCCCCTCTTTTCTTTAATCGACTATTTATCACCCCCACTTCACGGAAAAGATCATAAACGTTGGGGTTTAACTGACCAGGTGCCACATCAAAAAAGTTTAAAAACCTCTTCTGGTCAACTCGAAGAGGTAGCTTCAGCCTCTTTTTTATATGTTCTCGATGGACAAGAATGTCATCCAAAGGAACGCCTTGATCTTTCATCTCATAATGGTATCCCTCTAACCTAATGTCCTTCAGAATACCATTTCGCCTTAAAGCTTAAAATTTCACTTATTTCAGGGGCCTCACCATAAAACATCCCATCTTCCCCCTCGACGTCTTCCTCCCCACCATCACATCCTTCTTAATCACTTGCCTGTGGCTCGCGGTCCACATCTGTCTCGGTCCCCTCCTCGTCAGACAATTCCACCACCCTGGGTGCCACCTTATATTGATCGATACTTACCACATCCGCGTTACTCGAACCAATCGTATACCTCCTACCCAACGTTTGGACACATGTTGTTACATCAATTAGGAGTGGCTCTACATCCACGATATTGACGAAGATTCCTTCTTTATCGTCGTTTTGAATAGGGTCATCCATTTTTTATGAACCTGAAAATCAGGTTCCCTTTTTTAAGTTAGTATAATATCATATATCATACACTATATACGTTCATATGCTAATATCAATATTGTTGTTGATTTTAATCTCCAACCCATCATTCTTTTAATTATTATCTGATCCACACATTACTACATTCAGTTATCGATACAAAATTTATTTGATATTTGTACTAAGTCCTAACATCGATAACTATCTATCTATCCATGACATCTTCTAATCAAAGTACATGGAGCTTCTCGAAGACACTTCGACAGTACCAAGATTTCCTGCCAAAGCAAGTTGAGTTCAAAAAATTTGCATTTACGCACTCTCTGGCATGAAATCTGGTCATTTAGCAAGAAATCCGGCGCTCCAAATGCCTAAACATCATCCAATATCTATATTACGATAGACGAACCCAGAGTCAGGCCGTAATCATAGCGATGGCCAAAACTCAAGCTCTCCCCTCATCATTATTCCTTACCTCCAACCCTTCTCTCCAATTTAATCCTTAATGACTTTCGACACCATTTCACCGTCCTTCACACAACCATACCATCCATATCACAAAAATTTTAACAAAAACCCTAATACTGTATTTTTCAAATTACTTCCAACGCACATATTCAAACTCCAATTACTTCCTACAATATATCCACCATGTTCATATCTACAAAGGGTATTTACAGAATCACATGATATTTAACAAACATTCAAGTACAAGAAAAATTTTAAATACAGTCACTAACCTTGGAGTCACGCTGCTTCAATATCCCTTTGCTTTACAAATTTCGCCCTCTGGATTAACACACTAATTTCCTTGTTACCAATGGTTGACAAAGACACAAGAGACGGGCACAGAGAATTAGAACTCAAGGAAATTTTTTTCGAATCAGTGGTTTGTGTACAGTTGCCAACCATAGGGCTATTTATAGACCCTACGCGACTGTTCATCGCATCCATTTGTGACCATTAGAGTACTCGAGCGTAATGCCTTAATCGCATCTTCTCGAAGTTTTTGACCCTTCACCTCCTAAATGCCAATAGGCCCATGCATTGCCGCTTCAACCTTTCCATATCTCCCTTTAACTCCTCTGATATATCAATCCTCGCCAAAAGTAACTTTTATGTTATCAAATAGAGATTGTACATCCAATTTCTTGTACCTCAAAATATCACCTACAGGAGAACACCTAGCCATTTTTCTCCCTACACTACCACACATCTTTCCTTTTTTTTAATCCCCTCATATTTTTGGGACAATTGTAACAGTAATTCAATATTCAAAATAAGTTCGGCAACACAACCACAAATTTTATCCATCACAATCCAAAACACATTCGAGAAGACAACTGAAATATACACTGTTATACTTCGATAACATTTAGGAATTTTTGAAATCGACAATAAAGTCAGACACCAATAAAATCATTTATTTCATATCAAACCACCACAGTACAACTTTTTTCATTCATTACAAGTCCAAAAGACCATGAGTCCACTTTTCAACCGCTTCGACCGGCAGCAGCAATTTCCTTCTTCACCAGGACCTTCGCTCGAACCCTTATCCTACCAACTTGTTCGGGAGGACTCAAAGATTATAATTGAATGTAAAACAAGTACTCCTTATCGACTTTTACCTCCACTTCATTCAACTCTTCGTAGTTGGGCTCCACAGGTACCAATGGTCGTCCATTCATGCAAATTTTGCCGAAATACCACTCTAACAATTCCCAATACTTGGCGTACACACGGTTGGACATCTCCTCGTTACGCAGCTGCCCCCTCGTCTTCACCATCTTCTCAAAATCCAAATGACATCCACAAGATTACATGGGTATTTATATGAAAAACAAAGACTGTCACAACTACAAAAGTCAAAGACACCATTCACTTTACATTGGAACTCTGATAACCCAGTCAATTCAACCTCCTAGGGAACCATTTATGGGCCCTACCCAGTTAACAACTTCACTTTGAGATCTTATTACCTTAACACAGTAAACTCGATATTTTCCTACATTTAGACACAACTGTCTCGACACCAACATGACTCGATAGATTATCTTCGGGTAATAGTTTTCCATATCATTTGAGATAACAAGATATTTTATCAATACAAATTCAAAAGAAACATTTTATTCCATTAGATAACTGTTACATTTTACATTCGACAATCTTTCCTTCGATTACATTACAGCTCATACTAAAAGTTACTTTACCTCCTGAGTGTGACATATCCTCCGTCGAAGAAAAAATAGCCACACACTCCTCCTTTATAGCCACTACCATCTCACAACCCAAGGGGATTACTGAGACGACAACGCCCGGAGAAACCACCGCAGGTAGCCCTGCCCGCCAGAGCATCTTTGTTCTCTACGTAAGCAGTGGGTAATTCTCAAAGACAATCAATTCGCTTAAAGGCTGCCAGTAGTACAAAATGAAACTGATAATGGAAGAAACACTGCGTGTCAGTGATCTTTGCCTCCTCCTCCGTCAGTTCATCAAAATTTACCATTGCCGGCTTCGGATAATAAGAGGACAACCACAACCGGCCAAAATAAAACTCCTTCAACTCCTCATACTTCATATCCACACGCTCCAAAAACTCATTGTGCAACGCTTGGAACCGTATCGTCACCATAACTGAGAACCTTACAAAATGCCGAGCAACACTTCCCATTTATCTCCATGTATTTATACTATACTCTCACCTACACAGTTCAACGTCCTGCCATAAATGTTCCTCGAGAAAATAACATGACCAAATTCATTTGACTTTCACCTCAAAAATGACATAATACAGACTTCTAAAAATATTGGACAACTTCTTCATATTTCAATGATCTTCTCGACGCAACAATAAGTAATATTGCGTCGAGAATGGGGCAATTGTAGTATCATATTTCCCAGACTCGACAAGAAGAATCTAACAGAACTTAGTAGAAGATAGTTCACCATTCGAGAAGATGTCACATCTGCGACTATAAAGCTTGACCCACTAAAGTAGTCGTTATGCTTGGTCAAATAGAGGTATTGTAGAGAAATCTGTGAAGTTCACCCACTACCCACCAAAATAGGAAACTTCTTTATTTATGTAACTGCTTGTATCTACTATAAATACAGGTAGAGAATATGTTAATTAAATCCGCAACTCTACTAATCAGACATTTTTACATCCTTACCAGTCAGTAATTAAAATAACTAGCAAATTATTGGATTTTATACCAAAACCATCTTCGAGGTCATGGTTTTTCTCAGACTTTACTGAGTTTCTACATAAAATCTTGTGTACTTAAGGTTATAATTGCATAATCCACTTAAATTTAGAAGCCTCCAACAATATTATAGAATATAAAGCTCTGATTCATGGACTCTACCTCGCACTCGAGCTTGGCCTCCCCGAGCTCTCAGTCTATACAGATTCTCTACTCATCGTCCACCATTATTTAGAACAGTGCATGAAGAATGCCAAAATGATCGAATATGCAGCCCTCATTACCGATAAGATGAGTAGATTTGCAAAAGTAACTCTCGATTATCTCCCTCGTGGTAAAAACCGATACGCCGATTCCTTGGCTTATTTAGCCGGAGTCTTGGGTACAGAAGCATGATATTTATAGATCGAAGTGATATCCACCCCCAATATTGATCTCTATTATGTATGCACGATTAACATTGGGGGTGATGAAGAGGAGAACGGCGATTGGCAAAAACCCTTTATTGCTTATCTCGGCCTAAAGAACGAATGCGACGGGCCCCTTCCAACAGATCCAAAAGAACGCCGACAGTTAATCAAGAATTCGAAGCGTTACACAATTCAGAACGGATGACTTTATTGCCACTCAGTCACATGGTTATATCTTAAGTGCCTCTCAAAGAAGAAAGCTGATGAAATGCTCAAAGATTTACATAAAGGAACTTGTGGCTCCCATACTACAGGTCAATCACTCGCTAACAAAGAAATTACACAAGGAGTATTTTGGCGAGGAATGCATAAAAAGTCAGAAGAGTACTCATGCAAATGCTACACATGTCAATGACATGGACACATAATCTACGCCCCTACACTCAAACTACATGCAAGCAAGGTGTTGTAGCCATTTCAACGGTGGGCGCTTAATCTCGTTGGGAAATTTTCTAATACTCTAAGTAACTGACGATTTCTACTTGTAGTAATAGATTATTTTACAAAATAGGTGGAAGTAGTTCCTCTTTGTCAAACTAGAGAAAAAGAGGTCATCTCTTTTACCCGGGAACACATTACCACCCAGTTTGGATGCCCCCATCTGATTCAGATCGATAAAGGGCCACATTTCATTGGTGAAAAGGTCGTAGCCTTCCTCAATAAACACAACATCATCCACTCACCATCCAATCCATACTACCCTCAATGCATTGGCCAAGCCGAAATAACCAACAAAACCATAGTGGATGGACTGAAGAAAAAGCTTCAATCACATAAAAAATGAAATTGGATACGGGAACTTCCTTACGTCTTATGGGCATACCGTACACTAGGCCAAAATGAGTAAAAAACAATGGGTCAGGTCAGTCATTATTTTGCTAAAGTGACTTCCATTTTAATTGAAAAAAGCGTCGTTCTTTTTGCAGTAGTTTTATGTTTTCGACTTGAAATGCGTCGTAATATTACGACTGTAAACCACGTTGTAATATTTGTCATTTTTAGTTAAAATTACGACACATTTATGAGTCGCTTTATGAGTCACAAAAAAAATACACAAATATCAGTCGTTATTTTTTGTTGTATTTATTCCATTTTCTAATTTATTTATCCGTTGTTTTATGCGTCACAATTTTATGATGCCAAAATCGCCAAATTTGTCGTAATTCTAAAAAAATTTGGCATACAAACTAGTCGTACTATCTATCACGTAAAAACGTTAACGTATTAGACACAATTATTGACAATGATTTTAGTCGCTTCTCGCAATTATAAATTTCAAAATTTTATTAAATAATATTTATTTACTTAAAGAATCTTTTCTATACTTTTACAATTAGAACTAGATGGATTTGAACCATCATTGTCTCAAATTCATGAGAGCTCTTGGCATTTAGAGCTTATAGTTCTATAAATAAATATGCATAAAAAGACAATGTAAAACAATAGACACTGACTGACCAATTAAAGTAACCCATGGGATATCTGATGCATTGCACGGACCTTGGTTTAACAGTAGAGCCTGAACTGCGACAAGGATCTTCTAGTCTGAAGCTACCTTGTCTATTTTACTAATCACACCAATTGTTCTGTACCTGCAATCACCAAATAGATGATAAATTGTTTACTAAAAAATGGACAGACAACAAAAATAATAGATTAAATTCAACAAATGTAATGACTCAACAATTTTTCAATACGCTCTTAATATATCACAGCATCTACAGAGATCATAGGATGTACCAAATTACGGGTCCATGTATCTGATAAATCAATAAGATATATTGATAATTTTTATTTTGTAGTTTTTAAGAAAAAACTATGGTATACAAATAAAATGTTCATTCGCATTGTATTGGTACTTCTTTTCTTCTACTTTATTTATTTATTTAGGAGTGCCCCTTTTTATGAGATCTGTAACAATTCCTAGGTAAATTACCAATTAAGCTGGATGGTATGCTCTAGTATTGCTACTTTCCAATTTTTCAAGCACCGATAAGCCAATTTTTGATATATCATCTAATACAAATATATTGAAGCACTTGGAAAGATCATATGAAGATTGTGTTTTTTAAGAACTTAATCACCTTCTACTAGTATAAGAAAAAAAGATAGTAGACAAGGGGAACCCACCTTCCGCATCGAACTCCTTAGCCAGCTTCAAGGCTCGAGAAGATGAAATTTCTCGTGCCTGTGAAGCGGGTATAGTAACTAGCAATATTGCATCGTTGTGCTCAACATAGTCGCTAATCTGGAAACAAGATCATTTGAAATGTTGGGATTACAGTGATTTGAGTAGTTTATAAGAAAATTAATATCACAAACCCTCCCCCACCCAAAAATAAAAATAGAAAAAGGCTATAATTCCAGAGCAATTTCTAAGAAGGCACTATATATATATCCCTTGATGACTAGCAAAACGTACTTCAATATTCTCAGTTGTATCATAAAAGGGGTTATTTTGGTCTTTTCTTAAAGCTGTTCTGGAAGCGTAAATAGTGCACTAAAGCACCATTTTGCTACTCTTGTTTAGCAAATCAGTCGCAAAAACAAGAACGCCAACCCGAGAACTTGGAAAGGTATAAGAAGATTAACAACCGCTTACCAATGCATCATCCATTGTCCTCTAATCCAATCCAGGTAAATCAATCAGCTTCAAAGGTGGAGCTGAGAAAATTATAGTGTTAACAGGAAATCCGAGAATAGTACTATGATAGATTACCAACCAAATAATATAAATATGCATTGAGAAGGAATTACCTCTCTCAAAAGTGGTATGATCTATCATCTCTAGAATAACCTAAGGTTCGCAGATATATACTTTTACAGCATATAAATACATGAGTAAAAAGGGAATTGGCTTCCCCCCTACTTTTAAGTACTAGTTTTCGAGATCAAAACTATATAAATGCAACAAAATTTAGTTAGGATAATGTAATCATGATAGAGAACATTCTCCCATAATGGATTTGCATTGATTAACCCCTAACTTGATTAACTCAATTGCACATAACCATGTGTCTATAAACCATCCTTACAAATGTATGCTAAGTACATAATTAATTAAATTTGAAGAAATAAAATTGAGGATATAAAAATCAGTGGCCATTTTGGTATCATCACAGTATAACTGCTTTTTCCATACATGAAAGGGAATCCAACAGGAAAAACTATAACTACATTACCTCCGCGGCTGTGAGCACGAGCAGAAACAGGAGCAGGAGCAGTTGAAGGCATTCTATCCACCAAAAGCTGTAATAAAAATTAACTTTTAGCTATAAGTTTACTCATAAAATGGTTACACTTCAGCAAAAGAAAAACAAAATCTAGACATAATTCAGAAGACGAAATTGCATATGAATCATTGAAATAATAACCTCAATACCAACACAATATGGTAATTCCACATGTTCTCCTTTTGGATTAATTGAACCATCTTTCTTATCCAGATACACCAAGTAACTAGCACAGCCATATTTGAAGTCTGCAAAATTGTGACCCTCCTTAGCATCTTCCAGTTCAAATTCCCTAACAATGAAACCTGGGACTGGTCAAATGTATGTCAAAGTCAGAGCATGTTGTGGCAATTACAATGTAGAAATCAAAATATATAGTGAAGAAAAAAGGCAGTGATGGGGATAATGATTGTCAAAATAAAACAAACATGTAAATACATTAAGGTCATTGATGCTTACAAACAATCATCTAAGAGTTGGGCAGCTAACAGATCATCATGTAGAACATGGTGGCACATATTTGAACCCAGGCTGAAGAGAAAGGTTCATCCTTTGTGCACTTATAGGCAACAAAAACTCTGAGCATTTGGTACCTTTTTTGTAGTCTTTTTCTAGGTATGGATTCTAATTATTGATTTAGGCGACGTATATACATTACAAACAAGACTACTATGAACTACAATCTAAGACGCAAACCTTACGACTAAGACACATCTCTTTTCTTATTTGTAAAAAGTGTAAATCATTTTTTTGCGAAAGCAAGCTATGAGTAAGGTAGCAAAGATAGAGCACATTGTGAGTAAGGTAACAAAAATAGAGCACATTCTCCCCATTTTTCTAACATATAATAAGATTGTCAACACTAATGATTGTTTTCAGAGCTTACAGCTTATCGATAGTCACTATCTTCTCTAGGAAATTCATGAACAAGAAACAAACCTTCTGCAGGTATATTCTGAACCCAAACAGTTCGATATACAAGAGGTACGAAGGTCAAATAGTTGGTATAGATAAAGTACATGCACATCAATAACTCGAATTAGTTGAATTAGGAATATTACAAATTTATCAACAATTTGCTCATAAGAGTAATTCAATTACAAATGCAACAGATTAATTACCAACCTGTACCAGTTCGTAATTTGAGGAATATTTCATCAGCACGACCCTTACTAGAGCCAGTCTTACTTAGCCTATCCTGTAGAGAATACCAAAGCACACCTATCACAAGTGAGGAAATGATTTTTAAAGTATCACTTAAACAAATTAACCCAGTCGCACTATTCATAGATTTCATGAGTGTAATGGCATGTAGAATATATGATGAGACTGTAACTTGTATCTCTCTACGGTGAGCATGGTAATAATATAACTAGGAGTTATTAGTGGTATACTGGTAAAATAAAAATTCGTACGACGACTTACTTGCAGAAACTTGTTGAGATTTATTCTCGATTTGCAAGACGATTGATTTATTATTGAGGGATTCATCCCTGTGTAAGTTGATGTTGATGGGAGCACGAATAGCACCTTGTTCACCTGTTGGCTGAACAACGAAACATCCAGAAATAAAACATAAGAAATAATATGATCATTAGTTGTATCCCATCAAATACATGTGTGCGCTAAGAGGGTTAACCATGGCTGAACTTACCAGAACAGGATGATCAATTAAACTGTTCAGTACATCAAATAAATGGGTGCACTAAGAGGGTCTTAGTGGCTTCTTTCAACTTGAAGGATCATCATATAAGAAATTGAAAGTGCAATGTGTGTATTCGCATGTTATAAGTGTCTAAATCTAGTAAGTGTACATGGTTTCACATTTTCAAGAACTATGCCTTTTTCAATACAAGTTAGAAAATAAATTTAGAAAATAAATTATGTGTTTCTTAGTGATCCATTATTTCATTAATGTTCTTGATGTTTTATTCATTAAATTCTTTTTCATGGGTTTGCGCTATGATTTATGTAATTGTTCCAATTATATACGTGCTTACAGGTACTGTTAAAAGCAAATTAATGGTGCAAATACCAGTTTCCTGGTAGCAAAAGGAAAAGTAAACCTAGTCAAAATCTACTATTTTGATGGCTTCATATAGGTGCTCTAACTATCTTGAATCTCATTGGCTTTAGGTTAAAGTTACTCTGTATTTATCTGTTGAGGAATAATACAAAAGATCGTTAATTAGAAGACCTCAAGGATAAACAGCTGTGTTGATCTAATAATAATAAGTTGTTCCAAGACATGATTAGAGTAGAGAAGAGATTGGTTGGATCAACTTGGACTAAAATGAGATACAACCTTCGATGGTCAAAGATGTTAGATAATTATCTAGAAAGTAACATCTACTATTGTTATTGCAGTTGTTGATTATTTATGTTTTAATGTTGTTTTTATGTTTGAATCATGCAATCTTAACTTTCATTAGATGAGACCTGCACACTTATATAGTGCTTCTCTTTTCTTTTCCTAATCTGTATATATCTTCTAAAAGTTTGGTGTAGTGTCCCACATGGTGAGTATCCCTAAGAACTTGAAACTTCTCTGTGGTTTACAAGACGTAGAAGATGTGCGTCTGTCTACGTGGTAGGTTATAACTATGGAAAAATATGTGTATGGGGAGGTCAGGGTCCTCGACTCCTCGAATATCCTAGAAAAGTTACTTTAGAACATTAACAAAGGGTCAAGTGGGGATTGCGGGAGACCTCTAGCAAATTTTGTTCAAAATATAAGTATGAAAGCAAGCTACTGGAAATGGAGCAAAACTTGAAAGCACCATTCCTATAGGGTGCATGACTCTAGGTGTGGCGTTGGGTCGTTGGTCATATAAGTGTGTATAGACCATATCGAAAAAGAGTATGACCTTTGGGGTAAGCAGCAAGCTTTGCTACTTGCTGTAACTAGTTTATTTCACTGTGACACTGTGAAACCACGAGTACCCATTGGCACCAAAATTATTACCTAAGATTATGTCAAACTATTTAAAGTCTAGATTAAGACTAGTCACCTTTATGTAAATATAAAGCAACCGACACTACTGACTCCTATTTGATTCACTTGTAAAGTAAACCTAGTTTGCTTCAATAATGGTTGCTTTCACTGTTACATCGACCAAAATCACAACAAAATGAGAAACAAAATTAAGATCAAGGTAGTTATGAAGCCCACTCACCATTCTTGATCAGGGTGTCTCAAAGTAGTAAAACACAACATGTTCTCGGTAGTTTTACACTTACATGAAAGTGACCAAATTTACTATATTTGTACTCATGAGCCTTAAACTCTAGACTACTACAAATAGGGTTCTCTCATCTCCATTTAAGCCTCATCTTTTGTTAATGAAATTGAGAAGGTGGAAACGATGAATCATTTGGTATCAGTGACTTTTTTTAATGATGTCATATTTTCATTAAAAACATTTATCCATGAAAAAGTTATAGATATTATGCAATCATTTGATTTATGAAACCTAAGGAAGAATGGCCACTAGACGAAGTAGAACCAGTTCAAAATCATTTTTATTTAAAATAGGCCAAAGGTTGAACTTGAACTTGGTCGCACCAATTTTTAGAGTTCCCAAATAGCCCCTTAGTGTTTTTATACATCTAGATAAGAATTGCAGTCTACTTTTTCTTTGCCAAAGGCTATCAAAAGGGGTTATCTGTTATCTCCTTCTAACTTTTAAATTGCAATTGTAATGTCATGTTGTTTATACTAAAATTTTGATGTATGTTTTTCAATTGAGCTAATCCCATTTCTCATACAATTATCCATATTCACCCATCTATTGTACAATTGCATTTATATCCCAAACTTTTAAATATGAATACAACGACATGCAAAGCAGTGCTTAGGATATAATATATTGTTTGTGCACATTGAAGGACGATATTACCTGTCTTGGTGTTCTACCAAAATCTGACTCTGAAATGCCTCTATTGTACATACCCTTTCTATTGTTATCACCAGTACATCCAATTATTGGCTCTATTGAATCTGAAGGCACTAATGATGACATGGCCATCATTGATTGACTATTAGATACTCATGGGTCAATTGAATGGTTATCATGTTCATTGCTTCGAACGCTGTTTGGAGATGTTAATGAGGCAGGTGGAGGCGAGGCTCCAATAATTCGGTGAATTGATCTATCAATAAAAGGAAGTAATTTACCCACAAGTTTGGGGCTAAATTGGTGCCATATCTACCCTGGATGTAACACATTCACAAAGAATCAATACAAAGTAGCCTAATTAATGAATACTTCAACTTAGAATTCCAGTGCTTGAAGATTACCTGCTGGTTGATTCATAACCGACCGTCAAGCGTTGATACCAATTGTCTCCATGTCTCAACTTATGGTGCTCGGCCAGTCTTCAAAGACTTTAATATTGCTTGACAGTATCTGCCACATAACGCCAAGATAAAAAATTTCTTAAGAAAACAGCCCCTAATTTATTGAAATTGCCTGTGTACAACTATCATGATTCAAAATGTATCTGCTTACTTCATGGAATCATGAACTTTGCCAACTTCAGCTAGCATGTATGCATATACAAGCTTATATGGCTGAAATGGTAGCAACACTGACTGTGAATTTCTGAGCACCATTGAGTATTCATATAACTCTGTTCTCTGCCAAAATATATTGCGGTTTAGTTCGGGAATAAGAAATCAAAATATAAATAAGTCAACAATTATATATAAGAACATTGGACGCTGCAGATAATACAGTTAAAAAGGAGATCTGATTATTATTTTTTAATTATATAGCAAGAATTATGTAAGTCTTCTTCTTAAAATTGAAACTCTAAAATCAAAAACATAAAGATTAGAGATCCCTAAAATGTCAAAATGAGAACAAGAAATCAATCACAATAAGAGCAAATCAGAGATTAGGACTTAAAAATTTATAATTTCTCGCGATCGCTTCCACTATGTGAGAGAGAGAAGAAGAAGAAGTTGTCCTTCAAATCAGTAAATAAGTTATGATTGATTTAATCGAAGGCAGATAGAGATGGAGTTTGATTATGGAGAGATAAGGGAGAGAGCTCAGAGAGGGGGAATATTGTAGTGCAAAAACACTACCGAACCCGTTAATGGTAACTGAGAAAAACATAGGCTACGATGGCATTCATGTAAAATATGTTATAAATGTTTATTTTTAATAGCATTCAATATATATGGTGTCAAATTTGTGCTATTAAAAGTACGTTTTCTTGTAGTGATGGTTTTATGGACACTCAAAAGGAGAGAAGATATGGATTGAGATCGTGGAGAGATACGTGGTAGAATTAGTAGGATTGTGGAGAAAACAAGAAACCACAGTGTCTAAAGTCAAAATTAAATTGTTTTCTCGACTACAGGAGGAGTCAATTTTTTGAGTGGAAAATAAGAAGAGAAAAATAAAAAATGACGGTGGTTCTAAAATAACGACTGTTAATGGAAGTCATATCGTTACAATAGAGTAACCAAGTCGTAAATCTACCTTAAAAAGTGTCATTATTTACAGTTTTTGGCCTAGTGGTACCACTCCACGTTAATCAACTGGCTATTCTCCCTTCCTCCTAGTTTATGGCACAAAAGTTGTCATTCCAATAAAGTACCACCATCCTGTCAGAGATCATGAGCTTACAGATGAAGAAAATAAGTTTGAATTGGCCTACAATATGAAATGGATTGATAAGACTACGGAATTCGTTATTGCCAACCTAGGTCTATATCATCATATGCTGGCCAGCTCGTACAACCGAAGAGTCTGAAGCCGCGAGTTTCAAATCGATGATCTCATCCTCAGAGAGATCCTACAGCACATAAAAAAAATCACATGCTGGGAAGCTGGCAAAAAGTTGGGAAGGTCCATTCCTCATCATTGGTCGAACTGGTCTGGAATCATACTATCTCATGATAGAGCAAGGAGTTCGAATCCCAAATCCATGGAACACTAAGCGACTGAAATGGTACTATCGTTACGTCATTGGCTTCACCTTTTCAAAATTTTCATTCTTTCCATTCCAAAAGTGAGATTTCATCTTCATATAGTGTACATTATATTCCACTTAATGAAAACTTCCACGTTTTTTCCCACATTACTTTCTACTTACGTAGATTCTACTAAATCTCACAGATTAAAGCAAAGGTAATACTAGCTTTCAATCGACCTCAAAAACAGATTAAAACAGAGGTAATACTAGCTTTCAATCGACCTCTAAACAGATTAAAGCAAAGGTAATACTAGCTTTCAATCGACCTCTAAACATATTAAAGCAAAAGTAATACTAGCTTTCGATCGACCTCTACATAGATTAAAGTTAAGGTCGTACTAGCTTTCAATCACCCAACTATACATATATCTGCGATTAAGACAAATGTAATACTAATTTTCAATCAAAGATCTCTATCAGACATAAGATAAAACAAAGGTAAAACTAACTCTATTTTTCTATATGTCTACAACTACAGGTTACATATACAGTTTAATTGTACAAGTTACTTCTAAAGGTTCTTATCTTATTACGGGAGGTTAGCTATGCCTTCCCCTATACATGAGGACGCTTAGACATAAACTCTAGAGCTCAATCCCTTACTATAATCCTGCCTTGCTTTACCAATTCGTCAGGTCGGGAACCTAACTCCGTTTCTATAACGTTCAGGCAATTTCCTTGATCTATGTCAGCTTTACAAATACATCCTTAGAACGACATATAGTCATGCAAGGCATTCCTCTCAAACTCTAGCCTTTTTAATTTTTCCACAAAATGGGCAATAACAGCCATTAGCTCCTGTGAGCGCGGTATTTCTTGGATGGACATATTTCGATCGAGCATAACTACCTTAGAAAAATGCTTTTGTAATCTCTGGTGACGATTTTTCAAGTTTTTGTACCGTTTGTCTTGTCACTCCATGTGTTTATCTGCGCGTGTCATAATCTCATAATGCTCCGCCATTTTCTCCCTTGCTTTATCTAACTTAGCCCTATTCATCGTCCTCAACTCTGCTAAATGAGCACAAAGTTCTTCCAGCTCCCTATTATTCCCTTCACTTCCCCCAATATGAGCCTTCTTCAACAATGCATCCTTCTTCCTTAACAACTGATACTTCCCCCTGTTCACCCCCTCTAATTCTCGCTCTCTGCGAAGAAAAATATCTAACTTATCTTGGCTCTCCCTTAAGCGTTCATTTCCTCTCTGTACATGAGCTTGAATGGGAACTACATCCGCCTCCAGCTCTTTAATTCGAGATGATGGGTCAACCACGTTCCACTTTACAATAGAAACCCCGACATCGCCTTTTTTCTTCTTCGACCACTCCCCAGCCTCAACCTTCTTAACATGCGAATTGGCCATAACCAACTCTACCTTCAATTAGGCCACCCTCTCATTCAGTTCGTCATACCATTTTTAAGCCATACGGAAATCCATATCTTTAGCAGGCAAGACCTTACTCAATTGATCATCCACACTTTCAGAATGGGTCAGGTTAGCTCGAGCTTTTTCAAGCTCGTTGTCTTTCCTAGTCACTTCACTCTTTAGTTGCTCAAGCGCAGTTTTGGAGCTTACCAGATCAGCTCGAATTTGTTCAAGCTCATTGGCTTTCTTGGTCATTTGACCCTTCAAACTAGCCACAAAATCTTGTAATGATTTTTTTGTCACTTATAACGACTTGATGCGGTATCGAGCGGAGTCCGCCTCTTTACTTTTCACTGGCAACACATCAATCCGGCCTTTGAGTTTCGCTGCCTCATCATTTGCCTCCGCAAGCTCTTTCTGTACTCTTTCTATTTCGGCATCTTTCCCCCCGATCTTCTGCGTCAAGTCACAAACAGTTTTTGGCACCTCGACAAACTGGATCTGTACTTTGACATATTGATCATCCCTATCTTCAGATGCCTCTCTAATCCGATCAAACTCTGTCACAAACTCATGATTATATTGGAGCATATGTTGTTCACTCGAGCGAACAGTCTCCAATTCGACCTACATCACAGATATAATATATCAAGCTCGATTCAACAACACTTCACAAATACAATCAAGTTATAATACAGGTGACTTTCAAAATTCTAACAGATCTCTATTTTCTGATATTCTATTGCTGTGAGACTGCTTCTAAACTTAAGGTCGAAATATGGTCTCAGTTCGTTGGCAATAAAATCTACATCCACTTTCAAGGTACACATTTTCTATGTTCTGATTTTCTAAACAATTTGGCATTTTTTAGACATGCTTGCTTACAATCGCCCCTAAACTGCTAACACATTTATGATATACATTTATTTCCTAAATTTACTTTGTAGCTCTAAAGTAATGCACCATACAATTCAAATATTTCTTACTCTTCTCTAACCTGTAGCTCCGTTTGCGAAGTCATCAGGGACGCTGAGGCATCTTTCTCCTTAGCAAACTCATTCTCTAATTCCTCAATTCTGAGGTGCATATAGTTCCTACAAACAATGTTTACAAACATCTCTTGGCCTATCCAAAGTTTATCCTACAAAGCAATGTTCAATACAATTATAGTTTTTTAAAACCACGCAAAAATACACAGCCAAACTTCAACATCTTTACTCCACCTTCTCATTATCTTCCCCCTTGTTCTCTAGATCAGTTCTGGGATAGACCAAATCTAACCGTGTCACCACACCTCCATCAGCAGGGGCCTCCTCTTCCACTTTGTCCTCTTCAACATAGGTACCAGCCATAATGGCTTTGAGGTCAGCTTTTGTGTACCCCACTGCGAGGAGTTGGCGCCCAAGTTTGTTACATTGAACTGCGATGTTGTCCACATTCTTCTGCGCCTTCTCAGTAAGCTCGCTTATTAATACCTTATGCGCAACCTTCACAACAACTAATCCTTCCCCCTCCAGAGCCACGTCAGATTCAAGTCGGGTAACCATCTTCTCGAGCCCGCCTTTCCCACTCTCAAGCTCATCTTTTCCCTCCTCGATTCCGAGGCAAATACCCTTTAATAAGCGAGCAGTCTGTAATAAAGACAAACACATTTTTAGCTCGTATCCACATACAAACTTTAGAAATAAAAAGGTCATCAACTTACTATTTTGCTCAACTCTAGCTGTGCGGAGGTGCTCAGCTCCTCAGTACCCTTTCGAGCTACAAACCTCAACCTGTTCTCCACAGCTCGCAGCTCATCTTAAGGCTGACAATAAGTCGGGCTTGAGGTAGGTGGAGTAATGTCATCCTTATACCCGCCAAATTACCCTACCCCCAAACCCGCCCCAATACCATTTAACTTAAATGGGGAATACCCAAACCCGCCCCGTTTAAATTTGCCTATACCAAACTCGCCCCAGCACCCTCTTAAAAATCCATATGTTTGATGCAGTGTTATTTAATGTTGTCAACAAAATCTAAGTTTTACAAGACTCTAAAGAAACATAACCATTATTAATACACCAAAGATGGGATGTGATTCAGATGAGAAAAAGGAAAACAGTTGACAACATAAGATTGGTGTGAGGTTTGATGAAAGCCATTTTCCAAGAAAATTGTTAAAAATGAAAGTTAGTTTGGTGAAGAATATTATTTTGGGTATGAAATTGAATTGAGTCTCATACCGATTGTAATGATGGAGTACAAAGATGGAGATAAATACTGGTACATAGATTATAATAATTGGTAAGAAATGAAATGAGTCACCAGTTGAGTAAAAAGGGGAAATAGGGTTTGAAGAATTCTAACTAAAAACTTACAATTTTTTTAATGAAAGCAAGTAGTAGTAGTAATCAAAAGGGATAAGAATACCAATTGATTCAGAAAGAGAGAATGGATATTTTTCAAACAAAGATCTCTTCTTTTACTTCTTATTCTCTTCTTTGTTTTGATCTCTGAGGAAAGAAAGAAAGAGAAATCCAAAATCTTCTTATTATAAGAAGAATGTGAGTTTTATCATAGATTCATTACAATCGGAACACTCACTTGAATTGAGCCATAAATGAAAGTTAGTTTGGTGAAGAATGTTATTTTGAGGTTGAAATAAAGAGAAGCTGATGACAAAATACAGGAGGCTGGAGGTTGAAATGAAGATAAGAGATGAGATAGGAGGCTGGACTTAACTAACATGTCTTTTGAATTAGGTTTAACTTAAGAGTATTCAAGTCATATCCTTTATAACTGGGTCGGGTGATAGGGACCCATTTATTTTAGCCTAAAACCAAACCCACCTCAATAAATAAATAGGGTTTTTTTTAAAACCAAACCCGCCCCATACCTACTATAGTCATACCAAACCCGCCTCATTAAGAGCGAGGCTCCAGCGGGGTAGGTTAAATTGCCAGCCCTAGCTCATCTTCCTCAGTAGGTCGACTCTCCACGACCTTCGCCCCTAACACAGTAGCAGGAGGTTCTACCCTTTTTTTTTTTGCATCTCCTTCGACCTCCTTACTCACCGTGGTTCCAGAAGCCGAGCCACGCTTCACAATTTTCTACTTCAGAAATTTTAGAGCTAACTTGCTCGAAGTGGTTACTTCCGGAACATCCTCCAAATCCATTTCCGAATCCCTCGGCAACACCGGACGCTTCTCCCCGTCTGCTCCTCTCTTCTTGTTGGCTCCAACCCCCGTTATTGGTATCTTCGCTTGAGACTTTTGTACCTTCTCTAACCTACTGTTCACTCTTTTATTTTTGTTGATGTCGAGCTCTTTCAGAATTATCTCGAGCTCAACACCTTCTCGAGCAACAATATCTAATAGTAATACCTTTCTGGTCACCTTCGGTCGAGGACCTGTAACACAAACACAACACATTATCAAACAACTGAATAACCCTTCCATTACAGCAGTTCAATATTATACACTATTACTTACTTTTCTTTAAAGTTCTATACAAAATTTTTATTGGTTCTTCGTTCTCTCTCTGAATGCAATCATCTTTCACCCATATCACATTATCATTCCAAACTCGACCTGCTGAATTTAGATCGAAGAAAAGCGGTCGAGACAAGCTCGAGCAGAAATATGCACCTTCAGTTATAGCATAATATTTTACAGCGTAGTACTGCAAAATGTCATCATGAGTTATTCTCCTCTCCACTTCATTCTCCTCCCACAATCTATTCAAATTCTCGCAGACGTTTATCACCTCCCATATATTGCTATTAAGTTGGGTAGGACAAGCTTCTATAGTATTCAATATACCTTTAGCAAGATTGTTAAGATGTAACATCAGTCCATATTCCAACTGAGACAGATAACATAAAAATCCCTAGTCCAGGTCGACTTGGGGATTTCCATCAAAATACTCAAGAGAGATCGATTCCTCCACTCCTCTATCCAATTTCTACTTCTCTAAATCATGAAACAAGAAGAAATGTTCTTCCCTAGATGATATAGTACAACCTCTAAATAACCTATCAGCATATTCTACAATATTGCTCTATTTTCCACCTACAAGAGCTTTGTATTTACAGAACTCTCTAAACACATCAGGTGAAGTCTTTATCTCAATTATAGGTTTAAGGATGAGGTTTGATTCTATAAACATTTGTTCCTCACGCCCAACCTACATACAGGTCCAGGTATTTTGTCAACTTATCATTATCTTTTATCTATACACATCCATGTACACATCTACCACTCATCAATCATACCTATATGTATATCATATACATATTTCTTTTCACACAAATCAAACAAATTTTAATAAAATTACTATAAACAACAAGTTTTCAAAATTTGAAAAACCCACGAAATCTTTCAAACCTCACATTCACAAAATCATAATTCGTTCACTAACCTTCAACGTCCGAATATGAATCTGAAGCAACACCAAATCCTTCCTTCACAACGCTGCTATGCAACCACCATCGCGACTCTATCTCCGCAACTTTTTTTCTCCTTGAGGGATGATCGCTCTTGTTTGATCTCTCACGCAAATCTCTACAATTTTTTTCTTTTCTCTCCCACTGTTCATCCTTTTTTCAGAAGTTGATAAACGTTTGAATGAGGAAGATGAACTGTTATTTATATTTTCTCTCTTTAATTGCTGGCAGTTATTCGATCTCACACGAGCCGCTCTCGATTTTAGAACCGAGGCATCCCTTCCACAATTAATGTCAAACGTTTTTATATCTTTTTGGTGAAAGCGCATTCCCATCATTATCGTAAACTACATATTTTAATATATTCTCATCTCTCCTACCCAAATCTCTCTCTGACCTTCCCACACTCATGATGACTCGATACCCACACACAATCGAACTTTCCCTGCAAATTGTACAAGAGACAAAAATCAAAGCTCACATGCTTTTTCTATTCCACTTCTGCTACTTATAGAACTATTGACGTTATTTTTAACCTTATCACATTTCAAAATTCAATTTTTTTTATTAACAAACAGTTCAAAACAACATTTGCAATATAATAAAACAGATTCAAGCAAAAAATTCTACCTGCATTCTTATTACAGTTATTCGACCTCATTCAGTTCTCTCCCTCACATATAATTACACATAAAATATCCCAGATATCCTAAGGAGCCGCACTTAATCAGTTCGCCCCTAGCAATCCTTACATCTTCTTCCTCGATCTCCTCCTCAACAATTTGCCTCAAGACCTCTTTACAAGCTGCAGGCTCCAAAATTACTTCATAAAATATCTCCGAGTAGAAGTGACGCCCAATCTCAAGTTCCCTCGCCCTCGAATCTAAGCATTCAAACTAAATTTTAGATTCAGGCAAGTCATAATCATAATCTAACAGCCCAAAAATCCTCTCCTGCAGTACTTTTACAATCTTTACCGCTAATCTTCTCTCTGCAGCATGACGAACTATCACAAAGCTAGTCCTCACCATATTCTCTTTTCCTCCTCCTCTTTACATCACATTCCATCATATTTATACACTTATTCCAGATCACTCCAAATCCTCTATATTCCGTATATACTATAATCTATTTTTCCATAACTGGAAACCCTAAGATCATGATGGAAAGTTATTTGAACTTATCTGTACACATCGACCTCTTTGGATTCGTTCACTCACGTTTCGACCTACTCCTTACAATCTCTCCCCCTATACAACATTTCAAAACAAGAACTCCGTAAGCTCGATATTTTCAATTTTTGTATATTCTATAACTGAAATGATATTCCCTCATAATGGTTCTTGGAACTATTTCAGTCTGATACACATTTTAGAATATATCTACATATTTACAACTTCAGATATATTTTCCACAGTTCGACTATATAAAACTTCATTTAATAGTTTGACTCCACATTATTACATTTTAGAAAAGATGATAGTGCAACAGAAAGACTTCCAATCTCCGTCTTCCTCCTCCACCACCATCGTCTCCTCCTCCATAACCCCCACCAACTGAGAGTTGTTAGAGATTAAAGGGAGTCCTACCTTAGAACCCAGTCCGTCGCAGGATACCGGTAGTAATGCCTCGCATATACATCGGCCTCCGCATTTGTCTCCTCAATCTTGTCTTCTGCAAGAATGCGAAGGCATCTCCAATGTTGCTCGCCTGTCAAAACGACGTAATGAAATCTTCACTTATGATAAAAAATCATCTTCAGCTTCAACCGCTTCATCTTCCGACATCCCATAGTAAGTTGGCGGTACAAGAATGGGTATAGGCATTTCCAGTGCTTGGTCCCCAAAATATCACAACTTCAACCTCTGCTTTCGACAAACACTCTCTCTTCATATACCATTCTATGAGTCTTCACCATTATTACTCAGAGAATACAAAGGATTTTACAGCAAAAGCATATTTTGACAGAAGCCCCAGTGCATGTACTATTTATATCAAACTCATATTTAATGCGCAGGTACATTTCCAAAGCAGTCATCATTCAAAGCAGAGCCACTCTCAGAACCCCAAGCGCCAAGTACATCAATCTTTTCCATCTCATAAATGCCAGATATATCCCTCCATAAACAAATACAGAGAACCCAACCAGTCAAATCTCTATTAATACATAATATCTTTTCAACTTCCAACACGAACAATCCACAAGTTCTTTCTCAACCAAAGCCACTCGTGCCTTCAATTGCGAGGGGGCGATTGAAAGGGCCTACCCTTCGAACTTGTCCAAACTTGAACTACCTTACTATCAGACTCACGCATTTCACACATGACATGAACAGTCAGCATCGCCACATAAACCACGAACTGATAAAAAACGTGGATCGAGCACTTTAGTAAATGTGAAAAAGTCAAAGACATCTGTCTCCCACGAACTAAACAGTTACACAGTCAACCACCACTAACCTCGTTATTCGGATAACGTGCAACGAGTTGTGGGTAAGGTCTATATAAAGAAGAGGTTCCAGAGGAGATAAGGGACCAGAAAAATTAATTTTTTTAGATTCTAACACATGAATTTCTAGATTTTGAACACCACACAATTTTTTATTTCAAGATCAAACATTTCTAGTTCAAGAGACCACTTGTAATAAGATATCAGCCTCAAACAATAAAAATTACTGTTGATAAAACCCTTAACTTGAGTTCGTGGTTTTTTACCTATTCAAAAGTTTCCACGCTAAATCACTTTGTTTTACATTAATTTTTGTTATATTTAGTGTAAAAGCTAAATTCTAGCTATTTCGAGCTACGGAAATTACAGTAAGAATTGATTTTCCCTAAAAATCACTCCCTATCCAAAAAAATGAAGAGTGAGAGATAGATTCGTAATGGAGGAGTCTGAAGAGGGCAAAGGGATCGAGAGATGGGACGCAACAATCGTGAATCTCTCAGAATTAGGAACCAATTTGGATTCATTACAAAAGATCCTCATCAAAAAATCTGTTTTCGTAGATCAAGAAACCTTCACTAAAGCTTCCTTAACCTCACAACAATCACGAACCATCAAGGTACACTACTACTTTTACAATCTTGATTTGGCTAGCCGTAACCCTTGATTTTGTTGGAATTACAGGCACTAGAACAAAGGGTGGAAAGTTTAGAAAGAGAGCTTGATGCTGCAATTACAGCTGCTGCCCGTGCTCGTTCCGAAAAGCGAGAAGCTGAAGCCGGGCAAGGAGCTGCTGAATTACATGCACAAGATGTTATAAGAGAACTTGAAAACACATCAAGTATGATTCCGTCTTAAGTTTTTATTAGAATTATTTTCTTTTCGAAAGCGCTTCAGAAATGTGGTTTTAGTAAGTTACTTTTGATTTTGAGAGATCCCTTTTAGACAACAAATAATTGGAAAGGAAAAATTTGATATATTTGGTTGAATTGCTGTAAGGTCTTTTTACTCTATAAGAAAGAGGACCTAGGCTGAGATTGTATGGCTTCATATCACATTCTATCTTGTGATAAATTGTCTTAGTGTTAATCTAAATTTGCTATAGTCTGAGGGTACTAAAATGTGTACATTTGTGGTGCTGGTCTTGGCTATCTTCTTTTAGAGAGGCTTTCTTTTGATT
This sequence comes from Kingdonia uniflora, assembly GCA_014058105.1. Taxonomy (NCBI): domain Eukaryota; kingdom Viridiplantae; phylum Streptophyta; class Magnoliopsida; order Ranunculales; family Circaeasteraceae; genus Kingdonia; species Kingdonia uniflora. The sequence goes on from JACGCM010000671.1 coordinate 5,977,204, forward strand.
ATCAAAAGAAATCAAAGTTTTGGTTCTCTGTATACTCATCCCCTCAGGTGTCAACCTGAGTTACTGAACTCTATAACAGTATCCTGTTTACCCTTTCTCTCCTATAGCACTCTGTTTTTCTGTGCTGCTTGGCAATAAGCCATCTACATTAGCTGTAGATCGCGTGACATTGAGAGGCTCACTTACACTAACCTCAACGCTCGTCTCACGGTTTTCTCATTCTTGATGGCCTCTCTTTGATTTGATGGGGATTTGAATTTTGATGTTCAGAGTTCCAAACTAACTTGGTCCAAGTACCCAGGACCCATTTCGTGTTTTCTTTGTATGCCCCAGTTATCTCAGCAAAGGAGGCATGCCACAAGCAACTCTCGATTGCAGAGATTACCAACAGTGCCTTAGAGCCCTCAGCTATGATGGCCAAGTGTGATCCTAGACATGGGAATTACATGGCCTGTTTGTCTGGTGTACAGGGGGTAATGTTGTGCCTAAGGATGTCAATGCTACTGTTGCTACCATCAAGACAAAGAAGACCGCCCAGTTTGTCGATTGGTGTCCAACTGGGTTCAAGTGTGGAATCGATTATAAACCGCCAACTATCGTTCCTGGTGGGGATTTGGCAAATGCCCAGAGAGTTGTGTATAATCTCAAACTCTACCTGCATTGCTGAAGTCTTCTCAAGGATTGATCATATATTTGATCTCATGTATGCAAAGCGTGTTTTTGTGAGTTGATGTATTGGCGAGGGATTGGGGGAAGGCAAGTTCTCGGAAGCTAGGGAGGATTTGGCTGCTTTGGAGGAGTATGAAGAGGTGGGTGCAGAGTCTGCAGAAGGTAAGCACAACGAAGGCGAGTAGTACTAGGAATGAAGTTGTTTTTGCATCTATTAGTTACTGTTGACTTGTCAGTTTGTTGTGTTTTTCTGCTTTGAATGAAAGCCAACAGACTTGTTGGTTGGGTCAGTTTGGAGCAGTGATGGGTTGGATGGTTTCTGTGTTTTGTTTTGATTGTTTGGCTTTTCAGGCTTAGTTAAATTTTATGACTGAAGCCTCTTTTTTTACAGTAAAACATTTAGGTTAGAGTTTTCAGTTTGTACAAGTAGGGCAAACCTAGATGCTTAAAATATCTGATTTTACGGCATCATATATAACATTCCATAAATTTTAAGTCTCTTTGATGCATTTGTTTAAAGTCACCCAAATTCATAAACCACGCTCGTAGAAAGATCCCAATTATGGTGTCTCTTATGATTATGTTGTAAATGCTTCCATTTCCAAGTGTAGTGTAACTTTCTATTTAGAGGTATTGAAGAATAGCAGCAAATCAAGTTATTGAAGCATTTGTTTAGCCGCATCCCATTATCAATTATATAAAAGAAATTTCAACATGCTCTTTGATTTGAAGAGTTTTTCGACTTCCTAAGCTAAACTTTATTTAGGACCACACACACACACGCACACACAATCCTGGCCCTGTCTCCTGGTTGCCACCAAATTACCATTACTACAAGTTATGGTGACCATTGAGTAGCCAAGAGAGATCAGCAACACATGTAAATTATTTAACTGCTCCTAAAGCTTCTTCAGCTGTTGTTATAGCAACAACAACTTTGGTTGCAAAAGCAGCAACAACAGCTGCTAAAGTTGCTTTTGATGCTGATAGTGTCTACTCAGCAAAAGCTTCGATTAAGGAACAAATCGGTGACTAATTTCGCAATAAAATAATACCCCAAATTCTTAAATTAAAATCAGCTTACTTTTATTAAACTTTGTACTAAAACAAACCCTAAAACAAATTCCAAGAAAAACGACCAAAGCACCTCTTATGTAACCTACTAACCATAATACTAATCCAAAGAAAAATGCCTATTAGAGTCCGTACGGGTGGGTAGCTTGATCTTCCGCTAGCCTATCGATGTAACACCTCTGATATGCGTCCTCACCTGACGATGATTCTGAAAGAAACAAAATATACTTAGATCGAAAGATAAAACACCATCAAAATACTGGCATATTGATTTCGTAACAGAACTTACCAAGATTGAATAACCTATTGTTGTGTACAGTCTTAGAGCCATCGGCCCTGAGATATTCGAAACGATGATTAACTAATGCAGAGTGATGGTTCCAATCCTTCCTATTTCTGCGCGAATCAAAGAATTTGAGCTTATCGAGCTTTGCTTGCACATAATAGTGAACTACGGCATTAGGTCCCCTTCACCCCATACCAGGACTTCAAATCCTCAAAATTATTGTGTCATTGCTCTTTGCAGCCAAAAGCTCAATACTTTTTCCTATCGTCTCGATGAGAAAATAAAATTGTCATTAATTTGACCATAAGCAACATCGTAGTGATTTATAAGTTGGATTGACAATGTCAAAATAGTAAATCATAGACCGAAGTTGTATAAATCCATGTAAAGAAGGGTTACATCGGTACTAATTTTTTGGTCCAGGGTATTACCGTAATTGAAGGATGAATCATATACCTTCCTCTAATCTCTTAAATGGAAGACATGATACCTGCAACACCATCCTCCACACAAAATAAACACTATCATTCACTTCGGACTCCTCACCACCGGATTCGGTTGTCCCAGACACAATAGCCTCATAATCATGAGTGCTTATCGTAACAAACCCTTCATGTGTTAAGGGATCAAAACCATCCGCAACCTCCAAATTCATGCTAGAGATTACTGTATTTTCTTCTGCAGATCTATTATTTTTAATAACCTTATAAGTTAATAGTTGTACCATGGTTCAACTCAAAATCCCAACCTATAGAAAAATACGGAAAGCGAAGTTAAACATTTTCCCTCCAGTGCTCTATGATTCAATCGATTTCAACATTTTTTCCCTTCTAGTTCAAATTTTACCACAGATGACATAATTACACAAAGACCCAAAAGACAACTGGAATAACAAGAGATGATTAAAATGAAAGAAATAGTTAAAAATACAAATCGTTACAAATTCAATTTCATGACAAAATGCTAATGTGGTCCAATCTTACTAATAAATAACAAAATAAAGGTGGAACTTATTGGACGGAAAGATAAGACTTTTCTCAAACTATTCCTCCTCTACATGCTTCAGAACTCAAATAACCAACAAATTTTTGCGTATCAATTTTTATGCAACCACCAAAACAGTTATTCCCAAGAAAGCCATCACTACACCCCTATTAAACCTGTAATTATGTCAGTAATCTCTTATTAAAAGGCCTACAGTAATTGTCAGTACGAGATTACAGACGTGATTACAAGGTTAGTGGGAGCGTAATGATGGTTTTCTTGGAAATGACTGTTTTGCTGACAACATAAAATAAGTTGATGGGAAGGAAATTTTCTGTGCTGGCCATATGAGTTTTGAAATATGTAGAGGAAAAAAGGTTAGAGAAAATATTTATCTTTCCGTCTGGTCAGCTTTATTTTGCTATTTACTTAGAAAGTTTGGAATGCATTGCATTTTGCCATGAATTAAATTTGTACTGGTTTGTATTTTTTATTCTTCCTTCTATTTTGATCGTCCATTGCTATTTTGGTTGTCTTTGGGATCTATTTGTATAATTGTGTTTTCTGGGGGTAGAATTCGATCTATGAGGGAAAATGTCTTGAGATCAATTGAATCATAGTGCACTGAAAGGAGAATGTCGAACTTTGCTTTCAGTGTTCCTCCGTAGGTTGTGTTTTTGAGTTTAATCATAGTAGACCTATTGACTTTTGAGGTTATTGATAATGATAGATCTACAGTCAAAAATACAATATTCTCTAGTACAAATTTGGAGGTTGCGGATGATTTTGACTTATTGGCGCATGAGAGGTTTATTACGGTTGGTCACATGATTATGAGGTCATTGTGACTAGGACGACCAAATTCGGCGGTGAGGTGCCCAAAGTGAATGGTCGCATTTTTCTTGCTATGTAGGATGGTGTTTTAGGTAAAATGTCATTTATTAAAGAAATTAAGGGAATGTACATGATTCATTCTGCAATTACAATAGTGCCTTGAGAACTGAAAATGGATAACCAAAATATTAATAACGATGAGACTTTTCTTTACATGGATCTACATTACTCCGGTCTACGATTGCATTTTTTGAAATTGACCATTCAACTTCTAAATCACTACGATGTTGCTCCTGGTCAAATGAATATCAGTTTATATTTCCTTATCAGGAAGATAGGGCGTATTAATCTAAAATTGGTTGCACAAGTTAAGGCAAAATACTTTTTGAGGATTTGAAGTCTTATTATGGGGTGATGGGGATCTCACGCAGTTGTTATTACTATTTTGTGTATGCAAAGGTCGGTAAGCTCAAATTCTTTGATCCCTGCCCAAATAGGAAGGCTTTGAACCATCATCCTGCATCAGTTAGTGAACCTTTGAAGTATTTCGAGGTTGTTGGCTCTAGGACCATACACAGCATAGGCTCTTCAATTTTGGTAAGTTATGCTATGTAATCAATGTGTTGTATTATTTTGATAATGTTTTGCTATTCGATCTTAGTCTTTGTGGTTTCCTTTATAACCTTCGCCGGGTAAGGACGTACATCAGACGTATTTCAGCGATAGGCTAGCGAAGGATCATGTGATGATGGCTGATGAAGCTTTGGCTACTAGCAGATCTGGGAATCCAAATCCTGAGGCTTCTCTACAAATGGGTATAGTAAGTCCAGGATCGATCTTTAAAATCAAGGTATCAGTTCTTGGCGCCACAAGGGAGGTCTCTGGGAAGAGGGCCGAAGTTGCCGCAAAGCACGCAGAAAATTTGGATGCTGTAGCCAAAGCAGCAGAGATTGCAGCGGAAGCCGTATCACAGGCAGGGACAATTGTTGCAATAGCCGAACCTTTTCCCTTAACACTTAGCGTGTTGATTGAAGCTGGTCCAGAAGGTTATTGGAAAGTACAATAAAATTCTTCCTAGCAACTTGTTAAATTAGACAATATAAATAGAGAACAGGGTAAGCTAGATGCTTTTGAATTTGCTAAGAGTAATAATGGGCTGCCATCAAGTGAGAAAGTAACTACTGATTTAGCTTACAGAATTATATCTGTTCCTGAATCTACTATGGGAGCATTAGATGCTTCTATTACTTTCCGAAAGGAGTATGAAGGAGATATGCCAGTTGGAACTGTGAAAGAGACTATTTTTACCGTGGGCACCCTAGTAGAGGTTTTTCCAGCGAAAAAGGTCTTGAGAGGGTCTGGTATCCAACCAAGATGCTCAGTTTGGAGGATGGAAGAGCCAATGTCTATTTCATTGGAGATACGTGCGAGAAGCAGGCTCTGGCCTGCTTACGGAGTTGGTCCCATATGAAGGTGAAAGAGATAAATCTCTCATAATACACATTGCTCATCCTATGAGTGTTATGAATTATGAAGGAGCAAAGAGGCAGAACAGAGAAATGCATGGTCTTTTGTAGTTACGGTGGATGCATGGATACATGACGGATGGCGGGAAGGAGATATAACAGAATCGAGCAAGTATGATGAAACAAATATTCCTGTACTTTTTACAGGTCTTGGAGAAATATCAACTGTTGAAGTTTGGTTTCTAAGACCATCTTTAATATGGGAAGGATGGTGGATGGATGGACTGGTCAGTTTTGAAGCAAAACAATTGCTATATCCGTGATGGTGGTACTTCGCAGAAGAAGCCATCAAAGAGCAATTAAACATGGATATGCGAAATTGTCCCTATGATGGAGATTAAAGGGAAGGGTAAACTTGAGCCATTGTCTGCAAGGAAAAGAGTGTTCTCCGCTGGGATAAGAATTGTAATGCATCTCGAACAGACCGTACAGGTCTTATGAAGGAAGGCTCACAGGGGTTGTTTTGGTATTCCCAAGCCAGAAAGGAATAGGAAATTGATGGACGCTACTACACAGTCGGTTGTTGGTAGGAGAGGTCCAGCAAGTGAAGGAAATGATTCAGGTAAATTCACGAAACACTTGGTACCACAAAGTTCGGCTCCCCGTGGATGGAAAATTGCGTCTAAAATTGTTTCCAAGGGAAAACAAGTAACCCAGTTGAAGCCTAAGGTACACAGGAAAAATGTCTTGTTTTCTTAGGATTGATAGATATAATTTGTGATAGATGTTATGTTAATTGTTATAGCTTGTTATGATTATGGGTTCAAAAAAAAGACCATCAGAAATAAGATAGATGATTAAAATGATTTGTTCACACCTACCTTGCGCAATGCCCATTGCCTTGTCTATTAATATGGAATATGAGCTACAAATAATATTATGGGTTCTGCTACAATGACAAACAACTTTCTCTAATACATTGCTGTATCTTTCTGCAGAGGTGTTTGAGTTACACATGGAAGAGCTAAGAAGGAAGCAAGGAGAGATCTCAAGAAGAGACGAAGAGATCAAAGTCTTGGAAGCTATAATTAAGACACTCAGCAGAAAAGAGCATTCTTCTGTAAAGTAAGGCATCTTTTGTCTAACTATGTTTGTAATATAACATATTAAGTCTGCCTGATATGTTTGACACAGTTTTTCTTGTGTAAAACCTATTGAGAAATTATATTGTAAACAGTTGCAGTTTTACTGATTCAGTGTCTCACCGTGTTCTCTGTTTCAAATTGGAGAAGTCCATAATGTTTCAAATTATATTGAGAAATCATCACTGTGCTACTGTTGCTTATCAGTTAATTTCCCTCCTGTTATGCCTCTACTTTGCATGGGTTATTTGTTCCTATTGTTGTTTTTCTATAACACTATTCTGCCCCTCATTTTTCCTAATCTGATTCTTTTTCACGTGGTTGGTGGGTTTGATAACAATGATAATGGTGCGAAACTGGCATTCAAATGTAATACAGGTATATTGGCTAGTAAGATGATAAAGAGAGTGGTGCTTTTTAGTAACAAAAGATATCGGTAAACTACTACTAAAATTAACAGTCCTATTAACTCGTCCGGTTTACAGTAATACGATATGGTAGTGGGAAACGTGAAGACTCTTAACTCGTAAGACCTGTAACTAGTCATTTCAAAAGGGAAAAAAAGGAAATGATTGACAATCACCCCGCAGTGGAGCTCCCCGCTCAATCTGATTGATCCAACAAAGCAATAATAATTTGTAAAAAATCATTCTTCCAATTCTGTGTGGAAAAGAAGTCATATTTACGTTAGAAAATATCAACGCGTACCTCGCCTCGCCTTTTCTAAACTAGTAAGTGTTAGGAGTTGGGTCCAACTCAAGCTAGGAGCCCAACTGGGTTGGGATGTCCTATTGGACTCCTAACAAGCCCATAGGCTTTAGGGTTATGGGGAGAGTTTGAGTAGGTTTAGTAACCTATATATTGTAGTGTTATCTGCTTTGTATAACAGAGAAACAGTTCTCAATTAATAATAAATCTTATTTTCTCTCAATTGCTCTCAATATAGAACTGTTAAGCTAGATTATATTATTCCTCAACACGTTATGAGCACGTAAGCTAGTGGATCAAGAGGAGAAGAAAAAACTTTCCAATTAGCGTTTTCAGGGAATTCTTGCGATCAGGAGAGGTATTTTAAAGATTTTTGAATTTAGATTCAATTGATCTCTAATCAATAATTTATGATATCTAAATATAGATTAGTAGTATTTTTCCCTATTTTTCTCTAATTAAAAATAACCAATTTTGGTATTATTTTACCCTTGATTAAGGGTTGTTTTCAAACCAAAATTACTTTCTTTATGGACATTGGATAGAGGCGAGACCAAATTTTTTTGTAGCCTATCCCACGAGCTTTCCAACGGTATATGTCACGTCTTAGGGAGATATCATAATCGTCGGGAAAGTGACTTTGAAACTAGGCAGTTATATAAATTTTTTTTTTTTTTAATTATCTGTTGATGACGTCATCATTATCATGTGCTGACGTCAGCATTGACACGTGTCGAGATCACGAGGCATGCTAACGTGGCAGGGGGTCCACTGTGCTGACGTCAGCAGTGACACGTGTCAAGGACATATGGCATGCTGACATGGCATGACACGTGGCTAGCACATGTGGGAACACGTGGCAGCCACAGAATGTGCCACATGGTAGACACCGGAGTGTGACACGTGGTAGTCACCGGGGGTGACATGTTGGCAATCACCGGACTGTCACCAGAGTAACACGTGTGGGGCACGTGTGCAAGCCGTTTGGCCGGGTAAAATCGGTCCAGACCCGTCAACCCGGTCTAGGCCTTGACCTAGACCGAGTCATACCAGTCCAGGATCAGTTCACACACTAAATTGGCTATAAAAATCCTAATTTTTGGTCAAATTGAGTTCATATTTTTTTTTGAAAAATTTATATTGACTAGACCTACCTCGTGGGGGACCCTTTTTTTTATGAAAAATATTTTTTAATTTTTTTTGGGAACATGTGCCTTGTATAGGAAAACTGACTCACTTGTATGGAATATAAGTAAATTGATTAATACATATTTAAGTATCTTAAGATAGCTAATATGATATTAATGGTATATCACTAGGATACTAATTATCATGATCATGGATCACAGATAATACGAAACCAATACTAATTTAGAATACGACTGGGAGTCATATCTAAATCATAGTTAATTATCAATGACAAATAATTAGAGCCTAATTGGGAATTGACTTAGTCTTATTTCTAAAAACTTGGTGTCTGAGAAACCAATTTTTCGTATCTAGGTACAATTAGATATTACATGATAACATTTAGAGGAATATAGGCACTGATATCAACCTATAGTACCCTAGAATGTTAGTTCAAAGATAAACATAATCAACCTATTTTGTGAACTCAGCATAATTCGGGGTGGGACCACTTGCTAACTAAACATCTAATACCCCTCATATTCGTAGCAAATGGGTTATTTGGCTGGATGGAATATACCAACCTTATTGAACTTTAGGGATTAAAACACCTTAGTTGTTAGAATAATTAAGGAATGCAACATCTAGTGGTTTTGAATAGTTGTCTTGACTAAGACTCTATTAAAATACACTTTAAGGTTAAGATCACCATTTTACGAGGTAAAATTAGAATTTGACGCTTAATAGGATATGAACAAGGTTCACCAATAAGTAATGATTGAGAATCACTAACTTGTATAATATGATTTACCTTTAATAATGATTGGAAATCATGTACTTAAATAGGATTTCATAAAGAACGCACGCATCTGGTGGCTTTGAATATAGCTAAGATTTTATTAAAACGTACATCTAACATTAAGATCGTCATTTTACGAGGTAAATTTAGGATTTAATTATTATAAAAGAATTTCATGAGTTTTAGAATATGAATATGAGAATCATTTATTTTTCATTATTCTAAGTACTATGATCTGTCTTTAATATATTTAAAATGTTTATCAAGAATTGTTGCTAATTACGATCTACATTTTGCATTACAAATGTCTGTCGGCCCACGTTATGATTATGAACCATTGCGGCTTGATGGTTCCAACTACCTTTTTTGGTGTACGGACATCAAACTCCATCTGCAAACAATGAACGCCTCAAAGTCGATTGTTGCAGATAACACCTTCTCTAAACCACTTAAGGCACATGCCATATTAGTTATGCGCGCCCACCTTGAGCCAGAGCTGAAGTTTCAGCATCTCCATTGCGGAAATCCATATGAGTTATGGACAAACTTAGATGAACGCTTTGGTCTTCAGCAGGCCCTAACGGCCTATAAGAACCGTAACCGCTGGAACAACATGAGGTTATGTGACTTCAAGACTGCAGCTGGTTATAACTCAACACTACAGAAGATTATTTCGTCAAGGAGGCTCAATAATGATTATGTCTTCGCGGAAGAGGTTTTGCAAAAGACTCTTTCCACATTTTCACATTCACATGCTGCTTTCAGGGACCACACTACAAGAATAAAGGGTATTAGCCATTGAAAAATCTGCAGCAAAAAGGCTTTTGCCACTGTTTTTACCATGGTTAGGGTCTTGGGCGTAGATGGGGTGGCTAAAGCTTTGGCACTATTTTTACCGTAGCAAAAAGTTATTTTTTGCTACTGAAAAATCCGTGGCAAAAGCTTACTTTAACCACTAAAACATCCGTGGCAAAAGCCTGCTTTCACCACTACATAATCCATGGCAAAAGCCTGCTTTTCCCACTACAAAATCCGTGGCAAAAGCCTACTTTCACCACTACAAAATCCGTGACAAAAACATATAATAAATTAATTAATTAATTCAAAAAAAAAAATACAGAAAATGCTGCAGAAGTAAACTTGATACAAAAAATTATTTCAAAAATATACAAAAAAATTATAACCTCGAAAAATAATATCAATCTAGATTTTTAGCAAAATACATTGCTTTTGTCCCGCATAGTTACAATACACTATTTAGTCTTTATTTGAAAAACCTGAAGAATCCGTTAAATATTGACAGGCCTCTTAGTTCACCACTTTTCATGTCCCTCAACCTCCTCCGCAGAATCTGCAGATCATGTGAAATCTATAAGGAGTGTAACACAAACAGTATTTACAGTTATGCATGCAAACATTCAGTTGAGTCCTCGTTCTTCATCTTGATTTTTTTGTTTTTCTTGGGAGATTATTCATGAATCTTAGATTATGCCTTTCAATATGCTAACTGTATGTTAAGTGAGCCTTTATAATTGAAGGCCTTTACTATACTACTCCTTTGTGTTCAGTGATTGTATCTAAACTATTTTTGGTTGTGCACTTCTAGATCATAAATCTCAATATGAGATGTAAGAGGTTGGTGAACTTACATATTGTGTTCGAAATAAGATTCTTTGCTCACTAGTACACAGGTCTACTGCTAGCTGTTTCAAGAACAGTTTTTGATTGATTTGACTTGGGGATGTCACGTCCAAATCGATCGATCCGCTACCCTGGAACACAAAATCACAGCCATTTCATAGTTCTTATAAGTAGAAAACAAGAGTGAAGTAGAACAACACCCATTTCATAACTAAAACAAAACTTTTACCTGGAGAAATTTGGTGTACTTAAAAATGCTTTATTCACAATTATCCAACATGAACTGCAGGGCTTCTTCCACTATTTATGGGTATATAAGGTCCTTGTTAGGCGTATTATTTGATGCCGCAACTGCTATTTGGAGTGAATATTCTTAAGTTGATTATGGAATTTGCAATATGTAAAAATATGGAAATTTGCACTAACTACTACTATGCATGCAGTGTTGTATATGTTCATTACAAATAAATATTTGTACCACTCGAGAGGGTTTAGTGTTGAACCTCTTCAAACTGTCTGGCCATAGTTGGCGGGATAACTACTAAATAAGTGTAGGCCATTAACTCCACAGGCCAACCAGTGATCTAAATAGGAAAACGTTCCGACCTGCTCAAAAGATTAAATAAGAACATTTATAAGTCAATACCATCCTCAATGTGCATATTAAGCATCTATATCTAAATATTATAATCTTAAAGGATAGAGCAATGATCGTGATTTATGATATAAAAGTCAGAGAAACTCGAAAATAAAAAATATGAAATGATTAGACATCTTATAAACATCCCTAAACAATGTCCAAAATTTCAGATGAATGACAAAGCGGGAAAAAGAGAAAAGAAATTGACTGAAGATTAACCAAATACACTTAAATGATTGAAGGGAGGTAGTTTGCTCTGTTAGGTTAGGTACTCACGCTGATAAACCATGCTTCCTTAAGACTTCCAGTTTTTCCTTGTAACATACATCAGTTTTGTTAAGTGATACTGATAAATCCGCCGAATCACTCGTATTGGTACCTTCTTTGGGAACAAATCCATATGATAGTAACAGCTCTCCATTAGATTTCTTCCCGTACGATATAAAGATCTGCATAATATATGTACAACATCCTTATTAAGATATAGCTTCCAATATGTAATGTTATCAAGCCACTAAGCAGTAGACAAAAGCTAAAGATAACTACACTACATAATATTAAAAACCGTGTCCCCATACTAACAAATTACTGTTTAATTTTTGTCTAAGTTGAAAGAAATTATAGAAATAGATGTATTACTTTGTTCTAGCTAAAATTATTAGTATACAACTTTATGACTTTTCACTTTGAGGGTGTCTAAGATAGAAATACAAAAACGGAGTAAGATCTAGTGCTCTTGCATACCTGCTCACTAGGTTGATATGGTCAGTAGTAAAAACAACTGCCTGTGAAGATTTATCATAATCCAAAAAAGTCTCCACCTACACACATGAAAGCAGATCTAAGCCACATTAAATAAGTTGATAACAGTTTCTAAGTACAAAGATAATATTCAAATATAGGAAATACCTCACAGCTATGATTAAGCATGTCTGCCCAAGGGAGTAATGCAACCATTTCATTCAATGATGGCAATCGAACCTGTAATGACATACAATTTCGAATAAATATAATCCTATAAATTTGTATCCTGCAGATATGCCTATAAACATGTAGTTTTGCAGGCCTTAGGCATTAGTATGACACTTGGCTTCAATTTTTTAAAGATTTGGATAAGAAATGATAACGAAACTAGCAATATATTGATACTTACTAAGCGTGAGAAAACAATGCCGAACGACCATTTGAAAGTCTCCATATTGAAAACCTGAAAAAAGATACATATGTAAAGTTGAAATAATATTGTGGTAGTTACTCTTTTTGCAACATAATGTGATCAATAATATGCCAAATCAAACTGTAATAGTTCCCACTTTGCTTATTGGGAATGGTAGTTTGTTTAGATAATTTATCCTGAACAATAGGGGTGCAAGTTCAACGAACCCTATATAGAATATATCCCACCAGGATTTTACCTAAAATTTGAGATTAATAAACTATAGTAAGGACTTGAATATCTGTGAGAATGCATAGATTATGATGTTTAAACTAAAGTAGTTAGATCCTACTAAAAAATTTATACCTCTTCTAGAAACAAGTTAGGATATTTGGAAAATATCCTAGCCCTCAAATCAATATACCTACAAATTGATTATGAACCATGTACTATAATTAGAATCCAAATAATTTATTGTATACAGTGCTGTGGGGATTGCTTAAACTTGGAAAGGTATGAAATGCCTCTACTAGAAGAAGCTGATTTAAAACCAGAAATCTAATGTAAGCCCGCCAGTTAGCATCTCAAAGGATAATCCACCAAGCAAAGAGACACAAAAAGATGATTTAGGCAATAAATCAAGTTTCAACAAACTCTCTTCCAAATTCCAGCCACCCCAACCCTCGATGTTGAATTTTAACCCTGAGAAAGATGTATCAATCACAACTCTAGCCCCAAATTTAGCACTTACAAATAATATTTCTTGGATCTCCTCATTGCTATAAAGTAAGCTAGTTGGGTTGATTGTTGGACCTTAGAGGTAAACCCAAGGCTTATCAACCTCTTGAAGTAATTTTGTAAGCACATTTACAATAAGCTTAAATCCCGTGCTAATGTTTGTTGGAATGTTCACAACATTTGCTTTCAAAAACTTGGCCGCTACCACATAATTCCCATTTGTGCAAGTGGCAATACACAAGGTGCCACCTTCTTGGATGCAACAAAGGACCAACTTGTTGAAAAGAGCCACTGGAGAGTCCCCATTTATGATCTCAGTACAGCTATCAGATGGGAAACCATATTTTCTCTTGATGAACATTTGAATTCCAAGCTTCACATCGGTTTCAGATTCGATCATGTTCTGTCTAGCAAAACTCTCAAAGATGGCAGCTTTGACTGGGGCAGGCACCGGAAGAAAACTTTGATCAACATCCATGAGAATCAATGAAGAGTTATCTGCCTCGCTGGCAGAAAACTCGGCGTCGTTAAGGACTGAAATAGCAGAGCTTGAGAACCTAATCATCTCAGTAGATTTAGCATTTGCATATTCTCTCTGTGCAAGTGGATGGCGGTCAGCAAGCTGAAAGGCTAGAAGCTCATGGAAAAGACAGCCATAATAATATTGGCAAAACAAAGTAGTATTTCCCTCTAATAACTCCACAGTCTTGGACAACGCCTTAAAAATGGTTTCTTCTTCAAAAATGACAAAGGCAACTTCCAGATTTGAATATACCTGATTTTTCCCCAGACCGCACACTATTACTGCATGTGGGGGTAGTGTATTTCCTGCTAGATATTTCCAAACCCCACTTGAACCAGGTAAACTAGATAGCTCAAAATGCTCATAAACATCTAAAATAGATGAAAACCGATATCTCTTGTGATGTCTAATAGGTGTTGAAAAGCTAAACTAGTAACAGCCTCGAAATGAGCCATCCTGGTGACCACAACCTGAAGTTTCAGCTTTTTTATCAACTCTATCATCAGATCTGACTGGCGTGGAGCTTCTATAACTGTGAGCATGTCCCCATAAGGCTTATCAGTTGTCATTAAAATCAACGGTTATTGGAACTGTGTACCCAACAAATGGCCTATGTCTAAAAAAAATGAGGGAAGGCTGGATGAGAACCATAGGTTACTCATAGCCCGAACCCTCCAAAAACTAAAACACCCAAAGAGACCAATAAGAAGCACAACCTACGGCTTGATGAGCCTTAAAAAGCAAAACCCATGTGTATCAATAAAAGAAGTAATAGATCAAGTACCTCTTGTGATGCACGAAAACTCTCTAACTTGTCACTTGCCAATAAGAAGCACAACCCAAAGAGACCAATAAGAAGCACACCCAAAGAGACCAATAAAAAGCACAACCCACGTCTTGATGAGCCTTAAGAAGCAAAACCCATGTGTATCAATAAAAGAAGTAATAGATCAAGTACCTCTTGTGATGCATGAAAACTCTCTAACTTGTCACTTGCAGACACTTCAGTTAGCTTCATGGTTTCCCTGCCATATGTCACACCAATAAAATATTACTCAGTAACAGGTCTAATACAATAATCTGGGAGTTTTGGGAAAATATCAAGCCTAGAGAAACCAAAAAGTTAAAGAAGCTTACACATGTTTTCTCTTGTTAGTTCCTCCTGTCTCCAAAAAGTAACCAGAAGCCCCATAATTGTCTTGAATCTGCATGTTTGAAGCATATAATTTACCAAAGATTACATGTAAAGTAACCATGCACTTATATGTTTGAAGCATATAATCTCACCTCTTTCCCTCCTCCTTTACCCGGGCTTGGAACGGGCTATGCAAAGCTATAACAACTTTGAATAGGCAGAGTTAAAAAAGGTTTACCTAATTGTGTAAAATAGATAATTTTATATATGTTAATACTTGACATTCATATCTTTCAATAGAAAATAAACTAAGAAACATGATTATAAGCATCAAAAGCTAGTTACGTCTATGCAAAAGTAACTAACACTATCCCATGTTTACAAAAAAGAAAACTAACAAGATCTAATTAACCAAAAAAGTTCATATTCTAAAAAATAATCATGTTTTTAGGCCATGCAACAAAGCTTCTGATGCCCACATCTAAGAGGTGCTGGTTCGACTCCAGCTCGTGACAAGGCCTTTTTGGTCATATACTTTGGTCTTGCTTGTTATTGTTATATTCAATTACTTTTTTCTTCCCCAGCTAGGGTTCACTTATTTCTCCTTACCAGGAAGCGGCTAGGCTAAGAAAAGGAAGCAAAGGTCGAAGAAAGACCTTCCAGACGACTGCTCTTCTTTTCCTGTTTGTTGTAACTGTAAACAGTCAATTTGTGCTGCTTTCGAGAAGGAAGACAGACTTCCTTTATTCTTGTTAGGGACTTTGTGACCCAGCGGAAAGCAAGGAAAGCTGAAGTTTGATTGTACAAAGAAGCTTATGCCATTCAAGATATATCCCTCACTTGATGAAGACTACTAGATTGAGGAGTTTTGGAAAGAGAGTCTTTTACTACTTTGTGGTTGCAAGCGGCTTTGGAAAGGAAGGCTAAGAGTAGTGGTAATAGAGGTAAGGCTCTTTTAAGTTAGAGATGTTAGGCCAATATCTTGTTGCAACACAATCTAAAAGTGCATTTTGAGGTTATTAACGGATAGAATGAAGCCTATTCTTCCACACCTTGTAAGCAAGCAAGAGTCCACTTTTGTCGAAGGAAGAAGGCTTCAGTGAAGAGGAAAATACAGACTGAAGCAGAGAAGGGTCTGATGGTGAAGTAAGCAGCAGAAGGTAGAGAAAGACAAGAATCAGCTTAATGTAGACCTTCCTCTTTTGCAGCCTATTTGTATGTTCTTTGAATTGCCCTGTGAAGCATTTGGAGTTGGAGGGGTTCACCTTGATGGGGTTCCATTTCGTAGAGCTTAGGATGGAAAACCAATTGAAATGACTATATGATTTAGGTCCCTTTATCAGGTTGGGTTGTCACATCCACATTGGCTATTGTTGGCAAAAGAAATCTGATGGGATAACTAGTATCAAAACTACTCATTCGCTGGGAATGTTCTTCTCCCTCTAGCTACTATTCTTTGGGATTAGGAAAGATTATTCAAAAAAATTACCCACGCTAGGCATCTGATCTTTTAAGAATTTCCTGTGCAAAACATATGGGCCCAGTTGCCATTTGTCCGTAGTATTATGGCTTGAAAGGTGCCTTTCCTGTTGAAGGACCGAAGAAAATGAAAGGACAGCGGAAGATGCAGCGATAGTAGGACTCTTTTTCCCTATATGATTCAGTGATCTAAGTTCTATCCTATACTGAAGCCGACTCCGCGGCAGAAGTTTGATCATCTACAACATCTGATTCCGGTGAAGCAAAAAGCTATAGGTAAGTCAAGGCCTTCCCGTTTTCTATTACTTATTTTTCTACTTACTATTTAGAATGTCGAGGACCGACCCACAATAAGACTGATGTTTTACTTGATATCGCCCGCATGCAATTTCATAATCCATAACTTCTTCCTTTGGATGTGACAAAACATATCCATCCTCGGATTTAGTGTGGATTGCCCTCATAGAGACTCTCAATACAGAAGACAGAGTATCAGACTGTGATAAAGTTCAATTTATCCTAAGGTAGCACATTTAAGGAAAAACTCAAGTTAAAGCAACCTATTTTTTTATCCTATCCTTTGACCCCAAAAGACGGAAAGATATGCACGCTTTCCTTTTCCATGAAGTTGATCACCCTCTGACGATTCACCCATACGAAGCCTGCTAAACATGGAATCGTGGATTCGCCCTTTCTAAGATCCGTTGAGTCTGTGAATACCCATGATAGCTTTCGCCAAGAGAAAGTTGAGACTCCTTTATTCCTATTGGCAGAGACCAAATCCCCATTTAGAAAAGCCTGGGATCCTGTCCCTTGGACGACTTCAAAATGTGATAGCTGAATAGCTTAGCCCTCTCTACACCTTCAACAATGAGATTTCAAAAGACGATTCTTTCTCCACTGCTTCCTGAACTGGGTTGGTTAAAGAACTCTCTTTCAAGTCCCTTAGGCAAGTTCTAACTAAGTCAATAAGGAAAGGGAGGAAGGACAAGTAAAGAATACATTATAGTACACTTATAAGAATATCTAACTTATGCTTTTCACTTCCTTTGTCTTATTTTATTCATAACCTGGACAGAACCGTAGAACTTGACAAGAGTACTAATAACTTGCCTAACTGTTTAACTCTAATACACGGTCCTGATAAAAGAGACTCATAACGCTCGTCCGAAGGAACATCTATGGGAAACCATTCCCGCCCGACCTCGAACCCCTCGCTGGAAGGGCACACCATGTTCTAACACTAATGAACCAACTAAGACAATAGTATATGCAATTTTCAGAATATATACACTTATATACATATATTTAAAGTTTACAAATTGAAGTTTTTCTCCCCATCGCTTGTTTCCAGTGAACTTAGTTTTCTTCAGCTAATAGAAAGGAAAGATAATCTATCTTATGAAAATATCTAATAGTGAAGAAGAAAAAATCGTTGAAAAACATTTTATATTGAGAGACTAGAAATCAAACTCTTATGAGAAAAAAAATGTAGAAATTCATCTGCAGATTAGAAATCGATGTCTCAGTAAGCATTGAAATGCTATAAAATCACGAAAAAAACTTACAGAATCTGGATTATCTCAAACTGTTGGTTTATTGTAAACCCTAATATGTTCTGATGATCGACAGATATTTAGATTGACAGAATTATTAGCAACCCATATCTCTGGTCCTTACTAAATTATTGGAAACCCATAGAACTTCTTATGTGAAACTTTTTATTCGTTGGATTTGGACATATGCACTGATCAGATATCACAACTTTTGTTAACTCATTAAAATAATTATCTCTAAGAGTTTTGAAATAAAGAAATCAATGGTTGCCTTCTTCACCAATCATATTTTATTACAACCAACAATATCTCCTTCTCCATTAAAGAAATTAAGGAGAGTTCAAACATCTATCTCTTACTCCTCTAATATGGACCTACCAGTACCAGATATACAGCAACAGAAAAGATTTATGGATTTTCCCTAAAATCCAAACATAATCATAATTTTTCAAACTTTTCATTCAGGAATCATTCTCCTAACAGGTATTGATGGCTTAATATAATTTATTTAGAATTATTGGGATTTGGGGATGGGATTTATCTCACAACTAGAAGATGCAAAATCAATAATAGATGAAAATTAGGGTAAACAAAATTGTACCTTTCGATCAAGGAATCACTTGTTGTTAATGAAATCTCGATTAAAACTGGAATAAATTAAAAGATGAAACCTTAGAAAGAAAATCAAACTATAATAACGGAGAAATTTGATGAAACCCTAATCGAAAGAGACATAAAGAGAGAGAGAGAGGGGTATTTGTGAATCATAATAGAGAATTTGTAAAGTGGAGATAAGAGAATTAAGGAATTTTTCTTATGATTCGATAACCAAAATCGTATGAATGTGCGGGAAAACAAGGCGTGCGGGAGCTAAAATAATTTGAGTTGTTTTATGCTCTTTGTGTTTTTTTAGCCACCGTTTTGGTCTAATAGCCACTGTGTTAATTGTGGTAGTTTGTCACTGATATAGTTGTGGCAAAAACTAAAAGTCTTTCGTGGCAACTGCTTCATTTTCTTGTAGTGCCAGTACGTGAAAATGGAATTCAGTAGTCATGGAGATCTGATCCAACTCTTGATCACTGCAGAACAAGAAGGCAAATTTGTTTTTAAGAAAAATAAGAGATTTCCCCCTAATAGGAAGAAACTAGTTGCAAAGAAGATCTTATCTCATGACAAAGACAACCACGAACGGGGTTCTGGAAGTGAGAATACGACTGAAGACGGGAATCGGGGATTCCTGGGCCCTCAGACGCACAACAGGCTTTAAAAGGTTAGAAAACCACAGACACCAAAGAAGATCAAGAAGCCAAATTCATAATCTCCTTACTTGAGATATGGGGTTGCTGGATACTGGGTTCGCGACTGCAAGACACCGTGGGCGCCTAGAGTCAAAGTTTAGGTTAACCACATCACCATTAACATAACTTCCATCACTATGAAGTTAGCAGCGTCAGACTTCTTCGACGACACTGATGCCAACATGGATCAACGTACGGAGTAATCCGTAATAATATCTCAGTAGACATGTGATGTCACAGTAGAGAATACTAGTAGTTTCTTTTCTTGCAAAGACTAATTTACTTTTTGTTAGTATTTTTGATTATGTTGGGAACACATCATTTATGTTTCAATAAAGTGCTCGTGACATACATGAGATTTTCAATTTATTCTAAATTGTGATTATTTGAATTTATTGCTTGAAAAGTAGTTAAATTCTAAGTATGATAGTTGATCTACTATATACAACCCGCCTATGGATCTATATGCTAAGATAGATAATCGGATAAGTGGCAACACATGTCTAGGAGAAATGTGTACTACGCACTCCTTCCTTTTGAGATATAAATATATTTCTTGTCTAACCTTACGCATCAGGGATGATACAAATATCATTGGCATGACCAACATGATAGAACGTACTGAGTACGTCACGCTATTACTCATTAAAGGTATGATACAGGGTATCTAGTCCACTTTACACACTAGTAAATCCAGCCAAATTTTACTAAGTTTAGGGAGATACATGATAATGCTTATCACATAATGACTATCGGAAAAAATGATAAACAAAGTTCTGTGCATTCACTCTATGTGTAAAGGTTAGAACACGCTATTAGAACGATTTCCAATACACTCCTCAAGACTCGGAAAACGGGGAAGATTATCGGGATTGCATCTCAACTCTCCTTAAAAGGAGAGAAGATCCTATAGAGAATGTACGTGTAACGATTGCTTTCAAGGAAAGTCTATTAGTTCATCCTAGTATGACCAAGGTGGAGTGGGATCTCCAGCCTTTACTTCAAACGCATCCATGGAGACACATGTGGACATATCCATCCATATAGTGGCCCACTTGAGTATGTATGGTCATAATAGACGCATCTAGGAGATGATCTTACGTTTGCCTATTCATAAAATTTAGGAATACAACGTTAGCACGACTTCTCACTTAGATCATTCGATTACAGGCTCAGTTCCAGGATTAACCGATCAAAGTCGATCGATATAACCTGAAAGGGGCTTGAGAGTGTAAGTCACAGGCTTTTGATGATTATTTTATCGTTAAATGGGATAGATGATTGAGCATCGTGAGTACCCCATACCATACTCAACTCGGGATCGGCTGAGAACCTAATCAAGTGATTTAGGACAATCACTAAGCCATTGTTATTACGATCATAGCTTCTGGCTAGTGTGTGGGTTATGCATTCTTGCTCCCACAGCACTGATTAGGGTTTATCCCATAGCAAATCATTAAATTATTTTTCCTAAAAAACGACTAGCAACTTGGTCGGAGCTCGGTGCCACCCATCGGCGAACAGGCAAACATTTAGATGTTCTGCACAGGTGCCAATCACACCACAATGTATGATGATGGGACCCTCAATGTTGGCCTGGTATTATGTGGTTTATGATTTGTATTTATCACTGGATATTTAGAGCCCACTAACGACGTATATACTGCAGGGCAAATAATTATCACTTTGATGAGATAATATTCCCAGCATCAGAGGGAGATATGACAATCAATGCTAAGGATACTTCCAAGAGGTCTTGGAAAATACCATCGTTGTCTCATCTAGATCATTATACATAAGTTAGGTGACAATAAGGTTTAATGGATTACAAACCTCCAATATATAGGTCGTAAATGAATTTCCATACATATTCATAGACACTATTGAAGTATCGTAAGTGTATGTACTTGCAAGTAATACACCTACACAGTAGAACGTTCTGGGATAACTAGTACCGTAGCTAAACGTTCTAGGGTAATTATTATCGTAAACTAGTCTGAGGCTCGCACTTAGTGCGGAGCACCATTGGAAGAAAGTATTATGAGCCGGGGAGCTGCAGAATATGGGACAAATATGACTAATGGTGTAGTCGGTTCATCGATGATGGAACCACCCATCGACGAGGCAATAGTAGCTACCCGACCAGTTGATGCATTGCGAGACTAGCCCGGGATGGCACATACGCGTATGATAATAAGAAGATATCAATCTATTAAAAGTCTGTAATTGCACAACGTAGGATCGTTCGGTAGATATTTGTCTACAAGGTATTCATATTCCCTGATGTACTCGCCCTCAAGGATGAGGATTCAGAGCCACTTATTGTAAATGAATGTGTGTTGTTGTATATTGGCCAAAGTGGGTATCTGGAATCCAAGCGGAACTCAGCTTGCTAGCATAATGCAAAGTGATACAATTGAGCCCCTGTCGGTTATAAATGGGAAAGGTACGGAAACATGATTAACCCAGAGAGATAATTTGGTCAAGGCAAGACTAGTTTGCCCAGGAAATCTTTAAGAGATCTGGCTTCGATTGCACTGTGACCTAGTACCCGGTTATGAATACTATAACATTTTGGTAGATCAGTCTGTCAAGTTATCGAGGACAAGCTAGACATGCGTCTGATATAAATACCACGTATATATATGGGAAACTGGATACAGATATCTACATGAAGCTACCTGGGGCGGTATAAGCTTCTGGAAATAATTAATCCCAACACACGAGGTGTGTACATAATAAAACTGGAAAAGTTATTGTTGACTTGAAAAAATCATGTCCCATGAGACATAGTAAGTTGACTGAGTATTTGAAGGTCGGGGACTTTGCAAATATCTTTATCTGTCCATGCGTTCTTATTTAAAATTCAGAAACTAGCTTCAGTGTTATCATAACAGTGTACTAAATGATTTGGATATCATTAGAACTCCGGGGGAGATCGCGAGAGCCACCGAATACCTTGGAAAGGAATTATAAACAAAAAAAACCCTTGGGAAATCAAGTAGTGTCTTGATTTGTAAATCGAACGTCTTGGTAGTGGCATACTCATACACCAAATAATATATATCAGAAGAGTTATCTAATACTTCAGTATGAATGTAGCATACGGTGTTAAGTCGTTAATTACACGTCCATCACTTGGGTGTGGACAACGACATCTTCCACCATCCTAATTGGGGGGGACTCTTATGGCCGTGGCATCATAGTTAGGAGGTGCTTTACTATAGTTAGATGGGTATACTATACCTAATAACTCATTCGCAGTGAACTATTTGGCTTGCCATAGTTATGTTCCTACCCAAAGGCACTAGATTGAGATCAGACATATTCTGATATATCTGATCGGTATGACAGACTGGGGTCTGTTCTACTCAAAATTGTAAATAGTAAAATATAGAGTACACCGATACAGAGTACTTGTTAAACTCATATAGAGGTCATTACCATATGGATTATGTATTTATGTACGGGGATACATAAAGATTCTTGGAGATCGATGGAGTAGACAGCGGTAGCTACATCCTCGAACCACGAGGAGATTCTTGGACTTCATAAAGATAGCAGAGAATGATGGTTACGCTCCAAGATACATTAACTGAAGTTGTGGCATATTCTATCCAAGATAAAACATCGACTATGTATGAAGACAATTCAGCTTGCATCATTTAAGTCAAAGGCGATTTATCAATGACGGCATAACAAAGCACATTTCACATAAGCCATTCCATCCTTATGAATTACAAAAGGCGAATGAGATTGCCGTTGTTGAATATATTTCAGAATACATCTTTGCAAACCTATTCATGAAGACTCTTGCACCACTTATGTTCAAGCAGCTAGTACACGGAATCAACATGCAGAAGATTTATTTATCAATATCTCAGGGAGATCGACGTCAGGGGGAGTAGTCCCAGCCCGACGTGGACACATGCGTGTTGTACTATTTTTCTTGATAGTGTAGTTTTATCTTAGAAGGTTTTACTTATTAGAGGTTTTGATGAGGCAATGTATACACGTCCACAACCCATACAGGGAATAAAATTGTACTCTTTCCTTGCATAGGTTTTTGCCCAAGAGGGTTTTACTAGGCAGAGGTTTTAATGAGGTAAGTCGTCCTGCTATGGAACACCCCAAAGGGGAGTGTTAGGAGTTGGGTCCAGCCCAAGCTAGGAGCCCAACTGGGTTAGGGTGTTTTATTGGACTCCTAACAAGCTCATAAGCCTTTAGGGTTTATGGGGAAAGTTTGAGTAGGTTTGGTAACCGATATTGTAAGGTTATCTGCTTTGACTTATAAAGAAACAGTTCTCAATTAATAAGAAATCTTTTTTTCACTCAATTGCTTTCAATATAGAACTGTTAAGCTATATTATATTATTCCTTAACAGTAAGAGCATCTCCAGCAGTGCCTGACTGACTTGGATGCAAAAAAGGGAAATCCAAGTCAGTCAGACGCAACTTCCTCCAAGAGTGCCTGACTTGGATTTTAAACTAATTCAAATAGGTGCATAACACTTGGGCGTCTGTTTCTATTTTAAATAGGCGCATAACACTTAGGCGCCTGTTTAAATTTATAAAGAAAATTAGGCGCCTAAGTCTTAGGCGCCCGTTCCACTGAGTCAAAAACTACAAACTGTTATTTCTCTTTGTCTAATTTTTGCCCAACTAGAGCATCTCCTCTCTTCAGGTATCTCTCTCTCTCTCTACACACATTTAATTTGAACTTTCTTGGTGTAATGCGCATAAGATTATATCAAATCCAACACTTTGTTACTTGTTAATTTAGGGTATTCTTTGATTTTGTGATTCTTGGTGTATTTTAGGGTATTATAATTTTTTCCCAAAATTGTGATTTCTTGGTGGAGTATTGATTGAATTTGGCTGTCATAGTGTTGAAATCACCAATTTTCACTCCTCTTGGATCCCAAAGTTTCACTCCAATGTGTTGAAAATAGGGTATTGTGCAGAAAATGAAGTTAAAAACGACGAACGCGCCTTGGTGCTTTAATAGAATTTGACATTATGTTGATAAGAATTTGACACCCTCTGATTGATTTAATACTTCCTATTGCCTGAGTACTGTGATGGTATTTATATAAATTAATGTGTTTATTAATGCAGAATTTGACAATGTCGTCAGAAGAGGAAGAATATACCGAATCAAGCAATGAGGAGGAAGAATATGACGAATGTAAAGTTTCCCAATTGCGCTTTTTATCTGGCAAAAAATGGAAAGTCGGGTTTGAAGAAGTTTTGAATGTTTCCACTAAACCTCCTCCACCTCTTCCAGAATATTATGGACCGCGTGATTTTTGGCAACTCACACAACCGGACGGGAAGGGTCATTTGTCTACATCGGTTGCCACTACATCGGTAAGTTGAAATAGCGCAAATTAGTAAATTATTGGTTTATACATATTTCAAATTATTTACTTCCGGTAGAATTTAATTTAGATATTCTTATTTGTGTTTATTAATGCCTTTACAGGCTCGAGTTGGATTTAAATGTCGATCCATTTTAGCCAAGCTCCGTGAAATCTACTTGAGACTTATAAAGGTACCTCACTTGAAGCAGAAATTAAAGGCTACCAATTTGATGAGTGTATTTGATTGTAAAATTGGGAATGAAGACAACCAAGTAGTTTTGGCGATGGTTGAGCGTTGGTGGCCAAACACTCACACATTTCACCTACCTCGTAGAGAGTTAGGGATCACTCCTAGAGATTTTACTGTGCTTACCGGGATAGGTATCGGGATAGGAGAGCCGATAATATTTGAAGACTTTTACGCAGAATACGATAAAGCCTTAAATATTTTTCTCACAATAGAGTTTAAAGATTATAAAAAAGGAGGGGTTCACGGGGAAGGACATCTGAAGGTGGGGCCCCTCTTCCCCGACGATCAAGACGTACCCGGGGATCTTTTATTTAGTGTTGTATGGGTGTTGGCGGGGATCGTTTGTTTAGAGTTGGATAGTGTGTTGTAAATGAATCTTTTGATTTTAATGGAATATTTTGTTTATTCTTATGTAATTTACACTTTACAAATTACAATATTGTGTTAATGGATGTTGTCGTCTATCCCTCTTTGTCTTCATTGCAATTTATAAGATTCAAGGAAAAAAAAATTTACTCAGCGCAACAGGCGCCTGATTGTTTTCTTTTTCAATCAGGCACCTAAGTCTTAGGCGCCTGTTGCGCTGAGTAAAAAATTTTCTTCTCCCAGCGGCTATATTTGTTAGTAACGGCTATATTTTGTTCGTGACGACTATAAATTGTGAAATACATCTATAAGTCAATCCCCACACCTCATATTATCCAAAAACTAAATCTGATATTCTCTTAGTTACAATTTTAGTGTTGTGATGAATTTCGAAGCGGCTCTTGATGTTTTCATCGATTCTTCATCCAAAGAGGAAGATCAATCTTCAACCGATTATAGTAATGGCGAAGTTATTGATGAGATTAAGATGGAGATATTGATTCTTGAAGATAAAATTGAAGAATTAGAAGAGGCGAAATCTTTAAGAACTCATGTTGGTTCGGTTGTCGGGCGTAAAACCATAAATCGCTCACGTGTTCTTTGGAATAAGTTGCTCATGCACGACTACTTCCGTGATCAAAACACATTCGGAAGTGAGAAATTCAGTCGGAGATTCCGTATGAGCCGAGGACTTTTCGATCGTATTTTGGATGTGGTGGTTGCTTATGAGAAGTTTTTCGCTCGGAAGTGAAATTATGCAAATGTTTTGGGTTTATTGCCTCATCAAAAACTTACGGTGGTATTTCATATGTTTGCATATGGAGTATCGGCGGACAGCTGTGATGAATATTCTCGGGTTGCAGAGAGCACGGCCATTGAGTCGGTTAAGAGATTTTACAATGCAATGATCGAGCAATTCGGTATGGAGTATTTGAGATCGCCAACTCCGGAGGATATACAACGGTTGTTGTACGTTGCCAAGAAGCGTGGATTTCCCGGCATGCTAGATAGTTTGGATTGCATGCATTGGGAGTGGAAAAATTGTTCCACGGCTTGGGCGGGTCAATACACGGGGAATGAGAAAACACCAACAATCATTTTTGAAGCGGTGGCATATTTTGATTTATGGATATGGCATTGTTTTTTTGGAATGCCTGGCTCCAACAATGACGTAAATGTTCTTGATCAATCACATCTCTTTCGATATCTTTATCTTGATCGTTCTCCACCTTGCAACTTTGGAGTCGAGGGAAAACCATACGACATGGGCTACTACTTGGCGGATGGTATATATCCGAAATGGGCAACGCTTATTCAAACCTTACGATTTCCCCAAGGTAATGCAGAGAAATATTTTGCCAAGCAACAAGAGTCATATCGAAAAGACGTAGAACGAGCTTTCAATGTGCTTCAATCTCGATTTGCAATTGTGAAAGGTCTGACAAGATGTTGGTCACCCAAAACCCTGCGCAAAATAATGCAAACATGTATAATTATGTATAACATGATCGTCGAGGAAGAACGCAATAGGTACGAAGTAAGCATATTGACCGAACATTTTGTCGTAGACCCTTAGCTAATTGACTTGAATCGGGAAGAAGTCACTTTACAAGAATACATTGCAAAGTACGATAAGATGACAAGTTCGAACAGGTATAAGACACTTCGAAATGATCTCATTAAGCATTTGTGGAAGCATCAGGAAAACAACTAGCATTTTCAATTATTTAAAAATTATTTAAAAACAATTATTTTTATTTCAATATAAATTCAAATAGAAAATAATTAAAAAACTAAAAAATTTCAAACAGATTCTATTATTTAAAATTACCAAACTTCTAAAATCCAGATAAACTTCTTAAACAAGAATTTAAACAAAGTACAACCAAACTTAAACTAGGTTTTTAAACAAAGTACAACCAAACTTCTTAAACAATAATCACTAAAATACTACCAAACTTCTAAAATAAGATTCTTCAGCTAGAGCATCTTAGATATTATTATTTGCTTAAAACAATCTCGCCATAACCACATTACGTTGTGCCTCCCAATAAATCCTTTGAGTGTCGTCCAAAGTAGACATGTCTATCGCCATCACCTTTTGATCGTTTTGGGTTTGAAATTGAGCTTCTAAATTCACCACGGCCTTTGTCTTCCTTTCTCTTAACTCTATTATACGGGCATCTCTTTTTTCTTTCTTTTTATCTCTCTCAGCAATATACTCTTCTTTCTTTTTATCTATTCGGTCAAGATGACTAATAAGTGCATTTTGGCGTTCAATCAACCGATTTTGTCTTATTTCATTCCTTTCCTTTTGTTTAGCACTTTTGACACCGCCGGGACGTTCCGTCTCCTCATCCGTGACAAGTACTGGAGAGTCGTTATTGAAGCTAATGGGTGTATCTGGTGTTGCCGGAGTAGACGTTCCAAGGCTAGAATTTGATGTTTGCTCCATTCGCACATTGCGAGCTAACGTGTCTGGGTGTTGGTCTTGCAATATTTTCCAACATTGATAAGCACTTAAAACTTCATAAGCATCTTTATACGACCATTTGCCTTTGCCACGTGCTTCATACATCGTTTTTGCGGCATCGTCCTATAAAATAGATTAAAATAATAATAAAATGTATAATTTTGGTAAAAATAGTTTATAATTCGTAATGATAAATGTTGAATTACTTACCAAATTTTCTTGTTGTATACTGCCTATGGGATCTTGCATCACACTTTTCAAACAAGTCTTATAAACCTTGCAACCACGATTCATATCCGACCAATGATTTTTTAAAGATGAAACTGTACGTTCAACCCGTTCACCATCCTCTTGAAAAAATTCATGAAATGCATCCAAAACCCTCCCAAAAAACATCAAGTTGTTGGTTGTTGTTTTTTATTCTATTCTTCGAGACATAAACCCAAGCTTTTACAAGATTTTTGTTTTGAATACCCGTCTATTTCAACAACTGAGAACCCCTCCCCCTGCATTGGTAGCTGTCTTGGTCGAGCGACGTTTGCCTTTGCCTTTTTGTCTTTCAACAACCCCCACCTCTTCGGATTGAGATAAGTGAACAGGTTGAGTACCATATGATTGAGATGATTGAGGTTGTGAGAAATTGGCAAATGAAGAAGGATGTTAGAATTGAGTTGGAATGGCGAATTGAGAGGGTTGTCCCTAATTATTGGGTTCTATGAAAGGTTGAGAGGGTTGTACCCAATTGTTGGGCGAGTTAAAAGATTGAAATTGTTGTAATTGAGATGATTGAGGTTGAGGAGAATGAGTGAATTGATACCAATTAAGTGAGATTTGTTGTTCTCCAAAATTGTCGGGTTCATTCAAATTACGCTCGGTATTGGAATCATTCTCTTGCGTTGGATTCGAAGAACTCATCTAATAATTTGCATATATGAAGAATTATTCAAGATGAAAAACTTAAAACCCTAGAATATAAACATCTAAAAAATTAAAAGGAATATGATAAAATTAAACAAAAGCTTACCTTGAGAGATCAACCTTAATCCCAATAGAGTGAAAGAGAGTTATGGTGCAAATGGATTTGGTTTTTGTTGAAGTGGTGAAGAAAGGGAAATAGTTTTTGGAAAAGTGATGAAGAGAGAAAATGATTTAGTTTTGGAAGCTTCAACGAATTTACTCAGTGCAACAGGCGCCTAAGAGTTGGGCGCTTAATTAATTTTTTTTTTAACTTAGGCGCCTAATTAGGCGCCTGTTTAAAAATAGAACAGGCGCACAACACTTGGGCGCCCAATCGCTACTTAAAAATCCAAGACTCAAAAAAGAGTCAGTCAGACACTGCTGGAGATGCTCTAAAAGGACTTTAGGCCCATTGATATGTAGAATATAGTACACATGGATATTGATAACGATATGATACAGCTAGTCACACCCGACCCACTTTATTCCTTACTTTGAACAAAAACACTTCTCTCTCTCTCTCACTGTTATTTTTAAATACAACGAATTTGTAAAATTAGGGTTTATCCTTCTTCAATCGAAACCGAATCCGATACCGAGCTCGTTTGATTTCGCTCTTTCAGGTAATCTTCTTCTTCATCTCTGTGTGATTACTGTAAGATTTGATAGATTGTGTGATTGAGACTTCACCTTAGGTTGTAGTTTTATGTTAGATTGTGTTTGGATAATTTTTTATTTTTGTTCTGATTAAGATATGTATAAGTTATGATTTGGGGTTGACGATTTTGCGTCGTCAAAATGTTTCCGATGAAAAATTATGAGGTTTTTGGTGTAAAAGAGTTACTGTTAGTTTGATTTAACGTGTAAAAGTGGCGTTTTAGAGAATCTGACATTATGGTACTTGTAATGGTGTAGGGAAGTTGACAAAGATTTGGGTTTGTTGGTGTAGGTTGCAATGGTGAAATGTGAAGTGGGTTTTGCGTGAGAAGTTGTTTTAGTATTTGAGAATGTACGGGCAGGGGAATTATGGTCCGCCTCAGTTTAGGCAAGGGGCGCCGTTTCAACTAGGTCTTCCTCCACCTCCACGTCCTCCGATTTCTCATGGTTTCCAACAAGGGCCTGTTGCTCTTCCTCCTCCTCCTCCTCCTCCTCCTATGTATCATCAATATAACCCATCCGGCATGCCTCTAAATCAACAAGGGGGGCCTTCTTCGTATATTCACCCATCAGCGCAAGTCCATGGGGGTTTCCAGCAAAATGTGCAACACCCTCCTCTTAACTTAACGACGGGTGTACAGGAGATGATTCGGTTCCCTGTTCCTCCAAGGGTGTTACCCCCGCCTCTTTCACAAGGACATATGGTTTATAGAAATCAGATTCATGGGCAAGCACTGCCTCCACTACCATTACAGCCACCAGCACCCCAAACTTCCAGTTTCCTTCCAGGTCATCTTTCATCTTTTGTACCTAACCCTTCTGAAAATGCGCAACCACCTTCAATGCCACCACCACCACCACCACCACCTCCACCTCCACCCTCTTCCCCTCCACCCCTTCAACCATCACCGCCTCCATTCACCTCTTCTCCTAATCCATATGCTAGTACTGATATTCTGTCTGATTCTGCAGAAAGAGATAATTATTCTGTTGGTAAAGTAGCGGGTTCTGCCCATATGTCAGATGTGAGTGATGATAACCTGAGCGGTGAAGGTGAAGCCAATTGTTCTAATAACTCCATGATGGAAGCTATGTTGGCATCCAGCGCACAGGCACTATCCTCTCTTCCTCCACCACCACCAGAGCCCACAGAAGAAGTTGTTCGAAATATCGATGTCCTTTGTGGTTCATCGATAAATCCTCTAGAAAATGGATCGTCAGTATTGAGTTTCATAAAGGAAGATGCAACTACTTCACCTGCAGATTCAGATTCTGACATGGATACTGAAGGTCAGTGCTATTAGTACTGTTGAATCTCAATCTATTTTATCTATATCTCATATTCTTCATAGTAAAGCTTGTGTTGAAGCACTTGTATTCATTATTTATATAGTTATTGGTGGCAGATAATACTGGTCTAATTTGTGTCAAAAGTCAAAATCCTTGAAAAAAGAAAAAATAGCCGCATTATCTTGGTGGTTAGTGAATAATTCATTTCTCCCACTGTTATGCTTCCCTACGTCACATCATCATTGCTATTAGTTCACCTGGTACAATTGTTGGTTTGAATGATGGCTCTTGAAATTTCATCAAGAAAATATAGTTTCTCTGAGATATCATACGTTGTCATTGATGTTGGATCTGAAGTCTTTTTGGGGTTCATCTTTGTAGATGGCATCAAACTTTCTGACAAAGACCAAAGTGTTGAGTTTCCACTTGAAGGTTTGAAGAATAGTGAGTTGATGCACAATGAGGATCTACTGATGAAAGAGAAACTGCAAACCAGGGATGCTTTATCTGGAGTAGTGTCATTTTCCGCCACCTCAATACTGAAGGATAAAGACAGAGGTTTGAGCTTGTTATTCTTCTTACTTTGTGCTCATCATCTACTTTATATTTTCTTCTGCTTTGCATGTTTCGCGCTGTGTATTGTTCAATAATTTTGTGCTTTTTTGTTTTTGGTTTTATATGGTCTTCACCAACTTTGCCTCCCAATCTCAGATATAAAAGTTATAATTTAATAATCGCTTATTGAACATTTGAACCTCAAAATCTAAAAATTGTAAAATGTAGAATCCACAAATGTGAAGTATAAAACTGTATGAATTTTGTGATATTTTCCTTTGCTTGGTGTTTGTCTGCAGATGTTCTACCTTGGTATTCTCTCTGAGGTAGGCTGGTAGTGCATAGCCTTTGAATTCTATCACCGAGAAAGTTAGGAATAGGCTGGCTATATGGATGGGTTATTTTAAATGCAAAAAGCGGTTCTGTTAGTTTTCACTTAATCCAACAAATTTTTTGTTACATTTTACCCTCACTTTCCTTGTTATTTATCTCCAAGAAGTTTATTAGTGATCAATGTGTAATGAAAAAGATAAAGGGGTTGGATCACTTTGTTTGTTCAGCAGGCTTTGTTTTCCAAGAATTGGGGTGGGTGAATCTAGGTGTCAGGATAGGTATCATTTTCCAAGGATGGGGGTATAAGGATTTTTGAGTGAATGATTTGTCTAGATTGTAGGTGTGGGGTAAGGAGAGGTATCAACAGATAACTGGAGAGAATTTCTTTGAAGATTTTGGGAATATTGGGCTTGCATATTATGTCAATAAGGTAAGAGTTATTCTTACATCAATAAATTTTACATTCATCGAAAAAAAAGAAGTTATTCTTTCATTTAGTTATTAGTATTAGCCATAATACATTTTGGTAATTATTCTCTTGATTACAAGTTTAATGATGTTTATTTAGTCATCGTATTTATGATTTACAGAATGTTTGATGAACTATTAGCAGTTCTACAAAAAAAGGAAAAAAAAGTACTATTGCAATGGTGGTGTGTCGGTTGAAATGTTATAAAGCTCATAAATCCTGAGAAGTTAGGTATAAAATGATAATAGGTTTATTGCAATGGAATAAGATTTTGGGAGCTCAGAGGAATTTTTTCCAGAATTTTATGTTATGTTAGTATTATCTTCTTTTCGTTGGAGCAAGAGCAATATGATTTTTGTCCCCAGTGTCTGTTGGTTTCCGCATTTAGATTTTAGGTCCCATTTTCTCTTCTTTATTGTCCACATTCCCTTCATCTTGCCATGTAAGAATATTGAATAAATAAGCCAATTTCGTTAAAAAAATACTTACGTTTTTTTACTAAAAAAATGTGGTTAGTTATAATAGGGACTTTTATCCAATAGTGTGTAAATAAAGAAAATATCTTCTTACCTTGCCAAAAAATACGCTGATTAAATTATGTATTTACTACTATTTATCAGTACATCATCACAATGAATTAAAAAGGTTTTAAATGAATTTGGGATATAACTAATTGAATTGTGTAATTAAGATTACTAATTAACTTAAAATGTTTGAAATTACAAGTGGGTTTAGGTCTGTGTCGCTGACACGGGTGCGCGTGTCAGCGTCCGACACGGGTGCGAGGTGTCGTACATGGCGACCTTAAAATAAGTGAAAACGTGGACACGAATGATTCTATTCGTTTATGGTTACTAAATTTTTGGTAACCTGTTATAAACACATAAATCAGATTCATAGGTTGATCTACATTTAATAATAAACTTAGATACAATGACAAAAGTTAGTAGGATTGAGTAACATGTCTTAAAAATTGTAAACTGTAAATTAAATGTCAAAAGTCTATGATCTAAGCAAAGAGTGTCCACACCAGTGTCCGTGTGTCCGAGTATCCTACACGTTAGGACACAATTTTTTTTCTTCTTTCAAATATTGAGTTTCCATGTTACATAGGTTTAGACATGTGATCACAGTAAGCTCTGAAAAGTATATGCATGTTCCTTTCCAACGAGCTGGATCATGAGTAATGCCGCATCATCTACTCCTGGATTACAGAACCTACTAGGTTTTGCTGAATCCGACTCTTCGTAATTGACTCTGACTCTGATACTCATAGTGTCATCTAGCACATATTTTTCTTCTTTAAAGTCTAGTCGAGGTTGAAGCGTTACTGATCTTCTTCCTCAACATTACTCAAATATGTTAGTAATCTCTATGATCTTCAGATTTATTGCAAGTCCTCACACGTACCTGTGAACGCTTACCCCTTTCTGGAAAGGAATGAGTAAACTTATTGAGGTCTCCAGTCTTTTCTTAAGCAATTGTATTTTTCTAAATCATTTTCTATCTATGGATTATACAAAATAAGATAATGTTTATCAAAACAAAACAAAAAAATATCACTCCTCAGGATCACTGCATGAATCTCTAAACTCAGATTGTTGACCAGCAGTTATTCAAGATTGTTCATCAGTCATTAGTCATCACATGATTAGGATTCCTATTTGCTTAACTTCTTTTCTCCTTAATTTTACTACATGTTTTTTTTTAAAATTTTATTACATATCATCAAGTATTTACTCATCTGAAATGTTTTGTATTCTAACATTTTAATAATGTACTCAGAACCTAATGGATCAACATCTATAAGGCCCTTTGACGAAGAACATTGTCCAGTCATTGATTTTGGTGGAGCTTCTTTAGATGAAAGGATACAGAAATCTACTGGACCCCTTAATGAAGGTTCAATTCCTTCTATGCCTTCACTAGCTTCTATATCCTGTTATAAGGAGGTTGGGAGCCCACTCGTAAAAGCTGCAACCCCTTTCAGACTTGTACAAAATTATGACTCTGACGATGGCCCATCGTATGAGGACGTTAGTCCCTTAAGGACCTCCCCAGTGGTAGCAGTGGATAAACTAGTTACACAGGAAGATATGGGTAGCAATCTGCTCACGGTTTCCACCACTGGAAATGATTATGTATCTCTCAATGGGTCAGGCTCTGCAAGTACTAGCTTACCTCCAAGCATGGCACATGCTTCATCAGAACTACGTGAAGTAGTAGAGGAAACTTTAATAGTATCTGATCAGTTGGGCACTGCTGCCAAAACTGAAGAGCTATGTTATGATATTCATGAACCATCATCTGTTCTTTGCTACAAGGATGGTCTGCAAGGTGAAGCCGGTATTTATTTTCAGAGTCCGAGGCTCTATAAGGAAGTCGCAAAGCAGGACTCTACTGTACAGAAAGTTGATGAGTTTGGGAGATTGGCAAGAGAAGGTGACAGTGACTCTGATCGGAGTCGTCATACTAGAAGGCATGCTAGAAGAGGTAGAAGCCGGAGCCGATCTCCTCAAGATAAGTGGAGGAGAAAGAGTCGCAGTCCAAGAAGGAGAAAGGAGAAACGAAGCAGATCTCGCAGGTAAATTTGTTTCTTAAATGAGTTACAGTAAGCCTCATCTGTTTATAATATATTACAGGAGATTCGGATTATTAGACTTTAAGTAAGTTTAATTTCATTTCTGGTATCTATCAATTGTAGTTCTATGCTCCATTATTGTTTAACCTTTTTTTACCTGTAGAAGACTCTGAAAGATCTCAGTTTTCTTGATTCAGTTGGTCTCCTAAGAAACAAAGAAGCAGAAGTAAGACTCCGCCAGCTTCGCGGTACGTCGGCGACTTTAGTGGGGAGAAAACTAGACGAGATAGAGATCAGATTCCAGATTGCTTTGACTTCCTTCGCGGTAAGTGCTATCGTGGAGCATCATGTCGTTATTCGCATCGCAGTTCAGCCACTGGTGATGCTCCAAGGCGTTATAAGAACAGAGAGGACCAATATTCAGAAGATTCAAAGGATCCTAGAGGTGCTGATTCTTGTATGGCTTTGGACAGGAAAGAACTGCATAGTGTAGCTGAAGAAAATTCAGTTGATAAGGATGATACGTCTTTGAACGAGGATGTCAGGAGGCAAGAGATACTTACCCTGGATTTGTCTGTGCCAATACATGGGGACTTGTTTGAGAAAGAAAAATCAGGTGTTGTGGCAGGTGATGATATCCAATCGGTCATTTCTATAGAAGTGGGGCACGAATTACCAGCTACTACTGCTATATGTGAAGTTGGTCAAGAAATAATTTCTGATGGGTGGGAAAAGCAGAAAACTCGAGTGCAAGGTGAACATTCTTTTGTTCTTCCAGAAAACAGTATGCCTTTG
Organism: Kingdonia uniflora; assembly: GCA_014058105.1. Lineage (NCBI taxonomy): Eukaryota > Viridiplantae > Streptophyta > Magnoliopsida > Ranunculales > Circaeasteraceae > Kingdonia > Kingdonia uniflora. The sequence continues at coordinate 6,012,549 of JACGCM010000671.1, forward strand.
CCAACTGAAAACTTACTAAATCAGCCTAATAGTGATGCTGGGAAAACTCCTCATGGTGAGCCTTCCCGGGGGGAGATTCTTCAGGAACCAAATGGCTACAATCTTACGAGTGAGACTTTCCTGAACCAAATGACTACAAGCCACCACCCTTTTCCCCTTGAGATCAATGCAACTCAACCTCTTGTTTCTACCACTACAAATCTGCAGCTCCAGCCTTCCCAGATACCTGCTTTTCCTTTTCCCAACAAATCTTCATCTCCAGTAGTACAAGTGTCACATCCAGAAAATGTTCACCCTCAGTCCATCCCGGTGGAAATGCATCAGGCTTACCAAGCTCAACTAAACAATCAACATTTTCAATCCCAGCCCCCATCAAGATCCTCCTTGGTGTCCCTTCCCCCACCACCACTACACCTTCATGGATCAACTCCGAATTTTGTTGCTCAGACCCCTGGTTTTTGCCCTCCACATAATCCAGCGTCTTTAGGGGACGTCCACTCTCAGCCATTACAAGGGTCCTACACCCATCAAGATCATGCGTATTCTCAAGGAGCTGCTTTCCATCCTCAAGGTTACCCTCCAGAGGATCCTCTCAGACTTCACTTACATACAGAAGATTTCAGATCAAGGGCTCTTCCAATGGACACAATGCATGGTAAACAAATTGGAGGTTTAAATTTAGTTAGCAGCGAGATGTTTATGCATTCTGTGAGGCCTGAAGTCAATCAGTTTAGCCCTTGGCCCCGACAAGATTCTAATTTGCATTCTCAGCCTCTGCCAAACCAGAGGTTTACTCCCAACTTTACACATGACGTCGTTAGGGCTCCTACTTTTGAATCACTTGCAAAGCCAATGCAGTCTTTTGCAGAGAGAGGTCATCATCCCAGGTCATTTTCAGACTTTGGTACTCCTTCAGGGAGTCTCCCTTTCATACAGCAGCAACAGCAACTTATTCTTGCACCACAGAATCTTGGTCCGTCTATATCAGGATATGCGGCTAGTATTCTGGACAGCAATAACCCGTCTTCCATATCTGGTGTTGGAGGATCTAAACTTTCAAGTTCAACTCACTATAACCCATTTGCATCTACTTTTGAAAGACTACCTGATAGCTCACAACTTAATCATACTTTCAGGCAAGATATTGATTCAAACTACAGTGGTAGACATGAGCCTTTTGATGTTAAGTGTTCTTCTGCTGGTGAGCAAGCTATTGGTGGTCTAGGGGCAAGACAAATGGTATCAGCAGCAGCAGATTCTAACAGGTCCAGGGGACATATTTTACCTAGATCTGGTGATTCATTGCAGACTACACCTTCAAAAGAGCCTTACCGAGAAGCCTTTCCACCTACACAGTCTCTGCTGGTTAGGGGATCGTCAGTCAATGACCAGTATGACCCACTATTTGACAGTATTGAGCCATCTTTAAACACATTCAAAATGCATGATCATGTTAAAAAACAAGACCCGTCTGTCACCACTCATGGTTCACATGGACTTGTGGACACTGGAGAGATCAATAAGCAGAAAGAGGATTCATATCCAGCTATAGTTTCATCTCCAGAAAATGATGACTTTGGTGAGACAGCAATTGATGGAGAAGTGGGTGCTGTGGAGAATGGGAGCCCTGGTAATGACATTGATATAGGAAACACTGGCATGGGAGATATCGAGATCGATCGGGTTCAGATCAAAGGGAAGAGCAAGAAGAGCAAGGATTCTAGGTCATCGAAGCTTTTCAAGGTCGCCCTTGCCGATTTTGTTAAAGAGGTTCTAAAACCGTCATGGAGGCAGGGTAACATGAGCAAGGAGGCCTTTAAGACTATTGTCAAAAAAACAGTTGACAAGGTATCGGGAGGTATGAAAAGCCACCAGGTGCCCAAGTCACAAGCAAAGATAAATCATTATGTTGAGTCATCACAGCGGAAATTGACAAAACTTGTAATGGTAAGCGCCTTATTCCAAGCCATCATTTTTTTTCTTTATGAAATCAACATTTAAGATACATCCTTACATTTGCATTACGTGTTTCCATATGCTATCAATTGGTATAAGGAACCTTTTACACGACTCATTTGTCTGAATTCAGTTTCCACGGGTGTCCAACCTTTCTATCATATAGATGATTATGGGTGGATTTGGAAATTGTTTTCAGTTTCTGTAGTCAGGTCCCTAACAGTGAAAAAATTGTTTCACAGGTTATCTCAATTTGTCAGAGGCGTTATTTGTTGGGTAAAATTCTTATGTATCAGATGATATAAGTTTAATTTCTTCTTTAACCAACAATCTCCGTGAAATATGTTTTGCAGGGCTATGTGGACAAGTATGTCAAAATGTAAAAGTTACATGTTATTACACCCACTTCAGTTTACATTTTGAAGGGCCTTGTATGCAAAAGGTCAGCGGTACTTCAAGCCTTGGGATTTATGTTGGCACTGGCAAGCCTATGAGCAGATAAATTTGCCTTGGAAGATAGATAAAGCCTCAGCAAAAACTGTAGGACCCCTGATCATGTATGTAATCGGTTCTCTTAATAGTTATATCTTTTTCAGGTTGCTATTTCATCTGATGAATTGTCATACTCTTATGTAAAGCATCTCATCTCATTGATATAGTTTTAGTTCAGCTATGCGCCCTTCACTATTCTTTGCATCTTGTTCTACACAGATCCATTTATTTAACGTATTGTGCTTAGTTTCTGAAAATATCATAATGTAGCTTTCAATCTTTTTCATGGAAATGTTACTTATTTACTATATATGTTACATCTTACGAGAAGAAATCGCTGCAGTAAATTACATCTGATGGTGATACTCTTGAATCCATTTTTAAGTTAAATAATTGTTTAGGAAATTATATTGGCTAACAGAATTATATGATAGTGAATAAGTACGAGGGCTCCTTACCAGCGAGCCTCTCTTCCATTTATACCATGTAGATTGTCACTGACAACCTTCCTTACTAGAGTGGCATATATCAATGTGCAGTTAACTAGTGAATACGCCAAAAGTAATTCCACACCCTAAGGTATTTATACCCTAACTCGAGACTATAAATATAGGCTAAAGTTAAAAGTAAGGGATTCTTCTTCCTGATTCTATCCCGAAGCTCTCTAGTCTAATCTGAAAACCATAACACATTAGAGAGAAGAATGGTTCCCTCTCATTGAATGATGCGGATCCCCTACCTTCCTCTAAACAACTGATTCTGTCTGCCTTGAAAACAGCTGTTTTAGGATCTAGCAACGGTTCTTAGCACTAGGGGCAGTATCAATGCAGAGGCGTTAAACAAAATGTAGGCTGCAGTACAGTGACACAGCAGAAATGCTATGGCAGGCGGAAGAAATGGAGACCTCAAGGCGTGTACACGGACAGAGCTGCCTTAAATTCGTAAGCATCGACCAAGGACGGAGTGATACTCAAGAATCTTCACCGTGAAAAGGCCGAGATTGATCCGAACACAGTTCCAATGGTTGCCAGTGCAGAATATCACACCCGGCTGCAGACCTTTTGTCTCACGCTTCTGCATCACTTTATCAGCTGTGTACTCACCTGTGTATCCACCACCTGCATGGCCCAGCGACCTAATTTCCTGCACGTAGCCAACTTCTATGGACCCAACTTTCTTCGGCCAAATTTTTGAGGTATTAATATCATTACCGGGGCCGCCATCCGCATTTTATCACATCCATAACCAGGTGGATAAGTATATCAGATAGACTCTATGTTCCAGTTGAGAAGAAACCAATGATTCCTTTGAGAGCTTTGCGAAGCGATTCGAGGAGTGGGCTTTCAAGGTTAAGAAGATGGATGACTATGCAGTCACCTTTTTAGCGCATGTCAACCAGGCGACTTGCAAAGATCCCTACATAATAATCAGTCAATCAAGATAACAACCCTCCAGGACCTGTATAATTAAGCCAAGAAGTACACCAAAAAGTCAATCTCGAGGATAAGTCGCAGGCCTCTCTCCTCACAACCACAAACAACAAGAAGCAGTGCCTGGGTCAGTGCTTGCACCAGCGACAAATCAAGAAGTGCATCAAGCCAAACTTCTGCAGAGCACTAGGAATCATGGTATGAAGAGGTGCCATAGAACTTGACTGGGTAGAAATTCTGGAGTATTATATTTTCCTCGAATGGAGGAAAGTCTCTTGAATATCTTTTAAGCCGAACTTTGGAAATTGATGAGTAACGATCGTGACTCCTGCTTCTTACTTTGATATTCCAGGGAAACCATTCTTCCTACATCATAATATCCATTACCAAGATATCGAAATGGCAGGGATTACATTTTCAAGTGACGGTGATTCACTCAATAACTAAAAGTCACCTTGCACCACTTCTGCCAATAACAGATGCAGCACCACCAGTTCTCATGTATGAGCAAGTTTAGCATCCAGTGAAGTCGATATTGTATTCAGGGACATGGTGTCAATAGCCCCTTAAATACCTAGGGAATTCTTTTTGGCCCCTGGACAACTACAGTAGAGACGCCTGACTCATGACTGTTGCTGCAAGGAATCCCAAAACTGAGTCTTCAGGTATAGGTTACTTTTGCTTAATCTTAGCTTTACAAATGCAGGCTTTAAACGATGCTTCACACCATCTGGAGAGGAGGCTGAGGCCATGGCAATCATTCTAGTGCTTTGTTTGAGCCTTCCTTTTCAGAATTGCAGTTCAGCCTTTTATTTTATTTTTATGATACTGTTTTTTTTTTTGGTGAATGCGCTAAAAAACAAATGCCGAGAAGGGGCATGGCACACAGACACCGTTTATCAAAACATTATTGCATCGGGTTGGTTTATTTGGAGAGCTGGATTTTGTAAACTTTGGATGGCACTCAGGGAGACCCGGTTACCTGGTATGTATTGAAGACCCCTACTAGGATTTCAGATTTTGTTGATTGTGTTTGTGTTGTAGCCAATCTATAAAGCTACTCCTTTTTTTGTTTTCCCATGTAATCTATTCTCTTGTACTCTCTGCTTTCTTCAATAAATCTTTGGCTTCGCAAAAAAAAACAACAAACGAGAGCTGGATTTTCTTAAGAATTATGGTATTTTAATTGCTCATGAATTTGCTCAACCTAGAAAATAGAGTAGCAGTCTTGTAAAGGCTTATGAAAGAAAAGCATGAAAGAAACTCAAGGAGATGTGAAGAGGTTATTGGTATGAATCAAATGTGTAGCTGGCTGGCTTATATCGTTTTCCAAAACTGAAAAAATATGACCTCTTAAGAGTATATAACATGGTCTCTCAAAAATAACCTCTTACGAGTATATAACATGGCCTCTCAAAAATAACGTAGCATATTACCATAAATATTTTAGATGCAATTTCAGGAAATCGAAAGTGCTATTAACGTTTTTTTAGGTAGATGGTTTTACTGAAAGAATATCATTCCACCGTTTTTGTTTCTTTTTCTCTTGGCAAAACCATAACTTATATCACTAGGCAAGACATATGTGAGTCTAACATGAAAGTATAAGTAAGGTCATACTGTTGATTTGCCAAAAAAAAATTTGAGGGAAAGGAGGGTCGTGACTTCGAACCCTCTTCCTGCAGAGAGAATTGTGGTGATAGCCTTCAGGCTGCGTTGTATCCTTCAGGGCTTCGTTATAATAATTATGGTCGGTGGCAAAAAAAAATTGCTGCAACAAATTTATAGTTTTATACAAACCAAAAGCTCCATAACTTGACACGTGTCTACCTTATTGAACACATATATTCAAGCCTCTTTTTCTTTCATACTTTTGGCTTTCTGTCCCTCTATTGGTTCAACACAAATCAAAGGAGACCTATAGGAATCTGTAGCAGTTGCAGCAGAAGACATTCACTCATCTCTTCTTCACCAATCTATGGCTATTTCCATATGCACTCAACCTCTCAACCTCATCTCCAGTAAGAAGGTCAGGGCTATTCATACATATTCTCTTTTTTGGTATAAACCTACAGTTAAAGTTCCCACTGGCATGACTTTGAGCTCTGCTGTTTGTTATCAGAAACATATTCGGTGATTTAGACATATCAAATTGTCATCAATCGTTTAGATTACCGACAATGTTCCCAAGCGAAGCTTAGAATAATATACAGTAAAACCTCTATATATTAATACCGCGTGGTCATAGTTAATAAGGAAAAGCACATAGTTATAATACATGATTTGCCCTAATTGAGCTTAACCAATATACACATTGTATTTCTTATTAGATAATATAGTATAGGCAATTTTTGGTAGAAATGGAGGAACATATATATATGCATTTGTAGATAAGTTGTTTTTTTTCCTATGGGAGGTAGAGAAGTTGTTAATTACCTTGAAACATTGCAGTATTTCTGGAATTTTTGGTTACCAGAACATGAAGCCTTGAAAATACTATCAAGCAAAACGTATACTTTTGGCAATCTGAATCATTCAAACTTTATAGTGGAGTTGGTGCATCTTATTCGTCTATTTATAATTGATCCAGTTTTAATAACTTGTAAATCCGCGAGTTAGTACTTGTTACTTAACTGAAAGATAATTTGAAGCTAAAGAGATCATGATATTTCAATGTTTAAACACAGGGGATGATGGTAACCTCTGCTGCTGCTGGCAAACCACCAGGGACAGTACGAGGTAAAACGACGACTAGCGGTGTAAAGCTCCTGACAAGAGTAGAACAGTTGAAACTTCTAACCAAGGCTGAGAAAGCGGGTCTTTTATCCAGTGCAGAGAAGTTCGGTTTATCTCTATCAAGCATTGAGAAACTTGGACTACTCTCAAAAGCAGAAGAGCTTGGTGTTCTATCAGCAGCAACAGACCCAGAAACACCTGTTTCGCTCCAGACGCTAGCCCTAATTTTGCTTTTGGTTGGCCCCCTCTCTGCATTTCTTGTGCCTGAAGATTACTCATGGGAGATTGTCTTGCAATTATCCGCTGCTCTGGTTTGTGTTGTAGGTGGATCTGCCGCCTTTGCAGCATCAAATTTTGTATCCAATTTACAGAAATCAACCTGACTGAGGATTTCTTTAATCCCTTTTCTGTAATTGTGAAGACTCCAAAATAATCACAAATTTCAGGAAAAATGTTTATTTCTACTTCTCCCAGAAAATGCAAAACATACTTAAGGTTAAACACAAACAAAAATTAATCTCTTCTCTGAACCCTAGGGTTTCAAATCAGTTAGTATTTGAAACCCAAATTTACTCCTGAACCCTGAATTAGTTACCCTATCTTGTTTTGAACTCGTTTTAATTTGGAAGAAATTGCTTTAATTTCTATCCTTTTCATCTTCTGATTCCTACTACAACTACCTGTAACCCTCAACCCCCAAATCACAAATCTTTTTAGGGTTTTTGTTTCCCTCAACTTGTCTTACCATTCCACACTTGGGAAGAGCAATTTGAATTTCGACTTTGCAGGATTTCTACTACTAAGGTACAGCTGATGTCTTGTACTATAATTTTATATTTCTCTATTTCTGCATATTCTCTCTGTGGTATTGTGGCAGTGGCATATTTTCAATGAAAATTACAAATTAGACTGTCGTGGTGATGGGAAAACCACGACAGTTCAACAACTTCAAACCCTCATCCAAAAGAATAACCTAAAGTGATAACAAACCCAGTACCACAGTCAGAGCTGGCAGAAAACCAAGTTTCAACAAAAATAGTAGACCATCCTTCCCCAGCTAGGGGCTGAGATGACACTTTGTAAATAGGCAAAGCAGAGGCGAGGTTAAAATTGGTGGGCCCCATATAACTTTTAGCTAACCTGATAATTTCATGAGAAGAAAGCCGCTTATTGTTGAAAATAATATTATTTATATCGTTTCAAATAACAAATATAATAACCACGGTTTTCCCTCAAAGGGATATGGTGTCGGTGCCATAACAACTCTTATTTGCAAGAAAATATAATACCTTTTGAAGAGAATCTGAGTAGGGCTAAACACTATTATTAAGAGAGAATTCTTAAAGTAAAACAAAGCATGCGTAGTGGTTTCTTCTTCTTCTCCGCATCTTGATGATAAATAAATAAATAAATAAAAATCACTCCTCTCCCACACAATAAATCAATCACCATTAGAACCACCGTCGTAGTTTACCCGTCTCTCTTTCCAATTTCTAAAATTTTATAACTATTCCTCAGACAAAACCCATACAACACACTATCTCTTTCTCACTTGATGAGAAATTACAACGACATCCCCTCTCGACGTCACATCACCGTCTCTTGGTCTTACCGTCCTCACCAGAAATGATGAGTTGGTGATGAAGTCTAACAATGTCTAGTGGTAGGTTTTAGAGATAGATTTAAAATAGAGGGAGGAGTAAGAGAGAGACAGTAAAAGATAGAGATTTTTTAATTATATAACCGATTCAGGTTTGGTCGGTTTCCTGAGCCCGAAAATCGAATCCGAGCCCACTACAACCGGGTTCTTAAATACAAAGCCGAGACCGACCCGGAAATTTTCAAACTCACAACTCTTCACCTTAATCTTGTTTTTCTTAAAATGGTGGTAGATTATAATCTTCAAGATGTACTTGGGGTTTGTACTATCATTGAAGTTGGGGTTTGCATTTGTGGCATGTTTCAAACTTTATGCAAGCACATTGTGTATCTTTGAAACTGTCTGTTTGCACTAAATCAACAATGAAAATAGTCGATTTGCAGATGAATTGAATTGTCGTTTTTCACTATCATCGATAATGATAATAATTGAGAGGCCAACCGGTGATGATACCTAGTGCAACAATCGAACAAGTGAAGTCGATAATTTTACATGTATAAGGATTGTCGAGTGAATGATAGCTCAACAATTTTACAAGTGACATTATTGTCAAGTCCACATATAGTCGACAATTTCACAAGTGCTATTATTGTTGAGTCCACATATAGTCGACAATTCAATGATCATACCGTCAATGAAAGCTTAGATTGACAATTGACATTGTGCTATATATCGTCGAAACATGCATATATCGACAATTCTTAGAGTAGAAGTCTACATCGAGCATCTTGTTTTATTGTGGATGTCATGTTGTTTTATTGTCTACCAAATCATCCAACATCTTAATTGATCAAGTAAATGCAACAAGAAAATGCAGCAGCAATAACAGCAACACCAACTTAGCTTTTTATATTATTTTATTGTCGATAACAACCCATTATCGAGAATTGTCAATACTGCAATTTATTGTCGAGTACATTACGAACATGCAATATATTGTCGAGTACATTACAAATAGACAATTTATTATCGATGTATTGGGTAAATAGACAATATCCATGATACAAATTCCATTACATCCTTCTAGGTGTAGTCCCAAATCCTTTCATTGTGCACAATGAATTTAGGTCTGCAAACACTCAAATACAGTTCCCAAGATGGGACTAAAAATAATGAGAGAGAGTGAGAGAGATTCGTACCTTAACTGAAGATAATAATGGAAGAGGGATAAAGTCGTTCTCAAAATTTGAATTTTAAGAGGGAGAGCGGCAGAGAGAGATAGAGGGTGTGAGTGAGTGAATGACTGAGTGAATGAGTGGTGTGAGTGGGTGGTACCTTAACCGGAGATAATAGTGGATGAGGGAGAGAGACATTTTTGAAAATTAAATTTTGGAGGGAGACCGGCAAAGAGAGAGAGAGTGAGTGACTTTTTTTTTTTTTTTAATTGTTGTCTCCACGTAGGCAGTCCAAGATTTCAAGGTGTGTGGTGTGAGGAGAGTGTAGGGAGAGTGTAGCCCAAAGTGAGTGTAGGCGAATCTTCTTCCTTCTTTCAATCAAAGGAAAATTTCAAACCTTCAAATTCATCTAAAGCAATTAGTTGAGAAGGAGGAACGTTATTGGAGAGACTAGTCCCGAGAGACTTGGCTCAAAGAGGGAGATAGAAATACTAAGTTCTTTCACAGAGCTACTCAAATTAGAAGACATCACAATAAGATTGAATTTCTTAAGAATGATGTAGGGCACTGGCTGGATAATAGAGATAAGATTGGCAAGGAATCTGTTTCTTTCTTTCAACAATTGTTTACTACTCAAAGAGATCCCACTCAACCCTTACAATCTAATTTAATCAGTACTCAATTTATTTCTCCCGTTTTAACTCCTGACCAATTGAATACGTTGATTGAGGATATTTCACTTAAGAAATTAAAAATGCTATTTTTTCCATGAACCCTTTTAAAAGCCGAGGACCTGATGTATTTACTCCTCATTTCTTTCAACAATGTTGGGATGTGATTAAAACTGAACTTCTTTCTTTTTGTAATCATCTTTTGCATGTTGATCATTTTCTAAGGTCCATTAATCAGACCAATATTACTTTGATCCCTAAATTGAAACAAGCAAATTTAGTAGGGAAATATAGGCTTATTAGTCTTTGTAACATTGTCATGAGGATGTTTTCTAAGGTTATAGCTAATAGGATTAAATCTCTACTTACAGAAATGATAGGACCTTTTCAAAATGCTTTCACAAAAGGACGGTATATTCAAGATAACATAGCCATTGTCCATGAGACATTGCATTATTTAAGAAAAAAGAAACATGGAATTCAAGGTTGTAGGACTATCAAGTTAGATATGAGTAAAGCATTTGACAGAGTAAAATGGGATTTCTTACAGGAGGTTCTTCAAAGCTTTGGTTTTAAAGATCACATTCTCAAAGCAATTATGAACACTGCTACTAGCCCTTCTCATTCTATCAAATTAAATGGCACCCCTTTTGGGATGTTTACACCTACTAAAGGACTTAGGCAAGTAGATCCCTTATCATTTTGTGTACTGAGGTGCTTTCTAGAATGCTGCTTAGAGAAGAACATCTTACTAACATTCATGGGATTAAAGTTGGAAGGCATGTTCCGCCCATTTCTCATATGTTTTTTGCTGATGATTCTTTTTTGTTTATCAAAGCTAATACTGATGAAGCAGGTCACATTAAAGATATTTTGCAAAGGTATAACAGAATTTTAGGGCAAGATGTTAATTATCAAAAATCAGAGGTTTTCATTAGCCCTAATATACTTGGTAAGTTGGCTAATATAAGTTGGAGAGTGTTGGGTATCCGAAAAGCACATATAACTTGTAAGTACCTGGGGACACCTATTCAAGTTACTTAGAGATTAAAGGCTTGATTATGTCTATGTGCTTGATAGGTCCAGTCTAGACTTAGAGGTTGGAAAGCTAAGGCTTTGAGTCAAGCTGGTCGAACTTCTCTCCCTGTTTATCAAGTGACTAGTGCTTTACTTCCTAGAACTATCCTTGATAAACTGGATTGCCTTAATAGGGATTTCTGGTGGGGATATGGGCAGGAAGGTATGAATAAGGTGCACCTTGTCACTTGGCCTCAAATCACAGCTTCTAGAGCTCAGGGAGGGTTGAATATACTTGGAAATTCTTGACGGATCTGATTGTTTTGTGTCAAAATTCAAGGCTAAATATGTCCCTACCTCAAAAGAATTAATGCTAGAAGCCGAGGCCAGAGCCATCCACTGGGTCATCAAAGAAGTAGAGCACCTTAGCACCTTTCCACTAGACACGACATTTTGCTAGCTGCTGACCGTAAGAAGATTATGGATCTCTCGGGAAGCAGCTTCAGTCTTGGATCCCTGTTTCCAGTCTCTTAGAAATGCAGTCTCCTTTCAGTTTTTGTTTGTGCCTAGAACATCCAACTTTTTAGCTCATGAGTTTGCCGCTCAAGGGCAATATGTTGATGGTTTATATAATTATACTAATATGCTGGATTGGGTTTACACCTCAATCCAAAATCTTGTATAACTGTTTCGGTTGTAAATATATTTTGTACTAGAAAAAAGATAAAATAATACATATTACAGCTACCTCATCTTATGACATAACGAAATTATAGAGACAAATATCAACTCTCAGTACACAGTTGATGGCAAATTAATAATGATTTCAAGTATGAAGTGCTCACCCTAGATGTTATCCTGCTAATCTCCCTATCCTGTCAAAAAATTAGCACTAACTAGAGATTTTGAGGAGATAACAGAGTGGTTCGCTTCATCTCCCATCAGAACAAACAAAAATCATCACTAACTAGGTCATTTACGCATACATCACACAGGAACAGTGGTTTGATTATTCCCACCTTGAAGACCTCCTCTTCCATTTACGCTCTGATCAACCCTCTTATAACCAATATCTTCACCACCACGACCTTCTCCGCCGCGCCCTGGGGGACCTCGCCGACCAGAGAAATCACCCCGATTTCCAAATTCGTTACGTCCATAACCACGTCCCCCACCAAAATTCCCTCGGCCCCTGAAGTTGCTGCGGAATCCACCCCTTACAGGAAGAAACCGTCCTCTCCCACTCACAGCTGTAATAACCAGCAGAATAGTCAGGGAAATAGTACAGGGAAAACTCAGGGAGATAGTACAGGAAAATCTATCTTATTTAGTTATCAAATATAGTCTTGCAGACTGAGTGCTTGGCAATCCTGTGTTACGAACCAAAGAAAATGCAGATAGATTTACTTGCCTCGAGATGTAGTTTTCTTTTCCTCGATAAAAGCTTGACGACCTCCTATTTTGACAGATGCAGCCTAGAACATATGAATACATTCAGAATTAGATACAAGCACACATGTATGTTCTCTATTGCAATTGTACTGAAGTAGAAAAATTAAGTGGGGATAAATGAAAACAATCAAAACATGATCTCCTGATCTCCTGTAAGAAAATCATGCACATCCAGGTTGTTTTGCACCCAGTGAGACTATCTTGGTTGTGGGTCTACAGACTTTAACAGCCCTTAGAGGACGATTCAGACAAAGTTTACCTATCATGACAGACTATTGGAAATTTAATACAAGCATGTTATAGTTGCATCTGTTCTGGAGTTAAATTTGGTTTAGTGAAAATTTATCTAAAGTGATTTGTTCTAAGAAAATTATTTGAAGATGCAGTCAATACTGACCCCTACCTCCCTATTAGTAGACCTTTTTCTTTATGGCATATGTTTTCTGGAGGAATAGTTTTATCTGTATTTTCTATCTATGATTCCCTGATCTATTTATTTGGAAGGCAGACATTTTTTCAAAAATGATAACATTTTTGTATCAAATTTTCTAGTCAGTCTATCTCAAAAATATAACAAGTACAAATGCCGAAAATTAGTGAGCTAAGCACTCCCAACAACCAAATAGAAAGGAAAGGAACCATCAGTTATGCCCCAGTCTTATGTCATGAAAGTCCCTAAGCAAAGAAATAGTGTTTACTTAATGAAGAAGAAACAACAGCTCCTAAAAGAACAGGAGGATCCACAGTGGTAAAATGCAGTGTATCTTTGCTTGAGTGTTACAGAGCTCTTTATTCCTTCTTGTTTTATGTATTCATTTTCCTCCCACATTTGGCAGAAAACAGCATTTTGCCTTGAAGTTGTCCACCAGGAGAAGTACAAAATAGGGCATTGATAAAACAGAAAAGAGCTCCTAGTATTAACACCATCTTTCTCTAGTCCAAGGTCTATATGGATTACAAAGTATTGGTTAGTGCAGTTTCTAAAGGATATCCCCTACTTCTATCCAAGGTGTCTGCCCTGCCCATAATTTGGGATATGTAGCCTATTTTGTTCTCAAATGAGTTGTGCCTTAGTAGATTGAGAAATTGATACAAACAGTAACCAAAATTGACCCATTTCATGTTAAGTTCAGTCACTGAATACATCTGTCAATAACCTAATATTCCAGAAGAACCTACAATTTACAAGTTATCAGAATTTGAAAATAGATAAGCTGCATATATGAAACTTTGAGCATGCACATTTTTCTACTTCCGTAGACTAAATAAAAACATGATTCCATCATACCCAGACCTAAATCGTTTTCATGGTTCCAGTATCCCATAATGCTTAAATGTATTTTACACAAGGTAAAGGATACCTGTGTCGTAGATCTTCATCCCCAAAATAAAGATTAAAAAACTCCAGCAAATATCTAAAGGACTTGACATAGAAATGCACCCGAGGACGAGATCCGCGGACAACTTGACAAATGAATCAGTTTTTATAAAGGATAAAGTAAAACCATAATTATCTTGAAAATGATTTTATCGCATGCAACATGCAACAATGTCTTAATACAGAGCATCAAAGTAAACTTGAAATATAGGAATTAAATAAAGCGCAGAGATATACCTCAACTGCACTTTGCACAGATTCGGGCAATTCAAATTCAACAAAGCCAAAGCAGTATCCCTGCTGCAGAACAGGAGCCAAAAGAAACCAAAAAATGAAATCGTGTAAGAAATAAATAATGTTGTGGAACACTAGAAGCATATATAGAACAAACCTTGTTACTTCTCACTTGAACACCGCCTGGTTTAATGGTTCCAAATTTCATAAATTCCTCTTCAACTTGTGGGAATGTTGCATTCAAAGGCAAATTTCGGATATAGATGGAGTAACCCTCAACTGAGAGGAAACAAAGAGGTATATAGATCAGAATAGTGCTCACAAAAAGTAAATCAAAGAAAAAATAGCTAAGCTTGCAAGTTAGACATTGTATAATGTGTTATGATATTAGGGTTAAAGCCCATTAGGTTTGGGCGGTGGGCGGCTAAACACAACTTGGAAGCCATGAGCAAGGGGTTCTCAAGAACATCCCTTCAATGCAATTATATATACATACCCCTTTGCCCATTCAATGATAAGTAATAACTTTATTTCTCTTTAAGTGTGATTTAGGAGGATCCACATGCATAGACATGATAAAATTCAGACGTAGAAGAGATCAACGCGAATGGGTAACATACAACGACACTATATGTGACACTTGATTATTTACAAGACATCTATAAAAATGGGTGACCATTGATGTACTTAACTTATTCGATACAAGAGTACTTTGTAGTTTTCAGTTTTCAGTTTCATAATAATTAGGGGTATTTATGGTAAAAAGAAACAACTTTAGAGAAAAAGCGTACCATTTCTACTTAGTAGTTGGAGTTGTATGAAGTATGAAGAACAACAACCATGGAGAGAAGGAACAACAGCCAAATTTATCTTGCTATTTTAATTCTGTTATTATAGCAGATACAACTTCATCAGATTAGAGGACTAGTTCATTTTCT
Organism: Kingdonia uniflora; assembly: GCA_014058105.1. Classification (NCBI taxonomy): domain Eukaryota; kingdom Viridiplantae; phylum Streptophyta; class Magnoliopsida; order Ranunculales; family Circaeasteraceae; genus Kingdonia; species Kingdonia uniflora. The sequence goes on from JACGCM010000671.1 coordinate 6,027,628, forward strand.
CCTATGAAATATAGACAAATATTCAAAAAGAATGTGTTAATAAGTATCCAACACAGATTTTCTCGCCGTGCACAACACCCCGTACCCGTACTCGCACTAGATACCAACACGAGTACCCGTGTCAATGTTACATAGTTCTTCGCCTATTCGGATCACTTTATCACCTACAGAAGAAAGAGGAGAGGTTTTTCACTTGAAATTTCAGGTGAAGCAACAGATCATTAAGGTAATTGTAGACCCTAAGAGCAGAAAAACTTGATCTCGGAAAAACCGCACCTCACCCATGTCTGTATCCTCTTGGATGGATTCAAAAGGACGTTGAGATGAAGATTACAAAACAATGCACCTTCAAGTATGCCATATCAATGAAATACATCGATGGCGTGAGTGTAAAGTCGTTCCTCTAGAGATTTGCCAAGTTGGGCAGTCCATGTTTGTGGGATAGAGAAGTTTTCATTACCCAAAGGTGTGTAAGTACGTGTTCGTTAAAAATGGGAAAGAGTTTCACATTATTGGGTCTAGCACACAACAAGCCACTTCTTCAATTACAGCAACTCAAGCAAAAAGGATGACCATGCGGTAAATTTGAGATCCTAATGTTGAGGCTGAAAGAGTTATATGAGTCAGATAAAGCAACACTTTCAACATATCTTCAAGCCCAAAACACACATCGGATGTTGAGAAGTTGTTAGAGAATTTCAAAGACCTTTTTGTTGACCTCCGACCTCCGACCTTCGAGGCTTGCTGTCAAGGAGACCTGCAGAATACGACATCCAATTTGCCGAGGATACGCCTCTACCTAATCTGGGCTTGTACCGTACCTCAGTGATGGAGAACGATGAGCTAAAACGACAAATACAAGAGCTCCTAAATCAAGGTGTCGTCAAATCCAGTTGTTCACTTTGATGTTCGCCGGTTCTACAAGTACCCAAAAAGAACGGAGGATGGCGATTGTGTATCGACTAGAAAGCCTTAAACAAAATAAACATCCAGAATCGGTACCCCTTACGAAGGAGTGATGAACTGCCGGATCAACTCAAAGCTTCCACTGGATTCGAGATCTGGTTACCACCAAGTTTGAGTTCGTGAGGAAGACACATAGAAGACCACAATCGAAACGAAGTAAGGACTATTTGAGTGGTTGGTGATGCCTTTCGGACTTTGCAATGCCCCAATAACTTTCATGTGGTAGATGAATGAGGTACTTGAACAATTTATTGAAGATTTTGTGAAAGTTTACCTTGATGAAATTTTCATATATAGTACAAATTGGAAGGATTGCCTCCATCATATTGCAAAGGTCTGAAAAGTTTTACACGAGAATAAGTTGCTTGAACACTAAGAAGTGCGAGTTCGGCAAACAATCATTGGTATACTTGGGCTTTCTAGTTGGTAAGGGAGAGGTGAAGATTGAATCTACAAAGATCGAGTTCATTACAAAATGGCCAAAACCTCGTACGAGGACTGAAGTAAGGAGCTTCATGGGTGCATGTCACTACTTGCGGAAATCCATTCGATATTTCTTACAAATTGAAGCATCTTTACATTCATTAACAAAGGCAAATCAGAAATTTGAGTGGTCGAAGAAGAGATGAGACATTTAGCTTCTAAAGAGGAAAATTTGAGAAGCACCAGTATTATTTCTACCCAGTTTGCAACGACCTTTTAAGGTTGAGGCTAATGCTTCATGGTATGCTATGGGAGTTGTTCTCATTTAGGACATAAAGCCGGTTGCTTACCACTCCGAGATGTTCAGTGGACCGTAATGAACTACTCAACTTATGATAAATAATTGTATGTCTTATATCTAGTTGTGAAACATTGGCGTTCATACTTGTTGGGTAAGGAGGTGATAGTACATAAAGATCACAAACCCCTTCAGTTTTTGCAAACACAATCGAAGCTTCAGCAAGCTCGTCACATGAAATCGAAGTCGTATCTTCAACAATACAATCTAGTGATTAGATAAAAGAAAGGAGTAAGCAACACGTTGGCCGACATGTTATCAAGACCACCACAACAGGTTGTTTCAAGTTTGATGAACCGATGGTTCATTCTGACTAAAAGTAAAGGTATGAGTCTGATGATTCCAACTTTAAAATATAAAAAGTTACAAAGAGGTCAAGCAAGTTAATTCGAACTTAAAGATGAGTTGTTGTTCAAAGGTTCACAACTGTGTGCTCCTAAGCAAGGGGATTGATTACAGTGGGTTCGAGGGGTTCACACATCCAATGTGGCAGGACATTTTGGAGTTGAGAAGACCTTATTGAATTTACGACGTTATGTATTCTGACCAAAGATACAACAAGATGTATTTCGATTCATAAAAAAGTGTGTTTTGTGCAGTCCTTTGAAACCTTCATATCATAAGTTAAGACTCTATATGCCATTAATTGTTCCTAGCCGACATTCGGAGAGCATTTCGATGATTTATTGTGTGATTTACCACAAGCAAAATTTGAACATGATTATGTGTTCATAGTTGAGGATCATTTGAGCAAGACGGTCACTTGTATTCCGTGCAACAAGACGGTGACCGGCGAAGAAGCAACCAAGTTATTTTCCCAGCATGCTTGGAAGAATATTTACTTACCTACTTCCATAATTTCCGATAGAGATGGTCGCTTCCTGAATCATTTTTGGAGGTCCATGTGGGCTATGATGGATACCAAGTTAAATCGGAACACTGATTTTAACTGCAAATTGATGGGCAAATAAGGGTAGTTTGGTCATAAATAGGATGATGATGCATCTCCTCAGAGGATACAATTCCAAGCATCCAAAAAACTGGGGATGATAGCCTGCCTTACCTCCAGTTCGCATTTAATCAAATTATTCATAGTTCAACCCAAAAATGACCATTTGAAGTATGTCTGGGCTATTTACCGCAAAATCCCTTTGATCTCGCTTTTACTATTGATGACCAAAAAATCGGGAAAGAGGAGAAAGATAGAGGTCAAGCTCAAAGATTTTTAGAACATATTAAAAAGGTGCATCAGGAAGTTGGGGTCGGCTTTACATATCACAACAAATGTATAAGAATCGGCATGACCAACATCGAGTGAAATGGCTCTTTTAAAGACAACATTGGAAGGTGTGGAGCTCAGATAAAAGATCCTTACTTGATACACCGATGGCTCTCTTAAAGACAACATTGGAGGGTCCGGTGCTCTGATACGAGATAAGGGACAGTGATGGTAGCAGCTACTGGCACATTTAACTCAACTTCTGTTCCATTACTTGAGCTTAAAGCTGTTAAGATTGGGCTTAGACTTTCTGTGGAGAAAGACAAGAAGATCATGGTGGGAACTAACTCTAAAACTATGTTGGGATATATAAAGAGCATGGACACTGCCCCTTGGGATACATGGCATAGTATAAGCAAAATTAGAAAGTTGATCAGCAGACACGAGTTTTGACATAATTCATAACCTTAGAGAAACAAACAGGGCTGCCGATGCTCTTGCTGATCTTCAGCCTGATGAGGAGCTCTTGAAAATATTACCTAGTTTCTTTGCTGAGGATTTGAAGAAGATATGCTATAAAGACCCTGTAGGTACTGAATTTGAGAGAACATGAGAGTTCTTGGAGATGAGGACAGAGCTGCAACTTTATTTTGGTGAAAAAGGGCTGATATACGGCTCTCTTTTGCTGAAGCTCTGAAGTTGTTCCTTTGTGTGTGTGTGTTGTTTCCTTTGGCCTTTGATATGAGAGGGTGTATGTGCTTAGCTTTTTTCTTTTTTTCACTTATACTGTTTGCCTTGCTTCCAATTGAACAAGGTTTTGGATGTATTTTTCACTTTCGTTTCTTAATAAAGTAGGGGAAGTCTGCCTAAACAACCCCAGTTCAAAAAAATAAATAAAAATGAAGTGAAATGCAATTTCAGCGAGGGTGACATTGTGTGGTTATGATTTGGGAAGGAGCGCCTTAAAGGAGAAGTTAAGAAGGCAAAACATTCCGTTATCACCCATTTAAAATTATAAAGAAGATGGGTGAAAATGTTTTTCAGCTTGATTTGCCTCCTTATATGCAAATGTACACCGAAGTCAATGCCGAGAACTTAAACTTGTTCAAGCTGTCAATGCTAGATGAAGATCTAGACCAAGTACGCCGACTACTCTTTATTGACGATTTGTGGATGGAGCGTGAGCATACTTTAGTAGTAGATGATTGTATTCTTGAAATCAAAGCAGCAGAGACCCGATGGAGAAAGCATAACACTTTCCGTATTGGGAAGAAGGAGAAACCTTCCTACCCAATTGAAGTGGTAGAACAAAGACAAGGGAACCAAAGAGTTTACTCTCCTTTTTTAGATTTAGAGGAGGCATGATCCAGGAGGATCTACATGAAGAGACATGGCCAACAAGACATCGTACTTGTAACTCTTTAAGTAATTAAGAGTTATATTGCATTTTCAGTTTTTTTTACTATGAATAGCACTAAAAGCTATTTATAACTAGTAACATCGTACTTCTACTAAAAGTGTAAATTTATATGGAAAACAATCAGAGAAGAAATATCAAAAAAAGAAAATCGGATACTACCACCCCCTATTCTCTACCCTACTAGATGGAATTCCTAGTGTCCAACTCTCTCTCTCTCTCTCTCTAAATTATCTTCATATATATTTGCTCATGTTACGACATAATGCTCATTAGCAAACATAAAAAGAAAATCGGATACTACCACCCCCTATTCTCTACCCTACTAGATGGAATTCCTAGTGTCCAACTCTCTCTCTCTCTCTAAATTATCTTCATATATATTTGCCCATGTTACGACATAATGCTCATTAGCAAACATAAAAAGGTGTCACACAAAGAGATTTGACAGGAATCGTGGTCGTGGACACGACCACGAGTAGCACGTTTCGTACGTCACATGCGCACCTTTTTTATTTAGTTATTCCTATTTAATATAATTCCTTGAATAATAGGACTAGTTTCATAATTAGATTAGTATTAGGGTTTCTAATTATGCTAGTTCTCTTCTCCTATAAAAGAGAGCCTAAGTTTAGTTTATTTGCTATGTTGGGTTGAGTGAGAGAAAAGGCTTAGTCTTAGAAAGTTATGTAGAGTTTAGGGTAAATCTAAAACCCCTAGGTTTCGACATTTTATTTTAGGCAATTGAAAGATTTTAGTTTTAATCCATATTAATTTAGCTTCCGCGATCTTAGTTCGTAACAACTTGGTACCAAAGCCACTAAGATTCTGTGGGAATTTTTTTCTTTTACGACGAGCGATGGGAAAACGCCAAAAAAACAAACGCAAGGCGAGCAATTGAAAATGGTAGAAGAGTCTACCAAGTTGCTTATGGAGTCTAAAAAGGGGCTTACGGAATCGAACAAGATGATGTCTAAACAACTTGAGGCGATGCTTGCCAAATTGTGTGCCCTCGCAAGTTCCGATGATGACAGAAATATTGCCGACGCCATTGAAGATGAAGTATAAGTAGGAGAGGAGAAGATTTACGACGGACTGTATGTAAAAGCGATCGTTAGGATTGTGGAGATTGACACGAGTGTTATGACAGAGGATTTGATGAGATTCGATGGAGTAGGCTTGAAGATAAACCATTATAAGGAGACGACGGAGAGGGCGGGTCACCGTGTGACTGATGTTGTAGGTGGGGAAGACAAAAATGTGTTGAAAAGTTTTTGGTCAAAGTCCCACAATAGGGTCGCTACCTTGATGCGAGAAGTTCACCCGATTGACGTTTCTGATCATCATGAAGTCCAACCGAAAAAAACCAACACCACCCCAAAACCAATACCCCAAGTTCGACAAATTAAGGAGCGGGGCTGCACCGATTTGTTCAGCAACGACGAACAAAATTATGGGATTGAGGAAGATGATGTTAGCGATTTAGAAATCATGGGTTTCGTTGAAAACAGAACGGCAGAAATAAACACGATTGGAGACACCAAAGTGCTCGACAAACCTATCGAAGTCGTGGATGACTAAGCTGGGGTTGATGAATTTCCGATTGGGTTCTCAAATTGGGAGAGAAAACGCGGTAGTTGCAAAATTTCCGTTCACCAGAATTGTTCTGGTCACCAAAATCATTGGGGAGAGTTTTTTAGGCTCGTGGCGACTAGAAAACAACAAATCCAACAATGGATTATCGCAGGTTTTAACAGGGAGAATTGGGGAAGAGATAAGGTCTCCCCACGTGACTTGCACGGGTCGCGGCATATCACAAGGCACATGCATTGGCAGGGCACGGGCAAAAAAATGCTAGGCTTCGGGCATGACACGAATGTGATGAATCAAGGCATGGGTAGAGGACCAGAGAGCACGAGCAGAGGCATGTCAGGCGTCAGTCATGGCACGAGTGTGATAAATCCAGGCATCAGGCAAGCCATAAGTAAATGCATGTCTTTAAGAAGAACACATGCAAACCAGTTCAAAACAAATTGGTTTGGGCCCAAGCCCAACTCCTCTTACCCAACCAACCCATCTTCTCCATCAACCTACTGTTACACGACGATTCCAACCTAGACTTCTACTATTTTTGTGACTCCAACCATAGCCGTGAATGCCGACTCCACACCTCCGGTTACCGTACAAACACAAGGGGACCACTCTAAAATCGTACAAAACTATACCGGTTACCCACAATAATCCGACAATATCGCCAACGCCAACCACGACGTGTATCGACATACCTCCGACCTCGACGAATCCACCTAGCTCGAGTTCTTTACCCACCATTTATAAACCTGCATCAAACAACAATTCCTCACCGACAACTACAACCACCCCGCCCACAGTTGTAATACCCGAATCCTCGCCAACAAATACAACTTTTCATATCGCTATGCCGGTGGCCACCTCTGTAAATGGTTTACAGGGTTAAAGCACAATGTCTTCGGATCAACGTTTGGATGCGAAGACTCATGAGAAAGAACAGTGGGTGATGGCTCGCAACGTGAGCAAGGAGAAAGCACTTAGTTTTTGCGATATGCAGAGATACATTTGGAAACCAGGAGGGAGTAATTTCTCGCTGTCGGGTGTCCCAAAAATAATTATGTATGTTGACTCTTATTGGATAGAGTTTCTGGTTCGTTCTTTCAACTTTGTGGGTCGGGCGTTTTGGCGACTGCAAGTACAACGTATAGTATCCACAGTTTGTAAAACAATGAAGCAACATGTGATTCGAGATGATATGTTACAACGTCCTAAAGGTATACTAGCAAGTTACGGTAAAATTTGTGGTCGTATTCCTGAGCCTTTCAGCGTACACTTTTGGTTCATGTTGATAATTTGCATATTTTCTCGCCATCTTAAACGAGTTGATAGGAATCGTGGTCGTGGTCGTGTCCGCGATCACGAGTAGCACATTTTATACGTCACGTGCGCACCTTTTTTATTTAGTTATTTCTATTTAATTTAATTCCTTGAATAATAAGACTAGTTTCCTAATTAGATTAGTATTAGGGTTTCTAATGTGTTAGGTCTCTTCTCCTATAAAAGAGAACCAAAGTTTAGTTTATTTGCTATGTTGGTTTGAGTAAGAGAAAAGGTTTAGTCTTAAAGAGTTATGTAGAGTTTGGGGTAAATCTAAAAACCCTAGGTTTTAACCTTTTATTTTATGCAATTGAGAGATTTTAGTTTTAATCGAGATTAATTTAGCTTCCGTGATCTTAGTTTGTAACAAGATTAAATAAACTTCCTAATGGCATTAAAATGAATTGCATAAATATTATCATACATTATGTAATGCTACGAGTAGAAATGTGGAGATAACTGCAACAGAACGTTTCAAACAAGAAAGAAAAAAAAAATCACAATATAATGTATAAGGTTGGCTGCATATTTCCACATCATTTAGAGTTCAAGAAGATGAAGACAACAATGTACCCATAAAAGGAAGTGGATGTACCTTCTTCATGAGCATTGCTACTTTCAGTGGCATTGTTATTAGGAGGAGCTGATGCTTTAGGAGGTGGAGCAGGTGGAACAGGTGTATCAGTCCTACCAGACTTTTTCTCAGTAGAGATAGGTACCACCTTTACAGCTTTAGTAGGTACATAGATTGGGGAATGCGGTGCCTTTAAACTCCTATCTTTAACCTGAAACCAAAATCTCATTCAGTTAGTGCAAATGGATGGAAAAAATTAACAGCAAATTATGCAAAACATCAGTATTATATGCATAAAGTATATGACTTACAATCGTTGCGTAAGACTTCTTGGTAACTTCTTCTTCCACTGTCGAAACCGGTTCCGCAGTTGCATGAATTTCATTTGGATTTGAATGAACTTCATTTTGAACTGAATGAACTGCATCTGGATTTGATAGAACCGGTGACTCTGCAACAACCTCATCTTCCATAACTATCCCTTCTCCATTGTCTGATGTTGCAGGAACTCCCTTGACACTGTAGGGTGTTTCCACAGTGGGAGATGTTGACGTGATTGGCACAGGAAAATCAGGGACATGGGAGTTCTCTATAAACCAGAAGTATAAGAGTAAGTTAAATAATTGGTTTAGGGCCAATGCCAAAAAAAGAAGGAATAAATTGAATAATGAAGGAAACCTGAATCCGGCGTCATAATAGCTGTTGGGGTGCTTTCGATAATACCATTAACTGAAACAGCTTCCCGTGATTCACTTTCATCCACATACCTAAAAACATCATTTAGAACGTAGTAACCTTTGTCTTGTGGGGCCAGGAAGAATGATTGAGCAAAGTTCCTCTTCACATTATCTTTTTTCCCAGTTAAACATCCGGTTACTAAGACAGTCACTCCGCTCTCGTGAGAATCCTGAGCATCTGCCGTTTTAATCTCTGCCTTATAGTTCTTGTAGTCCAAAGAAAGAATCATGTCATTAATGCCCTGCTCCAGAACAAACAGTATTCTATTACTGATCAGCGAACATATGCTACAATAATTTCTTGACCATAGGATAAAAGTGTAAGAACTAATGTTAATGATAAAAAAATGCCAGAATTTATAGAATACATCGGTGCATAATTATAGCGATAACAGACCATTGCAAGTTCTAGGAGAATCTAATAAACAAATAAGAGATAATGAGATTTTTTTTCTTATGACCATAAATGTTTCTAATTGTTCCATTGAAGAGTGTGCAAGCTTGTCAAAATTAACTTTGTTCCCAGATACACAGTGTTAGTTTTGCGTCTTAAACAACAGAAATTTATCACTAGTGCATTCATCGGGATCTTAAGAATTGTGTCACTGTAAGAAAAAATTATAATTCTCCAGCTGGTTAAATTTAGCGTTTTAAGATGCACCCAAATATCACAAATAAATTTATGTTTGACAAAGGTTTCGATTATAGTTGATTCGTAAGGGTATATAGGACCGCAATTAAGCAGAAAAAATGATAAGAAACTCTAATATAATTTGGTCACATGTAACTCACTTTCATAGTAGTTACAGCAGTCATAACACTGTCGATCCCTGGACGGCTTAAGACACTTGATTCCTGGTAAAATCTGAAAACCATCTCTGGAGATTGGTGAAGTATATGATAATACTGCTCCACAAAGGCATTTCCAACCACCTGGGCACTATGAGAAGGGGAAGGACCAACTGCCGGCGCTGCCATCTCTACATAAAAAGTAAAATGGATTAAAATATCATTTTAACGACTATCTAGACTTAATTAGGGGTTTATATGAGAAAGAAAAAGACTTGATTAGGGGAGGTATTGAGAAAGAAAGGGACAGCCCCTGATTCTCTCCAAATAAAACATAATCATTTGGCAATGATACCTGAATTCATAGATGACAAGTATTTTCTGCACATTCAGAATTTTTTAATGAAATAAAACTATGTTAAGACCCTATATCTTAACTCACTACTAAAATTTAAACCAAACAAGAAAGTAGGTCGGACCTAACTCAGTTGAGGACATGAAGTTTCAGGTTGCAATAGTAATACTTAAGTCAAAACTCATAGGTTATAATTGTAAGTATGTATTTATTTCAACGGTGATGTCTTAAAGCTTGGACCTTATAAAAATGTTCATTATTGCTAGTGAAATTGAAAAGCCTGATACTTATAGCTTGGCATTTCACTTGACTTCATACTTGTTAGTGTACCAAATAATTCAATGCATGTAAGTGGGGACAATGTAATGGAAAATATCATTATCAATCAGTGACTCAGTCCATCAACGAATTTTTATGGGTGTTCTATGTGAATCGGTATTGATGAGTTGATACACCTAAAATTCATGAGCCCAAAGAAGAAATCCCAGATACGGTTCCAGAATGCACCCCATATGTTATGGTGCAGCAAACAATTACTGACCCATTCCATGTACGATACTCTCTTTCTGTAGGTATCATTATAGTATTATACCAAATCACAATAATAGCAAATAGTCATTACTGAACCCGATTCATCCTAAATAACAACCAAGGTCGGTCTCCCATCAAAAACGAAGTTTGAAGCTACATTTCATACAACATATCAATAGATGATCCTAAACCCTAATATAGTTTCTAAATCCCTAAACCCAACACAGCATGATAATGAAGAGAAACAAAGTGCAAAATTACCTCCGCTTTTGAAGATTTCAACCTCTGAGGAAGAGGGATACAAAACAAACAGAGAGATGGCAAATTAGGAACGATGAGTACAGATCTTGGTGGTTTCACTATTCGAGGGTTCGATCACTATTTTGGGGCTATTTCGGGAACTCTACTGTTTCTAATTTCTAGCTTTTGGGCATAGCCATTTTTTTTATTTTTCTTATATCCCGGGCCCAAGCCCAAGCCCAAGTCCAAGTAAGGGTTTGTTATTGGTTAGGGTAGCTATTAGTCGTAGTTACATATATATATATATATAACCATTCTTATTATCCATATAATTATTTTACATAAGTTTTAGATTCAAGTTCTTTCACTCCTAACTTTCTGTAAATTATTGTTTATCGTATAGAGTAAGTAAGTCAAACCTGTAGTGCCCTATTCCGGATCTCGAACTCAAGCCTCAGCTTCGACCATCATACATTTACTCGACCTCTCATCAACATACGATTATAGGCACACTACGGAGCAACTACAAAGAAGAGTTTGGGAAAAAACTAAAACAACATAAAATATATTGCTAGAAATATATAACGAGCTGAAAAACAATTATTAGTGATATTCAGACACAAACCTTAAATTTGATGGAGGCATTCTATGCAACCAAAAATGGCATTAATATTAAGATATAATTATAGTTTAACCAACAACAACAACAACAACAACAGCAAGTATAGCCAACAACAACTTATGGAAGTACCAATCAAACTTAACAACAACAACAAGTACCAGAAAACCAAACAGAGTAACACAACAATAGTTAGTTGTAGGCAAAAATGATGAAAATCATTTTCTTTTCGAATAAAATTAAATTAAAGGAAAGGTTCAACCTTCAACGGGGACGTACTCACAGGACCGTAACGTAACCAACTTTCATTATAAAAAATAGAATCCTACTACTACTCTATTATCTCTCTCTCTCTCTCTTCCTAATCCGAGTCTTTAAAAAGGGAAAAAGGGTATTTTTATTAAGATCTAATTGTAGTTTAGCCAACATTTAACCAACAGTAACAACAACAACAACTATAACCTACAACTTATGGAAGTACCAATCAAACTTAACAACAATAGCAACAACAAGTATCAACGACCAAACAGAGTAACACAACAATAGTTAGTTGTAGGAAAAAATGATGAAGATCATTCTATTTTGGGATAAAATTGAATTGAAGGAAAGGTTCAACCTTCAACGGGGGCACACTCACAAGAACGTAACATAACCAACTTCCGTTATAAAAAACTGAATCCTACTACTACTCTATTCTCTCTCTCTCTCTTCCTAATCCGAGTCTTTAAAAAGAGAAAAAAAGTGTTGCTACATTCTTATCATTCTTATTTTCCCACTACCTAATCCATCACTCAGTCCCTCCACCAAATGCATACAACAAAGCTCCCTACAATTTGATTCTGAAAAACACAGAGAGATGTGTTGCTACGGGTGTTCAATGTGTAAAATTTGTACTTGCTTCATCTTGATTGTCATTCTCATCGGACTTCTCTTCGGCTTTAGTGTATTCCAACACAGCTTCGACAGGCTCAAGGAAATTCTGCATTATCGGATCACCATCTAATTGCAATTTGTACTCCTTAGTTCATTAATCACAAAGCTTTTTTTAACCAAATATTCATTGTTTGGTCAACATCTATTTGTTCAGCATTAAAACTGACTTCTTTAGAATTCTAACCAATTAAAAAGTATAACCAAAATTAGTAAAAAAAATAATTGTAATGAAATCAAACTAATTAAACTTAACAACAACAGTAACAATAACAACATCAAAAGAGTCAAAACCCTAGGTACGAAACATGCTATGTAATGGCCTAATTCTGTAGCTCAAAATTAGCTCTTACACCAAATGTACCTGTGATAAAAACTAATGTAATGCAAGAAATGACATAGGTGATTTAGCATGGAAAACCTTTGAATAGGTAAAAAACCACGACCTCGAGTTGAGGGTTTAGTAATTATAACTTTTATTGCTTGAGGTTGATATCTTACTACAATTGATCTCTTTGAATAAAAAATGCTTGATCTTAAAATAAGAAATTTTGTATTAGAGCCTAGAAAATTTGGTTTTTCTGGTCCCTATCTCCTCTAGAACTTTTTCTTTATATAGACCTTACCCGCAGCTCGTTATCGTGTAAAAGTACATTCTTCGAATAATGTGGCAAGTGGTAGTTGAATATGCAACTGTTAGTTTGTGGGAGACAAGTATCTTTGACTTGTTTATCTGTTTACTGTAATGCTTGATTTGTGTTCTTTATCAGTTCGTGGTCTAGGTGGCAATGCTGATTGTGTATGTCATGTGTATAATATGTGAGTCTGATATTGAGGTAGCTCTAGTTTGGACTAGGTTGAGGGATAGGTCTCTACAATCGCCCCCTTGAAACTGAAGGCACGGGTAACTTTGGTTGAGAAAGAACATGATAACTGTTGGTGTTGGAAGTTGAAAAGATTTGATGTATTGATGGGTAATTTGAATGGTTGGGTACTCGGTATTTATTTATGGAGGGATGTATTTGGTATTTATGATGATGAAAAAGATTGATGTACTTGACGCTTAGGGTTTCGAGGGTGGCTCTGCTTTTAATGATGACTGCTTTGGAAACATATCTGCGCATTAAATGTTAGTTTGATATAAATAGTACCTGTACTGGAGCTTTTGTCAAAATACGTTGTTGTTTGTAATATCCTATGTGTAATCTGATTAATAATGGTAAAGACCCGGCAAATGGTCTATGAAGAGTAAGTGTCTGCAAAATTTTAGAAGCTGAAGTTGCACTATTTTGGCAACCAAGCACTGGAGAATCCTACACCTATTCCCGTACCACTGACTTATCATGGGATATCGGAAGAAGAAGCGGCTAAAGCTAAAGATGACTCTTACCACATATAGAAATTTCATTACATGGTTCTGTTTGGGGAGCAGCGGCATAGGTATGTTCGCATCTTGGCAGAGGATAAGGTTGAGGAGACAGATATGGAGGCCGGCGTACATGCGAGGCAGTACTACCGATATCCTGCGAGAAACATGGTTCTAAGGTAGAGCTCTCATTAATCTCTACCAACTTTCTGTTGGTGGGGGTTATGGAGGAGGAGACGATGGTGGTGGAGAAGGGAGATGAAGATTGGAAGTTTTTCTTCCACACAATCATCGTCTGAAGAAGGTTTTTATGCTGAGGGTTGGATAAAACACTGACACCTTTCCTTCCTCAGTTTCTTGTGAAAGTAAATGGTATAAAGGAGGGATCGAGCTCTGTGATTTCCAGTTCCTGTTTTGCTTCAAAAGATCCACCGATTTGATAGAGTGTTGAAAACTGATATGTAACCTGCATAATGATCTATAATAATATCTGAAAGACTTGTTATCTGTAACGTATTTTGTAATTGATATTCGAGCTAATGAAAAAGATATTTGTACAAAACCTGTGTTGATAGAATTAGCTATTTTTACTGAAATCAAGCTAGAAGAAGTATATGTATGTATGTTAGAGGACGAGAATTTAATATTGTGAAGTCGAACTAAAAAATAGAGTTGTATTTAGTCAAAATGTGGAAAATATATGTGAAGTTGTAAATATGTAAATATATTGAAAATGTGTATCGAACTGAAAAAGTTCTAAGAACCATGGGGAGAGAATATCCTTTCAGATATATAATATGTAGAAATTAAAAATTCTAGCTTATGGAGATATTGTTTGGAAATGCTTTACAGTGGAAGAGTTATGAAAATTAGGTCAAAATGTGATGGATGAATTCTAGGAGGTCGATTTGTATAGATAAGTTTAGATAACTTTCTATCATAATCTTAGGGTTTTTAGTTATAGAAAATAGATTATAATATATACAAAATGTGGGGGATTTGAAGTAATCTTGAAGAAGTGTATAAATATGATGGGAATGTGATGTAAAGAGGAGGAAGAAAAAATATATGGTGAGGACTCGCTCTGAGAGAGATCGTCATACTGCAGAGGACGTTTAGCGATAAAGATTACAGACGTGAGGGTGAGGATCTTTGGGTATTTAGATTATGATTCTAACTTGCCTTAATCTGAAATCCAGTTTAAAGGCTTGTATTTGAGGGTGAGGGAACTTGATATTAGGCATCATTTATAATCGGAGATATTCTGTGAAGTGATTTTGGAGCCCATAGTTCGAAAAGTGGCTGTGAGGCAAATTGTTGTGGAAGAAATTGTTGATGAAGATGTGAGCATTACTGGGGACATTTGGGATGTTTTAAGTGTAATTATATTTGAAGGAGTGAACTGAATTAAGTCGAATAACTGTAATAAGAATGTAGGTAAAATTTTGTGCTGAATTTGTTCCTGCTTTATTGTAAAGTTGTTTGGAACTGTTTGTAAATAAGAATTTTGAATTTTGAAATGTAATAGCATTGAAAATGACATCAGTAGTTCCATAAGTAATAGAAGTAAAAATGGAAAAAACAGATGAGCTTCAATTTTTGTCTCTTGTGTAAGGATAATTTTTTTTAATTGCGTGTGCATATCGAGTCATCATGAGTGTGGAAAGGTTAGAGAGAGATTTGGGCATGAGGGATGAAAATATATTAAAATATAGGATTTGGGGTAATGATAATTTTCACCAAAAAGGTGCAAAACATCTGACATTAATTACAGAAGGGACTCTTCAGTTTCAAAACCGAGGGCGGCTTGTGCTAAGCCCAATAACTGCCAGCGGTTAGAGAGAAAAGATATAAATAATAGTTCATCTTCCTTATTTAAACGTTTATCAACTTTAAAAAAATGGAAGAACAGTGGGAGAGAAATGAAAAAACATTGTAGAGACTCACGTGAGATATTAGACGAGAGTAATCATCGTTCAAGGAGAGAAAAAGTTGTGGAAGCAGATTCACGACGTGGCTTTGGCAGCAGCATTGTGAAGAAAGGATTTGGTGTTGATTCAAATTCATACTCGAACGAGTTATGATTTTGTGAATGTGATGTTTAAAATTTTTTGTGAGTTTTCAAATTTTGATAATTGCTATTTATAGTAATTTTATAAAAAAATTGTTTGATTTTTTTTTGTATAAAGAGATGTGATTGTTATTTACATATATATGTGATAGATATATAGTAGATGTGTATAGATAACAGATAACGATAAGTTAACAGAATACCTGGACCTGTATGTAGGTTGGGCTTTGAGAAAAATCTGTTATAGAAACCAACCTCATTCGTAAGCCTATATTTGAGATGGTGACTTCACCTGATACGCAGACGTCGACCTCTGGTCGTACGATTGAGTCCGAGAATATAGAATTTGTGAATGTAGAGTCTGAGGGAGAGGACGAAGTAGTACTTATTCAATTTCTAGATTTGCCTAGTAAATGGGTATCGTACCCTCTAAACTCTAATGTATTCCAAGAGTTCTGTAAATCAAAAACTATTGTAGGTGGAAAATGGGGCAGCGTTATAGAACATGCCGGTAGGTCGTTTAGAGGTTGTAATGTATCGACTGGGGAAGAGTATTTCTTATTACCTGACTTTAAAAAGGAGAAAATGGATAGGAGAGTGGAGGAATCGATCTCTTTTGAGTATTTTGATAGGAATGTCCAAGTCGACCTGGACAAGGATTTTCTGTATTATTTATCACAGTTAGAATATGGACTAAGGCTACCTCTTAGAAATCTTACTAAAGGTATAATGAATACCATAGAGGCTTGTCCTATCCAACTAAATGAGAATATGTGGGAGGTGATCAATGTTTGTGAAACTCTGAATAGATTGTGGGAAGAGAATGGGGTAGAGAGGAGAATAACTTCTGAGGATGTTTTGCAGCATTACGCTGTGAAATACTATGCTGCAAGGTGCGTATTTCTGTTTGAACTCGTATCGACTGCTTTTCTTCGATCTGAATTCAGCAGGTTGAGTTTGGAATGATAATATGATATGGGTGAAAGGTGATTGCCTTCAAAGAGAAGACAAAAACCAATGGAACTTTTGTATAGAACTTTAAAGGAAAGTAAGTGATAGTGTATAATATCGAACTGCTGTAATTGAAGGGTCGTTCTGTATTTTAATAATGTGCCATGTTAGTGTTACAGGTCCTCGGTCAAAGGTGACAAGAAAAGAATCACTGTTAGACACTATTGCTCGAGAAGGTGCTGAGCTTGAGATAGTTCTGGAAGAGCTCGGCATCAACATAAACAAACGAGCTAACAATAGGTCAGAAAAGGTACAAAAGTTTTATGCAAAGAGACCAATGACGATAGTTGGAGCCAGCAAGAAGAGATGAGCGGATGGGGAAAAGCGTCCAGTACTAAGAAGGGTTGCGAAAATGTCGCTGGAGGATGTTTCTGTAGGGACAACTTCGAGCAAGCTAGCTCTAAAGTTACCGAAGAAGAAAGGTGTGAAGGGTGCCTCGGCCTCCGGTACCACGGTTAGTGGAGAGGTCACAGGGGATACAAAAAAGAGGAGGGTTTATTCTCCTATTACTATGATATGGGCAAAGGTCATGGAGGGCCGACCTGTTAAGGAAGATAAGCTGTTGGCTGTGGAAAATAGGCTAAGGCTGGCAGCTCAAAAAGCTGTAGAGGAGCTGAATAACTCTGCACAACTGGAATTGAGCAAAGTGGTAAGTTGATAACTTTGTTATTCTTGAACTCTGTATTTCGTTTTAAGCTAAAAATGTATCATGTTGTATTGTAGACTGCTCGTTTGTTGAAGGGTATCTGCCTCGAAATCGAGGAAGAAAAAACTGAGCTCGAGAGTGGGCGAAGCCAAGCTTGAGAAGAAGGTTGCTCAACTTGAATCTAACTTGGCTTTAGAGAGGGGGCGATTAGTTGTTGCGAAGGCCTCGCATAAGGTGGTGATAAGCAAACTCACTAAGGAAGTGCAGAAAAATGTGGATGGCGTTGCAGTTGTTCGGGATAAACTTGGGCACCAACTCTTCGCAGTGGGGTACACAGTTGCTGACCAAAGTCATTATGGCAAGTACCTACGCCAAAGAGGACGAGGTAGAGGAGGAGGTTTCGGTTGATGGAGTTTTGGTAACAGGGTTAGATTCGGTGTCTCCCAAAACTCATCTAGAAAACCGCGGGGGAGAAGATAATGAGAAGGCTGAGTAAAGTTGTTCGAAGCTTATTTATGTATTTTCCTAGTGGGGTTAAAAATTGTAATTGTATTGGATATTGTTTGTTAGGATAACTTTTGGATAGGTTAAGAGATGTTTTGTAAATATTGATGTGTAGGAATGTAGAGACATGCGCCTTAGAATTGAGGACTTAGATCAAAAGCTCGTTAAGGAGAAAAATACCTCAGCGTCCCTGTTGACTTTAAAATTGGAGCTACAGATTAGAAAAGAAGATAAAATATTTGACTTGTATGTTGCATTACTTTAGAGCTAGAAAGTAAAATTAGAAGATAGGTATAGATCCCTAATGTGTTAGCATATTGGGAGTGATGGCAATCAATTATGTTCAAATAATTTTGAAGTGTTAGAAAATTAAAACATATAAATATGTACCTTGAAAGTGCATGTAGATGTTATTGCCAACGAACTGAGATCATACTTCGACCTTAAGTTAAGAAGCAATCTCATAACAGTGGCTAGTCAGATAATAGAAATCTGTTAGAAGTCTGTAAAAATCATTTGTATTATGTTTTGATTATTTTTGTGAAGTATTGTTGAATCGAGCTTGATATATTGTATCTGTGATGTAGGTCGAATTAGAGACGATACGTTTGAGCGAGCTGTAAACACTCCAATACAACCAAGAGTTTATGGAAGAGTTTGACAATATTAAAGAGGTATCTGAAGATAGAGAGGATTGATATGTCAAACTACAACTCTAGTTTGTTAAGGCAACAAAAATTGTTGACGACCTGACTCAGCAGGTCGAAGGTAAAGATGTCGAGATAGTAAAAACACAAGGGGAGCTTGCGGAAGCGCAGATTGAAATGGCGAAGCTAAAAAGCAGAGTTGATTCTTTTGTGATGAAAGGTAAAGAAGCGGATGTTGCTCAATATCGTATCAAGTCCTTAGAAGTGACAGAAAAGGGGCTACGAGATTTTGTGGCCAATTTGAAGGGTCAAATGATCAGGAAAGTAGATGAGCTTGAAAAGACTCGAGCTGATTTGGTAACTTCAAAAAATATGGTTTGACAATTGAAGAGAGAAATGATTAGCAAAGACTACGAGCTAGAAAAGGCCCGAGTTGACCTGGCCTATTCTGGGAATGTGGCTAAATAATTGAGTGAGGCCTTGCCGCTAAAGATATTAATTTTTGGATGGTTTAAAAATGGTGTGATGAACTGAATAAGAGGGTGGCCAAGTTGGAGGCAGATTTGGTTGTGGCAATTCGCGTGTCAGGATGGCCGTGGCTGGGGAATGGTCGAAGAAGAAAATGATGATGATGGGGTCTCTACCGTAAAAGGGGACGTGGTTCGCCCATCAGTTTGAATTAAAGAGCTAGAGGCGGATGTAGCTCGCATTCAAGCTCATGTACATAGAGGAAATGAATGCTTAAGGGAGAGCCAAGATAAGTTAGATATCGTTCTTTGTAGAGAGTAAGAGTGAGAGGGGATGATCAGGGGGAAGGATCAGTTATTGAGGAAGAAGAATGAGTTGTTGAAGAAGGCTCCTACTGAGGGACGTGATGGGGACCATTGGGAGTTGGTAAAACTTCATGCCCAATTAGTGAATCTGAGGACGGTGAACAAAGCTGAGCTAGATAAAGCAACGAAAATAATAGCGTAGCATAATGTGACGATGACAAGCGCAGCAGAATGCATGACGTGGAAAGACGATAAATACAAAGACTTGAAAGAGCGTCACCAGAGATTACAAAAGCATTTTTCCGAGGTAGTTATACTCGATCGAAATTCGGCTATTCAAGAAAAAGCGCTCTCACACGAGCTAATGGTTATTATTGCCTATTTTGTCGAGGAAGTAAAAAGGCTTGAGTTTGAGAGAGATACCTTGTATGATTGCATGTCATTCCGAGGCTGTATCTATAATGTATCTATAATGTTAATTGGCAGAACAAGACATGATTATTGTAGCTGCTCGAGCTCTAAAATTTGTGGCTGAACGTTCTCCTGTGTAGGGGAAAGCGAAGCTGACCTCCCATAAGTAGAGAAAAACTTTTAGAAGTAGCTTGTAGAAGTAACCTGTAGTTGTAGACATATAGAGAGATGAAAACTAGTTTTACCTTTGCTTTATCTTATACCTAATAGAGATCTTTGATTTTTTTTGAGCAAATATGGGTTTTTTATATATGAAGAGATATAAAAACAAGAGAGGGACGTAAAGCCTGACCTCATATCAGTAGATGAACATCAATGTCTAATAGCAGCAACCCCTAATGTGAAGAGATCTTTGATTGAAAACTAGTATTACCTTTGCTTTAATCGCAGATATATGTATAGATGAGAGATTAAAAGCTAGTATTATTTTTGCTTTAATTTGTTTAGATGGTCAATTGAAAACTATTGTTACCTTTGCTTTAATCATTGTACAGAAGGTCTATTGAAATTAAGCTAGTATTTACCTTTGCTTTAATTTATGTATAGAGGGTCGATTGAAAGCTAGTATTACCTTTGCTTCAATCTATGTATAGAGGTTGATCGAAAGCTAGTATTACCTTTACTTAAATCTATGAGATTTAGTGGAGTCTACGTAAGTAGAGAGTAATATGGGGAAAAAATTGGAAGTTTTTATTGAGTAGAATAGAATGTACACTGTATGGAGATTGAAATCTCACTTTTGGAATGTATAGAACAAGAATAGAGTACTTTGAAGTGGAGAAGTTTGGGATTAACGATAATATCGCTTCAATCACCTAGTACTCCATGGATTGGGGATTCAAACTCCTTATTATGTCATGAGATAGTATGATCCTAGACCAGTTCGGCCAATGATGAGGAATAAACCTTCCCAATTTTTTGCGAGTTTCCTAGCATGGGCTTCCTTTCTGTGCTGTGGGATTTATTTGAGGACGAGATCGTCAATTTGGAACTCACAGCTTCAGACTCTTCTGCTGTACGAGCTAGCTAACATATGGTGATATCGACTTAGATTGGCAATATTGCGTTTTATAGTTTCATCAATCCAATTGATATTGCAAGCCAACTCGAACTTATTTTCTTCTTCTGTAAACTCGTGATCTCGAACAGGATGGTGGTACTCTGTTAAAATGACAACCTTAGTATCGTAAGCCAGGAGGAAGGAAGAACAGTCGGTTGATTGTCGTAGAGTAGTACGGTATGCCCATTAGACATGAGGTAGCTCACGTATCCAGTTCCCCTTTATCTGTGATTGAAGCTCTTTCTTGAGCCCATCCATTATGGGTTTGTTGGTGATTTCGGCTTGCCCATTGCCTTGTGGGTAGTATGGATTAGATGGTGAATGGATGATGTTGTCTTTGTTGAGGAAGGCTACGACCTTTTCTCCACGAATTATGGTCTGTTATCGATCTGAATCAGGTGGGGGTTACTGAACCTTGTGATAATGTGTTCCCAGATAAAAGAGATGACCTCTTCTTCTCTAGTTCGATAGAGAGGAACTACTTTCACCCATTTCATAAAATAATCGGTTGCTACGAGTAAGAAATGTCGGTTACCTGGAGTATGAGAAAATTCTCTGACGAGATCGAGTGCACACCGCTTAAATTGCCAGAATACCTTGCTTACATGTAGTTCGAGTACAGGGGCGCGAATCATGTGTCCATGTTGTTGACATGTATCACATTTGCGTGAGTACTATTCTGCTTGCTTGCGCATTCTTGGCTAGAATACTCCCTGTATGATTGTTATGTTAGCAAGTGATCGACCTTCTGCGTGGGAGCCACAAGTTCTTTCATGTAATTCTTTGAGCAATCCATCTGCTTTCTTCTTCAAAAGGCACTTTAGATAAGGCCTTATGACTTAGTGGCGATATAGATGATCGTTCTGAACTGTGTAACACTTTGAGTTTTCGATCAACTATCAACGTTCTTTCATATCTGTCGGAAGGGACCGTTGTATTTGTTCTTGAGACCGAGGTAGGAAATAAAGGGCTTTCGCTAATTATCGTCTTCTTTTTCATTACCTCCAGTGTTGATCATGCATACAAAATGTAGGTCAATGTTGGGGGTTGGTATCACTTCGATATGTAGATATCGTGCTTTTGTACCCAAGACCCCGGCCAAGTAAGCCAAGAAATCAACATGTATGTTCTCGCCTCGAGGTAGATAGTCGAGAGTTGCTTTCACAAATCTGCTCATCCTATCTGCAACGAGGGCTGTATACTCTTTCATCTTTTTATTTTTCTTGTATTGTTCTGAGTAGTGGTGGATGATGAGTAAAGAATCTGTATAAACTGAGAGCTCAGGGATTCAAAGCTCGAGTGCGAGGTCGAGTTCATGAATCAAAGCTTCGTATTCTGTGACATTGTTGGAGGCTTCAAAATCCAAGTGAACTAATTTCTCAATTCTATCGTTGGAAGGGGTAGTCAATACAATTCTAATTCCTGACCCAGCGGGTCCTGCTAAACCATTTGTAAGAAGTCTCTACCCTTTCCTTGCAATCCATTCGGCTTGTTCATCGAAAGGATTGGCGAATGAAGCTTCTGTAATTTCTTCTGTAAGGTCAGGATCGTGCTTCTCCCAATTAGGATCTTTCACAGTAAAATCAATGAGAAAATTGGCAATGGCCTTACCTTTTTCTGAATGACATTGTTCAAACTTGATATCGTGTTCTCCCAAACTGACTGACCATTATTGTACTATTCATAATTATTTTTGGATAAAACTTCCCAGAGTAGATAGTTCGTCATGACTTTGACTGAATGAGCTTGGAAGTAGTTTCTGTGTAGTGTAAACAAGAGTTAGAAGGAGTCTCTTAATTTTGGAATACCTCATTTCTACTAGAGTGAGGGTTTTACTAATGAAATAGACTAGCTTTTTGACCTTCCCCTCAATTCGAATGAGAACCGAGCTAATAGAAGTGTCTGTAACTACCAGGTAGATGATCAGTTCCTCATTATCTACCGGGGTACTCATGATGGGAGACTTCCCTAGATAGGTTTTGAGTTCCTGAAAAGTTGCCTCACTTTCTAATGTCCACTAGATCTCTTCATTGGGTTGAACTTTTCCTCATTTTGTACAACCTCTAAGTAGTTGGAATGACCAACGGGCGCGATCTGAAGTGTCGTGAATGAATTAGTTGATTGCAGCGATCTTACCTGCAAGTTTTTGTACGTCCTTCATTTTTCGTGGAGATGACATGTTGAGGAGGGCTCGAATTTGATATGGGTTGGCCTCAATCCCTTTCTTACTGATGAGATGTCTGAGGAATTTGCCTGAATGTACTCCGAATTAACATTTATCTGGATTGAGTCACATCTTGTAAGATCGTAGGATGCTGAATATTGTAGAGAAATTTATAATATGGTTTGTTGACAGTAAGCTCTTGCACAGGAAATCATCGATGTAGACTTCAACAAATTTTCCCAGGTGTGCTTGAACATTGCTGTCATTAACCTTTGTAAGTTGCGCCTGCGTTTTTGAGGCAGAAGGGCAAAACTTTGTAATAGTAAGGTCTCCTTTTAGTGATAAAAGTAGTCTTTTCTTGATAGGCCTCCAAGAGAGGTATTTGATTGTATCCAGACGTAGCGTCTATCATTGATAAGAGCTTGTGACCTGCTGTAGAATCAAGAATTTGTTGAATGATCGGAAGAGGGAAACTGTCCTTCAGAGTGTGTTTATTTAGATCGGTAAAATCAACACAAACTCGAACCTTTCCATTAATCTTTGGAACTACGATAATGTTGGTGATTTAATCCAAATATTTGGCTTCGCGAATGTATCCCACTTCGTCAACTTATCGATCTCAATGTTAACTTCATCTGGAAGACGAGGTGAGAGTCGTCGTTATTTCTATTTGACCGCTATGGCATTGTTGTTGATGCTTAATCTGTGACATGCCTTGGATGGATCAACCCCATGCATTTCTTCGAAAGTTCATACAAAGATGTCTCGATTCATTCGTAAGAAATGAATGAGAGCATCCTTATTGGGCTGGACCAGTGTGGTACCAATATAAGTACCTCAACTAGGTCCATCAATGTTTATGTACTCTGTAGGTTGTTCTGTTGAAGGCTGATCATTGATGTGACCAGCTTTCTGTAATTATTATGCAGCGTATCTATCTTATGTATCTAGAATGATAGAGACGGTATTCTTGCAAGCTCTGGAAAGCTTTTGACTACCTTTAATTTCGTAGATGCCATCATTGTGTTTGAAACGAAGTACTTGATGCCATCATTATGATTGCTTCCATGTTATGGATCGACACAGCAGCCCATAATCCCGAGATAACAAGATTTGGCATTGATGATGTGGAATACAATGTCGATTGTGGCTGGTCTAGCTGTGATAAGTAAAATGACCTTGCCCACTCGTTCCTCCTTGGAACCATTGAATCCATTGATATCGATGTCGCTTGGAAGAACTTGATCGGCCAGTCCCATCTGATCGATTGCGCTTTAAAAAAGAATCTCAATACCGCTACTAGTATCGATCATCATTGTATGTATGAAAAACTTCTTTATCTTGAGCATGATTACCAATGCGTCATGATGTAGAAATTTAACGTGAGTGATGTCATAATTCACGAATAAAATCCCAAGCTGGCAATTACTCGACTCAGGAAGAAGCTTGACTTCTTTTTCTTTAGGTGTGAGATCACAACATTCTGACAATCTCTGTCGCTTGAATCTACAAGAGTTGTTAATTTGATGAATATCGATCATGTTGTTGTGGTACAGGTATTTCTCTGCAGCTTGATCTTCGACCTGGACTACTTCGATGTGCGTCTTGTAGCTTCCATTCTTATATGATTCCAGATCGACATTGTACTCGTACATTCTCCCATCTTTGAAAATATATTCTTGCAACCTCTATAAAGTATAGCAGTTGTCAGTTTCATGATAATTTGCCTTGTGATACATGCAATACAGTTTGCCTTCAATCGGTTCCAGTGGTTGAGATAGATGGTAGAAACTGTCCTTTGATAGAATTGGAAAAATTGTGGAGATTCAGACATTCATTATGGGAGGACCGGCTTGGGTAATAATTTTCCTTTCCGAGGTTTGCCAGTGTTCGCCTTGGAACATTTTTTATCACCTTTATACTCCTTCGGTTCATTGTTTCAATATGTATTTAGATCTTTAGTGATTATGACTGTAGTATCATATTCCCCAGATTCGATAAGAATAGGCCAACACTCTGTAGTCGAAGACAGCTCAACACTCTGTAGTCAAAGACAGCTCAACACTCTGTAGTTGAAGACAACTTAACATTATAGAAGATTCTGTGAGTCCCCGACTTCCCAAAAGTAGCCGTTGCAGCCCGGTGAAGAAGGAACTGATAGGGATCCGCAAAGTTTACCCACTACCCTCGCAATAAGAGACTCTTTCTTTCTTTTTGTAAACTGGCAACATATACTATAAATACATGCATATAATAGGTTATAAAGGACCACAAGTCTTACATTTCTCTATCCTAAATACTAGCAACACTCTGAAAACTTGTAATAACTAACATCTACTAGATTTTACATCAAATCCTCCTCGAGGTCGTGGTTTTTCTCAGTTTCTACTGAGTTTTCCACGTAAAATCTTGGTTGTTAACCCTTTATTACGCAATCTTTACGAACAAGTATTGGCGAAGGTTTTTCTCCCGGAAAATGCGCCACTACAATTGGCGCCGTCTGTGGGAAGACCACACCTTTTTATACCATTTCCAATCTGAACACCATCCAATGACAAACATAAACTTGAGAAGTCATTCTAGTACCGTAAGAGATCAGAACATTCCAAGAGCTCTTGATCTGCATGGTGTTGTTCTTGAACTTCAAAAGCAAATGGCCACAAAAAAAATCAGAGACTAGAAGATCAGTATGTCCACGCTCAAGCTCTACAAACAGGGAGGGACGAACGTAAAAAGGCACTGGATCAGCAGAGTTAATCATATCAAAAAGGGATAGAGAGATTGTGAAGAATACATGATCAAATCACAACTCGCCAAGCATCACCACCACTGGCTCGAAGTGAACATCGATCACGAGCAGTTCAATGTGATGATCAGCCGAGAGAGGATGACCAACGAATGTCTCCATCCAGATCTTGAAATCCTAATAGAGCCTCTTGACATTTTGGTTTAACTTCTTCGGCCTCGATGACCCAAGGAATTCAACGTACACGTCATCAAACCTCTCTGCCATAAAGAAGGCCCATCAAATATCGATTGGGACCATAGGGACAGGGCGACTTTGTTCCTCAGGTTGCAGCCTTATCTCTTCCCCCACAGCAATTCGTTACTCTGAATGACCTTAATAACAAAATTCAAGCTATCAACTTTGACATCCCAGGCCAACATTCTGCGTTCGATAGGATCGAAACAAACCCCATCTCCCCATATCTCGAAAATATGCCTATTCCAGAAAATTTCTACATGCCCAAATTCATCCAGTATGCAGGCCTCACTGATCCGCTCACACATGTTCGACATTTCAAAGCCGTTATTGGGTTGTACTCTAAACTAGACCATATGCTGTGTCGACTATTTAGCATGAGTCTAAAAGATGAACCACTCCGATGGTTCTACACTATACAGGGAGCCTCTATCACTTCTTTCGTCCAATTACAAAATCTTTTCGAATCCAACTACGCTCATGCTAGGGAGCGTGAAATCACCGTGGACTCTTTGTTTTACTTCGAGCAAGGCGTGAAAGAAACCTTGGCAAGTTTTTATAAACGTTTCCTGTAGGAAACACGGAAGATTAGAAATTCAGACCCCAAAATTGTGGTTCCAACATTTACTTCCGCCTTGCACATCGACTCCAAAGTTCGCGAATAGCTTACTCTATACAAACCACGTGCGGTCACCAAAATGATTGACGTGGTTAATAATTACATCGAGCTGGAGTACTCGAAGAAAGATGAAAAACTCATATGTCATACATTTTCGAGAAGCATCTTCGACCCCGTCTCAAAGAGCAGTCACTACAGCAGCACCGAAGCTGCCTGCCAAAAATAGTGATAAAATTAGAAGAAAAGAGGGCAAACCTGACAGACCTGTCCCAATTCTGCCACCAATGACAACAACCCTCTCTGTTATCTTGCCAATGATAAAGGGAGATGAGTGTTATCACGCACCACAAGTTATTGCAGATCTTCCGAACAAACCCTTATGTCAGTATCATAATGTGCATAGTCATGAAACTGATAGTTGCTACTCCCTCATTTGTATCTTTTACAGTATCTTCTTAGCTGGAAGACTCCATAATTATGTCATCGATATTCATAAATTTCTCGACGAACAAGCAAAAACTACTGAAGTCGAGCAAAAACATATCCAGGGCCCAACTCACCATTTGTATATGATCGAGATCAAAAAATGGAAGAAAAGAAAACAAGACGATCGTATTACGTCTTGCTACAAAATGACTTCCTCAGACAAATCGGCAAAACTTCTTCCAAGTACCAGAAAATTCAAATGTCCTTACCAAATAATGTTCGAGGACTGCTACACCAGTTATGTACAATACCCTCATGAGGACCCTCTTGTTATTATGCTCAAAGTTGGACTAGATTACTTACATACACTTCTCATCGACACAGGAAGTGCCACAGATGTCTTATTCTGAAGAGCAATTACAGGCTTCAATGGTTCAAAAGAATCAGCCACAGAAGAAATCACTCTGCCAGTTTAAGTAGGTCCAGAAACCACATTCGTCAAATTTCTTATCATTGATGCAGAGTTCAAATATTTGGGACGTTACCATGATACATTAAAAAAAACATATAACAAGAAAGTTCAAGAATAAAAATTTGGTATTGGAGACCTTATCCTATGACGAATACAAGATCATACTCGACTTAAGAATTCTAGAAAGTTATCAGAAAAGTGGGAGGGACCATACATTGTATGCAACAAAATAGATAACGAAACTTATTGACTCATGACTAAAGAAGAAGTTTAGCTTGAGTACCCATGAAACACTGCTAAGCTAAAACTCTTTTACAAATGATACCACTGTTTCTAACAGACACAACTTGTCTCTGTTTAAACTTTTTTCCCACCCCAATCCTCTGATCTGATCACATAACCATGCCTCATCTCTCAGTCTGTGCCAGTTTTCTTCAGAACACTCACCATCTTCAACTCGAGACCACTTAATGCACCATACTTGGGGCGACCTCATTCCACAAAACAACACCATCCACCTTCTATAAACCTCCTATTTATACCTAACATCCTTCAACTATATTCCATGAACCACATTAAATGCGCCTCGGAACCACCAGTACCACATACAGTTCACCTTGACCTCGGTAATGACATATGCTAACTTTTGAGAATATTCGGCAACCTCTTTAGATTCCAGTTTTCTTTTTGACACAACTACAAGTACTTCTGTCAAGAATGGGGCGATTGTAGTATCATATTCCCCAGATTCGATAAGAATAAGCCAACACTCTGTAGTCGAAGATAGCTCAACACTCTGTAGCCGAAGATAGCTCAACACTCTGTAGTCAAAGATAGCTGAGCACTCTCTAGTCGAAGACAGCTCAACATTCTAAAAGATTTCGTGAGTCCTCGACTTACCAAAAGTAGTCGTTATAGCCCAGTCAAGAAGGAACTGTTAGAGATCCACAAAGTTTGCCCACTACCCCCAGAATAGGAGACTCTTTCTTTCTTTTTGTAAACTGCCTGTATATACTATAAATACGGGCAGAGAATATGTTCTAAAGGATCGCAAGTCTTACATTTCTCTATCCTAAACACTAACAACACTTTAAAAACTTGTAATAACTAGCATCTACTAGATTTTACATCAAATCCTCCTCTAGGTCGTGGCTTTTCTCAGTTTCTACTAAGTTTTCTACGTAAAATCTTTGTTGTTAGCCATTTATTACGCAATCTTTATGAACAAGTATTGGCAAAGGTTTTCCTCCCTAAAAACATGCCACTACAAGGACGGATTTAGTATATTTATGCCTTTCAGCCATAATCCTTTCTAGGTCGACATACCCATTGACCTTGGTGATCATATCCTCCAAGGTCACTAGTTTGTTTAATAAGAGATGCTCTTTGGCTTTGTAATTGAGTTGGAGCGCATTGGTAAAAGAAGTAAAAACTATTTTCTGATTGAGGTTATCCACTTTTCTTGTGAGCTCCAGAAACTTCTTTGCAAAGACTTTGAGCTTCTCTCTTTGTGATTGTTTGAGACTAATAAGATAATATAAATTCTCCTTTTTGTCTTTATTGTGATCATAAGTCTTGATAAAATTCTTCTGTAGTAGATCAAATGTGAGGATGAAATCCTTAAGTAGTGAGTGGAACCACCAGAGCGGTTATCCCTGTAGACTTATTGCGAACTGACGACATAGATTATGGTTGAGATTGGAGTACAATCCCAGCGAGTCACGGAATTGTTGAATACACTCTTTTGGATTGGTACCCTTGTATTTACGTATCTTCAGAGTATAAAAACCTTTTGGTACGTCCATATTAAATTACTCTTTGGGAAGCGGACTACCTTGTAACTTGGTGAAATCATCCTTACTGCCAAGAGCTTTTGCTTCGATCAACTTCTTAATGCGTTGATCCATGTGTTCTTGTGTGACGTATTGACGTGTTGCGTGAGTGATTTGACAAGCGGGTCTAGGATTATGAGTGCCAGTGCCCTCACTCAAGCGATCACGTGCTGGGATCCGAGGTTGAGGTCGTTGTTCTTCCTCTTGGCGCTTGGAATGCCCGGGACCTTTGCTGATATCGGACTAAACTTTACCACCCAAATAAATGGAATGCTGAAGTTCTTGCTAAATATTTTTGGAAATGGCTTTGCTAGTGGCTCCTCAAGGTCTTAATCTTTCTCGTACAGAAACTTGGGAGTTTGCCAGAACTTGATCATGATCTCTGGTTTGGGTAGTCTGTTGAGTGTCTTGTAAAGCTTATAATGCAGTCTACATGGTTATCATCTATTCTTCATGTTGCTTGAATACTGTCAAATGAGCTTGTCGTTTATTTTCGAGCTTTTTGTCACGGAGCTCTCGGTCAAGAGTTAACTGATGCTCGAGCTCATTACGCTTATATATTTTGGCATGGAGATTCACCCGCAGTTCAGTAAGCTGTACCGGCTCAACTGAAAGGTCGAGCTAAAATCCTGTTGTTGATCACTTGGAAGTGATCATGATTGGAAATGGATAGTAGATTGAATGTATACCTTTAGATATTGTAGAAATGTTTTCTTTCCCACAGACGACGCCAAATGTAATGGCCAAATTTCGTAGCCCGAAATAGCTCAAAATTAGCTCTTACACCAAATGTACCTGTGATAAAGATTAATGTAATGCAAGAAATGACACAGGTGATTTAGCAT
Source organism: Kingdonia uniflora (assembly GCA_014058105.1). Classification (NCBI taxonomy): domain Eukaryota; kingdom Viridiplantae; phylum Streptophyta; class Magnoliopsida; order Ranunculales; family Circaeasteraceae; genus Kingdonia; species Kingdonia uniflora. Next base: position 6,057,583 of record JACGCM010000671.1, read on the forward strand.
GGAAAACCTTTGAATAGATAAAAATTCACGACCTCAAGTTGAGGGTTTAGTAATTATAAGTTTTATTGCTTGAGGCCGATATCTTATTACAAGTGATATCTTTGAATCAGAAATACTTGATCTTGAAATAAGAAATTTTGTGTTAGAGCTTAGAAAATTTAGTTTTTCTAGTCCCTATCTCCTATGAAACTTTTTCTTTATATAGACCTTACCCGCATCTTGTTATCGTGTAGAAACACGTTCTCCAAATAATGAGGAATGTGGTAGTTGAATGTGTAAATGTTAGTTCGTGGGAGACAGGTGTGTTTGACTTGTACATTTGTTTGTTGTAGTGCCCGATCCACGTTCTTTATCAATTTGTGGTCTAGGTGGCAATGCTGACTATATATGTAATATGTGTAATGCGTAAGTCTAGTATTAAGATAGATCAAGTTTGGACTAGGCCGAGGGATAGGTCCCTACATGGTACACATTCAACATTCATACTTGAACAACATCAATAAGAAGAAGAGAGAAAGAGAGAGAGAGAGAGAGAGAGAGAGAGAGAGAGAGAGAGAGAGAGAGAGAGAGAGAGAGAGGTATCTTGTTTAGAAAGAGGGAGGGTGACGCTAATAGGAGATATGAAGATAGTGCTTTGGGAAAGAGAGACGTGATGGGAGAAAGAAGGGTCGGGTTAGTTGTTGAGAAAAAAAAGATGTACTAAGACTAAACTACCCCTTTTGTGTGTTTGTCAAAAGTACCCATAAGTATGAGAGTAAAATAAATCTTGGCCGTCCATCTCGTTCTTTTCCATAAATCCTGGCTCCTTTTTATCTTTGAGACAATGACAAACTTGTATATTTGAAAAATACCATTCTCTAATATATATATAGAAGTCTTTCTTTTCTTCTCTACAACTCATCTGTAGTACCTTTTGTAGGAGCCAAGTTTCGTAGAGTGGAAACTATCCCTTATACTGCTGGATTATCCTCGTACAGGGGGGGGTGCAAGTATCTAATATAATAGTAAGCGACACTAATATACTAACACACTTGCGTGGAGTCCTAGAATGGGATGCTCCACGACCTCTAACAAGGATTTTTAAGAGAACTGTTATATATATCGAAGGTAGTCGAAGGTTTGAACAGTAGGTTGTTATAGTGTATTCAAAGGTATTCTGCTAAGGCTTTGCGGGAGAGTTTTTCTAACCCCTTCATAGTGCATCTTCCCTCCTATTTATAGGATATAGAAAGGGTTGAGTCACCATGGGGAGTCAAGTTACATGCATATCCTCCGGGGACAACTGAGTTGTACCCGGAGTCGGTTCTGACACTATGCTATTGGTTCTGACACTGTGGCTGTTGGGTCTAATACTATAGTTGTTGGATTTGACACTATAGTTGCTGGATCTGGCACTGTAGTTATCGAGTGGCTTGTTTCTCTGTTATGTCTGGTGATCTGGCTGTCCGACGTGTCCGCCTTCGACCATGTATGACCATGGTCAAAGTATTTATGGTACTGATGCGGAGTTCATGTGCTGCTCATCTATCTTTAACTATAGCGGTTGGCTTTGATGGATCCTTTGAGTGTTCGATTAGTCTCGAAAGGCTTTGCAGACATAGCTATCGTCTTACTGGGCTTCAGATATCTAGATAGGCTACGAAGTAGTCTTCGAGTATTCGATTGGAGCTAGAAGGCTAAGAGTAGGCTACTACACCTTTAACCACTATTTGTGTCTACTATCCCTCTGTAAGTATTTCATAATAAATAAAAATTTATTTATCTTGTTCTTGTTAAGTATTCACAATCTACACAGATACCCTTGAGGGTGTCTAAGTGACTTAGAGAGACCGAAAGGTCATACTTTAGGTTAGATTGCTCTTGTTTATATCGTTGTTATTGTTCTTGTTTATAAGATTAGATTATTCTTGTTAATATCGATGTTATTGTTCTTGTTTATATCGATCCATCTTTTTCTTGAAGTGCCTTAGAGGGACCGAAAGGTCATACTCTGGGTTAGATTATTCTTATTTATATCGTTGTTATTGTTCATGTTTATAAGGTTAGATTGTTCTTGTTAATATCATTGTTATTGTCCTTAGAGGGATCGATATAAACAAGAACAATAACAACGATATTAACAAGAACAATCTAACCTTATAAACAATAACAATAACAACGATATAAATAAGAACAATCTAACCTTGACTATGACCTTTTGGTCCCTCTAAGACACTTCAAGAAAAAGATGGATCGATATAAACAAGAACAATAACAACAATATTAATAAGAACAATCTAACCTTATAAACAATAACAATAACAACGACATAAATAAGAACAATCTAACCTAGAGTATGACCTTTTGGTCCCTCTAAGGCACTTCAAGAAAAAGATGGATCGATATAAACAAGAGCAATAACAACAATTTAACAAGAATAATCTAATCTTATAAATAAGAACAATAACAATGATATAAACAAGAACAATCTAATCTAGTGTATGACTTTTCGGTCCTTCTAAGTCACTTAGACACCCTCAAGGGTATGTGTGCAGATTGTGAATACTTAACAAGAACAAGATAAACAATTTTTTATTTATTATGAAATACTTACAGAGGGATAGTAGACACAAAAAGTGGTTGAAGGTACTACAAAAGAGTTGTAGAGGAGAAAAGAAAGACTTCCAAGGAAAAACTTGCTTACAAATGGGGTCTTAGACCCCTTTTAAACTAGAGATGGATTCTAAAGTTTTGGAGTCTGGAGTTAGTGCCATCTACGTGTAGTCTTGAGTGTGGTTGGAGTTGTCTAGTGACAGACCAAAGTCTATCCTTTTTTGATCTTATCTTTTGCTTTAATCATTTACTTAAAATAAAGTAAAGATTCTCTTTAACTTCATGTGTTAGTGTTCTTGTCTTTATGCATCGGTAGACAAAGTCATTACTATTTGTGATTTTAAAACAAAATCATTTTTGAAAAGATGCTTCTGCTTTTGGCTTTATGCGTCGGCAGATAAAATTACTTATGTTTTTGATTTTAAATAAAGACTATAGCAAATTACTGTAGCCGTTTGTCTTCATGCGTCGGTACTTGCCCACCGAATACTAAGTTTCCTTAGCTTTTTCTTTCGTAGTTACCTTTATCTTATGTTCTTGGACTTCAATCATGGCGTCCCAATAATCTTCCATAGTGGCGCTGTAAATTTTAAGGATGCCATATCCTCATCCTCATAAGGATCTTGACCTTCTCCTGCTAGGCAGTATTGCTAGCCCTGGCTTCCACTACCTTCTTGAATGCTAGATGCATGTAGTGAGGCATGCGTGGTGGCTGCTGTAAGGGCTTATTTCTAATTCTCGTACTGAGTCCAATATTTGAGCTTAAATAGTTTGAGTAAATGCACTGATAACTAACCAAGGATTGAGGGCAAGCAGATTTCAATACAGACTTCCTCATCTATAGTTCGAGGATATTGAAGCAGCCAGTAACATCGCACTGCAGAAGATACTCAAATATCCATCTACAGTTTGAAGTTACAGCTAAGGTTATCAAGAGATCCGTTACAAGATTAACAATTATCAGATAGCAAGGCGTTATAAGAGACCTCATAAAAGACTCATCAAAACCTAATATTGTAACGTTCCACATTAAAGCAATAACCGTTATGTTATAAGACCTATAAATAGGACCAGAGAGTTAGAGATTGAGGAGGCTGCTCTGATACATCTTCTAAGAAACCTTTTCTACATCTCTCTCTCTTTGCAATAGCTAGCAGTCTATAAACATCTCTCTCTTTCTAAAATTCTCAGGAGAGGTCGTGGTTTTTAACCCATTCAAGGGTTGCCCATGCTAAAACTTGTGTTAGTTACTTTCAGTTCCTATCTAACATTCCATATTTCAAGGGTATAAGGCACTATCTTCGTCCAATACGAAAATAAGTTATTACATTTGGCACCGTCTGTGGGAAGCACAACATACACTCAATGTTCTTCGATCCATCTTTCATATTCATTTTTCTTTTTGAAGGATGGCAAATTAAGAAAAATTACCCAACGTCCTACCTGACGCTGCTCAGGCAGTGACGGATTTGCGAACCACTATGTAAATAGAAATCGAACGACGAATAAAACAAGAGAAACAACTCTCCAGCATGCAAAACATAATCAGAGCACTTTAAGATCAATGAACATCAAATTCGAGACCACGGAACGCTCTGTCTGCAACCTCGAGGGTATCAGTCCATGATCGCTTGGGAAATCAAGGCAAAAGTCTAGCACTTCCTCAAATTCTGCAAGAACCAGCTTAACCTCTGGGTCACGTTAATCCATAATTACCCGCTTGAGCGATAATCGATCTGCAATAACAAGAGGAACAAAACAGAGGAAAATCTTGAATTTTAGCCTATGACCGCATGGGCGAAGCAACATGAGAGCATAATCTACTAGGAGGACAAGCAACCAGATGAGCTGTCACGTCTCGACAACATCTCACTCCGGAACAGGCACACAAATGCATCAAGGAGCTGTTAGATGCTCAAATACTCACTGGAAGAAACAACTATACTAAATTACAGAAGAGTCCACTGGCACAAGAGTTGCTGAATGAGGAAGTGCCCACCAGTTTTTACACTCCGAAGATTCAGAAATACAAAGGGGGAAATCCAGTGGAGCTCATCCAAGAATTTTAGGATTCTTTGGGACTGCATTCGGCGTCCAACCACATCCTCTGCCACCTCTTCCCGACCAGTTTAAAAGGCGAACCTCTATGATGGTTTCACACACTCAATGAAAGATCTATCTTCACTTTTGAGTAACTTCGTGAACTGTTTGTCAAGAACTATTCGCACAATAAAGACAAAGAGTAGAGTCTTTACTCTTTGTTTAGCCTCAAGGAGGAACCAGGACATAAATTGGAGACATTCACCAGGAAGTTTTTTTGGTTAGCTCGAAAAATTGACAACCTTGACAAGAAAATCACAATTTCCGCTTTTACCAATGCTCTACTCGTGGATGGACGAGTCAAGGAGCGCCTGATCCTCAACAAGCCACTGACGTTAGAGGATATGATTGAGAAGGTCAACAACTTTATCGACCTCGAACGACTGACAGCTGAGAAACCAAAACCTCAGCGCATCACTCTATCTACCAAAGATTATCCCGAAGAACGTGCTCATAACTATAGTAAAGATTATGGGGGTGATAAGAAACGCTTTAAGTCCTATGACGATCGAGCATGCCAAGGTCGAAATAAATCAATGCCGTGCATACCACAGTTAACAACTACTCTTACAAACTTATACCCGCTGCTACAAAAAGATGAACTCTTTAGAAATGCCAACACTATTCCGTCCATACAAGGAAAGCCGTACTGCATTCACCACAAGATTCAACATCATGATACGGAGCGGTGTTTTGCACTGATATTTCTTCTCCAGAATATATTTGTACATGTTCGAATGCTAAAGTATATTGTTGACATCTAAAGTTACAAAGATGGCAGTTACAAGACTAACACCACGATCGTCCAAGTTGATGAAACAAATGAAGAAAAACACTTGTACTTCATCGAGACTCCGACGGTCGGCAACTCTAACAGATCCAAACGTAGGCGCATTGGACAATGCCATTATCTGACAATGGTAGACAAAGAAGCTCATTTGTTGCTGGTTTCCAGCAATCAATGAGCCGGGATTTCTTTCGATGACTGTGACGTCCGTCGCGCCAACTTTCTGCACTACGATGCTCTCGTCATCATGTTGAAGATAAAGAACATAGTTCTACATACAATGATGGTAGATACCGGCAGCAGCATTAAACTATTATTCCAGAACACAATCGACCAAATGGGCTTAGCAGACAAGGTCAATCCGAGTGACATCAATGTCTCAGGATTCAACGGCTCTAAAGAGGAGCGCGTGTGGAAAATCACACTTGCCATCACAGTCGAGCCAGTCACACTTGATGTAGTTTTTTTCATCATCAATGCCAAATCCCATTGCCTGGGCATCATGGGATGTCCATGGTTGCATGACATAAAAGCTATTCCTTCCACATATCATCAAGCATTACAATTCGACTGGAAAGGAGGGATCTACAAAATCAAAGGAAGCCAAAAATTGGCACGTGCTTGCGATAATACTATTTCCATTGAAGCTGAGCCAGCTATAACTCTAGCATAGCTATTACAGCAGTTAATTCCAACAGAACCTCAGTTTCCAAGCATCGAACCAACAGAGTAAATCAAGATTAGTGGCGCACAAAGAGGAACTCACATTGGAACTCTCTTGAGCACGGAGGAATGCTTAAATCTCATACAATTCCCCACATATAACAGTGACATCTTTGCATGGACGTTTCACAAAATTCTCGGGATTGATCCAGCTATGGCATGCCACAAGCTAGAGTTGAAGGTTAAAGCAGAACCGGTCAAACAAAAGCAGCGAACTCTAGCACCAAAACTACGAGGCGAAGTGAATAAAGAGATCGAAAAATTGATTGAGGTCGGTTTTATTCGAAAGGCTATTTATCCTGACTGGATCTCGAACATTATCGTAGTCCCAAAGAAGAATGGAAAGATCAGAGTCTGCATTGATTTCACAGATCTCAACCGATACACTCCGAAAGATAGCTTTCTACTACCAATCATCAACCATCTGCTCGATTCTACAGTAGGGCACAAAGGACTCTATTATGGATGCTGAATCAGGATATAATCAGGTGCCATTTTTTCCTGAAGATCTAGACAAGACTGCGTTCATCACTGAACAAGGTCTATATTACTATAAAGTCATGCCTTTCGGCCTGAACAATGCCAACACTACCTATCAAAGATTGATGACACAAATGTTCAAAGACCATCTTGGTAAAATAATGGAGGTCTATATTAACGATATGCTATGCAAAAGTCTTAAGAAAGATGACCATCTTACAGATTTACAAACAACTTTTGAGATTTTGCGATCTTACAAGATGCGGTTAAATCCTGATAAATGCCAGTTCGGAGTACAATCCAGAAAGTTTTTGGGACATCTAATTTGCAAAAGAGGCATTGAAGCTGATCCTTCACACATTCAAGCTCTCTTGGCTATGCCTTCACCAAAGACAAAAAAGGACATTTAGAAGCTAGCCGGGATGATTACAGCACTCAGCAGATTTGTATCCAAATCATCAGGCAGATGTCGGCCTCTATTCAATCTGTTAAAACAGGGTACATCACGGTGAAAACCAAAGAAAGATTCAGAGATCGAATGGACAGACAAATGTGAAGTGGCTTTCCTCGAACTCAATAGTTATTTGGGCAAACCACCAGTTATGGGCACACCAGTAGATGGAGATGAACTCACAGTATACCTAGCTATCACAGATACATCTCTCAGCTCTGTTCTTCTCCAGCTCGACAAAAAGACTGAAAAACCAGTTTATTTTATCAGCAAGACTCTGACTCCCGTTGAAACAAGATACATAAAGATCGAGAAACTTCTTCTAGCTCTCGTCTATATATCACAGAAATTGAAGTAGTATTTCCAAGCTCATACTATTCAGGTCTTAACAAACTATCTACTCCGCGAAATCTTATCCAAGCGCAAAAAATCTCGACGTATTCAACAATGGTCTGCAACACTCGGGGAACACGATATACATTTCAAACCACGTCACTCCGAAAAAGGTTAAGCTGTAGCAGATTTTCTAACAGACTTTTTAGTAGACGATCCAGATTGGGAAGAAGATTTTATTGTTAAAACAGATGAACCATTCATAGACCAGTTTGATGATAAATCAGATTGGGTAACAAAGAAAGGTTGATGACTTTTGACTGACGGCTCCATCGGGCCAGCCGGATCAGAAATTGGAATTGTCCTTATTACCCCTTCTAATGATCGGCTCATAAAATCCATTCACCACAATTTTGAAGTAACCAATAATAAAGCAGAATATGAGGCAGTAATTCATGGCTTGGATATGGCACCCACACTGGGTGTGGCAGAGCTCTCTGTCTATACAGATTCATTAGTATCGTCAACCATTACATAGGCGTATATCAAACCAATGGGAGAATGGTCGACTATACTACTGCAGTGGTCGAACGAATGAACAAATTTCAGAAAATTTCTATGAAGCACTTTCCAAGGGGAGAAAATAGACATTCAGATGCGCTCGTTTACCTTGCTGGTGTCCTTGGATCAGAAGCTCGTTACTTAAAAATCGACATTATTTCTAACCTCAACATTAATTCTATCGTGTACAACACCATTAATAATGGGGGTAGCGGGGAGATCGAAGATGATTGGAAACACTCTTTCATTTCATACATTGAATCTTAAAATAAATTTGACGGTCCACTTCCAGAGGAGCCTACAGAACGACGGAGATTAATTGACAATGTTCAAAGATACATTATTCAAGACTATCTCCTATACATAATTTTGGTCACTGGTTCATACCTCCTTTGTCTCTCTGACAAAATAGCACAATAATTCTTGCACGATCAACATGAAGGCACGTGTGAATCCCATTCAATAGGATGATCTCTTTCAAATAGAGCTTTAACTCAAGGAATGTTTTGGCATAAGATAAAAGCACAGGCAATCGAATATGCTCATAAATGTGATGCTTGTCAACGGCATGGCCTTAAAATACGAGCTCTAGCACTTGAACTACATTCAAGCCAAGTCACTTGGCCATTTTGACGATGGGCGCTCGATCTCGTAAGAGAGTTTCCTACAGCACCAGAAAAATGAATACATTTGTTGGTCGCTACAGATTACTTCACTAAATGGGTAGAAACAGTCCCGCTGTATCGAACACGAGAATAAGAACTCATCAGATTTATCTGGGAGATTATTATTATTCGGTTCGGCAGACCACATCTTATCGGAATTGATAATGGACCATAGTTCATTGGCTCCAAATTAGTGGCATTCCTTAATGAGCACAACATCATTCATTTCCCATCCAATCCTTATTATCCTCAAGGAAACGGTCAAGCTGAAATTAGTAATCGGACTATTGTGGATGTCATCAAGAAGCGTTTAGACGACAAAAATGGGAACTGGGTGAACGAGTTACCGTACGTACTCTGGGCCTACCGAACAACCCCCAGAACAACAACAGGCTGTACTCCATTCTTACTAGCCTACGGGACTAAAGCCATCATTCCCACTCAATATCATCATCCAGTACATGATCACGTGATGACAGGTTAAGAAAATGAATTTCAGATCGCATGCAACCTGAATTTGATCGAAGAAACACGTGACAGAGCCATCATTAATCTGGGAAGATATCAGCTTGCTTTGTCCCGATCCTATAACAAGCGTGTTCGACACTGAGAATTTAAAGTTAAAGACCTTGTTCTCATATAAATACCACAACATCGTAAAACACCTAATGCTGGTAAGTTAGCAGACAATTGGGAAGGTCCTTTTATCATAACTGGCACAAGTGGTTTAGGATTCTATGATCTTAGTACACATGAAGACATACTTGTACCTAATCTATGGAATTCCCGCCGATTAAAGCTGTATCGAAGATATAAATACTGTAATATCAGATATTATTCAATAAAATACTTTTTCATCATCATTCCGCAAGTCTATTCAATTCAACATTCTACCTATCTCCGTATGGTTCGCTCAGTTCGACCTATACTAGAGAATTACTACAACAATTACTACAACATAGCTCTTCAAGTATACACGCTGTCCCGATGGTCGCTTATTAAGTCAATCAATTCAACCTGGCAGAGACACGCTATACCGCTATTCAACATTCAATATATCTCATTACGGTCACTTATCGATACGCTCAATTCAACCTTTAACTGAGACCTACAACATGGCTCTTCAAGTATACACGCTGCCCCAAGGGTCGCTTATTGAGTCAATCAATTCGACTTGGCAGAGACACGCTATATAACTATTCAACATTTAATATATCTCATTACGGTCGCTTATTGACACGCTCAATTCAACCTTTAACTGAGACCTATTACATAGCTCTTCAAGTATACACGCTGTCCCGAGGGTCACTTATTGAGTCAATCAATTCGACCTGCCAGAGACACGCTATACAGCTATTCAACATTCAATATATCTTATTACGGTCGCTTATTGATACGCTCAATTCGGCCTGTAGTTGAGACCTACAACATAGCTCTTCCAGTATACACGCTCTCCCGAGGGTCACTTATTGCTTTGCTCAATTCGACCTGGCCGAGACTTATCATACATTTATTTAATATTTAATATTTCTCATTACGGTCGCTTATTGATACGCTCAATTCGACCTTTAACCGAGACATACATTACTATTTCAACAAACAAACATCTATTTATGGTTGATTATTAACTTGTTCAATTCGACCTATACACAAGATAATACAACATTACTGCAATCATATATCTCGACATATCTCCATATGATCGTTTATTGGTTCACCCAATTCGGCCATACATAGAGATAACAAAACAAAACACTTTTTCTAATCGACATTTGACATTTTATCTACAGCAAAGACATATTTACAATCTGTCTGACTACAATATTAGCAATTTAACTATCTTTCACATTTCGGGCGTACAACATTCAAACTTTCCCCAGGAGTAGACGAAAGTAAGGCAGGGAAAGGTATAGCCGCATTAACAATAGTTGACGACGCATTTAGTTGTTCCATAACTCTCAGCATCAGATTATGCATATAAGATAACCGCGCTAGCTACATATCATACTCCATACCGTGCTCAGATGAAGCAACCAAAATAGAATCACGCTCTTGCCGCAATTTCTTTACATCAGCATGAAACATAGCCATAGTGCGCAATGTAGCATTATCTGTAGTCAACAGCATAGCTTCACCAAGCTTAGTCTTCACTTTGGTTTGTTCGTCGTCAAGATCCTTGCATCGATTTACCAGATACTCTTTCTCCTTTAGCAACGAAGCCTTATATTGCTTTGTTATCTGCACACTACGCTCCATCTCTTGCTTCAGACGTCACAAATTATCACACTACTCCTGAGAATACTTGTTATTGTTGTCTGCTGCATCCACCAACCTTTGCAACTCCTTACACTCCAGATAGAGCTTCTCATAAACCACATTACCTTCCATACACTCTATTTCCAGGGCTTGCTTTTCCCGCTCTAGATCGGCGATCCGTGTGTTACACTTATTGATGGTTATGTTTAGCTTTTCATCTCTCTTTGCACTTGCTTCTTCGTGAGTTCTGGCACTGTCACTTTTTTTCTGACAAGAATCTCGAGCATCACAAAAATCCCAGCTCAACTTTTTTAGATGATCTCGCATATTACGGGGTTCAACATCTTGCTTCTTTAACAGATTAACATTATCTGTTACTGCCAATTTATGATACAACAGATCAGTCTTCTGTTTTTGAATCATACTTGACAGATCCAGTACTTGTTTGTTCTCAGTCATGGTTTTCAATTTTTTCTTCTTTAAAGAATCTTTCCATAGTTTGGCTTCATTATTTGCAGCATGTATCTCTGCATCCTTATATGACAACTATACAGTCACAACATTTAGCCGACTTGGCAACTCTAACATATCAGCCTCCAACTTCGAGTTCAACAAGGTTATATTTTCAACCACCAACGAACACTGCTGAAATTCTACAGTCAGTTCATTATTTGAAGCGGATAAAACAGAGAGTTCGTTCTGTTCATTAACTTCAGCCTAGCAGAGCAGATTACAAATGGCATACATCTATCAACAGATATTCATGCAAGCAAGACATATCATTAAACAACATTTATTACAACATCAAGATATGATATTCGACTACATTATGCAAAGCACAATTATATGCCACAGTTCGGTGGCCTTATGGTAGAACCCTACTACTACTTACATCTACTTGCAAAAGTTTATCAAAGATTACGACCTCTTGATGACATGTCTTATGCCATTTATAAGGTAACAGATCTTCAACCTCCTCCTCCTCAGACTCCTCAGCTTGCGGTTTCAAGCTTGAAGCTCCCCCACCCTCATTACCTTTTGCAGACCACATATTTTCAACCTTATCATTTTCTGCCTCAACATCTTTACCACAACTCGAGATATAGCGTCTAAATTCATTCTTTACTCTCGCGAGCTCACCCCCATAAAACTCGATCACATCGGCCATCTAATGTTCATGATCTGCTTTACCAGCACGTTTTCCCCACTTTGGAGCAAGATACCTCTTTAAACGCGATTGGGACACTTGCAAATGTTTCTGCGTATCTAGTAAACCACTTCTAACAACTTCACTCTCTTCCCTGAACTCTGTAACAACTTATTATACTCTAACTTTTCCCTCTCCAGACACGCATTATGTTCCTTACATCGCTCCCGTTTGTCACAAGCATGCTTCAGATCATTTTCTAATTGTGTCTGGACCCTTCTATCTTCCTTCTTTATATTGAAGAAAAATATCCTCATCATTCTTCATCCATACAAAAGTTAAGCTCATGAGGCAATGGACCTACACCACCCCATATGATGGATACACCAGCCCGAGCTGAACATCTTTTTTCCTCTATACTATGACGATTACGCGCTTCTTGCGCTAAGAATTTCACCCGAGCTGGATCTGGCACTACACCTCTCTCAGTTAACAATTCTAAATAGGCCTCCTTCAAGCCCCACTCACTATCTACTTTGGCCTTAATGTAAATTGTCAAAGACAATAACGACCATTGACACTTTAACTTATCACTCTTATCTATGAACTTCTTATCCTTATGGGATTTTCGGAGTAAGGCAAACCTATCGCTCTCTTTCCACATGACCTCATCCCTCTCAATTTTTATCTTCCCATATCTACATTGAAGCTCGAATAACTCCTTAAAGGTGTTATCAAAGTTAGACTTATGAAGACGTCTCTCATATTCAAGTTTATTATGTATCTGTTAAGTACGATTGATGGAATCTCTTGCTCGACTTAAGGCCTTCTCCATCTCGCTCACTTTTCCCCTCAAACGAACTACCTCCTACGTGAAAATTATGAATTCACTATCAAAATAACATATATCAATAGCAACTGCAAAAAAATCAAGTCTCAAAACTAAATAAGTCTCAACAAATAGTTCTATCACCAATACAAAGGACAAATTCAACTAAACAAGTCTCAAAACTATGTTACAGCTACATAATCAAGAATTAGCTCCTGCTACCTCCTTGGTCATATCATCAGTAACTAGAGAAGCTGGGGTCTGCTCAGAAGGTCGATCAGCCACTGGAGAGGGATCCTCCTCTGGGAAGATTATTTTACCATACTTCCCAGCAATAACAAGATCGACATCATATTTAGTCAACCCCCAGGAGTAAAATGCTTAAATCAGATTATTTTGAGCAACCAACACTTTGTCGAAAGTTTTCTTCACAGCAGCTTCGATCTCTTTCTTCATCATAACAGTTTCTGCCTTGAACTGTTCCTTCAGCACAGCTTTCTCCTTCTCCAACTGATTCGTCAATCGCTCAGACAATGCAGTTTTCTCTTTCTCAAACTATTCCCTCAGTATAACTTTCTCTGTATCATGCTGCTAAAAAAGTTCAGCACGGTCCTTAGTACCTGTCATCAACACCTCAAAGGCCGATTCCCACGCAACAGAAAGCTATGCCACAAGTACAACATAACAGAATTATCAATCAGATCGTTTCTCACACAGATAACTAAACAACAATATCATACATATCTGTGACATGCTGGATTTAATCTCAGCACCCAGATGTTTCGGATCATGCTTCGCCAGCTCCCGCGACTTCTGCCCCACCACATCAAGATCGAGATCTTTGGGAGAAGTTCATTTAGGTTTCACCCCTTGTCTCTGCCTCTTCGCAGGAGGCATCTTATTTATAGCAGCTTCCACCACCTCAGTTCCCACCTGCGTTGTCTGCACATGAGCTGTTTGCTCATAAGGGGGTAGCACCTTTTTTCCTCTAGATCGTCGAGGTTATGTATTTGAACTACCCGCAGCATAGGCAGGAATCTCTATAACCCCATCAAAAGCAGAACTAGAAGTAGCCATAGCTCGATTTTGATGAGCTCATTGAACTTTTGCAACTACAGAGTTCAGCCTTTTATCTCTACGGATACCTAACTCTCCAAGTACTTGGTTCAGCTCAGTTCCTTCCCGAGATACGATGTCGAACAGACTAGACGTATCAGCAACATCTTTTGGTTTAGGCTCTGTCAAATCAACAACAAAATATGTTAGCCGCTTACAACAAGTTGAAAGATGAAGTACAGGTAGAATGAAAACACTTACTCTCGTTAAAATTCTTATATTTCAGCTCGAGCTCCGATTCCTTAGGCACTTGCATACAATTACCCCTCACCATCACAAGATGGTCGCACCAGGGTCTCCCAGCAGATTCAAAATTAAAGAATTTCGGCCTCGCCGAATCACTATACAAGTATCCACTCTTCCGACTTTCCACATATTTCAACTTATAATACTTCAAGACATCGTCCGCAATGAACTGTATCACAATATCACCATCTCCCCATTTCTTGTTAAGGGCTTCACAGACCCTCATCATCTCAAAAACATTACCATTTAATTGGGCAGGGCAACTCATTAAAGCATTTATTATCCCCTTTTGGAAAAAAGGTTAAGGGAATACTCAATCCATAGGCGACCTGGTTCAGATAGCAAAGGAACCCTTCCTCTATGACCTCCGCACCAGTACCGTTGTAATAAGCAATTTTTACATAATCTCCTATACCCATATCTATCTGCCATTTATCTAGGGAAGGTACTTGATAATGCTCTATCTTACCACCTGATCTCACCAGAGTCCAAAACCATAACTCTTCATTCATCAGATAATTCCCCCATTTTCCATCCAAATCTTTTTTATACTTCGAAATTGTCTTCCCTACGTCTACATCAGCGGTATACTTAAAGAATTCTCCAGTTTCAACCCCCACTTCCAATCCCTCATTCACCCCAGAATGAACAACAACCGGCATATCAACCGCTATAGAACCTCTCACCTCCGAATCATCCATAGTCCTGCCAGACGAAGATGATTCCTCACTACTGGAGGATACTACAACCTTACTTTTGGGATTCAAAATTTTGGAACGCATCTACCATATACAGGAAAAGTCTATTAAGAGTTTTATAATAAAACAAGCCTCCACCCTCAGCCATACCCAACAATTACTAGCCTACCAATAAGTTCAAACATGCAACTACATCTACCATGACAAGCAATAAACACACTTTTCACAAACAACAAAAATGGTGGAAACAGAATTACTAACCTGTACTAGAAGATCAACAATCATCATTTTCGGTCACCACCTTCACTTCAGACGGTAAAACGTTGGTTTTCCTAGCAAGATCACAGTATAACGGTGGACTATGTTTGAAATTTGAAGACTTTCTCTCTCTAGAAATACTTCTTTTTCTCTCTCTCTGCAACTAAATGTAGTTTATGAGAAGGAGAAAGATGAGATTTTATATTATCCCTCGGTTTTTGAAACGGTGGCTCTTTGGGACACGTGTCAGCATCATCTCTCCTTGTAGGCACGTCTTTTCGTTTGCCCTCATTATGATTTATGGAGTAACGTGTTCGGTTATCACGTCTGTCTCTCTCCTCTGCCATTATTAATTCCAAGCACTCACTGCCCAAGAAGATTTGTTCAGATCATGTAGCATGATCACTTTTGTACATCAACAACCTTCTGCGGCTACACGATCTTGCTACATTATTTATAACATGATTTCCAGTTCGAAACCCTAGTACAACTTTTACAGCTATCACTTACCTTACTTTTGATATGACAGAAGCAGAAAATCTGCAACAAATCCTGCTTCAATTATTCTTCATCCGACCATTATCACAGATACATAAAGTTATGACAAGACCTCAAACAAAAACAAATCATTTAATTATGGTCAATCATCCGACCTTACATATAATTACAGATGGATGGTACTGTTCACCACATGGAAAGAGTTCCCCACCAGCAGCTCTCTCATTCTCTTTAGCAAGCTTACCCAGCGCGATTTCTCGAGCTGCTACCTCACGTAGCTCTACATCTAGCAGAAGTTCGCAAAACATACCACATTAGAAGCTGCGACCAAGGTCCTCACCATAATCACAATTACTCAAATTAACTATGATGATATTCTCACAACAAGAATGTATATAGAGCACAAAAGATATTATGTATTCATCCTCTCAACAGACATGATAATAATACATCTTAACAAGGCAACAAATATATAACGCGATCTACACAGTTCAGAAATATATACTTTCAATTATACTTCATCCAACTCAGCAAAAATTCGATCTACATATTTTTGACCTATTTACTTTATGACTAGTTCGAGAATTGTTACACGGTGTTCTACAGTAGTTCATTCAAGCAGTTACAAGACAAGATGCAACAAGTTCGAATTTATTATTCAAGACAAGCAATTTACAAGGACAAATATTTTATTCAGTTCGATAATCAAGATTACAAGATCTACAAACAACTATTTCTTCTACAGAATGAAAGACAACTTAGTATACAAATGACAATATAACACTTAAACAGAAGAACTGGAGTGAGGCATAAGCAAAGTTAATCCTACTACTCCTCCGTAACCCCCACCATCTTCGCAGCCACTGAAGATGAAGGACCACCTCCATCATTACAACACCCAATCCTTCGCAGGATATCGACAATACTTCACAGACGATACCTCAGCCTTCTTATCTTCTGCCACCACCGCATCTTCTGCAAGCATCCGCAGACAGGCCCGACGGTGAGCAGTAAACAAGACCACATAGTGGAATCGCTACATTTGATGATAATCATCTACTGCTTCCTCTACTTCTTCCCACGACATCCCATGAAATGTGAGAGGAACAGGGATTGGAGTTGGCAGAGAAAGACTTTGGTCCCCAAAATAACGAGTTTGAAGAATCATAATCTTTTTCTGAACTCTCTCCTCAAAACCCTTACGACGAGTAGTCACCATCACTACTACTTATACAAATCCAAGCGACTGACAGGTTATACCAGGGTGAACAGTAACAACAACTGGTCACCATTTTTTATAGCAGCAGCATTTAAATGCATACCACTACTTCTAATAAAGTCTTTATCACAAGCACATATCTCAAGCAGAATTTTTGGAAGACCCAACAGTCAAAACAAATATTCTTCCAAATAGCTAGGAAGCCATTAATGCAGTATTTAAAATAACTGGACTTCTCAACCAACACCACTCGCTATACACTTTTTTCTGCTATTGGCTGAGAGGGGATAGTTATAAGGGCTTATTTCTAATCCTTGCACTGAGTCTAATATTCAAGCTCATATAGTTCGAGTAAACACACTGATAACCAACCAAGGATTGAGGGCAAGCAGATTGTAATATAGACTTCCTCATCTACAGTTCGAAGATATTGAAGCAGTCAGTAATATCGCACTGCAGAAGATACTCAGATATCCATCTACAGTTCGAACATCGTTAGAGATCGTATCTTCACCAACAGTTTGAAGTTACAGCTAAGGTCATCAAGAGATCTGTTTCAAGATCAACAATTATCAGATACCAAGACGTTACAAGAGACCTCATAAAAGACTCATCAAAACCTGATATTGTAACGTTACTCATTAAAGCAATAATGATCATATTATAATACCTATAAGTAGGACCAGAGAGCTAGAGATTGAGGAGGCTGCTCTGACACATCCTCTAAGGGGCCTTTTCTACATCTCTCTCTCTTTGTAATAGCTAGCAGTCTATAAATATCTCTCTCTTTCTAAAATCCTCAAGAGAGGTTGTGGTTTTTAACCCATTCAAGGGTTTTCCACGCTAGAACTTGTGTTAGTTACTTTCAATTCCTAGCTAACATTCAATATTTCAAGGGTGTAAGGCACTATCTTCATCCAATACGGAAATAGTCTATTACATTTGCCACAAATTATTCTTTCAAAGTCTACATGACTTTAACTTGTTGTTCTTCGGATGATAAATTGGGATAACCGTTCTTAATGGAATCTATTAATAGTTAGAATACATTTGTCGAAGAGACTAATGTTCCTACTATTTTGTTTTTCTTCTTTAGAAGGCAAAACACATTCTTCAGTTATTTTGTTGATTAATTCAAAAACTCTTTCAATTTCAAACCTATCCCACCATCTATAGAAGAAGGTTCTCTGTAGAATGGGCAGTTTCAGGTCATCAAAATAAAGTTCAAGATCCCATTTCCAAATCCATGTGATCTAAAATTCGGTAAAATACCACAAGGTATTTCTTCCGATTGGTAGATTTTGTACAGTTTTTCCCTTAAGCTTCGGGTGAAATTTGTACCCTATAGTGAATGGCTCTTGATGGGATTTTGGTAAAATATCAAATTCAGGTTCCATTTTTTCTCTCCAATAAAGGAACCAAGTGGGGAAATCTGATCTTTTGATGATGTCTGGATTAAGGTTGAAAAGCCAAGTATGCTTTCTGATTAGATTTTGGTAATAAAATATATAGTGTCAGGCTTGGATATAGTTCTAATAATTATATTGCTGGCCATTTAGTTTAAGAGATAGAGATTTGCTGGGATCGAATCCCCATTCAGATATGTGCATAATCCTTGCAATATAACACTTGAAGTGTGTTATATGGCTTTTAATGTCCTTCAGATTGACATGATGATGCTCAATTTAAGCTGATACTATCTCTGTTAATATGGCCTCGTAGACATATCGATAACGACTATCTTAAACTGTAGGGACTTATCCCTCAATCTCACCTAAAATCGAGTTGTCGCCAGTTTGAACTACCTCCATCTCAGACTCACGCATTTTTAATATGACTTCTCTAGCCAACATTTTAACCTACTCCACGAACTGGTGAAGAACGCGGGTCAAGCTCAAACAGAAAAACCTGAACAAGTCAAAGATACCTGTCTCTCACGAACTCATCAGTTACTCAGCCAACCGCCACTAACCACATTGTTCGGAGAACGTGTTCCAGCACGATGAAGAACTGCAGAGAAGGCCTATATAAAGAAGAAGTTCCAAAAGAGACCGAGATCACCGAAAATTACACGAGAACTCATCAAGAAAACTATACATTCTAGATTCTCCAAAACTTTCAAACTTCTTAGTTACAAGGTTCAAGCATTTATAAATCTAGAGAGCACTTGTAATAAAATATCTGCCTCAAGCAATAAAGATACTTTTACAAAAATCCTCCACTCGAGGTCATAGTTTTTTTTACCTATTCAGAGGTTTTCCACGTTAAAACCACCTGTATCATTTCTTTCTTTCCATTAGAATATTATCACAGGTTTTTTTGGTGTGATAGCGAATTCCAAGCCGTTTCGAGCCTACAGAATATGGTCATTGCATTTGGTACCATTTGTGGGAAAGATTGTATTTCTGCGATATCCTAAGGCATTCTTTCAGTACAATCTTCAATCATGGTTACTTCCAGACGACCAGCTACATGCAATCAGCTCAATGTTTTAGTACAGCCAAAATAACTTACAGAACTACAGGCAAATCTCAATGCCAAAGCAGAGAAATGCGCCGAGCTCGAACTTCAATTAACTCGGGATCGAGAGCTCCGTAAGAAAGAGCTCAACGCAAAATGATAAGCTCGTTTGACAGCGCTCAAACAACATGATGACCAGATGACAACAATATAGACTACCCTAGAAGCTCTGTAAAATTCTCAGCAGGTTCCTCTAATAAGAGGTTACGATCAGTTGCCAGAGACCTCCCATGATTCGGCAAGGGTAAGATTGAGACCTCATGGAATCACCAGTAAAGCTATTTCCATGAATATTTAGCATGATCCTCAGCCATCCATTCATTTGGGTGGTAAAGTTCAGTCAGAAGCCAGCCGAGGCCACCAAATTTCTGTATGTCTGGAAAAAGAATAACGACCTCTACTGAGTTCCAGCACGAGATTGTTTGAGTAAAAGTATTGGTACTCATCATCCGCAACCTATTCGTCTAGCGATTCAACCATCACGTCATTACGTCACAAAATAGCATATGGACCAGTATATTAAGTAGTTGATCGAAGCACAGGTTCTAGGCATTGCGTATGACATTTCAAAAGTACAAGGAAGTCTGATTGCTAAAAAACTATTCGATATGGGGATACCGAAAGGTTTCCATTCTCTAAAAATTTGTAAATACAAAAGTACCGACCCGAAGAAGCACATTCAACAGTACCGTGATTAATTAGGATTGTACTCCAATCTCAGCCATATCCTCTACCGTCTGTTCACCACAAGTCTGCAGGAGGAGCCACTCCGATGGTTCCACTCTCTCCCTGAGAACTCCATATATATATATTCGACCAGCTACAAAAATAGTTCATCAAGACATATGCTTACAACAGAGAAAAAGAGGAGAATTTGTATTCTCTTATCAGTCTCAAATAGTCACACGGAAAGAAGCTCCTCGAAAAACCTGCAACCTTGGAGGATATGATCACCAAGGTCAATAGTAACGTCGATCTGGAAAGGATGATGTCTGAGTGACATAAACCTACTAAATCTGTCCTCACCATGAAAGGTCCATCTGCAGATTGAAACACCGAACTAATGGAGGATCAGGGTGATCAGAAGCACGCCAAGGGAAACACTGGCTACCCTCGGAAAAGCGGTCTACCAACTAAACCTATTCTCCCAAAGATGAATGTTCAAATCTCCCCAATCTTTCTACTCTTGAAGGATAAGCTCTACCGCATCTCTTAACTACTGGAACCAATCGACCATCGACCATACTGCCTGTATCATAAGGTAAAGCATCATTCTACTCACAGTTGCTATACTTTGCAAAGGTTTCTCGAATACATTTTTAAAGAGGGACGGATGTTTGAAAATATTGTCGACCTGAAATCATACAAAGATGGTAGCTATATGAAGCAGCTTGAGGTTGTTCAGGTCGATGATCTAGCTGAGGAGAAGCATCTTTACCATATGTACCAAAGTAACATGATCAAAATCAACCAGATCATCAACTCTAATAGATCCAAGCATAGGAGACTATCAGAATGTTGTGATCTCATACCTTAAGACAAGGAAGCCAAGCTTCCACCTGAGTCAAGCAATCGCCGGCTTCGGATTTTCTTCAAAGATTGCGATACTAGCCATGTCAAATTTCCATATCATGATGCATTAGTAATAATGCTCAAAATGAAGAAGTTTGCCATGTACACAATGATGATCGATACTGGAAGTGGTATTGAGATTCTATTTCAGAGCACTATCGTCCAAATGGGATTGGCCAACCAAGTTATTCAGAGCGACATCGATATTATTGGGTTCAATGGTTCTAAAGAAGAGCGAGTAGGCAAGATCATCTTACCTATTACCGTAGGAGCACCCACCACCGACATCGTCTTCTATGTCATCAACGCCAAATCTCATTATCTCAGGATTATGGGTCGCTGCTGAAATCACAACATGGAAGCAATCGCTTCTACCTATCATAAAGCACTCAAATTTAAACATAATAATGGTATCAATGAGATCAGGGGTAGTCAAAAGATTTCTCTAGCTTGTGAAAATACCGTCTCTACTATCCTAAATACCTCTAACAGATTTACTGCATAACAATTATAGGAAGCTGATCACCTCAACGATCAACTTTCCACGGAGGAGCCCACAAAATATGTCAACATTGATGGACCTAGCAGAGGTACTTTCATCGGTACTAAGCTGGTTCAACGCGAAAATGATGCTATCATTCAGTTCTTACAGCTAATTTGAGATGTTTTTGCATGGTCTTTCGAAGAAATACCTGGGGTCGATCCGGCCAAGGCATGTCACAAATTGTCTATCAACATCAACACCACAGCAGTCAAATAGGAACAACGATGACTATCACCTCGCCTTCGATATGAAGTTAACACCGAGATCGAGAAATTGATCAAAGTATGATTCATTCTAGAAGCCAAATATCTAGACTGGATATCCAATATTGTCGTTGTCCCAAAGAAGAATAGAAAAGTCTGAGTTTGCGTAGATTTTACCGATCTGAGCAAACATACTCCAAAGTACAGTTTCTCGCTTCCCAACATTTATCACATCATTGATTCTATAGCAGGCCATGGCCTTCTATCTATGATGGATACTGCTTCAGGATACAATCAGATTCCACTTTTTAAAGAAGATCAAGAAAAGACGACTTTCATTACTGAAAGAGGTCTTCAATACTATAAAGTAATTCCCTTCGGACTTAAAAATGTGGGTACCACATATCAACGGTTGATGACTACAATGTTCAAAACACATATCAAGAAAGTTGTTGAAGTCTATATTGACGATCTTCTGTGCAAGAGCGTATAATCAGTCAACCACATTTCAGATCTCAACACCATATTTAACATTCTTCGATCTTACAGGATGCGTCTCAACCCTGATAAATGTTAATTCGGGGTACATTATGGCCGATTTCTTGGCCACCTCATCAACAAGAAGGGGATTGAGGTTGATCTAGATCAGATTCGGGCACTCCTCAACATGCCTTCTCCAAAAATGACGAAAGATGTTCAGAAACTTGCCGACAAGATTGCCGCTATCAACCGTTTTGTTTCTACATTTTTAGACCATTGTCGTTGGCTGTCCCTACTACTCCGCAGTTGTACCAAACTAGGAAAGGCTCAGCCAAATACAGATGTCAAGTGGATACCTGAATGAGAAGCAACTTTTTAGGATCTTAAAACCTATTTGGGGAGGTCATCCATAATGAGCACCCCAATAGATAATGAGGAAATGATTATCTACCTAGTAGTCACAAATATTTCACTAAGCTCGGTTCTCAATTGCCTTGAAAGGAAAATTGAAAAACCTGCCTATTTCATCAGCAAAACCCTCACTCCTGCAGAAATGAGGTACTCTAAAATTGAGAAACATCTTCTCACTCTTGTTTACACTTCGCAAAAACTCAAGCACTACTTCCAAGCTTATTCAGTCAAAGTCATGACAAACTACCCACTTCGGGAAATTTTATCCAAAAAAGAAAAATCAAGATGAGTGCAACAGTGGTCAGTTAGTTTGGGAGAACATAATATCAAGTTCGAACAACGTCATTTCGAGAAGGGTCAGGCTGTTGCCGATTTCCTCATAGATTTTCCAGTGGAAGATCCCGTGTGGGAAGAGCATGACCCTGACCTTGCAGAAGAAACTTTTGAAGATCCACCCCCCAAAACATTTGTTAAATGAGTTGAATGGTTTACAACAAAAGTTATGACAGAGTACTTCCAGCAGATTCGAAAGAGCGCCGATAGCTGATCAACAACTCAAAACACTATGCAAATCAAAATGGTATGCTATACCGCATTTTAGTCACGGGGCCTTACCTCAAGTGCCTTTCCAAACCAAAAGTAGATGAAATACTCTGTGAATTATATGAAGAGACTTGTGGCTCCCATGCCACAGGTCGATTACTAGCAAATAAAGCTATTATACAAGGAGTATTTTGGCCTCGTATGCGTAAGTAAGCAGAGGAGTACTCACGCAAATATGACGCCTGCCAAAGACATGGATACATGATACGCGCCCCTGCGCTTAAAATTTATGCAAGCAAGGTGTTCTAGCCTTTCAAAAGATGGGCACTCGATCTCGTCGGTGAATTCCCTAATTTTCTAGGTAACCGCCGTCACCTACTTATAGCTACCGATTATTTTACAAAATGGGTATAAGCAGTTCTACTCTTTCAAGCCAGAGAAGAAGGGGTAACTTATTTTATTTGGGAACACATCATCACTCGGTTTGGCTGCCCCCACCTAATTCATATTGATAATGGACCCCAATTTGTTGGAGAAAAAAATGTAGCCTTCCTCAGCAACTATAATATTATCCACTCACCCCAATTTGATGGACTAAAAAAAAAGCTTCACTCTCAGAAAAAAAGGGAATTAGGTTCGAGAGCTGCCTCATGTCATATGGGCATATCATACTACTCCCCGACAGTCAATAGGACGCACCACATTCCTCCTTAACTATGGTACTGAGGCCATCATTCCTTCTGAATACCATCATCCAGTTCGAGATCGCAAACTAACTAACGGGGAAAATTAGTTCGAATTGGCTTGCAACCTCAATTTGATCGATGAAACTAGGAAACACGCAATCGCTAACCTAAGTCGATATCATCATATGCTAGCCAGTTCCTACAATAGCCGAGTCATAGGCTGTACCTTCCAAATCGCAATCTCATCTTCAAAAAAATTCCTCAACACCGCAATGAGCCTCACGCTAGAAAATTAGCTGACAATTGGATAGGTCTATTCATTATCACAGGTCTTTCAGGCCTGGGATCAAATTACCTCATGACAGAAGAGGGAATCTACATTTCAGATCCTTGGAACATTAGGCGACTGAAGCGATACTATCGTTAAGAGTCTTATTACTCTATTTTCGTTTCTCGCTCTTATTTTTTCAATTCCAAAAGTGAGATTTTTATCTCCATCCAATGTAAATTTTGAACTGCTCAATGAAACTTCCAAGTTTTTCGCAACATCCCTCTACTTACGTAGATTCAACTACATTCTATAGATTAAAGCATAGATAATACTAACTTTCAATCGAACTCATGCCAGTTAAATCAATGATAACACTTGGCTTAGCTGACTCAACCATCTCTGTGATTGAAATAAATGTAAAAACTTGTTTTATATCAAAGACTCTACCAAACATTAGATAAGGCAATTGTAATACTAGCCTTCATCTCTTTCAACTTGTTTGGGACATTATACCAGTTAAATCAAGGATAGCACTTGGTTTGGCTGACTCTACTAAATCTTTGTGATTAAAATAAATATAAAAACTTGTTTTATATCAATGACTCTAACAAACATGAGATAAGGCATAGGTAATACTAGCCTTCATCTCTTTCAATATGTTTGTAACATTACTATAGTTAAATCAAGATTCACTTGGTTTGAATGACTCAATCCATCTTTGTGATTAGAACAAATGTGACAACTTGTTTTATATCAAAGACCCAACCAGACATAAGATAAGGCAAAGGTCAAACTATCTTTCATCTATTTCGCTATGTCTGCGACAGATACTATTTATTTTCAAGTTACATTCACAACCACTATAATAGATTCTATTATGTTGTTGGGATGTCAGCCGTGCTTTCCCCTACAACAGGAGGTTAATCAAATTTAAGTTCTCGAGTTACAGTACCCTTCCCCGCTCTATCAGATCTACAGGGTGAGGGCCTAAATTTGTTTCCATGGAGGCCATACAGTTTCCTCGATCTATGTCAATGCCACAAATACATCCCTTATCCGACAGACTTTTGAATAGGGTATCTCGTTCTAACTCAAGTCTTTTTACTTCTTCAACAAAGTAAACAACGATCGACTTTAACAAGTCTGAGTATAATGTATGAGCTACAACTATCTTTGAGAAGTGCGATCTTGCCTTCTCGAGACGTGCCTCTAACCTCGCATGCCGTCCCTTCTGAAATACCACCTCCTTTTCTATTAGAGTATCAGAAGCTATATTTTCTTCCAATTTTGGGACAACTTTAGCTGATTCAGCCTAATTAATGGCATCTAAGTCCACCACCTGAGCACGAAGCCTCTCGATTTCCACATTCAACTCTTCTCCGGCTGAAGTATCTTTTAACAGGTCATTTTTCTTCTTTATATGAGTCTCCTTCGCCTTGATTTCCTCTTTCAATACTTTTTCCCTGTCAAGAGCGGCATCCAACTTATGTCGGCACTCCCTTAAATTTGTATTCCCATTCTGTACATGCCCTTGAATTTGAGCTCCATCACCTTCCAGGTTCCTAATTCGAGCTGATAGGCTAACTACATCCCCTTGGATAATAGGAACCTTAACATCATTTCTACTCTTCCTCGAGCGCTCTCCAGCCTTGGCATTCTTGACATGCATATTGGCTTGCGCCAATTCAGTCTTCAATCATGCCACCCTCTCATTCAACCCATTACACTTCCGTTACATAGTCCAAAACTCTATATCCTTGGCAGGTAAGGCTGTATGCAAGTGTTCGGCTGAAGCTTCCGATGGCGATAGATCCTCTCGAGCTATCTTCAGCTAGCTTCTACTATTCTGATAATTAGTTAGAAATTGCTCTTCCGATCTTTCTAACACCTGAATACGGTATTGAGCCATCTCAGCATGCCTACTCTTTACCATCACCGTGTCAATCTAATTTTGGAGCTTTTTTCCGTGTTCTTTTATCTCTGCAAGCTCTTTTAGCCTTCTATCAATTTTGGCATCTTTCTCCTCTATCTTACGAGTAAAGTCAATAGCAGTCTGGGTTACCTCAACAAACTTGAAGTGTACATTTACATGTTGGTCCTCTCTTCCCTCACTCACCTCTTTCACTCTATCCAACTCTTTTGCAAATTCTCGGTTACATTGGAGTGCCTCATCTTCCCGCGAGCGAGCTGAATCCAATTCGACCTGCACAATACAGATGCGTTATATCTAGCTTGATTAAGAACACCTTTCAACATACATATACATATCTCATTTCTAAACAAGATATTTGATTTCTAACATCTACCGTGTGCAACTACTTCTAGACTTAAAGGTCGAAGTACGATCTCAGATGAATGCTCCATGACATATACTACCAGGTCTAAGGTACACATTCTCTATATGCTACTTTGTCAAAAACTTTGATTTTTCCTCTACACTATTTGAGTACCATTTTCCTAAATATGATAACAAGTTTTTGGTCAACCTCTA
Organism: Kingdonia uniflora; assembly: GCA_014058105.1. Classification (NCBI taxonomy): domain Eukaryota; kingdom Viridiplantae; phylum Streptophyta; class Magnoliopsida; order Ranunculales; family Circaeasteraceae; genus Kingdonia; species Kingdonia uniflora. The sequence continues at coordinate 6,084,263 of JACGCM010000671.1, forward strand.
CATTCTATATTGTCTTATTTACTTGATAGCTTTATATTAATGAAGCATACAAGTCGAACATTGCCTGTTCTGATCTAACTTGCAGCTCCGCTTGCGAAGATAACAAGGATGTGGAGGTCTCTCTTTCCCTGGCAAGCTCAATCTCTAAATCTTTTATTCTGAGGCTCATTTTTCTAAGTGCCTACACAAGGGTTACAAAAAAGAACTTAGCTTACAAAAGTCTATTCAATACACAGTATCCAACCGATTTACAGAAACATTTCCAAAATATTCATACAAAATCATTTCTCTACCCTACCTTCTCATGTTCCTCCTCCGGGAGCTCGGTGCCATCCCCTTGGTTGTCCAACACCGTCTGACGAGAGACACCATCCGACCCATCAACAACTTCAACAACAACCCCTTCCACTTCTTCATCATCTCCCTCCTCAATGTAGGTGTCTGCCTTAATAGCATCCACCGTATCTTCTGAATACCCCTTTAGCATAAGGTGGCGCCCGAGTCTTTCACGCTCCGTCACCACCTCATCCAGGTTCGTTCTCACCTCAGCTTGTAGATGGCCAATCTTCACTACTTGGGAAGCCTTCAGGGCCTCCAGCTTTTTTACAGCCTTGAGCGCGTCAGCCTCCAATCGAGCTACCTTCTTATCAAGCTCGATCTTCCCCTTCTTCAGCTCGAATTTCTCCTCTTCAACTCTGAGGCATATCCTCCTCACCAAACGAACAACCTACAAAATATAATTTAACCTCAGCGCAATATAAAAATATATTTTACGTAATCGAACATAGAAACCTACCATTTTTTTCATATCCTCTTCCCCATAAAGAGCCGCAGCCTGGCCCTTTCCTCTATACCCTTTAGATCATCCTCAGCAATAGGTCACTCTTCAACAATCTTCCCCCTCAACGTTCTCGAGGGTTTGATCCTTCTCCTTTTCTCTTTTCCTTTGACCTCACCATTTCTAGTGGTACCAAAAATCGACGGACGCTTTAACATCTATTTTTTTGGAAATGTTCGAGCTAATTTGCTCGACGTAATAGACTCTGAATAAACGGAACCTCCACTCTAGGGGTCTTGGGAAAGTTCATTTGCCCTTCCCCACCAGTTCCTTTCTTCTTGCCATCATCAGCACCCGCCATCTGCCTTGTCGATTGAGATTTTTGAACTTTCTTGGACTTGCTTCCAACCCTTTTCTTTCTGCTAAGGTCAAGTCCTTCCAATACAGATTCGAGTTCAACCTGTTCCTCAGCAATCTCATCCAACAAAGAATCTTTCTTCTCCACCTGGGACTTCGGGTTTGCCATTCACAACATTTTTTATCATCAGCAAATGATCATACAGTTCCAACAAATAAATATTATACACTATACATTGTTATACTTACTTTGTTTTACAACTCTAAACAAAAGATCCAAGGGTTTTTCATCATCTCTCTGAAGGCAATTACCCTTCACCCATATTACGTTGTCATTCCAGGATTGACCTGCTGAGTTCAGAACGAAGAAGCGAGGCCGAGTTGCTCCCGTACAGAAATATGCCCCTCCACTGGCATGATAATTCTTCACCCCATAAAACTACAAAACATCCTTAGGGGATATCCTTCTCACTTTCCCCTCCCTTTCCCTCTTTCTATTCAGATGGTCGCAAATACTTATCATCTCCCACATGTTCCCGTTCAATTGAACAAGACATTCCCCAATCATATTCATAATCCCTTTCACCAAATCGGTAAGGGGAAGACTAAACCCCGTACTCTAATTGAAACAAATAATATAAAAAGCCCTCTGAAATGTCACTCCGAACACTCCCATTGAAATACTCTAAGGAGATCGATTCGTTTATACCCCTATCTCATTTCCCCTTCTCCAAATAGGCCAACAAATAAAAATACTCCTCGCCCGTCGCTACAGTACACCCCCTAACTAAACAACCTACTAGCGTATTCTACCCAGTTACCCCATGCCCCACCTATAGTAGCCTTAGCTTTACAAAACTCTTTAAATGCATTCGAACAGGGAGGATAGGTCACCAATTTCCCAGGGAAACCTGGAAATTGTTTAACCCATACTTTAACCTCACTCTCAAAATTTTCAATTTCAAACTCTACCGCTCGACCAGAGGTCGGCACCTCGTTAACAGGTAAACTATCCATCTTATCTGCAATTCTACAGGAAAGGGTTTGATCTTACACAAATACCTCTCACGGTCAACCTACATACAGGTCTAGGTATATATCATTATCTTATTCGCATCCATCATTCACATACAAAAAATCATTTCATATATTCTATATATATTTCAAATTTCATAGATTGCTATAGATAGTGATTTTTTAAAGATTTGCTTAAAATAGATTATGATTTGTAAAAATACAAACATGCATCGAACATCTCTACTAACCTTCTATGTCAGAATAAGAATCCGAGGTAACGCCAAAGCCTTCCTTCACAACACTACTATATCGCAACCTACGTGATTCAGTCCCCACAATTCTCTTCGATTGTTGATCACTCTCAGATAAATCCTTACCAGATTCTCTAAAAAAAAATTGCACTTCTCTCTCTTTGTACTCCAAGTTTTCAGAAGTTGAAAAACATTTGAACGACGAGGAAGAAGTACTATTTATTTTTTCTCTCTCTAACAGCTGGCAGTTATTATGCCTCACACGAGCCGTCCACAGTTTTGGAACTGAGGTGTCCTTTCTACTATCCATGTCAGACGTTTTAAACTTTTTTAATAAAACCGCTTTTCTATCATTACCCCTTCCCTCATATTTTAATCTCTTTTCCACTCCTATTTCCATATCTATCTCTGACTTTCTACACTCATGATGACTCACACTTAGGGTGTCAGATTTTTACAGCTTTACATAAAAAAATAAAATAGAAGTTCCTGCTTTTTTCTATTCATGTTTATTCTACTTATAACACTAGTGACGTCATTTCCAAAGCTAATGAAATTTTCAAATGTATTCAAAATTATTTGTCATAACAGTCTCAAACGACATTTGCAACTATAGAGGATCAATTTGATTTTCATCTCTTCTTTTAGAAAAAAATCAAATACTTACATTAATTTATGATAACACTTTACATATAATTACACTTAAAATGGCCTTGATGACTTGGGCAACCACAACCGATCAAATATCCTCCAGTAATCATAACATCTTCAGATTCGGTCTCCTCCACAACAGGATATCTCACTGCTTCTTCTCGAGCTGTTGGGTCCACCATTATTTCTCGGAACATCTCTTCGTAAAAATGACATTCGTATTCACGACCTCTCCCAATCATATCCAAACCCTCAACATTTACCTCCCTTACTAGCAATTCAACATCATAATCTAATGACCCAAAAATACGTTCACGCACTTCGGCTATCTTAATAGCCAAACGCCCCTCAGCGGCGTAACGATTTCTCTAAGAATGAGTCCACCTCATCATTCTTTCTATCTGCCTAACTTTTCCTCATCAGCCCCCTTTATTTATACCCTGTTTGGCTATAAAATTCTACGCAGCTCAGGATGTTATCCTATTATCTCGTAACAAAAACCATCAAATCTTGGTAAAAGTTATATTTGAACACATCTCTTTCTATTAAACTACATCATTTTATCCTATTTCATATCGACTTGTTTCCTTCTAACAAACTATCGCAGATCGACTTGCCATTCTAAAATGAGTACAATTTCCTTTCTTCCATATTTTTATCCAACCCCTGGTCAAACTTCGATTATATACATTGTAGGGACCAGATTTCGCAAAGCTCGAAATAGCTTAAAATCGATCTTTACACCAAGAACTACTATGACAGGAAATAAATAAGGGATAACACTTGACACAGGGGATTTGGCATGGAAAACCTGTAAATAGGTAAATAAACCACGACCTCGAGTGGAGGATTTTGTTAAAGTAATATTATTGCTTGAGAGAGAGGGAAAATCTGATTACAAGAGTTAATCAAAGAAAAGATAGCTAGAGATCAGATAATTGTATGTATCAAATTGTTTGTTAACCATCATGTTTCTTTAGGAGCTCTGCCCTTTTATAGACCCTGCTCTTAGCTTGACATCGTGCTTGAACACGCTCTCTTGAAAGTAGAAGTCATAGGCAGTTGAGTGTGTAACTGCTAGCTTATGGGAAATTGGTGTATGTTGACTTGTTCCGTTTACATCTACTGTAGACGACCTACGTTCTGCTTGAGTTCATTGTCGATGTGTAACTGTTGATGTGTATGTAACGTGTTTGTTTATGCGCGAGTCTGGTACTGGATAAGATCGAGTCTTCCAGAGCTCGAGGTATAGATGAGATCGAGTGTCCATAGCTCGAGGGATAAGTCTCTATAATTGCCCCCTCGCAACTGAAGTCACGTGTGGCTTTAGTTGAGAAAAACCCTAAACTCGGACCCTGTGATGATGTAAGCGAGAGTTTAAAAACCGGAACGTCTGTATGGATGAGTGTGTTATCATTATGACACGTGAGTATTATGGGCAGACTTGTGGTTTTTCCGAGCTGATAATTATCTTGGGAAACAACATGCGTTAAATGCGGTATCTCTATAAATAGTGGTCAGTTTTGATCGCCGAATAACCTGCAACAAATCTTTACTTTACAACATCTTGGTTAAGATGAGGAATCGAGTGTATCATACCCGGTTTTCTTTCATCAAGGAGGAACTCTAGATACGGTATTGTGGCTATCAGAGTTGGGAAACTCCCTTTGCTGTTTTGTTAAAGGAGTGTTGTTTGAAATATTTTTGGGTATTATGTAGCGTCCGATTTAGCGGCTGGGGTGTATGCGATGCAAAATCCTTGGCCTCTAATGACGCTCTGATTTCTATGGTAAGAGTCCTCTTCAAGATCTACAAACTCCGGGTTGGTGGGGATAAGAAGGAGGAGACGGTGGTGGTGGAGGTGGCGTATGGAAGATGGATCGCTTCTTTCAGCACAATCGTCTTTTCTTTTAATTCTTCCTGCAGGGAAATAAAGGGGAAAAAGGTGTTTGATCTGTTGCAGTCTTGCATTTTTCGAGTTGTGGCCGAGGTTTCTCTGGAAGATCAGCATTATCTTGGCAACGAGAAAAGAACTAGAGACCTGTCGTCGTGCTTGAAAAAGTATCTATAATATTGAGCTTCTTAAAAGCTTGATTCTGTAATTATAAAGCAACGCTGTAGGGGTAGTCCTGTAACGAACTTGTTAGATGAAAATCGAGCGTAATAAAAGAATATTTTGTTTGTTTCTTACAAGTTAAAAATAGAAATAGTCGGTACGTCATCGAGCTAACTTATTTCTTGTTGTAGTTTGCTCGTGCTCTGAGGGGGATTCAGCGTGGTCTCTAGGATAGGTCTATTGAGCTGGAAAGGAGGATCTCCCAGCTCGAGGGAGAGAAAACTTGTTTGAAGGGAGCTTGACTTGGGAGAGGGAAGCTTTTCAGTTGGAGCTGGAGATAGAAAGGGAACCTACTGCCCTAAAGCTGAAGGAAGTTAGGGCCGAAAGTGCAGCTGAAGCGGAGCGATTGGTTTCCACGTCTATTACTTCTCAGAACAACCTTGTAGGGAAGCTCTACCAGCTGTGGCATACAAAGGCAGAGATTTTGGCATTTAGCAAAGGGAATTATGAGGAAAAGGAAATTGTGGATGAAGAGGAGGTTGATGAAATGGAGGATGGTCTGAATGTTGCTGAAAAGACCGTTGCCGATAATTAGGAAACTATTGATCAGGTAGGATGATCGTGTAATGTAACATCGGTTGTGAAACATGAACTCGAGCTTTGAAATATTATACTGCTGTTTGATGCCAACAGCGTTTTTCTTATGAAACCCCGTATTTGTAGGAGATAGAAAGCTTGCGCCTCAGAGTTGTGGACTTAGAGGGCTTGCTTGAAGTGGAGAAAAATTCCTCTGCTGATTTGCAGGTTAGATAATTCAGATAAATTAATAACTAGATGAACATAAATTTAATAGAAAAAGGGATATGTACCTTGTAAGTCTAGTTCATGCTGTTTGTGTATGTACACTCTGCTTTACGACCAAAGCTTGTTTCTTGGCCGGTAGGCCAAGGGGGCACTGGCTCTCTTCAGCTTGCAGGTGTCTGTTCTACAAGTTTGTCAGTGTGCTTCTGTCGATATGTTTCCCAATTAGGTACTGATATTGTGAGTCCCTGCTAGCTGTTATGCAGAAGGAGCTAGATGTTGCTAGAGAGAGAGAAGAACAGACTCTTTTGTATAATGCTGAGTATGCAGAAGAATAAAAGATTTTGATCTCTTAGTATGAAGATCGATTGGATGATAATGTAAAGCTTTCTCTAAAGCTCGAAGAAGCTAAGAGCCAAGTCGAGGATAAGACTACAACACTTTTGAGCAGGGATTTGGCTTTGAACCAACTTATCAGCGAACTTGCTGAGTTGAAGGAAAGAGTGATGTCAGGTTCTCGGCACGATGCAGAGTTAGCTTAATACCGTATTAGAGCACTGAATGATGAGATATCTGATATGAAATATAACATTTGTGCTCTGAACGAGCAGTTGTTAAAGAGAGAGATCGACCTGGATACTGCGCGAACTAACTTGGCTGTGTCTGAGGCTGATTATGAAAAATTGAGCAGTAGTATTGTGGCTAAAGATTTAGAATTGCGTAACTCTGCACAAATACGTGATAGTTTGATCGCCAGGTTAGATCATTTGAAGGCTGATTTACGTCGTTTAAAAGAGAGAGAGGCTAAGAGCAGGGTTGATTTAGCAGAGATTCAAGCCAAGAACAAAAGTTTGGTGGACGATTTGGCCCACGTCTACGGAAATGTGAGGAAGGCGGTGCAACGTGATAATGAGATGAATGAAAGAATTAATCAACTCTGTGCTCGAATTACCGAATTGGAGCAGGAATTATGTACACGGGAAATGAAGTATGAGAAGGATCTCAAATTGGAATTGGATAAAAGGGATGGTGAAATTGCTTCTGGCGAAGGGAGTTGAGAGATGAAGGAATTCCTTTATCAAAAAGAAGAGTTAGTGGAGAATATGCGCTTTGACCTCATAAATTCTCGGCAGAAGTCGACAGACCTTACGAGGCAGATGAATGAACGTATTGATCAATTAACAGCGGAATTGGCTGAATTGAAAGCTCGTCGTTTGAGGGATAACAAGCATGCTGTTGTTACTCACCAATCCTTGAAGGAACTAGTAGTTCATGAGCAAGGTAAATGTGACGGTGAAGCTTTGCATCAACGGCAATTAAGCGCATTGGTTACATTTTTTGTTGAGGAAATAAAATTTCTGCAAGTTGAGAGGGATTTGATGCAAGGTTGCTTCTTTGGGATGAATTATGTATGTAAACTCGATATCTCAAGCATAGATCCGATTGGGGTTATGGGTCGTGGTATTGGGACCCCGACTGCTTAAAAGATAGCTCGAGGGAGAGAAATTATTGCTGAACAATCTCCAGAATACATGGCACCCAGGACTGAGATAGGGGGACGCTCGAGTGCAGTCTCACCTACTCCTGTTGCGGGAGGAAGGTCGACTGATCTCCCATCAAGAAAATCTAGCATAATTAAAAAGAAGTAGACTTGAATACTGATAACGAGTACCTTTTGTAATTAGATGTTAATGCTTCATTGACTGATTGAATTAATCAGTGTTCGATGTAGGCCCTTGAGAGGAGCGTTGTAATTTGAAATGTTGATATTGGAAACTAACATTTTCTTTGCCTGCAGTAAATGTTATTGTCTGGTTTGACCCATCGAATTATAAGAAGTCCGTGGGCATAGAAGTAAGTATTATATGTGCTTCAACCCTTGGACTTTTGGAAGGCTTAGCGACATCGAGCAAGTTTTTTCCTCACTCGTGCTTTAGGCGTGTTATCTTTAGGCTAAGAGGTTTGTTATGGCCCCCGCCTTTGGATGCATGAGTATCCTCAGGAGTTAGGCTAGTATTATCTATGTCATTACTAATATTGGATGTTGTAGCTTATCGGCAGCGAGCAAGATTTTTCCTCACTCGTACTTTAGGCTTGTTATCTTCAGGCTAAGAGGTTCGTTATGTCCCCCGCCTTCGGATGTATGAGTATCCTCAGGAGTTAGGCTAGTATTATTTATGCCATTACCAATATTGGATGTTGGAGCGTATCGGCAGCGAGCAAGGTTTTTCCTCACTCGTGCTTTAGGCTTGTTATCTTTAGGCTAAGAGGTTTGTTATGGCCCCCACCTTCGGATGTATGAGTATCCTCAGTTGTTAGGCTAGTATTATCTATGCCATTACCAATATTAGATATTGAAGCTTATCGGCAGCGAACAAGTTTTTTCCTCACTCGTGCTTTAATCTTGTTATCTTCAGGCTAAGAGGTTCGTTATGGCCCCCGCCTTCAGATGTATGAGTATCCTCAGAAGTTAGGCTAGTTTTATCTATGCCATTACCAATATTGGACGCTGGTTTTACCTTTAGGTATCGAGCTTGTATAAACTGTGCTTTAACCCTTGGGTGGAGATGGATGGAGATGAAGTGGAACTGTATAGCAGAGATTCTTATGACAAAAAAGAGATTTCATTGATTGAAAAGTGTTTGTACATACATTAGAGGTAAAACCTCAAGGTGGATTGGGCGTTATTGAGCGACGGAGGAGCTGTTCAGGGTTGATATAACTTTAATCTTCTTGCATTCCATGGATTTGGAATTTTGTCACCGGCTTCCGTCATGAGATAGTATGAACCCAGACCAGTTTGACCTATGACCATGAAAAGACCTTTCTTATTTTCTGCTAGTTTCCTAGTATGTGGATCTTTTCTGTTATCTGAGATTTCTCAAAGGACCCAGTCGTTGATAGCGAACTTCCGAGTGTGAACTCATTTGTTTTATGAATTTGCCAGTGTTTGATGATATCGACCAAGAATTGTGATAACTCGATCTCGTGTCTCATCGATCCAATTGAGGTTGCACGTCAATTCAAACTTATTTTCTTCATCAGTGAGCTCGTGGTCTCTTACAGGATGGCGGTACTTTGTTGGGATCACTGCTTCAGTTCAATAAGCAAGTAGAAAAGGAGAGCACTGTGTTGATTTCCGGGGCATAGTTTGATAAGCCCATAAGGCGTAAGGTAATTCACGTATCCAGTTGCCCTTCTTCTGTGACATAAGGCGCTTTTTGAGACCATCCACGATGATTTTGTTTGTGATCTCCGCCTGTCCATTTCCCTGGGGGTAGTACGGGTTTGATGGAGAATAGATTATGTTGTGTTTGTTGAGAAATGCTACAACCTTGGCTCCAACGAACTGAGGACCGTTATCGATACAGATCAAATGGGGGCAACCGAATCTTGTGATGATATACTGCGAAATGAAAGAAATGACCTCTTCTTCTCGAGTTCTGCATAGAGGAACTGCTTCGACCCATTTAGTAAAGTAATCCATAGCAACAAGGAGAAATTTCTAGTTACCAGGAGTATTGGGGAATTCACCAACTAGATCGAGTGCCCATCGCTTGAACGGCCAGTACACCTTACTGGCATGGAGTTCGAGGACAGGGGCCCAAATTTGATTCCCATGACGCTGACATGCGTCACATTTCTATAAGTATTCTTCAGCTTGCTTCCGCATTCCTGGCCAGAACACTTCTTGAGTAATAGTACTATTAGCAAGAGCTCATCCTGCGGTATGGGATCCACAGGTACCTTCATGTAGATCTTGATGCATCTTGTCGGTAAGTTCTTTAGAGAAGCACTTGAGGTATGGACCAGTGACTGAACGTTTGTAGAGATTGTCGTTTGGTTGGACTGTGTAGCACTTTGAATTCTCGATGATGTGTCTGCGTTACTGTGGATCATCTGGTAGTGGCCCATTGCTTGAGTTATCCAGACCGAGATAAATAACGAATGGTTTCCTCCAATCATCTTCCGCCATCTCATCGCCCCAAGTATTAATCGCAAATATTGTAGTACGATTAATACTGGGGCTAGAAATAACTTTGATTTGAAGGTGTCTTGATTCTGTACCCAATACACCTGCTAAGTAAGCCAAGGAGTCGGCGTGGCAATTATCTCCTCGAGGGAGGTATTCGAGCGTAACATTGTAAAATTTGTTTAGCTTTTCTGCAACCAGAGCTGCATAATCGACTATGATGTCGTTCTTCTTGTAATGTTCTGAGTAGTGATGAATGATTAGAAGGGAGTTTGTGTAGGCCGAGATATCAGTAATTTCGAGTTCGAGAGCCATATCTATACCATGAATGAGTGCCTTGACTCTGTAACATTGTTCGAGGCTTCGAAGTTGAGACGGATGGATTTCTCGATTCTGTTGTTGGAAGGTGTAATGAGAACGATCCTAATTCCTAACCCTGCGGGTCCTGCTGAACCATCGGTGAGGAGCCTCTACCCTTTTTGAGATATCCATGATGCTCGATCATCAAATGATTTGGAGGGTGAAAACTCATCTGCTGCATCTTCGGCGAGATCTGGATCATATTCTTCCCGGTCAGGATCTAAAACTGGAAAGTCTGCTAGGAAATCAGCAACTTCTTGACCCTTTTCTGATATTCCTCGCTCAAATTTGATTTCGTGCTCCCCCAAACTGACGGACCATTGTTGTATTCGTCTGGATTTCTCTTTCTTAGACAATTCTTCCCGAATTGGGTAGTTTGTCATGACTTCGACATGATGTGCTTGAAAATAGTGTTTGAGCTTTTGTGCGGTGTAAACGAGAGTTAAAAGTAATCTTTCAATTTTAGAGTACCTCGTTTCCGCTGGAGTAAGTGTTTTGCTGATGAGGAAGATCGGTTTCTCAATTTTTCCTTCGAGCCGAATGAGAACCGAGCTGAGAGATGCATCTATAACTGCGAGGTAGATAATCAGTTCCTCATTGCCTATCAGATTGCTCATGATTGGGGCTTTTCCAAGGCAAGTTTTGAGTTCCTAAAAAACTGCTTCACATTCTGGTGTCCAGTTGATATCTTCGTTCTTTGACCCTTTGCCTCATTGAGTAGAACCTCTGAGTAGCATAAATAACTATATGCATCGATCTGAGGATTTAGATACGAATCTGTTGATTGCTACAATCTTTCCTGCGAGCTTTTGTACATCCTTCTTTGTTGATGGTGAAGGCATGTCCAGAAGAGCACGAATTTGAGATGTATCTGCTTCTATCTCTTTCTTGCTGATAAGATGACCCAAGAACTTGCCCGGATGAACACCGAACTGGCATTTTTCAGGATTAAGCTTCATTATGTAGGATCGTAATATACTGAATACTGTAGAAAGATGAGAGATGTGATCTTCTTTCTTTAGGCTCTTTTAAAGCATGTCGTCAATATAGACTTCGACTGTTTCTCCCAAGTGCTCTTTGAACATACTTGTGACCAGCCTTTGGTAAGTGGCTCCAGCGTTCTTAAGGCCGAATGACATGACCTTATAACAGTAGAGACCTCTTTTTATAATAAATGTAGTCTTTTCTTGATCTACTTCCAAGAGTGAAATCTGATTGTACCCCGAAGCGGTGTCCACCATGGACAAGAGTTTATGACATGCTGTAAAGTCGAGGATCTAATGAATGATCGGAAGAGGGAAGCTGTCTTTTGGCGTGTGTTTGATAAGATCTGAAAAATCCACGCAGACCTGAACCTTCCTATTCTTCTTGGGAACAACAACGATATTAAAAATCCTGTCTGGGTACTTGGCTTCTCGAATGAAACCGACCTCGATAACTTTGTCGATCTCCTTCTTTACCTCGTCTCTAAGTCTTAGAGATAACCTGCATTACTTTTTCTTAACTGTTGTGGCACCATCGCGGGTATTTAAAATGTGGCAAGACTTTGAGGGGTCTACGCCTGATATTTCTTGGAAGTTCCATGCGAAAACGTCTTTGTTGGAATGGAGGAAAGAAATAAGAGCTTCTTTCTCTATTTGAATTAAATTTGTACCAATATAAGTACCTCGGTTAATTCCATCGATCTGGATGTATTCTGCAAACTCGGCTGGAGAAGACTGATCATCAAGGTGATCAGCCTTCTGTGATTGCTTTGCAGTAATCTAGTCAAGAACTGGCGAGACTGTATTCTCACAAGCTCGAGAGAGTTTTTGACTTTCTTTGATTTCATAAATACCGTTGTTATGTTTGAAACGGAGTGCTTGGTGGAACGTAGACGGGATGGCCTCCATATTGTGCAGCCAACAACGTCCTAGTATCTCCAAATACCTTGATTTGGCATTGATGACTTAAAAAATAACGTCGATTGTGGTAGGCCCTGCTATGGTCGGGAGAGTAATCTTCCCAACTCGTACTTCTTTGGACCCATTAAACCCACTGATGTCTATCTCGCTTTGAACGACCTGATTTGAGAGTCCCATCTGGTCAATCGTGCTCTGGAAAAGGGTCTCAATCCCACTTCTTGTGTCCACCATCATGGTGTGCATTATGAAGTTCCTCATTTTAAGCATAATTACTAGTGCGTCATGATGAGGATACTTCACATGTCTTGTATCGCAGTCTTCGAAGGAGATTCCCTTTCGACGACTGCTTGACTCTGGGAGGTACTTGGCTTCCTTGTCCTGGACGGCAAGGTCACAACACTCACCCAACTTCCTCCGCTTGATTATGGTAAAATTCAAAACCTGATTGATCTCGATCATATTGCTACAGTAGAGATGATATAGATGCTTCTCCTCTTCTAGTTCTGTTGCTTGAGCCACGTCACCTTATTTCAGATAGCTCCCATTTTTATAGCTGGGAAGATCGATGATGTATTCGAGCATCTTCCCTTCCTTAAAAATGATATCCAGGAGCTTCTTCAAACCAAAGCAATTGCCGGTGTTGTGGTGCTTAATTTTGTGATATTCACAATAAGGTCGACCAGCTATTGGATCAAGAGGTCGAGCTGGACGGAAACATTTATCTTTCTGGAAAACAGGATAGATCATGGAAAGCTTGGCATTCAACTTTGGTATGACTGTTCTGGATGGTTTCTGCGACCTCTGATTGTTGTCTCTTCCAGGCTCTGTCTTTGCTCATTTAGGATCGCCTTGATCGCTCGAGTTGCGGTTGTTGGTAGAATCTGTAGAAGGAACCTTGGTGTTATGGACTGCCTTTACGGGTTTATTCAGTTCGGGCATCATCCGCTCCAGATCGATGTAATTGTTGACTTTCTCAATCATATCTTCGAGAGTCTTGGGCTTTTAGAGGAAGAGATACTCTTTAGCTTTGCAATTGAACTGCAGAACTTTTGTGAATGCGGACACGGCCGTCTTCTGATCTAGATTGTCGACCTTCCGAGCCAGTTCGAGAAACTTCTTGGAGAACTCCTCAAGCTTTTCCCCTTGTGCTTGTTTGAGACTTATAAGAGAATATAAGTTCTCTTCTTTGTCTTTGTTGTGGGCATAAGCCTTGATGAAGATTTTTTGTAACAGCTCAAAGGTATGAATCGAGCCTTCCGGTAAAGAGTGGAACCAACGGAGAGGTTCGTCCTGGAGACTGGTAGCGAAGAGCTGACAAAGGATGTGATTTAGATTATAATGCAAGCCCAATGAGTTGCAGAATTGTTGAACGTGCTGGCCAGAATCGGTTCCTTTGTATTTGACGATCTTGGGTGTATGAAAACCTGTTGGGACATTCATATCAAATAATTCTTTAGCAATTGAACTACCTTGTAATTTATGCGTGTCATCCTTCGCGTCTAAAGCCGTTGCTTTAATGATCTCCCTGATACGCTGGTCCATGAGCTCCTGAGAAATATAATGTTGAGGGATAGGAGCTGCTGGAACTGCTGGAACTACCAAAACTACTGGAACTGTCAGAACTGTTGGAACCGCTTGACGTATGAGTCTGGGAATGTGGTTACCTGTTTCCTCACTCATATGTTCAGGAAGCGGAGCTCGGTAAGGAGGTCGCAGTACTTCCCCGGGCTGCCTGGAAGGCCTGCGATCTCTGCTGATATCTATCTGTGCCTCCTGTCCCAAATGAATTAAGACTATCGGTGCTTGTGGATCCTCACAATGAATCTTGGAAATGTTTGTACTGCGTACCTCATGTGGCCCTAACCTCTCGTGAACAGAAACCCTTGAGGTCGTTGGTACTGTCTCGCGTTCTCTCAGGGCTGGTGGTTGTTGGCTTCTCTGTAATGCTTTTAGAGCTATTTAAAAAGCTTACATATGATCTTCTTGCTTCTTTATCTCTAGAACTCCAGCTTGACGCTTTCGTTCTGACTCCTTCTCCCGGATATCTTGATCTGCCAATAGCAGACGTTCGACCTGACTCCGCTTCTCAGCTTCGGCAATTAAGCTCGCCTGAAGTTTGGCAACCCGATCAGGCCCCCTTGAACTTTCAGGCTGAGCTCCCGAAGACTGGCGTGTTTAAACCATAATGAAATACTACATGACTGATGAGTATTTATCATGGCTCTTAAGTACGTGGAAAAACTGTGTGTTCCCATAGACGGCGCCAAATGTGGGGACCAGATTTCGCAATGCTCGAAATAGCTTGAAATCGATCCTTACACCAAGAACTACTATAACAAGAATTAAATAAGAGATAACACTTGACACAGGGGATTTAGCGTGGAAAACTTGTAAATAGGTAAAAAAACTACGACCTCGAGTGGAGGATTTTGTTAAAGTATTATTATTGCTTGAGAGAGAGAGAGAATCTGATTACAAAAGTTAATTTAAGAAAGAATAGCTAGAGATTAGATAATTGTATGTATCGAATTGTCTGTTGACCATCATGTTTCCTTAGGAGCTCTGCCCTTTTATAGACCCAGCTCTCAGCTTGACATCGTGCTTGAACACGCTCTCTTGAAAGAGGAAGTCATGGGCAGTTGAGTGTGTAACTGCTAGCTCATGGGAGACAGGTGTATGTTGACTTGTTCTGTTTACATCTGTTGTAGACGACCCACGTTCTACTTGAGTTCGTGATCGATGTGTAACTGTTGACGTGTATGTAACGTGTTTGTTTATGCATGAGTCTGGTACTGGATAAGATCGAGTCTTCCAGAGATCAATGTATAGATGAGATCGAGTGTCCATAGCTCGAGGGATAAGTCCCTACATATTTCAAACAGTTTGATTATGATACAACAATTTCGATGTCATATATATATGCTTAACAATATCTTGGATAAATCATTGCATTATTCTTAGCTCGATTACAGAGATATTCAATTTTATATCAACACAAGGTTTGGATAACAAATATTATTAATTTCAAATTAGATTACAGATATGTTTACAGATAACAAGTGTTTCAAAGTACTCAGAGATTGAATACTTTTATAGATATCAAGTCTTACAAAGCACTCCTAAATTAGGTACTTTACAGATAAAAAGTTTTTCAAGTGCTTTTACAGATAGCAGATCTTTCAGGCACTCCGACACTTCAAATCCTTAAGTTCATCCCACTTCAGTGATTTTTCACCCTGATACAAAGCAGACATTGGACGCAACAAAAAGCTTCCCTCACATGAGTTTGATAGAAGTATAGTCAAACTTCAAATGGAAACTATACAAGTAGAAGACTCAGTGTTGGAGCCAATTCTTCAAACTGAAGGTCTTCTTAGCGCCAAAAAGTGATGGAAATACCGAAGTAGACTCCCCTACCATTACCTCCTCTAAAACCACCACCTATGCAGAGTTGATAGAGATGAGGAGGGCCCGACCTTAGAATCTATTGTGATGCAAGAAATTAGCATAACTGCCCCGCAGTTACGCCTATCCCTGCATCTGTCTCCCCAACCTTATCCTCCGCAAGGGTATGGAGGCAAGCCCAACGCTCCTCGCCTGTCAAGACGACGACATAAAACTTCCACATACAGTAAAATTCCTCCTCAGCTTCAGCCGCTTCATCTTCCGACATACCTTGATAAGTCAGAGGAACAGGAGCGGGTATGGGCATCTCCAAGGATTGGTCGCCAAAGAACTTCAACTTCAGTCTTTGCATTTCCGAAGCAATTTTCTCCTCCAGAACCATTCTACGAGTCTTCACCATCTTCCAAAATAATTGTGACTTTTTGTAGCAGATCAAGCGTACTTTGTCACAATCCTCGGTACAGATATTCTTTATATAACCCTACATTTATTATGTAGGTACATTTTTCCAAGTGTCATCATTCATTGCCGACGCAACTCTTCAACTCCATAAACGTCACATACATCAGCATCTACATCATCATTTAATGCACGTCATTTCCCTATAACCCCCATAATTTCTATGCAGTCAAAGCCATCATTATTCCATTTCCATATTCAAAATTTTTAAACTGAATTCCCATTACCCATAGACTCTTTCTCAACCAAATCCACCCGTGACTTCAGTTGCAAGGGGGAAATTATAGGGGCCTATCCCTCGATCTCACCTAAAATCGAGCTGTCGCTAGTTCGAACTACCGCCATCTCAGACTCACGTATTTTCAACATGACTTCCCCAGTCAACATTTCAACCTACTCCACGAACTGGTGAAGAACGTGGGTTGATCTCAAACTGATAAACCTGAATAAGTCAAAGATACTTGTTTCTCATGAACTCATCAGCTACTCAGTCAACCGCCAATAACCACATTATTCGGAAAATGTACTCCAGTACGACAATGAACTGCGGAGAAGGCTTATATAAAGAAGAAGTTTCAGTAGAGATAGAGACCACCAAAAAATTATGCAAGAACTCATCAAGAAAACTATACATTCTAAATTCTCAAAAATATTCAAACTTCTTAGTTAGAAGGTTGAGGCATTTATAAATCTAGAGAGCACTTTTAATAAGATATCTGCCTCAAACAATAAATATACTTTTACAAAAATCCTCCACTCAAGATCATGGTTTTTTGCGTATTCAGAGGTTTTCCACGTTAAAACCACCTGTATCATTTTTTGCTTTCTATTAGAATATTATTACAGGTTCTTTGGTGTGATAGCGAGTTCCAAGCCGTTTTGAGTCTACAGAATTTGGCCATTGCATAAACCATATAATTATGACTAGCAAAATATTGTTCTTTGAGATCCCAAACGTCTTGATTGAGCTTAAGATTATCAAAAGAAAGGGTTAATATACTTTTCTTAACTAATGTTTTTTGTTGATAGATAATTTCTTGTTTAAAAACATCTTTAACAGTTTTCTTCGGGTCCTGCTTAGGGACATCCTTAAAAACTTTCTTTGGGTCCTTTTTTCTTCGGTTTTGACTCCAGCCTTGATTAGGAGGTTGCATGTTCGGTTTTGTCCTGTAAAAATTTTCTGGTTAGAAAATCAGGAAGAGAGTTTTAATTACCTTTAATATACTCGAAGGAGAAATCAAAGACAGATAATTTAGATTGCCATCTAGCAAATATCTGTTTAGAGACATGATTTTTACATCTTTCTGTAAAATGTCTTTAACAGAACTGCAATCAATACAAAGTAAAAAGGGTTGGTTTAATAAATCATCCTAAAATTTTGAAATACATTTGACAATGGAAAGCATTTCTTTTTTAATTGTAGAATAATTCTTTTGAGCAGTTTTCCACTTTCCTGATGTAAAATGAAGTACTTTTTCTTTTTGTGAAGAAGGATTGCTTTGTTTTAATATAACTCCAAAACCTAGATCAGAGGCATCTATTTTAACAATCTTTTGCCATTGAGGATTGGCAAGACCTAAGCATGGAAGTTGTTTAACTTTTAATTTGATTTTTTGAACAACTTTGGTGTGTACAGAGGTCCAGGGGGTAGGGTTTTTTGTGAGTTTATTATATAAAATAGCATTATCCTGAGCCAAGTTTTGATAGTAGTGTACAATGTAATTGAGACTACCAAGGAATCTTTGTAATTGAGTTTTTTCTTTAATTTCATCTAGAAATTTTGAGGCAAACTCAATACTCTAGTTAATAGGAACAATCTGCCCTTTATTAATGTTATGTCCTAAAAATCAACTGTTAATTGGAACTATTTTATTTTAAGAGCAGAAACAACTAGACAATTTCTACGAATAACATCCTTAAGGAGCTTTAGATGTCTAAAGGGTTGATCAATAGAATTAGAGAATTAAAGGATGTCATTAATATAAACAATACAAAAGTCAAAATAAGGAACAAAAATATCATTCATAATATTCTAAAATTCAGATGAAGTATTTTTTAAACCAAAGGGCATTACATTCCATTCATAATGACCAAATGGAACTGTAAATGCAGTTTTATATTTATCTTTCCGAGTAATTTGAATTTGCAATATCTTGATTTTAAGTCAAATTTAGAGAAGATAGTCGCATTATAAAAACGATTTAAAAGATCATTTTTATTTGAAATTGGATAACGAATCCATTTGAGGGAGTCGTTAAGAGGTTTATAATTGACAGCAAGTCTAGGAGCACCTTGTTCTTTTTTAGCATTCATATTAACGTAGAAGGTTATACAGCTCCAGGGAGAGTAACTCTTTATAAAAAAATTTTTTTTAGGAAGATCCAGAATCTCGTTTTTGTAGAGTTTAAGGTATTCATAATGTATTTGGCTAGGCCGAGCCTTAGTAAGAATTTAGGTTTTCTCATCAAAATCCTATTTGTAAGGTAGGGAAACAACATGTTGCCTTTGTTCCCAAAAAGCGTTAGGAATAACGCTACAGACCTCAGTAATGAATTGTTTTTCCATTTCATTAATTTTGATCTTCATCGCTACAAACCAGGTCAAAAATAATTTCTTGACCTTGGAATTTACAAAATATCCCTTTTTAATCAATCTTATGTAGGGGCATAAGAGGATTTTGAAATGGGGTACCAAGTAGGACTTGTTGTTGTAGATTTCAGACTAAAGGAAAGGTAGATGAAATACATATACCTTTATTGCAGATAAAAACCTCTGAAAGTTTGTACTGTATATTCATCCTATTACCATTAACAGAGGTAAGAGATTAAACTATTTTTTTGAAATACTTGGTAGGAACCAAGCCTTCTTGAATACAATTTAGGTCAGCTCTACTATCTACTAGGGCTATGGCATCTATAATAGTATATTTAATTTTTATTACGAGGGTAACTTTTATATAGCATTTCTGCGAAGTAATTTTTTGGAGAAGATAGAGATATGGGTTATCTTTCTTCTCAGGGCCTTCATCATTAGATTCAGTAGTTTGAATCTTTGTGTTTTTCCTATTGACAAAGCTGCAGATGATTGATTTTATCATTCTGTGCCTGAACAAAGATTTTTAATTGCTTAATTTCATATTTTAGAAGATTAATTTCCTTATGAAGGTCCTGGATAGTGATAAGTTTATCACTTTCCATGCGTTTTAGGACATCCTAGAAATTATAGTACCTATTTGGTACTTCCAGCGATTCTAGTTCTATTTTATGCTTTGAGCTATCTTGAAGCACTGCTGAAGATAAATACTTATAAATTTAGCTCTTGCTTATGGGTTAATTTTTATTATCCATAATAGATAAAATTTTACTTTGATTAGTAGTCAAAGTATTAATGTTTAAGCCATTCATTTCAATAATAGTTTTCTAGTAATCCCAAGGATTGGATTCTGAATACTTGTTGCAAGGAGTTCCTTCTTCGGCGGAGGAGGGGTCACTTTGGTTGATTTTATTGACTTCCTCGTTGCTGTTAGAAGAAATTTCTTCAGAAGTGGTATTAAGTAATAGTTTACTTAATTGAAGTTTTAGTCCTTTATCCAGTTAGAGTTCTTATTACTTCTTTTTAATGAATACTTGTTTACCAAGTGCCCCTTTTTACCATATTTGTAGCAGGTGCGGGCTTCAATTTTTTTTGAAGAGCTGGTATGAGATTTATCTTTCATATGTCTCTTTCTTTTTCTATGTTTTTGGTAATAAGAATCATCTGGATCCTTATATTTCTTCTTACTTCTTTTTCGGAAGTAAGAAGAATGTTTTGCACTCTTCCTATTTTTCTTAGGATAAGTGACAGGAAGGTCATAAGCAAATTGGTGACAAAACTCACCAATTTCTTTTTTTCCTGTTAAATTTTATTTTTTAAGTTGGTACTATAATTTTATATCATTACAAATACTAAGACCAACTTGAGTACAAACACTGATGAGATGAACATAAGTATGCTCATGGTAGGGTATAAAATGTTCATCATGCTGGTCTTTCAGCTTTTAACAAACCTTTTTTGCAAATAAAGATGGAAGACCATCAATGAATTTGGCTTTCCAATATTTTGCATTGGCATTACTCATCTGCAATACCTTACAGATATAAACATCTTTGTACCATCTAAAATAGGTTAAAGAAAGACGTATAAGAAACGGTAAAAGTTCTCTATTTCTCTCAGGCCTATGGGGTGAGAGTCCCACAAAGTGTATAATTACGGTATGATCAAGAGAGTAGACAGCATCCTTAATAGGAATATTACTAGTTCCTTCAATTTTAATTACCGCAATGATCTCTTGTTTTTGATAAGATGCGATAACATTATCCCACCAGCCTTTAAGACTTCCTGTGAAACTGTTGGCAATAAATTTTACCATGTTGCCATCATCATTACCAGCAGCCTTACAGATAGAGGCATGCATAAGCATTTTATTAATAACTTCATGAATTTGATATTCAGATAATCCATCTATATTTCATTCATAGATGGTCCTTCTATTATAGGAATTTTGATTCTGGAAAGAATCTTCTTCAAATAAAAGATCCTGAGGTGTAGGTCTTTTATAATAAGTTTTTAATTGGGATGGATCATATTCTATCTTATGAAGGCTTACCTCAATGGCTTGGATTTGATTCTTTAATTCACTATAAGAGGACTCAGAGGTGTATTCTGATGTTGAGTTCTTAACCAGAGTGTTGACACTAAGCTTTTTGAGTCGGTCAACAAAAAGATCAACAAATTCAGAATACCGAGAATCAGAAAGCTTAAAGTCATGGACAATAAGGGTTGGTTTAATATCAGCTTTGAATATGATAGAGGATGTACATGCTATATTATCAGAAATTTTTTAACTACTGTTTCTTTGGACTTGGTCTTCTATACGATTTAGTTGATTACCAATCGTTTGAAGACTTAGATTTGTCCAATTATTCTGTTTAATAACTAGATTAATATAAGTTATCTTGTTGTTAGGATGAGTAAAGGCGTTAGCTTCCAAAGCCTTGGAACCATGACACCATTTACTTAAATAGAGAGATTCAGAGGGAGGGTGAACAAATTAGACTTCTGTACCATCTATTTTTACCTATTTTTTAGTAAAATCTTTCATATTACTGATAAGGTATTGTTGGTGAGGGTACCATCTTGTAAACCATTCATAAAATAATATTACCTTTTGGCTTTTCTCAATCTCAAGGTAGTATAATTCCTTGATTAAAGTCAATTCTTCCCTACTAAATATTTGGAAATACTATATCCTAAACTTTTCATGACTGAAAGACATGAATTCCCTATTGATAAGCTAGCGAATAAATAAATTAGGGCTTAAATCCATAAATACCTAAACATAAAATCTCGCCTCAGATGCAGAAGACGCAAGTCTTTCTCTTTTTACTTCTAGCCTGGTACTGGTGGAGGGATCAATATAGACTATATAAGGAATCTGCTAATTAGACATCCCAATTCCTTTAAGGATAGGTTCAGATGTGGAGTTCCTAGATATAGAGGGCTGAGATGAAGGGCAATAAACCAGGTAAGGGATATTTTCTTCTCTTGTCATTCTGCACGACATACTCCTATCAAGGGAGAGTTTAATTTGAGTAGAAGCAAATGTTACTTCAACATCTCCGTAAGGAGTTTGGGTAATTTGACTAACCTGGTTATTAAACCTTGGTCGTGGAACCACTGCCTTAGACAATGTCCATTATGTTGGGATATTAAGCTCATCCCAATTTGTCAGCCTATTGAAAAAAATATTAGTTGTTAAACAGTTACTGCGTACAGCTACAGTTTTACCTGGTTCACTTTTAAAAATAACTCTAGGGCATAAAGTATTCATAACCTTATAGTGAATATGGTAAATGACTGCTATAACTTCTTCTCCAAAGATAAAATCATATCCCTGTGTTTAAATTCGTAGACTCACAACATCAAACATAAACTTATCCGTAAAGGACAATGTTAAATTGGGATAAACATCAAAATAAACTAGTTTATGACATATACTAGTTTGAACGATTCCCATAAGAGATGATTTAAACTCTGTACTTCTATCATCTCTGAGGTATGCAAGAATACTAGAATTAATTCCTAGGAGAGTTAAAGGTTTGAATGCAACTTGGATACATTCAATATACAGATAATTGTATTTTTAAGATACCTTTCCACATCTATGAGGTTAAGTAATTTCAAGGTATGACATTCACTGTCAAAAGCTATTGATTGCTCCATAATTTTGATATTATCTTGACTTATAAAGTCAAACATACCTGTAAGGAGCTTATTCCAAATCTCAGACTCAAACTCCATTTTCAACTATCATACGACCATTCGACCACGTCAACATACACGTGGTACATTTATGGAAGACACATTATGGAGTATGAGTTACTTGAGCCATTACACAATCATTATGAAGACTCATCAAAACCATATACTGTAACGTTCGTCATTAAAACAGATAACGGTCATATTATAAGACCTATAAATTGGTCCATAAAACTACAGAGAAATGATTAACTTTTCCTATCAAGAAAGTCTATGTAGAACATCCTTGTAATAGCTAGCATTTTCAATAACATTTCTCTCTTTCTAAAATCTTCAGGAGAGGTCATGGTTTTTAACCAATTCAAAGGTTTTCCACGCTAAACTTTTGTGTTAGTAATTATTAGCGTTCTGATTACATCTGGTGTAAAGGCTAAGTCCAAATCCCAAAATTAGGCTATTACATTAATATCTATAATGTATAAATAAGGTTAATGAGGCCCATGGAAGAAAATGATCAACGTTCTTCTCTAGATCCATTGAATCCACAGATATCAATGTCACTGGGTTGTACCTTGTCTGCCAATCCCATCTGATCAATCATGCTTTAAAAAAGTAGTTCGATAGTACTACCAGTATCTATCATCATCGTGTGAAGAACTATATTTCTCATTTTTAACATGATCACCAAATCATCATGGTGATGATAGCTGACATAACAAACATCATTGTCGTCGAAAGAAATTCATGTTCGCTAAGAGCAAGACATTGGAAGTAAACAAGCTTCTTTGTCTTTCATAGATGGTCGTGACATTGGCCGACACGTCTTCTATTATTTCTGTTCGATTGGCCGATGATCAGAGTCTCAACGAAGTGGCAGAACGACATATGGTGTAAGTGTTTCTCTCTTGCCAGCTCTTCTATTTGTACGGCTTCTATAGAAGGATTGTACCTCCTATTCTTGTAACTTTCAACGTCTATAATATACTCATACATTCGTCCATCAACAAATATATACTCCAATAACCGCTGTAAGGCAATAGAGTATTCTGTTTCATAATGTCTGACCTTATGGTGAATGTAATATGGTTTGTTCTCAATGGGTTGGAGATACTGTGCATTGTGGAAAAGCTTATCCTTCTGAAGTATAAGATAAATGTTGGTTGTGGTCATATTCATCTTGGAAAGACAAGGCTTTGGCAAGTTACTCTCATTTTGAGGTCGCTCGTCGTTAGGTTTTGTCTATTTCCGATCTCCTCCCTGATCGACAATATGATTAAAATCTTTGTTGACTGAATGATCTCGAGCTATTAATAAAACTTCTAAGGTTTCTGCCTCTCAGACACCATTTTTTCCATGTCGATATACCCGTTAATTTTTTTGATCATGTCTTCCAGATTTGTTGGCCTATTTAGGATGAGGTACTCTTTCGCACTTCTATCAACAAGTAAAACATTGGTGAAAGATGAAATAGTAATCTTCTAGTTGAGCCGATCTACCTTTCGAGCTAACTCCAAAAACTTCTTAGTGAATGTCTCAAGCTTCTCTCTAGGCATCTGCTTAAGGTTGAAAATATAGTAAAAATTCTCTTCTTTATCTCTGTTGTGTGAATAATTCTTGATGAAGTATTCTCGCAGCTATTCAAAAGTTGTGATGGATCCTTTAGGTAGTGTGTGGAACTATAGTAGGGGATCGTCTGATAAGATGGTCAAAAAGAGCTGACATAGAATGTGGTTAGACGTGGAATATATGCCTAAAGCATCTTGGAACTCTTGGATGTGTTCTACTGGATCAGTTCCTTTATATTTTTTGATCTTCGGAGTATGAAACCCGGTGGAGACCTCGCCATCTAACGACGCCTGTGTGATAAGGTTTTTTTGTAATCTATTGTGGATTCCTTTAGTCAGAGTCTGAGCTTCGGGTAGTTCATTTATTCGCCTGTCAACATGTTCCTGAGTCACATATTGTCAAGCTGCGGTGGTCGGGGGTGTGATGCGTCCTTCTCCAAGATTACGGTCGCCACTCCCTTCACTTATACATTCTTTTGCTGGGACTCAAATTCTTAGAGGTAGATTTTTAGCCTGTCTGACTCCCGCTGGGCTGCCATCCACTTCCTGGTGGGCCTCCTATATCGGAATGTGCTCCATTTCCTATTGATGATGGTTAGATTGAAGCGCACCTCCTATGTGATTGCTTTTCAAAGGAGGTCATATTCTGTCATGAATGGAGATTCACAAGCCTTCAGGTTGCACAGCTTTGTTCTTCTGGGCGGTGACCTGCTGACCCTGTAGAACCTTCAGTGCATCCTGTATACTTGCTAGCTGTTGCTCTAGAACAACATGTCTTTCTATTTCAAAATTTAAAGTGGCCCGCAGATCTGCTAGTGCACCATTTTCTTCTGCTTGAACTATCAGCGTGCTCTGACCCGGAGGTGACATTCTAAAAGAAGATGATAAAATAATGAGTCTGAGCTAAGACAGCTTTGAAGCTGAGGTCGGGCTTGAATACTCGGTTCCACTTGTTCAAATGGTAGAGATCTAGATGAAGGAACAATTAATTTGGCGATTTGCACCATTGCTCGAATTTGTGACTGGTTCCAACTAAGAATCTAGAGCTCGATCGAGCTCATTTAGGTGAATATTCTGATCATCTGGCCAGACCGTAAGAATTATGACCACGACGTCGATATGGTTGTTGGTCTCCATATGAAGACATTCGATGATAGAAAGAATTTTCTTGTTTTTGAAGTTGTCGCGCCCACTAGAAGAGGTCGTAACATTAGCGGATAGTTAAGCGATATCAACTGTAGTATTTTGTTTGATCAAGATGTTGTTCAGTGGCCAGCAGATGAGCTTGAAAATTCTCCATATAGGCTTCGTCAACTGTTGCAATATGAGTAAAATAAATAACATCATATTCAGGGCTTGGAAGGATGACTTTTTGAATATCTGGTTCATGGATTATATTCCCAAATATAGCCAATGGTGGCAATCTATCAGAGGGAGCTTTTATTTGTTGAAGATAATCAACCATCTGTGTCATACCTTCCGGTAAAGTTTGCAACTCACATCGTAAAGTGTTGAGGTGTGCAAGCAATTTAGATACAAATTTGGTCTCTAGAGCATTGCAGAAGTCAGTTCGATATATCAAAATCATGTGATGCGCCAAATAACTTCAAGAGACTTATTATTTTCTCTATCTTGGTAATCGATTCGACCAAAGAAAGAGAGTTGAATCCAATGTCTACTCCCAACAAAGAAGCTTGCACTACTGAGTGTTCCAAAAGGATCGATCTGCTAACCAAATCTTGGAGTCGTATTAAACTCCTGTTTGATAAACCGGTGCCCAAGAGTCGTCTGTTCAACCAGAACACCTTCATGCAGAATCTTGAAATAAAATACACGAAGCTTTAGGACCCAAAATCTGATTGACATCATCCCTAAGAACTTGGGGAAGATCGACAATATACAATATGGCTTAGCGTCACATTTGAGATAAAACTCTTATGAATATTCTGGAATTGCAAGTAGTTGCCGCAACAATTAAATCGTAACTTAAATCATCAAAGTCTAACGCGATTCTCATAATCGGCCCAACATGGAAGCATAGCGCAAGAACGTTGTAGTCGATCGAAGCTCAAGCTCAATTCTAAAAGCTAGCTCAAATTTATGGGTATGAATAGCTGGGATGAACCAATAATGAGCAACTTCTGCGAAACTCTAATGGTAATAGAGAACTGATTTGAAGGCAAAATCCCAAGCATAGTAGAAATCATCTGTTTCATTGGATCCGTAGCTGCTGACGAAGCCCCTTTTGATATCACCGATGTATCCAATGGTTCAATCTGTTTAAGCATGTTGGCGATAATGGAGAATTCTTGATCAAAGAAGCCGTGTTTATGAGTTCGTCAGCACCAAAGATAAGGTAATTGATGGATCTGTAGCTACTATTGTAGCTGTGTTTGTTGGGGTTGCGAAACCGAACTCCATGACGAAGATGATAACGAATTCTACGGTGATGAAATCGAATAAAATTTATTTAACATTGTTCTCCACATCTCAACAGATGGTACGAGTAATTCCTTTCCAATAAAATCCCCACCAGAATCACATGATGATGCCCTAATATCCTCCAATTTAAGCTTAATTCCATCAAATAAATGCCAAATTTTCCTCGAATGTAAATAGTAGGTGATGATAGTCTGCTTGAGATTTTGATTCAGATCTGTTAGAGATTGATCTAAATCTGAGTATTATTGTTATAACTCTGATATGAGATCTGTAGCGCTGGTTGTTGGAGATAGGGTTCGGTTTAGGTTTGAAATTAGTCGTGGTGAGAGATGGAAGATCGAAGGTTTCAGAAATCAAAAATGGCAAAAAATTTGAAGTACAAAATATTGTTTGTTCGTCTGAAATGTTTTGAGATTCTGAGGGAGAGAGATTTAGGGAGGAAGGTGGTAGATTTATGCAGAGAGAGAGAGAGAATCAGCCAAGAAAATAAAATCTAGGTAGAGAGAGTGAGGAGATGAAATGCATTTGTGGCTCTGGTTTTACAAAAAAATAAGAATGTTCAGAGAAAAAGAAACAGAAAAATAGAAACTCACATGTTTAAGCTCGACATAATGTAGAGAGATAATCAACGATTTCTGAGATAATGCGCTTGAGAACTTTGTTCCCACAGACGGCGCCAAATATAATAGCCTAATTTTTAGATTCAGACTTAGCCTTTACACCAGATGTAATCAGAACGGTAATAATAACTAACACAAAAGTTTAGCATAGAAAACCTTTGAATAGGTTAAAAACTACGACCTCTCTTGAGGATTTTAGAAAGATAGAGATGTTATTGAGAATGCTAGCTATTACAAGGATGTTTTGTAGAGACTTTCTTTATAGGAAAAGTTTCTCCTTTTTCTGTAGTTCAATGGACCTATTATAGGTCTTATAATATGACTGCTATCTGTTTTAATGACAAACGTTATAATATATGGTTTTGATGAGTCTTCATAATGATTGTGTAACGGCTTGAGTAACTCATGCTCCATAATGTGTCTTCTATAAATGTTAGGAATATGGCTCAAGAACTGGGAAAGTTATTCGAACGAGTGGGGAAATCATTTGAACGATAGAGTTTCTGTTAAAGTCGTTTGAACGACTTCTGAGGTCGTTCGAACAAAAATAGCTCTTGGGCCAAAATTCTAGAGGATTGTCTAATGGTCGTTCAAACGACCTAATGACCCGTTCGAACAAAATTGGCTATGTTTGGTTGTTTCTAAGTTTATTTTAAAGGGGATTTAATCCAAAGTGAAGGATTATCTCCTAATGCGTATTTTGGAGATTACCTAATGGAAAGCTTATAAATAGAGAGTGCATGTTAAAAGCCTCTGTACTGTGAGAAAGAGTTAGAGAGAGAGAAAAGAGAGAAATCTAGGGTTTAGCTATGGAGAGGTTTCTTGGGTTTTCTTTTTAGGGTTTCTTGCTGGGATTATTATATGTAAGGGCAGAGATGAGGTTTGAGTGATCTTTGTAACTTCTTCTAACCCTTGGTGTGATAATTTATTCGTCATGCTTATCGGGGGTGGTTTTAATCC
This sequence comes from Kingdonia uniflora, assembly GCA_014058105.1. Lineage (NCBI taxonomy): Eukaryota > Viridiplantae > Streptophyta > Magnoliopsida > Ranunculales > Circaeasteraceae > Kingdonia > Kingdonia uniflora. Next base: position 6,112,159 of record JACGCM010000671.1, read on the forward strand.
TGTTTAAGGTTTCCACCTAATTAAACCTTGTGTGTGTGATTTATTGCTTTGGATTGAATTCTTTGTGGTTAGTTTATAGATTCTTTGGTTCTTGCTAAATCGTATTGTGCTTCCGCGTTGCGATTTCCCCCCTCGATTTCCGAATAATAAATATGTCATGTGTATGTTGACGAGGTCGAGTAGTCGTATGATAGTTGAAGATGGAGCTTGAGTTTGAGATGCGGAATAAGCTTCTTACAATACCCTTTTTGTAAATTAATTTGGACGTGATAGATAGTATAGTCCATTGATTCAGTTGTTGAGTTTGTTCAAATCCAACTAATTCTGAGTTTTTTTACAGATGGTTAGTCGTCATAAGACCTATTCATTTCTTCCATATGTGAAAGATGGATCACATAGATATGTAAGTGTCATATAAGGACGTTGGTATGGTTAGTGCTGATCTTCTTCCTTGATAAATGTGTGTAAGCAGTATAATCTTATTTAAAGTGTCATGTACACGTCTGTCAATGATTTAATGGAAAAAAAGTCCACTTTTAGGACAACCATGCCATACACGACTTGGATAACGTTTCATACCTTCATCTCCAAATCAGACTATACGTTGTTTTATAAATGATGTATCAACATCATTTAAATATATATATTCTTCTCTTTTTTGGTGAGTATCAACGTCATTTTATAAATGATATGATATGATTAAGCACACTTTTAACGTCACTTCCTAATCAGCTTTGAACCACGATAACATGACCTAAGGACCTAAACAACATCATTTATTTTTGTATAGTTACCAATTTCCTGAATGATAATAAGCATATGTGTGACTAGTAATCTTTCATATGCTTATTATCATTCAGGAATAATACATTTGAAAGATTACTAGCACAACTAATACGCCTGGGAGCTCACTTTCCAGATTTCCCTATTAAATCTATACGATTGGATGGTACTGAAGAATTTACTTCTCGAACATTCAGTCAATATTGTACGTCAATGGGAATAGATCTTGAACATTCCGTTCCCCATGTACATACATAGATTGGTTTAACAGAGTCATTAATCAAGCAATTACAGATAATTGTAAGACCTCTGTAGATGAAAACTCAACTTTTGGCCTCTGCTTAGGCTCATGCAATTTTGCATGCAGAAAACTACATTCTATTAAGACCAACAGCTTACCATCAATATTCACCAATGCAACTGGTGACCGAGTATGAACCCAATGCCTTCCATTTATGCACATTTGGATATGCAGTACATGTTCCAATTGTACTACTGCAAAGAACATAAATAGGTTCCCAACGACGCCTAGGAGTGTATGTATGCTATGCTTCACCATCAATCATTCAATTTTTGGAACCCACTACGGGCGATGTGCTTACTGCACATTTTACAGATTATCACATTGATGAAATAATTTTCCCGCCGTTAGGGGACACTAAGTATAGGGGCCTAACTTCTTTTGAAGGAGAAGTTGGCTCTTACAACACGGGGTTGATCTTCAATCAAAGGGATGCAAGTAAATAATCTAAAGTACGAACAATCTATAGACAAATACTTGCGTAGAGGCCCGAATGTCATGCTCTACGACCTCTGATGAGGATTTTTAAGAGTGATTTTATTACTGAAGAGTAATCAAAGGTTCGGGAACTGGGTTTTACAGGGATCGAAGGTAAATTGTAAAGGGGTTGGGGGGAATTTTTCTAACCCTTCCTTAGTTCCCCATCTCTCCTATTTATAGAGCATAGGATGGGCTGAGTGACCAAGGTTAGGTCAGATTATAGGGGTACTGTTTAGACATCCCGACAGGGGTATGGGAACCGAACATGTTTGTACTGTCACTGTAACAGTTATGGGAGATGTCTCTGCACTTTGGTATTGTGGCAGTGGTTGGGTCTGTCACTGTAGTTGCAAGGATCAATCACTGCGTCGTCTTGTCTGATGAGCTGGCCGCCTGTCCCATCATATTTTTACCATGTACAAATATGGTCGAAGGGTTTCTACTGCGATGCGTGTAGTCCGTCCTCGAGGCTTGTTTGGAGTCGAAGCTTCATCTTTAGGGGATCTCTGGAAGGCTTGTTTTAAAGATTGAATGGGCTTAGATACATTCGGGTAGGCTACGAAGTAGCCTTCGAGTGTCTGAGTAGGGTCGAAGGCTGCGAGTAGGCTACTACATTCGCCCCCTCTCAGCGAGGGTCTCGAAGCCATGTGGAGAGGCGTTCATTGAGAGAAAAAAATTGCCTTGGAATTTGAACGGTTTGACTGTTGATTTTCGGGTAAATAATAAAAGAGGGTAATTAAGAGGTATAGGTGGTTATAGGGTAATTAATGAAATGAGGCTATAAGTATGTGTATTAGAGTAGGGATACTGTGTAACCTTTTTCCTTTTCATTCTTCTCTCTTTCCTCTGCAAATTTTGCAATATCTATGGATACCACGCCCAACACACGATATCAGAAGAGGATGGGGCTTGCCCGGGACCGTCGCGTAGGGCGGAAGACTGGTGAACTGCATATAAAGTTCTTCGGGCATCAAGATCTAAATTGGGACATGCCCGAACAGGTGGAGGTAGAGGCTGGAAAACTCATCAATGGAGAGCCTTATGCCTATCTCTTGGACCGACTGAAGTACGACTATACTACTGCGGATAAGCACTATCTCTTTCTGTCGGCTTTAGCCGAATGCCTTATTTGTACAGAAGAGGAGATGGAGGAACAAAGCGCTGTGAGTGTAACTGGGCCTTCTGGAAGTAGGGCAGCTGTTTAAGGTGGTGAAGATTAATATCTTTGTATTGTGGAGGTTTTTTGTTTGGGTTGGTTGTAGCAATGCATTTAGGTTTGAAATTTTGCTGTTTTGTAAATCGGATAATGGAATGGAAGTAATATTTTTAGAAACTTTGTATGACTGTGTCTGGTTGATATTGTAGACAAATACTCTCATAGGCACGTTTAGCACATGCATGTAATCGAATTGTTAATAATGGGTAAAAAATGGTATCGAAGTATAATGATATGATCGAAGGTAATTAACTGGTAGGCATTTGAAAATGGTCGATGGTTCGATGAAAAAGGTTTGATGAAAGTCCTTGTAAATGGTGTATTCGTGCGTATGTGGCAGAAATTGTTACGTCTGGGAAGTTAAAGAGGTTGGGCTATTGGGTTTTCGAGGTGGGGAATTGAAGATCACAATTAATGCGGCTTAGGGAAGATGAAAAGTTAAAATTGGTTTTCAAGTATAAAGGGAACTGTTGTGTAGAGGATTTCTTCATCGTTCTTCAATCGTTCTCTCTTCATCTTTCTTCTTATTTGCTCAGATCAGAATGGCTGCGAATGTACCCGTACAAGAGAACCAGGCGGCAATGAAAGTCAGGCGAATACGAGAGGCCTTAGTGAGGCTTCAACGGAGGTTCGGTATTGAAGAAGACATTGATGCTGAGATGCCGGATATTTTTGAGGCGGAACCCTGGGCACCCATCCTTGGCATGCCCTTCGCATACTGGTGGGGAATATTGCAGATGATGGGGCCGTTACCCGGCAATCGGTGGTCTCTTCTTAAGGGCTTCGCAGAGGATATAATGTACCAGGAAGATGCGGATGCTGCAGCCGTGGTTGAAGAGGAGCATCCCGCTGATAGTTAGGGTCCTCTTTTTGTTGAGTGTTTTTGTTATTGCTTTCTTCTGTTCTTCTTCCTCGCTCTTTAGCTTTTGACGAGGCTTCTAATATGTTTTGTCCTTCTGAATAAAATTGGTGTTTGGAAGTACTGTTGTAGTAGTATTCTTGCTCTTCATAGGTAATAATTTGAATTGTTGAATCGAAAGTAATAGCATAATCTGAATTCTTGAAGTAGTATCGTGAGCTGTCAAATTAATAATATAACTGTCAAAGTATAGTGCTTAGATTGTCGAAGAAAAATCTTGAATTGTCGAAGTAAAAAGTTGTAGTCTGTCGAAGTGGGAGTATTATCTGTCGAAGCTTAAAAGATTTATCTGTTGGTGCACAAGTTGGGTCAGTAAGCATAAATGTTTGAACTGTCGAAATATATGATTGCAATTTGTCGAAGGGTAAATGTAATCTGTCGAAGGAAAAAGGGTGATCTGCCGAGATAATAGAGGCATGCGGCTTTAAATTGACGAATGTGTTGTAGATTGAATGTCGATATATTAGAAACCTGAATTTGAGGCTATCTGTTGATGAGTCTTCGAGACGCGGAGTGGTCAATTACTCGAATTCGAGGGGTGTGTTGAAGGTTTTGTTTAATGTGACTGGTCGTACTGACAGCCTAGATAGCTGGTCTATCAGGACGGTATGTGCACCTGGGGAAGTGTGCCAAAAAGTAATCATGATTTTTACTCGTATTACGAAAAAAGTTGTGACTTGACTGTTTGGATTTGAATGTTTAGCTTCGAGTTAGGGTGAAAGGGTTCGAGAAGCTTTAGTTTTCTTAGGTAAGTTGAAGTGAATGTGTCGCTCACACATGAAGGATATGAGGGGTAAGTCGGTCAAAACACATTGTAGCCGAAAAGTCGGGGCAATGGGGTCGTGATAATGCTAATGGTGAGAAAATTGAGGCGGTTTTGGTTTTTTAAGAGAATATATAAGTATGAGAGGAGTAATTATTGTACTGTTTGCTGAGAAAAAAAAATTAGGGAGAGTGAGGAGAAGAAAACGTACGCCATTGGTGCTTTGAGAGAAGTTGCAGAAGTTGTTTAATTGGTCTTGCTGCTCCGAGTATAGTTGTTCTAACAAAGGTATGTGACTTGAACTCTACCAATTTTTGTTTTGATTTTCCTTCTGTGTTTGAACGTAAAAATGTCTGCGTTTGGGGTTTGGGGATTATCTTCGAGGATAAGAGAATTCGTATGTCTAGGTTTCGACCCATTCTTGGATTTTTGGGGTTTTAAAGGAGGCACTGGGTTTAGGATTGAGCTGTCGAATGTGTGTAAATCTGTTGAAGTGGGCAGATGGGCAATGGGTTATTGACACGTAATTATCGAATATATCGATCTAATTGCGTGCCTCTTCTTCTATAAGGAAAAATGCATACCCATCAAGCTTCGAGATAGAGGCTGATAGACGAATAGATCGAAGCATTCGAAGCTAGTATTTATGGTCGTGCCCCAATAGATGAGGATAGTGACTTAGAGGTGTTAGAAGTGCTAAATTTTTTAGTATGGCGGGGGCAGAGTTAACTTTTAAATTGGACTCTGGGGAAGGGATAATGGCTTATAAAGGTCAGATTCGATTAGGAATAAAATTTCCTCTTCGCAGACTGGTGATAGAAGTGCTAAATTTTTGGGAGGTTGCTCCGGTGCAAATAAATGGAAATTTTTATGAGATGATGAGGGTTATAAAGGGGATGAATGCAAAGTTGAACAGTGAGGGGAGGGGTTTGATTAAGTGGTTTGATATTATTACCTTCTACTCGAAGAAGGCGAGCCAAAACCTAGGTACCAACCACATCCAATGTCACCCAGAGAAGCCCTGCTTCTTTGATCTGTGTTAGACGGGTCGAGGGTGGAATAAAGATTTATTGATAGTACGAGGTAACTTTAAAAATGTTGAGGAGGTGGACCTCTATAAGTTGCATCATAGGGTGTATAATCAGAGTAAGCTTGTTGTCGAAAGGTTGTTGTTGATGTATGTCTTGAATAAGTGGTAATTATATTTTTGTTTGTTCTGCAGGTCCGAAGAATCTGTCGTGGAACAATCCGAGGAACTATATTGATACTTTGCTCGGATCTAGTGAGGATTGGGTCAATTCTATTTTTAACAGTCTTGGTATCAAGAGGTAGAGAAGGAAGAAGGTAGATTCCCTGCTTCGAAACATACCCGTTACGCCGAAGCCATCGAAGAGAAGGAGAGGCGAAGGTAATTCGATCAGAAGAAATGGGAGGGGAAAAGTTGCCAGGGAATTTTTAGTATGTTCCAAAAACGCGGAGGGGGTCGAAGCAAGCAGCGCCAGTGCCCGAAGTAGCTGTCGATGCTTCGAGATTGAGATCGAGGCAGGTGCTAACACAGATTGAGAAGGGGAAGGCTCGGGTTGGTCCTGAAGCTCCGAAGGTGCAGCAATCGAAGGTTAGTCAGGGAAAAAGGCATAGGGTGTTGGGTGAAGATGATGCAACAGATAAGGATGAGGAGATGATTGAGGTTGAAAAATAAGAGCAAGAAGTGGCCAAACATGCTTCGATGGTTAAGCTCTGCGAGGACGACCCAGAAGAGGCTTCAAAGGAAATATAAAGGAGTATGTTTTAGGTAACCATCTATGAATTTATTTTGTAAGAGTATGAGATTCCTTTTGAGTTCTTCAAGTTTTGAGGGGTACTGACTGTTTGAATATTCTAGCAGACGGATACTTAGGTACAATCGTACAACAAGTCAATGAAGTCAGTAAAGGGGAAGTTGTGACAAGCAGTGGAAAGTTTGGATCTCTCTCGGGGGACTGAGGTATCATTGTTGTCTAAAGTCAAAAAGTTGAAGCAAGATCTGATGGCGATCACTGACTTGTTTGATGAGAGGCTCGAGCTTTAGCGGTCAAGGCAGGAGTGGGAGTGGTCGACAAGGCTTGCGGTAAAGAGATGGAGAAGGCAGAACAGAAGGTAAGTTTCCAGCGGCAGTTTGATGATGAATGTAAGGTGAATGTCAAGTTGAAAGTGTTTATAGAAGATAAGGGGTATAACCCTGACATGTTGGAACCCTTCCCTGTTTCCCCAGAACTTGTTGATGGAGATGATTTGCAGATGAAGGAAGGAGAGGTAGATGTTGTGGATGGGGCAGCTGAAGGTACTAGAGGTGGTGTTGAGGCTCTGTTATTGGGGCAGCCAGTGGTGGAATTGTGGATGATGTGGTTGTCGATGGTGCAGGGTCGAAGCCTTCGAGTGAAGGTGCTGAGGGCGTTGGCGTTGGGGGACCTGTGGAGGAAGAAGGTGTAGCCGCGCCGGTATGAGGTATTTGGTATTGAGGTTCCATGCTTTCCTTTTCTGATTTGTTGTTGAGTTGTAATATTTTGAACTATTTTTTTTTGCGTTGGTCTTTGAACTTGATATGTCTTTAAGCTATTGTACTGTACTGAAGGTGGTTATCTGTGGAACTTCTGAAGTTGATTCTAAACTACTTTTAAATTGATTTCTGATTTGCTAACTGACTTTGTTGTCTTGTTCTGACCTTGCTTTATTCTGGATTGTTGAAATATTGATGTGTATTCAGTTGGTTTTGCTTGTGTTGAACTTTTGATGACTGAACTTGATTTGTAATGTAACTGTTTCTCTGATGTATGATACTTTGAATCTTCTGCATACTTAGTAGAATTGTAGATATTCTTGTACAATAGTATATGCATGTACTGTTTCAGTCGAATAACTGTGGAGTCATTGAATCTTGAAGAGCTTCAAAGGATCTGTTTGGACATCGAAGGCCGAAGCTACAATAATGTTGGAAGTGTAAAAAATAATTTTAAGGTTGCCTTAGAGTATCAGCCGGGCCGGGGGGACGTGATACCTAGAGGAAACCCAAAAATTTACTGGACTTCGAAGGCCTAAGCCATAGCGAAGCAAGACGTGTTTGCCTCTAACGCATTCCTGAGGGTACACCCTTTTGACCATTCGTGCCCCTCGGTTTTGTTCGAATGTTAGAAACTTGAAAATTTCAAGATTGCCCTCAACTAGCAGTCGGGGCGAGGGTGGACATGATATTCGGGGTAAATCAAGAAATCGATTGGACTTCGACGGTTTTGGAGCCTGATTGAAACATAACTGTTCGCCCCTAATACATTCTCAAGGGTCCAGTCTTTTGACCATCCTTGCTCCTCGAGTTTGCTCGAAATTGGAAGGTTGAAAATTTCAAGGTCGCCCCCAAGTATCAGTCAGGGCGAAGGGTTGACATGATACTTAGAAGAAACTAGGAAATTGATTGGACTTCAACAGTTTCAGAGTCTAATCAAAGCATAACTGTTCGCCCCCAATGCATTCTCGAAGGTCTGGTCTTTCGACCATCCTTGCCCCTCAAGTTTGCCAGAAATTGGAAGCTTGAAAAATCTCAAGGTTAGTCCTAAATATCAGTCGGGTCGAAGGGTTGACATGATACCTAAGTTAAACCAAGAAACTCAATGAAAAGAGGATACGAAGTATGGGTAAAAAACTATTTATTGATTATTCTGTGTTACATCAGTTGTACAAGGTTGAGGCCGTAGCCTGTTATAGAAGACCAACTGCATTGTGTTCCACAGATTTGGTAAAGGCTCTTCGTCTTCTGTCATTAGCTAGTAAGAACCCTTATCAATTCTATCGTACACGACATAAGGTCTTTCCCAAGATTCAGCTAGCTTGCCGGCATTTCAAGGTTTCGAGGATTGGTTGATACGTAGAAGTACTAGATCTCCGATGTTGAAACTCTGTGGTCAAACTCTCTTGTTATAGGATTTTTGAAGTGATGTGTGGTAGCGGCCAAGGTTGGCGATAGCTCGGTCTCTGGTTTCGTCGATCTATAACATGTTACATACGAGCTCAAACTCATTGTCTTCCTCTGGGAGGTTAGGATCTGGTGTGGGTACTTCGAATTGAGTAGGGAGCATAGCTTCGGTACCATATGCTAGGAGAAAAGGGGTACAACCTGTAGATTTTCTTAGGGTTGTTCGATAGGCTTAGAGGACATGCTGTAACTTTTGAACCCATCGACCTTTCTTCGTGTCAACTCTTTTCTAGAGACCGTCGACAATGGTTTTACTTATTGCTTCGACTTGACTGTTGCCTTGGGGATAGTAAGGTGTTGTGGGTGAGAGGATGATGTTGTATTTTTTGAAAATGTTTCTGACTTTGCTGTCGAAAAATTGGGGACCATTGTCGCATCGAATCATATGGGGGCAGCCGAAGCATGTGATGATGTTTTCCCATAGAAATTTGATAACTTCTTCTTCTCTGGTTTGGCATAAAGGTATAGCTTCGACCCATTTGGTGAAGTAATCAGTTGTAACAAGGATGTTTTTTCTGCTACCCGAGGCTTTTGGGAAGGGTCTGATGAGATTGATAGCCCATCTTTTGAATGGCCAGGAGACTTGACTGAAATGGAGGTCTTGAGAAGGGCAATGGATGTCATAAGCGTGATGTTGGCATTTGTTACAGTGTTTAGCATACTCTTCAGCTTGTTTTTTCATATTTGGCTAGAATAATCCTTGAGAGACGGCTCGAAGGGCCATTGAACGACCAGCAGTATGAGCCCTGCAGGTTCCTTCATGGAGTTCGGCTAGAATTGCAGAGGCTTCGGCTTGGGATATGCATCGAATTTGGGGATTTATGATGTAATTCATTTTTGCGGATAATGTATCTGCGGTAATTTTCTAACAACGATCGTTTGGCTTTGGGATCATCTGAGAGGGTAGCATTATTGAGGTAATGGAGGAATGGTGTTTGCCAATCGTCTAGATTGAGACTCTCACCCCTAGTATTGATGGCATTGACTTCCATTTGGTTGATACTTGGGCGTTTGAGTACTTCGATATGGAGGGTCCGAGATTCTACATGTCTATTTTCTCCTCGAGGGTAATGAGTGATTATGGATTTTTCAGGAAATCGGTCCATACGCTGTCGCACAAAGAGAGCATAGTTAGCTATGCGGCCATTAGCTTGATTTTCTCATGTGTAATGCCTTTGGACAAGTTGAGAATATGTGAAAATGACAAGTTTGGGGATGCCGAGATCGAGAGTGAGGCCGAGGCCGTGGATCAAGGCATCGTACTCAGCTTCGCTATTGGAACATTCGAAGGTAAGTTTGACAATTTTTTTATATTTTGTCATTAGTGGGTATTACCAAGACAATACCAATTCCTGAGCTATTGGGCCAGCGGATCCATCTGTGAATAAACTCTAGCCAGTGTGAGGGTTGGTCTTCTGTTAAGTCATCTTCGTGTTCTTCCCAATCGACATCTTTGACAGGGGATTTTGCAAGAAAGTTTGCTACTGCTTGGCCTTTTTAGGATATCTGCTTCTTGAATGTAATGTCGTGTTCGCCAAGGTACACAGACCACTATTGTACTCGTCTGGATTTCTCTTTTTTACTGAGTACTTCTCGAAGGGGGCAACTTGTTATACCACGGATGGGGTGAGCTTGAAAATATGGTTTGAGTTTGCGGACTGAATAAACAAGGGTGAGGAGCAAATGCCCAAGCTTTGAATATCGGGTTTCTGCGGGTGTGAGGGTTTTACTGATGAAATATACAGGTTTTTCAGTGTTTGAGTTGAGTCGAATAAGCACTGAACTGATAGAGGTGTCTGTAACAACAAGATATAAAGAGAGTATTTCACCTTCAATAGGGGTGCTGATAATGGGTGGTCGGCCAAGATAAGTTTTGAGTTCGAGGAAGGCCTGTTCACACTCGGGTGACCAGTTAATTTTGGGGTTATTTTTCTTTTTTGATTTATGGATGCCTTGGTCGCGCAAAAGGGAAAAGAGCCAAGCACATTTGTCAGAGGATTTGGAAATAAAATGGTTAAGGGCTGCTATCTTGCCAGCCACTTTTTGGACGTCTTTTTTACTTCGAGGCGAAGGCATATCGATGAGGGATCGAATATGGGTGGGGTCGACCTCGATACCTCATTTACTGATAAGGTGGCTTAAAAATTTACCAAATGAAACACCAAATTGGCATTGTCTGGGTTGAGTTTCATGTTATATGTGCAAAGTATCAAAAAGACTTCGGTTAGGTCTTAGATATGGGTCTGTTTCGGGAGGCTCTTGCATAACATGTCGTCGATATAAATTTTGACTGACTTGCCAAACAAGGGTTTAAACATGGTTGTGACCAGGCATTGGTAAGTGGCTCCCGTATTTTTAAGGCCGAAGGGCATAACATTGAAGCAGTAAAAGGCCTTGTTCAGTGATAAAAGAAGTTTTAAGTTGATCTTCGGGGAGGAGGGGTACATGATTGTAACCCGAAGCCGCGTCCATCATGGATAGTGACAGTAGCGTGGAGGAGTGCTGAGATGACCGGGAGGGGGAAGTTATCTTTCAATGTGTGCTTGTTGAGGTATGTGAAGTCAACGCAGATTCTGATCTTGCCGTTTATCTTAGGAACTGCCACAATGTTTGATATCCAGTCAGCTTACTTCACTTCTGTGATAAAACCTGCAGCTATGAGCTTGTCCACTTCAAGGTTCACTACTTCTGAAAGTCATGGTGCCATATTACGCTTCTTTTGTTTGACTATTGAGGAATAGGGAATGAGGTCGAGGCGATGGCACGCCAGGCTAGGGTCGACACCGGGCATCTCCTAGAATGTCCACGCAAAGACATCTTTGTTTGCTCAAAGGAAATTTGTAAGCTCGAGGCGTTCTTCCTCATCGAGAAAAGTTTCGATGAATGTACCTCGACCAGGACCGTCGAGTTTGATATAAATAGTGGGTTCGATGGGTGAGATGGTATCTGTCGAAGGTGTGGGGATAGAAAAAGACAGTGATTGTTATGGGCGGCTTATGAGTTTCCAGGTCTGATCGATCTCCAGGTGCTCGCATAAATGGGCGAGGCGTTTGGAGCCTTTCAAGTTCCAAGTACCTTCAGGAGTGGTAAAATGAAGGGTCTGGTGGTAGGTCAAAGGTATGACACACATGGCATGGAGCCAGTTATTCCCGAGGATACCGAGGTATTCTGACTTCTTATTAATGACAAGAAAGCTGGTTTGAAGTGTGATAGGGCTTGTGATGACTGGTAGACAGATTCGGCTGACAGCGACCTCTGTGGCCCTATTGAAGCCCTTCAATTCGACATTGGCAACGATTATGAGGCCAGTTTTCTTCATGGTTTTGACAGTTGGGAGAAAAAGGACATCAGTTGTACTCCATGTGTCTATGAGCATTGTGTGGAGGACGAGGTTTTCAATCTTAATCATAATGACTAGTGGATCAGAATGGGGAAAACGGACGTGAGATGTATCACAGTTGATGAAGAAAATGCCTTCAAGTCGAGGGAAAGGGCTTGATTCTGGTAGGAGGGTGTGAAGTTTCTCCGGATAGGTGAGTTTACAACATTTTTTGATGCGCTTACGCTTGCTTTTGGAATGGCCGCTGTCGATGCAGTTAACTTTGATAAAGCATGATCTGTAGATATGTACCATGGCCGGGTCAGCTGTAGGGGTGGATTGAGGTTGGAGGTAAGACCGGTCAAGGTAACTGGGAAAGTCGGCAATATACTGGTGTAGACGACCTACTTTGAGGATGAGTTCGAGAGAGCGCTGGAGGGTGAAGCATTTGTTGGTATGGTGACAGTTACATTTATGATTGGCGCAATAAGGTTCGCCTGCTCTGACTTCGATAGGGAAAGGGATACGCCAAATGGGGGCTGCCTGTATATGCGGTAAAAGGGAATTGAGAGGGGCAGTGAGGTCGAAGTCATGCTGCGCAACATAAACGGGATGAGGGGGGATCGAGGTATTCGAGGATGGTAAGTCGAGTGGGTAGAATGTGTTCACCGCTGCATTCCCCGAGACGTTCTCGAGCAGGGCGGCATATGGGGTGTCTAGAGGATCAAAGGGTGGAGTCAGAAGAATTTTCTGTGGGGTAAATACCGAGATAGATGGAGCCAGTAGGTGGAATAGTGTGGGGAGCACCTTCGGCTTGGATATATCCCTGGGCTGCTCCAAGGGTGGGTAGGGGTCCCAGACGGGCGCGGGTAGACATGCGCGATGGATCTGGTGCTTGTGATGGGAGAGTAGGTTCTAGGGGCTGCAGTCTCTGCAGTTCTCGAATGGTGTTGCATAATTCATCGATTGCCGAGTTTTGTTTGTTCTCATCGTCCAGACGGCGGTTCCGTTCAGTTTCTAGCTCCAGGCGGTGGTTTTCACGCTTCTGGTTAAGTTGTGCATGGTGACGCTCCTCGGCTTGAGCGACTTGTTGATATAGTAAGGCTATTTGGGCGGCCACTCCGTCGATGGAGATGCCGGCATAGGTTGAACTGGAGCGGAAGGTGGGTGCCATTGAGGAAAATTTGTGGAAGTTAAAAATAGAGGGAGTTAAAATGAAAAGGAGATTGGTAGGGTGGGAAGCACAGATGACGCCAATTGTAGGGGCCTAACTTCTTTTAAAGAGAAAGTTGGCTCTTACAACACGGGGTTGATCTTCAATCAAATGGATGCAAGTAAATAATCTAAAGTACGAACAATCTATAGACAAATACTTGTGTAGAGGCCCGAATGTGACGCTCAACGACCTCTGATGAGGATTTTTAAGAGTGATTTTATTACTGAAGAGTAATCGAAGGTTCGAGTACTGGGTTTTACAGGGTGGTCGAAGGTAAACTGCAAAGGGGCTGGGGGGAATTTTTCTAGCCCTCCCTTGGTTCCCCATCTCTTCTATTATAGAACATAGGATGGGCTGAGTCACCAAGGTTAGGTCAGATTACAGGGGTACTGTCCGGATATCCCGGTAGGGGTATGGGCGCAGAACATGTTTGTACTGTCACTGTAACAATTGTGGGAGATGTCTTTGTACTTTGGTACTGTGGCAGTGGTTGGGCCTGTCACTGTAGTTGTAAGGACCAATTACTGTGCCGTCTTGTCTGATGAGCTGGCTGCCTGTCCCATCATATTTTGACCATATGCAGATATGGTCGAAGGGTTTCTGCTGCGATGTGTGTAGTCCGTCCTCGAGGCTTGTTTAGAGTCGAAGCTTCGTCTTTAGGGGATCTCTGGAAGGCTTGTTTTGAGGATTGAATGGGCTTCGATACATTCGGGTAGGCTGGGAAGTAGCCTTCGAGTGCCTGAGTAGGGTCGAAGGTTGCGAGTAGGCTACTACATTAAGACAAAAGTACAACGCGATGTTCTAGATGCTGAAATCTTATGGAATATACCACAACTTTCTCATCTAGATCCTGTAAACTCCCAAAGTGATAAAGAGGCTTCTAAGCTAATATACTTACACATGATAGCACTTGAACTGCCCGATGCGTTTAATGATGTATCCAATGTAACAAAGTCTCACATACCTGCTAAAAATGTACCAGCGTGTGCTGAGATACCAGTAGCGGTATCTATACACATTCTAGCGAATAAATTAAAGGCTAAACGTGGACGTGGTAGACCTAGGAAGATCCAGGTAAATTCTGATCAGACAGTACCTTCACCTAAGAAGCGATAGAGGGATTCTACTGAATGTTTACCAAAATGAGCCAGAGAATCACAGATTGATGGCGTGGTAAAAGTTACAGAAGGTCTAAAACCATCGACTAATAGTGTAGTCAGCATTAACAGACAATGCAGAATACCAACAACAAATATCCAGGCACTTATAGTTACCGAATCAGTTGTACCTACCGAGAATATACACAAATAATTAGCCTGAATCGAGACAAATGCGCAAGTAGATAACCTAGAGGTTTCTACATTTTATGTCTCGCCAGAAGGATAATAACTTGATCGAACAAAAGTAGTTGTCCACAACAAATTAACATACGCAGTCACTTTCTTCATTTTGGACAAGGATCCTAATCTAAAAACTATTATTGAATGTCAGCAATAATAAGATTGGCCATCTTGGGAATCAATGATCAAAGCAGAGTTGGGCGCTCTCGCAAATCGAGAGAATTTTAGACGAATAGTCTAGTTGGATATAAATGGGTATTCATACAGAAGCGTAATGAATCCAGGGATATACTGAGGAATAAAGTTTATTTAGTTACACAAGGATTCTCTAAAAGACCGGGAATCGATTACGATGAAACCTATAGCACCGTGATGGAGGTGATCACATTCCATTACTTACTCAGTTTGTCAGTCAGAGAAGAACTAGACACGCATCAAATGGATGTGGTTACAACATACCTGTACAGTAAGCTGGATACATGCATACACATGAAAATTCTCGGGGGATATTCTTTACCAAAGCATATCAAGCCAGGGATAAGAAAAAGTATGCACTAAATGTTCAAAAATCATTATACAGAGTTAAGCAATCCAGAGTCAAGCAATCCAGACTCATGTGGCATAATGGTTAACTGAGGATTTGAAAAATCATGGATTTACCAATGATCTAATTCCCCCATATGTGTTTATCAAATAGACAAATATGGTATTTACTATAATCACGGTATATGTAGACGACCTGACTCTCATCAGAACTCAGGGGGAGATGAAGGATGATGTTGCCTCCTTAAAATAGGAGTTCGAGATGAAGGATCAATTTAAAGTCAAGTTTTATTTAAAAATACAGATAATACAACTACCCAGCAGCATGTTGATTCATCAAACAATGTACACCAAGAAACTTCTACAGCGATTCCGTATGGATGAATGTCATTCACTACCAACACCAATGATTTCAAGGTCTCTAAACATAATGTCTGACCCATTTTGTCCTCCAGATGAGGGTGAAGAACTCCTCGGACCTGAAATCCCTTACGTAGGAGCCATAAGAGCTTTACTATACATGTCTAGGTATAAAGGGCCAGACATTTCCTTTGTAGTAAATTTGTTAGCACGACACAGTTCTGCCCCTATACAAGGTATTGTAATAATATAAAACACCTATTTTATTACCTTCAAGAAACAATTGAGGACTCTTCTACTCCAAGAAGGCAAGCATCAAGTTGATCGGGTACGCAGACGTTGGCTATCTCTCAGACCTACATAAACTAGATCACAAGACATAATATGTATTCATGACGAGAGACACAATGATATCGTGGAGATCAGTAAAGCAGACGATGGTGGTAACATCTTCTAATCATTTCAAAATCTTAGCATTGCATGAAGCCGGAAGAGAAGTTATTTGGCTCAGAGCACTTATCAACCACATCGACACATGTTGAAGATTAAAATCAATTGGAGGCTCACCTACAGCAATCTTTAAAGATGACTTTGCCTGCATCTAGCTACTCAGAGGTGGATTTATCAAAGGAGATCGCACGTAGCACATCCCACCAAAGTTTTTCCATACACACGAACTACAAGAGATTGGAGTAGTTGACATTCAGTAAGTTCACTCGATGAAAAATCTAACTGACCTTTTCACCAAGGCATTAACAAGAGGACATTTCAGAATGTTGATCTACAACATTGGGATGAGAAGACTTAGCAGATTACAAATGTCAGGGGGAGACTCTCCATCAGGGGGAGATTTTTTATAGCACTCAAAGACTAAAGCGCGTTGTATTTTTTTACCCTTCGTAATGGTTTTTGGCCTACTAGAGGTTTTTTCATGCAAGATTTTTAACGAGGTACCACTAAGCGTGTATCCTACAATCTTGAAAGAATGGTTGCATTCTTTCCTATTTAAGAGTCTCCCCTTATGGTTGCATTCTTTCCTATCTAAGGGTTTCCCCTTTGGGTTTCCTGGTTAGGTTTTGAATAGAGCAAGCTACTTCAAGGATATACAGACACCCAAAAGGGGGAGTGTTATAACACGGGCCCAAGCCCAAGTTAGAGGGTTTGGAAGCCTGCACATGGAAGCCCAAAACAAGGGTTAGTTATTGGTTAGGGTAGTTATTAGTTGTAGAGAGTCACCCTTTCATGGTTTACAAATATGTAATAAAAGGGACCATTTGTCCTAACTTTTATTTTCATTAGAAACTTTCCGTTCATCTCTTTTATCTTTTTTTTTCTCTCCACTGAGTTATTGGTCCCAACAATTTTTTTTAATTTTTTTTGCACTAGAGGTATCCGGACCACTGTCCAGACCGTCAATTCCCGACTAGGGTCGTGCAGTTGCTTGTAAACTGCCAAATCGATCACGCTGGTACAAGGCCAGCATGGCTTAATACCAACCTCAAAACCCACCAGTGGTAAAAATTGAACCCCGCACCCCCAGGTACGGGTAACCTTACCCAACCACTGGGATAACATGTAGTTGGTTTTTTGGTCTTGGGTACCATAGTGAGTAAATTTGTGTGCACTTACAGTGCTAGTAAAAACCATGGTGGGATGGTACTTGCAAATGACCGAGAGATGATAGAAAGAGCGAATTTGGTTTGGGAGAGGTGAAGAAGAGAATACAAAAGAAGAAGAGGATGAACGGATGGATATTTATTGTGACAACATTATGGTCTTTTAACTCCATCTGCCGTAATATACTCTCTACGGTCGTTTGACAAGTAATTTGGTAGTTGGAGGAAAACAAACAAACGAAAATAGGTTACAAGATCAGACTGAGAGATAACGGTATAAGGAGATTAAAGGGAGATGTATGGGGATAAAGATAGGGTTTTTTAATTATTTTTGGGGGTGTATACAAATGAAGTAAACATGTTTAGTTAGGAATTTGAAGTGTATTTGAGACAATAATCTTTTTGGTCATTTGACCGATTATAGCTATCTCGCATGAGCATCATAGTAGTAAATAGGCACCATAGGAATTACTCCTCGAAGCATCTATAGTCGGCTTGCCATTATGCATTAAAGGCATATTTGATGAATCAAGTTGTTGAAACGCAACTACATCTCACTCGTCTTAACTGTAGATAAAATAAGGCAATGCCGAACGCAAATGTTCATACAAGAGGACTGCCAGACCAAAGATGGTTAACTCGACCTATTTAGGACCATTAAGATTTGTACACATTGGTTTTGACCATTGTTTTCTCACTTCCTACTATAATTACAAAAATACCACTACCTTTTTGCTCTAAAATAATCAGCTATCTTTTAGAGCTCTCACTTGTGTTCCTCTTGTATCTTTTATTCAAAGTGAAGATATCATTAGAAAACTTAAGACTTTCATTGGTTCTTCTCCAAGATGTTTTTCTTCACCAAAAAACAATCTCACTTTATCTAAATCTCAAAGAGCCACCAAGAAAAAACTCGACAAAAACCCAAAACTCCAATTCCTTAAATATACTAAGTTAAAGCTTCTCTCATAATGGACCTACAAAACCCTCTCACTGAGTCCTTCAAATGGAGAAAAATCAGGCACCAACCACTAAGAAAGAACTCTACACAAACTTAGACTGGGTGTATAAACTGCAAGTTGTAGTGCTAATAGTAACAATGAGAGCATTACTTCCAAACAAGAGTAATCAAAGAAGTCTTTGAGGGGTTATTGTTGATTTATCGTGTCAACCCGTAGATAAGTCTTCAGAACATTAATCCGAACTGCTATCTTCTCGTGTCCAATATGTTAACCCGAACCAGCAAAGGGTGAACCCAAACCCGTTTATAGCAAGCGAGACTTTGGCCCAAATTGCCACAGTTCTCAGAACTGATTTACCCCAAAATCATAATCCCAGAAAACAAAACAAAACAAAATCATCTTTCCTTTCTCCAACCAACTAACCACAACAATGTCAGCTCCAATAACCTCAAAACTCACCTCAATAAAAACAACATTCCAAACCCTAAAACAGCGATTCTTCAAGAAACCATGGGAGATCACTGGCCCATGTTCGGATCCCGAGTACAAGCTCGCGGTTCCTCGAGCTGACGAGTACCGCGTCTTTTGCCCCGCAACTTTCCCTGCCAAGGCAATCATCCCCACCTCTGAACCAGAACACGTCTTCGATATCAAGTACTACTCTCGCGATCAACGACGTAATCGCCCGCCAATTCGTAAAACTGTTTTGAAGAAAGCTGATGTTGAGAAGATGATGAAGGAGAAGAAGGGGTTTGATGTGAATGAGTTTCCGCCTGTTTATCTTACGGTTGCGGTGGAGGAGGATTATAATGCTAGGGGTGGTGGGTATCAGTGATTGATTGATTGGTACGTAGTTTTGCTTTTGTTATTTGTTTTGTGCTATTTAGGGTTTGTTATTGGTGGGAATTTAATTTAATAAGCGTAACTTTGTTTGGGTTTGAGTTATTATTTGATTGTAATGAGTCAATTGAGTTGAATTTGAAATTTCCGCCTCAAAATGAACCTTGTTATGGTTGGAAATGTGGAAACCTTTCATTGAACTGAGCACATTGTTCCCACGTCGCGTCTGAATTCAACCAATACCGTTGTAACAACAGCATTGTTGTGCTTGACCATCCATCAATTGGAAATTGTTTGAGGTTCTACTAGTGTTTTTTTGAGTTGGAGGCTTTACTTGTAACGCACCATTATTTATCAAACTGGGCAAATTAAGAATGGGAGACATTGCGAATCGAGGGTTCCAATATGTACGCAACTTCGCCAATCTTTTGTGGCACATTATATGGTCCATAAACTCTGGGTGATAACCTCAAGGACCCTTAAAAGAGTAGTGGAAGTTGTTTATATTGTTGTGCTTGACCAACCTTAGTCCGGTCAGATAGTCTTGAAGCAAACACAATGGTTTGTCTTGACCAAGCAGTTTGCGCTAAATGTCTGTTACATTTGTAGTTCCTATTTCATATGTACCTAAGGGTTAAAGGACAAGTTTGCCAGTATACTGCCTCATATATTTTCATTTTCAATGAAGTGTTATATTAAGAGTTGAACCAGCATTCAGCCTATGATAGCCAACAAATCCATTGTTTAGGATGATCATTTGCAAAGCACCCTAATTAGGTTCAGGGGGCGGAACCAGGATTCCATTTTAGGGGGGACTAAAAAAGTTAGCGCAATTTTTTTAGGGGTTTATATAGAAATAGTAATCAGTATTTTCACAAAAATCTAAATAACCTTAATAAGACAAATAGTGAGATCACTCATATTTAGTTATATGTCGAATGAGTACTCCCTGAAGTCGGGTAGACATCACCGGCGGCTTTCACGAAATAGACAATTCAATATTTGTAGTTCGCCCGATACAAAGTAATTGCTTAAGATAGTAGAACTTGGATGAAGGAAGTTGTGATGCGTTTAGGTGAAGAAGTTAAAGGGATAAGAGCTCGTGGTTCTAAGCTGCAGCTTATATCCATGGATTTGTTGTGTTCATGATTTAATCTTATATCTATGAATAAGAAGTAAAAGATCCTTGAGTCCCAAAATTATAATAAGAGGGCTGAAGAGAGAAATAAATAATGATGGAAAAACTGCATATGACTGAAAATCAGAGAGAGAGAGAGAGAGAGAGAGAGAGAGAGAGAGAGAGAGAGTTTCTGGGGTGACTATGGATATGGTTGGAGAGAAAGAGGTAGGGAATAAAGAGGTTTTTACTGTGGGTGGATAGGATTAAATCTAGAGGTCAAGGATAAATGTAAAAATACTGAGAATATCCTTTAAAGATCTTTAGCAGTAGAAGGAAACTATTTCTGAAAACTGCTAGAAAAAAATCTGCATAAATCGACCCCGGGCTACAGCCTGGGCAAGCCCTCCTGTAGTTTTGCCCTTGATTAGGTCTCTAGGCAACAATTGATTACTTCAGTTTGTGTCTGTTTGTAGATGAAACTTATGCATGATTGTGTTAGTTGTAGGTTGAAAATCTTCTTCCAGAAAGCATTAATAAAAATAGGAACACTATCACTCACAATTGAAACGGATTACTGTGAAGCTTGAAGACGCTTTGGATATATATCTGAGCCACCAAAAATGCCGAATATAGATGTGAAAGAGCCAAAAAGTAAGAATATTAGAGTCACTTCAGGCAGACTATTTTCTATCCCCGTTTCTGTTCACAGTGGGAATAGACGGCATATGCTGATAGGCTTTCAGTTGATGTTGGGGCTCACAGTCAATTTGACCAAGAACTAAGTTATCGAGGTTAGTGAAGGTCTAACTATGAAGTTATTAGCAACTAGTTTATGGTTTGGCTTTGAATTTCTTTCTACCTCTTATTTTGGGATGCTCCTTAGAGGGCCATTTTAACATTAAAATTTGAAATCCCGTTGTACAAGAGGTCTCTTTTGTGGAAGGGGGAATGTTATCTAAAAAGGGCATTGGGAAAAGTACATCTTTTCTAGCATAATAAGGTTTATAAGGTGCTAGTGCATAATTATATATCCATATATGGAGAAAGATCTAAAAGCCTGTGAACCCAAATTAATTTACATTACTAACGAGTTAGCAAGTCAACCCGTACGCCAGTCTTCAGTACAAGAACCCGACCTGCTAACTTCTCATGCCCAACGAGTAAACCCATTTTGAACTCGAGCCCGCCAAGGGAAAACTCAAACCCGTTTATAGCACGTCTGACTTTGGCCCAAAATGCCTGCCCTCTAATAACTGATTTACGCCAAACTCACAAAGCTAATCATCTCTCCTCTTCCCCAACCAACCAACTACAACAATGTCAGCTCCAAGGTAGTTAATGTGTGTTGCGATGTGATGCGACCATGAGCGAAAAAATATTACTGCAGATTACACGAATATTGCAACGCAATTGCGAACATTGCGATACAATAGGCAAAAATTACATATAATCCTAATATATGTGCACATAAATCTACATATGCAATATATTCATTAAAAAAACGTATAAAAGTATACTAGATTTAGCACTTATTTATTGTGCATGGTCTTTTTCGTGTAGTATTAGCGTATACTTGCACAATATTTTTCTTTTTTGTGTCTTCTATCGTAGTAGGTTTCTCACATTTGTGTTGCATTAGAAGATGTAATAATATACGACAAAAAAAGGAGAAAATGCGACGAAATGCGACAAAATACAACGCATTTGAGTCCGGTCGCATCTAAGGGGTTGCCACGGAGATGCGATGCGATTCTAGGTCGGATCTATCGCAAATGCGAGCGCGTCTATCACATCTGACTACTCTGCTCCAATAACCTCAAAACTCACCTAAGCAAAAGCAACATTCCAAACCGTACATCGATTCTTCAAGAAACCATGGGAGATCACTGGCCATGCTCCAATCCCGAATACAAGATTGTGGTTCCTCGAGCCGATGAGTACCGCGTTTTTTACCCTGTAGCCGTCCCTGCCAAGGCCATCATCCCCACCTCTGATCCCGAACACGTCTTCAATATCAAGTACTATTGTCGTTGATCTACTATCGTGATCAGCGATGTTAATCGCCCGCCGATTCGTAAAACTGTTTTGAAGAAAGCTGACGTTGAGAAGATGATGAAGGAGAAGAAGGGGTTTAATGTGGATGAGTTTCCGCCTGTTTATCTTACGGTTGCAGTCGAGGAGGATTATAATGCTAGGGGTGGTGGGTATCAGTGATAGTGATTGATTGATTGGTACTTATTTTTGTTTTTGTTATTTGTTTTGTTTGAATTGTGCAATTTAGGGTTTGTTATTGGCGGTGGTTTAGTTTCATAAACATATATTTGTTTGGGTTAGAGTTATTATTGATTAGTCAATTCAGTTGAATTTGAGATTTCTGCCTCAAAATGAACCTTGTTAAGGTTGGAAATGTGAAAACCTTTCATTGAACTGAACGTAATGGACCATTATTTGTGAAACTGGGGAAATTAGGAATGGGTATGAATTGTTGTACGACCTGGTTTTTCAAGGATCCTCAGAGTAATGAAAGCCTGTTTATATTGTTGTGCTTGGCCAACCTTAAACTCTAGTTGGGTTTGGGCCAGAACCTGTTTATATTGTTCTGCTTGGCCAACCTTAAACTCTAGTCCGGTTTTGGCTAAGCAGATTATCTTGAAGCAAACACAATGGTTTGTCTGGATCGGGCAGTTTACGCTCAACATGTGTGACATTTTGTACTTCCTATTTCATATCTAAGGATTAGAGGATAAGTTTGCAAGTATACTGCCACGTATATTTTCATTTTCAATGAGGTTTGATAATAAGAGTTGAACCATCATTCATCTCATGGTAGCCAACAAAACCATTGGTCAGGATGACCACTTGCGAAGCACCCTAATTAGGTCTCTAGGTAACAATTGACTACTTCACTTTGTCCGTCTGTTTGTAGATGGTTCCCAAAACTTATGCATGATTGTGCTAGTTGTAGTTTGAAAAGTCTTCTTCCAGAAAACATTAATGGAAATAGGATCACTATCATTCACAATTGAAAAGACTTCCTGTGAAGTTTGAAGACTCTTTGGATATATATATCTGAGCCACCAAAAATGCTGAATAGGGGTGTGAAAAAGCCAAAAAGTAAGAATATTTTTACGTTCGGTCCACCAGAACCACAGTTACATTTTTCTGTGTGAAAGAGTCCAATCCTTCGACAAAGTCCATTGAAATATCAGTCCACCAATGCGTTCTGGGACTGGTAGGTGGTGTGAAACTTTCCGTTATGTTTCTTTGACACAACATTCTGCATAAAGGTTTTGATGTTTTTTTTCTTTCTTGCAAAAGCAAGCTGGGTTAGGCTAGGACACCATGACCAGGTTTATACAAAGTGAAAGAATTACAACCAAAAATACAGATTACCAATAGCATCCCTTTCTTTATAAACAATTAGAGCTCCAAGAATTTTTCCTACTACATTATAATGAGCAGTCAACTAGTCTGCACAACTATTAGTTTCTCTAAAGATGTGAACAATCTAAAAAACTTCAGCTTCCCAATAATGTTCATAATGGTATGATCTATGTAACATGGATACTCCATATTCCAAAAAAAATCCGTGTTCAAACGTGTCGGATACTCGGACACATCGACACTCGTGTCGACACTCCAGTGGACACTTCTTGCTTAGATCATAACCTTTTTGACATAGCTTTTAAAAAGTTTTCAATTCTTATACATGTTATTCAACCATACTAACTAGTATCATTGTTTTTTGTTTGTTATTAGTCGTAAATTAACCCATAAGTTAATATAACCTTTAAGTGTTGGGACTTGTTTGTTATTAGTCGTAAAAATATGTCGTAAATTAACCCATAAGTGTGTTAGATAGGTTAAGTAACCAACATAAGCATAGTAGAAAATAAGAAATAAAATGTTTACAGCCGTGTCCCCGTTTTTACAAATTTTTGGGTCGCCGTGTCCGACACCCCGTACCCGTGTCCGACACCGACACCCGTATCCGTGTCGTTGCTACCTAGGGTATGATGCAGCAGAAGACAGTCCCATGGTCGTTTTTTCGTGTGCACATATTGCAACCTCCGGTTGTTTGCCTGAATATGCCCCCATACCACCACCAACCCCCTGCCATCCTTTAGGGAGCTATCTGTGTTGAGCTATCAGTAGGAGGGTGAGTCCATCTGCACATTTTGTGAATCTTAACAGTAAAAGGAGCATTAATGTTCCACTTAGCACAAAAGTCTCTAGTTCTTTGGTCATCAGGAATGGTCTTCATGAGCAAGTTAGCTCTCATTTGAATGTCAGATAGTATGTTTTGCCTCAAATGTGTAGTGTTAAATGCTTTCTTGTTGAAGAGAGTCGTTTCTGCACTTCCAGATATGGTAGACAAAGGTTGTGAAACCAAGTCTCATAACTTGAGTAATGTACTCATCATCCATGTTATGAACCCTTGCCTTGCCCTTGGTATAACAAGCTTGCTCCAGCAGATCTTTGACCAGTCAACTTGTTGTAGCAATATTAAATTCACCATATGTTGTGGGGGTCCACACAATTGTGTCCTTGATGTTAATGTGCACATCATTCCAATAAGAAAATTGCACCATGTCTTGAAGTATCCTGAATGTCGCTCTTGCAAAACTCATTCACACCAAGGGGGAGTAGGTTCAATAACAATTCAGATCACTTGACGAAGGAAACCATTATCAAAGCTGAATTTTCTGGATTATATACTTCTCGTGTCGAGTTCACAATTTATTTAGCCTATCTTGAACCCACAATTCCTTGGCCACTTTACTATACTACCAAGCTAGAGATCATGAGGGGGAGGCTCTTGGTGCTTGTTATGGGAAGGTTGTTATTGATTCTGTTCTCATACATGAGCTACAGGGAGTTCAACACGGGTTGCAGTTGGCTATTGACTTGGGGAAAGGAAGAGTCTATCTTAAGTCTGACTCTCAAGAAGCAATTAACATTGTTAACTAAAAATATCATCCCCCCCGGAAAGCAAGAAGAATTGTGAGAGATATCCATCAGTAGATGCCCTACTTTTAGATATGTGAAACTATCCATATTTTTAGGGAAACAAATAGGTCACCTGACTACCTTGCAAACACTGTTCCTGCACTTGGCCATTTTAGTGTTGTACCAAGCTCCTTTGCTGAAGACCTCAAGGAGAGAAACTTTGAGGATGCTTCAGGGACCTTGTATTATAGAAACTCTAGTAGTGTTTGTGTGTACTTTATTTTTATTTTTTCCTTTCTTTCCTTTTTGGGAGGTTCTCCCTTGCCTGCTTGTACTTGAACATATGTTTTTCCTCTCTTATTTCATGGTGGTTTGTTCCCCAGCTTGCCTTCCAAAAAAAATAAAAAATCACCGAAAATCCCGTTTAACGTCAGTTCATGGGATCTAGCTATGACAGATTCCAAATCTTCTGCAACGCTATAGCTCTCACTATAGAAAATGGAGATAGAATTAACTTTAGGTATTAGGTGTTAATTCAAGACCATAGGTGGAGGTGTGCTTGTTGATCTATGAGACTTGCCATCTCAAACAGGGCAAAGAGATGCGAGTGCTAATATAGGGAAAGGATTAAGATATATGGAGGTGCCCAGGTATGAGTCTTCCTGAAATCTTCAGTGTAATTCTCGAGTGTCCAGATGTGAGTCACTTCAGGCAGGGCAACCTTCTATCCGTGTATCTACTCATAATGGTGGGGGTAAACGTTAAGTAGATTGAACACGGGGTCCCCACATATTGCCATATCCAATTTTCATGCTTCCATCTCTTTCTTGTACAGGATCATGGCGAAGGGCTTAAAGTCAATTTGGCGAAGAAAGAAGTTGTGGGAGGGTTACAAAAATTCAGTGTGTGGTATTGGATCTCTTTCTAGTTCTTATTTTGGGGTGTCTCTTGGAGGGTTGTTGTAGCATTTTAATTCAAAATCTCTTTACACAAGACACATCCTTTGTGGAAGAGGATATTTTAGCTAAAAAGGGTGTATTGCCTTGGTCAAGAGTATTTTGTCCAGCCTACTATTTTTTACTACATGCCCCCCGTTTTTTTTTTCTTTCTTTCTTTCCATTTTTTAGTCTTTTTACTGATCTGAATACAGAGGATTGTCGAAAACTTTCTGTAATAAGGTGCATCGGAAAAACTATATCTCCAATTTGAGTTGGTATGTATGGAGGAAAGGATATGAGTGTCGTATTGTGGGTGCTTAGAAAGTGTTGTGGAGATCACAAAAGTAAAGGGAGACTCTAGGCTGAGATAAAAGTAGTATGTATGGAAGAGCTAGCGTAGCTGCAAAATATACCAAAAACCACCTTTGACGTGATTTCATGCAGATCTATCTTTAGCATATTTGAAATTTTCTGCAAAGCTCTAGAGCTCACTATTTGAATTGGGGAAATAGTTCACTTTTGGCAGGTGTCGGTTCAAGGCCGTTGGTGAAAGAAAACTTTTCAATTTCTTGAGATCTTGGAAAGGGGTAAAGTGGTAGAATGTTAACCTAGGGAAGGGGATTTAGGATACATGGAGATGGAAAGGGTACAAGGAGGGGCAGCACTTAGCTGGCCCTTCTATGCCCAATTTTTTGGCGCGAGAAGTTGAAAGGGCGACTATCCCTATTTGTTTGCAGGTTTTCTGATGTGCAAGGTTTGGGGGAAGGAGATGCTTTCAAAACTATTTTTTCTTTAGGGGGTGGCTTGGAAACTAACTTAAACGGGAGACATGTTGAATAGAAGGGGAGCATGAGTGTAGAACCTTGGTCTGTTTTGTGTTGGACAGGGCAGGAGACATAAAATGAACGAGAAGAGGAGGTTGTTATCTAAAAAAGGGCATATTTCAATAGCATTTTGTCTAGCCTACTCATTTTTACTACGTCTCCCTTTTCCATTTTCCAAGTCTCTGTGCAGATCAGAATCGGAAGGATTGTTGAAGCTTCCTGTAATAAGGTGCCTATGCATTGCGAAAACTATGTCTTCTCCATTTTAAGTTGGTACGTATGGAAGAAAAGGTCAGGGAACTTACCTTAAATCTTTTCAAAGAAATGAAGATTTCATCGTGGTGTTTAACAAGTGTTGTGAAGATTACTGAAAGAAAGAGACTCTAGGTTAAGCTGATAAAATAGTAGGTACGTATGCGTAATACACTAGGAATACATTTGATGGGAGTTCGCCATGGAGATATATCTTTAACATATTCAAAATCTTCTCAGAATTAGAGAAAGAAATCACTTTTTGGCATGATGTCAATTCAAGACTATTGGTGGAGGTGTACTGGTCTATCTATTGCGATATCAAAAAGGGAATAATGTGGTGGAGTGTTATCTTAGGAAAGCGGATTTAGGATACATGGAAAATGGATTTGGTACAAGGAGAGGAAATTCGTAGTGTGGTTCTTTTTGTGCAAAAATTTTGATGCGAGAAGGGAAGGCAAACTATATTAGTTGCCATTGGGCTCTTGGCCCTGGTAGTACCTCTCCACCTAGTGAGAGGTCGTGTGTTCGAAACCTCATGGGGTTGGAAACTCAAGGTTGCGAATCCCTATAAAAAACCAGCTTAAAAAAAAAAAAAAAAAAAAACTATATTAGTTTCATATTACTAATCCTTGCAAGTTTTCTAATGCTCAAAGTTTGGGGGAAGGAGATCTTCCAGAATTAGTTTATCTATAGTTGGTAGCTTGCTGACAAACTTAAATGGGAGACTTATTGAAGAGAAGGGGGACACCAATCTAGAACCGTGGTCCGTTTTGTGCTGGACTGCCGTGGAGACATTGACCACTTCTGTTGTTCCATATCGGGCTTGGCATGTGACCACTCTCTTAAGCTCTTTTACAGGGACTACGTGTTTCAGGGAGACTTAAAGAGCAGTTTGAAACCTTGGTCTTGCCATGCCTAGTGGAGAAATATTGGGAAGACTAATGAATCTCACACCCTATACTATGGTGTGGACACTGGAAGAAAAGGAACAGTGTACTTTGAGGAGAAACAGTTCTGGATAGCTATACGATTATCATGTATTGGGACTCTGTTCCGTAAAGGGGTGGGGTTTGAGGATCTTTTAATTAGATGAGGTAACTAGCTTCGTGGGATAACAGTAGCTGTTTTAGTTGGGTGTTTTCTTGTCCTCCGGAATGAAGGTTTTTTTCTCTCTTAGCTTTGGGCTGTAAGGTTTTGCCCCTTAGCTCTTGGAAATGTTATTTTGAGCTGTTGACATACTTTACCTTCTCGAAAATCAAGTAAGGGTTAGTTTCGTTTTTTTTTTTGTAAGGTGCATCTTGCATTTCGAAAAAGCAAGAGTTAGGTTCTTTTTGAAGATTTGTCTTAGTACTTTAAGTAGTAATATGAGTGTGGACTGAGTTGTGACTGGCTTCAGGTTATCGTTGTATTGACTGATCAAACATTAAGAGGTCCTCTTCAGTGCCAGTGATTGTGCAGTAAGGGCCAACTACTTCCCTGATGGTTTGATAGCAGACCTCATTTCATTAAGCAGCAGAAGAAGCCTTATCAGCCCTATTACAGATTTATGTGAACTTTCTCTTTTTTGATAATGTTTAACCTTTGAGCTGTCTGTAATATGTCTACTGCAGTTATTTAGCTTGTACTTTGATGATTTCTGAAATAAATTGCTTACTTTTTGCTAAAAAAATTTGGTCCTCTTTGTTCTGTTGTTGATGTGAGGGTTTCAGTTGTTATTAGCTCATGCTATTGGAATCGTTACCAAGCTTGACATATCTTCAAGTCTATATGGTTTAATATTATCTGGAAGGCATTTTCCCACTCTCTTGTGCCTCTAGGTAAATGGATGGGGATGCGCACCAGATAGTTCTGTTTTTGAACTTGAAATTAATTTTTTATTTTTTGTAAATTTATATTGGACTATATTATTGAATCGAAATAGTATGTAAACATTTGTTTGCGTAGTAATTATCTTAGTTTAAGATGGTCTACAAGGGTGTGCATTCGGTTGATGTATACATAAATTGTTGTGACTTTTCTGCTCAGTAAGATCATATATTAGTTTTTAACAGCTCTATATCCACCCTATTCTTCCAATGCCGTATTTCTGAAAACAGTTCTTTCTCCTGCTTCTTATCCAGGTCCCAAGCTATGTGGGAGCAACCATCACCATCCAAAATTTATGTATTTCCCGACTTTATCAGGACCCTTTTGTTTTCCTAGTTGCCTTTTACATTCAACCCTTCAAGTATAACACCAGTTGGTACTCAGACAAAAAATAAGATATTTGTAACCATGTAAATGGAAGAGATTCTCGCTTTTGCTTTGGCTTGTCCTGCAATCTTTAAAGTTTCTTCTGCTGTATTTTTACTGTTGCTTTTGGTGAGTTTAATTTTTGATTCTAGAAAGCATTATGAGCTTAAGCTTGTCTAATTTTGCTCAAGTTGTAAGATTCTTAGGCAATATTTTTCAAGATTTGCCAAGTCGGGTTGTAGCTTGGATTTTCTTATGTTTGCAAAACTGAACTTGAAAGTTTTGGAATGATTGCCCTCTAATAGTGCTAGAACATTTGCCTTATCAGGTTAGCTGCTGTACCAATACATGGCGAGTTTGCATCCCTCTGCCTATCTGAATACCTTTCATTCTTTGGGGTCACAATATTGAAATATCTGGCTAGTGGACTCTACAATCTATATCTTCACACAGAGATATGCAGGTAGTTATTTAGCAATGTTAAATGGTGAGAGAGACAGTTCAAAGACTGATACCATTACTATTACTATTACCATTATCATTACCACCCCTACTGAGATTTGAGAAGAAAGAAAAAGTGAGATAAATGCCGTGATATCTATAATGACACATAGTTGGGGCAGACAAAAGGAACTGCAATCATCTTTAACTCCTGTTGTTTCCTCTATATCTTTATTGCAGGTCCACTATTACGGACCACTTAGAATTTTAGCTGTCAGATCCTTCAGAAGGAGAAACAACATAAATAAATTGAGCATCTCCAACACAAGAGTATGTGATTCCGGTGTTTTTCGTACCGGTATTCCAGAATCACATACTATTTTTGTCTAACAGAGAATTACGGTTTTAAGAGAGAAGTTGTGATATGAGAGAGAGAGAGAGAGATGCCACGTGTGTTAAAAAGTTTTGCTGGGAGCTCAACAGTTCAGCGCATAGGAAGTGGTATATTAAATATAGAAATTGTGATGGGAGAGAGAGCTGTCAGCTTTAATTAAAAGTTGTTGGGTGTTGAACGGTTTAGCACCTAGGCGGTATGCAAATACTCCTCGCCAAGTTCAGGTTTCGCATATTTTGGAGGGGTATGGAAGTGAGTATGGTGAACCCCGTACCCCTGTTGGATGAGTTTTTTACAAAAGTATGGGAAAACCTTAACAACATATTCTTTGGAGGTGCTCTTACTAGCATGAAATGACCTTATAATTTTTAAACATGATCTCAATGGTATAAAGATTATATCCATAAGGATAGATTTTGTTAAATCATCTTTACGTGTTCGTAAAAGATGAGTGTTCAAGGCGTGTCCCATAGATCCTCTCCCATAATTCTTTATATCCTCGCATAGGTGGAAGAAAAACATATTTTTTCAGAGTTCTTAACGAAAAAAATGTGTTAAGTAGATAATGTACTACATAGCTACACTATGATGAGAAGTGAGTCGTCCAAATTTCATATTTCATGAAGGGCCGGTAGAAGGTACTTACCATAGTAGTTTTTTTTAATGTTAATAAGATAACTAATTTTAGTTCCTTGGATTTATCATGACTTATCTAGCATGTGGGATTGGTGGGTTCTCACATGCCCTAGGCAATAGTCGGAGAAATGTGATAAATTATGAACCCGGATCATCCTGGTTTGCAAAAAAATAAAAAAAATTGATGCATTGTCTTCTTTAGATCATTTCACCAAAGCTGGCAGATTTTGTGGTTCTTGAGACGGACAACTCCATGTAATTTAGGCATTTTCTGAACTACCTTGTATTGTGTGATAGTTTGTGACTTGCAATGAACTCTCAGATAGAGGCATCACTCTGCTCTCCAAGCTGTTACTGGTAGGGTAATGGACTAACAGTCCTCTTGGTAGGGTTGAAGATGTACAACTCTTGATTGCATCTTTGGGTCCTTTTTATTGTTACAACTGTGTGCCTGCCGTGCCCCATAAGGTTGGTTGATTAATCGAGCGACCTTATATTATCAATATAAGTGTCTTGTACATTGGTTAGTCGAGTGACCTTATATTATCATTATAAGTGTCTTGTACATTGGTTAGTCGAGTGACCTTATATTATCATTATAAGTGTCCCGTACATAGGTGACTGACCCATGGATTTTGTGTCTCTACAAAGGTATCAAATAGGGATCCCCACCATTTTCCAACTGTATTAGGCAGAGAAAGAGAGATAGATAAACACGAGGCTCTCTCTGTGTAGCAGCAGGAGGAGACATAAGATAAGAGAGTAATTGCAACAAAGAGTTCATGAGAGAGAGAGAGAGAGAGAGACTCACACACTATAACTTTGTAAAGTAGAGATGATCTCACAAACAAATACATGAATCAATGTATTCTTCTTGTTCCAGGTCATTAATATCAGCAAAAGGTACATACTTTCTTTAATTGGTTAGTTCTAAGTTTAGGGTTTTGTATATATTTTTAGGGTTTATGCTATTTCTTCTCCGGAATAGCTAGCTGGCCTCATCATCCTGATATAAGAACAAATCAAGCTACAGGATCCACCAAGTGAAAGGCAAAATAGACCTCAAAGCATGATGTGTTTTTCCACTATTTGCATGAAGCTCTAGCTAGGGTTTATAAGGAAGGTGCTCCTTTCACTTAGCAAACTTAGAAGAGTAAGTTTCCCATCCATTAGGACACTTCCACCCTCCTTGTGATTCCAGCTGCAGGAATTACCTTAGCTAGGTCCAATTCAAATCTCTCTGCCCAATGGGCCACTGCAAAGTTGAGAAGTGGTCCTCATTTTTAGTACTCAGTTGGTTGGTCCCTAACCTATAAGGGTAAGGTAACTAGCCTTGGCCTAGCCTATCCTAGCAGTCATAGGTAATAGCTATCATCCAAATCAACATCATAAAGCTATTAGGGTTTACACTAGCTAGAACTTGGTAGTGAGGGAGGGATCCATTATCCACATTAGTACTTAATTATCTAAATCTTTTTCTTTTACCGCCAGTAATTAAGTAATTTACGTGTGATTAACCTGATGTAATCAAGTACGGGTAGAGAATTAAGACCAGCACAACTAGCTCATTGAATCAGTGATAGCTCAGTCTGTGAGTGACTAGAAAAATGATAAGACTACGGATAGTCGCTTTATTTGACAGGCGTCAATTTAAGCCACATGGTTGCGAATGCGCCATAGCTTTTTCTTTTCTTAGATCCCCATTTGATCAGCGTGGTTTGTGGAATTCCGGCATCTATCTTTCTCAAATCCATGTCACAATTCCTTCCTTCTTCATTAACTACTTCTTTCTTTGCAACAACATATTCAATCCAAGTTTCCAGCTATCGTCTATGCCTAACTTCAGTGATTGTAAAGTCGAAGGTCAGTCAGTACTTCTACTCCGTATCACCAAGAACTCATCTTTGATTTCTTGCAAGGTCTGCTAAGCTTCTTACATACATGTAAGTTTACCACAATACTTTGTTAAACAAAAGAAGATATTGTGTACTATGATGTACATTAATATGCATATATCCAACCCTAGTTTGAGAAATTTCTATACGAACACATGATGCAACTGAAACCTGTTAATTTCCATAATTTTAAAACACATTCTTCTAATTGTTGTGATAGAGTTTTATCGTATTTCTAGGAGCTATAGATTAGATTAACTAGTAATCCTGGTATTGTATGGGCATCATAATAGTGTATTAATTATTGTACTCTATGTTACAAAGTATAAGTTCGTGTTAAAAAGAAAATTCTTTTATGGATTTCAGTGATTCAGTATGCATTATCAATGGTGAAGACATAAGATGATAACTAATTCAAGAGAGCAAGGATTTCCAGCAAAGAAAGAATCTAAAACCAGTAATGATGGGAAGATTACAAAGGGTGCATCTAGTTCTAGACAGTGGTTAGGTCTAAAAGATCCAAGGGTTGTACGGGTCTCACGTTCTTTCGGAGGAAAAGATAGACACAGCAAAGTTTGCACTATAAGGGGATTGCGAGACAGGCGTGTTAGGCTTTCTGTACCGACTGCTATACAATTGTACGATCTTCAAGACAGGCTTGGACTTAACCAACCTAGTAAAGTTGTTGATTGGCTCCTTGATGCTGCTAAACACGATATCGACGAACTCCCTCCGCTCCAAATACCACCAGGAAACTTTGGTGAATTTCCCCAGTCCAATATTCATGCTTTAAATTCAAATCTAGAGCTTGTAAAGAATGATGGGTCTCTCTCTTTGATGTCTTCAAGCAAGGAGGGGGATAAGATCAATGATAGTGCTTCCGTGGAACATCAAACGACTATGTCCAAATCCACATTATGGAACTTAAATGTTCCTTTGCAATCGAAGCTTGATGAAGTTGTAAGAGGGACGAATATTGACGGAAAATGCAGTTGGATGAAAGAAAGCGAACAAGAAAGTCTGAGCCAAGAAGGTGTTACAATACTTTCATCTCACAATCCTCAACCTCGAGCTAACACTTCTTTTCCAAGCTTGGCGAACAATATCATCCCATATAATCCATACTACAATTGGGATCCTTCGCATTTATATCTATCAAATTTAGGGGCTCATGGATATTTGACAACCCAATCCGATGATCACCACAACAATTATAATCTTGTCACGGTGCCATCTCCACTACCCGTTCCCTCTTTCTTTTCTCCATATATTACAACCCAAGGAGAGTCCAATAATCCAAGACAAATAAACCAGCTTCAAATGGCGAGTTCAAGTTCACAAGATCCCTTTGCAAATTCTCTTGCACCTTCTCTCAACTCAGGAACCCCACCAATGAGACCTCTCCAATTCGGCATTACTTCAAGGATTCTTCATTCCCAAATCAGCAATGAAGGGAACCGTGGCCCTTCGAATACCCTTGTGCCGCCGCCTTCCTTCCACAGTCATCCAACAGGTCAAGATGTACCTCGGAATCGGTAAGTGAAACATATCCAACATGGTTGTATTTTACAGTTTTCATTCTTTTGATGGTCTGCCAGACTTCCTTATTAACCCTAGCAAGAGTTGAAGATACCTAAGGCTGGTAAATATATCATGCATACAAATTCTGGTATATTATTATGTATATGTCGTATAGAGTGTCATCATCTGTATGGTTTTTAATATAGGGATACACATTATATAATCAAAGAAGGCGGCATTCATATTTCTGAAAGTGTGTAAGTTATAACTATCAGTGTGATTTCAATGTATGAAGTCTTCATTCGGAACTTGATTGGTTAGGTTACCATATGATGATAATATCCTAGGTAATTGAGTGCATAAGTAGTAACCTACCAGCTGAGCTGAAATAATAAGAGATCGATATAAGAATTAGCTAGAAAACTAAAAAGTCTTATTGTTTCTTGTCTTGATATTGATATATCAAAGTAATTAATGTATCCTAGAAGGAAAATAAAACTAAAAAGAGCGAGTGATTTAAACCTAAAAATATGAAAATATTATCATTTTGGAAAGATTGAATTCAAGAGTTCTGAAAAACAAGTATTTTCTTGAGGTACAATTTCTATTGTCCAATGAAGTAGTAGGGTTTCATAAACAATTCTTTCGTTAGATCACTGGCCATCCATTAGTTCTTTTTCTTTTTGGCAAAAGCAAGCTGGGGTAAGGCTGGGACCCCATGACCAGTTTTATAACTCAAGACTGAAATAATTTCATTCTGAGGTACCAGTATCCCCTTGCATGAAATAATATCACATGCATCAGACAAAATATCACAAATTGAAATAATAGCATTATACATTAGGCAACAGTTTTAATTTCTAAAAACAAATGAATGAAAGAACATCGTTATGCATGCTATGGATCAATTCTGGCTGGGACTTAGTAGGAGTTATTTAAATTTTTATAAGGAAATTGTTAGGGATATATAATAGATGTTTTATACCTTAATATGCTAAGGTATAACAAATATTACAAAGACATGCAACTTATCATTAGATTGAATAACAATATTCATCATCCATCCATAGTAGACCGGGACACTAAACTCACCTTAATCAAAGTGGATAAAAGGGGATTGTAGTTACTAATCCGTAAATAGTTTACAATGGTTCTTATATATTTCGAGTAGGAAGTTCCAACTTTATCCACTTGGAAGTATGTTAGATCTATTTGAGAATGAGATGGTGTATTTTCTATTTCTGTTTTCTGATGTGAGGAGAGTTTGTTCTCTGGAGTTTTGGTTTAGATCAAAGTTAATCAAGCAAGGGTTTTTGGAGAGAACTAGTGCTCGAGTTTACCCCTAGCGTTTATCGATCAGATTATACATTAACAGAAACCTAGTTTTTATTTTTTTAGCAAACCCTACATTTCATTATTAACCAAAAGAGTACTATGAGCAGTATAGTATCTACAAGGTTCTGCAGTCTGCACCGATTGGCGCTTGTTATGATGTTGTTACACTCAAACAAAACATTCTCTTTACTGAAGCAAGTATATGTGCTGCCCTATTAAACATTCAACCTTGCTAGGAGAGTAAGGTTCTAATAGACTACCATGTACCAAATTTTGCAGAGTTTTATTTTGATTTTGTCAGTATATAATACATATGGACTCATATTTTAGCAGCATGGGATGCTACTCCCCTCCTGTTCATTGTAGTATTTTCACGCTTACCTTTGATTTCCTACGGTGAACGCGAAGAAGAGATGCTATCAAATAAAAGGTTGTTGCTCTTGGTGGGGTGGTCCTGTAAATGGGAAAAATAAAGAAGAGGTAAATGCTGGGTTTGGGAGATAAGAGTGTGGTCCTTTAGAACTCTGTATTCTGTAACATATAAAGCAAGCCACATGCTTCGATTGATGGACCACACACTAATAACTTTTCTACAATTTGCATTTTTTTTTTTTTTTTTTGAATGCAAGACATGAATATATAAATAACAAGAGAGTATACAAAAGCAGTAGCCATGGAAGGCTCTGAACAAACAAAAGAGGGAGCAACAACCCCTCTGGCTGCGAGAAAATGTGTTTCGTAATTACAGGCACGATCAATAAAGTCAAAATGGAGTTACTGAAAAAATGTTGTCAAGGCGCGCATGTCAGGTGCAAGAGTGAAAACCCCCCAGGAGAGATTCTCAGACCGGTCACGGAAAGCTCTACAATTTGCATTAGAGTATCTTAAGATAGCATCCCTAGTAGTCACTCTTGTTAGGAGAGGTTCGGCCTCTATGGACCCGAACTGGATTGGGGGTACCCCATATCCTAACTTATCGAACAAGCTTGGTTATTGTTAGAGAGAGTTTTAGAAAGGGGTACTTCTATATATGTACCTAGGGTTCTCCCTACTGTCATAGCCTACATGCATCATAGTTCCCACTCAGACTCAGATCCACTCAGATCCAAAAAAACAAACGGCCCTGCTTTTGCCTCTGAAATGGTAGAGAGGAAAAAGCTTTTATAGGCTACAATATCCTTGAGCTCTTCATTTTATCATTGTTGCGCGGTTTCACCGGCATTAATGAAAATGGTTGTTGTTGCCACTGCGACCATTGTAATGAGTGGGTTACAAACCTGAAGAGCTAAAACCGATATGGGTTGTTTGGAATTGTAATCAAATTGAAATTGCGTAGGTTGAATATAGGGATGAACAAAGGAGAGAAGAGAAATGGAGTGGAGATAGATAAGATTTTTATTATTTATTAATCAAAAACTTTTTATTGATATTTAGAAGAGTAAATTTGAGAAAACCCCCCATATGTGTACACCATATTGACATTGACCCCCACATTTGCTAAAACTAGAATTTACCCTCTATTCTTGCCTGAGCAGTCAGCAACCATTGTTGACTGGCATTGACTCCGATTGACTAAATGAAAATACATTTATACCCTCAATATTTAACGTTGGAACACACCTTGGAGAGAGAGGACAGTAGCTCGTGTACTATACTGTAGCGAAATTGATAGATATGGAGTCAATCTCTCCAACCAAACAGACAAACAATTGACTGATATCACCACTCACCAGCAGACTCTCACTCACCAACTGATCTCATCTCATTACAGTCGATCTCCCATTTAATTTTGACTTTCTGTGTGTAATTTAAACAATGGATGTTTTCCGGAAACAAGTGAGCAAGCTCAGAGACCAAGTCGCCAAACAACAACACGTAATCCCTCCCTCTCTCTCAATCAATTTAGATGTTTATCAATTATTTTTGTTGTTTCAATGCAAAATGTCAGTAAGGTTTCATCTAAATTATGGGAATTTATATGATTCGCGGAGATTGTTTACTGAATTGTAGGAATTTGATGTATTTTGATGATATTAACATAATCAGATTACAGTGATAATGAAATAAAGAGGGTATAAATGTATTTTCATTGAGTCAATCGGAGTCAATGCAAGTCAACAAGGGTTGACTGACTGCTCAGGCAAGAATAGGGCGTAAAGGCTAGTTTTAGCGAATGTGGGGGTCAATGTCAATATGGTGTACACATATGGGGAGTTTTCTCAAATTTACTCTATTTAAAAATAAATACAAACCAGGGAGAGGGCATTCGACCTTACTCCCTGAAGGTGCCACTTGCTAATGTATTCTCAACTGCCCAAAATCAGCTCTATCTATGAACAAATTATGCCGGAGAAGTTGGGTTTGTTAGTTCCCGATGTCGAAAGTCTGAGATTGCCCATCTGCTCCAAGATTTGCACAATAATCGGAGATAAATAAGATCTATAGATCAAAACCAAAGAATAGTTTCGTAGAGATCGTATTGTTTTTGGTTCTTGAATGAAAGAGAGGGAAGAAAGAGAACCCATTAATACATGGAAGAGAAAAAGAATTTGGATGAGGGAGATAAACCTATTTTGAAGATGACTTTGGATGGAAGAGAAAGATAGAGAGCTCTTTATTGGGAGAGATAGAAATTATTTTTTATTTTTCTTTTGTTATTAGTGAAACTGGGGAAACAAGTTACCACTTAGACACATGGTATCCTCTTAATAGAGTTCATAAGCCAATAAGACCCGGGGGTCCTCCTAGCAACACTCATTTTAAAATATAGGGTATTAAAAGGTCTATTTTGGTATATTTTCCCCATTTTCTAGGGGTTTTTCATATTTTTGGTCGTTAATATAGAATGTTTTCGCTTAATTATAATTCGTCGTACTTTCCCAAGGGGAAAGATTTTTTATTTTTATTTTTATTTTTTGTGTATTTTTCCGTTCCTTAGCGAGGCTGTAACTACCACCGAAAATCGGATAATGGTGTTTTATACGCTGATATCACAGGGGTGAGACCCACGTGTGAGTTGCACGCTAGGGTTTCCCCATGAATGTTGACATCACTAGGGTAGACCCACCCACGTACAAGGCACACTAGGGTTTCCCACGTGCTTACATAAGTATGTCAAACCAATGACGTCACCGCTCAGATCTGTAACACATGTCACCGGGACCACAACTGACATGTCAAGGACAACAACTACCGATGTGGGGACCACACACTAATATGTCGAGGACAATAGCATTAACTCGGCAACATGGACCCCACCGAGGTGTTGACGTGGCAAGGCCGATTAGCACCTACGTGTCAAGGTAGTAGAGCCCACTGTTAACGTGGCATGGACCTCACCATGCTGATGTGGCAGTGGACCCCACCGATAATGTGGTAGTAGACCCCACCGATATCGTGATAGGGCCCACATCAGGTATGACAGTGGACCCCCCACTTATGATGTGGCAGGACTCACCAATGATGTGGCAGAGGTCCCACTGCTGACGTGGCAGGGACACATCACCACAAAACAAAAT
The DNA here is from genome assembly GCA_014058105.1 of Kingdonia uniflora. Taxonomy (NCBI): domain Eukaryota; kingdom Viridiplantae; phylum Streptophyta; class Magnoliopsida; order Ranunculales; family Circaeasteraceae; genus Kingdonia; species Kingdonia uniflora. The sequence continues at coordinate 6,150,879 of JACGCM010000671.1, forward strand.
TTAAAAATAACACGTGTCAGTCAACGAGTGGACTGATGTGTCAGTCACACACAAGATATAAGGGGGGGGGGGGGGGGGGGGTGGCGGCCACCCCCCCTAAGAATTTTGTTAAAAAATGCTTATATAAGTATATAAAAATAAAATTATATATATATATATATATATATATATATATATATATATATATATATATGTCTTAATGACATCAAGGAAAGTTAGCTCAACTTGTAATTTGTGGAGCTTATAATCCAAGAGTCTAAGGTTCAATTCTTGATGATATTAAATAAGAACCTTATTTTAATTTATTTTTTTCACCTTAAGTTGATCATGTCATTGCCACAAAAAGCTTTGATTTTTTACAAGAGGAGAAGTGAATTCGGATAATTTGCTAGTCAAATATTGATTTTAAAGTTTAAAATATCGTTAAATGGCCATTGTTTTTAGGGGCTTCACCCCCAAACCCCCCAATACTATAATATAATTCATCGCACTGCCTTCGCCCCCCCAACACATGAAATCCTGGCTCCGCCCCTGGTGCCAATGGCACAGACCCATGTCAAGGGCACAAGTCACGTGCCAAGGCATGCTACTATGTCATTGTGCCACTGTGCCATTATGTGGCAGACACGTGCTTAGAGCGCATAGCTCACACGATCGAGGGTCCGTGATTGCATGTGCAGGTCACACGATCGGGGATGTATGAACCATGTGCTATGGGTGGTGGGACACACTGATCCTGAACCAGATCAGTCTTGATCCAGTTTGGTAGATCATATATGATTTGATCCAGGCCCAATCATTTTTGGTCCAAATTTTGAAGAAAAAAAACAATTTAAAATTTTGTTTTTTTGTTGTTTTGTTTTTCTTCTTTCTTTTAGGACTCATCCCCGGGGGGACCTAATTTTTTTTCAAAAAAATATAATTTTTATTCTTGCGATAAGTGCCTACTAGTTTTCTATATATAAGATATATGTAACACTTATTAATACCTATGTATAGTTTTTTACGACAACTATGTAGGATATTAAATATATTTTCCTAAGATACTAGTTATTTTGATCAATGATCTGTAATAACACGAAACTAAAAGACATATATAGATACGACTGAGAGTCATCATTGAGTAATACTAATGTCTAGGACATTACTTGGGGATCAATTGAGAATTGATATAAGTCTTATTTCTAAAAACATGGATTTTTAGGAACCAATTTTTTGTATCTAGGTGTAATTAGATGTTACTTGATAACATCCAAAAGTACAGAGATCCTAATAGCAGTCTCTTATATTTCTAGATGGTTAGTTCAAGACATGCTTAATCCACATATCTTTAAAACTCAGCAAACTTCGAGCAATGAACCTCATGTTTACTAAACATCTAATACCTTTCTATTCGTAGCAAATGGATCATTTGGTTAGATAAGGAATGCAACATCGAATGGTTTTGAATATGCATCTTGGCTAAGAACCTATTAGAACGCATTTCCAAGGTAAAGATTGTTAATTTACGAGGTAAAGGTAGAAATTTACACTTATAAAAGAATTTCATGAGTTTTAGAATAATGAATGAGGTTCAACTAATAGTATGATTGCGAATCATTTACTTTCTTTTATTCTAAGTACTATTAACTGTCTTCAATGCATATAAAATATTTATCAAGAGATGCTATTGATTCAGATATACATTTTTGCATAATAGATGTTTGTGAAACTTGAGAACCTCGTTTATCCACAGTTGCTGCTAGATGGCTTTAACTATCTCACTTGGTGTACGGATGTTCAACTACATCTATGAACGATGGGTGTTTCCAAAACCAATATTGTTCCTGGTAACACCACTTTTGAAGCTTACAAGACGTTGGCCATGTTAGCTATGCACCATCATCTTCAGACAGAGCTGAAGTATAAGATGCTCTACAAGGGAGATCCACTAGACTTATGGGTTAGCCTCAAGCACCGCTTCTATCTCCAGCAGATCCTCAGGTTACCTAAGGTTAAAACCCGATATAATAATCTTGGCTTCTGTGATTTCAAGACAGTTGCAAGTATAACTGGAAACTCTAGAAAAATTACATCAACACTGATGCTCAGTAATAAAAAAATCTTTTATATAGATAGGGATACTTCACAAGACTCTATCGACATTCCATGATTCTAACGCTGCTCTCAGGGAAAAATATGAAAAAATGAAATTCATGATGCATAGAGATTTGATTAAGGCTTTGCTCATCAATGAGCAAGATGGAAAACTCGTTGATAAGTGCATAATTATGACATTTTTAATATACCCGAACATATATTTTTGTCATCCATTATATTTAATTTTGGGTACTTATGCGCGTTTGTTTGATTGCAACTATTGGAGATGGATATTTGAAACCAAGCTCTTAAAGTCAAGTAAAAGTGTCTCCAGCAGTTCATAACACAAAAAGTCAAAGACACAATAAATTTGGTCTCAAGATTAAAGAATTATATACACATATATTCTTGGAGAATAAGATCAAAGAATATATTGCATCCAAGATCCTTGAAGATATTTTATATTGAAGATATATGCAAGAGTTTCCATGAAGAAAGATCTCTACATCACTTAAGGGAATTATATACAAGAATCTTAGGTGATTGGTTATCATATTAAAAGATATTATTGTAAAAATATTATTTAGAATTTAATGTATAGTTTCTAAATTTGGGTTCCTTCTCCTAAAAAAGAAACCCTCCCCCTATTGTAATTGTATCTTGGGAATGATAGAAGGTTAATCTCTTCTAGCTATGACTAGAAGGAAGCCCTTACCCGAATAACAATAGTTATGTTGTAGTTCTAGGATTAGTTCTCTTTTGCAATCTTCTAAAATAATTATAATCTATTTCTAGGCTTAACCATAGCTAGTAAGTAAATTTAGACTATTTAGCAAAATTCGGTGTTATAACCATTAAACCGGATTTTAGGGCAGACACGAAAAGAACTCGTAGGAGAAATTTGACCAAGCTTAACTATAGTTAGAAGAATTCCTCCTACACATCAGATTAAGTAAAACCTAATTTGACCAAACCTTAGATGCCTAACCATGGATCTAGGATTGACATTGACATCGAAAATGCCTTTCTCGGGATTTTTGACATGAATAACCTGCTTAGTAAAGCTACATAATTACTATTATTGCTTTGGTTGGGCCGAATTCTAGTCGTAGTTATTCTCTTGTTAATTATTTTTGTTATTTATTTCTTTTCAATCTATCTCTTATAAAACCGTAATTCGGCCTAGAAAGTAACCTCCTTGTGGATTTGATCCCACTCATTCGTGCTATGATTTGACAACCGTACTTTGAGCGGGTATTTTGCAAGAGAACCCCAAAAATCCTCTTATCAAATGGCGCCGTTTCCGGGGAGGCATCGTTGAAAACTTTTCTTTTTAATACCGAATTTTCTTTGTTAATTCTTTATAATATCAAATTTTATTTAATTTTTTCTAATACCGTCCATAGCTTGCCCATGATTTCTAAATTTGTTTCATCTTGGCCGGTAATGCCTATTTAAGTATTTATTTTAATTTATTTCTTGGTGGCGGTGGATTTTACATTTTGATTTGTGGTTCTATCATCTGCGATATATATCAAACAAATCAAAGGGTCTCTTTCGAAGTGTTTGTGAATTACGACCATGTTTTTGTAGCCCCTAGGTTACCATAAGGCCCTGCCTTGATATATGCGTTGTAATTTTGTGCACATTAATTGGTTCCCTAATCTATTGGCAGGTCATTGGTATCTAGTGCATTTGTGAGTGGCAGTACCTTCACCTCTTTGTGTACTGATTTTGGGTTAATTTCATGATTTGGTATAACAGTTAGGAATAGATTTTATACTTACCAAATTCCAACAAGCATGACCTATACTTACGTTCCTCTTTTTCACTTGGTCTGAGTTGTTTTGGTTTTGGCATTAAATATCAAAGGGCCTTGCTTGGTAGTTGTTATAATTACTTGAGTGTGCTTATTTTTTTATGATAAAACACAAGAGTTGTCCTAGTAATTTTAGTGGTTGGTGTTCAAGAATAAGAGAAGACTAAAGTTGTTGGGCATGTTTGCTTGATTTAAAAAAAAAAAAAACACCTACTTGCTTTGTTCTCAGACCATCATTGATATTTGGTGCTTTGATTTCTAACTGATGATGTGCTAAATTTTGTTGATATTTTGTCATAGTGAATTGGCTGGAAAAACACAAAATTGGAATTAAGAGGCAAGCGAAGAACCATCGAAAGCAAGAAAATACGCAAAGCTCAAAGCATCATCACCTCCATTCTTCTTGTACCCCCTAAGTAAAGGGGCATTTCCTTCTTTTGCCCCCCAAGTGAAGGGGTGACCACAACTTCACCAGAAAACACTTACTGTAGGTTGGAACCTCTATAAACTTGACATCTAGAAGGGGTTCATATCTGCTCCGCCCTAGCACTATGAACATAAAGTCGTGTGGACTGTACAAATACACGCTGCTCTAATAAAAAAATTACTGTGTTTGGATTGACCTATTGTTGTGTTTAAAATTTCTTTTCATTCCAACATTAGTAAACGTAAAAACTGTTAGAGACTTGCAAGATTTCATCACCCAAAAAGCTCTCTAACAAGTGGGACCACCCATTAGGGATACAAAGAAATTTGTATCACACAAAAATTGAATGTCTCAAACCTGAAAATAGCTTTTAATAAAAAAGAGTAGCAAGATTCCCGTAGGATTTCATCACCCAACGGATAGGTGTACTAGACTGGGGTTCAAACACGGGTTTGTAGGATACGGCCCCAGCTTAGCGCTGCAAAATACTGACTATAGGTTTGTGACATCACCGTTCTGAGTGCTGACGTACGATAAGGCAGCTCGCTCGGGCGTGAGGACTAAACATCTACTCTAAGCTGGTACTATTACAGTGATGCAGGGGAGTGTAAAAACCAAAGCCTTCAGCCATCCTACCCATTTTTGAACATAGAAAAATATTAGGGAAATCCAATTATTTCTTCTAAAAAAATATTGAAGTGCTAAAGTTTTAGGCTTGATTGTTTTTTTTATTAGGTGTTAATTTAATTGTGAAATGTCGTCGTACATACAAGAACATTGGAATTCATACGGGTCACATTTTGACATCCCACAATATCCTCAAAATAATTTTCAATCCGAGCATCACCAAAACTCAAAATATGTAAAACCTTTTCAACCTCATTCCTATATGCAGACCCATCAATCCTTTTAGTTATTTAAATAGTTCTCACCCGCTCCACCTAAACCATCTTTGGAAAACACCCTTTCTCTCTTTATGCAGCAATCAATAAAAAGTCAAAACAAGCATTAGAATTTCAGCAACAAATGATACAATTCCAAAACCAGACATTGGTGAATCAAACTTCTACGACCCAATCTATCTTTAGATCAGAGACTCAGATAACTCAGTTGTCAACCACATGGAATGAAATAGAGTATGAAAAACTTATAAGCAATGAAGAAGAACAATCCGAAGTTAAATCCCCTTGTGATTTAGAAAATAATTAATTCAAGCGTAATCATGGAATGTTTTCCCCGTAGGGTGAATGGATACCATATTATGAGACAAATTTAGAAGATAAATATTTTAAGGTCGACGGTCCTATGTCACAAAAAGATCTTAAAGAAGTGGCTAACATGCTCAATAAAATTCTTTCTCGATCACCTCCTAATTTCGCCCTCAATATTCAACTACCGATGTCATTATCCATCCCTTCACCGATAGAGCCCCACCAATTTACAAATGATATCATGACAGAAAGTGAGTAATTTTCCAAATTCTTAGACGATTTCTCAGATGATGAGGATGATGACAAATTTCCTGGAAGTGTAAATTTAATATCGATCCTTGAAAAAATACGAGCTGCATCTTTATCCCAACCAATGTCACCTTCTTCATCTCTCTTTCTTGAATCCATACCTCCATCGCATGAGCCTAATGGGAGTATCATAACCATAAATAATTTTGAGGACTTGCGAGGAGATAACTTTTTTTGCATTTCTGTTGATGAATGTTTAAATTATTTTGAGGACTTAAATGATCCTGAGATTTGTGAAATGGTGCAATCATTAGAATCTAAAAATATATTTCAACTTGGCCATGTCCCTAAGCCAATGAATTTCTACGTCAATGGTCAGGATGAGTACCTTGAGATAAGTTATGATTTTAGGCACACAAATTTTAAATGTTTGTTAGAGTCAATTGATCCCCGATACCCACATCTACAAATATGTTATATAGTTTTTCTTTTACTAAAAGAAAACATCTTTTTGAAAAATTATAATTTTGGGGATGCCTCACGGACTTGCTTTTTCAGAGCTGCCTATCACATTTTTGGAATATCAACGATAATATAGGGGTTTTAAAAAATTTCAAAGAAAATATCTTTCCCGAAAAATTGAGTTTTGAATCTAGTACATTTTCAGGAATAAATATTTGTATACCAATCTTATTATTTACTGCAACACGTAGTAATCATATGATTGTATGCAAAATTATAAAGGAAAATATGTTCCCTGGGTATATGTTTGCTTTATCTTAGAGAAAAATGACTTTTGATGTTTTTGACTTGTTCATGTTTTTCTGTTTGAGCTTGACCCACGTTCTTCATCAGTTCGTGGAGTAGGTGTCAATGCTGACTGTTGATGTCATGTGTAGAATACGTGAGTTTGATATGGAGGTAGTTCGAACTGGAATAACTCGATTTAGGTTTGATCGAGGGATATTCCCCTACAATCGCTCATTCGCAACCGAAGTCACGAGCGGCTTTGGTTGAGAAAGAATTCACGGGTATATGGGTATTAGGGTTTTAAAAATAAAGGAAGTAATGGTGTTAATTTGACTGCATGGAAAATGCACATTTTTTATGGAGGGATGTTTGTGTATTGAATGATAATTGGAATATTGATTTCACGACGGTTTGGGTTTTAAGAGTTTCGTCTGTATTGAATGATGATGTTTGGAGAAACGTACCTATACATTAAATATCGAGGTTATATAAATAGTACTTGTACCGAGAATTGGGGCAAAGTAAACTATTTGTTGCAAAATTCTCTGGAAGTCTTATTGATGATGGTGAAGACCCAGAGAATGGTTCATGAAGAGAGGATCTCTGTTAAGATGTAGAAGTTGAAGTTGAGATATTTTGGTGATTAGTCTTTGGAAATGCCTACCCCCATTCCCGTTCTACTGGCGTATCAAGGTATGTCGGAAGAAGAAGCGGTTGAAGATGAGAAAGATTTTTATTGTAAGTAGAGATTACATCATGTTATTTTAGCAGGCGAGCAACGTTGGATTTGTCTCCACATCCTTGCGGAAGACAAGGTTGGGGTGACAGATGCAGGGTTTGGCGCAACTGTAGGGCAGGTGCACCAATGTCTTGCGTAGGACTAGATTCTAAGTTCGGGCCCTCTTCATCTCTACCAACTCTGCGGTGGTGGTGGTTATAGAGGAGGCGACGGTGGTAGTGGAGAAGGGAGACATAGAATGGAAGTCTTCTTTTGTACCTCCATCGTTACTTGACGATAAGAAGACATTCTGTTTGAAGAGTTGGTTCAAGCACTGAGTCCTCTGCTTTTATGCCTAGACTTCCTCCAAACCCAGTGTTTGGTCAGAGTAAGATGGTGTGAAGGAAGAAAGACCCATTGTGACTTCCAATGTCTTTTTTGCATCAGAGGATTCTTGGAGTAAAATATCACTGAAGTTAGATCAACTGAAGGATTTGATGTTTCGGAGTGCCTGAAAGACCTGTTATTTGTAAAGTACTTGAAAAACTTATTATCTATAAAGTACCTAATTTCATAGTACTTGAAAGACTTGATATCTGTAAAGTACCTGTAATTTATATTCGAGCTAAATAAATTTATTATCCAAACTCTGTGTTAATATATGTATAAAATAACTCTAGAAATTGAGCTATGAATGATTCAAAGATTTACGAATATATGATGAAATGTTATGTATAAGATTAGAACTTACAACCTGGTTAAAATAATCGAGCTGTAAAAATATGTTTATAACATTAAATATGTGTAATGAATGATCGAACTGAGTGACTGAGATTTATTGGGCGTGAGAAAAAAAATTGTAGAATGTTTAGGCTGGGAAATTTGAGCTCAGGGAGGTCGTTCTGACAAATTAGATTTAGAAAGAATAAGCTTGATATGGAATAGGCTGAACTGACTGAGGTCGATAGGGAGAGATATGTTCAAATAACTTTTCTCAAGATACTAAGGTTTTCTGTTATGAAAGAATAGGATAATATCAGGAACTATAGGGGATTCGCAGCAAAAATGTATAAATAGGGAGAAATGAGCTTTAAACATGTGGAAGAGAATAGAATTTGCGTGGACTCGCTCTGAGAGAATTCGTTATGCCGTTGAGGGGCGGTTGGCAATAAAGATAGCTAAAGTGCGGGAGTGGATTTTTGGCTTGTTGGACTATGATGCTGAACCGCCAGTGAGGGAGTGTCAATTTTAAGGTTTAGATTAGATGGGTAGGGAACGTGAGTATGAACATCATTTCTATGAGGATCTATTTCAGGTAGTGATGGTGGAACCTGCAACTCGAAAAGATGTTGCGAGATTGATTGTGGAAGAAGAGATCAAACTTGCAGATGTGAGGATTGCTGGAGGCCAAATGATTGGATGCGGTTCACCAAGACATCAAGGATGTTTTAGGTGTAATTATATGTGAGGGAGTGAATTGTGATGAGAGTGTGATGATAATGAAATGGATGTAAATAGGGGTGGTATGTATGTAAGTATATGAGTTCGACTAATTGCCAAAGAAATAAAATGAGAATACAATTTGAATTTGTCCTCTATTGTTGAGAATGTTGTTTGTGACTGTTAAGAAAAATGAATTTGAATATTTTCTTTTTAAAATTTTGTGAGCTTTGGAAGTGACGACTTTACTTCTATAAGTTGAAGAATCAATAAAAAAGAAGAGAAAGCAGGTAGCTTTTGATTTTTTCTCTTGTGCAAATAGCAAGAAAAGTTTGACTGTGTGTAAGTGTTAATTCATCATGAGTCTGGGGAGGTCAGAGGAAGATTTGGAAAAGAGAGATGAAAATAGATTAAAATTAAGGCAAAAGGCAATGATGGAAAAGCATTTTCACCGAAAAGGTACAAGACGTCTGACATTGATTGCGGAGGGGATGCCTCAGTTCCAAAACCGAGGACGGCTCGTGCGAGGCCCAATAATTGCCAGCAGTTAGAGAGAGAAAATATAAGGAATGCTTCATCTTCGTCATTCAAAGGTTTCTTAACTTCTGAAAAATTGAAGAGCAGTGAGAGAGGAGTGAAGAAAAATAGCAGAGAATCTTCTGAGAATTAATCGATAGTGATCAACAGTCAAAGTGAGAGAAAGTTACAGAGACTGAGTCACGAATGTGGTTAGACAACAGCGTTGTGAGGGAAGGATTTGGCGTTGCGTCAGATTCACATTTTGACATAGAAGGTTAGTAAAGAATTTGTGATATTTTGAATGTGTTATTTTTGAAAATCATTTTTTATGTTAGGGAAATCTAAAAATTACCATTTATAGCAATCTATAAAAACCTGTTTGATATATGATATTATATATATATATATATACAAATGAGGGTTTGATCCTATATAAATACTCCTCATGATCGACCAACATACAGGTCCAGGTACCCATCATTATATTTTGCATATAGATCTATATGTGGGTGATCTATATGCAAAATATAATGATGGGTACCTGGACCTGTATGTTGGTCGATCATGAGGAGTATTTATATAGGATCAAACCCTCATTTGTAGATTTGTAGTTGATATGGAGACTTTGTCTGTTAACAAGGCATCGACCTCTGGACGATTGGTAGAGTCTGAGATTGTAATATCTAATAGGGAGGAAGAAATAGGGGTTGCTCAATTTCCAGATTTCCCTGGAAGATTGGTAACCTATCTTCCAAAATTTGATGTATTCAAAGAGTTTTGTAAAGCCAAGGCTTCTGTAGGGGGAAGATGGGGTAGTTGTGTAGAACATGTCGGTAGGTATTTTAGAAGTTGTATCGTAACAACTAGAAATAAATACTTTTTTCTATTGGCTGATTTGGGGAAGGAGAAATGAGATAGGGGTTTAGACGAATTGATCTCCTTAGAGTACTTTGGTAGAAAATCCAAGGCGACCTGACAGAGGGTTTTTTGTATTACCTGTCTCAGTTGGTGTACGGGTTGACTCTTCTCCTTAACAATTTGGCGAAAGGGATTATGAATATTATCGGGGCATGTCCCGTTCAGTTGAACTGGAACATGTGGGAGGTAAAAAATGTTTGTGAATTTCTGAATAAGTTATGGGAGGAGGATGTCTCTTGAGGATGTCTTGCAGTTTTATGGGGTAAAAAACTTTTTTACCAGTGGAGGGACATATTTTTTTACGAGTTTGACTTGGCCTCCTTTCTTCGATCTGAACTCAGCAGGTCGAACGTAGAATAATAATATGATATGGGTAAAAAGTGATTGCCTTCCGAGGGATGATGAAGAACCCATATAACTTATGTGTAGAACTGTAAAACAAAGTAAGTATAATAATGTATAATGTATAAGATTAATATGTTGAAACTATATATTATTTCACTGATGATAATGTGTTGTTGATCGACAGCTCCTCAATTAATGGTGACAAGGAAGGAGTCTCTATTGGACACTGTTGCACAGGAAGGGACAGAGCTCGAGGTTGTGCTAAAAGAACTTGGCATTAGCATAATGAAACGTGCTAACAGCCGGTCCGAGAAAGTTCAAAAGTCTCAAACAACGAGGCTAATGACGGGCGATAAGGGCAACAAGAAGGGGGGAACTGATGGGGAGAGGCGAGTGAACTTTCCCAAGGCCTCTAGAGTAGACTTTGTGGGTGTGCCAGAGTCTACTACGCCAAGCAAGATAGCTCGAGCATTTCCAAAGAAGAAGATGCTGAAGCGTGGTTCGACCTCTGGAACTACAAGAAGTAATGAGGTCGAATGAGGTGCAAAAAAGATAAGGGTCGAGCCTACTGAACTGATAGGGGCGAAGGTCATGGAGGATCGACCTGCTATAGGCAATGAGTTGAACGAGGTAGAGGAAAGGGCAAGGCTTGCAACTCTCAATGGGGAGGACGAGATGAGAAAAATGGTAAGTTCATTTATTTAAATATGTGATGAATTTTGTATAGTGATTCAAGCTAACAGTGAGGTTGATGTTATTCATTTTTGTAGGCTACTCGTTTGATGAAGGAGATATGTCTCGGGGTCGAGGAGGAGGAGAAAGCTGAGCCGAAGAATGGGATGGTCGAGCTTGAGAAGAAGGTAGCTCGACTGAAAGCTGACTTGATTAAGAAGGGGAAGCGGTTGGAGGCCTTGAAGGCTTCTCAAGAGGTAGAGATTAACGATCTTTTACCGGAAGCGATAAGGAATATGGAGGAGGTGGTAACTGAGCGCGATAGACTCGGGCGCTACCTTATAACCAAGGGGAAGATGAGGTGAATGCCATCATGGCGAACACCTATATTGAGGAGGAAGAAGATGATGAGGGAGAATATGTTGTTATTGGAGTTGTGGACGTGTTGGATGGAGTCTCTCCCCAAATGGTGCAAGACAACCAGGGAAATGACAATGAGTGTCCAGATGGAAGAAACAAGAAGGTAGAGTAGAATGTTGAATCTGTGATTGTATGAATGGTTTGAAATGTTATAATCTGATGGAATATTATTTGTTGGATTGAATTCTGTAGGCTAAGACGCTTTTGTAAACCTTGTTGTAGGAACTACAGGAAATGTGCCCCAGAATAAAAAAAATTAAAATTAAGCTCGCTAAGGAAAGAGACGCCTCAGCGTCCTTGTTGTCTTCGCAAATGAAGTTACAAGTTAGAAAAGAGTTAGAAATATTTGACTTGTATGCTTCGTTAGTCTAGAGCTACAAAGTAAAAAGTAGAGTGTAGAGATATACCAAAAACCTGCTATCAATTTAGGGGCAATGACACTCAATGGTTTATAGAAAATATTAAAATATTGACAAATAAAAATATAAAGAATGTGCACCTTAGAATTGGAAGTATGAGTTATTGTTCATCCGACTGAGATTATACTTCGACCTTAAGTTTAGTAGTTTCACACAACAGATGTCAAAAAATAAAATTTTTGTTAGAAATAAGATGTAGGTATTGAGTGAATGTCTAGAATTGAACTTGATATATTGTATCTATGATGTGCAGGTCGAATTGAAGTCAGCTTACTTTCGCAAAGATGAGATACGCCAATATAACTAAGAATTTGTGGAGGAGTTTGATAGGATGAGAGAGGTGAATGAAGATTAAAAAGATCAACATGTAAAGGTACACTCCAAGTTTGTTGAGGCAACCCAAACTGTTGATGACCTTGCTCAGAAGATCGAGGAGAAGGATGCCAAAATTAGTAAAGGGCAAAAGGAGCTCGCAGAGATGAAAGAACATGTCGCAAAACTTAAAAACCAGAATGATGCGCTGATGGCAAAGAGTAGGGATGCTGACATGGCTCAATGCCGTATACAAGCTTTAAAAAATTAGAGGAAGGGTTATGCCATTTTGTGGCCAGTTTGAAGAATCAAATGATCAGCAAAATGAATGAACAGGAGCAGATTTGAGCTAATCTAGTGAGTACCAGAAACGACCTGGCTCGATTGAAAAAGATAATGGTTGAGAATGATAGCGAGCTGAAGAAAGCTCGAGATGACCTATTTACCTCTGAAGTTATGGTTGAGCAGTTGACTACAGCCTTACCTGCTAAGGATATGGAGTTTTGGATGGTACAATAGAAGTATGATGAGTTGAATGAAAGGGTGACATAATTAAAGACCGAATTGGCGCAGGTCAATTCGCGTGCTAGAAATGCCAAGGCTGAAGAGCGCTCGAGGAAGAATAAAAGTGATGTCAAGGTTTCCCTTGTTAAAGGGGATGTAGTTAGCCTATCAGCTCGAATAAGAGAGCTGGAGGGAAATTTAGCTCGAACTCAAGGTCATGTGGAAAAAGGAAATGAGCGGTTAAGGGAGTGCCAAAGTAAGTTTGACGTTGCTCATGGCAAGGAGTAAGAGTTAGAGCGGGCTATAAGGGGTAAAGAGATTTTGATAAAGAAGAAAGATGAGTTGTTAAAGAAATCTCCTGCTGGGGAAGATTTAAACAGGGAGCTTGAGGATCTTCGTGCTCAGGTGGCAGATTTGAGGGTGATGAACTAGGCTGAATCAATTAAAGCTGCTGAGAAGGCGAGGGAGAACATTGAATTCACTTCCCGCATAGATAGTCAAATGAAATTATAAGAAGCACATTATAATAGGTTGAAAGAGCGCCTAAAAATGACAAGAACGAATTTCTTTAGGATGGTTGTGCCATAGGCTCTAAACTCTGAGATGTTAATGGCAGTGATTACTTATTTTGTTGAGGAAATTAGAAGGCTCGAGTTAAAGAGGAATACCTTGCACGGCTGTTTGTCAGGTAGAGGATGCATCTATAGAGTTGAAGTAGATCGATGAAACTGTATGAACTCCATTGAAATGGAGTTAGGTCCTCGATCTATTGAATTGGTAGAGTAGGGCAGGGTTACTGTGGCTGCTCGAGCTTAAGAGTTTATGGCTGATCATCCTCCTGCTGTAGGAGAAAGCATGGTTGACCTCCCAGCAACAGAAAAGAATTTTTTGTAGTTGTTATAAATGTGGCCTGAAAAAGTATCTGTCGCATACATATTGAGAGAAGAAAACTAGTTTTACCTATGTTTTATCTTATGTCCGGTAGAGTTTTTTGATTGAAAACTAGTATCACCTTCATTTTAATTGTAGAGTAGTAATGTCGCAACCATATTGAGTGAGATGAAAGCTAGTTTTAACTTTGCTTTATCTTATGTCTGGTAGAGTTCCTTGATTGAAATCTAGTATTACATTTATTTTAATCTTGGAGTATAATAAAGTCGGTCAAATCAAGTGATATCCTTATTTTAACCGATATAATGTTGCAGCCATATTGAGTGAGATGAAAGCTAGTTTTACCTTTGCTTTATCTTATGTCTGGCAGAGTTCCTCGATTGAACAGTAGTATTACCTTTTTTTTAATCTTGGAGTATAGTGGAGTCGGTCAAATCAAGTGTTATCCTTGTTTTAACCGATATAATGTCGCAGCCATATTGAGTGAGATGAAAGCTAGTTTTACCTTTGTTTTATCTTATGTTTGGTAGAGTTTCTCGATTAAAAACTAGTATTTCCTTTGTTTTAATCTCAGAGTATGTATAGAGTTGATCAAAGTGAGTGTTATCCTTACTTTAGCCATAATAGAGGTTAATTGAAAGCTAGTGTTACCTATGCTTTAATCTATGTATTGTCTACATAAGTAGAGAGTTGTATGGGAAAAAACTTGGAAGTTTTCATTAAATAGAAAATAATGTACATTGGATGGAGATAAAAATCTCACTTTTAGAATGGAAAAAGAGAGAATTCGAAATGGAGTAGTGAGGGACTTAATGATAGTACTGTTTTAGTCGCCTAGTATTCCAAAGATTTAAGATGTGAACTCCCTCTTCTGTCATGAGGTAATATGATCTCAGGCCTGTGAGACCTTTGATAAGGAATAAACCCTCCTAATTTTCTGCTAGTTTCTCGGCATGAGACTTTTTTCTTTGTTGAGGGATTTCTCTGAGGATGAGATCGTCAATTTGGAAAGTAGGGCTTCTGACTCGTCTGTTGTATAAACTGGCCAGCATATGGTAATATCGACCTAGGTTGGAAATGGCGCGTTCCCTAGTCTCATCGATCTAATTGAGGTTGCAAGCCAATTTGAACTTGTTTTCTTCGGCAGTTAGGTCGTAATCTTTGACTGGATGATGGTATTCAGATGGAATGACGGCCTCAGTCCCATAGGCAAGGATGAATGGAGTACAACCGGTTGATTGATGAGGAGTTGTACGATAAGCCCATATGACGTGAGGAAGTTCTCAAATCCAGTTTCCTTTTTTTTTTTTTTTTTTTTCTGTAAGTGAAGCCTTTTCTCGAGTCCACCCACGATGGTCTTATTTGTAATTTTGGCTTGGCCATTGCCTTGAGGGTAGTAGGGGTTGAATGGTGAGTGGATGATATTGTGTTCGTTGAGAAAGGCTACGACTTTTTCTTCAACGAATTATGGCTCATTATTAATACGAATTAGGTGGGGGCATCCAAACCAAGTGATGATGTGTTCCCAGATAAAAAAAATGACTTCTTCTTCTCTGGTTCAATAGACTGGAACTGCCTCTACCCATTTTGTAAAATAATCTATAGTTATGAGTAGGTATCGGCGGTTACCTAGAGAATTGGGAAATTCATTGACAAGGTCGAGTGCCCATCTTTTGAATAGCCAAAACACCTTGTTTGCATGTAATTCGAGCGTAGGGGCACATATTGTTTGTTCATGCCGTTGACATGTATCACATTTGCGTGAGTACTCTTCTGGTTGCTTGCGCATGCCCAACCAGAATACTCCTTATGTAATGGCTCTGTTTGCGAGTGATCGACCTGCGGCGTGGGAGCTATAAGTCCCTTCATTTAAATCGTGGAGAATCTCGTCGGTTTCTTTTTGGAGAGCATTTTAGGTAAGGCCCCGTGACTGAACGGCGATATAAATAACCATTTTAATTTGTATAGCGCTTTGAGTTGTTGATCAGCTGTCAGCACTTCTTTTGATCTGTTGGAAGGGGTCCTTTGTATTTGTTGTAGATACCAAGGCAGGCTAGGAAGGACTTTTGCCAATCGTTGACTTTCCTTTATCGCCCCCAGTGTTGATCGTGCATACAAAAATGCGATCAATGCTGGGGGTTGAAATTACTTTGATCCGAAGATATCGAGCTTCTATTCCCAAGACCCGGCTAGATATGCCAAGGAATTGGCACTGTTTTCACCTTGAGGAAGATAATCGAGAGTTGCTTGCACGAACTTACTCATCCTATCTGTAATGAGGGTTGTGTATTAGATCATCTTGTCATTATTCTTATATTACTCAGAGTAATGGTGGACGATGAGTAGTAAATCTGTGTAAACTAAGAGTTTTGGGACACTGAGCTCAAGTGCGAGGTCGAGTCCATGAATGAGAGCTTCGTATTCAGTGACATTGTTGGAGGCTTCAAAATCTAAGTAGATTAATTTCTCAATTCTGTCGTTGGAAGGGGTAATCAATACGATTCCAATTCCTAACCCCGCGGGTCCTGCTGAACCATCGGTAAGAAGTCTCTACCCTTTTCTTGTATTCCGTTCAGCTCTATCGTCAAATGCTTTGGCGGGTGGATCTTCTGTAATTTCTTTTGTAAGGTTAGAATCGTGGTCCTCCTACTCAGGATCTTCCACAAGAAATTCTGTGAGAAAATTGGTAACGGTCTGACCCTTTTCGGAATGACATTGTTTAAACTTGATATCATGTTCTCCCAAACTGACTGACCATTGTTGCACTCTCCTTAAATTTTTCATTTTTTGACAGAACTACCCAGAGTGGGTAGTTCATCATGACTTTGACTGAATGAGCTTGGAGGTAGTGCTTAAGTTTCTGTGAAGTATAAAGAAGAGTTAGAAGATATCTCTCGATTTTAAAATACCTCGTTTTCGCTGAAGTGAGGGTTTTGCTTATGAAGTAGACTGGTTTTTCGATTTTCCCTTTAAGTCGAATAAGAACCAAAGTGATTGAAGTATCTATAACTGCTAGGTTAATGATCTGTTCCTCATTATCTATTGGGGTGCTCATTATGGGAGACCTCCCTAAATAGGTTTCGAGATCCTGAAAAGCTGCTTCGCATTCTGATATCCATTGGACCATTGTATTTGGCTGAACTTTTCCTCATAAATGGATAGACGGTTGAGGTTCGTGCTAATTATTTTTGGAAATAGCTTTGATTGTGGCTCCTCGAGGTCCCAACCTTTCCCGCGTAGAAACTCGAGAGGTTTCTGGCAATTGATCGCGATTCCTTGTTGGAGGAGTCTGCTTAGTATTTTGCATAGCTTGTAAGGCAGTCTGCATGGTTGTCATCTGGTCTTTGTATCGTTTAAATGTTGTCAAAGGTGTTTGTCACTCGGCTTCAAGCTTCTTCTCGCAGAGCACTCGGTCAAGAGTTAATTGATGTTCGAGCTCACTGTGCTTCTCTATTTCGGCGTTAAGATTCGCCCGTAGCTCTATAAGTTGTTCTGGCTCAACAGAAATATCGAGCTGGATTCTGGTTGTTGGTCATTTGGAAGTGACCATGATTGAAATTTGTAGTAGAACGAATGCATGCCTAAGGATATCGTAGAAATGTCTTCTTTCCCACAGACAATGCCAAATGTAATGGCCTAATTCCGTAAGCTCGAGATGGCTTAGAATCAGCTCTTACACCAATGTCCCTATGACAAAAACTAACATGAAATAAGAAATGATACAGGTAATTTAACGTGGAAAACCTCTGAATAGGTAAAAAAACTATGACCTCGAGTTGAAGGTTTTTGCAATAGTGACTTTTATTGCTTGAGGCTAATATCTTATTACAAGTGATCTCTTGACTTAGAAATACTTGATCTTGTAAATAAGAAGTTTTGATGTTTTGAGAATCTTAAAAATATAGTTTTCTTGGTGATTTCTCATGTATTTTTCAGGTCTCTATCTATTCTGGAACTTTTTCTTTATATAGGCCTTCTCCGCAGTTTTTCATCGTGTTGAGGCACGTTCTCCGAACAAGGTGGTTAGTGGCGGTTGACTGAGTAACTGTTGAGTTTGTGAGATACAGGTATCTTTGACTTGTTCATACTTTTTTGTTTAGGCTCGACCCACGTTCTTTATCAGTTTGTGGAGTAGGTGTCAATGTTGACTGCTGATGTCACGTGTAAAATGCGTGAGTATGATATGGAGGTAGTTCAAACTGGAATAACTCGATTTGGGTTAGATCGATGGATAGGCCCCTACAAGGCGATAAAACTATTTTTACTATACACTCAAATATATCTAAAGTAAAATACTTGAATCTCTTTCTAATCTTGAGGTAGTACCTCTAGTTTCAGATAGGGTTAAAATATTCTTTGGTATACTTGGGAGAATGGCAAGTTTAAGGATTTTTCCATCGATATTTTTTGTCATAACAGTGTAAGGATAAGTTTAAAGCAAATGAGGTATGTGTATTCTAGAATTGGTTAAAATGTCATTATTGACTTTTGTGGTATAGTCACTACAAACCCTTACGAGATAACACTCGTCCACCAGGCTAAACCTGGGAGTTTAACGGCTTGTTGCATATGCTAAATGTAATCGCGCTCCTTTCGAAAGTGCCTATTATTTTATTTTACTCGGGACGAGCAAAAGACAAGTTTGGGGGTATTTGATGAGTGCATAATTATGAATTTTTTAATATACCCGAACATGTATTTTAGTCGTCCATTAGATTTAATTTTGGGTACTTATACTCATTTGCTTGGTTGTAGCCATTGGATATGGATATTTAAAACCAAGTTCTTAAAGTCAAGTAAAAGTATCTCCAGCAGTTCATAACACAAAAAGTCAAAGACGCAATTTATTTGGTCACAAGATTAAAGAATTATATACACAAATATTCTTGGAGAATAAGATCAAAGAATATATTGCATCCAAGATCCTTGAAGATATTTTATATTGAAGATATATGCAAGAGTTTCCATGAAGAAAGATCTCTACATCACTTAAGGGAATTATATGCAAGAATCTTAGGTGATTGGTTATCATATTAAAAGATATTATTGTAAAAATATTCTTTAGAATTTAATATATAGTTTCTAAATTTGGGTTCCTTCTCCTATAAAAGAAACCCTCCCCCATTGTAATTGGGCATCTCATATTGAAGCAAGTTTAGAAAAAATAAAGTCTTAGTTTTATTTAATTGTCTTATCTCTCTTTTATTATCTTTTGTTAATAGTTAGCTAGTTCATGCAATAATCTTGGGAATGATAAAAGGCTAATCTCTTCTAGCTATGACTAGAAGAAAGCCCTTACCCGAGTAGTAATAGTTATGTTGTAGTTCTAGGATTAGTTCTCTTTTACAATCTTCTAAAATAGCTATAATCTACTTCTAGGCTTAACCATAGCTAGTAAGTAAATTTAGACTATTTAGTCAAAATCTAGTGTTATAACCATTAAACTGGATTTTAGGGCAAACACAAAGAGAACTCTTAGGAGAAATTTGACCAAACTTAACCATAGTTGGAAGAATTCCTCTTACACATCGGATTAAGTAAAACCTAATTTGGCCAAACCTTAGATGTTTAGCCATGGATCTAGGATTGGCATTTACATCGAAAATGCCCTACCTGGGATTTTTGACATGAATAATCCACCTAGTAAAGCTACATAATTACTATTATTGCTTTGGTTAGGCCGAATTATAGTCGTAGTTATTCTCCTGTTAATTTTTTTTTTGTTATTTCTTTCTTTTCAATCTATCTCTTATAAAACCGCAATTTGGCCTAAAAAGTATTTATTTTACCAAACCTCCTTGTGGATTCGATCCCACTCATCTGTACTACAATTCGACAACCGTACTTTGAACAGGTATTTTGCAAGAGGACCCCAATAATCTTCTTATCACTGGTAATGAAGAATAACACTATGTACCCTCCCAGGAGGAAGCCAGCAGATGTTGCCCAAAAAATTAGTTTTGATGGTCAAAAAAGCTTGGAACGAGGTTTTGGTAGTGGACTTACACATGACAACAAGAGACAGGGATCCTTGGATCCTCATAAGAAGAATAAGTTTAAAAATGTTGGGAAGCCAAGGAAAATGAAGAAATCAAAGCATGATCTGGGATCTCCCCGCTACAGTAGTGGTCATACTAGACATTGGACACAAGACTGTACTGCACCATGAGTGATCATAGACCCCAGAATCCTAGCTAACTACCACAATTTCAAAGGTCCTTTAGAAATTTCTACGGCTGATTTCTTTCAAGATACTGATGCAGTTACAGAGTGATCAGTAGTAGTTACATCTCAGTAGATGAGTGATGTCACATTTGAAGCACACAAGTAGTTTCTTTTCTTAGTTGTTAGCTTTGATTTACTATATTAGTACTTCCCCTAATTATGTTGAGAACAAATAAGTGATGTTTAAGTTTAATAAGTGTTTCTGACATACATTATTTCAGTATCCATCTATGAGTTCGTTTATTTTTGTTTTAATAGATTATTCAAATTATTGCTTGAGATGGTAGTTGATTTGTTGTATGATAGTTTAAATTTGTTATATACAGGTAGCCCAATGGATATATCTGCTCATAGAGCACTTATTGTGAATTAGATGGATCACAACACTTGTCTTATAGACAGTGTTACCATTCACTTGATCTTACGGGATAAAAAGTACTTCTCGTCTTTGACCTAGTATGTCGGGGACATCAAAACTGTGACTGGTCAGCCAATATCATAGAGGGCTCGGGGAGCGCCACGCTATTGCTCCATAGCAGTATAATACTAGATATTAAGTTCATTTTATATGCTAGTAAATCCATAGAAAATTTACTCAGGTTTTGGGATACACATGATAACAGTTATCAAGTAAAAATAATAGGGGAGGATGGTAGCCAGGTTATGTGCATCACCTATTCACCTAAAGGTCAAGAAATTTTATTGGAATGGTCTTCAATGTATGCCTCAGGGATTTATTCCATAGCTTTCAGGCATGTCGAAACATATACAATCAGTAATTTTTCTCTGTTACAAGAGAAAACATTTATGATTTGGCATGATCATTTTGGACATTCTTGAGCATGGATGATGAGGAAGATTATCAATAATACCTCTAGACATTCACTGACATGAGAGAAGATCCGAGTACTACAAGATTTCTCATACAATGCCTATTCTCAGAAAAAGCTTATTGTCCAACCTAGTAAGGTCAAGGTAGAGTTGGCATCTCTAGCCTTTCTTCAACCTATCCATAAAGATATATGTAGACCTATTTATCTACATAGTGATCCGTTTAAAAACTATATGCTCTTAATAGATGTATCTGCGAGATGATCAGACATTTCCCAATTATCGTCTAGGAATATGGCATTTTCCATGTTTACTTGCTCAGACTATACGATTGTGGGCTCATTTCTTGGATCACCCGATCAAATCTATGAGATTTGCCAATGTTGGTAAGTTTACCTAAAAGGTTTTTGTTGATTATTGTATTGCTAATGGGATATATATTGTGCATCTAGTACTCCGTGTCCATACCCACAACGGGATGGCAAAGAGTTTAATCAAGTAATTACAGTTAATTGTTATACCACTATTATTGCGATCTCAGCCATGCAATTATGCATACTGCCGCCCTAATTAGAATTCGTTCGACAATAAATAATTAAGATTCCCAAAAGTAACTAGTAACTAGAACTGACCTTAATGTTGCTCATCTGCGAATATTTGGATATTTTGTATAGGTATCGGTCGCACCGCCACGACATACGAAGATGTGACCCCAAGGTCGGCTAGGTATTTATGTAGGTTATGATTCACTATCTATCTTTCGATATTTGGAACCCACGACTGGCGACATATTTATCGTGAGATTCGCGGATTACGACTTTGATGAAATGATATTCCCAACATTAAGGGGAGATATGGCAGTCAATGCTAAGGATCTTTCTACGATTAATTGGAAAACACTATCGTTATCTCATCTAGATCCCATGACCAACCAGGGTGACAAGGAAGTACAACATATTTTACACTTGTAGCAGATCTCCAATGAATTGCTAGATGTATTTAATGATACTGTAAAAGTAACCAATGTATACGTACCTGCAAGTAATGCACCTGCACGACTGGATGTTCAGGGAACTAGTGTGTGTCCTGCAAATAAATCTAAATTGCATGTCACAAAAGGATACCCCATTGTAAAGAGGAACGCTGAGCCGGGGGATAAGAAATAAAATACATGAAAAGAAATAACTAATGGTGTAGTCGGTTCATCAAGAATGGAACCCCCCCATTGACAGGGTTATAGTAGCTATGTATCCACGTCACACATTATGTGACAACCCCATCGCGACACATGTACATGATAATCGAGAGATTTCAATTAACTTTGTCTGTAATGATACCACATAAGATCGTTTAAAAGTAGTTATCGACAACATATTCACCTTTTTTATTGTGTTCTTCATCGAGGATGATGATCCAGAGCCACTCACTGTAGATGAATGTTGAATCGTACAGATTGGCCATAGTGGGAGTCTGCGATCAATGCGAAGCTCAGTTCGCCAGCTAAAAGCGAGGTGTTTGGACCAATAGTCCGTAGGCATGATTCCATCAAGCCTGTTGGGTATAAATAGGTATTTGTATGGAAACATAATAAACATGGAGATATTGTTAGGTACAAGGCAAGAGTAGTTGCTCAAGACTTTTCCCAAAGACTTGACATCAATTACGATAAAACCTACTATCCAATTATGGATGTTATAATGTTCTAATACTTGATCAATCTGTCAGTCGTTAAGAATGAGCTAGACATGCATCTTATGGATGTGGTTATTGCATATCTATATGGGAAATTAGATATGGATATCTACATAAAGCTACCTGAGGGGTTTAAGCTTCTGGAAGCATCACAACCCGGCATACAGAGTGCTTACATAATCAAATTGGATAAGTTATTGTTTGGTTTGAAATAGTCAAGGCTCATATGGCACAACAAGTTGACAAAATATTTAAAGGCCAAGGGCTTTGCAAATAGTCATGTTTGTCCATGTGTTTTCATTAAGAAATCAGATACTGGTTTTGCCATCATTGTAATATATATATATAATTTGAATATCATTGGAACTTTGGGAGCGATCGTGAGAGCCGCCAAATACCTTGGGAAGAAATTTGAAATTAAAGACCTTGGGAAGATCAATTTTTATCTCTACTTGCAGATCAAGCATCTTGAAAGTGGCATACTCGTACACCAGGTGACATATACTGAAAGAATCATTCTGCATTTTGGTATGTATACGGCACAGTGCCAAAATGCCTATGTTTGTTCATTCATTGGGCGTGAACAAGGACATCTTCCGTCCTCGAAGCGAAGGGGAGAAAATCCAAGGGCCCGATGTGCCATATCCAAGAGCTATTGGTGCTTTGCTATATTTAGCTGGGTGTACTCGACCCGACATCTCATTCGAAGTGAATTGTTTAACTCACCATAGTTTTGTACCTACCCAAAGGCATTGGGTTGGGATCAGTACGAGAAATCGAGGTCTGTTCTACCCAAAAAATGGTAAACATAAAATTATAGGGTACACTGATATAAGATATTTGTCAAATCGACATAGAGGCCCATCGTAACCCGGATATGTATTTTTGTATGGTGATACTGCAATTTCATGAAGATCGGTGAAACATACGATGATAGATACATCCTCGAACCATGTAGAGTTTCTTGTACTTCATGAAGCTGGCAGAGAATGCTTTTGGTTGCGCTTCATAGTTAATCACATCAACGGAAGTTATGGTTTGAGCTCTATCCAAGATAAACTTGTAACTATTTATGAAGATAACGTAGCTTGCATCATTCAAGTCTGAGGCAGATTTATCAAGGGTGGCAAGACGAAGCACATTTCACCTAAATTCTTCTACATACATGAGTTACAGAAGCAGAATGAGATTGAAATCGTTCAAGTTCGTTCAGAAAATAACTTAGCAGACCTATTCACTGAAGTTTTTGCACCTCCTACGTTCAAGAAGCTGGTACTCAAAATCAGCATGCGAAGCTTACATAATTTATTATCTCAGGGAGATAGGTCTCGAGGAGATCGACATTATGGGGAGTAATCCCGTCCTGACGTGGACACATGCGTGTTGTATTTCCCCCCCTGATAATATAGTTTTTGGTCCTGGGATTTTTTACTTACTAGAGGTTTTGATGAGGCAATGTATACGCATCCACAACCCATACAAGACGTAGGATTGTACTCTTTCCTTGCATAGTTTTTTGCCCAAGTAGGATTTGCAAGGCAGAGGTTTTAGCGAGGCAAGTCGTCTTGGTATGGAACACCCCAAGGGGGAGTATTAGGAGAGGTTCGACCTCTATAGGACCTGAACTGGGTTGGGTGCCCCATATCCTAACTTAACCAACAAGCTAGGCTATTGTTGGAGAGATTTTTAGAAAGGATTACTTCTATATATATACCTAGGTTCTCCCTAGTTGTAACTAAGATTTTTGATATAATAAAGAAGCTTCTACTCTTTCTCTCATATCTTTTCTATTGTATGTGTGTGATTGATTGCTTGCTAGTAGATGTAAAACCTAACAACTCTCTATCTATTGTAAGGAAAAATTGGAGAGCCACATCCCTGTAAAATACCTACTCCTCAAGAGTTCACTCCTAGATGTGGGAATGCATACATGTATAGCCAAGTCCAAACCCCAAACCAATCCCTTGTGAGTTTAAAGACATAAATCTGTAGGATAAATGCGCCAGAAATTATGTTATTACTGATTAGTACGTCCAACATAACTAAATTTTTGAATATAAAGAAACCAGTGTCCAAGTAATTTACCCTACGGTGATAACATAGTCATGTTTGAAGTTCAATAGCAAATTGTATTCATAGTTAGAGATCAAAACAAACAAAATGGTTGTCAGATTCTTCACAAGTACGCCGCAACCAACAATCAATCTTCCTTGTGTTTGTGTCGCCATAAAATATTTGCCTAATAGTAGTGTACAACTAAGATTTTTGCTACCAATGTCAAATGCTGGGTTAGGTTCAAATTCATCTTCATTTTATCTATGAATTTGTGACAATTTTTTAAATAAAAAAGGAAATAGTTGATGGTGTAATCAAGAAGGTTTGGGACAATGTGAGCTCATCATTCAGGAGATATTCCATATATTAGGATTTAGGAGTAATTAAATGTATATCTCAAACCCACATCATATTTTGGCTTTAGCACAACAATTCATGACATAGAAAGCAAGAACAATAATAAAAGCGCATCAACAACAAACAAGAACAATGACTTGTTATGTCATGAACTGGAGATTTTAACAAACTTCATAATAAATAGAAAAGAACTATCAAAAATCGTTTGAGGCATGTGTATTGGCATATTTTTCAGAAGGAGAATCTTCGCCAATACTATTTATAAGAAAAATACAATAAGAGGCTAAGCAACAAGATTTTATGTGGAAAACTCAGTAAAAACTGAGAAAAACCACAACCTCGAGGAGGATTTTGATGTAAAATCAAGTTAGATGCTAGTTATTACAAGTTTTTGGAGTGATAGTAGGGTTAGGAAGTAATGATAATAGAGTTGCGTATTCTCAATCTTGAATAATCTATTCTCTATGTGTATTTATAGTAGATACAGGTTGTTTACTAAAAGACAGAAATAGTCTCCCATTCCGGGGGGAGAGGGCGAACTTCGCAGATCTCTAATAGCTCTTTCCTTGATCAGGCACAACGGCTACTTTTAGTAGGTCGAGGACTTGAGGTATCTTCTTGAATGCTTTCTGTCTTCGATCATGTATGGCTATCTTTGACTATACTATATTGGCTTACTCTTGTCGAATCTGGGGAATATGCTACTACAATCGCCCCATTCTTGACATAAGGACTTGTGGTTATGTCGAGAAGAAATTAGAAGCTGAAGAGGTTGCCCAATGTTTTCACGAGTCATCAGTTTGTCATTTTTGAGGTTAAAGTGGACTGTATCTGGTCATCTCTTTCCTGAGGAGCAATGAATGTGGTACATTGGATCTGGCAGATTCAAGTTAGGTATAAATCGACGTACGTAAGGAGGGTGTTTACGGTGATGGAGTAGAAGAACGTCACCCTAAGTGTGGTCAAACACGTTATTTGAGGATGAAAATGGTGAACAACCTGAGGTAAAGCTCTGTCCCAAACTGGTGTTTAATAATTCGTCAGTCGATCCTATCACGGTGTGAAAGGTTGGGGGGGGGGGGGGGGGGGGTAGAGTCAGAGAAGATTTGTATCGGTCGGAACCAATTGAGTCATCATGTGGTGCTGAAGGTAATGGAGTGTATTTGTGTGTGGAAGAAGGGATTATTGTCTGTAGTAAACGCAAGGATGGGTGGATGGCTGGGCGTCTAGGGATCTTGCCGAACGAAAGAAGTGTTTGCAATTTTTTGCTGCCTTTCATCTGGCGAGGCATCTCTTAGAAGTTCGGTGACTTGAGATTCATTAAGCTTCTTAGGATCATTGTTCCTGGTGCCAGAAAGAATGCCAGATTCTGGTGAAAAGATGCTATAATGTCAGATCCTGGTAAAAACAAGCATAGAGTAATTAGTTCTTCAAGTCGAATGTAAAGATAGTATTGTAGTTTGATGTAATGTAATTGAAGGAAATAGTTTATCGAATGTAATTTGTAGCATTTTGTCTATTAAATAAAGATATCTTCTTCGACCTCTATTATGTTTATATATGTGTTTGTCGACTATGTATATATAATTGTCGTCGAAGTTAAATGTGAGTAAAGTGAGTGCTGGATTGTTTAAACAACTCGAAGTATAGTTGAATGAGTGGATCCAGGAACGGATTTCGTGGTTGATTGATTTTACTGTTGGAAATGTATAGTTCTGATGTGTTTTAATTGTAGGTTAACTTTTGACTTTAGAGTGCTATAAGTATCCTTTGTTGTTGGTTGTGAGAGTTGTGTTTGCTGGAAGAAATGGTAAGGACGAGAGCTTAGATGCGTAACGAGGTGTACAGACGCGTTCAAATGAAGTATTGGGAAGTATATAGTCAGTACATTGGAATCCATCAGAATGTTGATGTTTACTTGGGGGATTCCGCAGAATGGAACTATGAAGGCATGAGTAAGGCAGAGGCAAAGGATGCTGAAGAGGATTTCCAGTTTCGATGCCAGCTGCAATATTGGAGTTCTCCTGAACGTGTGAGCTTTATGTGAACTCGGGCAAAGATGCTCGTGAAGAGAGAAGACGATGCTGCATCTAGGGGTTTATAAATGTTGTTTTTGTAGATGTATGGATTTATAATGATCGAAATGCTTTGGTTATTGAAATGAAAAAGAAAAACGTATTGTTTGGATGAAGTGTCGATGTTATGAATGGTTTGCCGAGCACTTATGTACTTAGGAAAAATTTTGGGGATGTGAAAATGCATTAGCAATTTGTATTATAAAATGTCGATGGAAATTTTGAATATGAATATTTGTCGAATTTGTGCCCTAGTTATAGGGTTTTGGAGATATTGTATTTAAAATAGGGAACTAATGAGAAGAGTATTTTATGGCAAGGTGTGTTCCATTAGGGGAAACTTGTAAGTATAAGGAAAATGATCTACATCATCTTTGTGATAAGATAGAATGTGCTATGTTGAGTATGAATGTAGCAGAGGAAATTCTTCGAGATATGGAAGGATTGGAGTAAGAATGTAGGCGTTTGCTGATGCGGAGAAGACGAAGGGTCAAAGACATTGAGAAAAGACGCATGAGGCATTACATTTGAGGAGTTGAATGGTTACGAAGAAGTATAACGAATAGTCACGTGGGGTCTATAAATAGTTTGGAGGTAGGTGATTGTTCATACTTTGCAAACTCATAAGAACCTGTAAATCAGATTCCATATTTATCGCAGGATTTATTGTCTACAATTGGGAAGGAGGAGATCAGTGTATTGATCGTGAGAGCAAAGCGAGCGAAAGAAAGGGATACTGAAGCAGCGCGCAAACAAGGTTGGTGATTTTGGATTGTATCTTATTTTGTGTTGTTTTCGCGATTATGGTTTACATAAATCGGTAGGGATATGTATGGTAAAGTATTTGTAGATGGAATTTGTTTGAATATTGATGGATTTGGAAGTAGGAAAAAGGTAACGGTATTAGGTTTTGAATGTTACATTGCGATAGGGATGGTAATGAAGGGTTTGTGGGATGGGAATGAAGTTGTATAGGGTTATAGATATATTTTTGTGAGAAAGAAATGATAGGCGGGTGGTGAAGAGTGAAGATAGGGATTAGTTGGTGACGCTGTGATCGATGCGACTGTTGAGAATAGGTTTTGAGTTAGCGATATTGTTAATAATATAAAGCATCCTCGAAAAAAATTGAATTCCTAAAATTTGACCAAAATGTAAATTAATGTAGTTATCGATGTTATTACTTAGATAAAGAAATAATTAAAAGTTCATCGAGAATTAAAAGTAGTAAGATGTAGCTGTAAGTAATGATAGTATAATGTAATTATAGTATTAAGAGAATGATGTACTGGAGAGTAATCTCGACAATAATATGAATATGAGCATATGAACCTATGAACATATATATATATGTATCAGATACGATAGATACTAACTGTGGTAAAAATATGGAATCTGATTTACAGGTTCTTAAAAATGGCTGAAACAAATCAAATTACTGATAAATAGATATACAAGGATCTCCAAGAGGTAGAGCCTTTGATGATTGATATGTCTATCTGTGCCAACAACTGGGAAGTAGATATAGGGTAGGTTCGAGTTGTGCTGGTTTAGCTGGTGTTGACCAGCTTAGGGTAGAACCTAGGGTTGTCGAGGTGTCTGACGAGGAGGTTACTGAAATAGACATGGATCATGAGCCACAGGTGAGTGATCGAGAAGGTAGTGGGGGTGGGGAGGAAGATATGGAGGAAGGGGAGGAGGCTTGTTATGGAGAAGGTCCAGAGGCGAAAGAAATATTGAGTTTTAAGAAGAAGTATGGTATTCCTGGAGATATAAGGTTAGAGGAGTATCGGTACGATATGATTGACCAGGAGATATCTTAGATGGGATTTTGGTTCATCGAGACAAATTAAGAAATGGTTGAAGCTTCCCCTTAGAGCTGACCAGAAAAAGTTGATGACAATCCGAATGTATATGACCTCCAAGGGGAGGAGTTGATAACGGTCGATAATTTATGTGTGTATTACACGCTTAAGATGAACCCGCAGAAGTTAGGCTACCGTTACTTGGCGAGGTTTCTTAAAAGACCGCTGTTTTATGATATGGTGTCAATTGGGGGGCAATATACCAACGAACGTTTACTTATCTTTGGGAACTATGAGTTCGACAAGACAGACCCTGGGGAGCCTTTAAAAAGAAAGACCTTTCACTTAGTTTTGTGGTTAGGTAACTGAATTGTTGATGTAGTAAGTGGTTGCTATTGTGAATGTATTGTAACTGTATTGTTATGTATGTGCAGCTTTAAAGGAGGTTGACAGGAATTTCGAGGTGAAAGAGAAGTTGTACAAGATACGGAAGGGGTTCTTTGGTAGGATTGATAACCGTGTCATCGACCAGGAGTGAGTGGGTACCTTGTTTCAAGAGGTAGGGTTAAAAGGTTGAGGGCGAAAGGTACAGAAGACCCAGTTATCAATGGTAAGATGTCGGAGAAGAATAATAGGGCTGCAGAGGTTAGTCTGCCTCTGGAAAATTATTCCCTATCTAGGTACAATACTGACACAGAGATAGATGCCATGTTTGGAGATTTCCTGGGAAAGAGTAAGAAGAAAAGGGTGGCTAGCCAATCAATTCCACCATTGCTTCCTCACAAGAGGACTACTCGACAGTCGATAATGGAGGAGGTAGCTGATATCGTCAATCCAGTGACTGTGGTAGGTGGGCTCCCTCTGCGGTGTGTAGGTAGTGTGCTCCCGAAGAAGAGAGGGAGTGGTGAGACCTCGCAAAAGAAATTTGCCGAAGAGTTTGAGACTAAAGTACAGAGGACAATAAACTCATATACATCTGGGATGGATGCACTGAAGGCAGAGTTGGATGACTGCTTGGTGGGGATTGTAAGTTTGAATACATTTTTTGGCGAGGGTCAGCAAAATATGTCGAAGGTGAGAATTTTTTCTGCTTTACTTCGATTAAAGAAATTGGTAAGTCATTTGAATACTTAATTTATGAATGTAATGCAGATTAAAAAGTTGCTGACGGAAGCTAAAGATCGCATTGTTGGCAGCAGTGATCTGGCAAACCAAGTGCTGGCATATAAGAATATAGAGAAAGATTTGATCGAGGAGAGGGATGGGTTGAATGCAAAGCTGAATACCTACAAGCTAAAGGTAAAAAAGGCTAGGGATATTACGCTTCGGGAAGCGAAGAAAATTTTGGAAAAGGATAAATTAGATGCTTTGACGTTGCAAAAAGCAAACATTGAGAAGGATGTAAGGGAACAGGTTGCTGATGCAAGGAGGGCGATAGAGCTGGAGTAGGACAAGGTTCTTGATGAGGTTAGGGTGCAGCTGAATGCAGAGAATTTTGAGAGATATAGGGAAGTGAGGATCTATTTTGTAGGGCAGTACACAGAACTGGAGTTAAGAAAAACTTTTACAAGGGGTTGGTGAAGTCTGGTGGTGTTTTCTTCGATAATTCGAGTTCAGAGGATGAAGTATCAGAGAATCTTGAAGTTCGTAGTGAGATGGAAGTTGTCGAGGATGCGGTGATGACGGAAGTTGATGGCTCACGTCCTGGGAAACTAGCAGATATTCCTGTACCAAACGATTTTCTTAATGTGGATGGCATAGTACCTTTACCTATAGTGTAGGAAATTTTGTGTAAACAATATTACTTTTGTGGAGGTATGTAAAAATGGTCAGTGGGACCAAAATAATTTTAATCTTGTAGTATGTGATAAATATTTATTTTTCAAAAAAAAATTATTGTGAAAAATTGTTGCATTTGTTTTGTAAATAATCTTAAGTAGTAGATTCGACAATGTGATATGTCGAATGTGATTGTAGATCGTAGCAGATTAGTAAGAAACGCTTGTTGGCATGATAAGTGAACGATGGCCATGAAATGGCAAGTAAGAAGCATGAATATCAAATGTGTATCTTTAGATGGATATCTAGATTGAGATTCGAGAAGAACAAGAGCTTATTATAGTTTATTCGATAAGTAAGGAATGTGAAGTAGAATATCACGTACTTGAATAGTGTTCGCGTAAAATTGAATGATAGTCCGGATACGTACTTATAAAGGATGAATCCAAATCAATCAAAGATTATACAGATGGTTGACATTCTGATGCATACCTATTAAGTATGGATCGAGGATAAGTCAAGATAGTAAAGATGATTGATTGTCTGATGCATACTTATTAAGTATGGATCGAGATCAAGTCAAAATAGTAAGGATGATGAATTTTCTGATGCATAGTTATTAAGAATGGATCGAGATCAAGTCAAAAATTGTAAGGATGATTAATTGTCTGATGCATACTTATCAAGTATGGATCGAGGGAAATTCAAGATATTAAAGATTATTGATTGTCTGATGTATACTTATTAAGTATGGATCGAGATCAAGTCAAAATAGTAAGGATGTTGAATTGTCTTATGCATACTTATTAAGTATGGATCGAGATCAAGTCAAAATAGTATTGATTAAATTGATAGTAAAATTCATTTATTTGAATTGATGAAAATGGTTACAGTGTGCTATCTGCAAAACAATTTTAGTTGGGCAGTATTTCATGGATATTTGAGCTGTATTTCGTCTTCCGTCATCAGCCAGTAAGTTCCACTATCTATTTTGTCGTTGACAATGTATGGCCCTTCCCAGTTTTCTAATAACTTTCCAATAATTTTAGGTCGAGTACTATCTTGGATCCGTCGCAGGACAAGGTCTCCAATACCAAATTTCCGTTTTCAAACTTTTTTGCTGTATATATTTTTTTATATGTCATGGTATCGTCCTAAATCAATAATGGCCTTGTCGTGGGCTTTTTATATCCAATTGAGGTTGCAAAGAAGATTAAGTTCATTATCTTCGTCTAGAATTTTCCTTCGGGTACTTAGTAGATCGATGCCTGAAGGTATGACTGCTTCGGTACCAAAAGCCATCATAAACGGAGTACAGCCAGTTGAAACTTGAGGAGTGGTTCGGTAGGCCCAAAGAATACTGAGTAGTTCGTCTACCCACCTTCCTTTTTTATCGTCAAGATGCTTTAGTAAATATGATTTGATGCTTTTGTTGATGGCTTCGGCTTGTCCGTTGCCTTGAGGATAGTATGGTATGGATGTTGATAGTTGGATTTTATATTTATGGAGGAAAGAAAATACTTTTGTGCTGATGAATTACTTACAATTATCGGAGTGTATCATATGTGGGCAGCCAAACCTGGTGATGATGTGCTCCCAAAGGAATTTGATGACCCCATTTTCATCAGTATGACATAGAGGAACTGCTTCAGCCTATTTTGTGAAGTAATTAGTGGCGACTAGGACAAATCTTTTGTTTCCTGATACTGGATGGAAAGGTCCAATAATACCGATCCCCTATCGTTTGAATGGCCAGAGGACATTGCTAATATGTAAGTCGAGGGCTAGATTTTTGATGTCTTGAGCATGGATTTGGCATTTGTAGCATTTATGTACAAAGTCTCTGCAATCCTGTCTCATCTTAGGCCAATATAATCCTTGCGTGAATGTGCGTTGAACTAATGATCTTCCTAAAACATGTGTGTCATAGATACCTTCGTGAAGTTTTCTAATTTTGATCTGAGCTTGTTTTTGCGATATACATTCGATAAGTGGTCCCCCTCTAGTGATTCGATATAAGATGTGATCTTGGACGGTGAATCTAGGGCACTTAGCCAAAAGTGATCGGGTTTCTTCTTTATTCCTGGGGAGGACGTTGGAGTTGAGGTATGCATAGAATGGCCTTCGCCAATCTTCAAGGTCTTCATCTTCAGCAATGGTGATCTGCAGTGTTACAGTTTATCAAGACTGGAATGCTCGATGATTTTGATTTCTAAAAATCTTTTTTCACTGTCCCCCAGCATGGCAGCGATGTAAGCTAATGCGTCAGCATGCCGATTTTCTTGTAGAGGTATGTAAGAGATTGTTGCGTGTTTAAATTTATTCATTTTTTCCTCGACCAGGGCTGCATAATTAACCATTTTTCTCATTGTATGGAATGTCTTGTTGTAATGATTTGCCACGAGTAAGGAATCGACGTAGACTGCCAATTCTTCCGCTCCGAGTGTGAGTGCAAGATCGAGACCATGTAGGATTCCTTCATATTTTGTCTCGTTATTTGTAGCATAGAAGTTTAGTTTGATAGCTTTCTTTATTCGATGATTGGAAGGTATAGCGAGGACAATGCCAATCTCTGATCCGTGTGGTCCAGCTGATCCGTCTGTAAAAAGTCATCCACCCGAGCTTTTAGACTATGCGTCTGGCTCTACTTTGGAGTCATCTGTGAAATATTTCTTTGATTTCTTCCCAATCGGGGTCATCGACTGGATAGTCCACCAAAAAGTCAGTCATTGCTTGTCCCTTGACTGATATCTGGGGTTCGAAGGAAATGTCGTATTCGCCAAGGAAAATAAACCATTGTTGGATTCTTCGAGATTTTTCTTTTTTGGAGAGTACCAGTTTGAGGAGGTACTTGGTGATGATTTTAATGGGATGAGCTTGGAAGTAGGGATAAAGTTTCTGAAAACTATAGACCAAGGCGAGTATCTATTTTTCTGTTGTTGTGTATCTTTTTTTAGCAGGCATGAGTATTTTGTTGATGAAGTAGATTGGTTTCTCTACTCCTTCATCTTCTCGAATAAGGACAAAACTAATTGAGTCTTCAGTTGTGGATAAGTACATTACAAGTGATTCGTCATCAACTGGAGTACTCATGATAGGAGGACGCCCCAAATATCGTAAAAGATCTTGGAAGGCAAACTCACAGTCAGGAATCCAAATGATGTCCTTGTACTGCTTGTTTGAAAGAGGAGTAGGATTGCCATGAAGAAAGAGGTAAAGAAATTTGCATCGATTAGATGACTTTAAGACGAATCTGTGAAGAACGGCGATCTTGTCTTCAAATTTTTGGACATCTTTCTTCGTTCGTGGAGATGGCATCGCGATGAGTACTTTGATTTGCACTGGATCGATTTTAATCCCTTTTTTACTGACCAGATGTCCCAGAAATTTACCAGATACAACTCCAAATTTGTATTTATCTAGGTTGAGTTTCATCTAGCATTTGCGAAGGATATCGAAGATGGTTTAGAGGTTGCTGGAGTGATCTTCTCGTTTCAAGCTTTTGCAGATCATATCATCGATGTATACTTCCATAATTATGTCGAGATGATCTTTGAACATTTTAGTCACAAGTCTTTGGTAAGCAGCTCCTGTATTCTTTAAACCAAAAGGCATTACTGTGTAACAGTAGAGACCTCTTTGGGCAATGAAGGTTGTTTTTTACTGATCTTCTTCGACGAGTAGAACCTAGTTGTAGCCGGAGGCTGCATCCATCATAGAAAGAAGTTTGTGCCCTGCGAAAGAGTTGAGAAGTTGTGGAATTTGTGGTAGCGGAAAACTGTCATTAGGTGTGAACTTGTTGGGTTCTGTAAAGTCAACACAAATTCTGATCTTGTCATTTTTCTTTGGTACTGCTACGATATTAGAGACCCTCTTCGGATACTTAGCTTCCCAAATAAATACTACCCGAAGGATTTTATCAATCTCTTCGTTCACTGTATCGCAGAGGTGGGGAGCTAAATTTTGCCATTTATGAATGATAGCTTTACTATCTGGAAGGAGGTTAAGTCGGTGGCATGCGATTGATGGATCAATGCCAGGAATTTCTTGAAAAGTCCGATCAAAGATGTCAATGTTTTTCTTAAGTAGCTGTGTCTTGGCCTCTTTTTCTTTGGTTGATAGTTTGGAGCCGATGAAGGTGGTATGTCCTGGACCATCGAGTTCAATAGATTTGACCATCTCGGTGTTATGCTGCTCGAATATGAGGGATTCCTCTTGCTGTAATTTCTATGCCTTGAGAAGTTTTGTTATATGAGGGTTGGTTATGGTATTTTTGCACATACGTACAGCTGCTTGGCTACCTTTAATTTCATAGATTCTGTGACCTGTTGGAAAATGTAATGCTAGATGATAAGTAGAAGGTACTGCTTTGATTAAATATAACCAACTGCGACCCAAAATTCCTAAATATTTGGACTTAGCGTCGATGACAAGGAATTTTATGAATGTTGTTTTTGATCCTGCCTGAACTGGCAGAATAATTTCTCTTGTGGCTGATTCTTTCGAACCACTAAAATCGGTGATTGTTGTTGTTGAAGCTTTCACCGAGTTTGTGAGGCCTAGGACTTTAATTCTCTTCTGAACAATACATTTGTTACGCTTTCGGTGTCGACGAGAAGCGTATGTAGGTAGTCTTGTCCGACTTTGAGTATAATGATGAGAGGGTCATCGTGAGGGTATCTCACGTGGCTGGTATCACAGTCCACGAAGGTAATATAGTAAGGACGTTTTGATTTGCATGTTCTTGGAAGAAGTTTTGCTGATTTATCTGAGGAGGTCATTTTACAACAAGATATAATCTGATCGTCTTATTATATTTTCTTCCCTTTTTCAATCTCGATCATATACAGGTAGCGGCGAGCTTGCCTCTGGGCCTGATTTTGTCTAACTTCTTTGTTTTTTACTTCATTTTTGAGAAACTTTTAGATGTCGATGACATAATTATGAAGCCTTCCAACTAATAGGATACGATGAAAGATTCGTCTGAGGGAGTAGCAGTTGTCAGTTTCATAACTATACACGATGAGATACTGACATAGAGGTCGATTGGGGAGATCCAGAATGGTTTGTGGTACGCGATAGCACTCATCTCCCTTTATCGTCGGTAAGTAAGCGGAGAGAGTCGTTATCATTGGTGGCAGAACCGGTACTGGTCTGTCGGGTTTACCGTCTCTTCTTCTATTGTTGTCGGTGTTTCTGCCACGTTACTTGGGTGCTTCAGTAGTTATTGATCTTTGGGATGGGGTCGAAGATGTTTCCCGAGAATGGATGGCAGATGATCTCTTCATCTTATCTTTCTTTGACCGTTCTAATTCGATGTAATTATTAACTACATCAATCATTTTTGTGATTGTTCTTGACTTGTACAGAGTTAGCTCTTCTCGAACCTTGGAGTCAATCTGCAAGGCAGAGGTAAATGATGGGATAACAATTTTAAGGTCTGAGTTTCCAATTTTCCTTGTTTCTTGTAAAAAAATACTTGTAAAAGCTTGCTAATATCTCCTTTGCGCCCTACTTGAAGAAGAACAAAGAATCGACAGTGATCTCCCGCTCTTTAGCATGAACATAATTGGCTTCCAAAAGATGTTAGTACTGGTTGAACGTGGTGATGATTGCTTCTTGGATGGTATGGAACCATCAGAAGTGGTTCTTCCTTTAGGCTCATGGTGAATAACCTGCACAATATGTGGTCAAGTTTAGAATATAATCCAACTGCAGCTTTGAAGTGTCAGATATGGGTGAGTCAGTGAGCCCTGCATATTGAATACACTTTGGCACATGAAAATTCTCTGGTATAGGCATGGCTTCGAGATGGGGTTTGCCCCGATTTTGTCAAGCGCGGATCTTCAGCCTAGGATATTAGAGTTTATGGCCTGGATCCTGTTGTTTAGGACGTCCAGGGTAACAAACTATTACGGGGGAAAAGACAAGGTTGCGACTTGTGGAATGAAATCTCATTGTCCTTCTAGTCTAAATCGATCTCTGATTGGTCATCTTTCGATTGGAGGGGGAGTCTGATGATGTGTGTGTCAGTTTCCTTGAGTTGTCGATACTGAAAATGTTAAACCAAATTGGTGAGAAGCCCTGTTTAGATTCCCTAATCTAGATCGAGAAATTCGTAACTCGTCTTCTCTTGGTTGATTATCACGTTGAATTGCTCTAGATCTATGATCGCTTCGGGCAAGTGGAGGTGACGTCTGGCGGCCGGTGAGTAAATCTTGTGTTCTTCTCAGTCTCTTCATTTCTTTCTGATATGCTTGACTCTGTAGATCTAAGGCTTTTCTCTATTCGTCTCTCTCTGTTTGAAGAACTTGGGCATAGACACGCTGATCCTTCAATCTTTGGATTTTTTCTGCAACCATTTGCTTCTAAAGTTCGACTACTACACCATGTAGATCGATCGTTCCTAGTATCGGATTAATTTCTTGATCTCTTACGGTACTAGAATGGCTTCTTAGGTTCATGTTTGTCATCAGAAGGTTTTTAGACCAGTGGTGGTAAAGAAAAATGTGGTAATTTCCCATAGACGATGCCAATTGTAGTGGCGTATTTTTCGAAAGGAGAATCTTTGCCAATACTATTTGTAAGGAAAATGCAATAAGAGACTAAACAAACAAGATTTTACGTAAAAAAACTCAGTAAAGCTGGAAAAAAAACTACGATCTCGAGGAGGATTTTGATGTAAAATCTAGTAAAATACTTGTTATTATAAGTTTTTGGAGTGATAATAGGGTTCGGAAGTAATGATAATAGAGTTACGTATTCTCAGTCTTGAATAATCTATTCTCTGCCTGTATTTACAGTAGATACAAGCAGTTTACAAAAAGACAGAAATAGTCTCCTATTCTGAGGGGAGAGGGCGATCTTTGCGGATCTCTAATAGCTCTTTCCTTGACCAGGCACAATGGCTACTTTTAGTAGGTCGATGACTTGAGGTATCTTCTCGAATGTTATCTGTCTTCGATCGTGTATGGCTGTCTTTGACTACACTATACTGGCTTACTCTTGTCGTACCTCCTTCTCCATCTGGTTCCACTGTAACAACAAAGAAAGTATTAACTGCAAGGCTTGTACCAATACACAAAATTCTAAAAGTTCGAAGGTAATGACCATACTTCAAAATCATGATAACTATGAGTAGATTTGACATGAAGAAAACGACGAAAATAGTTGTACAAAATAATACAATCTGTAGTTGCCATATTTCCTTAGGAACCGCACAATTTGGGGATTGAGGCCGTGAGACAAATATAATTCTAATATTCTACCTTCACCAGTTTAAGCTCCCTTTTATGTCTTACCTTGGCGGTGGCACCTATCTTCGTTGTCGACTTCTCCAAAAAAAAATCCATTTTAGCGACCTAGACCAATCGTCTTTGGTCCCCTACGAGGCAGAGGTGTGTCTCAGTGTCTTCACTATTTCTTATCACCAACCTCCAGTTGCATAAACAACCTTGGGCTGTAAATCAAATAAATCCAAAGCTAGAGTTTCATAAACTTGTTCATTTCTTCAATCGCTTTTCCCGTTCTTTGTACTCCGTAGTGTTAAATCTTAATTAAAAGAACAATCACGATGTAAATTAAACTCAACGGTTTTATAAGAGATTCCGTTCTCTCATTCATTCGTGTATGTTTCAAACATAAATTTATATCACAAAAATAGTTTATAAGAAAATAGGGGGAGACGTGAAACGACATGTTTTTCATCATACCCTCCTCAAAGATGAACCCAGGTGAAAGAGGGCGATTGTAGGAACCACTCTCAGACATCTGTTCATGATAAGACGGCCAAATTCTGCTGTAATGACTTCTCTCTTGTGACCTCTAAATGTGTTTAACTCTCTCTCATAAGTTTTGTTATGTCGACCTTTTTTTCTCACATGAATCCGATGGTAGACCTATAAATCTTGAGGCCCGTGACCATTATGGCTAATAGGGCTGCCTAAGCACACATGCCCCAAGAATAAAAATAGGTAAACCCAATCATAAGAGCATCCACATCAGTCAAGAGGGTGGATTGGATGAATATTGAGGTGAATCCAATCCACCCCACAGCAGTTTCAATCCACCCCAAGGTGAATTCACCCCAGGGCACTTCTGAACCGCGCGCTACAATAGACGTCCCAGATGCATCCACGAAATCAAATCTCAGCCATTCAAACCCAACGCAGTTCTAAACTACGCGTAACTAGCATCCAATAGAAAACTGACATGTATTATTTTAAAAAAAATATGTAACCGCGCAGTTCAGAACCGCGCGGCATAACCCTGTAAGTTAAAAGGCTTAAACATTTGGATGGATTTTCTAGTGTTACTTGTATTATTTTTCTAACTGTTAAAAATGCATAAACACTTGTGTTTGAGGTTTTCCCAAGGCATGCCCAACCTTACTCCACAAGTTTCCCAACCCAACCCATTTCTTCCGTTAATCACTTCAAAATGTTGGGTTCTTCTAGTTCGCGACCGAGGAAAAATGCTTCCAAAACTACACGTAACTCTAACACGAAAGTAAAACGAAGGGGGAATGCCGACATCACAAATAATTGGCCGTTACAATTGACGTCAGACAACGATCCCACCATATCGTACAATGAGTTAAACCGAGTAGATATCCTCCCGGACGGCTGGGTCTATATTTCTGCTGGATCGGAGGAAATAGCGGTAAGTTTTATGTAAATTTCATGTGTTATTAACGTATATTGCAATATGTTTGATGAAATGCCCGAATGAACTTCTAACGTGTTAATATATTTTTTTCTGTCAGAACCAGGATGAATTACAGTGTAGGGGATGATTGGATAAGGTACTGAAGTGGTACCGATAGATTGTCGTGTACCCGACGTTGAAGAAGTTGGTCGACGGTATGGGTTTTGTAGACTTTTGCTCGATTAATACAGGAAACTTGGATAACTGTCTCATGCATGCTCTCGTGGAGCGGTGGTGGCCTTCTACCCATACCTTTCACTTCCCTTGTGGGGAAATGGGTTTTACACCGTTAGACTTCGTCATGCTAACGGGCATATCTTTTGGGAGGTGTCACAAACTCCCGTACGACGAGAGGTACTCCAAGTTTGAGGAAGTAGAAAAGATGTTCCTAGGAATCACAAGCTCTGACATGAGGTACGGTAATGTCACTCTCTCCTATTTAAAAAAGTGGCAAGAGCCTTTGAATCCAAGTAACCACAATTACGACTCAGAAATGGATATCGTGTATGCACGGGCATTTATTGCCTATATGATGGGTAATCTCTTCTTCTCAAATGGTGCCAAATCCCTTCGGTCAGGTTATCTGGCAGCCTTGACAGACTACGATATCCTTAGTACGTCGAGTTTTGTCTGGGGTATGCCCATTATGGCGGCTTTGTATCGAGGGCTTGATGAAGTCTTAGTTCTGAGACCCGGGAAGGTGAAGAAATCGATCACCGGATTCTATGCGGTGTTGGAGTAATGGTTCTTCGAGTACTGTCGGGTTGGAATGTATCTTGTTAAGGTATAGAACTTTAACCATATTTATCCTCGTATTTCTTAGTGGAGAGATGAAAGGGCGAGTACGGGGTCTGAAATCCATCACTTTTTTGCTATAATCAGAGATATGATAGAATGGAAGGACATAACCAACATAGATTGGTAACCATGGGTCAAGTCTACGAAATTGAGACGTCAAGAGATAAGCGTTGCAAAAACATTAAGTTTCCAGTGGGTTCCATTGGTGTCAGTTCCATACGGCCACGGTACGTTTTTGTATTTAGAAGACTGATG
This sequence comes from Kingdonia uniflora, assembly GCA_014058105.1. NCBI lineage: Eukaryota > Viridiplantae > Streptophyta > Magnoliopsida > Ranunculales > Circaeasteraceae > Kingdonia > Kingdonia uniflora. Next base: position 6,191,150 of record JACGCM010000671.1, read on the forward strand.
TATGCGTCAGATGACCGGGCTTGATAGTGTGCCCTATGACCCCCCTTAAGAGATTATGGAATTCTCAAGGTATGATCGAGAGTTATATCAGAGTCTGAAGGATGTAAACTTCTACGATAGTCGTGATTACCTTGCTCCCGGCGTAGATGATTACATGGCATATTAGCGTCTCGTTCATCCAAATCCCAAGATCGGTTGTACTATAGTAAAGAGGACAGGAAATATTTGGTCGGTCAGGCGTGATCTAGTGAGGCCCGATGTAATCTTACCACCTACGTCAAGTTTAGCTACATCATCACAGGTGCAAGACTATGGTGTTCAGGCAACCGGACGATCAACGTAGACGGATACCGATCCTGGTGATGCAGGTACCATACCCGTGTCCACCTACGTATAATACGAATGAGTTGTGGCATCAAAACCAAGGAATGCGGTATGCGACATGCGCCATATGAAGACTCGAGGCAACTAACTGACAGCAATACTGAGTTGAGGAGGGAGCTGAGCCGGGCACAGGAGGTCATCTGAGAGACGTTTGATAGACTAGCTGAGATGTCCATTTCCTACCAGACAGGGCTGATTGTGCAATGCACATATAACGAGAGTCTCGTACATGGCAGACGTGCCCGCCAAACGAAGAGAGGTCATCCCAGTTAGGTTATGTTTTATTTAGAATTTTTATTTATGTTTTGCTTAAACTATGTTGTGTATTAATATTGTTTAAACTATGTTTTATTCGGAGTATTAATATATTTTTTATTTTGATAATTATATTTTTGGAAACTTGTTGTACAAGTTACTCAACGGACATATTAACGGCTATATTTTTTGTCTAGGAAACTTGTTGTACAAGTTACTCAACGACTATATTTTTTTGGACACTTGTTAACGGCTAGTTTTTTTCATCTATAAATGTCATTCATCTCCTACACTCTCCTCCATTCTAATCTTCTACACTATCCTTTCTCATTACCCCTCTCTTCAAAACCACTATGTCTTCTTCAAGCTCCCAATCTAATTCTCAAAACCACTCTCAATCCTCCCATACAAACCAACAAGGAAACGTCTCTCCTCATCAAATCAGCACATTTGATCCGTCGCAAATGCCTAACACTTCCCAAGGTCAGAATCACCATATTCGCCAACTATTCCCGCCACCCGACAACCAATCTCAATCTCAAACCCATGGATATTACCCTTATTACCCAAACCAAGGATATTATCCTCAATCTGATGGGTATACGGGCTCGTACCCTCAACCGGGTAATCCATATTATTCATCTCAAACTTGTTTCGCCGGTGGAAGTTTGAGTACCACGCCGATGCAAGCTACATGGGGTTTAAATTATTTAAATCTTAATACATCGTCGGTTACATCTCCGGTCATCTCCAAGGAACTCAATCCGGTTCTCACGAGAAGTAATACGTGGACTCAAGGGAAGGCAAAGTCTGCAAGAAAAATGGTATCGAGACCTATTATAGTTGAGGATGTAGCTCCGGTTGAGGAACTCAATCCGGTTCTCACGAGAAGTAATAAGCGCGGGAAGGCAATGTCTAAAAGAAAGACGGCATCGACACCTATTATAGTTGAGGATGTACTTGAGGCTTCAGAGAATATTCATGACGACAAAGAACAAAACTCCAACTCCAAAAATTGGTCGTCCGATGACTTCGTGAATCTTGCATGCGCTTGGTTCCAAGTGTCTCAAAACTTCTCTACCACTAACAACCAAAAAGCCGCTATATTTTGGTTCAAGGTGCATGATCAATTTAACTCCTTCTATGTTAACCAATCGATGTGGCGATCTTACAAGGGGAGGCTTAATAAGGAATGTTCAATTTTTAGAGGTATCATTCAAGACCTTGAGGGCCAACATCATACCGGTAATGGAACAGATGACTTTGTAAGTATTTCATTTATTTTTCTCATTTTATTAATGATTAAAGGTGAATCATACTCTAAAAGATTTTCTAACTTAATTTTTAGGAACGTATGGCAAACGATACATTTAATCAAACCCAAGGCAAACCATTTAAACTTGGGGAAGCGTATAAAGTTTTGGAAACTTGCCCAAAATGGTCACAAATTCATCACATCGGCCATCCTGCCCGCAACGTTACAGGGAAGTCAAATTTTAACGATAGCCCGGGTAACTCCACTAATACCAATCCTGAAACACCTACATCCAGCATTCCAAATATCACAATTCTGGATGATTTTATCGATGTGGATGCACCACTATATTCTTGTAGGGATGTACGACCGGACGGCCAAAAAAAAATACAAGGCAAAAGAAGCGGCAAAGTCAAGTATAGTTTTTTGGGGGAAGATGATGGTTGAGATAACGTCCAACATGATAAAGTCATGGAATCTGAGAGACGGGCAAAAGAAAGAGGAAAAGGAAGCTAAAGCTAGACGTCGAGAGGAACTAAAGTTAATGAAAGAAATTGAGTTTCAAAGGAGGTGTGAAGCAGAGCTAACTCGAAAAAAAAACTTTGACGACTCGCATATGTTAAAGGTGATGACAACAGACCTTGGTAACCTACAACCGGCACAAAGGCGTTAGATGAAGAAGTAGATTAAAGAATATTTGAAGAAGTTGAAGGAGCAGTGTCCAAGTGATGATGACGTTTCTAGTGATGTAGAATGATGTAATCCTTAGCATTAATAGTAGTTATTAAGATCTATGTAATTTCATTATTTCAATAAAATTATTATTAATGGCTCGTATTTGGAAATGATGAAGACTTGGAAACAAAAAATATTACAACTTCAACATTAAACTTGAAAAGAAAATACATTACTTAAGAAAATAAACAAACAATAATGAAGACTACAATTACTCTGCCCCTTTTTGACTTCACAAATGCGCGACAAGTTCATCTCGTAATTGGAAATGAACTTCTTCATTTCTAATTTCACGAACTTTCTGGATGTACTCTGCCATAGTGTTGATCGCGTGTCTTGGATTTAAGTCCTCCTTCTAATTATCCATGGCTTTTCTAAACTCGGGATCAATGTCCATTTGTCGGATGTAAGTATGAATTTTATCTTCCACGATCATATTGTGCAAGATTATACATGCGTACATAACATTTCCTAGATCACTAGGTTTCCAAAATTGAGCACCGTTTACCAATATTTGAAACCTAGCTTGTAATACCCCAAAAACATGTTCTACGTCTTTTCGGCATGATTATTGCATTTTCAAAAAATGTCTTTCGGCATCATTGGATGGATATCTTATGGTTTAAATAAGTGTTTGCCATCTTGGATAGACTCCATCCGCTAAGTAATACCCCATAGTCTGCGGTACCGTGCCTATATTATAATTGCATGGCAGCGTAACTCCATTAGACAAGTTGTTGAAATGCCACCCTTGATGCAAGACGTTCGCGTCGTTGTTAGAACCGGGCACCCCAAAGAATGCGTACCATATCCAAAGATCTTGGGATGCAACCACTTCTAAAATCACCGTCGGGATATTCTTATACCCGGTATATTGTCCTGCCCACCCGGTAGGACAATTCGTCCATTTCCAATGCATACAATATAAACTACCTAACAACCCCGGGAAACCTCGCGATCCATTCACTTCTAAAAAGTGTAATATATCGTATTCATTGGGAGATCTAAGGTATTGAGCTTTAAATTGTGTTATAATAGTTTTACAAAATTCTTTCAAGCACAAAATAGCTGTAGACTCCCCAACTCGAACGTATTCTTCTTAGGCGTCTGCGTTCGTACCGTAACATAACATGCAAAGTACGCACATTATCTTTTTGTGCGAGGATAAGCCCATAGCCTTGGTGGCATTTCTCTTTGAATAAAATAGGGGTTCGAAGAAAGCATTTGATGACAAATAGGCTGATACACACCTTCGCTCGTACGAAATCGACAACGAAATGAGATACCTTTGAATATTGGGTTGTCACCGAAGTAATCTCGGTAAAGATTATCCTCCCCCAATTTATACTCATGGCTTTTCCGTTTGTCAATCCGTCCCCTTTTACTACCTCCCTGCCTCCGTGATGGTATCGCCTCTTGCTTTTTTTCTTTTGCTTCTCCCATCTCAATCATCATCTTGCCATACTCGTGTAACAGCTCAACTTGATGCCAGAATAGTTCTTCATCACTGGACGATGATGAAGACGATGACTCTGAAGATAAGAGTGATGTCTCAGGCCTGAGCAGGTCATCAATGATTTTGTCAGACATGATTCGGCGTAATTGATAAGAAATAAAGAAGGTTGAGTTTTGAGATATAAGATGAATGAGTTGATTGTAGAAGAGAGTAGGAGATGAATGGGGGTTATAACTACAAAAAAAACTAGCCGTTGAGCATCTTGTTGAAGAAGTTTGATCAGGGAAAAGCTCAGGTGAAATAATGGGGAACCAAAGATATTTTTTATATAGGTTTATGCCGCGTACTTTTGAACCGCGTGGCAAAAACTAGCCATTTAGAAATCTTTAAATCTCAGTCGTCCACGTGGTTAAATCTTAGACGTTGATGTTACGCGTACTTCATAACTGCGCTTAATAAGAGCCGTTGATGGGAGGACGCGTGCTATCATCTTAGAAGAAAAGTGTTGCCGCACACTTCTGAACCGTGCGCTATGGCTATGCGCACTTCAGAACCGTGCAGCGTGAATTCACCCTCAATCCACCCTCAGGGTGAATTTTCCACCCAAATCCGCCCTTGGATGCATTTTTTTCCTGCCACATTACCGATTCCCTTGCTGCTGGGAGACGATTTAGGTGGAAAAGAGGGTAGATTAGAAAATCCACCTGCCACGTCAAGGTGTACCTAGCTGTTGTGGGTACTCTAACAATATAAATAGATTTTAGTAGTTGGAAGAAATATTCCTTGATTCCCCCATCATTTAACTAAAGTTTCGTGTTAGATATCGGTGCGCTCTTTTGCATGAGTAGGCCTAGACTTTCAATTATAAACATAGAAAGTTGTGTATTTCCAAGCCTCAAAATCTACATAGAAAGATGTGTCATTCATGTTAAGTAAAGAATTTGAATTTGGTGATTCATGGAACTTTATTATGTTCGTGGACGAACGAAGGTCAAGGACGAAGGTTAAAGATCATTTCGAGTAATTTTTTGGTATTATGTTCGAACAGGACTTTAGTCGGTTCGAACGGAAGAGACATATGAAGCATCTATTTTGGAGTTTGCTTCATTTAGTGTCTAGAGTGGGTGTCAGTACTATCTCGTAGTTATCCAACGTCAGTGAGTGCACATGAAGAGACTACAGCTGGACTGACACTGAACAGGTAAGTGGGTTTCTAACTTCTTGTTCTAAATATCAAGCCCAGGTAATAAGTATGTCTTTTTTAGGATAACGGAACTTCTATTCGAATAGATTCCTCTTTTATTCGAATAGAACTGGGAACATTTCTATTCGAATAGATTTTATTGTATTCGAATAAAATGTCTCAGTCTATTTTTTATTCGAATAGATTTCTTTGTTATTCGAATTGATTGGCTCAGCCTGATTTCTATTCGAATACATTTATTTCTATTTGAACAGAGAACGTGATTTATATTTTCTAATTAAAGACAACTTCCTTTTTTTTTAAACTACATTTCTTCAAAAATCAATTTTTTTTAGGGCTTATTTTTTAGAGTGAGGAGAGATTAATCTTAAGAGATTCAAGAGAGAATTAAAACACTCAAATCTTGAATCAATCATTATTGATCAAAAAACCCTAATCATGTATTGAAGAACTTGAGCAATTCAAGTTTTGAAGCTTTGGTGCCTTATCCGAGGTGAGGCATTGCGATAATGAGGAATCGATTGCTAGGAGCTTGATTAGAAGAGAGGTAACCACGGGATGTGTTTATCGAGTCTATAATTAGCTAAACTCTTGTAATTCTTTTTCAATAATGGATTGTTTAGCTGTCGAGTAATTCGACAGCAACCTGTAGGTTTTTCTCCTGAGAAAGATTTCTCACAAGGTTAAAAATCTTTGCATTTGTCTTTATATTTCTAACTACTTGCTTGATATTAGATAATTGAATTAACTTGATTTAGATTAAGTATAGACCATTAATTCAAAAGAATTAGGACCTATCAATTTATACCTAAAAATAATCGAAATTGGTTACTCTCAAGCGTCTAGAAATTTCAATTGGTATCAGGGTGGTCACGCTTTGAGGTTTTACAGCCTAAGCATGGATCCCTGATAGTTCGCTTGAGAATAATGAGTTTCAAGAAGTTTGGAGGTCCTATAAATCGTCCTCCACTCTTTGATGCAAAGACTACCCATATTGGAAAGTCTGAATGGTTGCATACTTACAATCAATCTAAGAAGATGTATCGATTGCTATTGAGGATAGATGAACACACCCTACATTGATGCAAGGCCCACCAGGGAGTGTTATTGAGGTCCCTAAACCTAGGAACTAATGGTCAAAAGAAGAAAAGGATATTGTTGGTTATAATTCTAGAGGCCTCAATGTTATCCTTATGGCCGTGAGTCAAAGTGAGTTTCGACATATCTCTGCATATACCACTTCTAAAGAAGCTTGGGACATCCTAGTTCGAACTCATGAAGGCGATGATACAGTTAAAAATAATAAGCTTCAAATTCTTACTTTACAATTTAAGAATATCAGAATGACTGAAAATAAACCCTTTGGCGAGTTCTATGTGAGACTAAGTGATATTGTAAACACTAGTGCTGCATTAAGAGCAGCGTACTCCGATGTTCAAATTGTTCGCACAGTTCTAACATCTCTTAGAAAATTATGAACGTTTGAACTCGATATGAAAATGAAAAACCCCGAGAAGAACAAGAGTGTTGCTTTCAAGTCTTCATCTCACTCCTCTTCTTCTAAGGGTTCCAAAGAGGTTGATCACTCATATATCTCAGATGATGATGAAAATTCGGATATAGATTCATCAAATACTCTTATTAGTCAATAATTTCAAAAAATATTTAAAAAATGTCAATTTCAGAAATAAAAGCAATTGATGAACTATAAACCAAAACCTCATAATCGGGTTAAATCTTACAATCGGCAGACCAATAATGATACTGACCTTAGTCAAGTTGAATGTTATCAATATCACAAGTTTGGTTACTATGCCCATAGCTGTCCAAATAACAAATCTGAAACAAATCATAAAGCTATGAATATCAGTATTACTTGGGATGATAGTAATGATGAACATGATAACAATGAGAGTAATCCCCAAATAGTTGATAATATGCCATATTGTGCATATCTGACGATTTTTAATTGTGGCAATAATAACTTTGATGCTTTTGAACTTGAAAATTCTGAGGAAAATCAGAGTAATTAAGAATAAAATGAGTTTGAGGAGTTTAGGGACCCACATCTTGAGGACTTTTATGCTCAGACTCTCGCCAGGTATATAAAACTCAGTAAACTTAACAAAGTCTTAAAAAAGTTATGTTTTTAGAAAAAGAAGTTAATGATGCAAAGGAGAAAATTAAATCAACTTTAGACGAACTTTATTCGGCCAAGCTTGATCTAGTTCTATCTCTGCAGAAACTTAAGAAGTTTTGTCATGGGGCCAAGAACATTGATAAAATATTATGTATGGGAAAAATAGATAATGACAAAAGGGGTCTAGGATATGAGGAACCTCTTCCAAATGCCAAAACTCCTCAAATCACAAAGTTTATGAAAGAAACTGCGTCTACTTTGGTGTCCAAACATAACTTGATATCCACTACTCATAATTACTCCAAACGGGTCTCTTACTCTTAAATTTATTATTGTAGTATATGTGGTCGAAATGAACATATTGCATCTTACTGTAGATTTGTTAGACCCTGTCTACTTCGGTGCCCAAACATAACATGATATCCACTACTCATAATTACTTCAAATGGGTCACTTACTCCTAAATTTATTATTGTAGTATATGTGGTCAAAAAGGACATATTGCATCTTACTGTAGATTTGTTGGTCCCTATCAACCATATGCTCGCCCTGTCAATGGATATAGATATAATTCTAATGTGATTTCTAATAATGTGAAAAGTGAGAATATGTCTAGATGGTTTGCAAAGGAAACTACAGGTTGAAGAACTTTTCGAAGTATTTGGGTACGAAAAATGGATTTGGCACCTTAGATAAGGTGCAATGTTGCACTAACTGCTTTAAATATGTTCAAGTCAGTTCAATGGTATATGGATAGTGGGTGTTTCCATCATATGACTGGTGATGGGTCCAAGTTTAGTTACCTAGAGAATATTTAGGAAGGTGATATTACTTTTGGTGATGAGAGCACATCTTCTGTGGTAGGAAAGGGAAAGGCCAAAGGACTTGGTACTCCAACAATTGATAATGTTCTCTTGGTTAAGGGGCTGAAGGCAAATCTTCTTAGTATCAGTCAACTATGTGATACAGATTACACTGTTACATTTTCCAAAGGTGGATGTGCTGTTTTGAATACTCAAGGACAACATGTGATGTATGCTACTAAAACTACTGATAACTGTTATGGTATTCAACAAGAAGCTATACTGTGTAACAAAGCAAAACTGAGTGATGTGGACTTATGGCATCAAAGGTTGGACATATAAACTTCAATGATTTGTCCAAGATTACAAGTAAAGAGCTGATTCGGGGAGTACTGAAGTTGGGAAGATTGAGCAACGTGGTGTGCAATCCTTGTTCTATTGGCAAACAAATAATGAGCTCTCACAAAAAGTCCAACAATATTGCTACTACACAGATTCTTGAGCTAATACACATGGACTTGATGGGTCCTATTAGAACAGCATCCTTGGGAGGTAAAAAGTATATTTTGGTAATGGTGGATGATTTCTCTCGTTATACATGGATAACTCTTTTGAGTGAGAAGTCTAATACTTTCGAAGAATCCTGTAGTATATTGCTTCAAATCCAAAATGAAAAAGATTCCTCTATTGATAAAATTTAAAGTGATCGTAGAGGCGAGTTTAAGGATACTGGGGTGGTTGAGAATTGTACATCTAATGGGATTAAGCATGAATTCTCTGCTTCAATCACTCCACAACAAAATGGGATTGTATAAAGAAAGAATAGAGTTCTTCAAGAAATGGGACGAGTCTTACTTCACAACAAAGATTTCTGGCACACTTTTGGGAGAAGGTCATTCATACTGCGTGTTATACTATTAATAGAGTGTATCTACGTCCACTTACTTTAAACACGCCCTATGAACTGTGGTTTGGAAATAAGTCGAATGTCAATTACTTCTAGGTTTTTGGGAGTAAATGTTTCAGCTTTAGAGATTAGGAAAACATTGGGAAATTTAACTCTCAGAGTGATAAAGGTATTTTATTATGCTGCTCAATAAATAGTAGAGCTTTTCGAGTCTACAATTTGAGGACCAACGTGATGATGGAGTCTTGTAATGTGGTTATGGATGATACTTGCACTATCGGTTCTGCAGATGTGAGAGAAGATGATAGTACAACGGAAAATCCATAAACATCAACTAGTGATATTCTTGCATCGAGCCCTACTCCACTACTTCCAGCTCCAGCACCCCCTCCCGCCCCAAGTGTACCGCAACCCAGATGGCATCCAGTTTGTAAGGATCACTCAAATACCAATATCATTGGGGATGCTACTTCTTGGGTTCAGACTTGAAGCCAATACCATGAGATGGTGCACTGTGTTTGTTATGCTTTTGTGATCGAACCAACAATGGTAAAGGAAGCTCTTTCAGACGAATATTGGCTACATGCAGTGCAAGATGAGCTTTGCCAGTTTTGACGTCAAGATGTTTGGGATTTGGTTCCACATGTCAGGTACAAATATCATTGGGACTAAATGGGTTTATAAGAAAAAAATATGATGAACTTGGGAATGTAATTCAAAATAAAGCTAGATTGATCACTCAAGGGTACAATCAAGTAAAAGGGGTTGATATTGCTGCAATGTTTGCTCCTACTGCAAGGCTTGAGTCTATTCGCCTACTGTTTGTTCTTGCTTGTAATCAAAAATTCAAGTTATATCAAATGGATGTAAAGAGTACTTTTCTAAATGGCCTCCTAGAGGAGGAAGTATATGTGGCCCAACCAAAAGGGTTTGAGGATCCTCATGATCCCGATCACGTGTTCTACTTGAAGAAGGCACTTTATAGTTTGAAGCAATCCCCTCGAGCATGATATGAACGGCTCTCTAATTTTATCTTAGCTAAGGGTTTTGTTCGAGGGGGAGTTGATAAAATACTATTTATCTAACAGAACGGAGGCGCAATGCTCATTGTAGAGGTATATGTAGATAATATTGTGTTTGGCTCTACTTCGAGTTCACTAACCACTTCTTTTGCAGCTTTAATGAAAAGTGAATTTGAGATGAGCATGGTTGGGAAACTAACTTACTTCCTAGGTCTCTAAATACGTTAAATGGATAAAGGAATGTTTATTTCTCAATCCACGTATGTCAGGGATCTTGTAAAGAAGTTTGGTCTCTCTTCTGCAAAGCATGCCAGGACACCCATGAGTACCACTCTAAAGCTAAGTAAGGACTCGGCAGGTAAGGATGTTGAACAAAAGATGTATAGAAGTATGATAGGTAGTTTACTTTATCTTACTGCTACTCATCCTAATATTATGTTTAGTGTATATATTTGTGCTCATTATCAAAATAATCCTAAAGAATCCCATTTACAGGTAGTTAAATGTATTATTCGTTATGTATGTGGGACTTCTGATTTTGGTTTATAGTACTTACATGACATAACTTTCAAAGTAATTGGGTATTTCAATGCAGATTGGGCGGGTAATGGAGATGATAGGAAGAGTACTTCGGGTGGATGTTATTATATTGGGAATAATATTGTGGCTTGGCAAAGCAAGAAGAAGAATTATATTTCTCAATCCACAGCTGAGGTGGAGTATATTGTAGCGGGTAGTTATTGTACTCAATTGATCTTGATAAAATAGATGGTGCATGACTATGGAATAGTCCAGGGGACGATGTCAGTTTTTTATGATAATACAAGTGCAATCAATATCTCTAAGAATCTTGAACAACATTCCATAACCAAGCATATAGATATTCGCTTCCACTTCATCTGTGATCTTGTTGAGTGCAAGATAGTCAGTGTTGAGTATGTTCCTACAGAGAGTCAGTTAGTCGATGTTTTCACCAAGCCGTTAGATGCTATGAGGTTTGAGCTTCTATGACAGTCAATTGGTGTATGCTCTATTGATTAGGTATGTCTCTTACTTACTCTTTACACTATTTTGTTAGATTATCACAGTGATATATGCTCGGTCAGATACATTTTCTAATTCAGTGTTAGGACAGTTCAGTAAAGTGTTTACTTAGATTTAATTTCTTTCACGACAGTTAACTATCGCAAGCTTAGACAGATGAGCACTCATTGATATTATACTTTAGGATATATATAGAGACTTCGTACCTAATGTTATGTGAGGATCTGACCTTATTTATGAGCTTTAAGTGTTATGATATTTACTCTTCTTTTTGATCTTATTGTTTGTGATCTCATTTCATTTCCTTACCCAATTGTCAAATAGTACAATCAAAGTCAAGTTATACTAATGAAACCTTCCTATTTTTATTTGAGACAAAAAAGTGATTGTGTCCAACCGAATATATGATAATAGGCATTTTTTCTCCCATTTTTAGCCTTCCATATTTTTATCAACTTGCAACCCGTTGTGGCTTAAAATATTCTCCTTCATTTCTTTTCCAAAATTCTTTATTCTTTTACCCAATTGTTCTGAGACTTTTCAGTGGAAAAAAAAAGGAAAAGGAAAAATATGTGTGATTTTTGGGGGAAGATGTAGAGAAGAATACAATAAGTCCCCAAATAGCATTTTATTATCTCAATCAAAATTCAATAAAGGGGATGTGAAGAGGTATGTTTGTTTGTGTACTTCATAAGAAAGAAGACAACAAAAGCTAAATTTGCTTTCTTGAAAAATAAAGAAGTAGTGTAACTGGAGTCTCAAAATGCCAGTAAAAACACCAACTTCATCATATGCCTACCCATGCCAACATTATAACCTATTTAAAGACCTATTTGATCTTGAGTTCAGCTTAGTCAGTATTAGTGGAAATTGGAGATAGGGAATCCTAATTAGTATAAACTTGACACCATTAGTGACAAATGGGTTTCCTTTCCATGAGATCTTTTAATTCACAGTACTTCATTTTTCTAGGAAATATGATTTTTATTGCGTTATATTCATATTCATATTTCACACAGAGTGCTGCTAGCTAGTCAATTCTCAGTAATTTTGAGTGGCCACCATGAGAGGCCTAAATTAAAAAAACTTTGCTTATAGTGTCTTATTTCAGGTTGTTGGGTATGTTAAATGCATGGTACTATTTTACGCTGACTACGCACACGCACACATACTCTGAGTAAATTCTTATTCTAACTAGCTTTTCTATGGAATGATTTCCTATATGATATTCATATAGCCTGTGATTAGTCTCTCGTGTAAAGTGGACAGGGGGAGTATTAAACTTTTTTGTCATTTTACTTCTTTTTGATTCCAGTTGAAAAAAAAAATGTTCGAATAATTTTTTCATTATTCGAATAGATTTCTTGGTTTATTCAAATATTTTTCTCCAGTTTGTTTTTTTTAAAAGAGCACAACTTTTATTCGAATATTTCTCTGCAACTTATTTTTTATTTGAATATAATTTTTTTTATTCGAATACATTTTGAAGAGTTTTTTTTTTTTTAAATCAATTTTTTTTTCTTTCTTCACTCTCTCTCTTTTTGTTCGAAAAAAACTTGGTGCTGTATCTCTCTCCCTCGAATCCTTACTAGTTTGAAATCCATGCTCGAATTTCATTGTATTTCTTACCTAGTTTTCATTGTTGAGTTTGGGGTTTCATAGTTCGATGCTTGGCGGTCCAAATTGGTGGTTTGATCTCGGCAGTTTTTGTCCTAATTTTGTGATTGGACTCTTACCCTCTAAATTGGTAAGCTTATTCTACTCTCTCTCCTTCAAGTTTGTTTCTTAATTTATTTCTCATATTGCGACTCTTTGTCAATTTGTGCCTTGGAATTGGGTTTAGATTTGGATTTGTTGGTTGGAATTAGAACTGTCAATTGGATTTGGAATTGGAATTGGATTTGGAATCTGGTTTGTGGGGGCAGTTCTGAATGCTTGTTTTGTGAAAGTATTGGGTTTCATTGGAGGATAACTGAGAGATTAGAGTGTGTTTTAGTTTCTTACAGTGATTGGGGTTATTTTGTTTGGTGATTGCTTGCTTGCAGTGGTAAAGATTTGGTTGTATTTTTTATTGGGTTCCCCTGCTTAACCGTGTTGGTTAGGTTTGGGGAAGTGGTGATATATTTCTTGCAGGTTAAGTGAGTTCTTTGAGAATTGGTTGTTATGGCTAGGGAGAAACGCCCAGAGGCTGCGTCCTTCGTTCCCGCTCCGAGCGGTACAACTAAACGGGGTCGGATGGCGTGAGGAACTAGGACGGGTCCTAGAAATGTTGCCCATCAAGTTTTTGGACGAGAAGGATCTAGTGGTGTTGGGGGGTCTCATGTAGATTCATAAGACAATGACTGGGGGAATCACGGTATGCATCTTAACCCCTCCCCGCGATCAGGCTTTAAGTTTTGATACTATCAGAATGAGGTATCACTTGATGAGAAGGAGCTGCGTCTGTAATATCCTACTATCCCACAGGTTTTTGATGTATTCGCTGATCGTTGTTGGACTGGGATTATTCATCCCCAGATGTCGTGTTATCTACGCTTGGTGTGACTATTTTATGCTTCTCTCCGCGATGTGCAGGGCATGGGAGATGACAAGAGTTTCAAGTTTCCATTAATGGTTTCGAGTTTCATATTGTGTCGGATGACATCCGATACGCTTTTGTTCTGGGTGAGTCTATTGTTCTAGATGAGGAACATTCGGAGTGGCCTCCGGTTCCTAGTGAGTTTCCTCTCAAGAAGGAGATGGAGGAGGAACTTCGTGTCGCAAGGAAAATTAAAGGCCCATATCTTAGGTATAAGAATCTAAGCAAAGCACTATGCCTCTTTCATATGATTGCTCATAGGAACATTATTCCCAAACTGGGGAATAAGAATGTTCTAGTGGGTAATATGCTATATTTGGTATATCTTTACTATCAAGGGTACAGTGTTGATTTGGTGCATATTATTATGCACGAGATGATTCTTACGGCTAATCTTGATCTTCAGGCACGGGTTTTGTTGTACAACAGGTTTATTTCTCAGCTTCTGATTAGGATGGGGTATGTTATCCGTGCGGATGCGGATGAGGAGGCGGGCGTGAGGAACGAAGTGACTAATTCTCGTTATTGGGAAAAAAAAATATAAAGCATATGGTGCCTTCTGAGTCGGAGTCTGAGTCCGAGGAGGATGCAGAGGACTTGGAGACTGAAGCTGCACCTGGTGCAGCTAGGCGAGCAGATAGGCCCTCTACTTCCAGGCCAACTACTACTTTCATGCCTGATGTTTCTACAATTGCTTATACTGGATTGGTCCCGCATGATTTTACCTCTATGTAGACCTAAATGGAGTCTCACTTTGGTAGGCTAGATACTCAGATGGAGTCTCATTTTGTTAGCCTGGATACTCAGATACAGTCTCAGTTTCAGCTCTTCAGGGATGATATAGGTCAGCTCCAGACTTCAGTGGACGGATTGAGCAGTATAGTGCAAGGCTCGTCGAGTGGTCCTCCCGCCGCAGATACAGATGAGGGGTCTTAGGTCGAATGAGACTTTAGGTTTATCTTCTGCACTTGAAAGTGTTAGATCTATGTTTTGTCTTTTCAATAACTATTTTTGATTCTGCTCTCTTTATTGCATCTTTATTCTAGTTGGATGCTCTATCTGACTTTGTTATGTATTAACAGTTTTTTTGCATGGATACTCTATCAAGCTTTTGCTATATGATCATTCTATTCCATGATATTTACTCTTCCGTAACTGTTATATATTTTGGCTTGTATAATTTAATTTCACTTTTCTCTCTCTTTTTATTTGATTACCATTTTTTCTTCTGCGTCAAAAAGGGGGAGAGATGGTTCTTCAGTCAGGTAAGTACTTTGTGTCCTCTGAATTCCTTATTTTGAATATGAATGGTTATGTGATGTATCTTATTTAGTGTGCAGGGATTTCAGAGGATATGCTTTTATGAATGGATGTTCAGTGAGTGAGTCAGTCTATCGAGTTTGTAAAAAAAAATTATTACCTATAGTTTAAGTTTTGACACAAAATGAACTAAAGGGGGAGATTGAAACATCCATTATGGAGTTTGTTTCAGTTAGTGTCTAGAGTAGGTGTCAGCACTATCTCATGGTTATGTGACGCCAGTGAGTGCACGTGAAGAGACTACAACTGGATTGACACTGAACAGTAAGTGGGTTTCTAACTCCTTTTCTAAATATCAAGCCCAGGTAATAAGTATGTCTTTTTTAAGATAACAGATATTTTATTCGAATAGATTCCATTTCTATTCGAATAGAAATGGGAACACTTATAATCCAATAGATTTTATTGTATTCGAATAAAATACCTCAGTCTATTTTTTATTTGAATAAAATTATGTATTACTCGAATAAATTTGCTCAGCTTGATTTCTATTTGAATACATTTATTTCTATTCGAACAGAGAACGTGATTTATGTTTTCTAATAAAAGACAACTTTTTTTTTTAAACTTCACTTCTTTGAAAATCAATTTTTTCTAGGGATTGTTTTTTAGAGTGAAGAAAGATTATTCTTGAGATATTATTCTTGAGAGAATCAAGAGAAAATTAAAATACTCAAATCTTGAATCAATCATCATTGATCAAGAAACCCTAATCATGGATTAAAGAACTTGAGTTATTCAAGCTTTAAAGCTTTGGTACGTTTTTCGAGGTGAGGCGTTGCGAGAATGAGGAATCGATTGCTAGGAGCATGATTAGAAGAGAGGTAACCACGGGATGTGTTCATCGAGTCTGTAAGTAGTTAAACTCTTGTAATTAATTTTCAATAGTGGATTATTTAGTTGTCGAATGATTCGATAGCGACCTGTGGGTTTTTCTCCTGATAAAGTTTTCCCACAAGGTTAAAAATCTTTGCCCTTGTCTTTATATTTCCAACTACTTACATGATATTAAATAATTGAATTAACTTGATTTAGGCTAAGCGTAGACCATTAATTCAAAAGAATTAGGACCTATCGATTTAGGCCTAAAAATAATCGAAATTATTTAGTCTCTAGCGTTTGGGAATTTTAATTGGTATCAAAGCGGTATTATTTCATGTTCTATTACAAAGCAAATCATATATTCCCTATTAACACTTCCATATACTAACAGACTAAAATATACAAAAATAAAAATAATAAAAAATCAATGCATCGCTATGAACTGAAAGCTGTAATAGTCAAAATACATTTAAACATGCAAGTATCACATAACCCTCCATGAAAGAAAAGACATTCTACCATTGTAGAGACCTATCCCTCGACCTAGTCCAAACTCGAATTACCTCAATATCAGACACATGCATTACACACGTGACATAGACAGTCAGCATTGCCACCTAGACCACAAACTGATAAAGAGCATAAACCGAGCACTACAACAAAATATGAACAAGTCAAAGATACTAGTCTCCCACGAAGTAACAGTTACACATTCAACTACCACGTATCTCATTATCCGAAGAGCATGCTACTACACGATAACAAGCTGCAAGTAAGATCTATATAAAGGAAAAATTTTAGGGGAGATAAGAACCAGAAAAACTAGATTCTAACACCATAATTTATATATTCTAAAATCACTAAAATTCTCATCTTTCAAGAATTTTCATCTGCCTGAAGATTTTATCATCACATTCAACCAACTATAGAAGATTTTTTTCAAGACTTATGCTCACAATAAAGACAAGGAAGATAATTTATATTCTCTTATAAGTCTCAAGCAGTCCCAAGGAGAGAAGCTCGAGGTCTTTACAAAGATGTTTTTGGAGCTCGCACGTAAAGTTGATAATATCGTTCAGAAAACAACTATTACTACTTTTACAAATGCGCTACAACTCGATTGCAAAGCAAAAGAGCATCTTCTTTTAAACAAACCCGCGAACTTGGAAGACATGATTACCAAGGTCAATGGGTATGTCGACCTGGAAAGGATGATGACCGAAAGGCATAAATCTACTAAATTTGTCCTAACTGCTAAAGGTCAAAATACATAATGCAACAATATACCAAAGGAAGGCCAGTGTAATTAAAAGCGTTCCGAGGCAAACACATGTAAATCTCAGAAAGGCAATTTATTACCCAAGCCGGTCCTCCCCAAGATGAATTATGTGCGGATCTCATCAATTTTTCCCGTGTTAGCGAATGATAAATGTTGCTGTATATCTCAACCACTAGAACCGATCAAAGGCAAACCATACTGCATACATCACAAGGTAAATCATCATGAAACTAACAACTGATATGCTTTACAAAGGTTGCTGGAATATATTTTCAAAGACGGAAGAATGCACGAGTACATTATCGATCTGGAATCATATAAGAATGGTAGCAATAAGACACATATCAAAGTAGTCCAGGTCAAAGATCAAGCTGAGGAAAAACACTTATACCATATGTACCACAGTAATATGATTGAGATCCATCAGATTAACAACTCTTCCAGATTCAAGCGACAGAGACTATCAGAGTATTGTGATCTCACTGCTCAAGATAAAAAAGTTAATCTTCCTGAATCGAGTAATCGCCAACTTGGAATTTCATTCAAGGATTGCGATATCAGTCATATTAAGTTTCATCACCAAGAAGCACTGGTTATTATGCTAAAGATAAAGAAATTTTTCATGCATACAATAATGATTGATACTGGTAGCGGTATTGAAAATTTCTTTCAAAGCACAATCGAACAGATGGGATTTGACGATCAAGTAATTCCAAGCGACATCGATATCAATGGCTCCAAGGAAGAATGAGTAGGCAAGATCATCTTACCAATTACTGCTGGACCTGCCACAATTGGCATCGTATTCTACATCATCAATACTAAATCTCGTTATCTCGAGATTATGGGCCGATGTTGGATCCACAACATGGAAGCAATCACTTCCACGTACCATTAAGCACCTCACTTTAAGTATAACGGTGGCATCTACGAAATCAAAGGCAGTCAAAAGCTCTCACAAGCTTGTGAAAATACCGTTTCTGCCATTCTTGATACATCTGAAAGATATGTTGTATAGTAGTAATTATAGAAAGCTGCTCACATCAATGACCAGCCTTCAACAGAAGAGCCTATAGAGTACATAGACATTGATGGACCTAGTAGAGATACTTATATTGATGCCAAGCTGGTCCAGCATGATAAGGAAGCCTTCGTTCACTTCTTACGAATGAATCGAGACATCATCGCTTGAACTTTTGAAGAAATGCCCAGAGTCGATCCATCTAAGGTATGTCACAGATTGAGCATTAACAACAACACCACGGCGGTCAAATAGAAAAAGTGAAGACCATCACCTCATCTTCGAGATGAAGTCAATAATGAGATCAATAAGTTGATCAAAGTGGGATTCATTCAAGAAGCTAAGTACCTGGATTGGATCCCCAGCATTATCACAGTTCCAAAGAGGAATGGGAAAGTTTGAGTTTGGATGGATTTCATCGATCTAAGCAAACATACTCCAAATGAAAGTTTCCCTTTTATAATCATTCATCAAATTCTTAATTTTACGGCAGGTCACGACCTCTTATCTATGATGGATGCTATTTCAAGGTATAATCAGATACCTCTCTTAGACGCCGATTATGAAAAAACTATTTTCATCACTGAAAGGAGACTTTACTGTTATAAAGTTATGTCTATCAGACTGAAGAACGCAAGAGTAACTTATCAGCGGTTAATGACAACAATGTTCAAAGCACACTTGGGGAAGTCTACAATGATGATCTCCTGTGCAAAAGCTTATAGTCCAAGGACCATGTAATAGCCAAATTCCATAAGCTCAAAATGGCTTAGAATTCGCTATCACACCAATGAACCTACGACAATATTCAAATGGAAATAAAGAAATGACACAGGTGATGAGGCAATACTGGTTTGTATGTCTTGCCCGTGCTGTCCACCTACCGATCCGAAGTCGATCAGACTTCAGTTCATGAGTTCTCAACACCTAAACCACCCACCCCCTTACCTGAATAATACAGATTAGCAGTTGAGGGCCTAATTGTTTTCCATGAAGGTCCTACAGTTCCCTCGCTCTATATCAACTCTACTAATCCAATCCTTATTATCCGACCGACTACTTGAACAGGTATCTCATTTCTAAACCAAGATCTATCTTTTACTTCTACTACAACATAAGTAGGATCGCTTAACCGGTCGATAGTGATGCAATGAGATACAATTTGTCTTATTTGAAAAATAGCAACTTACTTTACTCTCGAGGGGCGTGACTCCAAAATCGCAATACAATCTCTTATGACTAATCTGATCATTTCCCTTTCTTAAAGCAGTCAATGCTATACTCCTCTTATTTTTTTTTTCTGTTTTCCCATTTTGTTGGTGACTTTACTAAGTCCCCGCCTGAATCTAATATAAATAATGGCCTCGAAGTATCCGCCAACCTGAGCACAAAGTCTTTATTTCATATATTTTCACCTTTCTTCTTTTACCGTGCATTCAAAACTCGTTGCCCTTGCCTGAAGTATCCTTTAACTGCCATCTTGCTTCTTTCATCAGAATCTCCCTTTTGCCCTGACTTCCCGTCCAAGAGACTATTTCCCTGCCCAGAGCTGGCTTCCAACTTATGTTAGGTACTCTCTTCTAGTTTGCATTCCCTTTCCTCATCCCCTTTCTCACCATGGTTCTTGAATTTGAGCTACGTCAAACCTTTCCAGCGTCCTTAATATTCGACCTGACAGCTTAACTTAATCCCCCTTGCCTAGACGGAACCCTTAACATGTATTTCTACTGTCCTCGCCTCGACTCGCATTTCTATCCTCGTCGTTCCTACCGCTCTCATGGCTTGTACACCACAATCATCTTTCAATCACGTGCCAAAACCCACAACCTTTCATTTAAACCCTTACACCCATCGTCACCCTTCAAGTTCCGTTACAAAAATCGTCCAAAACTCGATATCATTAGCAAGTAGGGTTATATGCCCGTGTTTCGGAAAGAAGCCCAAAAAACAGACTGCGCGTCCACCAAGCTGATAATCCTCTGGAAGCGCCTCTCTACTCGTCAGCTCCTTATCTTTTTCAGTCGCGTCCAACTCGCTTCTTACAATTATAAATCTAGCTCTAAATTTTTCCTTCAATGTAACTTTTTACCGACGGAATATAGGTATTGACCATGTCAAGCATGCCTACTATTTTACTATCCGACCCAGAGGATTGACAACTTCATTACAGGTGAACCTACCCTCTCAACTATTATCTACAATTCAAGGTTTTGATCCTACGCAAATACCTCTCACAGTGTCGCACCTGACATACAAAGGTTCATATATCTATCACGTTCTGACTCCAATACACATCGAGTCCTAATGCCCATGCAAAATCATAATTCATAAAATAATTTCTATATAATTTTTAAAATTTTGTAAGATTGGCTATAAATATGATTATTTTAGAGATTTGGCTTGAAAAACAGATTCCAGATTTGAAGAAAATAAACATAAATAATACAGCGCCGGTCTCTCTACCTTCTGCGTTAGAATAAAGATTTCTGAAGCCAACTCAACAATCCTCTCCCTCAGGAGACAGCTGCGGTAAGCCATCTGCGTGAATTCATTTTCCGTTAAACACTCTCTACTCTCTTTCGACTGTTGATTACTCTCGCTAAAATCTATAACAAATCCTCTACAATTTTTTGCGCCTGCTCTCTTTTTTGGCCTCTCCCAGTTTCCAGAAAGTTGAAAAATAGTTTGACATGATGAGAAGAAACTTATTTATCTTCTATTCCTCTAACGTTAATAGCAGTTATTGTACCTCAGCACGAGCTGTCCTCGTTTTAGAGAACTGAGGCACAAAAATCCTTTTCACTAATCCATGATCGAGACGTCCATTGTAACCATTTCTCAATACCGACATGTCCTTTCGCCTCATACCAAAATCATCCCCTCATATTTTCTAACAATCTATTTTTCTCCGTCCTATTGTCATCAGCTTTCTCCTCTCTGACCTTCCCAGACTCATAAGACGCTCACAACATCACAGAAAAACGATATCAGATGTTTGCGCGCTTTACACATAAAAAAAGGCAAAACTTAGAAGCTCTGCCTTCTTTTATCTAGTCTTGTTGGGCATCTATACTACTATTATAGTAACTAGTGAGAATCATTTTTAAAGCTAACAACATTGTCAAAAAAGTTATGTTTTCAAAATTGTTTTCAAAACATGTCACCTCAAAAACTGCAATTTAGCACATACAAGGATTAATTTGACTTAATTCCATCTTTTATGTTCAATTCAAAAATTAACATGATTTATATAACACTATTTCATTTAATTACACCTAGACCAAACCTTGATGACCTGGCGCGAAACATCTGATCATATCTCCACCAACAATTATTACAATCTCCAACTCTAATCTCCACATCCACAGTAAGCAATCTCACACTGCTTCACTTTCGTGCTGAGTTCCATCGGATATAATTCTTCCACGAACCATCTCTAGTTTCTCATTCGTAAAAATGATGTTCATATTCCCGTTACTAAAACTATCCCCATCATCTCCAACCCCTATCACATTATACCCTCCCTCCACTGAGCAATTTCATATCAATAATCCCAAGCACCCAAAAATTCTAGTCACCACCACGCACTGACCGAACCAACATCGAACTATCTTAAATAGACTAAATCGCCACACTCCTTCAGCGCGTAACGATGTCCCTCAATACAAAAGAAAAAACGAGTCCCCCTTCAGAAGTCGTATCCTTCTACCTATTTCCTTCCTCCACGCAAACAGCCCCCCTCTTTAATTTATCCAACTGTCTAGTCTAGAATTCTAACGTAGCTCAGTCGTTTCCTACCCAATTATCTCTAACAGAAACCTTGACACTTGGTAAAAAGAGTTATATCTGAACATAAATATTCACTGTCCATCGAACTATAATCTTTGTCATAGTTTCCATGACACACCTGACTACTATACATAGCAAGCTAATCGTAGATCGACCTAACCATTCCACAATCTGTAACAAATTTCCCTTTCACTCTATATTCGAATATCCAACCCACACCAGGTACACACCTTGTTGGTATCTCCATTACAAACAATATTTTCTATTAGTTCGATAAGGATAACAAATAAATTTTTGTATACTTTCTCATCCTTAATCACTTAATCTTTGCGCAAACTCATAACCATTATTCATCAAACTCGAATTTATCCAAAAAACATTCTATTTTAAATCACACAATGTTATGGTGAACATATCGTATTCTTTCGAATCAACATATATAAATCCATTTACATACTACACAACATCTGTCACAGTACTCAAGATTGAAATACTTGTAAAAACAAATGTCAGGCTTACAGTGCAACTACGACATCAGGTACTTTTCAAAACAGAATTAATAAAGGATTACTTTTACGAAGTGCATTTAGTGTTAAATTGATCTGTTTCAGCCTGAGACTCAATTCTCTTTAGTTTTGTCATGACTTCAGGTAATTTTTATAACCCTTATACAAAATAAAATTGCAAAGCAACAAAAAGCATCCCATCATTGAGTGTTGTCAAGTACTATCTTCATTCAAAATGAAAACTATGCAAGCAAAGACTCCTGCTGGACACCAACTCATTCAAAAACTAAGGTCACTTCATCTTAGCGATAAAAAGTGATGCGAACTGCAGCTCAAACTTCCACTCGACTAATCCTGTCTTTTAGGTACTCCCTACCATCACTCTCGTGAGCCAAAGACTATTCTATAACTCAACCAGCCTCATATAGTGGGTATAAGATTAAGAGTCCCGTCCTTAGAATCCACTATCATACAAAGTCATCAAACAAACTACCACAACCCCACAGTTATGCCTAACTCTGCATAATATCCACCCCACCCATCACCACCCACACCATGTTTCTTCTGCAAGAGTACAAAGACAAGACTCAACGTAGGTCCTGCAGCGTGTCAAGAATGAATGTACATTAAAACCTTCACACTATAGTTAAATCTTCCCTCTGCTTTCCAAACCCGTTCTCTTCCACATACCTTGATACAAAGTCGGAGGGACAGGCTGTTGCGATGTTTTCTAACGGACTTGGCAGCCAAATACTTCAGACTTTAACCCTCCTGTATCTTCAAAAGACATCCTCTCTTCAGGACCATCCAACCCAGTCTTCACCACATCTTTAAATACTTTTAAGAATTTGACAATGTATAAGGCGTACTTTGCTTCTAAAAACTCGATACGGTACTATTATATAAACACTAGCATTTATTGTGCAGGTACATTTTATCACGAACTCAATAATCTATTATATATAGACGCACACTTTCAAAAGCATAAAACCGAACATTCCATCAAGCACATCATACAACCATCTTCTTTTTCCTCATCACCCGCATAAGTTCTCATACATCAAAGCCACATTCTTACTCATTTCAAATTATCAAGATTTTAACTTCCGAATCCCAATTAACCAACACAGATCCATTTCCTCAAACCAAGGCCACTCGTGATTTCGGTTATGAGGGGTCGATTGCAGGATACCTATCCCTCGATCTCAACCTAAAATGAGCCTGTCCCATTCTAAATTATTCTATCCGAATTAATCACAACATGGTAACTAGAATGTTCCTACAGTCAACATTTCAAACCTATTCTACCAACGGATAAAAATGTGGGATCCGAACTAATCCAATCAAAAAAACTTAACCAGTTCAAAGACACCTGTTTCTCACGAACTCTCAGTACTCAATTCACACCACCAGCTAACCACAATGTTCGAAGAACTGCTCCAACCTGATGAATACTCTGAGAGTGCCTATATAAAGAAGAAAGTGTAACCAAAGAGACAAACGATTCAGCCAAAAAATTATAAACGAATATCAATTCACAAGAAAATTACAATTTTTTATGCTTCCAGAAACATTACAACTCTTTATTACAAGCTTCAGGCAATTTCCAAATTCTAGAGATCCACAAGTTAATAAGAAAAAATGCCCCCAGGCAATAAAGATATCTTTTAAACAAAAATTCTCATCAAGCGTGGAGTTTTTTTTTACCTACACAAAGAGTTTCCATGCTAAACAT